>OY728159.1:223786308-225083352 GCA_963277665.1 Viscum album
TTTGGTGTAAGGGATAAAATTACTATGTAATTTGTCACTAGGATTCTCGAAGACTCTAAGAAATAATGATGAAATATGGGTTCTTATAATTTTGGGAATAGAAAATTAAAGGTATGAGATAACCTTGGAGGTTAAAACATTTTTTAAATGTTGAATAAAATAATGTTATTTTTGAAAATTTTGTAACTGTTATATTAATATTTTTTTATAAATAAGACAAACTGTAGGTCGGGCGACGACCCATCACATTCAGCAAGGTGGAAAGGCTTCAACCCAGAGATAAAGGGTGATAAGGATGCATTGTCTACCACTACCCTATGTGATGTCCGGATTAGTATAACATATTTTTATTTATTTAAATTATATGAAAAATAAAGGATAATCTCATTTTTAGGACCCTATATTATTAAGATAAATATAATATTTTGGAATTTATTTGAGGAATAATGCTTGAATTTCCTTTTTGAGAAAAGGATGATTTTGTGGTGGAAAT
Source organism: Viscum album (assembly GCA_963277665.1). Taxonomy (NCBI): domain Eukaryota; kingdom Viridiplantae; phylum Streptophyta; class Magnoliopsida; order Santalales; family Viscaceae; genus Viscum; species Viscum album. Next base: position 223,786,802 of record OY728159.1, read on the forward strand.
TTTTTAAAGGATGAAACTCCACCTATAAATTAAGTATATTTCATTATTTTCTTACACCGTGAAGTAAATGGATTCCTCAACACTGGGAAAAGGATTTTGGAATAAAAACATTTTTCATTTAATTTTTTTACTAAGTAATCAGTGGACTTTGAACCAATCACATGTTTACGGTTTTTTGATGGTAAAATTTATAATAACGATGATCTCTATCACTCTCCATCAATACATGATAGTTATATTTCTTTCCCATTACCATGACTTCTCTTCCCATTAATGTTCTCCTATATGGAAACCTAGTTTTGTCGTGACCTTCACATTTTCCTTTCCCTCTTTTTAAGAGGATATTCTATTAACCCGTTTTTCGATGTGGTATTTTTACAAGGGTATTTTAAAATGTAAAATCCATGAGTCCCATTCACAAGTTTAAATTTTAAAGATGAAATTTATTTAAGTATGGGATATTGTAACACCCTGATATTTTAAAATAACATTATGTTTGATAGCTTACGCTGTACAGAACACTGGGCTTAGAAGAACCCCATAATATTATTATTTTACCAAGAAAATTATAAAAGAGCTTATAAATTGAAAGGTGTGAATAAGATTAACAATATTATGAAATAATTATGAATTTATTATTTAATAAAAAATCAATTATTCATAGTAAATTAACAAATAATATTTAGTAAATTCATTTTATTCTTCAAATGTATGTTTTCTTCAAATGAGGTTTTTATTTTATTCTATGAGAAAATAAAAAATATATTTTTGAATCTATTATAAAATTTATTTGAAAAAATAAACATTATTTTAGGACTCACCATGTAAAAAATATCTTAAGGTAACTTTAGAGAATTTTCTAAAAAACATGATTTTGGGGTGAAAAAGTGAAAATATGATTTTTATGAAATACTATAACTCTTATGAAATAATTATTATATGATAAAGATTTAAAATTTATTTACCCTTATACTTGATGATTTTTTTTATGTAATGACATAATACATATGGTGTCACATTTAGAAAAACATGCTTAGTAATTTTGAAAACCATGATCTCAACCCTAAAAAACTGTTTTTATAAGTTATACGCATAAAATATTTTCAATTTATTTTTATCACTTTTATAAATTGAATTAAGTTAAATTTATTAAATATTTTTAATGATTAGTTCCAAATTATTTTATAAGTTAATTTTCATTTTTAGTCATAAAAAGTTACCCTAGTAAAAAAAGACTTATCATAGTATAGGTAAAATAATGGCATGGGTAAAATGTACACGGCAAAAGCCTAAAATACCTAAAAGATAAAATATTAAATGTCTGGTTGATGTGTTTATAGAAAATAAAAAAACATTACAAAAAATAATTATCAACTAAATTCATTGTAACTAATGACCCCAAAGGTGGTTGACTTTAAGTATTAGATAATAAATTTTTAATCACTTTAAACCACCCCTTCTCAAGTATAAATACCATCCCATTTCTCATCATAAGAATTTATTCTTTTCAAATATCATAAAAACCATATCCTAATCACCATCCCAACATCCAAGTGTTTCTGGTTTCACCCAAATATATGTTTTGATTTTCTTAAGGGGTCATTCAAGAAGGTGATATTCAAGTGGTAACTTTCTCAAACAACCTCTCTTAATTTCTTTTCTTATTCTACATTCTCCTCAACTCCTTTATTAATCAAAGAATAATAACTATATTATCATGTATATACTATTGATTTATGTAATATTTTCTATCCACCCCTTTTATCACCTCCTCTTATTCAATTAAAGGAAAACCAATATTAAAATTTTGGCAGTTAACCATCTCCGTGGATATTGATTTCGTTCATTTTCCATTACCACTGTCAAGGATGGTCATGAAAATATTATTCTGGTTAAATAATATTTTAATAGGTATATTATAAATTATATCATGTACTGTAACTAATATATATACCTAATATTCAATAAAACGAAACTAGTTCATGAAAATCAGAAAAATGGCCTAAATAAACTAAACATTTTTCTTTAACATTCTATCAAATGAATCATCCTCAGGTCATAAATAAAAATAATGTATGGGTAAAATTAATCTTATATAATTTTATTAATACCATTTTATTTCAATTTTATAGTATTATTTCAATTTTACAAGAACGTCTATAATTATACACAAGTGAATCGACCATGAAACCATGATACTAACGCACCCAAAATAATGAAAATGATGAAATATTATTAATGAAGGGGTGGTAAGTTGTTATAAAAGGATCATATAAGATATTATAAATATGAATATAGTTTTCTAATAAATTAATAACATTCATTAAACCATTATACAGGAGGTTTAAGTTTACCAAACTAAAGAAAAGTGTAAGATAAGGGATTTCTTAACTCAATTTCAATTCATTATTTTAAACTTCTACTTCATTTTTCTTCCATTCTAAGATAATGTATGAAATGAATTTTTATTATCTTACAATTTTATTTACACATGTTATATTTATATTTATAGAGAATACACATAATGAAATAATTTTATTAATTCTCACTTCAATGATATGATCTTTTTAAGGGACTTCATCACAATTTTCTTTCGTTGATGTATATTTTTGATGTTATAGCCCTAAAATATTATCTATAGTATATAGAGAACCCATTTTCCATGTTATATCAGGAATTTATTTTCTATCGTAATATTTTATACTTTTTTCAATGTTATTACTTCATGGTTCATATGGTTCAACTGAATAAAAAGTGGTACGGGTATATTTCACAATCTCATCGTTATTCAGAATAGATTATGTTTAAGTCTCCACTCGAGAACATTTCAATCCATATCCATATTTCTTAAAAAAATATTAAAAACTTTTTACTATTATTATTTCATTTTTTAATGTTGTTTTTAAAAAAAATTACTTATTAAAAACGGTTCGAAAGGAATTTGTTTTCAGTTATCCAAATGAGGTTACTTGTCGCTTCTCCTACAAGAATGCAGAAAGAATGTTCTTTAACTTATACGACATGATTTTTTCTCTCCTACCTTCATGAAACCTTAATTATTTGGAGATTAATTTCTAATTTTACAAGGTTATTTTCAAAGAAGTTGGTTTATTTTTTTTTATTTTCTTTTAGATTTGAAAAATTATTTTTAAAGTAAAAAAAAGTATTTTCTTCAAGAAATATCTCAATAAAATCTTTAGTGTATTTTTATCTATGTAAAAAAAATTGAGTCTTATTTTGAGTATGTAATCTAATTATAACATTCATCATTATTCCTTGGTTGGTTTATTATTAGTTTGCCATGGGAAGTATTTATATTTGGTTTGAATAGTTCTTCTAATATGGAAAGTTATTGATTTGTTAAGGCATATTAATTTATCTCTATTATTTATTTATGTGAGGTATGCACTAGAATTAGTAAGTGATGGGATGGGGCCAATATAGCCCCAAAATGCATCTGTAGGTCTCATGTGACAAACCTTATTAGGTTTTGGATAAGACCTTGCTCGATTATTTTCAGATGTCTTGGAACAAGGCCTTTATGGTATTTTTGAATGTCTTGTATGAGATATCAAAGGTATGTTTCAGATGTATAAATTTATGTATTCCATCATTATGAAAATATTTATTAATGTAGATGTGATTATTTTTATTTGTTAGAATATACATGGATATTATTCAAGTTCATGTGATTATTTTATATGGAATTATTTGATCAAAATTTATTCAAGCCATATTATTTTTTCATGTTCAGGTAATTGAATAAATGTAATTTTTTTAGTTATTTACTTTTCCATATTGATTAATACTTATTAGATTCCACTATATTTATACCCTTAAAGGGAATCTAATCCCACCCCTATCTTTTATTTATTTTACCAAGGTTTCAAGGAAGTGTATTATGGCAGATATGTAGGGTTAATCTAGGAGAATTATGGTGTTTTCAATGGATTTACTATGTTTTATTTTATATTTTCAGCTATAATGTATGATTCAAGTATGTATCTAGTTTTCCAAAACTAATAAACTATTCAGTACTTCAGGATTTGATTCCTAGTTTATTATTCCAATGTAATAATGTAACTACTTACTCTGGGCTACTGGGGTTGGGGTATTTATATTATTATCTTATCAAGATTAAATATTAGATAATAAATATAATATTTTAATATCCCACTATTTTTTTGAGAATCCAATAACCTTCACAATTAAGTTTGTAATATCTTGTTGTATAGATATTGAAGTGTTAAGGATCCATATATCCCTTTTCATGAACTAGACAAGGCTATGGAAAGTTATTCAAAGGTATTACATAGGCATATCTTTCCAACTAAATTGAATCATATAACTTTGATCCATTCTATAGACTACCCAATATTTATATCATGGACTTAAATTTCCTCAACTCTTGCATAATAGTTTCATTAATTCTTATAGAAGTGATCATCCTTTAATGTGAAATAAGTTAATTCAACCCAAATCTAAAGTTATTAATTAACCAATTATTGAAATTACCCTAAGAGTTGTTGGTCAAACACTTTAAACTATGGTTCAATTTCAACCCAAGTAGTGGAAGGATATACTAACTTGATATATTGATTTGAATAATTTTCTCTTAAATTCATAAATTTTGCATTTTATCTTATTATATTCATGTTAATATTAAGTGGGTTATACATAGGTTATTTACCATATCTTGATATAATCACACATAATCTAATTTATTTTAATTCCATATTGCATTCTTGATAATTCATTAATTTATCTGATCACAACAAAGCATCCATAAATAAATTAATCGTGAAACTTTATTGAAATAAAATAATAAAATTGATATGATCATGATATTTTCTTATGGTTAGTTTATCTATTGGATAATAAGATAACCTTCAATAATTGGAGAATAAAAATTTGAACCATGACTTGGTTCGTGTTGTAGCATTCTGCTCATCCTCCTATGTATCTTTTGGAATAGTTTTTCCTTGGATCTGAACTTGAATTGATCCAGTCATATGGGAGAACCATTTATTACATAAGATTTACCTGCACAAATGTGAGCGGAACCAAATGATTGGATAAGGGGTTTACAAAAAAGAAACCCCAAGAACACAAATCCCTATATAATAAGAGAAGTCTGTTACACACATTCCATCATTTAATTTAATAAATTATTACAGTAAATATTCAATAATAATAAATTAATGAAACCATTCACATACATAGGTTAGTTCTAAGGTCATTATCCTCGACACATATACAATTAATATACATTTTAAATTTTGAAATAATTTACTTAAAATTTTTATTTTAATTAAGATAAAAATGAATTGAATTAATCTTATTTATTTTATGATTAATAAATTAATTTAATTTATCTTAATTTCATCCAAACCATCCTAAAGGTTTCCATCATCCATAATTTTTAAAAAATTAAAAAACTTAATTTTATTAATAATTTATAATTTATACATGTGTACTTAGAGGTGACAATATATACTCATCCAAAATACTCAACATGGTCCATATACTATATTCTCACATGGCATCTAGTATAAATGGAATGAAAAATAATTACAAGGCATTTAATATCTATAAATTATGCATGGAGATGTGTAAATTACGTAGTATATAATACTATTAATTCACATGGAGTATACGAAAATTTAAGTCCATACACGTATTTCAGTTCAAAATTTAACGTGGAAATTAATTTAATATATTATTAATAATCCTTTCTCATGGACTATAATATCAATAAACCACACTGAACATTTGTTTATTGGGTTTAATTATACCATTAATTTTCTTTCCATATCAAATTAATCACTAAGTATATAGTAGATTACAAAGTGTGTACTAGGGATACACAATGTATAACATCTTATTCTGATATATGTGATACATTCCATAGGACCAGCTATGTTTTTCAGAAACCTACATGAATGAGATATATAATATGTAAACTAGATACAAGAAATGTGACCATAATGTTTGATTGTTTTTTAGTCCTGGTGTCTTAAAATAAATGCTCAATAAAGCTTTAACCCCACTTTTTCCTCCATGAAAACACGTGAACAACTCAGAATGTTAACAAGTTACATATTGTGTAGTTTAGAAAAATATGTTCTATCTTATCTCAATAAACATGTGGTATTCATTTAATTCAGTACATGTGTACTTATTACACAAAGAACAATATTTCCCATGGTTGTTTCTAGTTCGATGAACGTGGGTACACAATGTGAACCCATGGGATACACACCATGTAGTCCAGTATTATCCATACAGAATTCTTGGCAGGTTCTGATAGAGTATGTGAATGTTCTATATATAAATTTAACAAGTTCTTAGTTATATGAGAAAGAATAAAGAAGATGAAGAGAATATTTGAATGTTCAATTTAAAATAATGAATAATATATAAATAAAAACTAACAACAAATGAATATCATTAATTATAGCTTAATAAATAATTAAAAATTAATTATGTTATCTCTTTGATACCACTTAAAGGTTTTAAGCATATAAAATTTCATATTTTGTCCTATCTAACATCGATTTTTTTTAAATAATTGAATAATTTGAGATGTACATGATAGAGAATGTCAAGAAAAATGGAATTAAATTGAATATTAATTTATTATTATGATAGAACAAAGAAGTTTGTATCATCACATTTAATTAATAATTAATTTATTTAGATAAAGAATTACCTTTTATTAAAATAATTTCTTTGTTGCTAGATCTGATGATGTTGTCCTATCATATTGTCATCATATCATAGGAATCTTAGGTAGTTCCCTCTAATAGTGATCCAAAAGTGCACCATAAATCTCCAAACATTGTTGTAGAAATTCTTGGGTTTTGAATGTACATCATATGGATATGGAAGCATGATAAAAACCCATATGTATGATCTATATTTAATAAAACCAATATGTAATATTGAATATCATAAATGTGAATACATAAATTTATTTTTGGTCCATGTTTTATTATTCATTATAAACTTGATAAAGGTCACCTTTAGTAATAGATAAAATCCTTCTTCCTCTGAGGTGACTACACCAACCTTAGACCCTTGATCATATAAAGGGGACTCTTTATCACTAAATGGGTTCTATCACCTTTATATGAGAAAAAAATGACGAATAAAAAAAGAAAGTTAGTTGTGTCATGTGAAATTATATTACACAATAGAAGAGATCACATCCCTTTATATAAATAACCTAAACATGTTTCATTAAATGAAAACACATTGGACACATAAAATTTATCAACATACTTTACATTCCTATTGGTATTATTCATTGACTCTTTTAATGAATATTCATACCACATTTAATTCATTCAAAATGAATTAATAATATATGTAAAACACGTGGCAATAATATATTCACTCAACCTACATTAAATTAGGTATAATGAATATGTGTGATATATATTATTTTAGTGCACATCCAACAGTATCCCACTTTCACTAAAATACATAGTAAATTTATAACGAACTTCACAAACTTTGTGAATCTATCCAAAAAAACTTTTTAGATTTGTTTTTCTTCAAAATCTATTCAATTTTGGAATAATCGCCTCGTACAAATCCTTATCCAAAAGACTAACCATGTGATCGTCTGGGTATAAGAATAATTAAAAACAAATTTGAAATCCACATTTCATTGATGTTTCTAAAGAGAAACCGCTATAAAAGAACCAGTGATTCTCAAGCCTCTAAGGGGTCATGGGTGATATATATCCAATATAATCATATCTCTATATGAACATTTGCACCACAATATGTATCATATATGTAACATCCCAAGTAAATAAAGAATAATTTTTTTTATATTTATTAAAATTTGTGAATTAAATATTAATTTTACATTAATGTGGAATCTATGTTCGATGGTTTACCTGATATGCAACAATGGGTTTCTTTGAAAACTTACGTTGCGCACAATGTTGAGTTATACCAAAATATAATATAATATTATTTTTATTTTTAATAGTAGTTAACGCCTAGCCATTGTAATGGTGGGAATGAAAAAAAATAACTACAAAATTATTATACATGTTTTTTAATGTTTTTACATTTATCCAATAAATTTTAGAGGCTTAAAATAATAAAGAATCTTATTTTTAGCATAACTACTCTAATATTCTTTAAAAGGTCGTTTTACCGCCTTTTGATGGAGAACCCTTTTAAAATCTAGATTTGACCACTTTTATATATTCTATTTGAAAAAATAAAATTCTTCTTTAGAATCTTCACATCAAAATTTACTTTGGGTAAATTTTTGGTATTTTTCTGATAAAGTTCATTTTTAATGAATAGTAAAAAATAATTTATTTTAATTCAAAACAGAATTTTAATTTAATTTATTTATATGTTTAGATTATCTTTTTAATTGTTTTTAATGTTTAATTAGATTATTTTTTTCCATTTAATCCAATTTTTGTCATTGGAAGTAATTTCACTTTGAAATTATACATAAACAAGTGTCAATCTTTTGATAGTTATTATTTCTTAAAAACACGCTTTTGTTTTGAAAGAGGGAATTAATTTTAATTTAATTTCTTACACTTCAGTGTTTTGAATTAGAAAAAATGGATTCCATATTTGGAATCATTAGGTCTAAATTATGTAAATAGTTGACTTTTATTTTTAGACATTTTGTATATTTACTTCAGTAAAAAATATATTTACCATGTTTAAAGGGTAAATCTGGTAAATAAGGGTAACAGGATATTATAATAATATTATTATATTACCCTAAAATGTGTGATAATAATATTGGTTGATAAATATTCTACCATGGGTTTCCCTGGGTCGATTTTGGAACCCCATCGAGCCACTTGGGAGTGATAATTATACTTTATATTAATTAATTTAAAGTAATGACAAAAATAACACAAACATATATCTTTTAGTAAATAAATTCATACATTTGGTAATATAAGATATCTCTTCAACTATAAATATTAATTTTAAATCTAAAAAAAAATTTATACATCATTATATTTTTCTTATAATTTTTAGACATCAAATAAATAAAAATAGTTATAACACAATAATGATGTAGTGTTTACCTCATTAAAGAATGATTTAAATAAATAAGATTATTAATATTAAAAAAATATCCAAAACATGTCCAGTTATTATTGGATGATTTTATTTCAAACATGAGTAATCTTATCTTTGACTTTAATAAGTTTTGGACCTTTAAAAACTATAAATCATTATATAATAAAATAGTATTTTTAAACATTCCTAAATATCCCCTCCTCCCCCTTATGAAAAGCCCTCACTTCTAACCCATTCCTAACACTTCTCAAGCCCTTTGTATCATCCAACCTTTGCCCAATTAATCTTCCTACATCCCTCTCCTCTTATTATAATCCTTCCCCTAGGAATAAGGTAATTCAATTAAACATTTTGGTTCAAACTAAAGGGAGATACCCAATTTAAAGGTAACATTTTCTCTTATGTTCTTTTCTTTTATTTTACTTCTCCAACCCCCTAAACTCTTTTTATTCCATTATTTTATAACAATACCAGAATAATAAATATACTAGGTTATTTTTATGATAATTATTCGAACTACACTTACACACACCTCCATCTAATGGGTAAAGAACATACTATTTCTGTGGACAGCGAACTACGGCCTCACAAAACGATGATTGTTCAATCTTCTCCTACCACCTATTATAGTGTCCATTATGATGGAAATGTATTTATATGTGATATATATTATTTTTATATTGTTTTATGCTTCTTTATTTTCCATTTATATCATACCATTATGGTTTTATAATGGGTAAATGTGATAATTTCATTTGAGGAAGTGCGGACTACCACCCCCTCAAAGTGATATGACTCGTTTATGTCGTACGTTGAATGTATAAAGGATGGAGATAATTAAATTATACATCATATTAAACTGGAATAATAATATACCTATTTATACATACGTTTTCATTCCAATAAATATGAAACAGAAATGAAAGTGGCATTTATGTGTACGTACGGCTTACCATCTCTATGAACGGTGCATTTCATTTATTATCTCCAAATGCTATGTACTATTATAAATAAATATATACTAGATGTATATTATATATATGATATCTAAATCCTGAATATTACTCTGGGGATAATGTAATGGAAAATTCATAATTTTAACAAATTCATTTTTTACTCAAGTTCTGAACATAGACAAAATGTCCAATATGAACTCAAATAATTAACTAATTGTTATAGAAAAGTAATAAGTTATATAAAAGGAATAATAAAATTGAAAAATGTTCTTAAGAAATTAAAAATTAACTTATGTTTATTATTCCAGAAAAACAAGGAACAAATAAGTCAAGTTGGACACAAGGTAAGGGGTTTCTTATCTCACTTTTAATTCTGTGATATTTCTATTGTTCACCACTTTTTATTGCATGTGGTGTATTGTGAACTTGAATTTGATATATATTGTCATTATTCTCTTTATATTAATGTAATTTGATGACTCATTTGGTGGTTCTTAACTTTTTTTCATATGAATCGATTGATTACAACGTTTTAAGGGGTTTTCATCTCACTTTTTTTATTCCCATGAGATTCCTGCTATATTTTCCACTATTTCATTTTGTATAGTGTATTCACTACCCATGATTGTATTAATTGTGTAATATACTTAAATTTATGGGTATTTGAATATTTATTTTATGATCCTTCTTTCATGGGGTTTATGTTTCTTAAGTTACCAAATTGGTAGGGGAACTTTTTACCGTCATCTTTTAGTCAAAGACTTGTTTTTGTTATGTCTTTTATTTTACATCTTTTTATGATGGGATATGTTCTTATTTATACTTATTTCTGTAAATATTATTTACATGGGATTTTATACGATTTTTTTTTCATCAACTCATTTTCTAAATTTTAAAGTTACGTCGTTAGGATATCAAATTTTTGTAAGGGAACTTCTTTACCCAATTTATATTCTTTGGGTTAAACTTCTACTTCTTGATTATGTCATTCTATGAATATGTGTGAATGAACTCTGATAGTTTTACACTTTATATCCACTTATAATGGGTTTATTTTTATTTTTAAAACATAATTATGTCATTGATTTGTCTTTAATCTAAGGATATGATCTTTTTAAGGGACTTTGTCTCAATTTACATTCCATTGAAACTTATTTACTATTATACAACAATTAACTTTTATATGGTGTATATACTTCCCTTTGACATATTATATCATGAATCTCTCTATTATCCTAATATTATAGTCATTTATTAATGTTATTCCTCAATTATTGGTACTCAAGTGCCTCTCATTTGGTTAGGATCACTTTAAATAAAATATAATTTTAAATGTTTTAAAGATGTATTCTTATAAATATTTCTCATTAATGTACATGTTTTAAAATGATTTTAAAGATTTATTTACATGAAAATTATTGTTTTAAAATTTTAATTCCTTTAAAATATTCAATGTGTTATGGGACACTTTGATTCAAAAATCTCTTTATTAAATGTTTTAAATGGTTTTAAAAATGGTTTGATAACGCATTGATTTTTTTAATACCTTGAAATAATATATTGTGATTCAATACAGAAATATTATCTTTCCATTATTCTTGTTTTATGTGTTATGAATATGTTATGGTTATTGGGAATTTTTTATGTATATTGGTGGTTTTTTGATAAACCTAGGGCAGGTGAGCCTGAGATATCTCTTCAATGCATTGGGTAACGTGATGGAGGTAACGTTAATGTTTCTTCTAATAGATTTAGGGAATATACGGTGATGGGTATTCCAACTTAACTCCCTACATATCTATGATAGCTACAATGTAAGTATGATATCGATGCCACAAGTTACACTTATTATTTATGATTTCTATGTGTAATTCATAAATCTTACGATTTCATGAGGTATGTTATGATTGAAAAGTATGGTTTCATTGATTTGTATTTATTGATGGGGTAATATTTTCTTTTCTTATTTTATAACCCTTACTGAGATTTTTATTCTCATACCAAGTTTTTGATATATTTTTCACCGGACATAAAGATGAATAGGTTTAAGTATGGGATCAAGGAAAATCCATGATTGGAACTAGATATGTTTCTTTTTAAGAGTTTTTATTTTATAAAAAAGAAGGATACTAGGTAGTATTGTATACATGTAATGTTCTAGTTGATATGTAATAGTTGTGGCCTAATTCTCTAAAACTCTAAACCTGAAAATATCCTCAATGTGAATTATTCATTTAATTAAAGATTATTTAATATTTAAGGTAGGGTCCTTATATATACATCATATATATACTTATATAATCTTTATGTCTATGAGATATAGTAACCACTAGACATGGAACATATCAGTTTAGTATCCCCAACTTATCATTTCTTAACTCTCAAAAATAGAATGAACAAGTCAATGAATACATATCATTTCATTCAATTAATGGATTAAGGTATCACATGCCCCTCATAAAATTAGTTGAAATCATCATATGAGATTCAACTAAGAATCTTGTTGTACAAGTGGAAAAGTCACATATTTGTTTTAATCCAACTTATGACATAATCAGAAACACACCCAATCACCTCCATATTAGATAAGTTCGTATATTATCTTTAATAAGTAGGGTATAAATGTATGATGTTTCTCATTCTAGTTATATCTCTAATCATAGGTAATAAGGATTTATAATAATCATACACCCCTATGTATAACTATGAATGTATGGAATTCCAGGACATATATTTTTGTGGATCAATATAAGTAATAAGTATCTACTTAATAACAAAAGAATATATTATTTATATCACATGTACAAATATTTATAATGGATTCAAGAATCTATATTGGTTAATATTAATATGTCGTAACAACCAATAATACATTGTGATGAACATAGAGTAGTGAAAACTTAAAGTTTTTACTCTGAGAGGATATTTATCATCCAACCATTCATGAAAAGTAAATTTATGCACACATGAAAGAATGATAAATAGATAATGACTTTATTATAATTCAATGATATTTTTATAACCATTACAACCAATATCATGATTATTTAATAACAATAGATTGTACATGAATCTCATATTGTTGCTTCACTAATGGTTTTTTTAAATTACATCCATATGTAATTCCCTCCATATACTTATATCACTATCTGATAAAATATAACCACTATATTATTTTTGAGTAACTTTTAAAAAGTAATCTAGCTTTAAAAATAGTGATATTTAGGAATTATATTCCTTAAGTTCAAAACGTTGAACCAATATTAAAACTTCTTTACTTCATAACATAAAAAGTTATGATTTAAACTTCTATTTTCTACATAGAATTATTTATTAGTGAATCATCATTATTCTTGGAACCATTTACATCAAACATTTTTTTTAAATTTTTTAGTTAACAGTCAAATTCACTTTCTGACAGTAACTAAATGTATCTACTAAAATTGTTATTTACTACAAAATATCCTAACTATTCCAGATATTTGGTAAATAATCACTGAAACATATACTAGAAGAATATTTTATTTGTTAACTTTGAACTTCTCTAAGTTCAAACATACTCCCACTAGCATCATAGACACTATATTTTCTTAAGAATATATTGATAAGACTCAATATAAACTAAATTATGTTTTAGTAAATAACTATTATTTCCAATTTTTTATTATTATTTAATAAATAAACTATTTTTTGGATATCTCATATGGTATTCAATGTGTTTGGAGAATTTTCTTGAAATGAAGATTATTTTATAAAATAACTAGATAAACTCATTTATCATAGATAAAACTTTTTTATCCTTGTATTCTTATAAAAATAAATTATAGAATTCAATGATCCATAAAAACTGTGTATATAATTAAAAATATCATTTTATTTAAAATAAATCCTTATTAACAAACAACACCTATTATTATAAAAGATAATTGAGATGAATATAAACTTGATTTAATTATATTCATCTGAGCTTGATAAATAAATTTACATTCAAACCACAAATTTATTTAATACAAACTACAAGCTCCATTAATTATTACATGATTTTGAACCCCTTAATATTTAAAAAACATTGTAATGTGTCAATTCGGTATCACATAACCTTCAAAAAAATCAATTTCTATAACATGTATACCTAGGGAATTCAATGGAGTTCCCAAACCACTTTAGATATTCTAGATAATAAAGTCATATATAATGATTACTCTTTCTTGATATTAACCTTAGGTTTCAAATATCATTAATTGTCTTATTGAATAAATATTGTTGGAATTCCAACTTCTCCCTCTTCTGGTTTGAACCTTTACTTCTTATACTATATGTATTGTACCTTAAATTAGATATCATATTCCTTATTCATCTATTCTCAACACTTTGATAATATTGGATATTTTTTTTAAACACTTTCATCTCATCATAAAATTTCTATATTTGATCAAGTCCTTGACTAGAATAAGTATTATAGAAAATATTTAGTATCCCCAAGAATATTCAATAATATTTAATTTTATTTACATAACTAATAATATTGAGTACATGAGAAAAAAATTCCTTAGGTAAATTATTATCTAGTTCACTTGAAACCTTAAATTAATAATTCCATGATTATATAATTATCTTGATGTTCATGTTGAATAACTATTACACATGTTTATGAAGGTAGGAATTTTTTGAACACATAGAATATCTCTCTTGCTTAAGAAATTTTTCAGGATCTACCTATCTTAGTAGTTTCTTACTTTGATATTCCCATTTCAAGGATTAAATTTAATGTTTAGTTTTATGATGATTATGAATTTATCTAAAAAAGAAAAATTAAATCAAATGAATGTCATGTTGTATATACTTTTATTAAGGAATATTAAATAATGTGTTGTCACTAAAATTGATGACCCCATACATCTTATCCATTTAGTGATCCAAGATCCATATTTTATTAATAAATTAGTTTGTTATGGGTTTTCTATCACAACTTAATTATTTAGAAAGGGAATTATTCCATTCACAATACTTTTGTCTCTTAGATAGTTGAGTGGAAAAAACCTTAACTGAACCCATTATATAGATTCACTAAACTCAATCCCTATGGTATCCTAGATAATGTTTTTCAGGATAAGTGAAACCAAAATGAAGCATAAATAATATAATAAGAAATATAATTTAGAGGAACCCTACGAGGGAATAATTTACCCAAGGATTATCCAATGTCATTTATCACTTTGATTCCTTACACAAGATAATTCAGGGGTACCCTTCTAGAGAAGAACCTACCCAGTTTAATGATTGAGGTATTGACACGTACCACTTTAAAAGGAATATCCAAATTAGTATTTGAGGTGTTTTTGAATTAAAGTCTCCGAATTTAATATACATCTTATGAAAATTAAATTCATAATTATGACACCTTTTGTAATCATTACATTCTCATGGTTTATTCCCTTTTGTGTATGCATGATTTTATTGATTTAGTTTTTGGAATCCTTAATCCAAACCCCAAATTCATCATGTGAATATGGTACATAAACTCTTCATGTAATGGAATAAAGATATATAAGATTTAAAAATCTACATGAGTAAACCTAGAGAAATAGATATCCAACCCCATTCACTTTCCTAGTCATCATATAAACCTCAAAGTAAGTATGTAGTCTGACCCAAAGTTCTACTCCCCAGGAAAACATTACCCAATAGAGAACCCAACTTATAATATCACTAAAACCTAATACCCAAAAACTATTCAAAATAACTACATTCTAGATTCAATTAAAAAAATCAAGGTCAATGAAAAACAATTTAATGAGTGTCACCTTGCCTGTGATATAAGGCACAATCTTCTAGAAGTAGTTTGAAATCTAAACTAAAACATACACATTCATAATATAAAAATTTATAACTATTATTATAGGGAATAAAGTTTAAATAAATGAAAAATTCAAATATTTAAACATGAGATAATCATTTATGAATAATTTATAAATAAAATATAACTATAAACTCTTTTATAAATTAGCTAACAATGTTTAATTTCATAATTTCATATATAAACTCTTTTATACTCAACTTGTTATGTAACCTTTTATATCATATATATTATATGGATTTTATTATTATTTAATCATTTGATCAAATTAACGTATTTTAAATAATATCATTAAATAATATCTTTAAATATAGTCATCATTTAATTTAAATAATTTCAAATTAATTAATTATGAATAATTTGTCTTCATAAATACATAAACCTTTTATATATTGACCTTATTTAGTAGATTTATACACTCTTTTGTAATTTTTTATAATCATTAAATAAACACTTTATTTCAAGATTACAAAAATTCAATATAATTTAATATCATTTAATAATGATTTATAAACCTTTTATAAATCATATTAATTTGAAAAGGTATCCATAATATGAACTCTTTAATAGTAAATTAATATTTGTAATAAATGTTTCAAACAAAATTTAATGCATTAACCATAAAAATTTTATAGTTAATTAATTTATAAAACCCATTATATAAGTTTTATAAATATTAAAAAATAATTAATATACACATTTTATATTATCATTAATTCTAAACATTTCTTAGCCTTCAATATATGGAATTACCTTTTCAATACTTCATGTTATATGAATTATAAACAATTTCATAATCCAGTTACCATTATGTAAATATATTTACACAATCTAAATATCTTATATTTTTCCTGAATGACCCGAAGGACTTTATTTTTATTTATTTTTTGATAACCCCCTTTCAAGGGATGAGGGGGAACCCTTACAAGGCCCATAGGCTCAGAGATTACATGGCCCGTATGCTTAGGAGATTACATGACCTGAAGGTCTTAGGGAATTCAACCAGACCATCTACAAGGAACTACCCCTCCCCACCATCTACATCTTGATAGTATCTCTTCACCTTTTCATGATCATCTGGCTAGGCTTCCTGTGCAAGCACAGGCTGGTACCGATGGCATAGTCATACCCTCTCATTCTGATAATCCATTTGGCTCTGCTCTGGTGAGTGCACCTGCTCTGAATCCTCTTCTGGGGATGCTCCTTTATTGTAGTCTATCTGGGCCTGCATTCATGTGGATCTAAGGCCTTGGGGTGGCCCTAAGGCCTGAAGGTAGCCCGAAGGCCTTGGGTGGCCCGAAATCCTTACAGGACCCGAGGAACAAACTGGTGGCCTGAAGGCCCAGATGGATGAATAGCTCTAGCTGCTACAGTACCGAACAGTGCATGCTATAGTAACCTGGAAATATGCCTCCACCCGGATTTGATCTCGGGTCTCTTGGATGCACCTAGAGAGTCCTCACCAACTGGGTTGAGGCTCTTGTGCCATATATTTAAATATGATATAAACCAAGATTAAAGCAATCATCAAAACTATTTTTGATGTGGTGTAAATAATTTCTAAAAATAGGGAACCTTTTTATATGAAAGAATTCAAATTAAATATTAAAAATTCATTAAATATAATATTATTTATTTTTAGGATTTATTTATATAATTTATAAAATCTCTATGAATTACTCTTCTGATCTCTAAATAAAAATTTTAATTCCATAAAAAAATGTATGTTATATGTTTAGGTAAAGTTATTTTAAATATTTACAATTAATATTTGAAATATTTTATTAATAAATGTTTCAGAAAATTTTATATAATTAATTTTAAAATATTTTTAATCAATTAATTTAAACACTTTACAATTTAAAATATTCACAAAAATACCTTTTATTATGATTTATAAATATTTTAAAAACCATGCATATATGAAATATATTTATCAATTTACCATAAAACTTTTATGGTTAATTAAATTATAATCCACTATTATAAGTTTTATAAAAACTTCAGTATATCTTTTACATTATTTATAAAAAAATTAACAAATAATATAGTCTAATTCATAATTTAATTTTGTTGATTAAAGGAAATTTTTTATTTATTTTCATAAACAAGAGTAATAAATATAAAATTCTTATATTTGAAAAGGGATAATGAAAAAATTATATTAAGACTACATTATTAATGTAATTACAATTTTATAAACTAATTTAAAAACATTAATAACATAAAATAATAAATAATTAAATAAAATTTTTATTTAATTATTAAATATAAATATGAATTTTCATATTTATTTCTATGCTGAAAATATATCTTTTTTAAAATTTTAAAATATGTTATTAATTAAATAATAAAATGAAGACATTGATTCATAGAATAATCTTTCACTCTGATACCACTTTTGGGTTTTTTAATATTCATTGCATGAATATGCAAGTAGAAAAAAAACCCATATAAACAATCTATCTTTGAAAAAACCAATTTTTAATAATGAAGAAAATAAATGTGTGTTAGGAAGTGATGTGTGATTGTTCTTTTATTATTTTATTTATTCTTGATTAAGATCACCTGTAGTAGTAGTAGAAAAAATCCTCCTTCCTCTGAGGGGAATATACCAACCTTAGATCCTTAATCGTATAAGGAGGGCTCTTAATCATTGAAATTGTTTTATCTCTTTATCCATGAGAAAATTGATCATTCAGAACAAAATTGATTTAGTTGTGTAATATATAATTCCCTTACACAACATTTATAATCACATCGATTTATATATCAAACCTCGACATGTTTCATTAAATTAAAACACATTTAGAACATGCCATTTATCGACATACATTGTATCGTATTAATATTATTCTTTGAACTCTTTCTATAAATATACTAACCACATTTAATTCATTCAAAATAAATTAATAATCGATGAAAACCATGTGAGGAAAATAAATTCACTCAAAATTTATTAAATTAGTTACAATGAATATGTATGATACATATTATTTTAGTTCACATCCCATAAAAATATCTATGTTCTAGCATGGAATGTCCTAATTATTTCATTGTTCATCATTTATCATCACAAGAATCACTTTGGAAAAAAGGACTATGCTTGTTCCCTCTAGAATTGTGAGGGTAGAGGAGGAGGATATTTCATATAACATGAGACTGTTCTAGGATAATAGATGTCTAGGTCCTGAGAGGATTATCTAGAATTCATTGTGCACAATAATTAGAATGGATAGTGATAAGTTAAGGAATATCATAATTGGGTTTAAATAGAGATGGGATTAGAGAGTACTAATTTCACATTGGCCCTCAAAATTCTCCAAATTCCCAATAGACGCCATGTCTAAATAATAATATTATTATTATTATTCACTTGGCATACTCTAAACTCACATATAAATAAATATCATTTCCTTGAAAACATAATTAAATATTTTTCAAATAATATTTAATATTTCATTTTTTATAGGACTATTTATCTCAGTATTCCAATCCTCCTCAATATTTATTATCCCTTTAATAATGACTATTTATTTATTAAATAAATATCATTTAATTACCCTCCAATAAATAAAAACATTTATTCACTATAATAGAAGATAATGGATTATTAAATATTCAACTCACAAATATACTTCTCAATATATGGTGACTAAATAAATGTTATCAAATAAACATCAATAATAATTAAACCACTTATGGGAATAATATTTATCCAACATGTTAAATTCATATAAAATTTAACTAAGGTTCTGGATACACTTATTGTGTGGACCTCTAGGACTCTTTCATAGTGGAATTAGTAAGAACCACCTATAATCCAAGTTTAGCAATTAGTAATTATCTAAAATTCCCATATAAAAATAAATTAAATGTCACTACAACAATAACCACATTAGAATGTACATTATTCAATATAATCCATTTATATTGATATATTTAATCAAGTAGGTTGCATACTGGTGACATCAACCAATATGATTGATGTCCTTTCTTTTAATTTCTTGAAATGAACTTGCGAATAGAACATCATTGTCATATAATTTATAAGGCAGTTTCATTTCCATAAAAGGGCATGAGATATTGATTTCATCTATAAAAAATATGGGATAAATCATTTATCATATTTTTCAATAATACAATGACATTATTAATGTGATCAACATATCCTACCTTGCTAAAAACATATGTTATCACATTTTTCATCAATGCATCAATGTATGTGACCCATTATATGCATTAATTTTAATCTTAGGGTCAAAGGATTGTTACAAACATATGTGGAAAGGAATATCAAATGACACATATAAATGTGGATTCCCTACTAGAATTTTATATTCTTATAATTTCTTTCTCTAAAAATTAGCAAGGGTGTACACTATGAGAAACTGTTTCAAAGTCCTATGAGTCTCCACCCTTGATATTCAATATCATTTTCGTCCCATAAAATGAAATATACGGCTATAGAACATAAATTTAAGAATACTATAGTGGAACTTATATTTTCTCTCCATAATAAATAACTTCAATTACATCTCAGTGGGACAATTACCCTTAAAAAAATATCACATACAATTTCACACAAAATAAATATCAATACATGAGAAGAAATTTATTAATATTAGAAACTATGATACATGTAATTATAAATCAGATAAAATTTGGTTCTTGGGAACCAAATCCAACAATTTTATTTGGTGGTCATGTAGAGATGTGAACATAATAACATACAGATATAAAGAGTTAAAAAACCCTAAAATTGAAAAAAATATAAGGTTGATCATGCATCTTATATATATGTTACATAAAACATAGACATATGTATGGTTTTTTAAGTATTATAAAATAATTTTAAGAATATGAAATGCATATAGTTATAAAAAAAAGTAATATCCACTTTGTCATTTATTTATTTTGGATTCATGTATTTATATATTGATATACATTTAATGAAAGTGTAATGATAATTGACCTTTCAAAGTACATCATTGAGTTTTCCATACTCAACATTTTTCATTAAGAATTATCGGCTATAAAAAATATTAAGGTTACCATGAGTTCGATCCATGTATTGGGATATAAAATATTCTCATGAGGTACAAAGAAATTTCTACATTTGATAGCCCACTAATTATACCATATAGGGGAATACACCATATCTTTGGTATATTTAGAGTGCATGGATCATATTTAGAGTCCCCACTACCTAAGGATGGAAAGATATATAGAATTATAACATTTATACTTTGAATCTTTCCTTACACAATCTATGAGGCATAGCTAATCAAGGGGTGGTTGGTTATATTATTGATCATGTTTTCATCAAGAGCTCATGTAATATGGGATTAGTTCTCTTGTATGAAAAGTATGTCATTTAGGCCCTCATTTGAGATTGATTGGGTAAGTGAATAGTTAACCTAAATACTATAGATGGTGTACTTATATATTCAAGTGAGGGACAAGTGATGTGTTACTCTATAATGGTGAATGAAATGTGGTAAATTCATCAACATGGCTAGTTTGTATTTGGATAATTGAGAATGTATGAATATGAAATATGGGAGTGACATACTTTGTGTCACATGGTCACTTGATGCCTTTGTGTCCAATGGAAAGTCTATACATGTATTTTATGGATATCATTCCAAATACCATTGTATCTTCAGTAACAATGGTGATTTATGAGTGGCCTATCTTTGATTACATTCATTGATCTAGTTATTAGTATTTTTTCAGCACTATTAAGGCTGGTGGGGTCACTTTATGTTTAATTGAACTGGATTTCAGTTTGATTCATAGAGTATATGTAAAATTATTTTGGAGAAAATATAAAATAATTTTGAATGGGGTTACCCAAGGCATTTAATATGATGTAATAAACTCTAAAGACGATGATATATTTCTAAAAGTGTTTTGGATTATATTTAAAAGTTTTTTGGATATGATTCCACAATTTATTATATATGATAT
Organism: Viscum album; assembly: GCA_963277665.1. Taxonomy (NCBI): domain Eukaryota; kingdom Viridiplantae; phylum Streptophyta; class Magnoliopsida; order Santalales; family Viscaceae; genus Viscum; species Viscum album. The sequence continues at coordinate 223,808,669 of OY728159.1, forward strand.
AATATAAGGTGAGATAGAATTTATTCCTTTTAAGATTTAGTGGAAGTGGGAGATCCCTAAATCCTTATGTATATAATATAAGTATTATCATATAGTACAATATATCCAATTATTGAGTATGAATTGCATGTATTTTAGTGTATATCTTTTTATATGATTTAAGGATATTATAAGGTATCAATACCCATTTTAGTGGTTGTATAACTAGTCATTTCATATAACATATACCATATTACTGTCAAAATTACATAATATACTTTTTTGGGTACTATAAATTGGGGGTGTGAAAATTATGATTACCCAAATAAATAAACAGATTATTATTCTTATTATCATTTTTATGTGTGGAAGTGAAAAGGTGAGGGGTGAGTTTTTACTCTTCTATAGAAAATGTTGTGTAAGTGTTAATTTTACATTTGTTTTTGTTTTTTTGTTTATTTACTTTAAATATATATGTGTAAACAAATATGTAAATATATATCATTGTGTATGAATATACACACACATGAAAATATATAAATAATGTAAATAAAGGGAATTTCCACTTATCCATGGGGCTATATAAGTGTAAACAACTTTGTTTTGTATTAGAAATTTTTGTTTTATTATACTAAATAAACAATTATATATAATTAAAATTAAAATCTATGTGTAAAATAAGAAATAAAATGAACATAATGTAAAAAAAATTATGTAACATGTTTTGATTATATATTTAATAGTAATAATATTATTATATTATATATATATATAACTACAACTTATATGTTAAACATATATGAAGCATAAATATATATATTATATAAAACTATAAAAAAATAAGTTACAATGTTCATTAAATTATTTAATTAATATTATTGTTATAAAATAATTATTCGTGTGCTAAAATAAGAGAGAAGTTCTATACCTATAAAACAATATTTAAAAAAATGAGAAAAATGTTTTATTACAACATAAAAAAAATATGTTTGTTTTTTATAAATTTCTTTATTTTATTTAAAATATAAGTATATATAAACGAAAAGTTATATATAAATTATTATAAACATGTATATTAAATTAAAAAAATGTAATAAAAAAATTATATATGTAATATATTTATATACATAGTATATACTAAATTAATAAAAATAATATTAAATTAATGTTACTTTACATAGATATAGTCACACACATATATAGGAAGACATATTATCTAATAGATACATCATTTTAATTTAAAACAAATATATTTTTAATATTAAATATGTCAAAACTAATAAAACTAATAAAAATATTCATATCATAAAATTTAAAACAAACAGAAATGAATGAAAATTTTATATAAAAACGTGTAATATATATATATATAATACAATTAATTATTATTATCATTAATGTTATATTTATTTTCAAACCATATTAAAAGTTAGAAACAATGGCTTCAACTTCAATCCCAGTCAAATAAAAATATCAAAAAAAACAAAATTAAAATCATGAACCACAAAATTATACCATAAAATGTTTTAGTGTTTTTAATAATGCTAAAAAAATATTCTCAGTTTCCAAGAATTCCAACAAACTACCATAATTTTTTAAAAAAAATTTATCAAATATCTCAAAAATATATTTTTACTCTAGGCTGAATTTAAAAAAAATCAAAAGTATTTAATCACTTAAAAGCCAAAAACACATGAAAATTGGGGATTTTAAATTTTTCATTAATCATTATTTTCCTATTATTGTCTTTTCAAAGATAAAATATAATAAAAATAATAATAAACATAAATATTACGACTGACCCACCACACACAACACAATAGAACAAACAAGGTGAACCAAGTACTTGGCCCCGCGATCAGACCCCTCCCCCAACCCTTACTATCCCCGAACTCACACAGGGGATATAATAATAATAATAATAATAATAATAATAACATTAATAATAATAATAATCAATGTAAATTACAATGGATCTGTTATACACATGATAATAGTAAGAAAATCAACACGCTTGAGGACTTGACCCCCTAGCATACCCATCCAATCAAACTCAAACCACACCCACACCAATATTGGGGTTATAATAATAATAATATGAAAATGGAAATGTTTTTTTACTAATAAAAATATTAAAATAGTTAACAATATTATTATTTTTTAGGTTTTATATATTTATCTATTTAATAATAATCATCATTATAATGAGGTAAAAATGGGAAGTTAAAATTTTGACTTTATAATTGATGGAAAATAAAATTAATAAAAAGTAAAAAATGAAAATTATTGGTAAATAACTATCTTAATAATAAAAAGATAAGTTATGAGAGATAAATATGAATATTAATGGATATGATTGGGAAGTATTGTATTAATAAGAATCCATATGATTGAATGGAGAAATATGACAAGATAATCATTAATGATGTTATCATATGTCATATATCATTGTTAAAATATCATTACATCTATAAACAGCATGATATTAAATTTGAGTTGTTATTTATTATTATTATTATTAAGAATTATATTTTAATTTTTATCTAAATATTTATTATTTTAATAAATTTTTATGATAATTTTTAATTTTTATGAATTACAAGAATTTTATTATTTTAATATTATTTTAAATGTTTTGTTGATTTTTTTATTATTTTATCTTAACAATGAAAAAATATTAATTTTTTATGGTGTTTATCGTAAATAATAATCATATTTTCCATTATTTTAATTTTTTGGGACATAGATACCCATGGTGTCGAGGAAAAAATGGTATGGTATTGTGATTTGGCCTTAAGTATTGGTGGGTCATGTTTGGATCACCATACCCCATGTGGAGTAAATCAATATTATCATGATGTGTAATTTTGATACCATATTAACTACCCAATATCTTTCAAATTATTTAGGGGTTATATATATTTTAAAAAAATACATCAAAAAAACAATAATTTGGTCTAATCATTGAAACAAATTCTTTAATTCATGGCCACTCCTTTAACCATAAAGTGGGATAGTAATGTAAATATCTATTTATAACGTTTCTAGAGGGTTTTTTGGATAGAGAACCCTAAAATGAAAAACTAGAGGATATTGTTCCTTTCATGTAAAATCTTATTTTTGTTGTTAACTTTTTGGGGATGTGATTCATTATAATGTAATCACTCATGTTTTAAATGAATCCTTTGATGTCCATGTTTTCACCCCTTTTGTGGGTTGGTTTCCAACAAAACTTATTGATGGAACCTGAAACATCCAACAGTTCTCACATCCATGATAGATTAAGAACCTACTTTCCAAAGAAGTGTGATCATTATTATTATGATAATTAATCTTAGAAACTCACATTGGTTGAGATGATTGGAGCTCAGGCACATTACACCCTTTTTTAGGGAATTATTTCCTACTCTTGGACTCTATTATAGATTTAAGACATATTTTTGAATCCTTCCTAGATCCCAGGTATGAGACTTCTTTCCCATATATTAATAATCAATTATTGACATGTTTTGAGGTAAAATTATATGTATGTTCTTGAATTTATCCATCAATATATCCATCATTATATATCATTTTTTCTCCATCTATGGGTATATCCATACACATCCTATGTTCTCCATATTTCATACCATTATTATTCTATGATATTGGTTTTAATTCATAATGTGGGGACCTCTTGAATTTATCATCATCTAGGGAGATGGGAGTTGTTTTGATGTTGGAATCGATCCCATGAGAGGGGTTTCCTATGTATCCTTGTGAGTGGAATTAGAAACTACATTGTTTGGTTCTACATAACCGGAAACACCATATCGTTTAAATACATGTGATAATGACTAGACCATTTCATTTAATATTATACAATGCGAACATCTAGGTGAAATGTGCCTAGTCAAGGATGGTGTTGGGATTAAAAATGGGTGGCCCCTATGGTTTATCTTGTTACAAATATGGCCATGTGATGATGATTTTCATTAGGAATATGGATGATGAGATGATAGTACCTAGAATAAGTTTGTTCTTCTTTGTGGGGTATATCCTTACTAGGGACATATTTCAGTAAGAATGTTGATTGATAGGACCCATAAGAAATATATCGCTCAATTTTGGTTATGAACATATTTAGAGTATTTCCTAGATATGATTAGGTATAATTTATGGTGTTGGGTTTGAACCTCATGGAGGATTTCTACGCATCCCATGAGGTTGGGAATAAAATCCCATGTAGTTTAGAGGTATTAGGGATTACACCTAATTAGGAGGCCCAATTGGGAAATTTGATCATGAAAATGACATGATCACTATAATGCTCTTCACCCTTGTGAGTCATTCATGATGTGAGAAATAAGTGTAAGTGGAGGATCTATCACTCTACGCAATCTCATTCATCCTCTTGTGAATGAGGGTGAGGGTATAGAAGGTAGGAAATATCCTAAAATAAAGGATATGGGATTAATCCATGAGGGATTCCCAAGGAAATGGGTGCCCTATCATTGTTGGTGTGAGAGATGGATAAGATGGTGCCTCGCCCATTTGATACTTGGGTTAGTTGGAGAGTGCTTTTCCCTGGTGATACCTGGGTCAACTAGCTTCTACTTCACCCAAGTGATACCTAGGCGAACTAGGAGGTATATCAGCCAGGTGATACTTGGTAGAACTTTGAGTTACCTTACCCAGGTGATACTTAGTAAAACATTGAAGTACCTTTCCTAGGTTCTACTTAAGAGAACCTGAAGGTACCTTGAACAAGTGCTACTTTGGCGATGTCAGAGGTACCTCACCCATGTTCTACTTGGGTGAGCTCAGAGCTAACTTCTTGGGTGAAGAACAACCTAGGAAACAACACTTGGACTACACCTTTCTCTTCCCTTCAGGGGTCTCTTTATGTGCTCTTAGAAGATTGTAGCTCATGTTTTAATCTAATGAAGGTCCCGTCTCCATAGTGTATTTGGATAGGGGTGTTTCCTCTCATAAGTATTTAGGGTTTGAGGCCTTGAAGTAAATATAAAACCTTTAACTCTATCTAAATACATCTTATTTTTTAGGCTTGGGAAGCTACTTGATGATTTTGAGGACTTGGATGAAGGACTTGGGGGAGTAGATCTTCAAGCTATCTCTTCATATTCCCTTCTCACTTCTCAAATTGGGAGCTCAATGGTCTTATTTATTAGAAAACTCGGGACCCTGGGTGTAGTGGGAACCTCGCACAAGTTGTTTGTGTAGGTTATTTATGAAGACTAGACCCACATGAGTTGTTGGTCACATAGGTCATATCATGTAGACTAGACTTGCATGAGGTGTTAGTCATGAAGGTGGTCTCACACAAACTGGACTTGTGTGAGGTGTTAGCCGAATATGTGGGCTCGGGTAGACTAGACCAACATAGGTTGTTAGTCATGTTGGTGGGGTCATGTAGACTATACATGTGCTGGGTGCTAGTCTTGTAGGTGGTATTGTACTCAATAGACCTGCATGAGTTGTTGGTAAAGCATTAGGTCTATGTAGGTTGTACTGGTGTGATATTGCGGAAGAATTTATGCCAGCAACTTATGTACAAACATGAATACCTTTATAAAAAATTACAAACATATGATGACTATAACATTTGATCCATAAGTCCATTTTGGATATGTAGGAAGTCAAATAAAAGTCTAGGAAGTAAAATACTCAAGCTTTATCTAGTGTATACACCCTATATGGATGTTTTATGATGCCAAAAGGTGTCAAGAAGACCCTAAAAACTCGGTTTTAAGGTATAAACACCCTTTTATATGCAATTTATGAAATCCAAATCCTAATATTAGAGTGAATTTTTCACCACTATATCACTATATTTTGAATAATTTATAAGTAATCTCTATCCCTTGTTGTGGAGAATTCTTATCAAACATGGAAATCCAATCATATTCTTCTTTCGACCTGGAAAAACATTTCTAATCAAACTCTATGTTTGTTCTATATGTGACTATCACATCAGGAGTTCTACAGAAAAGTGTGTGGAATGGATTTTTGATACCAACAGTATATTAGGGTAAAAATTTCACTCCCTGAATGGATCAAAACTTTTAAGGATATTAAATCACTGAACATTAAATTATTATTTTACATTTTTTGATTTTAATATTTCTTAAAATGTTTTAAATGTTTTATTTTAATTATTTTAAAGGGGAAGTTTTTTGGGAGTCCTACATTATAAAGTGGAAGTAGTAAGGTATTCCTTATTAATGGGAGTACATTTATCATTATTTAAAAATTATAAAGATAAATGGAATGATATAGTATGGGATGGTGCACTAAACCATCCACATGTTTGCAGCCATGTACACACAATGTGGCTCAATGATGGCACAAATTACACTTCACAGCGAGAGTATTGTTCTTTAGTGGTTGCAATCTCTTCCACTTAATTGATCTATTATGATCCTATGAATAAGATTAAATCTATAAATAACATGGTTATCCAAAAAAAAAGGTATCGGCCCATTGGAATGGTCATGATGAATTATCTTAATGAGTACCTTCACGTATATAAAATGGATCCTCCATCACATGGGAAAATTACTTCCAAGAAATTAATTCACTCTTCCAATTCTTATATATGATTATATTCCTCCAAAGTATTCAATATGTAAAAAATGGATTTTTTTTAGTGAAAAAAAACAAAATTCATTTATTACTCTCTTCTTTATAAAGTTCCTTTAAGGTATACACTCTAAAAATTAATTATTTCAAGTATCGATCCACCAAATTATATTCAATAGTACATTCCAACAAACCAAAATATTACCAATTTTTTGGGGGATAATACACTCTTAAGGAGGGAGACATCATAATGTTCCTCATAGAGCTCCATCTAATAGCATATAAAATATCCATATCCATTATTCACTAATGTATCTAACAATATTAAGTGTTTATTATGGATAATAGGATATAGAAACTCCCAAAAATTCATTGAAGGTGGAGAAATTATATGGAAACAACTTGAAGAGGTTGAAAAATAGGATTCACTTTTTACTTACAACTCCCAAAGTAGTGTAAGATCTCTCAATTCTAAAATCCTGCATATAAAGATGAGATGATTCAATCATCCCATACAATAAACAAATTGGAGAACGAGGGCCTCTTCAACACATATCCACATATTCTAACTTCAAATGAGATATAGGATGCATTGAAGAAAAAGTACAACATCGTGGATGAAATAAGAAATAAATTCCAAGTAAGTAAGTTTATTTGAAACATAATGGTAGATAATAGATCTATCATAGAAATATTTTATAAAATATAACATATTTTAAAAATTCATAAGAAAAAAAATTACCTGGATGATTTTATCACTATCAAATCCATAATCATTAAGATCCCACCTTAAAGGAAGAATGTTAAACATTCTATAAAGAACATTAAGGAAGATATCTCACTCAATGAATTACTCAAATACCAATAAATTTAGTAGGAATATAAAAAATAATGAGGAGGAGAATGAGACTAAGGATGATATATACAGTGTCCTCATAGTAGAGGGAGTAGATCTATTAGAGTGCTCAAAGGGTAACAAATAACCAAAACTTCATTCAAAATGAAATGTGTAATTAAAGAATAATAAAGGGTAATGCTACTTCTGTAGCAAGTCATAACACTTCAAACAATATTGTCTTCTATGTAAAAAGAAATATGGAAACAATGCTTCAAAAGAGAACATTACTGTTATGATCATCAAAGAGAATGTGATTAATGATAATAATTCATAGTGGTTTGATTCCTATGCTACATGAAATGAATGAAATAAAAAATCTCTCTTAAATGGATAGAAACAATCAAATATGGGATGTTTCTCTTCATAGAGAACTCTTAAAATATAAATGTATAAAGGAATGGATTAGTTGATGTTCAGTTTACCTCAAGAAAGATCCTCCCCTTAAATGATGTCTGGTATGTGCCTAAAGTTTTTTGGAACTTTGACTCAGGGATATTGTTAAATAAGCATGTGTTAAACTTATATTTTAGGTATATAAATTTTTTCCCAAAAGTTTAAAGTTTATTGGAAAGGGTCACTTGTATGATGGATTACTCAAATTGAATAAAAATATTTTTTCATCCTACTTCCTAGCTTCTTTTAGTTTATGGAATAATAGTTTATGTCACATTTATTTTAATAAAATGTATGAAATGTCATAAAATGAATTATTACATAACATGTGTAATAATTATCATAAATGGGTTACTTTCATGAAAACTTAAATAGTTAGGAAATAATTTCCTACTACATAAAAGAAAAATAATTTGTAAGAATTAATATAGAGTGATGTCTGTAATTCTTATATCACTCCAACCATATATAATAATAGGTACTTTGAAAATTTTATTAATTATTATTATATATAGTTTCATTTTTATATTTTACATGTTATATATGAGATTATAGATATATTTAGTATTTATAAAAATAATGTTGAAAAACAATGTGGGTTTACAATTAAGTGCCTCATATCTCAAATATGACGTTAATATTATAGACCTTCATTATCGGAATCCCTAGGGTTCACACATGAAGTGTGATCTCCCTATACACCTAAAAAATGGTGTAGGTAAAATAAATAATAAAACATTGATTGAAATGGATAATTCAAATATTTCTATCTTTGGCCTCTGAAAAGGATTTTGGTGAGAGATGTTATTAACTATATGTCACATCTTAAACATCATTCCCAAAAATATAAAGGTTATGACTCCAAATTATTTATGAAAGTATAATAGACCAATCCTCAATTATTTAGGGATTTGGGTTTTTCACATAATTTTAATATTACCTTAACTTGAAAGGGGAAAGTTGTGTAAAAGTGTTAATGGTCGAATATTTCTTGGATATGTGGAGCATTCAAAATATTATAGATTCTTTATTAAAGAATAAAATGATTTAGTAGCTTTTATAACAATTATTGAATAAATATATTCTATCTTTTATGAATCTAGGTTTATCTATTTACCTATGTAAGTCCAAATAGAGGATTCTTGGTCAAATAAAAGAGTATTTGAAGAATATATGGTCAAGGAGGTTCGTAAAAGTAAAAAACCTTAGATACTCAAGATATATATATTTTATTTCTATATGTACTTGTTGTAAGTAACCAATGATATTATTTTAACACAAAACCCATTTTTTCATAGTATATATTCTGACCTAAAAACATTTAAAGAGGCTATTCCATATTCTGATGCATCTCTCTATAAGGAAGCTACAAGTGATGAAATAGAATTTATAATCAGAAATGATAATTGGATATTGGTTGATCTTAATAAAGGTTCACAACTTATAGGTTGTAAGTGAGTATTTAAAAGAAAATTAAAAGTTGAAGGTACAATTGAAAAATATAAATCCATATTGGTAGCCCCAATTGGTTTACTCAAAATGAAGGAATCTATTATTTTGACACCAATTCTACCATGAATTAGACTAATTCAATTAGAATTATTTTAATTTTGGATACCATATATAATTTTAAAAATCACCAAATATGTGTTAATAATAAATTTTTCAATGTTTAATTGGATAATGAAATATATATGGAAAAATATGAAGCATTCATAGTTATTAATTAAAAAAGAATATTTTAAAATTGACACGGTCCCTATATAGTTTGAAATAAGTATCAAAACAATGGAATGATAAATTTTATGAAGTAATTTTATCTGATTTTTTTTATTTAACCGATATGATAAATGTGTTTAGAGTAGGTTCAAAAATAACCATAGTGTTGTAATTTATTTATATGTTGATGACATGTTATTATTTAGAATATATATGAATCATGAAAATGAGGATAAATCGGTCTTATTTAGAAACATGGATTTGAAAAACATAGGTGAAGGTAATATTATTTTTGGAATAAAAATCATGAGATTTAATAATTTCATTCCAATTCCTCAAAAACATTATATTGAAAAAGTATTAAAGTGGATTGAAAAATTTGATTATTCAACGATTTCAAACCCATATGATTGTAGGAGTAGGATACTTCCAAATATTTGTTGGGTAATTTCTCATTTGGAATATGAAAGGGTTATCAGGTATCTGATATACTTCAAGACATCAACAATACCAAATATTTCATATTTTTTTAGAAATATGAGTAGGTATATAAGTAATCTAGGATATTCACAATGGGATGACTTTAAAAGAAAAATAAATTATCTTAAGGGTATTATGGATTACTGTATATGTTATACTGGAAACCCAAGGGTTATGTAATGTATTTCCTATGTGATATAGATTACTAATCTGAATTATCACTCTTCTAAAAGTGTTTGGGTTTTTGTACTTTGAGGTGGAGCGATCTCTTTGGGTTTGAAGAAATAAACCTGTAGAAGGGACTCTATAATGACTTCTGAGTTTGCACTTTTGAAGATTCTGGAAAAGAATTTGAATGGATTAGAACTATTATATCATATCCACCACTATGTCCCATGATTATTTATCAAGTTACTATACATTTTTATTGCCAATAAACATTAAATAGGGAATATAATAATACATATAATATAAAATTGAAAAACATTAGTTTTGGACATAACTATGTGAGGGAGTTGATACAAGATGGTTTTATAACTCTGTATGCTATTATATTGAGACAAAATTTAGTGGATAAACAAAAAAATGGACATTAAATAGAGTTATTATAAAAAAACTTCCTTATATATGAGTTTAATTACCTTTTCATAAATTCACTAATGATGGGACCACAACTTAATATGTGATAACTTAATATGTAAATGTTTGATGTAGTAAATATTATCTTAAGTGTAAAGGAAAACCCAATAGTATATTACATACCATGAATATGGTGTTTAGTGAACATGAGGAAAATGAGGTTGAATTTAATACTCTTAATGAACTAAGGAGTTCAAAAAAAGTGTTTTAACATGGGAACACTTTTGGGTTCACCTATGTGAATGTAGGAGTGGTGCCATTCTAAAGAGCTTATGACTTTGTCTCTCAAACATTAATAAAAGGATAACAATCACATCACTATAATGGTGTATAGGAGTAGATGAATAACTAAATAATTTTAATAGACCTGTGTAGGGTGAATCCAGTAATGACCTAAAATGTTATAAATAAAATATCCATTTTTTGTTTTAATTAAATGTCTTATTAAATAATATGGTAATAGAAAACACATGCACTTATTTTTTTATTATATCCCATTGAATTTAATTAATAGTTAAGAATCATTTCCCTTAATAATAAAGTAATTGAGTAGTGATCATATAATTTGTATAAATATAGGGCTTTAACAAATCCAATTGTTACACACAAAGGAAGTGATGGCCTCAGCCAATAGGATTGTACCCTATAAATACTCATATTTCTGTTGTAATAAATGATTTATTAAGTAATATGGTTATAGAAAACACATGCACTTATTTTTTTTATTATATCCAATTTCATTTAATTGACTACTAAGAATCATTTTCATTGATAATATAGTTATTGAGTATTGGTCATATGATTAGAATGAATATAGGTTTTTAACAAATCTAATTGTCATAGACAATGGAGGTGATGGAATCAACCAGTAGGATCGTAAACTATAAATCCCATTTATCAGAGATTCTAAGGGATAAATAATTTCATGGATTTTCCCTTAACCAATACCAAGCTAAGGTACAACAACATAAGCATGAGAAAAACGGTTTATGGGAGAAGTTAAAGCTCATTAATATCACAACCCAAACCATGTTTGTTGAACCACCCCATGAAAGTCCCACCATCATGCACCTTACCCTTAGGGATTTTGTTGGTGTATTAAATGGATATGTAACAAGACCCTGGAAATATGTGTATGTGTATTATTTTTTATAGAAAAATGAATATATTTCCATCCTATTATTTTTACATTATAAATTATTTTTATTTTTATTCAATAAAACATAAATAGTGTTTTTAGTTAATATTAAAATTCAATTAATAAATCTATTTTGATGAATTAATAGATATTTGAAATAAATAACATTTTAATAAAATATTATTATTAAAAAAATTATTAAATATATATGATCTTATACTTTTATTAAGTCAAAGGTAATTTTTATAAGGGTTCAAAAATGTTATTGTCAAAAAACATGTCATTTTCAATAAATGTAGATTTTTATTTTAAACATGAAAATTAAAATATTTAGAAAATTATTTATAAAAAATGAATATTATTTTTTTAATAATTATTTTGAAATTATCCAATGGTTAATTTTTTAAAATTTTCTGAGACGATCGAATTTTTGGGTAAAAACTAAATACCGTATAAATATACTTTATATTTTATGACATAAAAATGACTCAAAAGTGATTTAATAAGTAATATAAATGGGAAAAACTACCAAATATCTGTTTTAACATTAAAATAATATAATTTTATATTTACTGTATTTATTTTTTAAATCCATTATGAATCCTCCAAGACTTATAACATATTTAAGATTTTAAAATCATTTCTTTAAGAGTGTGACTCACCTTCACATAACCAGGTGTAATAATTTAGGAATTTAATCTATTGGAATTATAAAATAATAGAAACCAATCCCCTTTAGAAAAAACAATGGGCAAAAACCATGGGTTGGTTTGGGTTTTTTGATATTTTATTATATAGAATCCAAAACCAAAATAATAAAGAAATCTCCCACTTTTCCTATATTAACCCACCCAAGTTTTCATTTCTATTCACTCAAACTCTTTGGATAAAATCTTTAATATACCCTCCCCTTTCTATATTCCTCCCATGGTTTCCCCAATCTCTCAATAATACCCTCCTAATCTTTTTAAATCACACATTTAAGTAAGGGGTCTTCTACTCTCTTCTTTTATCAAGTACTCCTTTATGATATGTCCTTTAATTTTCATTTACCTATGATGGGATATGATATTACATATTCCAATTAATATCCATTTTATTTATAAATTATTATATCTTATTTTCATCTTCATTAATCCTCCCGTGTTCCTTTACGTACACCCATCACCATATCGGAATTTCTTAAGGATTATTTTCTCTATTCATGTTTCTTTATTACCTTATGAGTTCTATTTCCAAATTTATAATTTTGGGATATAATTTTCCATGTCCCCATTAATTCCCATTTTATAAAAGAATAATGAGATACCTATTTCACTATCATCAACCATTTTTATTAATTTTTAAGTAACGTCGTTATTCTGTAAAAATTTCACCGTGATTTTATATGCCAAAGTAATTGTGTAGTGAATACCATACCCATTATTCTATCAGGGGTATTCAAATGTATGCAAATATACTTATTTATTGTAGACTTAAATATATTTATTCCACATTCCTTGATCATTGAATAAATTATTCTGATGAATTAATCTATGTTGTATGATCTATGTGGCACACTTAATCATGATAATGAAATGATTATAATGGGTGTTCCCAGATAGCCCTCCAATGCATTGGGTAATGTTTAGTATCATGATAAATCATTTTGGGATAGGTGTGTACCTGATTAATTTATGGTAATTTTTCAACCATTAAGTCTGGATGGTTTCACCTTGACCTATATTTATGATTTAGTGTTTAAAGTTGTTTCCAAATTTCCCATGTTATGATTATCATTCTATATCCTATCATATTTTTCATGTTCCTTTTATTCCTAATTGATATACCTATTGTCTAACATGTATCAATTATGAAATGTTTATTCCCTTACTATTCTTTATATATTACCCCTTTCAGATGTATATCCCCAGGTTATCGCTTTAATTTTTATGTTTTACGAAGTATTTTAAGCATGTTAAAAGAAGATTTAAATATAAAAAATTAATAAAGATTTTAATAATTTTGTTGTATCCCATGATCATGATGTTATTTTATGTACCTAATTACAAAAAAAACTATAATTATTGATCATTTGGGTTTTATTAAGTTTAATTTTATGTAATAAATCAAGTATTAATGTGTAATAAAGATTAGGTTTGTTATAAATCTAGTTGATAATAAGAGTGACAAATTCATGGTAGTTTACAGCTATTTCTATATTGAACATTTATTTTTGTTTGTTTTATAATGGTTCAAATCAAGAGATTCCTTTATTTATAAAAGTTATTTCCAAGAGAGTATGATTCATGATTTTGAAAATGGTGTTTTAAAAAATTTAAAATTGTGGGGGGGGGGTTTGTTGATTTTTTATAGTTTTTAAAACATTTTAAATGATTTATTTTATGTTTTTCAAAAGGGGATGTTTTTTAGGAATCCCACATTGGATAGTGGAAGGATTGAGGTTTTATTTGTTAATGGTATTATATTTATCATTATTTAAAAATTATATTGGTAAAATGAATAATATTTCATGGGAAGGTGCAGCACACGATTCACACGCCTGTAGAATGTGGTTCTATGATGGTAAACATTACACTTAAGATTATACATCAAGATGAGAATCTTGAAGGTGTCTTAATTTTTTAGGAAATATCGGTGGGTCATACCGATTCTATACTAGTCCTGAATTACTATGTACATTAGGCCGATCCAATTCACTAAATAGGTACATTTTAGGCCATCGATATGATCGAGCCTAACCTAACAGACACACCAGTTCAATAGTGGGTGCAATCTAGGCCATATAATTGATCAAATGCTCTCTGAAAAATAAGATTAAATTTTTAAATAACACGAAGTTCGGGAAAAGGTATCTACCCGTTCAAATGGGTTAGATAAATTTTCTAAATAGGTTCTTCCATTTCAATAAAATGGATCCTCCAAAATATGCGAAAATTATTTCTAGGATATCAATTCACACCTCAAATTATTCATTATATTGAGATTCTTAAAAGGACATTAATAAGAATCAAAGTAATTTTATTAGTTTGCAATAAAAAAATTCTTTTTATCACTCTCTTATTTCTCAATTTTTTTAAGGGATAAGTTCCAAAAATTACTTGTGTTGAGTATTGATCCACTATTGTATCCAAAATAAGATTTGTAGACAATCCATAATACTACAGATTTGGTGGGGTAAGTCTACTATTATGGAGAGAAGCATTGTAACATGAATTGAAGAGATCCATCTACTACCATCTATAATATACATATCCATTATCCACCAGTATCCCCAACATAAAGTATAACTACAGGGAATCAAACTCATGACTATTTAACATAGAAAAGTGATCCTTACCCCTAAACCAACACTATAAGGGGTTAATTTTTCAATTAAAGATATGGGTTTCAAAGAATAAGAAACCAATTAAAATCTTATAAATTGAAAAATTACACATGAATATATGTTAGTAAACTATCACGGTAAAATATTTTTTTAAAAATGAAAAAAAAATTATATTATATTTGATAATGAAAAAAATCCAATGCATTCGGGCATGTGTGTTTACTAAAATTTTATTTCCTTCTATTTTGTTCTATGTGGGCAGGTGTAATCAAACTTAAATAATAAAATTTCAAATACACACATAAACAGTTAAAAATATATATAATATAAGTGTTGTCTTTTAATAGTTAGTTTAATGATTAATGGGTTATATTTAATTCATGAATACTCATTTAACCAAAAAATAGTATAATGATATACATAAATAAATAAATAATATTTTTTTAATATTCCACTAATATATTGATGTATGTTTTTTTATTGATTTGTTGTATGGGTGCACAATTATATTAATCCATAAAAAACTAGTAAAATTCATTGAATATTTTTAAAAATATTTCAAAAATATAATTATTCATTTATATTTTAAAATAAAATATAAATCATTAAAATATTATTCATGTATGAAAAAACCCAATTTGATCATTGGAAAAATAAAATATATCAAAGTAAAAAAAAATTGAAAGGAAAAAAAAATTTTATAAATAAACATGATAAATAAATAGTAGTTATAAAAAATTTTGGAATTGTTTATCAAAAAAATAGACACATAATTAAGAAATTAATACAAAGAATAAGGTAAAATGAGAGTGGAGTATTAACATATCAATTTTATTTCGATAAAAGAATCAATATTTTGGTTTTAAAAATATTTTAAAAACAATGGATTTATTTTATTGACATTAACATGAATATGTCATTTATTTACATTAAAAATTTGTATTGATCCAACATTTTAATTTTTATAATAAATAAGGAAAAACAAATAAATCATTAATTAAACACTATTATAAATACATTTTTTTACTAGTGATTTAAAATCATTTAATAAAAATTAAAAAATTTCTAGTTGATATCGAACATATATGAATAAATCTTTTAAGGAATATCATTGATGATTATAAAATCAGTTTAATCAAAGACTATTCAAATTTGATAAATTAAATTGACTATCATTTTTATCTATCAATTTTATTAATAAATATTGAAAATAATAGCGATCATGTGATGACTGATTCTTTAGTTTTTTATACATAAACAGAATTTCATTCAATGATCCTAATAAAAAATATTGAAAATGATAATTTTTTAGAATAAATTTAAATTTATTTTTCAAATGAAAAATAGAATAAAAAAGATTCATGAAAAAAAGTCATAATGATTGTGAAAACTAAACCACAAAAAACCAATGATCCCATAGAAAACAACACCACTCTTTTTATCTACTAAAGATACTAGTGGAATCATCCATTATGATGAAGGAATAAATGTAAATGGTCACACATTGATCCCTGGAGAGTAGTCAAACTCACTCAAAAATAAATTTTTATTATAATAAATACTAAAACTCAAGAGTGGAGGAAATTTTGAAGGAAAGTTTTTTCATTCATTATAATGAGATTACAATCACCTACTAAAGACCTAGTATAATGATACAAAATAGTGATTTCACTCAAACTCCCTTTAATTTCCAAGATTAATTCCATAAATTTCCCTTCCCTCCATGTATGTATCACCTCAATAACCTAATAAATGATTACCCGACACTTCTGGATAATATAGGCTAGGTCCCATGGGGGCATGTTTTGTCATTGGGAAATCCAACAAGAATTCTAGAGTCTGACTCAACCCCTCTCATATATCTCATCACATAGGAACCATAAACATTCATATGCAGTCCACTGGTGGGAGGATTTAATTTAACCCACCTCCCTAGGTTGAATATTAACCCTACCATAGAGGGTCTCACTATACTCATAAGAACCCCCTAGAGAAAGCAATGACGCCCCACTAAGAATACGAGCTACAAGATCAACCACAAGAAACCTAACATGAACCTAAATAAAATGTTGTGAGAAGTGTTTATTTTTCCTTTTCTTGTTCCAATATTCTTAGAGAACCCAACACACTATACTGAAAACCAGTCCACAATTTTAAATTCCATTCTATAATGGTCAGAACCCAGAAACCAAGCCATGATGAAGTCCAATAATGTATCCCCACTCACTGAGATCCCCATGCACTGACTAATGAACTACCATATTATTTTTTCCCATTATCCTTTGATGAATTCATGAAAATATGATTCCAAACAATGAGACTTTAAATACATGAAATGTGAGGTGAAAAAAATAGCCTCCTTTTTCATGTTATCATCCTTGTGTATGTCTATGTTCCTCAAACATCATTACCTAGATATTATTTTTCTCTTTAATTTCCTTTCACCAAATATTTCTTGGCTAGTCTTTATAATCATTGTTTATATAGATCATCGATCGATAATCTTGGTTTCAAAGACCACTAAATATAGATTCCAAAAAACACACTTTCCTAGAATTTATATCGACCTAATAACCCCCAGAATGATCCTCTAATCCTCACTGGGCATCATATTAATAAGGTCTAGAAAGTGGTTTTCTTTGGGGAAGGACAGGTTTATTAATGGGAATACTAGGAAGAAAATAGTATCTACAACCCAATTATCAATCTAGTATCTAATATCCCCACAACCCACAACCCACTACACATTCTCCTTAATAATCTTCATATGTTCAATCATGCAACACACAGGCCTGTAATTCCTTCTAGTTCAATTTATCCACTCTCTTTAATCCTCTCAACACATTCTCTTCCTAAACCTTTCCAATAGGGAGTTACCTTTAATTATTTACCTCAATAGTATAACTTGCATGCCTTGAATGGCTTCTAACACACATTCGATGTCAATACCACCTCTTCAATCATCTTATCCATTCTTGCCTAAGAACCCCAATGGAATTTACCAACCTGATTGGCATCCAAGATGAATGTTGTCATGATTTTATTTATTTCAATGATTTTCCATTTCCCCCCTATATTATTGAGATAATGTGCATGGTGATCAATGTGATAACACTATTTACGAGAATTATTCTTCTCCCAAATGAAAGGTAACAACTCTTCCAGTTGTAAATGCACCTTGTGATCCTGCTAATGATACCATCAAATAAGGCCTTTTTTATTCTTCCATCTAAAATAGGTTCCCCAAGATATTCCATCAGTATCATTATTCTTCAAAATCCAATATTATCTTGGATAGAGTTAATATTTGTGGATGATCATTTTTTAGAGATGAAGATGCTTCACTTTCTGTGATTAATCTACTGTTTTCTCTTAGTTCCTTAATCCTCCATAATATTTAGGAATCCATTGATTTATATCATCCTGAAAATGATAAAAATTTGAATGTAATTGGAAACTAGGAGGTGATATAGAACTCAAAAGCCTAACCTATTAATTTAAGGAATTATATTTCCCTCCTCAATGTTAAACTTTATTTTCCTGGTGAGGACTTCCTATTCCAAGATGAAAAGGATGGATGACACTGGGTCTCTATTCCTTAAGTCACACGCAGTCATTAAGAAACCAAATCCCATTCCCATAATTAAAATGGTGATCCATGTAGATTAATAATATCTAATGAAAAAGTAACACAAGAACTCCATAAATCCAAATTTTCTCATAACCCTCATAATAAAACCCCACTACATTCGATCGTAGGCTTTTTCCATATCAAGCATGATTTTTATACTGGATCGAATTGTATTTTTTTTAATTTCATCCACTATTTTTTTTGAAATTCCAATTTCCCATTGGATATTTCACCCTTGTAAGAAGTTATGATTCCCATCAAATGAGAGCCTTGAAATGACCCTACCTTTTCTTTTGTTTAAAAGAAAAATGAGAAATTTATAGGAGAAGTTGTAGAGACAAATATACCTATATTGGTTGAGCATAATAATATCTTTATCCTTTAGTATCAAGACCACTATGGAAGAACATACTACTCTAGTGAGTGATATACCTTTGAACAAGTATTACATCACCAGTATAACCTGACCCTTAATTATGTCTCTTTTAGCCACATAAAACGTGCCATAGAAACCATCAGGATCGGGTGAACTTTTCAGGTTCATGATAGAAATGACATCCCATATTTATTTAAATTTTTTAATTGCTTTCATTTCTTTATTATCCTTATCCCCCAACATATGGGGTATTGTTTTAGGATGAAATAATATCCATTCACCACCGGTTGCCTCCCTCCATTGGTGTCTATATTCCCTATAAGAATTTCTTTAAATTTCTCCAATGTAATCTTACCTGACACCTTCAAATATACCATATATGATCCATTTATGAGTCAAAGTTTGATACTTATAGATACCCTCTTTTACTTCACACACACCTGATAAAATGTTATGTTCCAATCCCCCTCCTCGATCTAAAGAACCCTTGATCTCCCATTTGATAAACTTTCAATTTCCAGTAAATTTTTATCCAAAAAATTATTTTAGACCATGATAAAGAAGGATTCATTAACCCATAACTCAAATAGAATCTCTTTTATCTTCTCAATATCCTTTTCAATATCATCTAAGATAAAATTATTGATTATTATATTAGAAACCCACTCTTGAAGGTCCTTCTTAAATTTTTTACTATGATAATTTAGCCCTAACCATGAGGACACTTTAACCAGTTGATCCCATGAGTTTCTAACTATATACATAAAGGTTCTATTTTGATATCAAAAAGCTGAGTATAATAAATGGTTGATTCTCCTATTATCCATATTTAAGTCAAAAACTAGTGCAGTTTGATCAGACACTTATTGGGTAAGGTTATTAACGGAGCCTTGAGGGAATGAATTAATACCTTGAATATTGGAAATACCTCAATCCAACCTAATACATATCTACATGTTTTCTTTTTTATTGTTTCACTAGGTCTACATGTCACCAAAGAACCCCATGTCCATAAGCCCATAGTGAGTCATGAACACCTGAAAATATTGCATAGCCATATAAGAATATGCCACACCACACTTATTTTTGTACACCACTAGTATTTTATTGAAGTCTACTTTAAGAAACTATATCGAGTTCCCCAAGTGAAATTCGGATAGGTGCTTCTATAGTTCATTTATTTCTATTTCTTCACAACTTTCATTCACAAAGGATTGGTTGAAATCCTTTCCCCCAATGGCAACTTTATCTGAAATATATTGTGAAGTCACATTGATACATTCCAAGGAAACATTTTTCTTATAAAATATACATATATGGGATTTACATGGGAACCTGTGCATGTATTCTGAGAAACCAATTCATCTAGAAAAATAAGTGATTTGATAATATTTTTGTTAGGTTCTAAAACAACCAGTATGGAGGCATGACTCCTACATGCATCATTTGAAAGAAATGAACTCTTCACCAAAGCCTCGATACCCCCATAAATCTAAATTATTAAAAAAATCATTAAGAAACATAGATTATTTCCTTGTGTCCTAAAGATCCATTGTGATGAGAAGCTGAAAGGGAAAAACATTGCACTTTCATATACTTTTCTTGAGTAATCTAGCCACTGTCTATAGGAGTTGAGATCCCCTTCTAGAAACCTCCTTTATTTTAGACATGGGACGCCAATATCTCCCCATTGGCCTATGTACATACCAAAGGAGAGAATAAATTTTTAAATTATATCACCTATTTCAGAGAATACAAACTGCCTTTAATAGTAGATCACCATAGATATAACATTGGGTGGAAGACACTCCTTTAGAATTAGACAATCTAATGAGAATGAATCTATTTCCAACTCCTTTGGAATGACCATTTACACTTACTAGTTGTAAAAAACATGAATAAATAAAAAAATCATCCTCCTTTAATGGGAAAAAATGAAGGTAATAAGGAAAATAGTCAGAAAAGAAAAAAAATCACTAGTAAAAAAACTCACACTAACCAAAGTCACCCACCCTTAAGAAGAGATTTTTCATCCATAAAACTGTTGGGGGGTCTTGTGGTCCAATTAAATCAATAAGGAATTCCATTGACTGAGACTCCTCTTTAAAAAATATTTTATTTTTTAAATTCCTTGTAGTATCCTAATGAAACTCCGTTCACTATGCTAAAAATTTTATCTTAAAGGAAAAGTTCCTTTTCATCCTTGATACTAGTGGAATATACCTCATGCATCTCAGTAAACATCTCATAAATCACCATATAGTCATGAAAGCTCTGAACATCCATAGAATAATTGTAAAAAACATCCAAAGAGTAAGAATCCTCCATAATATCTTGCATCAAGCCTCCCATCACTACTACAGATTCCACTATATATAGAACATCCCTTTATCAGTGCTAAAAATTCACTAACAAGGGGGTAATTATGTTAGTGCTAACAAAAAGAACTACTAAATGGAATCTTTATCAGTGCTAAAAGAAGGTCTGATAAAAGGTGACTATTTATCAATGATTCTTTTAGTGCGGATAAAGGGTACATTTATCAGTGATTGAACTAACAATGATAAAGGGAATTGTGAGTAATTTAACTTATTTATGCATATTTTTATATTTTAAAATATCAATTATATAAAATAAGTATGTTTTATAGGTATAATATTTAAATATGATTTATATAAATATATTATAATAATAATAATATTATCAAAATTATTTTCAAAATTGTATATATAAAAATTATCAAATTTACATTAATTAATAAAAATGTTTAATAATTTATTTATATAAATTAAATAAAAAACTTATATATAAATATAATATATTAAAATTTTATTTAAACAATTATATAAATATATAAATTAATATTTATGTATTAAAATATAGTTATTTGAATTAATATATTATGTTTATATGTGTTTTATTTGTATATATATGTTGTGTGTGTGTGTTTATGTGTGTTTATATACATGTATGATTTTGTATGTGTATGTTTATGTGTACGTGTATATATTTGTGGGTGTGTGTGTGTGTGTGCATATGTATGTTCATGTATGTTTATATATGTGTATGTATATAAATGTGTATGTGTATGTGTATGTATGTGGATTTATGTCTATGTATGTATGTGTGTATGAATGTATCTATATATGTGTGTTTATTTATATGTGTATATGTATGTGTATATATGTTTGTGTGCGTGCATGTATGAATATGTGTCTATTTGTATTTATTTTTATGTAGTATGTGTATGTTTATGTAGTATGTGTATGCAAGCATATGTATGTGTATGTATATGTATGTAATTATATGTATGTGTGTGTGTGTGTGTGTGTGTGTATGTGTATATAGGTGTATATTCTTGTATATACATACATGTGTATGTGTAGGTGTATGTGTGTGTATGTGTGTGTATGTGTATGTGCATGTCTATGAGTGTGTAAGTGTGTATGTGTATGTATGTAATGCATATGGGCATGTATATGTATATGAATATATCATTATATAACGAGAAAAGCCATTTTTCAATATAATATTTCTCATTATAGTATATGTGTGTGTGTGTGTCTATACATATACATACATATAATCACAAGACATACCATTTTGTTTTTAAAAAGTAATTAATGTAATTATATATATAAATATATATATATATATATATAAACATTTATTATTTTGGTATTTTTTTAAATTTTTCATATTTATTTATACATTTTTTATTGTTAATAATTAATATTTATAATATTTTTATAATTTATATAATTCATATTTATTAATTTTTATTTTAATACTTTTTTTATTTAAATAACTATACAATAATTATTTATTTATTCTTAACTGGTAATTTATTATGAATCTCTTTCATTTAAATGTACTTTTTAATATTTAGTCATTTTTATTTTAATATTGATTAATTTATATTATTTATCTTTCTAGTATTACTAATATTACTTATTTTTTATTTTTAATATTTTTAACAATTTATGTAATTTTAATTATCATTATTTCATTTTTAACATTTATTCATTTAATATTATATATTCATTGTTAATATTTTTCCATTTTTAGTATCTTCTCAAATTTAATCATTTTTAATATTTATTATATTAATATTTTAATAATATATTCAGTTTTAATAGTTACTTATATATTTATTAAAATTAAAATTAAATACTTTTAATATGTATATAATTTATATTATTAATATTTATTCATGTTTATTTTAATGTTTTTAAATTTAAATTTTTAAACAATTATTATTTATACATTAATAATCAGTACTTCATTATAAATCCCTTGTTTTTAAATTTGATTTTTTATATTTTTATATTCATATATTCGGATTTTGATATCTATTCATTTTAAATATTTTATTAATTTATATAATTAAAATTATAAATTCATTTTTTAATATTTTTTTAATTTATTCATTTTTTAAAATTAAAGTGTATTGATTTTTAATATTTATTCATTTATTGTTATACAGTCATTTTTAATACTCGTTTACTTTTAATATCATTTTAATTTATTATTATATTTATTTATTTAATTATTTATATTTTTTCATAATATTTGTAACTTATATAATTTCTTCATTTCTAATATCTCCATGACTTACATAATTAATATTATTTATACATTTATCTTAATGTTGATACATTTATTATAATATTAACAAATTTTTTAATACATTTAATATAAACAATATTGTTTATTTATTTTTAATATTTTGGTAATTTATTTATTTTGATATTTATTAATTTTATTATGAATTAATTTTCAATGTTTATTTGTATATAATTTGTAATTTATTGTAATCTTTAAATTTATTTTTTAGTTTTTATTTTATAATAATACTTATCAGCATAATATTAAGTGCTGATAAAAGAAACATTTTTTGATGAAATATTAACCACTGAGAAAAGATACATTTATCAGTGCTTATTAGTTTATGGTAATAAATATGTGATTTATCATTGTAATTTTAGTGCTGATAATTCTTCTGCATTATCAATCCTTTCCGTTTTAGCGTTGATAAATGTGTATTGAATAAATGTTTTTTACTATAACTGATAAACCCCAATCCCCTATTTTAAAATATCCCTAAGCGAGATCAAACATACTCTCACTATTTAGGTTCTCACTGAATCCAAATTTTGTAGTCACCTCCTTTGAATCATTTGACTGGATCCAACCATAAATTGAAGTTATGTTATTCTTTCCTCATTTTTAAGTGATCTTTCATCTTTTTTCATTTTTTATTCTTCATGATGGGTTCTTCTTGTCGTGTGATGTTTTGGAACTATTTTCATGATTTTTTGTTTTTCTCCTTGGTTCTTCTCTTGTGATCAAAGTTTATCCCCTTAGTCAGATGTTTTTTGTTTGTTCTTCTTTTGATCAATGTTTGGCCCCTTTCTATATTTTTATTCTTCTTGTTTTTTAAATTTTTGGTTTTTTAATACATTGAATTATTAGTTTCTTCAAATTTTAAAATACTCTCATTAGTATTTTCCTAATTTTAAATTTTTATTCCTTGGACATAAGATGTCATATATTGGAATCCATGTATAATAAATTGAAAATCAATGTGAACACAAAAAGGCATTCAATACGATCGAATGTATTAATAATAAAGAAAAAAACATGGGCATTAATTTTTATATGTTAGGGTTATTAATCATTTTTATTATATTTCATGGATGCTGGATGTCATATGTGTATCATACATGTTTATTAATGTTCACTATTTAATGAGAAAAATGGAATTGGTTATTTTTAAAGAGCATCTTCATGTGGGAAATGTCATAAGTGTTGTTTTTAACCAAAGGATCCTACCATTTACCTATTCCTAGTGGCTTGATTTTGGGATTATAAAATTTATACTAAGCTCCTACTATAAGGAATTTTATTTGTGTTTCTTTTTAGAAATAACAATGGTTTTTTAAGGATTAATAAAAATGTTTCAATTTATATAAATAAGATGTTTTATGGTGGTATATGTGATTTTAAAGTTTTAAAAACCCTGGATTTTAAAAATATACCTATAATATTTCAAATAAGACTCAGGTGACTAAAGAGTTTCATACATATATATTACATCATTTTATATGAATATTCAAAACATCTCGTAATAGCACACTCCTCAGAACCATAAAGGTTTAGAGTATTTTAAGACTATAAAAATAACCAAATTATTTCATTAAATATCTTCAACATCACCCACAAATATCTTCTCACATAGAACACTTCTTATACATACCCTATTTAAAACCTTTCTTTAAAACCCGGGGATAGGAAACACAATAAAGGGTGTGCTTAGATTCTCAGTAAGGGTCAATATAAGAGATATCAATAAATTATAATAATTGAGAATAAGATAATCATAATGATATGAGAATATGATCACAACTTAAAATAATTATACTCAATCCGTTAAAGATCATAAATCATAAATCATTGTATAAGGATTTGACAAAATGGAATATAAAATTCATAAAATTGTAGATTTATCAATAATTAATCATGATCCATGAGAGAATATCATAAACCTAGGAAGTTTGTAAAATATATAAGCTTATAAAATTTTGGAAATATTTAAATATTAATAGATTCTCCCATTAGGTCATGGACATGAAATCATGTCTTTTCATAAACTTATTGACATGAAACCAGGTCCTTCTATAAACTTATAAACATGGAACCATACCCATGAATAAACTTATGGACATGATACCAGGTCCATTAATCAACTTAAGCACATGAAACCAAGTCCCAAAATCTTATTTTGAACAAGAATTTAGGTTTACCCATAACATAATTATCTCACGAGTTATCCATCTTTACCCAATGAATTAGAGGGATATTTAATTTTGGGCCCCGCCCCATCACATAAAATTAAATAATAAATTCACCATAATATCATAAAAACATTCATCGAATCATCATGTTATAACCCATGGAGATTAAATGGGTTTCTTTCCATCATTACATCATAAATTAACCTGTGAAAAAAAAATAAGTTTCATAAGGATTTCATCATTAGAACATTTATTTGAAAACATGAGAAAAATATCATTTTATTTTGATAAGATTTTAACTAAAAATTCCTATAATATTAATAAAATACTTTTCTTTGAAAATAACCATGAAAAATAAAATAATGGTCATGATGGTGGTAAAATTTTTTAATGTCAAGTATGTTAAAAGAAAACATTCCTTTCTCACTTTTGTAAAAAGTCAAAAATGGCTTGTTCAGCAAATATTTATTTAAAAATATTTATTTTAAAACATTTTAAATAAAGTAATATTTGATGAAAATGAATTTTGAAACATTTAAATTTTAGGTAAAAACATCAATAAAATAATTTTAAATATTATGGACATGGAAGAAAAATATCATTGACCAAAAAGGAAATATGGTTGACTTTTCTTTAAAAACATGTTATCAGCCATAATAAGTACCAAAAAGTGAAAAATGGTAATAATAAATAAAAATCATAGTAATAAATAGAATAGAATAAAATATATGGGGTTTAAAGTATAAGAACCATTAATTTTCCTCAATGGAAACTTGTCATTAATGGTCCAAAAAAGAAATAAGATTCTAACATAAACCCATTGCCACTTTTGTAACTTCTAAATAATAATCCACATGAAATAAATAAATTCAAATAATAATTTAAATATCATGAATATAAAAATATTCTTGATATAGTATATCAAATGAGTAGTATATAAACCACTTAAATGAAACAAGTGGCGAATATGATATATGTCTCACGAAAACAAAAGTGAGACGAGAAACCCTTACCAAAAGTTTCATCTTTCTTCGTTCTCATTCAAACCTCATATGTAATAAATACATATTTATTAAAAATATATTATAAAACCATAATAAAATATATCAAACTATATATGATTTACCTATAGCATCATATCACCCCATTATTAACAATTTCTTTTATTAAAATTTCTATTATGGGGGATAACTACTTTGTTTTTCATAAAGGTTTTGGTTCAATATTCATGATCCTTATACATTGATCTCGGTTCTATAATTTCTATAATTTTAATCATTTAATTATAATCATATTAATAATTATATTAAATTTTATAACTATTCATATAAATAGATGATGAAAAATTAATTACATAATTTTGGGGAGACGGTAGTTGTATGTACACATGAGTGATGTTTCCACTTTTTGAGGGATGGAATGAAAGGAATGTAAATAATAATTTGAATTTATAGAACAATATTAATATTATAATTATCATATATATATATATAATGAATCCTTTATTATAACCATCAATGTGAAGTGGTGATGATAAATGAAACACATCACTTTGTGGAAGTGATAGTCCACACATACGCCCGAGATAAGTTTTTTTCCATTAGATAGAAGAGAGTGGAATGATGTTTGTTACATAATAAAGATAAAAATTTATTATATTAATGTAAAATATTCATAATTTTAAAATGAATACCATGGATTTAGAGGAGTTAGAATAAGAAATAAAATTGAACGTAATAGGTAAAGAGTTATACCTCTTCATTGAGAAACCTATTTTTACTAACACCTTAATCCTTGAAAGGGGGGTATTTTGGAAATAAAAGGAGGTATAGGATGTGGGTAAGGAATCGAATATGCTATTAAGGTAGTTATTTTCCTATCTGAAAGGCTCAAACTCAGTGAATAATAGAAGAAATAATTTCCCCTTTTATATGTGAGAGAATTGAAAAACTTATAATTACTTAAAATATTAAATGATATATATATATATATATATATATCATACTCATGTAAATTGAGACCAAGTATAAGGACCCAAGGAGTTTTTTTAAGTGTTTTCTAAAAAAAGTAAAAACATCAAGGGTAAAATAATGGATTCTACGTCGAAAAAGCGGCAAGCCCCTTGTCACCTTTCATCAAAAAAATATTTTATATATACATGTTTGTATATTTAAAAATATATTTTTTTATATTATAATATATATATATATATTGTGTTTGTTTTATTTTATTTTGAATTATGTCAGTAATATTTGTAAGTGAAAATGTTATGTTTTTAAGAAATAAATTTTTTGACATGTAAACAAGATTTTACTTATAATATTTATGATTTTATTTATTTTTAATTATGTTTTATATTTTGATTCGCTTTGTAAAATTTCATTTATATTTTGTTTATATTTTATAAGTTACATGATTTCAAAGTCACCTACATGAAAGATAATAATTTTTGAATTTGGTGGATTTGAGATTATATAACTTACAAAATATAAATACAATCGAAATTATATTTGACTAACTTACTAAACATGTAAAAAATAATTCCAAATAATAAGAATTTATTAAAAAATTAATGAAAATTACTTTTAGTGGAACAATATATATTTGTTTTAAACCATTATAACTATATTTATAATCTTTTTTACATTCCTTTCATTTTTAATTATTTATTATATTTATGAAATTATTTTTATTTTCAAAAAAAAATTAGATTCTTAGTCTATGTTTGATATTTTATTTATATTGTTTAAATAGTTTATATTTCAACATATTTTAAAGTTACCTACTTGAAATTTAATAAGTTTTCCCATGTTTTAATTAGTCAAATTTGAAATCTTATAAAATATCAATTGTAAATAAAATATAAATTAAAATTGAAAAAATGGATAACCATGTAAAAATGGTGACAGTAAAAAATATTTTCTTCATTTTAATTGAGATAAAACATATACATGAATGAGTATAGTCACTCTATATGGTGACTTTTCATCCCAAAATGGTAGTGTGAGAATGGGAGGCTTGTATTGAGATTACCGACCTCTACATTGGGGTGGAGTATTATGACCTCGAGAGGGTTGATCCTCAGACACTGGAACCTTGATTGTCGGATGCTCTTCCTAGGTCTCAATGGGAGGAGGCATGGGAAATGACCCCTGATAGAATCTCAGATAATATACACCTAGAGAAAACTGTGGATATCCTGCCAACACAGATGGATCCAATGCCTCCTAATTCTCATCCCTAATTGGATGAGTGTAATGACCCGCCAATTCTCATTGGATTGAGAGTGTAATGAGTCATTAAATGTCCTTAAGAGACATCACCAAGGCGCCAAAGGCGGGAAATAAATGTTGGAGGGTTTCAAACAAGTGGGGGACGATTTTAACCTTTTTGAACATTCCAAAAAACCAACAACCATAACCAGAATAAACAACTAAATGATGCATGATAAGAACTCAAAAAAATCCACCATTTATTTATCAAAAACCAACCAAGAGTACCACAGCAGAAACCAACACTAAAACATCGGAGTAAACTTCTAAAAGACAAACTCAAAGACTAAAAGACAACGACCCAACTACATACTCCATAAGCTCCAAGCTCCAACATCACGAACCAGCCCAAGTTTCACGAAACAGTGCTCTAAACGTGTGACACTTTACCTTTACCAACATCTCGGTATATGACATCTGCAAAATCACCAACGTGCCAAATCAGGGGGTGAGTAATGAAACACAGTAGGTTTTCCTTGATGACTTCCCAACCCATGCCTCTAGGATAAAACATGTTAGCATATTTATATAAAACAATTCCAAAAAACAGTTCGCAATATAACAAGTTCCTTTTCAAAACCATTTTCCAACAAAACCCATATTTCTCAAGAAAATAAATCAAGCAAAGTTCCCAATTACAATCACATTTCCATCTGGCACATTCGTTCCATTTCACCAATCCACACAACCAATCATTCATGCAACTTGGACCTCCCTATACTCGCGAGTGGTGAGTTATCTGTCCACTAAGTTGTCACTTAGTGGACTACCTTGACAAAGGTACTTCACGACCTTATCTGTCCCAAACTATTGATGGGGGGACTTCTCTCCCTTATCCATCCCAATGCATATGAACACACACCACAACCCATGCAATCCATGCCCAGAACCAAGTGTGTTAAAAACCTTTCAATAAATCATAACCCTTTTATTGAAAACCCCTTTTTCCACAAACAATTTTCCAAATCCAGCAAAACTATATTTTAAAATCACTATTTTAAAATCATGAAACCAAAACACTTTGCACAACCATTCTTTCAATTTCCAAAATTTCATCAAAACCCATAAATCATCACTAAAAAAGATTTATAACATGGTTTGCACCACAATTTCATAATCAAAACCAAGGAAATAAATAAATTTGTACTAAGAATTCAAGTTCTAAGAAAGATGAATTGATAGTGAAACCACCTACCTCAACAAATTGGGCGAAACCAATCCACGGACGAAGAACGCACAAGAACCTCGAGTCAAAACTCCAAAAACCCTCCTTAGATCTCTTCTCATAACACAACCAAGACCAAATCTTGTCATATTTGGCATCCAAACCCTTAGATATACGAATAAAGGGTGTAGATCTAAGAAAATGAGAGAAGAGGTGAAGTAGATCTAAGTAGATCTAAGAAACCGATCAAGAACGATCACATAACTTAAGAATCTGTCTTCAATTCTCCAAGAGAAGCCTTCGGATAGCCACCAGAACGTTTTGGAGAAGTCTTCCAACCTTCAAGAGAGAGTAATACCGATTTAGGGCCGCTTAGGTGGTTTAAACAAGTCAATTAAAGGCAAAACGAGTTAGATCCACAATTTTAGGATCTAACTTTATGTGACTGCATGGTTAGTCGGCATGGTTTGGAAAACCATGTGCTAACCGTGTGTTAGCTTCTACCTTGGCCCTCTTCCACGCACGGCCTCATCGCACAGTTTCCCTTAATCGTGCGCCAACCATGTAGAATACATTGCCTCCCCAGTCAGACACGCACAGTTTTCCCTCACGGTTTGACAAACCGTGCACCGCCCGTGTGCCTTCCCTTTTTCTTCAAACTTCACTCTAGGATCTTCCGATTCTCCCATACGTCACCCATAACTTTTCAAACCAATAAAAGCATCATGTAAGGTTTATATACCAGAAATTGGGGGTACTAAATTCTCCCCACCATTGGCCTTTTCTTCCTCGGAAAGTAGAAAACCATCGCTTGATTGAAAGAGTTCTGGCCACTGCTCTTTCATTTCTTTCTCGCGTTCCCAAGTCTCTTCCTGAATCTGACCATGTTGCCAAAAAACTCGTACTAGGTCGATGCTTGTTCCATGAAAGACCTTATCCTGCCTATCCACAATCCACACCGGGATATGTACCAGTGAAGCATCCGGCTCTAGGTCAATGTGATCTCATCTGATCACATGGTCAGGATCGGGTTGATACTTCTTTAACTGAGATACATGAAACACATTATGCACTGAACTGAATTGTGGTGGTAATTCTAATTGATACGCCACCTCTCCAACCCATTTCAGTATCTCAAAAGGGCCTATATATCGAGGAGATAATTTTCCCTGCTTCCCAAAACGACATTGTCCAAGCCTTGGAGAGATTCTCAAAACGATGTGATCACTCACTGCAAACAAGAAAGGTCTTCGGTGATGATTCGCATAAGATTTCTGATGACTCTGACCTGTCTCCATCCTCTTTCTAATCAACTGAATATTCTACATTGTTTCTTAGACAAGGTTCGGCCCGAATAGTGAATTTTCACCAGTTTCCACCCAGCATAGTGGAGAAGAACAAGGACGCCCATACAATGCTTCAAACGGAGCCATGCGTATCAAGGATTGATAGCTGTTATTGTATGAGAACTCCACTAAGGGTATATGATCCTCTCATGAGCCACCAAAATACATTACAAAAGCCTGCAACATGTCTTCCAATGTCTGTATCATCAGCTCGGATTGCCCATCTGTCTGAGGATGATATGTTGTACTCATAGTCAACTGAGTCCCAAGGGCTTATTGTAAGGATTTCCATAATCGAGATGTGAACCTCGGATCTCTATCTGAGACAGTAGACACTGGTACACCATGTCTCTTTACAACTTCATGTATATAGATTTTTGAAAGATCTTCCACCGTATGGGTTTCCTGAATTGGGATGAAATGGGCCGACTTGGTTAGACGATCCACTATCACCCAAATGGCATCATGTTTCCCGACCGTTCTTGGAAGACCTGTAAAAAAATACATTGCTATCTGCTCCCATTTCCACACTGGGATAGGTAAATACTGTAACATACTAGATGGTCTCTAATGCTCTACTTTAACCTGCTGTCAAGTTAAGCACCGCGAGACAAATTTGGCCACCTTCCTTTTCATGTCGCTCCACCAAAACTGCGCCTTTATCACCTTATACATATTTTGTATACCCAGATGTACATCCTATCTCGAATGGTGGTAAAAATGAAGGAGTTGTTCCTGAAAAACCATAGGTACAACCATCTAATATCTGAAACACAAAACTGAACCCGCTTCTAGTTTCCAGCCATCAATGGTCTCCCCACCATTGAGTTTTGAACTCATTGTCAGACATTCTGCATCAGATGTTTGTGCCTCTCTTACTATCTCCACCAAATCAGGAACAAGTGTAGATGAAAATAAAACTACAAAATCACCTTGGTTTTCACATTCCACATGCATGTCGGCTAAGACCGACATCAACTGCCATTCATCTGAAGCTTCTTTCACCAACTGAGCATACGACTTTCTGCTTAATGCATCGGCCACCGAATTTCCCTTACTCGGTGTATACATCAAGTCAAAATTGAACATTTGAAGGTTCTCCATCAATCTCCTCTACCTCAGATTCAAATCTCATTTTGAGAAATGTTTTTCACGCTTTTTTGATCTGTAAACACAGTGAACTTCTCACCAAAGAGATAATGATGCCAAGTCTTCAAGGCATGGAAAACTACAGCTAACTCAAAATTGTGTGCTGGGTAATTCTTCTCATTCACCCTTGATTGCCTTGAACCATAAGCAACAACATGGTCTCCTTGCATGAGAACCCAACCCAACCCTAATCCTGAAGCATCACAATACACCACATACCCCTATCCTAATTCCAGCAAAATCAATATGGGTGCTGATGTAAGGAGAACTTTCAACTCTTGA
Source organism: Viscum album (assembly GCA_963277665.1). Classification (NCBI taxonomy): domain Eukaryota; kingdom Viridiplantae; phylum Streptophyta; class Magnoliopsida; order Santalales; family Viscaceae; genus Viscum; species Viscum album. The sequence continues at coordinate 223,841,843 of OY728159.1, forward strand.
AAAGATCTCTGACATTCCTCAGTCCATTGAAATGCAATGTTCTTCTTTGTCAATGTTGTCATAGGAGAAGCTAGTCATGAGAAATCATGGACAAAACGTCGGTAATAACCAGCTAGACCAAGAAAACGTCGTATTTCAAAGACATTCTTCGGCGGTTTCCAACAAAGAACAGCTTCTATATTTTCTGGATCCACTGAAACACCTTTCTCTGAAACGACATGGCCCAGAAAACAAACCTCTTGGATCCAAAAATTGCACTTTGAGAATTTGGCATACAACTGGTGGTCCCTCAAGATTTCCAACACTATCTCTAAGTGTTGCTCATGCTCAGCCCTTGTTCTTGAATACACCAATATGTCATCCAAAAACACCACAACAAAAGAATCCAGATATGGATGAAATATCTGATTCATCAAATCCATGAAGACCTCTAGTGCATTCGTAAGACCAAAAGGCATGACTACATTTTCGTAGTGGCCATATCTGCTTCTAAAGGTTGTCTTCAGAATATCCTCCTTCCGAACTCGCAACTGGTGATATCATGACCATAAGTCAATTTTAGAGAACCACTTAGCTTCCCTCAATTGATAAAATAGGTCATCACTGTGTGGAAGTGGATATCTATTCTTTATCGTAACCTGGTTAAGTTTACGATAATCCACACATAGCCTCAAAGTTCCATCTGCTTTCTTTACAAACAAAACTGGTGCTGCCCATGGGGACACACATGGCCGAATAAAACCTTTTCTTTCTAGCTCCTCTAACTGCACCTTCAATTCCTTTAACTCCATTGGTTCCATCCTATAAGATGGCAGTGAGATAGGACTGGGCCCCAGATGGAGATCAATCATAAACTCCACTTCTCTTAAAGGTGGTAACTCTGAGAAGTTTTCAGGAAAAACATCAAGAAATTGATCCACCATAGCTGGAAAACTATTTTCCACGATTTCTTCCAATGATTCCAAAGTCAACACTGCCAATTGGTAAGATATCATTCCCACCATTGGTGCCAACAAGTTCTTTGCACCTTTCTTTACCATCCTCTCTCCTCTGAAGAGATGGTCGATTCCATCCTCCGTCGTGAAACTAACCATTCTCCCATAATAGTCGATGTGATCCTTAAATATTGTCAACCAATCCATACCTAGGATTATATCATAGACATCCATCTCCAACATAGAGAAGTATCGTTTCATCTCAGCTCCATCAATCGTTATAGCACATGCTCTACACACAAAGGCTTGACATTCTCTTTCACCCAGAGGAGTTTGCAGTTTTAAAACAGAAGGCATAATTTCAAGTTTTAAGTTCAGAAAATCAGCAATCCGAGAAGCAAGAAAATAATGGGATTCTCCAGTATCGAACAACACTTGCATTCTGGTAGAATTCAAAATAATCGTACCTCTCACCGTAGATGGTCCAGACTGGTCAGCCATAATCACCTGTTCTGCTCCATAAAATTGTTTTGTTGCTGCACTTTGATCCATATTGCCTTGTTGAGATTGCCTTGCCTGAGGTGTCATGGTATTCTTGGAATCACCATAACTAGCTCTGTTCTGCTGGCGAGACTGATTTTTCTGTCCTCGCCCTGTCGAACCATAAGATGCTTGCGACACTTGATAAGTGTCACGAACAGCTGACCGTGGAGCACTGTGACAATATCACTGAAGATTTCCCATCTTCTTGCAATTATGGCATGCTCTCGGTGGTGTTGTACATTCTTGTTTGATGTGATCAGTCGAACCACATTGAAAGAAACCTGCTTTTCTCTAGGGTCATAAAGGAAGGTTGACTGATCCCGCTGTCTGGTTCTAATTCGCACTCCCACCTTGGAAGTAGGTGTCCCTCTTCCTCTTGTTTCCAGCATTAAAGTTCCCACTCATTCTTGTGGGTATCATCATGCTTCCTCCTATCGATCCCGAGATATCACTTTCAGCAATTGTTGCTCTGTTCACCATCTCTATATAATCCGTAATACAAAGCATTGTAATCTTCGATTGAATCTCCTGCCTTAGCCCCGATTCGAATATGTGTGCCTTCAAAGAATCACTTGCCGCATCCTCTGCTGAAAAATGGACTAAATTCATGAACTTGGTCGCATACTCTGTGACAGAGAGGCTCTCTTGTTTCAAGATAAAGAAGTCCATCATTTTCTGGATATTGAAGTGTGAGGATATAATTGTTTATTAAAAAATTCTTCAAAATGCTCCCCATGTAAGGCCTTCATCCAATTTAGTCTACACCGCTAAATCCCACCAATGACGTACAAGATCCTCGAGCATATACGTCTCCATCTTTACTTTTAACTCTATTGGTGTGCCGATGAAATCGAATATACGATTCATCCTGCTTCGCCACACCTCCGCCTTCTTGGGTTCAGCATCACCCCGAAAGATGGGTGGATTCTGCTTCTGGAACCAGACTGAATTGTCTACATGCCTTGACTCATCCCTCCGATTCCCCGTGTCCATAGCCTGGAACGCTTGAACGATACTCTAAACCAAATCTTGGTTCATGCGTGGTTCAGGTGCAACCACATTATCCGCAGCTTCTTCTGTTTGGTTTCTACTACGTCTAACATGTGCCATTTTCTATACAAACGACGCACGCCGTTAGTCTCACTTCCTAGAAACTGAAGGCTTAGAATTTCAATCCCTATTACACCACTATCACAAAATTGATTTCCAACCATTTCTAAAATAGGTCTTTTCTTTCTTTTGAAAATCAATCTATTTTCAAAATACATCAACCATTATCTTTTAAAAATCATTCATTTGAAAACGAGCTTAAAAATTTTCAGAAATCACTCTTTTGCATCAAACCATAATCCATTTCTCAAAATGATTTATGAAATCCTAGTGGGAATTCATTCCTCTATAATGAATTTCATGCTCATCTCATTGGCTACACCCATGACAATGATATTTCCAACATTCTAGAAGTGTATCCAAAACACTTATGTACCCAACACCCTGGTAACTTGAAGTTCAGCGTAAACGGGTTAGCGGCGTCCTTTTATGCTATACATTTAAAGTTCCGACAATCCTGCTCCTGTCTAAGATGACCACCCAAGGATTAGACAAGAAGGGATTTCAATTCCATGACCAAGAACATCGATGACTACTTATTAGGCAAGGACTGAACAAGATGATGCCATTTGTATTGACCCGCCAATTCTCATTGGCTTGAGAGTGTAACGAGTCATTACTTGGCCTTAAGCGACATCCCCAAGGCACCAAATCTTGGGAATAAAAGACGGAGGGTTTCAAACAAGTGGGAGACAATTTTACCCTTTTTGAAAAGTCCACAAAACCAACAACCATAACCAGAATAAACAATTAAATGATGCATGATAAGAACTCAGAAAACTCCACTATTAATTTATCAAAAACCAAAAAAGAGTACCACAGCGGAAACCAACACTAAACCATCAGAGTAAATAGCTGAAATAAAAACTCGAAGACTACAAGACAACAACCCAAATCCATGCTCCACAACCTCCAAGCTCCAACATCACGAACCATCCCAAGTATCATGAATCAGTGCTCTAAACGTGTGACACTTTACCTTTTCCAATGTCCCGGTATATGACATCTACAAAATCACCACCATACCAATGCAGGGGGTGAGTAATGTAACTCAGTAGGTTTTCCTCGATGACTTCCCAATCCATGCCTCTAGTATAAAACACGTTAGCACATTTATATAAAAAAAATTATATAAAAAAATTCCAAAAATAGTTCACAATATAACTAGTTTCATGTAAAAACTATTTTCCAACAAAACCCATCTTTATCAAGAAAATAAATCAAGAAAAGTTCCCAATTCCATTCACATTTCCATCTAGCACATTCGTTCCATTTCACCAATCCACACAACCAACCATGCATGCAACCTGGACCTCCATATACTCATGAGTGGTGAGTTATCCTTCCACTAAGCTGTCACTTAGTGGACTACCTTAACGGGGGTACTTCATGACCTTATCCATCCCAACCTATTGATGGGGGGGACTTCTCTCCCTTATCCATACCAATGCATATGAACACACACCACAACCCATGCAATCCATGCCCAGAACCAAGTGTGTTGAAAACCTTTCAATAAAGAATCACCCTTTTATTGAAAACCCCTTTTTTCCGAAAACCATTTTCCAAATCTAGAAAAACTATATTTTAAAATCACTATTTTAAAATCAAGAAACCAAAAAACTTTTCACAACCATTCTTTCAATTTCCACAATTTCATCAAAACCCATAAATCATCACTAAAGAAGATTTATAACATGTTTTGCACCACAATTTCAGAATCAAAACCAAGAAAATAAATCAATTTTGACTAAGCCTTCAAGTTCTAAGAAAGAGAAATCGAGAGTGAATCCACCTACATCAACCAATTGGGCGAAACCAATCCACGGACGAAGAACGCACAAGAACCCCGGGTCAAAACTCCAAAAAACCTCCTTAAGTCTCTTCTCCTAACACAACTAAGACCAAATCTTGTCATATTTGGAATCCACACCCTTATATCTACACATAATGGGCGTAGATCTAAGAAAATGAGAGAAGAGGATAAGTAGATCTTAGTAGATCTAAGAAACCAATCATGAACGATCACATACCTTAAGAATCCGGCTTCGATTCGCTAAGAGAAGCCTTCGGATCGCCTCCAGAACTCTTGGTAGAAGTCTTAGAACCTTAAAGGGAGAGTAATCCTGAGTTAGGGCCGCTTAGGAGGTTTAAACAAGGAACTTAAAGGCAAAACGAGTTAGATCCACAATTTTAGGATCTAACATTAAGTGACCGCACGGTTAGTCTGCACGGTTTGACAAAACGTGCGCTAACTGTGCGTTAGCTTCTGCCTCGGCCCTCCTCCATGCATGGCCTCATCACATGGTTTCCCTTAATCATGTGCCGACTGTGTGGAATCCACTTCCTCCTCAGTCAGACACGCACGGTTTGGCCGCACGGTTTGACAAACTGTGCGTCGCCCGTGCGCCTTCCATTTTGCTTCAAACTTCACTCCAAGATCTTCTGATTCTCCCATACGTCACCCATAACTTTGGGAACCAATAAAAGCATCAAGTAAATGTTATATACTAGAAACCAGGGGGTAATACAATTAGGCTGTACTACTAAAGGGTTGACCTCATTCTATGGAACAAGGAAGGCCTCACATGCAGCATGATGCGGTCTACATCATCGTCTTTTTCATGGATCCTCAGTATAAGCATCTACTAGAGGAGGTTTCTAAGTAGGAGCCTCCACTCCTTAGGTAAGAACTTTATATCCATGGGGTGGATGATTGAAAATATTATTCTGAAAATAATGATAAGATGGAATTATCTCTTGTGCTACAACATGGATCGCTACCAGTCTAGCAACATCCTTTTCCTCTAGATCGGTCATGTAGATAATATCCTCTAGTCAAGTATGATATAAATATATTCAAAATGAATTATAAAATAGTAAAATAAACAAAATAATATAAATTTATTGACTTAACTTATCCTAAAGCCCTTTTCTATGTCAATTAAGATACATTATATACTTCAGTCTATACCATGGATCATACTCGACCTACTGTGATAAATGTAATTGCATCATACGTACACCCTTGATATGATGTGATGATCATATTCCCTAGAGGTTGAGATAATCAACATGTCGTATGTGCTAGTTGATATCATGTCTCCCCATCAAATTCATAGTACGATGCTTTAGTGACTTCCTCGGTGGAAATGGAATGTGCTAAATACAACCAAACTAGTGGATGACTCTAACAAGATGGTTCTACTCAATAATATTAAAGTTACTGAAAGGAAATATGAGCATATCATCATGCGGTATAGTAGTTAAGTATATAGGAAAATGGTCTAATAATTCCTGGTATGGAATCCATGAAATTTGAAATGACATGTGATATATTTTAAAAACGTTTGTTACTAAAACCCAAAAATAATGATATTATCAAATTTGATAGTCAATCAAAGATTTTATATACTTACATCATCAGGTATGAGACTATCCAACATGAGATGGTATGAACCCAAATGGTGTGTTGGAGTGCTGATGAATTAGCGTTTCTGACTCCATGTATAATACAAAACATCAAAAGTGATAAATAATATGAAATTAATTTTAATAAATCATATTAGAATTATAAAATAAGAGTGATGATTGATCATACCAGCATCCATGTAGAGTGTCATGTAGAACATCTATAGGTAGCTCCTGACCAGCAACAATATGAGAGAGGGAAGGGATGCACTCCAATTCACACATCTAAGAAGAAGGATAAAACATCCCCGAAGATCTGTGCGATCTAAGTGGCATGTATTGCATAATGCTCCGTACAACTACTACTATTACTTATGACCAAGATGAAAAGAGAGGTGGATGACTTATTGTGGGTCAATGCTATTGTACAATTACTGCATTTCTAAAAACTTACACTCTGACTTATATTGTTCCCTCCTCATTAGCACTATTGTATCTATCTGTTTCATCATTAACAAAATCCTCATCGGGCATTGGATTTACATATATATTTGGGATATCAACTAGTTTTTCTTCTTATTCATTATATTTATGAGCCTCAATTTATTGGGACGGACCTTCATCAACCACTCATATAAGTCTATGTCATTATAAAATTAGATGTTGTTGTTGTACAATAGAAAACTAAACATATAACTCTATCATGAAACCATCTAACCACTGGGGAAATAAATTTATTGCTTGGACCCACTGCTCATCAGCAACTAATTGAAAATATACAAACCATAGTGTAGACAATAATTGCAAATGTTTATAACTAATAGACTTGATCTCTTGATCAGGTCCCAAATTTAAGAAACCACAAATTCTATCTTGAAGTTCAATTAGGGTTAAACAATCATATGTCCAAACAATTTTTGTTGGTTGTGTACTATAAGAATATCCTTTCTCAGGTTGAATAACCTCCTCATAGCAGTAGACATATGAAAAAAATGACTCTCTACATCAAAAAATAATTTAATCAAGAATATGTTAGTGTAAATAATATTGACAATGAGGGTTAACTATATAATCATTATGATACTAAAATTTTAGAATGTATTTTTATATCCTAATATATAATACTATGGTATTGTTATATTAAATTTTATTAGAAAATAAGTCACAGAATCTTTTGGAAACAGGGGTAAAAAAGAAAATAAAACAGAAAAACAGTTTATTTATCCCTGATAAAATGACACTTATGATTATATAATAAGAAATGGATAAGAACAAAACAGTAAAATAAAACATTAATTATTTACAATAGACTTAAAATACCTTGTAATTTTTCAATAGAACATAATTTATATGAGATGAGCCTCACTTAATAAGTGAAGTAAAATCCATCTTATTTTTAAGTGGTATCTTAAAAACATCTTTCAAAGGGATGTACTTATCTTTTGAATTTTAAAAAGTAGTTTGGCCTTCTAATGACATCACCACCGTATGGGGACAGATGGTTAAATTTTTTAAGGAATTAAGGTAAAGGCAGAAGGGGGTTCCACCTTTTTCCTTTACATTAAAAGAAAGGTGGACAATCCTCGTAATCCTTTTTATTTATTTTATATGAAAGGCAATGGACCACCACCCACCTTTTCCATGTCATGGATCTGTTTCAATGAAAATAAAAGGCATCACACCCCCTGCCGCCTTTTTTTTGGAAAATTCAAAAAAAGAACCAAGAAGTATTTAAAAACTTCAGAAAATGCTTTAAGAAACTCTAGAAGCATTAGAAAACCCCCTTACCCCAACTCTTACTTCTTCCACCTTCCACTATATGCATCCATCCATGTCTCTATCACCACACACCATCATGATAATTTGGTACTCCTCTATCATCGGCAGCTTTTATAGGCCGAAAAACCCCACTACTCAGGTTCAACAAGCCATCAGGGATTATCTAAACTCCTTTTACTGATGTATCCACCGTTCTCTTTATCTCTCCATTCCCTCGCTACCATTACCACTAAGTTGAGTCCCACGTGAGTCATTGCATCTTCATATCACACATCAACACTTGATGCAACCACTGGAAAAACCTAGTATTATCATTCACTTTGGTCTTACAATTAAAATTAATAAGGGAAAGAGGAAATATTGAAATACATTATCATTCTTGAATTCATAACCAAAAACATGTGATCGAAAATAAAATGGGATTTAGGTGAAAATATAAAACAACTTATCATTCCAATAGAATAAAATTCAATAAAAAATATAAAACATAAAGCTAGAAGGGTATCATCATTAAAACATGGAATGGAAATGAAATAATGAAACCTACCTCAATCTAAAATCCTCAACACTTCGTCCTCATTGAAGATATGTGTCTATCTATCCATTTCATTTATTGGAGAACCTAATCCACCCTATGATGCCTATTTATTCCTCCCCCTCCATTTAGGGTTACAATACACCTTATATTACTGGAGTGATTTAAAGAGGGTCTTATTGGTTAGTTACTGTTTAATTAATTGATTTGATTAATTAATTAATTAATTAATTATAATATAACCTACGAAAACCTCCACCCTCCAATAATATTGCTGTAAACTCAAGAAGTAGTGTTCCTATCATAAAAACACTATTATAGACTCAAAATTGGTATCATATTTTAGATTTGATTCTTTTCATCAAATAAAAAGTATAATTCTCATGAAAACATATGAAGGTGTTAAAAAATAATACTAAAAATTTTATTTTCAAGGCCTCATCGCACCCCTAATTCTATAAAATCTCAATATTTCATCTGAAATACAACTTAAAAATATTCCAACTCTCAAACATGAAAAACCAAAGTCACCAAATCATCATCTTAGATTTAGGAGAAATATTTAATTAAATAATAAATAATAAATAATAAATAATAAATAATAAAATTCCTATAAAACTCAACAAGTTCATAAATTCCCCAAAACCCAGCCTCTCGGTAAACCCAACATTTTAAGATCAATGGAACCATAAAAACAATTATGGCTATATTCTAGGTTAAATTTATTATTTTACCACTGAAGAGGTCTTGGGACACTTAAAATCAAAATTGATCTTAAGAATAAACCAAGATAAATACGGGTCCCTATAATAGTGACCTTACATTCTAAATCTAAATTATGTAATTGTTGAAATAATTCCATAATAACTTTCTACAAATAAGGTTTTATACATTTTTCTTAATTTTCTATCATATCCACCATAAATTTTATTTTTATTCACATTGTTTATAGAAATAATTTGACCATATTTTTATTTATCTTGAACAAAAGTAGCAAGTGATTCCTTTAATCTTTCAATTTTCTTCCTTAACATTTAATTTTCATTATTAATCTTCAAATAATCAAAAATATTTTCATTAGTATTTTTGGATTTATTTTTATGTTTTCCATTTTCTATAGAGAGAATCATGTTCTCCACATCAATCTTATTATTACCTCTTTTAACCTCGTTATATAACTCCCTAATTCTTATGATATATCTCTATTGTTTTTTTTATATTCATTGAGTCCAGAAACGCTAGGTATTTCAAAATCAAAATTAACATTAGAATCATAATCTGAATAAAAACCAAAACCACTAATTACATCATTTAATGAATCCATAAATCATAGGTTAGCGAACACATTTTCCATACTAGATTCATCATATGAATCTAAGTCCTCAATGAAACTTCTAATAGATACTAAATATCTTTTAAAAATTTTATTATAATTTTTAATATTACTCTCATTCTTCAATAATGGGAAATCAGGTTTGATATATCCTTTATTTACATGTTAATAAAAATCTAGATCCAAATAATAATTAAAAGAACTATAATTACCTTTATTGTTTCTTTTTCAGTCATAATTTTGATAATATTTTCAAAATTGCATATTGAAACATTTATTTTTTTCATTCCAATGTATTAACCTTCTACTAGCTTTCATAATTCATCTCTTTTACTTCCCTATATTTTAAAATCATAAGAGTATTAAGTAACATTTATATTTGATTTAAAATAAACACCTTTCTTTTTCATGATATCCTCATCAACAAAATCTTTAAATTGTAATTCATATTATAGTAAGAAACCAATCTGTTTATCAAGATTGTACTCATTGAATTTTTTTTCAGCAATTTAATTATTCTTCACATGCCATTTATTTGGTATAGATCTCAATACTCTTTCAAATAGAACACTGTCTTACAAGGATTCACCAAGAGGAATCATTCTATTTATAATAATATTGAATCCATGTAAAATATGATTAAAAAATTATTCTTATCCCATATTGATATCTTGATATATAACTCGAATCATTCCAAGTTTTGTTCTATTTATATTTTATATTCCATAATGTGTGACTTTAAAAATTATCTAGATATCCTAATTAGTTTTATATACTAACACATAAATAAATAAATGTCTACTAATAACATTATATAAAATATTCATAACTTTATAATTTAACTCATAATCTATTTCATAATTACGAATTAAGGAATTTGGGTTATACTCTATAAAACCATATTCTTAAGGTAAACCTCCATTAATATTTTCCAGTTACCATCAATGTAAGTTAGTCATTGAAGAATCAAACCATCATTAGAATTTAAACATACCATCTCATCAATGATATTACCCTTATATAGATATGTCTAGGATAAAGTTAGTAAGAGAATATATATAATAAGGTATAGTTAATCCATTCAAAAGATAGATCTGATATCAATTATTTTACCTATTTGAGATATCATAGAAGCTCAATAGATGAGGTTAATTTACATTTTAAAAATTTTGGATAGAATTTATTTCAAAGTGAAAATTAAAATTTTAATACAAGTGTAATGGAAAATAAATTAAGATATTTTTATTGTCTTTCGGATCAAAAAGGTTCCTACATCTACTCTTCACTTATTTATACACCATGAAATTACCGGTACTCACTAAAAATGGATTTTTTATATGAGATTTATAACTCAAGTTACAACCAAACTTTTCTAGGTGTCACAACCCCTTATAACCTATATTTAACAAATGGAAGCACCACCACATACAAATACTACATTTTACAGTGGAGGAGAATCCAATATAACATGTACCTTATCTAGTGGAATTCTAACCAACACACACACACCTTTTTATGGAGGTATAACCAAATAGAACATTATTTTAATGAAAAGGAATAAACTAACACTAATGCACAAAGAAAAATGAGAAATAAATTGTATCACCATAACACCTAAATAAAAATGTAAAATTTTAGAGTGACATTGATTATTTTGATTATTTATGTAGTAAATTTATTCATGATAAAGTCTAGAAAAAATTTAAATAAATTAGACATTCATGATCATATTTTTCAAAATGCATAACTCATCTATTTAAAGTTTGAGTGCTTCAGCATTTATTTATAGATTAATTCCAAAGGATAATTCTCTCTAGAATAAACTTCGCCTTCTTCCTTCACATGGGTGTTTCCAAAATAATGAAAGACAAAAATAGTTAGAATAATATAATAATTCAAAATTTTACTGTTTCCTTCATTTAAGAATCACACATATAACTCTCTCGTTCACTGATAAAACCTTTCTTTCATTTTGGACGTTCATTTAAATTATTTAAGGTCTATTTTTTAACATAATTTTCCAACATAAGGAAAAATAAACAACACAGGGAATTTCATATGAGCTGATAATATGAAAACATAAGAGTAAATCTATGAAGTGTATTATAAATTCATAATATAAAACTTCATAAGTAGTATATTTAAGCATTATTTGGAATATTTTATATATTTTACTTTGTAAAAAGAAATGATACTTCATATTTAAACAAAAAAAATTATAAAACTTTATTCCATATATAAGAAATTTAAAATCAACACATAAGAAATCATTTCATACATAATATATTTTAATTTACTAAAATTTTGACACGTGACATTTTTACAAATACATAAGTTTTTTATGATAAGTAATTTTTTTTACTTATAAAAAACATATATAATATATTATAACTATAAAAATTATAAAAACACATAATAGGTAATAAAAAATCATAATAAAAATGTTATGTAATATGTTTTACCAAGAATTGTTTTTTTGATTTACAACATACGTAAGAAATACAACTTTACCAGAGAATCATAGGTAAGATGTTTTACATAGAGAAGTATTCAACATGAAAATAAAAGAATAAATATAATAAAAATAATAGAATAAAAATGATAAAAAAAATTACAAACAAAAATAGTAAACTTAGTAATTTAAAATACATTATAGTCAATAATATTCTAAAAATAAAATTAAATAATCGAAAACATAAAAGAGATAGCTTTGGAATTAAAAAAAATATGTGGGAAGAAAGAAACTAAATAAGCATCTCCATATTCCACATTCTCATTAAAAAACTTAAAAATGTTGTTCAAACTCGAATATATCACCAAAATCCTTAACAAGATAATTATAACTGGATTGTCTGAGACAATCACTACTGGGTATGTAACTTCCACTATCATTAATTTATGTTGTGAATTTATCCATTTTTTTATTTTCATGCTTCTAAAACCCAACTTTTATTATTCTATGTGTGATCTAGTTCAACTTATTAGAGTTCCAAGTAGCACACCTTCCTCCAATTATGAATGAACTGCTAGAAGTTGACTTTTGATCACCAACATTGCCTTCCCAATCCACATTAGAATAGCCATAAAGTGGAAATGATGTGTCTCATTTATAACTCAATCCATATTAAAAGGTCCCATCTATGTAGTGTATGATCTGTTTCACTATTGTAGGATATTAATCTTTTAGAATAAATTGGAATAATTCCAAAATAGTAATGGTAAACATGATGTTTGGTCTTGAAATTATCAGGTATAGTCATATACTGATTTGACTCTAGAACTCATTTTGATAACCAATCCTTCCCTATTCATTTAATGATAACTTGGTCTCAAGTGTTATAAAAGTATAAAACTATTTTGATTATTGTATTCTGAAAAATTTTAATAAAAAATAAGTATATTACTCTTGTAAGTAAAAAATACATCATTTTGTGTTTATAACATGTAAACCTAAAAAATAAAGGATTCTGACTAATCATTTACTTGTCAAAGTGTTATAGAATTTGGGGAAAAAGTCCTAAAAGTATTTCTATTTTTTTCCTAAAAAGATAATACCATCAACATAAATAATCATAATGGGTACAAAAATTCATATCCTTTTACATAGAAATTTTTATCCACTTTTCATTTCCTAAAATTCGTGTTCATTCTACTAATTTCAATCTTTTCATACCATTCATGATGTACATGTTTAAGCTTGTATAGTACTTTATTCCACTAACAAAATTTTATGTCACTACCAACAATAATAAAACATTTTTCGTTTTCAATTTGAACATATTCCTTAAGAACAAGTTTTATATCCATTTTAAACACTTTATAATTTTGTTGATCATATAACACAAGAAAAATAAAAATAATTTTGTCCTTGTGGATAATATAATTGTAAAGACATGGAAATTTCAAAGAAATTTTTTTATTAATTTCTTTGAAATTTTTCGAGTCTGTGGCTTCTGACGGCACCTGATTCTGAGGCCCGGTGTGCCCGAAATCAATTTCCGAATTTTAGCTTGGGTGCGTTCAGTGAACGAGCGAGCGGGTTTTTCTAAGGCAACACGGTGTCGTCGCACCGCGAGGGAATGAGGGAACCGCATCCGGAACAGGCCGCGGCGAAGAAGCGTGACGCTGTCGCGCAGCGCCGACGCTGAAGAACCCGCGGCCAAGGTCGGGCCGCGGCGGAGGGGCGCGGCGCTGTCACGTCGCGCTGGACGAACAAAGGTCGCGGCCTAAGGCCGCGGCGGTCACCTACAGGGGCGGCCGGACTCCCGGGCCACCGGAGCACCAAGAGTCGTGCCCTTTTGGCCACGGCGGAAGACCAGGAGGGCGGACGGAACCGTTGACTGCCTGCGCCTGGAGGGTGGGACCACAGGGTCCTGCGCGGCGCACCTGGTCGGCTGTTACGGTCGGCCAGATCCGGAAAAACTGGGGGTTGAACCCCCGGTCAGCGTAGCAGGGCGGACCCCGTGGGGTCCGTCGTTCAGTTCAAAGGGGGTGGTGGTTTCCCCCCTTCCGCGCTCACATGGCGCGCGGTACCCGTTCCGGCCTGGACCAGTCGCACCGGGCTCAACCGGCCACACTGGGTCAGGCCACCCGTGTCGGGTCGGGCCGCCCGTGCTGGGCCGGACCCCCGCACCGGGCCGGTCCGCACCGGCTGGGCTGGGCCACGCCGACCAGGCCTGGCCGCACCCTTTTAGGTCGAACCCGGACCCGGGTCGGGTCGACCTGGTTCGGGCAGACCCAGGGGGTCTCGGGCCGGGTCGGTCCGGGCCCAAAACCCCCTAAAAATTGACAGATTCGTTCAAACACCTGTAAAATGGGCTACAGACCTCCGATCGATGCACTGTCAGTTGTTATGCGATCCTTTGATCGAGATGGTAATTTCGGTATATTACACTCATGGTTTCAGAGAACTTTAGGTATGGCCGGGTTGGTTCGAACACGAAACCAACTGGGCCCTTGGAGCGGAAACGCTTATAACTTGAGCTCCGAACGTCCGATTGACGTGCCATTGACTTTTTTGGGTTCCTCATAGTGAGAAGGTTCTTTTGGCTTACTCCGATCAAGGTTTGGACATAGTTGGAGTACGGTCGGGATGGTTTTGACTTAAAAACCAATCGGGCCCCTGGGACGAATAAGCCAATAACTCTCAGACTGGGCGTCCGATTGACGCGCTGTCTGTCGCGTTGAGATCCTTTTGACGAGACGGAACTTTGGGATACATCAACTCCGGAATTCGTGTCAGTTGATGTATCGACCCCCTTGGCTTGTGGAGTGGACCCTCCTGGAAACGAGCATGCTGTGTGCGGAAACCCTAGAGCTGGCTGCGGCGAGGACGACTACCGTACTGGGATCCTCCGTGGGTTCCACGAGGACGACTACCATACTAGGATCCTCCATGGGTTCGACGAGGACGAATACCATACTAGGATCCTCCATGGGTTCGACGAGGATGACTATTATACTGGGATCCTCTATTGGTTCGACTACCATGATGGGATCCTCCATGGGTTCAACGACGATGACCACTATACTTGGATCCTCCGTGGGTTCGGCAGCGACGACTACTAAACTTGGATCCTATGTGGGTTCAGCAGAGGAGATGATTCAGAGGCTACATCTAATCATCTCCAACCCTCTTCGTAAATGGATACCTGTGTGATTTGATTCTGGACTTTCAATCATTATCTTCGATGTGGTTGATTTGATATCCTGTGTGGATTGGATTAAGCTTTTCTGTGTGGATTGGGTCGTACATTCCTATGTGGATTATGTTTTACTTTCCTAAGTGGAATAGATTGTACTTGAGCTCGTGAGTTGGAGCTGAACTGTATTTGATGACTTCGGTATATGTATGGGCATGTACCTAAGTAGTGTTGGATGATACTTCGTGATTGTATCTTTTCTTTGTGGTTTATCCTTTGTGGATTCAGGGAGACCTTCGGGGGTTTCGAGGTCCCTACTGAGTATCGTATACTCACCCCTGAACGGGCTTCACCCGCACTACGTTGTGTTGGTTGCAGACGAAGGACATCAATGATCGTGGTTGAGGCTTGTAGAGCTGGACGGTACCTAGAGGATGATCTCATGAGGAGTTGGTTCCCGGAGGTGGATATCACGTCGAGTCAGTGCCCGGAGGTGGATTTCACGACGAGTCAGTACTCGGTGGAGATGGACGGACGTGGAGTGCTGAGGAGGATATCTGTACCTACCCTTCAGGTAGGAAGCCGGAGGACGATCCAAGAGCGGCTTGTCACCTTTCAGTTGTTTCCCTTTAAGTTGTACTTTTATTTCAGTTGTAGTTGTACCTTTCTTTTTTGCTTGTATTTCTGGCCCCTTGTACTTTCAGCATGTTTGTTTTATAGTTTACTTCGTGTTTACTTCAGTTTGTGTACTCTGTGGTGTTTGTTTTCTTTTATAAAGGCAATTCCTTCCCTTTTATCGGGATTTACGCCTTTGGTGTTAGTCGCCATCCCCTGGCCTATGGAAGGCGGGCTTGGGGTAGTCACGGCACGGGCCCCGAGGGCGGGTCATGATATTAAAATTCAAATCAATGTCTATAGCCTCAATATGAGAGTATCCATTGTATATAAGAAAATACTTTTTTTGTACTTCTTCTCCCTTATCATTGAATTTATTTTGGAAAACACACTTTATTTATTAAATTAATGTCTTTGAGACATTACATCATATACTAAGGCAATTCTTCTTAATTTTGTACAGATTTTCTTTCAACTCTATGATCCAATTTTTAAATTTCAAAAATTCATCAACACTTTTGGGTTTAACATGATAAAACAAGGCGGTATGATTAGAATATCTATAATTTCATCAAGATCAAATGGCCTTGTTACTATCTTCAAAGATTTTTTAAGTCTCCATATGTTTTTTATGTCTTGAGAACTTATATTCTTCTTACATTATACTTTTCTCATTACTAGAAATTTCAGAATCATTATAGAAATTTTAAAAATCTGTTGTTATAACCGAATCTATTCCATGAAATATAACTATTTTTCCTTGGTCTTATTCTATGTCACCATCAATGGGAAATGATGACTGGGATATATTTTGATTTTTCAAGATAATAACACATTTTTTATGATGATATTATTTATATTATCTTTATGACACTAATAACACCCTCAACAGAGTGTATATTTATGAAATATCCTCTCATTAACTCTCTCACAACATTTTCTCTAATGTCTTCCTTTGATCATAATATAACATGGGATGTAAAATACTTATAGGATATTCAAGTTGGGTTTCATCTTAAACCATATCTCATAAATTTTATTGACATAATTTCATCGAAGTAAGAACCAATTCAGAAAATATACTATTATTTTTTCATCTTGTCTCTAAAAGAATCTTAAAGTTTCATGTTGTTATAACATGTTTCTCCCAAAGTCCACCAAAATTTGGTTCTTATTTTCATTTAATCCATTTTTGTTTGTACATATATAGATCACTATATATGTTCCTTCTTCCATGATTTTCATGATTTGTCTCAATGTCCTCAATCTTTTATTTGGATTCATTATCAAACTGAAACATTTTGAAAACACATCCAATTTTATTTTCATCATGCCACTAAAAATTCTTAAAAATATAAAAAACATGTTCTCAATATAAAATAAATATAATTCATATGAGTAAAATCATTAAAAAGGTAATAAAGCACTTGAATCCATTGGTTTACTTCATGATAATCAACCCACACATATATGATTTTATCAATTCAACAGGATTCTCATTTTAGTATTTCCACCAACTTTTGTCACTTGTTTACTATAATGAATTTATTAAACACATCACATGTGTTACTCCACTCGTGAATTTTTTCTAGTAGTATCCTCACAAATTCATGTTTGATAGTTTTTTTCATGTTCTTTTAACCTAAATAGCCAGGTATTCTATGTGAAATCATATTCTTCATATTCACACTCATGTAGTAAGTGTCTTGATCATTGGAAATTTGTAATAACTTGCTACGTAAATGTTATCATAGAATGATGATTGTGTCATCATTCATCTTCCAAATGATGCATCCATATAATAAAAATATCACCTCATTTATATAGTCACAAAGATGATAGATTCTAAATATATTGAGACTCAACCCACTAATAAAGATGACATTTCTAGATTCATAATTATTTATAGCAATTTTGGTGCTTATAATTACATTCACATTGAGTGATAAATCATTTAACAGCTCATTTATTATACCAACGGATAAATTTCAAGGGATATATTTTATTGGACATGTGTGAAGAGAAACCAGAATCCAGTATCCATAACTTCCCACATTTTGATTCTTTATATAATTCCTCAACCATTATTGTTTTCTCTTGATTAGTCATCCTATTGATAAATTTATAGTTTTGATTATATTTCAATTTCTCGATTAGTGATGTGAGAAACTTATTAGTGGTGTGTAGAATTTTATCACACAGACTGCATGTTTCCTCAATAGAATCAAAAGAAGTATGCAATTTGACTTTATTATTCAGATGTTGTCTCATTTGGGAACTTTTACCTTGATCTTGAATCCACGTTGATTCATGGCCACTTTTTTATTGAAAATGGGATATATTGTACTATCATATATAATATTTTTCCATGTACACTTCACACCACCAACATCTTCTTTAAAAATATAATCTCCAAGTTGAGATTTTTGTTCTTAAAAATTTGATTGTTTGTTTTCATTTTGAGTTGAACTCTACTAAATTTATTAATATTTCTCATCCTTATCATTATACTCATTTTTTTGGATTTAACCATAGACTTAGCCTCATATTTTTATTCTTTTTGACCTCATTATTTTGTAATCTTTTTCCCCACTAATTGATGAGGCAATTGGTGTTTCTTCCATTTTTGGTGACGTAATAACTTTGTTTCCCTTCTTATCACTACTTCAACCAATTTGATTATAATATTGAGTGTTTAAAATGATTTTTCTCAGAACCATAAGATAATATAAAACTTGTTTGATAAAATAAAAAAACCTTCTTTAATATAATATATCTCTCAAAAAATTCATTTATTGTATTTAGAAACTCATACAATTATAATTATTTCAAGGTATTTTCTACTTTGACCAAAGTTTCCATAAGATCTTTCACTTATTCAATCTTTGTAAATAAAATTTCTATATTAACCTCAAATATCTAATCTATTTTTAGTGATTTCATTAGGATCCCACATATTTCTTATAAACTCCATTTCTATCTAATTAATCTCCTAGAATTTATATGTATCAAGGGATTTATGAAGAGATTTATTCTCAGTCTTCAATGTTTCCCTTTCTTTCTCAAGCTTAATATTTCCTTTTAAACACACAAAATGATTCATCCTTAATTGTAATTTTTTTAATGTATCATTATCATTGATTTCTTATTAATTAGTACCTTCTCTTTCACTATAGGGTTCATTGGACTATTTTTATTTTTATATAGAATTCTAAAGTCCGTTAAAATCAATTTTCATCCTTTTTTTTCTCTTTCATCATCACAGGATTTCACATTTTGTTTTGAGATAAAGTTACTCTTTTTGATGAATTGGCCTTTCCTTTTACATTAAATAATTTTTCTCCTCTTTCACATCTTGACATCTTGTTTCTCTTTGATGATCATTTAAATTAATCAGCCTTCTTATATTATTATTTCTTTATAAGGCAACTAGCTGAAAAAGTTATAATATTTCTAAAATTGTTACATTTAAAAGGATTTTTTTCTCTTGTACTTACACTTGCCTCATTGCATACCTTTAGAAAAGAATGATATAAACTAATTGAAGATCATGGAAGTGTCTTCATCTTCTGATTCCACATCAAGATACAATTTGAGTTCATTGTTCTTTGAGCAATTTGAGGCTGAAATGGTTGTCTCCTTATTAAATTTGCATTTTTCCTTTATGGAAAACACCCTCCTCGCCTCATAGTTTATCAATACACTACGGGAAAATAGGCTTTTGTGACGAGCTATTTCTGAGGGGCATGTCGGCCACCGCAAATGGTTTTTTATTAAGAACTATTTGCAACGGGAAAACAGGTCCATCACAAATACCTTTGGCGCGCATGAAAAACAAACTACAGGAAAAGTATTCATGACAGGAATATACCCCCATCGCAAATACCTTTCGTTGTTATTGTTATTTATGATGAGAATTAATTATCGTTGCAAATAAACTGTTTGAAGAAGGTTATTTGCGATGGGACTCATCCCAAATAGATTTTTATTCACCGATAAAGTTATTAATTTCGGGTATTAGTTGTGACAGGCCCCATCACAATTACTCTCGTCGCTAAAAGTTTAAATTAATATAAATTAGTTTTAATTATTAGTATTTACTTAGTAATAATTAGTAATAATTAATAATAATTATTTATAAATATAAATAATTAGTGGTAATTAATAACAATTAGATGTAATTATTAATAATTAGTGGTGATTATTAAAAAAATTGTGGTAATTAGAAATAATTTGTACTAATTAGTAATAATTCTGAATAATTAGTAAAAAATAAAGGTACATAGTAATAATTAGTAATAATTATTAATAATTAGTTATAACTAGTGGAAATTAGTAATAATTAGTGGTAATTAGTAATAATTTGTAATAATTATGGATAATTAGTAATAATTAGTAATAATTAGGGGTAATTAGTAATAATTATTAATAATTAGTATTAATTAGTAATAATTAGTCATAATTAGCAATAATTAGTGGTACATAGTAAGAACTAGTAGTAATTAGTAATAATTAGTAGAAATTAGAAATAATTAGTGCAAATTAGTAATTAGTAATAATTAGTAGAATTTAGTATAAATTAGTATTAATTAGTAGCAATTAGTATTAATTAGTGATAATTAGTAATAATTAATGGTACATAGTGGTAATTAGTAAGAATCGACAATAATTAGTGGTAATTAGTAATAATTAGTAATACTTAGTGGTAATTAGTATTAATTAGTAATAATTAGTAATAATTATTAATAATTGGTGGTAATTAGTGGTAATTAGTAATAATTAGAAATAATTAGTTGTAGTTAGTAATAATTAGTGGTAATTATCAATAATTAGTGGTAATTAGCAATAATTAGTTATAATTATAAATTCTTAGTAATAATTTGCAATGATTATTAAAAATTAGTTAAAAATTTATATAAATTTGTAAAAAATAGTAACAAATAGTAATAATAAGTAATAATAAGTAAAAATAATAAAAACTAGTAAAAATTAGAAAACATTAGTAAAAATTAGGAATAATTAGGAATAATTAGTAATAATTAATAATAATTAATAATAATTAGTAATAACTAGTAATAATTAGTAATAATTTGTAAAAAATCGTAATAATTCATAACAAGTAATAAAAACTTGTAAAAAATATTAATAATTAGTAAAAATTAGAAAATATTAGTAACAATTAATAATAACTAGTCAAATTTAATGAAAAATAGTATTAATTAGTATAAATTAGTATAAATTAGTAAAAATTTGTAATAAATAGTGATAATTAGCAATAAATAGTGATAATTATCAATAAATGGTGGTAATTATTAATAATTTCTAATAACTTGTAATAAATAGTAGTAATTTATAATAATTAGTAACAATTATTCATAATTAGTAATAATTAGTATAAATTAGTGGTTCTTAGTAATAATTAGTAATAATTTGTGGTAATTAGTAATAATTATTGGTAATTAGTTATAATTAATAATAATTAGTGGCAATTATACAAACTCAGTTTTTGGCCTAATAAGACATTGAAATATTTCTAATAATATTTCTAGAGCTAGGCACTGAGACGACGTGTAATTCGGAGACCTGGTGGGCCCGAAATTAAATTTTATAAAAATGTTAAGTGTTTTTTTATTACACATGCATGGTTAACTATAGAAAATAGAATATCTCTTAAAAAGTTGATTGGATCAGATATTCGAGACCACAGTTGGGTTCGGAATGCAGTGTTTCCCCTATACGCGACATAAAATAAGTCGGCATGGGATGTTCAGACACCTCACTTGTTTGTGGTGTATAAAATAGATAAATTAAATTATTATTTTATTCATTTAATAGCTCAAACCTGAATATCTCTCAAACAAGGACTGAGATGAAAAATCTGATACCACCGATGAATTCAAAATGTAGGTTTTACCCTAAGAAAGGTATATCCTTTGTCAGCATTGAGTGTTCGGCTTATTCATCATCGCGGGGGGACTAATTGAATAATTAAATAATTGTCTATTTAATTATTTAATTAATTTCTTTTAACCAGATAGGAGGTTATAAATTCATGTTTATGAGATCTTGGCCTCACAACCCTTTTTTCCAATGATGAATTCTCCTCTCATCTCTTATCCTCTCCGTTGATGAATGACGATGAAGCCTTGGATCCAGGCAGATCGAAGCATGGAAAACACAACAACTTCTTCTCATCGTTGTGCAAGTGCGATCTTCGTCAACACCAAATGGATCTTGATGAATGTGATCTTCACCAACGATTTATCCAAACCTAAAGTAGGATTTATATTTTTGAATTCCTTACCCCGATTGAATTTTCATGATGAAAACAAATTAAATGAATTAATTCATCGATTGAAAAACAATGGGTTGAATAAAAAAATTTCTTCTCATTTATTTTAAGATTGAAAATCTTGAAGTGTGATAAATATATATTTTTAAATTCTTCATGTTCTTGGTTTTCAATGAAAATGGATAAATAAACATGGTCATCGATCTTCTCAGATACCAAGCCCTTTTCCTAATTTCATTCTACATGTGTTCTTCGTCATGCTAAATAATTAAGTGCGCTAAAACTCAATGTTTCGTTTAGCGTGACATACGGATGCAAAGATCTCGACCCAAGGATCACAGATCCACATACGTCTCTTTTTTCTGAGTTAAATTGAATCTGGAATGGCGTGCGTAAGAATCCCATTGTGTGGGTCCGATGAGGGTTTCGGCAGTTCAGTGAGGAGATCAGGCGACTGCGGAAGCTGGATGAGGTAGCTCTGATGGCATGCAAGGTGGCTCCGGTAGTTCGGGGTGATGTGGAAGACCAGGATAGCGCGAGTAGGGCGGTACAACGAAGTGAGGTCGGCAGGGCGAGGTGGTACGGTCAGCGAGACAACACAGCAGGGTAGGGGCCATTCGATGTGGCTGGTGTAGGTGGTATAGCAGCACGAGTAGGAGGTTGGGAAAGTGGTAGGTCAGAGGTGGCAGATCCGGTGGATGAGGCTGCTGCATGAAGGGATGGTCGTGGGTTGCGGGAGAAGGAAATCATGAAAGAAGGTGGATATTAGATAGAGAAGATGAAAAATATATTAATGATGATATAGAATAAAATATAAGATTAAATGAAGAAAAGAAAAGGGAGAGAAGGAATCTGGGGGGCATGTTAGCCATGTATGAAGAAGGGAGGTCGTGACCCCTTTTTTCCCTTTTAGATAGTTTTGTGTTTTAAAACAATAAAATGAAAATAAATAAAAGAAGGGTCAATTATGGGTATAATGCACTGCACATGTAAAACATTGAAATGGGTTGAGCGTGAGTTTTTTCTATGAAGGGAAAAAATGGTTAAATAAAAAAATATATAATAATGTTATTATTATTTTCGTTGGTAAAACTGTGTTTCATCCGTAACTTGTTCATGCGATCTCAGTTTCATGAACTGTCAGCGGTAGTGCGACCTTGACTTCGAGACGGGAATTATGAGTCCAATATTGGATGTCTTTTTTGGGATTTCAGATCGGGTACCCGAAATGCTTGTGAATTAATAGATTTAATATTATTATTAAATCTTCAACCCGCCATAACTTCTGTGTGAGACGTCCAATTGACTTTCCGTCAGTGGTGATGTGATCCTGTTATTAATAATATTGATTCAAATATAATTTTGGATACTAAATTCTAGTTTGTGGCTCGGGTCCAAGAAACACCCAATAATAATATTATCATTATTATTACGAGATCTTGTATCTGATATATCTCCCTCATACGGGGTCGGAATGACGAACCATCTATGACGTTGCGCCCCTGAAATTAAGATGGATGTTTCAAGACCAATTTTAGATATTTTTATGTCGAGTTCAAATAGTGGTCCCCACGAGGCCCGGTTCGCGCGAGTGGTGGTGAAATGAAACTTTTTCACCAGGTATCCGTTTTGGACAAATGGGTAGTCCATCTAGTGAGTTTTTCTATGTGGATCGCAATGGTGTGACCCGTTTAGTTATCCAGTGAATTTTGAAGTACGGTCGGGTTGGATCAAACACGAATCTAACCAGTCCCTCGGTACTAAAATTCATATAACTTACAAAATGAACATTCGATTGACGCACCATCTATTGTGTTGGAACCCTTATGAAATGGCAGTCCTTCAGGTTACTCCCTTGTGGAACTTTGTGGTGGTTGATGTAGGACCAATAACATGAGGAGTAGAACAAGGGAATTTCTTTAGTGATGGATAGGATGGATACTCCCTTGATGACTCAAGGCGTGAGTATTCCTTACTCCTCTACTCCGGTAGATATGGGACTCCCCACCACATGAGTGCGGGTTCATTTTCCTCTGAGATGTGTTTACTATTTTTGGAGTCGGTACTCCACCACACGGCCAGGCGAGGCTAGTAATGCGGGTCACCCCGTGTACCGATTACATGGGTTGAAATACATGGGTTGAGGTGATGTACAAGAACATGGATAGTATACATGGAGCAGACCCTAGATACATTGACATATCTTGTGATTCATTCTACACACCGTGTAGTTGCATTTTACATGAAAAGCCTTATGACACAGGCCATTGTACACGAGCAGTACCCAGGGTCAGAAGACACGGCGTGTGACACTTCTACACTCCGTGTACTTTTCAGTACATGGATTGATCTTCTTGTCCACCGTATCCTGGACATGTTTCAGTTGGTTTAGTTCACCTTTCTCTCGTTTCCGAGATAGAGTCAGGTATCCCTCCGAGAGTCCCAGTGTGAGATCATCTATCCATTCTTGGCCCTAGTTAGAGTTAGGTATCGATGTGACTATTCCTACAGGGCATCAATACTATACCTATCAGGTGAATAAGGATAAGTCACGGTATCCTCCAAGGCCCTAGTAGTGATTCTCATCTGTGTATCATGATCTTCAATCCCTTCAGCAGGACTTTCCGAGATAGAGTTAGGTATCCCTATGAGAGGCCTGGAGTGAGATCCTCTATCCATTATTGACCCTAGGTAGATTGAGGTATCAACATGACTATTCCCATATTGTGTCGATCCTCTACCTAGTAGGTGAATCTAGATGAGTCGTGGTATCTTCCAAGGCCCTAGTAGTGATCTTCATCTTTGTATCATGATCTTTCCCACTAAGGAGTGTGTTCTCCTGTAATGAGTGTATCTATCTCTTGTGACCTTTCCCAATGAACAGTACTTCTTGGATGGACATTATTAAATCTATCAGAATCGTGGAGTGAGTTCTCTTGGATGAGTACTTCGTGGAATCTTTGAACTAGATCTTTAGTGTGGGTACGCAGTTGTGTGACTTGTCTCTAGACTACAGGTCTGTATTACGAGTATATATGGATGCCCTAGGTAAATGCATGGGCATATATCTGGTGTGAGATATAATATGGAGATCCCCTTACTCTCTAGTTTGGGTTTCTATGATCAATCATATCTATTATTGGGTGGAGTTGTACTCTTTCCATTCACTCTTGTTGTACCTTGTTCTCTCTTACTGCTCTTCTCTTCAGTTCCTCTCTTGTTACTCCCTCGAGCTTTCAGGTCATCCTACTGAGTATTTTTATTCTCACCCCTGTTTGGGATTTTCCCGCATTTGGTGTTCCCTTGCAGATGATGGACAGGTTGATTGTGATATTAGAGGTGCTTAGAGATATAGGGTGCTCAGACCATGTGCGGTGGTTATATATTGGGATTCAAGAGTGGGACTCTTCTTGCTGTTTTACTTGTTCACATGTTTCCGGGTTGTGGCAGTTTTCTTGTTGGGTGTGTAATTTTTCTCCTTTCCCTTTCAGCTTTACTTTTCTTGTACTTGTATTATTAGGGGTCGATGCATTTTTGTTTGGTTCCCTTTTTATAGCAGTGTGGTACCTTGATTTATTTTCCTATGCACTTATGCATTGAGTTGGCTATGGGTGGGTGTACATGTTCTTAGGCAAATGCCTCCTCGAGTTTTTTGATCCTTCAGCGCTAGTCACCATCCCTTGGCCTATGAAGGCGGGCTTGGGTTAGTTGCGGCTCGAGCCCTAATATGGGTCAGGTCATGACATAGTGGTATCAGAGGTGGTTCGACCCTTGAGACTTTGTTCAGAACTTTCCCAAAAATGGTCTTGGTTGGGTTTAGGGAAATAGTTTAAAAGTGTCTGAAGAGTTTCTCTTAGGACAGGGAGTCCAGTGAAGGTACGGAGGCCGACATATCCATTCACTTGGACCCTGATTACCCGCTTGTCGACTCAGAACCCTAAGACACTTGTTTCAGGGAACAATGGTACATGCATCATATAGGATTGAGTCCTTGACTGTCCTCCTCAAGTCAACTCACCATCATTGACGATATATAGTTATGCTCATCTGACTGTAGTACTCTTTGATAACATTCAGGATGTCTCCACGACGAAAGCCATCCAGGATACTAGCTACGGTTTGTGGCAATTATCCCATGAGCGGTGAGGGATCAGTTCAGGACCCATCATGTGGGCCCCTTTCTCTAGGTGGGAAGGTAGCAGCACCCCTACCTATTAAGAAGAAGATAAACTCAGCTGAGCGGGATGAGGATGTGTGCAGGTTGAATGCACTTCGTGAGTTCCAGCACCAGAGACCACTGAGGTTCTACAGTAAGCTAGGCCCTCGGGTAGTAGAGGTTTGGCTATAGTCGGTGGTCTACTGATCTATAATGTTAGTTTCCAAAAAAAAGACATTTGAGCAGGGACTCTGTAGAGAGATTTATGCTATCATAGTTCCCTTTGGAATCCACACCTATGTCGAGGTGCGAGAGTGGGCACTGGTGGTAGAAAGCTTCTCACCACTCCATACAGCTGGTTGTGATAGTGAGCGCAATAGAGATGAGACGTCTACTACATCTAGAAGACGCCAGATGATGAGATCTCAACATAGGATATCTTCTCATGATCAGTCGTAGGCATGTGGTCATATGGGAACTAGAAATTGTTGTGAAATAATGGTGGAATAATCCCTTTTACTTTTTCATTTAGGTTGTAGTTGTGTAGCAGACTCCCTTAGTGGGAAGTGTGGGAAGTCTCGACTCACCTAGTGTAGGATTTTTCAGAGCATTTAACTTCCCTACAGCTTAACCTAACAGAATAGGAGTGTAAAAATTTTCTTCAGCCGACGGTGTTGACTCCTTCATTTCTCAAGAGTAAAAGAGATTCTCGGTTTTGATTCATCGACTGTGAAATCCTGGGTGACCAGATATCCTTAGGTGTTTCAACACATATATATTATGAAGGAGGGATTCATGAGACCCTGTTCTAGTGACAAATGGTGATTCTAATTATGACATGTGATATAGTGGTTCGGTTGGGGAGGAAAGCTATCCCCCTGAGTTCTATCAGGTCATTCAAGGCTATGAAAGTAGATGACAAGTTTTCATACCGCCTTTCCTTACCCCAAATAGTTGGAGTGGGTACACAATGTCATATACGTGTCCCAACATAGGAGATACGTGTGTGTTCCTACAAATTTCATCAACTCAAGAGAGAATTTGATGGTGGATCAAGCATTTGGTTGACATTCTTTGGAAAAAAAGAAACTTACAGGATTCCCAAGGAGCGGGAGAGATAAATGTGTGCTCGGAATCCCGAGTGGCTTCCATGGGTTTGCTTTTTGAGGATAAAAATATTGAAGGAGTAATAATGTAGAGACCCGGTTTTTGTCTGAATATGACTTTGAAATATTTCTACGAATATTTCTAGAGCTGGGCGCTGAGACAATGTGCAATTCTGAGACCCAGTGTGCCTAGAATGAAATTTTATAAAAATGTTATGTGTTTTTATATTACAAATGAACGACTAACTAAAGAAAGTGGGATATCTCTTAAACAGCTGATCGGATCCAAAAAATGAGACCATGGTTGGGTCTGGATCGAAGTGTTTCCTGGAGGTGCAACATAAAATAAGTCGGTGCGGGATGTTCGGACCCCTCGCTTGTTGGCGGTGTATTAAATCGATAAATTAAATTATTCATTTATTCATTTAATAGCTCAAACCCGAATATTTCTCGAATAGGGACTCAGTTGAAAATCGGATACTACCAATGAATTCAGAACATAGGTTTTACCCTATTAAAGGTATAACCTTTTTCGGTGTTGGGTGTTCGGGTTATGCGTCATCGTGGGAGAATAATTAAATAATTAAATAATTGTCTATTTAATTATTTAATTAATTTCCTTTAACCTGATAGGAGGATATAAATTTATGGTTATGCGGTATTGGCCTCACAACCCTTGTTTCCAACGACGACTTCTCCTCTCATCTCCTGTCCTCTCCGTTGACGAACAATGTTTAAGCCTTGGATCCAGGTGGATCGAAGCACGAAAAATGCAATAACTTCTTCTCATCGTTGTGAAAGCGTGATCTTTATCAATACCGAATGGATCTTGATGAATGATATTTTCACCAAAGATCAACCCAAACCTAAGGTGGTATTTATCTTTGTGAATTACTTACCCCGATTGAATTTTCATGATAAACGCAAATTAAATTAATTAATTCTCGGATCAAAAAAAATGGGTTGAAACAATTTTTTTCTTCTCATTTATTTTATGATTGAAAATATTGAAGTTTGATAAATATCTATTTGTCAATTCCTCAAGTTATTGGTTTTCAATGACGATAGATGAAAAATACGGCCATCGATCCACTCATATAGCATGCCTTTTTTCTTATTTCATTCTACGCGCGTTCTTCGGCACGCCAAATAATTAAGTGTTTTAAAAACTCAATGTTTCATTGAGTGTGACATACAGACAAAAATATATCGACCCAAGGATCACTGGTCTGCTTTTGTCACTTTTTTCTGAGTTAAATTGAAGTCGGAATGGAGCGCGGAAGAATCTTGTGGTGTGGGTCCGATGAGGGTTTTGGCAGTTCAAGGCGGTGGTTCAGTGAGGAGATCAGGTGACCATGGACGCTGGGTGAGGTATCTCTGGTGGCTTGCGAGGTGGCTCTGGTAGTTCAGGGTGATGTGGAAGATCGGGCTGGTGCGAGTATGGCGGTCCGGCAGAGCGAGGTCGGTAGGGTGAGACAGTATAGTTAGTGCGACAATGTGGCAGAGTAGGGGAGGTCTGGCACGGCTGGTGTAGGTGGTACAGCGGCATGAGCAGGACGCCAGGATGGTGGTATGCTGGAGGCTGATGATATGGTGGATGATTCTATCACATGAAGGGAAGGCCGTTGGTTGCGAGAGAAGGAAATCATGAAACAAGGTGGAGATTGGAGAGAGAAGATGAAAAATATATTGATGATGATATAAAATAAAAGATAAGATTAAACGAAGAAAAGAAAAGGGAGATAAGGAATTCGGGGGGCATGTTAGCCATGCATAAAGAAGGGAGGTTGTGACTCCTTTTTTCCCTTTTTAGATAGTTTTGTGTTTTAAAACAATAAAATGAAAATAAATAAAAGAAGGGTCAATTATGGGGGCTAATGTACTACACATGTAAAACCTTGAAATGGGTTGAGTGTGAGTTTTTTTCTTTAATGGAAAAAAATGGTTAAATAAAAATAAAAATAATATAATAATTTTATTATTATTTTCATAGGAAAAACTGTGTTTCGTCTGTAACTTGTCTGTGCGATCTCAGTTTCACGAACAGTCTGCGGCAGTGAGACCCTGACTTCGAGTTGCGAATTATGAATCCAACATTAGATTTCTTTTTCAGGTTTTCATATTGGGTACCTGAAATGCTCGCGAATTAATAGATTTAATATTATTATTAAATCTTCAACCCACCATAACTTCGGACTGCGACGTCAGATTGAATTGTCGTCAGTGGCGATGTGATCCTGTCATTAATATGGTCAATTCAAGTCTAATGTTGGATACTAAATTCTGGTTCATGGCTCGGGTCCACGAAGCACCCAATATTATTATTATTATTATTATTATCATTATTATTATTATTATTACGGGATATTGTATCCGACATATCTCCCTCATACTGTGTGAGAAGGACAAACTGTCTTTGACGTTGCACCCCTGAAATTCGGACATATGTTTCAAGACCAATTTTGGATATTTTTATGTCAAGGTCGAAGTGCAAGTCCCACGAGTCCTGGTTCGCACGTGTGGTGGTGAAATGAAACTTTTTCACTCAGTATCTATTTTAATCAAATGGATAGTCCATCTAGTGTGTTTTTTCATGTGAATCACAACGGTGTGACCTATTCAGTTGTCTAGAGAATTTTTAAGTATGCTCTGGTTGGATCAAACATGAATCCAACCGAGCCCTCAGTACTAAAATACCTATAACTTATAGACTGGGCATCTGATTGAAGAACCGTATGTTGTGTTGGAAACCTTATGATATGGAGGTCCTTTGGGTTACTCCCTTGTGGAACTTTTTGGTGGTTGAGGTATGACCAATAACCTGAGGAGAAAAAACAGTGCATTTCTTTTAGTGAGAGCTTGGATGGATACTCCCTTGAGGACTCAAGGTGTGAGTATTCCTTACTCCTCTGCTCCGGTAGAGATGGGACTCCCCACATCAGGAGTGAGGGTTCTTTTTCCTCTGAGATGTGTTTACTATCTTTGGAGTCAGTACTCCACCACATGTCCAGGTGAGGCCAGTAATGTGGGTCACCCCGTGTACCGATTACACGGGTTGACATACATGGGTTGAGGTCATGTATGAGCACATGTCCAGCGTACACGGAGCGGACCCCAGATACTTTGACAGGGAATGTGATTATTTCTACACATCGTGTAGTTTCATTTTACATGATAAGCCTTAAGACGTGATCCATTGTACACGGGCAGTACCCAGGGTTAGAATACACGGCATGTGACACTTCTACACACCGTGTAATTTTCAGTACATGGCTTGATCTTCTTGCCCACCGTATCCTAGACATGTTTCGTTTGGGTTAGTTCCCCTTTATCTCGTTTCGGAGATAGAGTCAGGTATCCCTCCGAGACGCCCACAGCAAGATCCTCTATCCATTCATGGCCCTAGGTAGAGTCAGGTATCGACATGACTATTCCCATAGGGCACCGATCCTCTTCCTAGTAGGTGAATCCAGATGAGTCACGGTATCCGCCAAGGTCCTGGCAGTAATCCTCATCTGTGTATCGTGATCTTTGATCCCTTGAGCAGGAATTTCTAAGATAGAGTCAGGTATCCCTTCGAGAGGCCCAGAGCGAGATCCTATATCCATTCTTGACCCTAGGTAGAGTCAGGTATCGACATGAATATTCCCACAGGGGGTCGTTCATATAACTGGAAGGTCAATCCAGATGAGTCGTAGTATTCGCCAAGGCCCTTGAAGTGATCCTCATCTGTGTATCGTGATCTTTCCCACTCAAGAGTGTCTTCTCCCGTAATGAGTGTATCTATCTCTCGTGACATTTTCCAATGAAAATTACTTCTTAGACGGATGTTATTAGAGCTATAAGACTCAGGGAGTGAGTTCTCTTGGACGAGTGCTTCGTGGAATCTTCGAAATAGATCCCTAGCATGGGTACACGATTGTGTGACTTGTCGCCAGAATGCGGTTCTAAGTTATGAGTATATCTGGATGCCCGGGCTATATGTATGGGCATATATCTAGTGTAAGCTATAAGATGGAGATCCCCTTACTCTCTCGTTTGGGTTTCTACAAGAAATCATATCTATTTTTGGGTGGAGATGTACTGTTTCTGTTCACTCTTATTGTACCTTGTTCTCTCTTACTCCTCTCCTCTTTAGTACCTCTCTTGTTGGTCCCTCGAGCCTTCAGGGAATCCTATTGAGTATTCTTATACTCACCCCTTCTTGGGCTTTTCCAGCATTTGGTGTGCCCTTGCAGACAACAGACAGGTTGATCGTGATATCAAATGAGCTTAGGGATATGGGGTGCTTGGATCGTGTGCAGTGGTCGTAGCTTGGGATTTAGGAGTGGGACTCTTCCAGCTGTTTTACTTTTTCACATGTTTCTAGGTTGTGGCACTTTCCTAGTTGGGTGTGTAATTTTTCAACATTCCATTTCAGCTTTACTTTTCTTGTACTTGTATTGTTAGAGGTCGATGCATTTTTGTTTGGTTCCCATTTTATAGCAGAGTGGTACCTTGCTTTCTTTTCCTCTGCACTTTTTCATTGAGTTGGCTACGTGTGTGTGTACAGATTCTTAGGAAAAGGCATCCCCAATTTTGTTGTGCCTTCGGCACTAGTCGCCAGTCCTTGGCATATAGAGGCGGGCTTGGGGTAGTTGTGGCTCGAGCCCTGATACGGGTCGGGTCGTGACGGCAATTACAAATAGTTAGTGGTAATTAGTAATAATTAGAAATAATAAGTAGTAATTAGAAATAATTAGAAATAATTAGTTATAATCAGTAATAAATAGAGGTAATTATCAATAATTAGAGATAATTAGTGATAATTAGTAATAAATAGTTTTAATTATCAATATTTGGTAATATTTAGTGACAATTAGTAATAATTAGTAAAAATTAGTGGTACTTTGTAATAATTAGTACAGTTAGTAAAAATTTGTAATATTTAGTAATAATTAGTAATAATTAGCGGAATTTATTAATATTTAGTAATAATTAGAAATAATTATTAATAATTATTTATGATTAGTTCTAATTAGTAATAATTAGTATTAATTAGTAATAATTAGTGGAAATTAGTAATAATTAGTAATAATTAGTTAAAATTTGTAAAAATATATTTTTAATTAGTATAATTAATAATTAACAGATTAATTGAGTGAAAATTAATTTTAAGAACTATATATTGTGTAAAATTTTGAAAATTAATAAAACATTTAGTAAATTTAATAAAAGTAGTTTAAGTAATTAAAAAATAAAATAAATTAATATAAAATGGTTTAAATTATTAAAAAAATTTAATAATTATTATATATTAGTATAAATTAGTTTAAATTAACAAAAAATGGAAAATATTAATAAGAATTATAATAAATTAAATACCCCCCTTAAAATATTATAAGTTTGTACACATTTCTAAAAACAATTAGTTTAAATTATTATAAATTAGTATAAATCAGTATAAATTATCATAAAGTTAGTTTCAAGTAGTATAAATTATCATAAGTTATAGAAAAATTTATAAATTGATAAAATTTAAAAACAATTATAATCCAATAAAAATTAGTATAAATGAGTACAAATTAAATAATAAGAATATAATTTATTATAAATTAGTATAAACTATGGAAAATTTCTAAAAAATTGAATTGATATAATTTAAAATAAATTTATATAAAATAGTATAAATTAATATAAATTAATAAAAAAAATAAATTTAAAAAAAAAAATTAAACAAAAAAAAATTTGATAAATTATAAAAAATATTTTAAATTATTATAGTTTATTATAACTTACTATCAAACAATTTAAATTAATATAAATTACTAGAAAATTGAAAATTAAATAGTTTATCAATTTTTAGTTCATGTGAAATGACAAATTTGGACATGGTTATAAAAAATTGGTCATTTATTATGACTAGAAGATTAGGAATTCTATGATTTACACTCTTTTAGTAATTTTTAATATATATTTTCTTTACTTTATGTTAAATTATAGTATTTTTTATTAACTGATAAAAAATGTGTAAATTTACACAAATTAATGGTGAATTTAAGCCAATTTATACTAAATTGTAAAAAAATGTAGCTTCAAATATCATATAGTTTAATTACCGTAATACATTTTTAACTTTTTATATAATTAAAATAAATTTTTTTAAAAAAAATTGGATCATTATTGACCTATGAAATAGGAAACATTTTCTGTTATGAGATCATGATTTAGTAAATCATCAGAATAATCCAAATTATTAAAGTATAAATCATGTCTACAATGAGAATATTGAAGCATTTATATCCTTGAAAATCTAAAATTCAATGTTAATTTCAAAATGAAAAATTATGTACCCATTTATGAAGTGTGATCTCAGAATATATGAAATGTTTGATAATATTAGGGTTCATCTTTTGTAGTTTATGTCACGACCCGCCATCGGGGTCCGTGCCGTGACTACCCCAGGCCCGCCTTCCATAGGCCAGGGGCTGGCGACTAGCACCAAGGCGTAAATCCCGGTAAAAAGGAAAGGCATTGCCTTTGTAAAGTAAACAAACACCACAGAGTAAGCAAGCGGAAAGTAAACTCTAAGCAAAAGCAGAGTACAACTGAAAGTGCGGAAAAGTAAATGGGCCATTATACAAACCCAAACTAAAAGTAAAGTACAACTCGAAAGGGAAAACAGAAACTGAAAAGTAAAAGCCGCTACACCGAGCTGTCCACTGGAAATTCCACCTGAAGGGTGGGTACAGATAGCTCCACTGCTCCACGGGTCCCGCCGTCAGCTCCGAGCACGTCCCGCCCAGTGGTCCACCTCCAGGTACCGTCCTGCTCTACAAGCCTCAGCTAAGATCAGCGCTGTCCGTCGTCTGCAACCAACACAACGTAGTGCGGGCAAAGCCCGTGCAGGGGTGAGTATAAGCTACTCAGTAGGGACCCCGAGACCCCTTAAGGTCTCTCAAATCCACAAAGGATAAACCACGAAGAAAGGTACAATCACGAAGTAACAAACGACACTGCTTAGGTATATGCCCATACATATACCTAAGTCATCAAATTCAAATACGCTCCAACCTCCGAGCCCAAGTACAACTCAGTCCACATAGGAAAGTAAACGTATTCCACACAGGAAAGCAAAACGTAATCCACACAGGATAGCACAACACCATCCACACAGGAAAGCAACAGGATTCAGCTCACACAGGTATACTTCTTAAAAAGACGTTAAAGATGATCTCTGATCCATCTAAGTCGTCGGACCCACGAAGGATCGATAGGTAACTAACCCCCGCAAAAGACCCACACAGGATCGGGCCCACGTAGGACCTGTAGGCGCTGGTTCACACAGGACCGCTGAGCGCAAAGACCCACACAGGATCGGACCCACGTAG
Organism: Viscum album; assembly: GCA_963277665.1. Classification (NCBI taxonomy): domain Eukaryota; kingdom Viridiplantae; phylum Streptophyta; class Magnoliopsida; order Santalales; family Viscaceae; genus Viscum; species Viscum album. The sequence continues at coordinate 223,876,670 of OY728159.1, forward strand.
GATCGGGCCCACACAGGACATGTAGCACTGATCCACGTAGGATCGCTGAGTGCTGTAGTCGTCGTCGTCATCGAATCCACACAGCATCTCTGTACTGTCGTCGTCGCAGTCACAGTAGTAGTAGTAGCAGTAGTAGCAGTCACAGTCGCAGCCAGCACTAGGGTTCCCGCACACAGCAAGCTCGTACAGGAGGATCCGCTCCACGAGCCGAGAGGCTGATACATCAACTGTCACAAAGTCCAGAGTTGATGTATCCAAAAGTTCCGTATCGTCAATAGGAACTCAACGCAACAGACGGCGCGTCGATCGGACGCCCGGTCTGAGAGTTATTGGCATATTCGTCCCCGGGGCCCGATTGGTTTTTAAGGCAAAACCAACCCGACCGTACTCCACCTGCGTCCAAACCTTGGGCGGAGTATGTCAAAAGATCTGTCTCACTAAGAGGAACACAACAAAGCTGACCGCACGTCAATCGGACGTCCGTAGCTCAAGATATGAGTGTTTCCGCTCCGAAGGCCCGGTTGGTTTCGTGAACGAACCAACCCGGTCGAACTCAAAGTATTCCGAAACTTTGAGTGCGATATACCGAAATGACCGTCTCGGTCCAAGGATCGCGTTGCCGCAGACGGTTCGTCAATCAGAGGTCCGTGGTTCAAGTTATGACCAAAAGACCGAATCCGTCTCGAAAACGGGGGGGTCCGGGTCCGGGCCGACCCGGCCCGACCCCCCCCCCTGGGTCGGCCTGAACCGGGTCGACCCGACCCGGGTCCGACCCAGCCCGGCCGGCGGCGGACCGGCGCGGCGGCACGGACCAGCGCGGCGGCGCGGTCCGGCGCGGCGGCGCGGCCTGGCGCCGCTAGGGTCACTCGCGGGGGGCTAAGCCCCCGCTTCCAGCTTGGCGGCGCGGCTTAAGTGCCGCGCCTTTTGGAGATCCAGCCCCCCTCGTGGGGGCCTTCTTGAAGAAACCAGGGGGCCGCCTGCCCCCCCTCAAAGGAACCGCCCCCCCTCATAAATGGGGGGGTTTAGAGAGTTGATCGGGGGAATTTATTCCCCCTGTCTTTGACCTTCCGGCCGGCCACCTGGCCGGCCGGTTTTTTCTCCACGGTGACCGGCAAACCGGTCCCCTTTTCCGGCTTCTGACGCCGGCGGCCCGGCCGCAGGTCTTCTCGTTCCGCCGCGGCCCGGAACCGGCCGCGGTGTTCGTCGTCCGGCGCCGTGCGACGGCACCGCGCCCCTCCGCCGCGCCTTTGATTCCCTTCGACGCTGCGCGATGGCGTCGCGTTCTTAATGATCCTTCCATGGCATGGCGCGACGGCGCCGCGCAATATATCCGTGCGAATATCCGCGTGGTGCGACGGCACCACGCCATCTTGTTTCAACCACAAGATAAATCATCAAGAACAAAGGAGGGGGTTCGGCCGTGTTCATGCGGTCCGACCCCCTCACGTTAATTGATAACACATATTTAAATATCCTCACGTTAGTCATGCTAGAACCACGAACAAGAATAAATAAATAAACAATTAACAACAACCCCTACCTTGGGTTCAAGCTCGAAGATTGTCAACGACCCGTGGAAGACAACGTCGCGGAGGTCGGGCGTCGCGATAGTCGTTCGTCAAATCCGATGACGAAGAGGTACGTCCGAAGAGGTACGTCGTTGGAGAATCTTCGTATGCCGACGAAGGAAGTCCGAGGGAGAAGCGGCGTTCCCTTTCGTTGACACGGAAGACAAAGAAGAGAGGAGCGGTGTTCTTCGTCAGAGCTTGAGGGTTCTTCGTCAAAGCTTGAGCGTTCTTCGTCAAAGCTTGAGCGTTCTTCGTCAAAGTTTGAAGAAGAAAGAAAAGCTCCCAAACCTCTCAAGATGGCTAAACATATCTAACCAAATAAAATAAGCTAAGAGCTTATTTTATTAACTCAACCAAACCTTTTTGAATTTCAAAGGTTTGAAAAAGTTAAACAACTCAACCTAATTAATAATCTAAGTTGTCAAAACATTTAAAGAGGGGTTAAGGGAGTTTTGAGAGAAGTTGAAAAGTTTAGTGTTCGTGTGGGCCCCACCACACTTAATCCTCTCAAGGGAGGTTAAGTGGGTGTGGGTCCCACCCCTAACTTCCTTTGAGAGAAGTTAACCAACAAGTTTAAATAAAAATTTGTAATCCACAATTTTTATTTAACTTATTCTAAACTCCCAAAAAAAACTAACTCTCAACCCGAAATAAACGCAACCTCGGAAAAGGTCTCCTTAAGCGAATATCGGCGCTGCGAGTTCATCGGTGCCCTCGGATTTCAATTCCGAGCACCGGATCAAAAGTTAGGAATTCCCGCTCGTTCGTTCACTGAACGTACCCGAGCCAAACTTCGGAAATTGATTCTGGGCACTCCGGGCCTCGGAATCAAGTGCCGTCAGAAACCGCGCTCTTGTAAAATTCCAAAGAAAATTAAGAAAAAATTTCCCTTGAATTTTACGGGTCTTTACATTACTCCCACCTCAGGGCTTTACGTCCCCGTAAAGATACATCAAAAACTAGGGAAACAAATGAGGGTACTGAGCACGCATCTGAGCCTCCCGCTCCCATGTGCTCTCCTGGAGATTCCCGTGCTACCATCTGATGCGCACAAGATGAATCGATCGCCCACGTAGGACCCGCTCCTGTCGATCCTCTATCTCTACCGGGACCTCCGTAAAAGTCGCCCCATCGTCGACGTCAAGCTCCCCATGGTCAATGATGTACGTCGGGTCGTGCACGTATCTCCTCAGCTGAGATACGTGGAAGACGTCGTGCACCCGGTGCAACTGAGGTGGCAGAGCCAGGCGATAAGCCACCTCACCAATCCTGCTGAGGACCTGGAAAGGTCCGATGAAGCGCGGAGATAACTTGCCGCCTCGTCCAAATCTCTGAATACCACGTCGAGGTGAGACCCGCAAGAAGACGTGGTCACCATCCTCGAACTCTAGTGGCCTCCGCCTCCTGTCAGCGTATGACTTCTGCCGGATCTGAGCTGTCCTCATCTGTTCCTGGATGACCTGGACTTTCTCTGTCGTGGCCTGGACCATCTCCGGTCCCACAAGTGCTGACTCCCCAGGGTCTGTCCAGCACAAAGGAGATCTACAAGGTCGGTCGTACAACGCCACATACGGTGCCATCCCGATGGTGGAGTGGTAGCTGTTGTTGTACGCAAACTCCACCAACGGTAGGTGGTCCTCCCAACTGCGACCAAAGTCGAGGACACATGCGCGGAGCATGTCCTCGAGAGTCTGAATGGTCCTCTCCGTCTGACCATCCGTCTGAGGGTGAAAGGCTGTGCTCAGACGTAGCTGCGTCCCGAACGCCTCCTGCAACCCCTTCCAAAGACGGTAAGTGAAGCGAGCATCTCGATCGGAGACCATAGATGATGGCACACCGTGTAGCCGCACAATATCCTGAACGTAGAGACGTCCCAAGCTCTCCACTGAGCCCTGCTCTCTAATGGGTAAGAAGTGTGCCGACTTTGTGAGTCGGTCAACAATCACCCAGATGGAGTCGTGACCTCTAGAAGTGCGTGGAAGCCCAGTCACGAAGTCCATAGATATGTCGTCCCACTTCCACTCCGGGACCTCCAAGGGTTGTACCAAGCCTACTGGTACATGATGCTCTGCCTTCACCTGCTGGTAGGTGAGGCATCGAGAAATGAACTCTGCTACTGCCTTCTTCATGCCCGGCCACCAGTGCTGTCGTCTGAGGTCCTGGTACATCTTCGCCACTCCAGTATGTACCACCAAAGGAGAAGTGTGAAACTCTCTCAGCACTTCCTCTCGCAAAGCGACTGGTACCATGGTACGTCCTCTGAAAAGGATGTCTTGCTCTGCTCCAAGGGAGAAACCATCAGGTGCCTGTCTCGAGGATATCTGTGCACGCCGTGTCTCACAGTCAGCGTCCCCACGCTATGCCTCCCTGACTCGCTGCAGTAGTGGAGGAGTGACTGTGAGATACTGAATGAAGGCTGCTCCATCTCTATCCACGAAGGATATCTGCAAAGAGGCTAGCTGCTCTGTCGCCTCCTCAAGTAGCTGAATGACCGTCCTCCTGCTGAGGGCATCGGCTACTACGTTCCCCTTCCCAGGAGTATAGACTATCTCAAAGTCATAGTCCTGGAGGAACTCGAGCCATCGCCGCTGTCTCAGGTTCAGGTCCTTCTGCGAGAAGATATACCTGAGACTCTGATGATCGGAAAAGACTGTAAAGCGCTCGCCCATCAGATAGTGTCGCCATGTCTTCAGAGCGAAGACCACTGCTGCTAACTCCAGGTCATGGGTAGCGTAGTTCTGCTCATGCGGCCTCAACTGACGTGATTCATAGGTGATCACTGCCCGCTCCTGCATCAGAACACATCCGAGTCCGGTTTCTGAAGCATCGCAGTAGACTACGTACCCTACTCCCTCCTCAGGCAACCTCAAGATAGGTGCGCTAGTCAATCTCTGTCTCAGCTCCTGGAAGCTCTGCTGACATCTGTCTGACCACACGAAGGGTTTCCCCTTCTTCGTCAAAGCTGTGAGTGGTGCCGCAACTCTAGAGAAGTCTGGCACGAATCTCCAATAGTATCCAGCTAGTCCCAAGAAACTCCGAACCTCAGTCACGCTCCTGGGTGGCTCCCATGCTAACACAGCCTCAATCTTCGCGGGATCCACTACAACTCCCGCCTCAGAGATAACGTGTCCTAAGAAGTGGACCTCACGTATCCAGAACTGGAACTTCGAGAGCTTACCATAAATATGGTGCTCTCGGAGTGTGTCTAGTATAACTCGCAAGTGATAGGCGTGCTCCTCCTCAGTCGTAGAGTAAATCAGAATGTTGTCGATGAAGACCACGACAAACCGATCGAGGTATGGCTGAAAGATCATGTTCATGAGATCCATGAACACTGCTGGAGAATTGGTTACACCGAAAGGAATAACCAAGAACTCATAGTGGCCATACCGACATCTGAAGGCCGTCTTCTGCACATCCTCGTCTCTGACTCTGAGCTGATGATAGCCTGACCTGAGGTCTATATTCGAGAACCACCGTGCTCCCTTGAGCTGATCAAAGAGGTCATCAATCCTCGGTAGCGGATACTTGTTCCTCACTGTCACCTGGTTCAGGCGACGATAGTCAACACAAAGCCGCAGGCTCCCGTCCGCCTTCTTGGCGAACAAAATCGTGGAAGCCCAGGGTGAAACACTGGGTCGGATGAACCCCTTGCCCGGCAAGTCCTCCAACTGTACCCATAGCTCTCGAAGCTCGGTGGGGGCCATCCGATATGCTAGATTGGTTATCGGGGCTGTCCCGGGGTACAATTCAATATAAAAGTCTACCTCTCTACGAGGAGGTAGCCCTGGAACGTCGTCAGGAAAAACGTCCGCAAACTGATCCACCACTGCAGGAAAACCAGGACTCCGCACGTCAACTGCTCCAAGGATGAGGCTAGCCAACTGATGAGTGATGGGCTGTCCTCTCCTCCGCAAAAGTCCATCCTGTGCTGCAAAGGCTCCCTTCTCGCCGGTGAAGGTGAACCTGCTCCCATCGGTGCGTACACATCGCACCTTGCGCCTAAAACAGTCAATCTGTGCATGGACCGTAGATAGCCAATCCATGCCCAAGATGACGTCGTAAGGCCTCGACGCTGCTACAAGAAGATCCCAGCCGAAGCTCTCGCCTCCTAGAGTGAGCTCACACTACCGGCACCAGTGCGTAATCGTCGAGTCTGCTCCCGTAGGAGTCTCTAGCCGTAAGGATCGAGCTAACGGCTCTGTCGGAATCTCCGAGCTCCGAACAACGGCAGCGGCTATGAAAGAGTGACTCGCTCCTGTGTCTATAAGTACTGCAGCAAGGGTGGAATAGACACAGATAGTACCTCGAATCATCTCAGGTGCGCCGTGGTCGTAGGCTTCTGCTTCCTGGAGCTGTGCCTGTCTCTGCCCGCCAGCTCCCTGTGGTCGGGGTGGACCTCCTGGTGGTGGTGGTGGCATAGCCTCAAAGCGTCGCCCACCACCGGCTGCTCGTCCAGCTCCTCTGCCTCGTCCGCCTCCTCCCTGCGGACCGCCACGGTCGACCCTCTGCCTCTGCCTCGGTGGTCCCTCAACTGTCTGCTGCTCCTCGGCACGGCGGGTCGGGCAGTCACGAGCCATGTGGCCCTGCCTGCCGCACGAGTAGCACTGTCTGCCTCTCGAAAGACTGGCTCCTCGTTGTGTGCTCCACACTGCTGAGCCAGTGCCCTGAGATCGTCTGCCTGAGGGTCTGGTCTTCCTAAACCCCTGAGTCATTTGTCGACTGCCTGCTGCAGATGACTCTGCCACGTGCCGCCCTGCGGTGGGTCGCTGCGCTGGTGTAGACTCAGCAAGGAAGCTCTCGATCAGAAGGGCCTGCTCCAGTACTCCTGTCTGAGTCGGTATGCTGAGGGAGATCAGCGATGCCCTGATCTCGTGTCTCAAACCCTGCTCAAAGGTCCGGGCCCGGAAGAATGGGTCCCGTACCATGTCGGTCGAGTAGCGCGAGAGATCAGTAAATCTCGCCGAGTAGTGAGCGAACGTCATGCTGCCCTGCCGCAGCTGAAGAAGCTCCTGGATACGCACCGCACGAAGGGTGGCTGGGACGAACTCCGAGCGGAAGAGGCTCTCAAAGTCCGTCCAAAGAAGAGATGCCTCATCGTGCACCTGGAGCATCAAGCTCCACCATCGTCCTGCTGCTGCGTGTAGTAGGCTCGCAGCGAGGATCACCATGAGGTCTGCTGGTGTCCTCACTAGCCTAAACACACGTACCACTGCCTCCAGCCAGTCCTCGGCTGCCTGGGGATCCGTCTCCCCGCGAAACCTGGGTGGTCGCTGGCGCTGAAACTCATGCAGTGCGCTGAGGCGACGTGCATCGTCAGCGGCTGGAAGCATCGGGGGTTCGGCGGGTAGAGCTACCGCCGGTGCCACTGCTGACAAAGGGCCCTGCACCGAGGCCTCGTCGCTCGGTGGGCTGTCGCCACACTCGACTCTCGGAACCCTAGCTGGCTGCCGTCGTGGGGCCATCCTGAAAAGGAAACAGGTGCTCCACGGTCAGAACAGTATACCTGGTGAGCTGATATACGTAATCACAAAGAAAACTTTGAAACACACACGCAATCAATGTTTTCGTGCATTAAGTCGGAAATCAGAAGTCAGGGTCCTGGTGTACGGATACGTCGGCCGCCGCACCAACACTGGACTTCGTGGTCTGATAACCACACTCAATACGCTAAACATTATTGCTTCACATAAAAAAGATCAGAGTTCGCGGTAGAACCGAACTCCTCTGATACCAATTTGTCACGACCCGCCCTCGGGGTCCGTGCCGTGACTACCCCAAGCCCGCCTTCCATAGGCCAGGGGCTGGCGACTAGCACCAAGGCGTAAATCCCGGTAAAAAGGGAAGGCATTGCCTTTGTAAAGTAAACAAGCATCACAGAGTAAGCAAGCAGAAATTAAACTCTAAGCAGAAGCAGAGTACAACTGAAAGTGCGGAAAAGTAAATGGGCCAGTATACAAACCCAAACTGAAAGTAAAGTACAACTCGAAAGGGAAAACAACAACTGAAAAGTAAAAGCCGCTACACAGAGCTGTCCACTAGAAATTCCACCTGAAGGGTGGGTACAGATAGCTCCACTGCTCCACGGGTCCCGCCGTCTGCTCCGAGCACGTCCCGCCCAGTGCTCCACCTCCAGGTACCGTCCTGCTCTGCAAGCCTCAGCTAAGATCAGCGCTGTCCGTCGTCTGCAACCAACACAATGTAGTGCGGGAAAAGCCCGTGCAGGGGTGAGTATAAGCTACTCAGTAGGGACCCCGAGACCCCTGAAGGTCTCTCAGATCCACAAAGGATAAACCACGAAGAAAGGTACAATCACGAAGTAACAACCGACACTGCTTAGGTATATGCCCATACATATAACTAAGTCATCAAATTCAAATACGCTCCAACCTCCGAGCCCAAGTACAACTCAGTCCACACAGGAAAGTAAACGTATTCCACACAGGAAAGCAAAACGTAATCCACACAGGATAGCACAACACCATCCACACAGGAAAGCAACAGGATTCAGCTCACACAGGTATACTTCTTCAAAAGATGATAAAGATGATCTCTGATCCATCTAAGTCGTCGGACCCACGAAGGATCGATAGGTAACTAACCCCCGCAAAAGACCCACACAGGATCGGGCCCACGTAGGACCTGTAGGCGCTGGTTCACACAGGACCGCTGAGCGCAAAGACCCACACAGGATCGGACCCACACAGGATCAGGCCCACACAGGACCTGTAGCACTGATCCACGTAGGATCGCTGAGTGTTGTAGTCGTCGTCGTCGAATCCACACAGGATCTCTTTACTGTCGTCGTCGCAGTCACAGTAGCAGTAGTAGCAGTAGTAGCAGTCACAGTCGCAGCCAGCACTAGGGTTCCCGCACACAGCAAGCTCGTACAGGAGGATCCGCTCCACGAGCCGAGAGGCTGATACATCAACTGTCACAAAGTCCAGAGTTGATGTATCCAAAAGTTCTGTATCGTCAACAGGAACTCAATGCAACAGACGGCACGTCGATCGGACGCCCGGTCTGAGAGTTATTGGCATTTTCGTCCCCGGGGCCCGGTTGGTTTTTAAGGCAAAACCAACCCGACCGTACTCCACCTACGTCCAAACCTCGGTCAGAGTATGCCAAAAGATCCGTCTCACTAAGAGGAACACAACAAAGCTGACCGCACGTCAATCGGACGTCCGTAGCTCAAGATATTAGTGTTTCCGCTCCGAAGGCCCGGTTGGTTTCGTGAACGAACCAACCCGGCCGAACTCAAAGTATTCCGAAACTTTAAGTGCGATATACCGAAACGACCGTCTCGATCCAAGGATCGCGTTGCCGCAGACGGTTCGTCAATCGGAGGTCCGTGGCTCAAGTTATGACCAAAAGACCGAATCCGTCTCGAAAACGGGGGGTCCGGGTCCGGGCCGACCCGGCCCGGCCGGCGGCGGCGCGGCCTAGCGCCGCTAGGGTCACGCGCGGGGGGCTAAGCCCCCGCTTCCAGCTTGGCGGCGCGGCTTAAGTGTCGCGCCTTTTGGAGATCTGGCCCCCCTCGTGGGGGCCTGCTTGAAGAAACCGGGGGGCCGCCTGCCCCCCCTCAAAGGAACTGCCCCCCCTCATAAATGGGGGGGGGTTTAGAGAGTTGACCGGGGGAATTTATTCCCCCAGTCTTTGACCTTCCGGCCGGCCACCTGGCCGGCCGGTTTTTTCTCCAAGGGGACCGGAAAACCGGTCCCCTTTTCCGGCTTCCGACGCCGGCGGCCCAGCCGCCGGTCTTCTCGTTCCGCCGCGGCCCGGAACCGGCCGCGGTGTTCGTCGTCCGGCGCGGTGCGACGGCACCGCACCCCTCCGCCGCGCCTTTGATTCCCTTCGACGCGGCGCGACGGCGTCGCGTTCTTGATGATCCTTCCATAACGCGGCGCGACGGCGCCGCGCAATATATTCGTGCGAATATCCGCGTGGTGCGACGGCACCACGCCATCTTGTTTCAACCGCAAGATAAATCATCAAGAACAAAGGAGGTGGTTCGGCCGTGTTCATGCGGTCCGGACCCCTCACGTTAATTGATAACACATATTTAAATATCCTCACGTTAGTCATGCTAGAACCACGAACAAGAATAAATAAATAAAAAATTAACAACAACCCCTACCTTGGGTTCAAGCTCGAAGATTGTCAACGACCCGCGGAAGACAACGTCGCGGAGGTCGAGCGTCGCGATAGTCGTTCGTCAAATCCGATGACGAAGAGGTACGTCTGAGGAGGTACGTCGTTGGCGAATCTTCGTATGCTGACGAAGGACGTCCGAGGGAGAAGCGGCGTTCCCTTTCATTGACACGGAAGACGAAGAAGAGAGGAGCGGCGTTCTTCGTCGGAGCTTGAGCATTCTTCGTCAAAGCTTGAGCGTTCTTCGTCAAAGCTTGAGCGTTCTTCGTCAAAGTTTGAAGAAGAAAGAAAAGCTCCCAAACCTCTCAAGATGGCTAAACATATCTAACCTAATAAAATAAGCTAAGAGCTTATTTTATTAACTCAACCAAACCTTTTTGAATTTCAAAGGTTTGAAAAAGTTAAACAACTCAACCTAATTAATAAGTTAAGTTGTCAAAACATTTAAAGAGGGGTTAAGGGAGTTTTGAGAGAAGTTGAAAAGTTTAGGGTTTGTGTGGGCCCCACCACACTTAATCCTCTCAAGGGAGGTTAAGTGGGTGTGGGTCTCACCCCTAACTTCCTTTGAGAGAAGTTAACCAACAAGTTTAAATAAAAATTTGTAATCCACAATTTTTATTTAACTTATTCTAAACTCCCAAAAAAAACTAACTCTCAACCCGAACCTCGGAAAAGGTCTCCTTAAGCGAATATCAGCGCTGCGAGTTCATCGGTGCCCTCAGATTTCAATTCCGAGCACCGGATCAAAAGTTAGGAATTCCCGCTCGTTCGTTCACTGAACGTACCCGAGCCAAACTTCGGAAATTGATTCTGGGCACTCCGGGCCTCGAAATCAAGTGCCGTCAGAAACCGCGCTCTTGTAAAATTCCAAAGAAAATTAAGAAAAAATTTCCCTTGAATTTTACGGGTCTTTAAAGTTTAGTTTTCAAAATGACTATTTCATTTGGTATCAACAAGGTGAATGATGTTTAAATGGAAATATAAATATTTAGATCCAAAACAATCAAAATCTCACAGTATGAGGAGCAGATGTGAGCTCGTAGTGAGGTTATAGAGGTTATCCATAGGGAGAAGGAAGAGCTCTGTTGGCAGGAGGAGGAGATGTGATGATGGTAGAAGAAGAAAAATGATTACATGCAACGCTAGATTCAAGGTTTAGGGATGGAGTTCCCTCCCCCTCCTATTCTATATGACCCTCCCCCTCCCCTCCCCTTCCACAGTGATTGATACATCATGTACATATTTATTATGTGAAAATTTAAATGAATTTTTTTTTTGTAAAATTTTAACTATTTCATATATTTTTAATTTTATTAATTACAATTTTTTAAACTATTTTGATATATTTATATTTTTCATTTTTTAATTTTTTTATGTTTCTTTTTTTATAGTGTAAAGTAATTTTTTTTGGGTTAGATTCCTTTCACAAATAATTTATTATGAAAGGTCACTTGACATATCGTAATAAGTAATATATTTAAAACATTATTTTTGACAGGGATCTTTCTCATCGCAATAGATCCTTTTTTCTATAAACTGTTTAAAAAAGTATCTTTTGTGATTCCATTTTTAGATATTGTCTATTTGAGATAGGACCACGTCATAAATTGTCTATTTTTTTGTTGTGATAAATTTTTTATATTGTTAATTATGCAACTATGAAAGTCCTAATCCTCTAACATTGAGATATTTGAATCAAAATTTTCTAGTATAATTATAATTAATTTATTCACTATAGTAGAATCTTCAAGAACTTCTTCATAACATCATATCATGCTCACGATTTTGTTCACCCATATAAATAACTCATCCAAAAAAAATAATTCCTTTATCTAAATATCCTCATATTTCATATGACATGTTTTTAATTTTTACTCCTTAACTTTCATGTCTCTTTCATGGATACTATGAACCTTCCATTAAATTCCACTAGCCATTTTAGTATCTATGACCAATGTTAGGAATTTATTCGAGAGGGATGATAGTAGAATGTTGTGTTCTCTCCCATCATATTCAACATTATTCATTATTTCAAAAATTTATGTTGTCTTAATTTTAGAAATATAAACACTATTTCTACAAAAATAAAAAATATCTCATCTGGGAGATAAAATATTTGGAACCATCCTCTCATTCCATTGATTTAATTTTTTTCATTAAACATCAAAATACACATTTTATTAAAGGAATAAATAATAACCATATATCTATTCAATAAAAATATTTTAATATTTAATAAATAATAGAAAATACTTCAAAATAAATGGAACTACTACTCTAAATATCCATAAGAACAGATTATTTATATACCAAATTTAAATTATTAGACTGTTATGTTACCACTTGTCAGACTCATGAGAAATATGTGTAACCCCTAAGAGGGGGGGTGAATTATTGGTTACCAAAACACAATATCTCAAGAAATTATTATCATATTTGGTTATTTTGTAAGATATATGAATGAACCAAAGTGATTAAGAGAGATAGAGAACACATGGAATAAGAAATTTTTTCATGTTTCAAAAACTCTTATTATCGAGTGGTTATTCCTTGGTGTCCAATGGTTGTAATTATATTATTAATTTTCTTATATTATTATAAAAAAGAAAAAGGAATCGAGTAGGAATATGATCCTAAACTCTAGGTTTATGAAATTATATATGATCATTAATAAGTCGACCATTCACCTACTTCCCTTCCCAAGTGCATTTGAGATTGTACCAAGTGTGAATTTTTATTATTCTCATCATTAATGACCAAATTATATATGAGATTATCCCTAGAATATATAGTTTTATATGACAATGTTTTATCATAATAAACCAATAGAAACACATCATATATATAAATATGTGTCCACCATAATATATTGGGTTCATGCACAACATAGTCTAGCTGATCATATCTAATTCCAAAATCCATGCTCATATTAAGACACCTGAGGTTCAATTATAGTAAGTGAACATTATATAAAACTATAATAAAATTAGAATTTAAATATATAATTTCTAAAATAATCTAATATGACATAATGAAAATTTATTTTGAACTTACTATGTCAAAATAATCTTAAAATGAGTCTTTGAGATTTTACCATAGAAATTAGATTTTAAGAATAATTGAAAATTTATTTTTTAAATATTCCTAATTTTATTCAAAATAATGTGTTATAATATGTGTAATTAACCATGCATTGATGATCAATTTTATATAAATAAATATAAAATCATTTATATTTAAAAAATGGATATTTTTTGAAAATTGTTTTAAATGTATAATATCTTTTCATTTAAATTAATTAAAATAATCATTAATATTGAATGATTTAAACGAAATTTATATATTTTAAATCTATCTATAGGAATTTAAATCCTTATAATGATAATATTAATTCATATAGTTCTTGTAAGTTCATTTTATTCTTGAAAAATGAATTTCTTCAAAAAATCATTTTTTAACACATTTTGTGGTGTATTTTTAAATTAAATTCATCCAATTAAATGAATTAAATTTAATAAAATTAATTCCATATTTGGAATCAGAATAATTAATATTTGTTAATAAGGTTAACATAATTTTTTTTAATTAATAGTAAAAATATTAAAAAATGGTTACCGCAATTAAGGTAAAAAATGGGTTTACTAGGGAATTAATATGAAAAGACAAAGGTTAAAATGACCTAAACACATTCATAAACCACACTAGTTGAAGTAATTTTGGATTTAACCTTATAAACTTTTAATATGATTTATTTTGGTTCTGTTTTACCACGAAATTGACTTAATAAAATTTTAAAACTTTGAAAATTTATAAGTGTGCCACTCACCTCAATTATAAAAGGGCACCTCTTCCCCACACTTCCTCACACATCTTGTGCCATTTATCTCAAAAAAACCATACCAAATTCACTCCCAAACATATTTATACAATTTAAAAAAAAATCTTCCCAAAATACCTACCCTAAGGTCTTTAACAAGTGAACCAAAGGAGGTTTCACTAAGACAAAGTAATCATCCTAATAATGATCTTTCTTTTTTACTTATTCTTTTAACACATGAAATTATATCATAAAAATTACAATATAATAACACCAGTGTATCCCAATTATTTAGATGTTATTTTTTTGATGGGATAATTTTTATCTATCTAATTGTCTATAAAATGGGAAACAAAAATCATTATTCGTGTGTACGACATACTACTGCCTCGTGAAACAATGTAATTTGGTTTCCATCACCGAATCACATGGATTACAGTAATGATGGAACCAATTAATATATATGATACTTATGGTTTTTTTTCTAATTTAATATATCATCTACTTCTTTACCCTTTCACCCATTTAGAAATGATAATGCCACTCACGTATACATTCAACTTACCATCTCCACGATGCGATGTTATTAATTTCCTATGTCAACCTTTCAAAATTAATTCCAAAAATATTTATAATAAATAAATATTTTTTATAAAATTAATATAATTATGTTTATGATTAAACTATAACCTACTTTCAAGAATTGCAACATCCTCAATGAAACATGCATGAGAAAATGAAGCTGCTAACATCCTAAACAATGGTATTAATAAAATATTGTTAACGAATGGGTAATAAGATGTTATAAATGGATCACATATGATATTATAAATATTATTATGGTCTTATTATAAATTATAAAAAAATTTAAAACCATTATATAGTAGGATAAATCATTTTAAAAAAATTGGGTACATGAGATAAAGGGTTTCTTAACTCAATTCCCTTTCATTGGCTAATATCATTTGTCCATTGGTTCATTTATGTTAGGATTATGTATGAAATAAAATATTATTTTTTTATCTTTTATTTCAAATTATATTATTCTTATTTACATTTTTTATACATAATTACTTCATTTAATAATTCTCATTTTAATTATATGATCGTTGTAAAGGATTTCATCTTAATTTACACTCTATAGAGTCATATTTGATATTATACACCTATTTACATTTACGTGGTGTATATAATACCCCTTTGATGTATATTATAACAACTCATATATTTATAGAATAATAATTTTATATTTCTATTAATACTTATGAATAATATATTAATTTTAATTTAAAGGGGGTGCTTTTTTTAATATCATACTCGACACACCACAACGAGCTTCTCCAAAATCTTACATTGCACACAACATTGAGTTATACTGAAAAATAATACAATGATTTTATTATTATTTTAAATGGTAGTTAATGAATAGCCATTGGAATGGCGGGAATAAATAGTATCAACTTAATTTTTAAATATGGTTTATACATGTTTAAATGATGATTCATTGATTACTAAATTTATTATAAATGGAAATAAAAACCAATTGAATATAAGAGATGTATTTTTATAAAACCTATTTAAAAGAGAATAATTTTGTTTTCATATAATTATTTATGGATTTTTTATTTCATGAAAAATATATTATATATATTCAATGTAATTTTTTAGATTCATCATATATGTTTTCTAGATATGAAATAAAAATAAATTCATTTTTTGGATAAAAGAAGTATTTTTCTAAAAATGCGGTTTTACCGCCCTTTGATGGTGAACCCTCTTTAAATATAGTTTTTTTACACATTTATATGTTTTATTTTATAAAATAAACTTATTATTTAGAAGTGGAACATAAATATTTACTTTTGATGAAATTTTGATATTTTTCTGCTAAAGTTCATTTTTTATGAATAATGAAAAATACTGCATTTTAATTCAAAACTGCCTTTTAATATAATTTACTTATATAGTTAGATTATAACTATAATTGGTTTCAAAGTGTAATTGGATTTTATTTTTATCATTTAATCCAATTTTGGTCATTTTAAGTAATTTCACTCTGAAATTGGACATAAACGAGTGTTAATCTTTTGGTAGTTTTTACTTCTTAAAAACACGCATTTTGGTTTTAAAACAGGAATTAATTTTGAATTAATTTATGAAAATTCTATGTTTTAAAGTTGTAAAAATGGATTCCATATTTGGAATAAAGAGTTCCAAACTGTTTAAATATGTAACTTTTATTTTTAGACATTATGAATAATAACTTTAGTAAATATTTTATTTACCATGGTTAAAGGGTAAAGTTTCTAAATAAGGGTAAAAATAATATTATAATAATATTAAATTACTCTAACACATGTACTATCCCTATTGGATGAGATATTTCCAACCTTGAAAATCATTGGGTCTATTTTAGGACCACATGGTTCCACTTGTGTGTGAAAATGACATTTAATTACTTTTAATTTAATGTTAAGGAAAATATAATCTAAACGTGTATCTTTTAGTAAAAAAATTATATGGGGTTTTATAAGTTATATTTTAGAATATAAATAGTAATTATAAATATAAAAATATTTCATATGTCATTGTATTTTATTTATAATTTTTAGAGATCAAATAAATAAATGTATTTATGACACAATGATGATGTAGTGATTACCTTATTAATGAAAGATATAAATAAATGAGATTATAAATATTAAAATAAATTTATTTTGAAATTTTTTATTCCATCCAAGAATTTTATAGATAAATATGACTTGTTATATTTTAATTTATGAGGTTTTTTTGAAATAATCAAGTTGTTATGAATTTTTAAAAAGTCATGATATGAAGAGTATAAAAATAGACAAAAAAGAGTTTTTAAAACAAATAATATTTTAGTAAATGATATAATAGTCCTAAAAATATAATATTTGTCCAAATGAATTAAATAATGTTTATAATATCATTAATTTAAAAATTGAGGTTCTATTTTCATTTTATAGAAAATATATTAACCATATAGTATGAATATACAAGAAGGCATGGTAAAAGATAAATTAGTTAAATAAGGGTTAAAGCTAAAATATAAGGTTAAATTTGTGACCTAAACTTTCCTAAAACCAATTTTATGAGGGGATTTAGACCCATACTCATCTGATATTGTAAATATATAACTTTAGTGTTATTATAATTTTACAATCAATTAATAATAAATTAATATTTCCAAACATTCTTAAAGTGCCCTTCCTCCCTCTTATAAAAGGCCACCACCTATAACCTTTACTCACACCTCTCAATACCCCTTGGATCGTCAAACCTCTTTCAAAATATTCCCCTAACATCCATATATTCCTCCTAGAAGCCTTACCTTGGGCATAAGGCACTTCAATAAGGTGTTTTAGCTTAAATCAAAAGGATTTTCCCGATTTGAAGTAACGTCTTCTCTCAAGTTCCTTTCTATTATTTTCCATCTCCACTCCCTATGGTATTATTATTATTTTTTTACATAACCACACTAGTATCCTCAATATACTAGATTTTTTATGAGAATTATTCTAACTACACATACACACACCTCCGTCTAATGGGTATAGAACATATTGTTTCTACGGATGGAGAAATATTGTCTCAAGAAACAATGATTGTTCAATATTATCACACCACCTCTTATGGTGTCCATTATGATGGAACTATAATTATATATGATATATATGACATTTTTTTATCTATATTATTCTGTAATTCTCATTTATATCATACTTTTATGCTTTTCATGTTGTATAAATATGATAATTTCATTTGAGAAAGTGCGGACTACCACCCCCTCAAAGTGATATTACCCGTTCATGTTATACATGGAATGTATAAAGGATGTAATTAATGAAATTATATAAAATAAATAACATATATATTATAATGGGATTATAATAAACCTATTTATCATTTAATTTTCATTCCATTAAATGTGAAAAAGAAATGAAAGTAGCGTTCATGCGTACTTGTGGCTCACCGTGTCCATGAACTGTGCATTTCATTTATTATATCCAAATGTTATGGACTATTATAAATACATATATATTAGATATATATGATATATAAGATATCTAAATCATTAATATCATTCTATAGATAATGGACTTTTGACCACATGGACGATTTGTAATTATAACAAGTTCATTTTGGACTCATGTACTGAACATCGACAAAACGACTGATATGAACTTGAATAAGTATATGATTGTTATAGAAAGGTAATAAGTGATATAAAAGGAATAATAAATTTGAAAAAGGTTCTGGATAAATTAAAAATAAACTTAATTTTATTATTCAGGAAGAACAAGGAATATACAAGACAAGTCAGACACGAGGTAAGGGAACCTTTCACCCTCCTCTTTTAGTCAGAGACTTCTTTTATGTTATGTATTTTAATTTCTAGTTTCTATTATTGTAGTATGTTATTATATATCTTTATTTCTTTAAATTATATTTCCAAATTATGAGATACCCTTTTCTCTCCCATCAACTCATTTTTTGAATTTTTATAAGGGACTTTGTCTCACTATTCATTCTTTGAAGCATATTTTGATTTATACACAACATGATTTTATTGTAGAGACCCAATATTTATGTACATGGACATTACATTAAATTTTTGGAATAATTAATACATAACAAAAACAGACACCCAAGGGCCGTAATTTTTTAGTGTCTTTGGAAACATGGAACACAATCCTCTAATCATGGTGAAAGATCTTCAACATCTCCCATAAAGATATCCCCCTTTTTATTTTCCTACCTAAAACCTTTATTTATATCCTAGGGAAAATAAAAAAAAGAAAGGGTGATCTGAAATGCTCAATAAGGGTAAACATGGATAAAATAAAACAAACCATGTACATTTTAACTTAAAAATATGAACATAAAGTTTAAACATCAAAATCTTGAGTCGTGAAATAAATCTTGGTAGTACGTAAGGCATAGATAGTAAAGGAACATTAATCATTATAAAATAGAATGGGAAAAAAACACTAAATTTTGGAAAACCATAAATAACATCACATTATTTCCATAGTATCCAAGGCATTGCTGCCAAGACCATCATAGCGGACGAAGTCCATTACTGAACTAGGTTTACTTGTCATTCCAGCCCTATATTACTGAACCAAATTTACATTCTGTTCCAGCCATGTATATATCATGAGATATAAATCTTTACCCAATGTATTTTAGGGATATATAGTTCCCACCCATCTCATAATGAAATCATTCTTATGTGGGCCCCAAAATAAACATAAATCATTCATCATAAACCAACGAATAAAATGGGTTTCATAAACATCATTCCATCATAACATAATCCATATAAAAAAATAAATATCATTACATAATAAACAAAGTAAAACCTTGTAAATAATATTGACATTATACTTGAAAAATATCCATATTAATGAATTTCATCTTAGATGGAAAATAGTTTTAATAAAACACTTGAAATGAATTCTTGAGGAAAATATCTTTTCTTCTTCAAAATCATTTTGTTTTCTCAAAATGATGTGCAATTTTAAAAGGAACTAATTTTGTTTAAAATAATAATGAAATATTTTAGAGGAAGATTTATGTAAATAAGGAGTTATGAAATCATAAAAATTCATTCATGTCATATAAGTTAAAAAATATTCTCCTCGTACTTTTGCTGGAAAAGTCAAAAGGTACATCGTATAATAAACAAAAGAAAGATTCCTTCTATAACACATAGTAAAAGTCAAAACGGGGTAAAATATTCTTTAAAAATACATGGTATAATATTAAAAACTTTATGAAAACATTTCTTATAAAAAATGGACATGTAAGATAAATATAACCCCAGTAAATACTTACGTATAAGCAATTTCGGATAAAAAAAAGAGATTGGAATAATTACCCCTTACCTTATGTACAATTTCATTCATATGTGTCTGAGACTCCTCTGTAGTGGGTTTAAAAATATTATTAACTTGTAACATAACCATAATAATATTTATGATCTCAAATAAGATTTACTTACGACTTTATATTACCCGTTCATTTGTAAATTCCATGTTAAAGCAGTGTCTTGGGTAAAATTGTTTCATTTATTGTACGTGTTTTGACTTGTAATTATTCATTTGATTAATTAGATCATGATTACTTAATTCTAGAATTTAAAATATGAATTATATAGAATATATATTCAGAATATAAATATATATAATAGATCGATAAATGGAATGAAATACACAGTTCATGGATACGGTAAGTCGTACGTACGCATGAACGTTGTTTTCATTTCCTTATTAAATTTAATGGAAGTAAGTGAATAACATATACATAAATACAGTATTATTATTATGTCATATATTTCATGATTATCAATTATACATACTTTATAATTATTCTTTAATGGTTAACATGGAGAATGAATCTCATCACGTCGGAGAGAGGGTAATCCGTACGTACGCACGAGCGATGATATTGTTCCCATAATTATTGAATGGAATTGGAGTGGATGATATAATATCTCAGAATAAGTATGATGTTATAATAATCATAAAAAGTTATTATTTCCACCATTATACCCATCCAATTATGGCGGTGGTGGAAAAACAGATTACACCACGGCGTGGAGACGGTAAGTCATACATACGCATGCGTGGTGATTTCATTTTTTATTGGATAGATAGAAGGTGAAATAGCGTTGTTTAATATTAATAATAACATATAATTATATTAATTATACTTATGTTATTACTTTATAATGAAACAACTAAATAAGAGTAAGTATAATAAGAATGAAACATGAAAGAATCAGTAGAAGGGATTACCTCTTCCTCGACGTGACTCTTTTAAACTTCCTCTTAGAGCACTAGAGTTGGTCTTTTTAGAAGACCAGAACCTCTATAATATAACTATAGAGGTTTAGAAGAGGAATTTTCAGGGGCTGGACGATCTTGAAGGCTTAAAATAGAGTGAAGATAAGAGGGCGGAGGTTCCCTTTTATAAGAGAGGAGAGGGACACTTTTGGAAACCTCAAAAAATTAATTTATAATAAACTCAAACCCCACTTAAAAAGCTCCAAAATGACTCCACTTGAAATACTAGATGATATAGGGTGTTAATATCATCAATCAAACAAATTTAGACATGTTTTGATTTTATTTTAAATCTTATCATATTGATTTATCCTTATTTAATCTATTTAATATTTTTCGTGGTAATAATATTCTAAATTTTAAATGGTTATAAATACTTACTTATGTGTTGTGAATTTTACATAATTAGATAAATTATAACATTTTAGACC
This sequence comes from Viscum album, assembly GCA_963277665.1. Classification (NCBI taxonomy): domain Eukaryota; kingdom Viridiplantae; phylum Streptophyta; class Magnoliopsida; order Santalales; family Viscaceae; genus Viscum; species Viscum album. The sequence goes on from OY728159.1 coordinate 223,897,512, forward strand.
ATATAATTTTCAATTTTTAATTTTTAAATATTTTTGTGATTTTTAAACAATTTAATAATATGTTATTTTTATAAAATACTAATAGCGTCAATTTTGACACTATTCAATTATTTGAATTTAAATAAAATCCACACAAAAGTTATGTTCGAACAAAAATATTTAATAGATTCATAACATGTATTATTTATCTATAAAATTCGTGGATTTCATTTATTAGTTCATATAATATTTATTTTAATATTTTTAAAACCATTTATTTGGTATTTCTCTAAATAAAATAATTACTACAACATTTTCGTATAATTATTTAATATACTTATTTGTTTCATAAAAATTAAAAATAAAATACTATGATTATTTTAAAACTATTATACTTCATAATAATACTTTTAGTATAATTTATCTTCTAAAACACCCAACTTTTAAAATGATATGTTTATTAAATTATGAAGGTGACAACATTGACATCATTTAAAATAAATTAATATAAATGTCATAATCTGTTTTATAATGCTCCAAATGGTCCTCAAGTCGACCCTTGGATTATTAGGGTCTATATATATTAGTAAAGTAAGTGTTGGTCAAGTTTTTGGTCTTTTTGATGGGTATTAATATTTTAATAAAAATTATATTATTGATTTTTCGCTAAATAAATAATTTCTTCATCATTAATGTATAAGATATTAAGATAATTATATATTTCTTAAAAATTACAAATAAATTACCATGATTAAGAAAAAAAAATTATATTTCAAATGAGTATTTATAATCGAATTTATATTCTTTATAACCTTATATTAAAAATAATTTTATTATTAAATTTTGAGTAAGACATATTTCACATTCCTTTAAATAAATTAAAGGTCTTGATCTCATCCAAGTGGGTTCCAATAGATTCCATTTCGACCCAAATATGTTTTATAGAGAAATATAATCAACCAATGATATCAATACAAGTGTTATTGTAATTTTATAATATTGTTTTTACCCTTAATTACCTAATTTACCTTTAACAATGGTAAATAAATTTTACTGTAGTTACTATTCATAATGCCCAAAAATAAAAAGTAGCCTATTAACATAATTTGGACCTAATGATTCCAAATATTGAATCCATTTTTCCAAATTCAATACACATAAGTGGTAGTATTTAATTTAAAATTAATCACGCGGTTGAGAAAACGGGTTTTAAAAGTTAAAACATTGCAAAAGATTTAAATGTTTTTACCTATGAATTCAATGTAAAATTAATGATAATGAATTATATTATATTGAATGGTAAAAATATATTCTATTTATACTTTAAACCCATTCAATATTACAATTTCACCATATAAATTATCTCAATGAAAAAATTTGTTTTTAATTATAATTTTGTGTATTTTTACTATTCGTCAAAATATTAAGGTTATCAGAATAATGTCAAAATTTTTTCCAACATAAATTTTAGTATATTCATTCAAAATAAGAAGTTTAATTTGTCAAATTGAACTTAAATTTTTTTCAAAAAATTGATTTAAAATGGGTCTGCCATAAAAAGACGACAAAACTGCCTTTTTTTAAATACTTTATACAAAAACAATTGATTTTGTTCTCATACCATGTTCTAGAAAATATGTAAGATGAACTATATTGTAATAAAATTCAAAATTTTGTTAATACTATTCATAATGGCTAGTTCATAAAAATATTATAACAATATTTCATTGTTTAGTAAAACTCAGTATTGCGTACAACACACACTATGGAGGAAGATCGCTCTTGCATGCAACACAAGCCAAGAATAGTGTTGTGTATACTAAAAGTTAATATGATATTGCGTATAGCGCAATCTAATCTTGGTGTAGAGTACAAAACAAGACATCAAGGAAATTAAAAATATTATTTCTCATAAAATCTCAGGGTGTTACATTCTACCCCCCTTAAAATGAATTTCTCCCTCAAAATTCATCGGGGTTATAATTTGTTTACTACTTAAAAGTTTATTTCATAGAAAACTCCATTGTAAAAAGGAGTACTGAAACTTAATTTTAAAAAGAAATGTCAGAAACATAATGTTCACCCAAAGTAACTTAACATTGGGTTTCCACATAAGAGAATATAGGTGAAAATATGGATATGGAAGAGAAATCTAACCATCGTGTTCTGATTAAGAGTGGTAGAGAACATGGCTTTGAAAAGGCCAATAATCACAAATCCATAAATTTGTGATGATCTAAGGTACATCTGATTCATCAGATATTAGGGTACTAGGAGAACATTTTTTGTTTTCATGATCATTTCCCTAAAGTTGATGAATTTTTGGCATAAGGATAAATACTTACCTGATTTCAGTGTACAATTATTGTTGGTCATTCCATTAATAATTTCAACTTCATCTCTTATTTAACGAAATGAAGATGAATTTTTCGTTCTTGAAGTATTAGTAGATAATTCCATAGAATGATAGGTCATTCCATCTGTCTTTATCACAAAAAGGTTAGCACAAATTATTAAATATACATAAGTCCATCTATGGTGATATTAACTACATATGATTCCAAAAATGGACTTATACTTCATCTATCATACCTCTTAATAAAATAAAACTAATTTCTACTAACTTTGGACTTCCTGTAGGCCATTGGTAGGTGATAAAGTCCCATCGTACTTCAGTTGTTGGTTCGATTCCCGCATCCTTGTCTGACGCGGCGGGTTGTCGCTTGTCCTGCATGTTGTCTTTTTTTCTAAAACTATTCTATTATAACATTATAGAAAAAATTAGCCTTAAACAATACTATATGATATCCAAATTAATCCATACCAATCTTTAGGCTTATCAAAAATACTTATATCAAATCTCATAGTATAAAGAAAAATATTACTATAAAGGTCATCTACCAAGCATTGAATACCATCATTTATCCCCCGTATATCATATGATATATTTTGTTGGTCACATTCCAAACATGTGAATTCCTTAATCATGTATTAATTACCATATAATCTTTGTGAAAACATGAATGTTGTCAAAATCTAACTCTTTCCACATACCAAAATTCCAAAATTTCTTGATACTCAAACCATGATATCACTTTGTCCTTATATTAGTCGTTATCTCATTAATACTATCAACCATTTCATTATCTTCTTATCCCTTCATTATGCGTATATTGGGTGCTTTATAAAAATATTTCAATCAATTTTCATGGTTATTGGTACCATACAATTATTTAAAACCACAATAAACCAACACATAGATATTCAAATAATCCACGATACTAAAAATGAGATTCCACAACACTATTTTGGAATCCCGTTACATAAACACTTAATCATTCCCCCACTTCATTGTCATATTCAACATCACAAATAGTGATCGCATGTGACTTCCCTTTGTCCTTTTTTAAGAGGTTGTTGATATCGATCATCATTAATATAAGGCCCCGGCCTTAAACCTTACTTAATATTGAATTAAATGAATAATTCACGTTGAGGATCTTTTCAGGTTTAGAGTTTTAGAGAATTAGAACATAACTATTACATCTCAAAAGATTACAAAGTAGTCACCTCTACTAAGTTTCCATAATAAAAAAACTCTTAAAAGAAACATGTCTAGTTCCATGTTTTATATAGCATGACATTCCCTTGATCCCATCCTTGAACTTATTCCACATTAAGTCCTGTGAAAAACATTTCAAAAAAACTTGGGGTGAGCATAAAAAGCTCAGTAAGGGATACACAAAGAATGAAAACTGTTAGTTTTTCAAACATCAAGTAAACCATGTATACTCTATCAAAGTAATACCTTCACCTTCGTGAAGTAGTAAAAACTCTTCACTGAATAAAGTATCATTACTTACCTTTTTTTAACCAAAGGATTACCATAAAACCCATATAAAGAACACATAACATATATAAAGGTAACTTGGGACATAAACATACTTAAGGGGAATAACCATACGGTCGACTTCCACACATATCACTTAATGGAATAGCCATACGGCCAATTTCCATACATAATTAATGGAATAGCCATACGGCCGACTTCCACACCCAATGCATTGGAGGTTATAACGTAACCACCCATCCTGGTATTCACGGCACCACCCGTCATATGGTTTATCACGTAACCACCCGTCAAATGTCCAAGTACCAATATAAAATCATAAAACATAAAACCAATATAAAGGAATGATAACATTTCCACATTTCAATCACAATATATCATAATAGAATACTTTATCACAACCATTTTCAATACCAAAATACATAAAAGAGCATATGGTATTTATTTCATTTTAAAAACATTATGGCTTGTTGAGGAAGCCAAAGACCAAATAATACTCGCGGCGGCGGAAAAGGTCGTTGTCACCGCGTACGTTAAAAAACATTCCTTTTTGTCGTTTAGTAAAACGCTTCATATAAAAATATTCCTTTTGTATAAAAGTAAAAGTCAAAGGGGTTTATACACCATATAAAAAAAGTTGTGTATAAAACGAAATATGCCTCAATGAAAGGAGATTGAGACGAAGTCCCTTACCTCGGGTCCGACTTGACTTGATCGTTCTTTAACGTCCTGAATAATAAACTTGAGTTAATTTATACTTGATTAAAAACCTTTTTAAAGTTCATTATTCCTTTTATATCACTTGTTTCCAGGTGATAAACATTATGTGACCATTTAAGTTAATAATGATTGTTTTGTCAATATTTGGTTCTTAAGTCGAAAGTGGACTTCTTACAATTACATGTTGTTCGTGTGGTCAAAGGTTCTTTATATCCAGAATGACATTCCTAATTTGGATATAATATATATCATATATATCCATCATATACATGTATTTATAATATTACATAATCATTTAGAGGTAATAAATGAAATGCACCGTTCATGGAGACGGTAAGCCGTACGTACGCATGAACGCTACTTTCATTTCTATTTCGTATTTTATAGAATGGAATCATAATGATATAAGAGTATATTATAATTCCAGTATAATAACATATATAATATTATTAACTTTATCCTTTACACATCCCACATATGTTATTAATGAATCAAATCACTTTCAGGGGGCGGTAGTCCGCACTTCCTAAAATGAAGATATCGTGTTTACCCATAATGGAAACAATAATGGTATGCCATAAATGAAAAATACAGAAGATTAAGGAAATAATAAACATATTATATATCATATATAAAAATAGTGACATCATAATGGCCACCTTTGAAGGTGTTAAATGAGTATTGAACAATCATCGTTTCGGGAGGCAGAATTTCGCCATCCACAGAAACCGTATGTTCTTTAACCAATTGATGTAGTTGTGTGAGAGTGTAGCTCGAATAAATCAAATAACAACATCCTAGTATATTTAAGATACTGGTGTTGTTACAAAATAAGTAAATAAAAAGAGTTTAGGGGGTTGGAGAAGCAAAATAAAACAAATGAACAAGAGAGAATGAATTACCTTTAAAAGTGTAACTCCTTTTGATTTGAGCCTAAAGGCTTCCTTTGAAAGGATTCTGCCCAAAGGGAATCCTCTAGGATGAGGAGAGGTATGTGGAGAGAGTAAATGGGCAGGGGATGGCTGAGACAAAGTCTTGAGGAGTGTGTGAAATGAGGTAGAGGTGGGGGCCTTTTATAAGAGGAGAGGAGGGGCACTTTTGGAAAGTAAAGAAATATTACTTTATTTGAAAATGTGTTTCGGTTTTAAAAGGTCACACATTGAAATAATTCGTGGATAAGGTGATAAGGGTTCGAAATACACCCATCCAATAAGTTTTGGACATTTTTAGGTTTTAGTTATTACATTATCTTTCCATTTTATTTAAATCGTTAAATAATGATGTCATCGCTGCATCATTATGATTTCATTAATAATTTAATGTATTTAATGTCTAAAAATTATAAAAAAAATACTCTGATGTAGGAAATATTTTTACCTTTCCAATTACTATTTATAATCAAAATTCTGACTTGTATAACCCCATTTAAAAATTGTTTTAGAAAAACGTATCATGTTTGTGCCATTTTTACTTTTACATTAAATAAAAAGTTATTTATGTCATTTCCCAACCAAAGTGGCTCCATGGGGTCCCCAAGTTTACCCATGGCTTGTCTTGGTCGACCATGACACATAAAATGAGGTTAGGACATGTGTCAAGCTCATCTCATATTATTAAAACATTATTTTTACCTTAAACTACACTAATTACCACTAATCGCGATTAAAAACTTAATAAGTTACTATTCACCAAAAAATTATTTTAATCTCATTGAACCACATTTTACTTCTAAATGACAACCATGTATTTCGGATTTTTGAAAATCAAAATAAAATGATGGAAAAATTTCATTTAAACGGAAAATCAGTTTTTATAAGTACCACTTAGTGGTTTCACTATTCATCAAAAATTGAAGTTTTTCAGAAAATTACCAAAAATTCACCCTAAGCTATATTTGATATTACAAATTCAAAAATAAAGTCTATTTTAAAAAATTCAAAACATATAAGTCACATTAATTAATTTAATAATTAATTCCCGTTGTCAGAGCAAATAGCGTGTTTTTATGAAACAATAAGTATCAAAAGATTGACACTAGTTTAAGTCCGATTTCAAAGTGAAATTAATTCCAACGACCACTATTGGATTTAATGGTAAAAATATTTTCTAATTTAACTTTAAAACAAATTCAAAAGATAATATAATGATATAAATAAATTAGATTAAAAAGAGGTTTTGAATTAAAATACTACATTTTACACTATTCATTAAAAAATGAACTTTATCGGAAAGGTACCAAATATTTACACAAAGTAAATTTTGATGTCCCGATTCTAAAGAAGAGTTATTTTTGGTCCAATAAAATTTATAAGATTGATCAAAACTATATTTAATGACGGTTCTCCGTCAAAAGGTGATAAGTGAACCCTTAGTGAAAATTAGGGTATAAATGCCTAAAATTGAACTCTTTCTGTATTTTAAGTCTTTATATTTTATTGGGTAAATGTAAAAACATTTAAAAACATATATAATCATATTTTAGTTATTTATATCCATTCCCGCCAGTACAATGGCTACTTGTTAACTAACATTTAAAATAATATTATTTTATTACTTGTGTGCAACGTAAGTTTTCAAAGAAACTCATTATTGCGTATCGAGTACGCTATCGAACGTAGAAACCCCTTTTAATTAAAATTAATATTTAATTCGTAAATATTAATAAATATGAAAATTCTTTATTCTTTAGTTACCTGGGATGTTACATCCTTCCCCCCTTTTGGGAATTGCGTCCTCGCAATTTTATTCACTTATCAAAATATGTGGGGGTATTTATCCCTCATAGCATTTTCAGATTCCCACGTTGCCTCTTCAATCACATGGTTTTTCCACAAAACCTTTACCTGATGAATCACCTTATTCCGTAACACCTGCTCCCTGTGGTCAAGAATCTGGACTAGTTGTTCTTCATAAGATAGGTTCTCCTCCAGCTGAACTACCTCTGGACTCAAAACATGAGATGGATCTGGCATATACTTCCTCAACATTGAAACATGAAAAACATTGTGTACCTGAGATAAACTCGGAGGTAAAACCACTCGGTAAGCAAATGATCCAACTTTCTCCAGAATTACATATGGTCCAATAAACCTTGGACTAAGCTTTCCTTTCTTACCAAATCTCATCACACTTTTCCAAGGAGAAACCTTGAGAAAAACATGATCACCTACCTCGAAAGATAGATCCTTCCTCCAGTTATCCGCATAACTCTTCTGCCTGCTCTGAGCTGTTCTCATGTGCTTCTGAATCAACTAAACTTTTTCTGCCACCTCTTCTACCAATTCTAGTCCCATCAGCTTCCTTTCACCCACTTCATCCCAAAATTCTGGAGTTCGACACCACTTCCTATATAATGCCTCAAATGGTGCCATCTGTATACTGGAATGAAAGCTGTTATTATAAGAAAACTCAACCAAAGAAAGATGTTGGTCCCAAATTCCCTGATAATCCATCGAACAAGCTCGTAGCATATCCTCCAAGGTCTGAATTGTTCGTTCTGACTGCCCATCTGATTGAGGATGAAAAGCTGTACTCAAATTTAATTCAGTACCCAACGACTTCTGAAGGCCTTTCCAAAAGTTAGATGTGAACCTGAGATCACGATCAGATACAATGGAGAGAGGAAGTCCATGTAACCTGACTATCTCTTTAAGATACAAACGGGAAAGTTGATCTAGGGGAAAAGTATCTCGTATAGCAAGGAAATGAGTAGATTTAGTTAAGCGATCAACAATAACCCAGATTGCATTATTACCTCGATATGTCCTCGGTAATCCCACAACAAAGTCCATGGATATATTTTCCCATTTCCACTCTGGCACTGGTAAAGGCTGAAGCATCCCTTTCGGTAACTGCCGCTCTGCTTTAACCTGCTGACAAGTCATACACTTCACAGTAAAATCAGAAATATCTCTTTTCATTCCATCCCACCAGTAATACTCCCGCAGATCTCTGTACATCTTAGTACTGCTAGGAAGAACTGAAAATGGGGAACTATGAGCTTCACATAACAACTCATTCTTCAACTGTGAATCACAAGGCACACATAATCTCTTCCCAAACCTCAAAACACAATCATTATCAATGTTGAATTCAGGCAACTTACCTTTCTGAACCAGCTCTACCTTTTTCTTCAACTCACTGTCTCGCTTCTGTGCTTGCTTGATTCTGTCTGATAGAGAAGATTTAACTGATACCTGAAACAAAACAGAAGAACATCCTGTACCAACAACTTCTATTCCAAATTTCATCAAATCTTTAACCAAAGGATCACGTTCCAAACGCAACATTGCTAATGAAGCATTACTTTTTTGACTCAAAGCATCGGCCACTTTATTTGCTTTTCCCGGATGGTAATTAATTGTACAATCATAATCCTTGATTAATTCCAGCCATCTCCTCTGTCTCATGTTCAATTCTTTCTGAGTGAATATATACTTTAAACTTTTGTGATCAGTATATATTTCACACTTTACTCCATTCAAATGATGCCTCCAAATTTTTAAAGAAAATACAACAGCAGCTAATTCCAAATCACGTGTAGGGTAATTTACCTCATGAGTTTTCAACTGTCGTGAAGCATAAGCAATTACCTGATCATTCTGCATAAGGACACAGCCAATTCCCTTCAACGAAGCATCACTGTATATAACAAACTCACCATTCCTGGAAGGAAGTGCCAAAACTGGAGCATTCACCAATCTTCTCTTCAACTCCTGAAAACAATCATCACATTCTTTTTTCCATATGAACTTAACACCCTTACGAGTTAGCTTAGTCATTGGACTAGATAACCGTGAAAAATTTTCAACAAACCTTCGGTAGTAACCTACCAAACCAAGAAAACTACGGATCTCGGTTACATTTGTGGGTCTTGGCCATTCTTCAACAACTTTTGTTTTAGTAGGATCAACAGTTATGCCATCTTTTGAAACAATGTGACCTAGGAAAGAAATTTGTTGTAACCAAAACTCACACTTGCTGAATTTTCCATATATTTTCTTTTCTTTTAATGTTTGCAAGATAACCCTTAAATGACTTTCATTCTCCTCTTTACTTTTAGAAAACACCAAAATATCATCGATGAAAACAACCACAAACTTATCCAAGAACTCATGGAAAATTCTATTCATAAGGTCCATGAATACAGCAGGTGCATTGGTTAACCCAAAAGGCATAACTACAAATTCATAATGGCCATATCTAGTACGGAACGTAGTCTTCGGAACGTCTGCTTCTTTTACTTTCAACTGATGGTACCCCGACCTCAAGTCAATCTTCGAAAAATACTGAGCTCCCTAGAGCTGATCAAACAAATCATCGATATGAGGCAAAGGATACTTGTTCATAACAGTAATATTATTCAAGGATCTATAATCAATGCAAAGTCTCATTGATCCATCTTTCTTTTTAACAAGATAGGAGCACACCATGGTGATGTGCTAGGTCGAATGAAACCTTTATCTAATAACTCCTGCAATTGTTTCTTTAACTCTAAAAGTTCAACTTGAGCCATTCGATAAGGGGGTTTTGAAATTGTCTTAGAGTCAGGAACTAAGTCAACAGTAAATTCAACTTCCCGATCATGAATAATACCAGGCAACTCATCAAGAAAAAACATCAAGATACTCATTTACCACTGGCACATCATTAATCTGAACAGTTCCTTTATTTTCAACAATATGTGCAAGGTAACATTCATTTCCATCTTTTACTAGTTTCTCAACTTCTTGATATGTTATCAAAATCAAGGGTTCATTCTTGTACACAAACTGAAAATCTTTCTGAAAAGAAACCATTTTAGCTCTGTAGTCAATCTTAGCATGATAAACAAAAAGCCAATCCATGCCCAAAATAACATCAAACTCTACTAGAGGAAAAACAATAAGGTTTCCTGGTAGATTCTTTCCACACACAAGGATAGGAAGGTTCTTATAATTCCTTTTTGTCTCAACGTTCCCTCCGGGTGTTTTTACCATAAGTTCAGGATTCATATCTTGATATGGAATTTCCAATTTACTAGAAAACTTCTCAGAAATGAAAGAGTGTGTAGACCCTGAATCAAACAACACATTGGCATAATCTGAACAAACAAACAGTGTACCTGATACCACTTCATTCGATGGCCCAACATCTGCTGAAGTTGTTGCAAAGGATTTCACCACCCCTTTCTTCTTGTATTCTGGCTTCATTCCCCCAGTTGAGTTCTTCGTTGGACACTCGTTTGCATAATGACCCATTTCATTACACTTAAAACATCTTACCATTGGCTTTTCATTGCCTGCTTGATCATCTTCCTTACAGTTACGAGCAATATGACCAGACTTACCACACCGAAAGCACTTACCAGACTTGGATAAACATTCTCCAGGATGCATTTTACCACACTTCTCACAGGATGGATATTTGGTTTTCTTACCTACTTGCTTCGTTGATGAATTCTTCCCCTTTTCCTGCCAACTAGACCTCTTATTCTGTTGTTTGTCATAGAACCCCTGATCATCGGCAAACTCCATTTCCACCTTCTCTGCACATCGAACAAGTTTTTCATAACTTTTGAACTCACGAGAAGCTAAATCCCTTCGATACTTTGGCTTTAACCCTGAGTAAAAATGATTTATTTTACTATCAAGATCTCGTATGAAGTTTGGAGCATACCTTGCCAATCGAGTGAACTTTGCTTCATAAGCAGCCACTGAATCATCCTCCTACCTCAATTCTAGGAACTGTTTTTCCATCCTAAGACGAACCAACTTAGGAAAATATTTCCCAAGAAACATACCTTTGAATTCATCCCAGTGAAGATCCTCAATCTCATCACTATCCCTGATATTTTTCACCATCGACCACCACTGATCAGCTTCACCTTCAAAACGGTAAACAGCAAGACTAACCTTTTGATGTTCTGAACACCCCATGACATCAAAAATCTTCTCCAGTGCTTTAATCCACCCTTCTGCTTGCACAGGGTCAGATGATCCTCTGAATGATGGGGGATGTTGCCTCAGGAAATTTTCCACCACTGACATGTTCCTCTGCGGTTGATCTGGCTGATCTCGTGCATGGATACCACCACCATTTATAGCCTGAGTCAATTGTGCCATCACTGCAACAAACTGTTCAGTTCCGATTCCGACCAACTCAGGTTGCTGATTTGGAAGGTTGTCTTCCTCCTGATGTCGTCCCAACATAGTTTCTTTGTTTCCTCTGGGGAAAACCATTCTGAACAGAGAAATATCTTAGGCGAAGCAACATGGTAATCCGTAAATGCTATATCATTTCAATCATATTATAATTTAACACTTTTCTAACTCCTAAAGTTGTCTAAACCGACCTTTGATACCAACTATAAGGCCTCGGCCTTAAACCTTACTTAATATTGAATTAAATGAATAATTCATGTTGAGGATCTTTTCAGGTTTAGAGTTTTAGAGAATTAGAAGATAACTATTACATCTCAAAAGATTACAAAGTAGTCACCTCTACTAAGTTTCCATAATAAAAAAAACTCTTAAAAGAAACATGTCTAGTTCTATGTTTTATATAGCATGGCATTCCCTTGATCCCATCCTTGACCTTATTCCACATTAAGTCCTGTGAAAAACATTTCAAAAAAACTTGGGGTGAGCATAAAAAGCTCAGTAAGGGATACACAAAGAATGAAAACTGTTAGTTTTTCAAACATCAAGTAAACCATGTATACTCTATCAAAGTAATACCTTCACCTTCGTGAAGTAGTAAAAACTCTTCACTGAATAAAGTATCATTACTTACCTTTTTGTAACCAAAGGATTACCATAAAACCCATATAAAGAACACATAACATATATAAAGGTAACTTGGGACATAAACATACTTAAGTGGAATAACCATACGGTCGACTTCCACACATATCACTTAATGGAATAGCCATACAGACAATTTCCATACATACTTAATGGAATAGCCATACGTCCGACTTCCATACCCAATGCATTGGAGGTTATAACGTAACCACCCGTCCTGGTATTCACGGCACCACCCGTCATATGGTTTATCACGTAACCACCCGTCAAATGTCCAAGTACCAATATAAAATCATAAAACATAAAACCAATATAAAGGAATGATAACATTTCCAGATTTCAATCACAATATATCATAATAGAATCCTTTATCAAAATCATTTTCAATACCAAAATACATAAAAAAGCATATGGTATTTATTTCATTTTAAAAACATTACGGCTTGTTGAGGAATCCAAAGACCAAATAATACTCGCGGCGGCGGAAAAGGTCGTTTTCACCGCGTACGTTAAAAAAACATTCCTTTTTGTCGTTTAGTAAAACACTTCGTAGAAAAATATTAATTTTGTATAAAAGTAAAAGTCAAAGGGGTTTATACACCGTATAAAAGAAAGTTGTGTATAAAACGAAATATGCCTCAATGAAAGGATATTGAGACGAAGTCCCTTACCTCGGGTCCGACTTGACTCGATCGTTCTTTAACGTCCTGAATAATAAACTTGAGTTAATTTATACTTGATTAAGAACCTTTTTAAAGTTCATTATTCCTTTTATATCACTTATTTCCATGTTATAAACATTATGTAACCATTTAAGTTAATAATGATTGTTTTGTCAATATTTGGTTCTTAAGTCAAAAGTGGACTTCTTACAATTACATGTTGTTCGTGTGGTCAAAGGTTCTTTATATCCAGAATGAAATTCCTGATTTGGATATCATATATATCATATATATCCATCATATACATGTATTTATAATATTACATAATCATTTAGAGGTAAGAAATGAAATGCACCGTTCATGGAGACGGTAAGCCGTACGTACGCATGAACGCTACTTTCATTTCTATTTCGTATTTTATAGAATGGAATCATAATGATATAAGAGTATATTATAATTCCAGTATAATAACATATATAATATCATTAACTTTATCCTTTACACATCCCACATATGGTATTAACGAATCAAATCACTTTCAGGGGGCGGTAGTCCGCACTTCCTAAAATGAAGATATCGTGTTTACGCATAATGGAAACAATAATGGTTTGCCATAAATGAAAAATACAGAAGCTTAAGGAAAGAATAAACATATTATATATCATATATAAAAATAGTGACATCATAATGGCCACCTTTGAAGGTGTTAAATGAGTATTGAACAATCATCGTTTCGGGAGGCAGAATTTCACCATCCACGGAAACCGTATGTTCTTTAACCATTTGATGTAGTTGTGTGAGAGTGTATCTCGAATAAATCTTATAAAAACATCCTATTATATTGAATATACTGGTGTTTTTACAAAATAAGTAAATAAAAAGAGTTTAGGGGGTTGGAGAAGCAAAATAAAAAAAATGAACAAGAGAGAATGAATTACCTTTAAAAGTGTAACTCCTTTTGATTTGAGCCTAAAGGCTTCCATTGAAAGGATTATGCCCAAAGGTAATCCTCTAGGATGAGGAGAGGGATTTGTAGAGAGTAAATGGGCAGGTTATGGCCGATCCAAAGGCTTGAGGAGTGTGTGAAATGAGGTAGAGGTGGGGGCCTTTTATAAGAGGAGAGGAGGGGCACTTTTGGAAAGTAAAGAAATATTACTTTATTTGAAAATGTGTTTCGGTTTTAAAAGGTCCCAAATTGATATAATTCGTGGATAAGGTGATAAGGGTTCTAAATCCACCCATCCAATAAGTTTTGGACATGTTTAGGTTTTAGTTATTACATTATCTTTCCATTTTATTTAAACCGTTAAATGATGATGTCATCGCTGCATCATTATGATGTCATTAATAATTTAATTTATTTAATGTCTAAAAATTATAAAAAAAACTATGATGTAGGAAATCTTTTTAGCTTTCCAATTAATTTTTATAATCAAAAATATTACTTGTATAACCCCATTTAGAAATTGTTTTAGAAAAACGTATCATGTTTGTGCCATTTTTACTTTTACATTACATAAAAAGTTATTTATGTCATTTCCCAACCAAAGTGGCTCCATGGGGTCCCCAAGTTGACCCATGGCTTTTCGTGGTCGGCCATGACACATCCAATGAGGGTAGGACATGTTTCAAGCTCATCTCATATTATTAAAACATTATTTTTACCTTAAACTACACTAATTACCACTAATCGCGATTAAAAACTTAATAAGTTACTATTCACCAAAAAATTATTTTAATCTCATTGAACCACATTTTACTTCTAAATGAAAACCATGTATGTCAGATTTTTGAAAATAAAAACACAATGATGGCAAAATTTCATTTAAACGGAAAATCAGTTTTTATAAGTACCACTTAGTGGTTTCACTATTCATCAAAAATTGAAGTTTTTCAGAAAATTACCAAAAAATCACCCTAAGCTATATTTGATATTATGAATTCAAAAATGAAGTCTATTTTACAAAATTCAAAACATATAAGTCACATTAATTAATTTAATAATTAATTCCCGCTGTCAGAGTAAATAGCGTGTTTTTATGAAACAAAAAATATCAAAAGATTGACACTAGTTTAAGTCCGATTTCAAAGTGAAATTAATTCCAACGACCACTATTGGATTTAATGGTAAACATATTTTCTAATTTAACTTTAAAACCAATTCAAAAGATAATCTAATCATATAAATAAATTAGATTAAAAAGAGGTTTTGAATTAAAATACTACATTTTACACTATTCATTAAAAAATGAACTTTATCGGAAAGGTACCAAAAAATTACACAAAGTAAATTTTGATGTCCCGATTCTAAAGAAGAGTTATTTTTGTTCCAATAGAATTTATAAGATTGATCAAAACTATATTTAATGACGGTTCGCCGTCAAAAGGTGATAAGTGAACCCTTAGTGAAAATTAGGGTATAAATGCCTAAAATTGAACTCTTTCCGTATTTTAAGCCTTTATCTTTTATTGGGTAAATGTAAAAACATTTAAAAACATATATAATCATATTTTAGTTATTTATATCCATTCCCGTCAGTACAACGGCTACTTGTTATCTAACATTTAAAATAATATTATTTTATTACTTGTGTGCAACGTAAGTTTTCCAAGAAACTCATTATTGCGTATCGAGTACGCTATCGAACGTAGAAACCCCTTTTAATTAAAATTAATATTTAATTCGTAAATATTAATAAATATGAAAATTATTTATTCTTTAATTACCTCGGATGTTACAATTAACCCTTGGATTAGGGCATTGGTTAGCATAATGCCCCATTTCCCTACACTTGTAGCATTGAAGTGTTGGTGGTGCGTTCTCTATAGTATTTTCTCTGTTCACATCATTTCAAACCTTTATCCCATTAATTCGGCACTCATCTACTCGATTACCTTCTATTCCATACTTAAAACATTTTTTGTCCCTTTAAGACAATCTCCACCATGCTTGTTTCCACACTTTGAGCATAACGAAACATTTGTCTTCTTTTCACCATAGTTTTGAGATTTTTCCTTGAACTCCATATTTCGTTTCTTGTTAAAACCATGAGATGGATATGTAAAAACAAATTCTAATTCTACCTTGATAGCACAACACACAATCTCTTTATAACTACCAAAGTCTCTTGTCGCTAATTCCTTTTGAAGACTTGGTTTTAAGCCACTGAAGAATCGATCAACTTTACTTTCATATTGGATGATAAATCCAGATGCATACCTTGAAAGCCTTGTAAAATTACCTACGTATATACCAACAGATTCATCATCCTTTTTCTTATCTTAGGGAACTATTTCTCCTTCTTCATTTGAAGAATACAAGGAAATTACTTATTGAAAAATAAGTTCTTAAACTCATCCCATTTCATGGATTCAATTTCATCACGGGGCCTCGTATTCTTAATTAGAGTCCACCACTGGTCTGCTTCACCTTCTAAACAGTAAATATCCATAATGATTTTTTTATGTTCTGAACAACGAATTATGGAAAATATCTTTTCAATGGTACTGATCCATTGTTTAGCAACAAGTGAATCAGACGACCCACTGAAAGAAGGTGGGTGTTGCCTTATGAAGGACTCAATAGAATATTGTTCCCTTCTCTACTCATTTGGAATTCCAGAATGATTCATAGCTTGTGTAAGTGTAGAAATAAGATTTTTCACTCCATCTCCCATAACATTGGTTTGTTCAAGAGTACAATAATTACATTCTCCATTACATTGATCAACACGGTTCCTTCGGGTTCCATCCATTGCCTAAAACCCAAAAAGAATAGTGTGAGAGGCAAGAATCATGCTAGGAAAACAACATAGTAAAGGGGAAGTACCTTCAAAATCTAAAATCTTATGTTTAATTATAAGATCGTTACCATAATTATAGGACTATAACATATAATAATACTTAACCTTAGGTACATCCCTAGACATACCATATAAATATCTCTAGGTATCTCACTAATGTTTTCGCATCTTAGTTTCTAAAGGTTAACTAAACCTTTCCTCTGATACCAAATATAGAGACCCAAGATTGACGTACATGTACCTTACATTACTTTTTTGTAATACTTAATGCATAACAAAAATAGACACCCAAAGACTGTAATAGTTTAGTATCTTTGGAAACATGGAACACAATCTTCTAATCATGGTGAAAGATCGTCAACATATCTCATAAAGATCTTCCCCTTTTTTTCATACCTAAAACCTTTCTTTATATCCTGGGGAAAAGAAAACATAGAAAGGGTGATCTGAAATGCTCAGTAAGGGTAAAAATGGAGAAAATAAAACAAACCATGTACATTTGATCTTAAAAACATGAACATAAAGTTTAAACATCAAAATCATGAGTCGTGAAATAAATCATGGAAGTTCTTAAGGCATAGATCGTAAAGGAACATTAATCATGATAAAATAACATGGGAATAAAACATGTATTTGTGGAAACCCATAAATAGTATAACATGATTTCCATAGTATCCAAGAAATTGCTTCCAAGACCATCATAGCGGACGAAGTCCATTACGAAACTGGGTCTACTTGTCGTTCCAGCCCTATATTACTAAATCGGATTTACTTATCGTTCCATCCATGTCTATCTCATGAGATATAAATTTTTACCCAATGCATTAGAGGGATATATAGGTCCCACCCATCTCATAATTAAATCATTCTTACATGTGCCACAAAATAAACATAAATCATTCATCATAACCCAACGAATAAAATAAGTTTCATAAACATCATCGCATCATAAAATAATCCATATAAAAAAATGGATATCATTTCATCATAAACAAATTAAAACCATGTAAATAATAGGAACATTATACTTGAAACATATCCATATTAAAGAATGTCATTATAGATGGAAAATAGTTTTAATAAGACACTTGAAATGAATTCTTGAGGAAAATATCCTTTTTTTCTTCAATATCATTTTATTTTCTCAAAATGATGTGCAATTTTAAAAGAAAAGAATTTGGTTTAAAATAAACATGAAATATTATAGAGGAATATTTATGTAAATAAGGAGTTATAAAATCATAAAAATCCCTTCACACCATATAAGTTAAAAAACATTATCCTCATACTTTTTCTAGCAAAGTCAAAAAGTACATCATATGGAAAACAAAAGAAACATTCCTTCCATAACACATAGTAAAAGAAAAAAATGGGTAAACAAGACTTTAAACATACATGGTAGAATATTAAAAACTTTATGAACACATTTTTTATAAAACATGTACATGGAAGATAAATATAACCCAAGTAAATACTTATGTATAACCAATCTCAGATAAAAAAATAGATTGGAATAATTATCCCTTACCTTATTTCCAATTTCATCCATATGTGTCCAAGACTCATGTATAGTGGGTTTAAATATATTATTAACTTGTAACAGAACCATAATAATATTTATGATATCATATATGATTCACTTATGACTTTATATTACCTGTTCATTTGTCAATTCCATGTTAAAGCAGTGTTTTGGGTAAAATCATTTAATTTATTGTATGTGTTTTGACTTGTAATTATTCATATGATTAATTAGATCATGATTAAATACTTATAAATTGTAAAACATGATATATATATATATAATATATATTTATAATATAAATATATATAATAGATCGATAAATGGAATGAAATACATCGTTCATGGAGACGGTAGGTCGTACGTACGCATGAACGATGTTTTCGTTTCCTTATTAAATTGGATGGAAGTAAGTAAATAACATATACAAAAATCCTATATCATTATTATGTCATATATTTCATTATTATTTATTATATATACTTTATAATCATTCTTGAATGGTTAACATGGATAATGAATCTCATTGCGTTGTGGAGATGGTAATCCGTATGTACAGACGAGCGATGATATCGTTCCCATAATTATTGAATGTAATTGGAGTGGATGATATAATATCTCAGAATCAGTATGATTTTATCATAATCATATATTGTTATTATTTTCACCATTATACCCATCCAAGCATGGTGGTGGTGGAAAAACAGATTACACCACTACGTGGAGACGGTAAGTCGTACGTATGCACGCGCGGTGATTTCATTTTTTATAGGATGGATAGAAGGTGAAACAGGATTGTTTCATTTTTATAATAACATATCAGTATATTAGTGATACTTATGTTATTACTTTATAATGAAAAAACTAAATAAGATTAAGTAGAAGAAGAAAGAAACTTCAATGAATCGGTAGAAGATATTACCTCTTCCTCGACGTGCCTCTTTTAAACTTCCTCTTACGGCACTAGAGTTGGTATTTTGAGAATACCATAACCTCTATAATATAACTAGAGATGTTTATAAGAGTAATTAGAAGGTTTTGGTAGATCTTTAAGGAATAAAATGGAGTGAAGAGAAGAGGGAGGAGGTTCCCTTTTATAAGAAAGGAGAGGTACACTTTTGGAAACATCAAAAATATTAATTTATAATAAACTCAAACCCAACTTAAAAACTTATAAAATGACTCAACATATAATATGAGATGATATAGGGTGTTAATATCATCAAAAAATTAAATTTAGACATATTTTTTATTTTATTTTAAACATTATCATTTTGATTTATCCTTATTTAATCTATTTAATTTTATTTGTGGTAATAATATTCAAAATTTTAAATGGTTATAAATACTTACTTATGTGTTTTTAATTGTCCATAATTAGTTACATTATGAAATTTTAGACACTATAATTTTTAATTTTGAATTTTTAAATGTTTTTGTGATTTAAAAAAAAATATAATATGTTATTTTTATAAAATACCAATAGTGTCAATTTTGACAGTATTCAATTATTTGAATTTAAATAAAATCCACACAAGAGTTATGTTCGAACCAAAATATTTAATATATTACTATCCTGTAATATTTATCAATAAAATTCGTGGATCACATTTATCAGTTCATATAATATTTATTTTAATATTTTTAAAACCATTTATTTGATATATCTCTTAATAAAATAATTACTACAACATTTTCGTATAATTATTTAATAAAATTATTTGTTTCATAAAAATTAAAAATAAACTTCTATGATGAAGTTAAATCTATTATATTTCATAAAAATACTTTTATTCTAATTTATCTTCTAAAACACCCATATTTTAAAATGATATGTTTATTAAATTATTAAGGTGACAACATTGACATCATTTAAAATAAAATAATATAAATGTCATAATCTGTATTATAAGGCTCCAAATGGTCTAAAAGTCAACATTTAGACGATTAGGGTATTTATATACTCTTCCAATAAGTTTTGGTCATGTTTTTGGCCCTTTTGATGGGTATTATTATTTTAATAAAAACTATATTATTGATTTTTCACTAAATAAATAATTTCTTCATCATAGATGTATAAGATATTAAGGTAATTATATATTTCTTAAAAATTAAAAATAAATTACCATGATGAATAAAAACATTTTATATTTCAAATGAGTATTTTTAATCGAATTTATATTCTATATAACCTTATATTAAAAATAATTTTATTAATAAAGTTTGAGTAAGACATATTTCACTTTCCTTTAAATAAATTAAAGGTATTAATCTCATCCAAGTGGGTTCCAATAGATTTAATTTCTACCCAAGTATGTTTTAGATAGAAATATAATCAACCAATGATATCAAGACAAGTTTTAGTGTAATTTTATAATATTATTGTTACCCTTAATTAACTGATTTACCTTTAATTGTGGTAAATAAAATTTACCGTATTAACTATTCATAATGCCAAAAAATAAAAAGTAGCATATTAACATAATTTGGACCTATTGGTTCCAAATATGGAATCCATTTTTCCAAATTCAATAAACATAAGTTTCAGTATTTAATTTAAAATTAATCCCACTATAGAGAAAACGGGTTTTAAAAGTTAAAACATTACAAAAGATTGAAATGTTTTTACCTATGAATTCAATGTTAAATTAATGATAATGACTTATATTATATTAAATGGTAAAAATATATTCTATTTATACTATAAAACCATTCAATATTATAATTTAACCATATAAATTATCTCGATGAAAAAAAGTTGTTTTTAATTAAAATTTAGCATATTTTTACTATTCATCAAAATATGAAGGTTATCAGAATAATGCCAAAAATTTATCCAATGTAAATTTTTATATCCTGATTAAAAAGAATAAGTTTACATTGTTCAATTGAACTTATAAACTTGTCAAAAAATTTATTTAAAATGGGTGCGCCCTAAAAAGACGGCAAAACTACATTTTTTTGAAAAATAGATCCTTTATACGAAAAATTGATTTTGTTTTCATACTATGTTCTAGAAAATGTGTAAGAGGAATTATACTGTTATAAAATTCAAAATGTGTTTAATACTATTCATAATGGTTGGTTCATAATAATATTATAACATTATATCATTGTTTAGTAAAACTCGGTATTGTGTATATTGAGGAAGGTCTCTCTTACGTGCAACACAAGCCAAGAATAGTGTTGTGTACACTACAAAATAATATGGTGTTGCATATAGTAGAAACTAATCTCGGTGTAGCGTACAACACAAGACATCAAAGAAATTAAAAATATTATTTCTCATAAAATCTCGGGGTGTTACATTTATACGGTCTATAAACACCTTTGACTTTTAATTTCATTCAAAGGTAATATTTTTCTATGTAGCATTTCACTAAATGACAAAGGGAATGTTTCTTTTTAACATATGCATTGACAATGACATTTCTGCCGCTATGATAATTATTTTATATTTGGATTCCTTAACAAGACGTGATGTTTTTAAATATAAAATAAATACCACATAACCTTTTTACATATTTTGGTATTGAAAATGGTTTTAAAAGTGTAATTACTATTTCAATATCATGAAATTTTCTTCTTGTGCTTGAAAATGAAATTTATGTTTGAAATATTGATATTTTTTATCTTTTATATGTGATGATTATATAATGTTACTTTGACATTTTAAGGGATGTTACATGGTAAACAAAATGATGAGTGGTTACATGATAAGTCAAGGATGGGTGGTTACGTTATGACCTCCAATGCATTGGGTATGGAAGTCGGCCATATGGTTATTACATTTAGTTATATGTGTGGAAGTTGACCGTATGGTTATTCCATTTTAGTATATTTATGTCTCATGTTACCTTTATATGTTATATGTTTCTTTCTATGGTCTTTATCTTAATCTTTCAATTACAAAAAAGGGTAAGACATGAACTTATATTTAGTGGAGGGTTTTTGATACTTCTTAAAGGTGAAAGGTATTACTTTATGATAAAGTATTCATGGTTTACATGTTGTTTTGAAAAACTAATAATTTTCCTTCTTTATTTGTCCCTTACTGAGCTTTTTATGATCATCCCACGTTTTCAAATGTTTTTCATAGGACTTAAAGATGAATAAGGTCAAGGATTAGATCAAGGAAAATTAATGTTTTCTAAAACATATAACTAGACATGTTTCTTTTTTTAAGAGTTTTTGTTTTATGAAAAAATGGATAGTGAGTAGTTGTGTCCACTTGTAATATTCAAGTTATTATGTATAGGTTATGACCTAATTCTTTAAATCTCAAAACCTAAAAAGAACCTCAATGTGAATTATTAACTTAATTCAGGATTATGTAATGTTTAAGGTTGGGGCCTTACATATATAGCATGAATAACTATTTATTCATAATGGTTAATGTTTTAGTTCAAGTAAATTTTTCAATGGGTTACATTTTAAAAGTTAGCAAAGAGGTAAGAATTTACTTTACAATCCCATTTTTCAAGGATTTTATATATTTTTAATGAAAAGTATATTATAATATTTCCTTCATAAACTCAATATATTTTCTTATACTATATATAGTAAAGTTTTTTTTATTTTCATCCAACTCTTCATCTCTTTTTCACTTGAATCAAGAAAATATTTTTTTAAAATAAAAAATTGATCTTATTTCTCTTTTTGATCGATTATATATTTATTCCATGTATATATCTTTTAAAATTGTTTTAGAAAGGGAATTTTTATTTAACTAAATTATTTATTATGAAAATTTTAGGTTATACATGGATATTTATAAATTTTTAATGTAATATTTATAATATTTTTTAAAACCATCGTTTTTTACTCTCTATACAAAAATTAAAAATGAATGTTTCTTTTTAATGTATGTAACATTAACATGATTTCCCATCACCATAACCATTTTATTATATTTATATTCTTACATAATTTTTCAATTGTTTTAAAAATAAAACTCCTTAATGAAAACTTATTTTAATTATTTTCTTCCATTTTATTTTATTCTTCAAAATATATAGATTATTACAAAGCCAATATTTCTGATGAATTCAAGGTTATCTTTTATCTCTTATTAATTTTTTTGATCATTAAATTTTTCTTGAAACATTCACTTTATCCTGATCATTTTTAGTTGAATATTTAATTTATATTAAATATTCATATTATATGTATCATGGATATGGTAATTTTCTAAACCGTATAATATTTTTTTATAAGGTGTTTTATTATTAAAGTTATTTGATTGACTAAGTAAATCATAATATTCCATATCCATTACTAAATATGGATTAAATTTATCATTTAATATATGAGGAATGATTTGGAAATTTAATGACTTGTTGTGCCTAGAATTATATATCCCCTTGATTCATAAATAGGTCCCATGAGACAAGACAGATGTCTAAACTTATTAAATGAGTTTTTTATGTATACCTACCCATCGAATAAACTGTATTGGAACAATAATTTGACTCTAAAAATATCATGATTTCTGAGATCATGACATCTAATATTATTCATTCTGTTCATTGAGAATTTATTTATTATTAACCATCATTGTAATGCATTGATATTATCCATGGATTCATTTCATGATCAAGTTATTGATTAAATGGAATGTGTTTTTAGTTGACAATATTTCTTTATATATAATTTATTTACTCATGATATATTCTTTTGTACATAACAATTATTGGTCATTTAATCTCCCCTTATTTTTTCCCATTCCATAAGATATGAATTGTAAATCATTGAATGAGTTTCAAGGATGCAAAACATTTTATTTTTTTATGTGTTATATCTTATTTACAATGTAATAAGGGAAGCATGTTTGTATCTAATTTTTCAAGACTAATAAACAAATTGATCCTTAGAAATGTTTTCCCCTGTATCTTATACTAATATAATAAAGTACAAACTGACTTCGGGTAATTACAATTGGGTTTGTTACAAAACTAACCATTATCTCTCTTTAGTTTTTATAATCTCTTTATCTCCTCTCAAACATTTATTCAATTGAAACCATGACATGGTGATCCTAGACACACTGTAGTTATCCTTATCCTCATCTTTAAATGTATAAGTCTATATTCTTTTTCCAATTCAGCATGGTATATAGGTATTTTCCTTCTCCAAATCAGAACAACCACATCATTTTTTTCAAGGATCATCATGTTTAAAACATAATTCCACCAATCAACATTACAGAACCACTATTGACACTGTTATGGATATTTCTAAAAGATACCATGACATAATGGTTATCCACTTTTTGAAAATAATTTTACACCATGGTCATCTTCCATATGTTCAAGACACCATGACCTCTAAAATTATTATTTTCCCTTCAATTATTAATGATCAATTTTGTTACACAAACCAAGAAGTACTCTATGAATATCCATGACATAAATTATACATCTCAAAATTTATTCATTTATTTTCTTTCATATTAGCTCCAGTACGCTTTAAACTTATCCATGACCATATAATAATAGATACCAAATGAAATCTTCACCATAACTCATGAATGAATTATATTAAAAATAACTTACGGAATTCTCTTAATGTGGAGCTTCTCTAAGCACCACACCATTGGATAGAATAATGATTTTTAGAGTTATTAAAATCTTGGTATAAATACCAATACTATATTAAATACGAATCAATTGATCGTTAAAGAAACTTCCTCTCTTATAAATTCATTTAATGATGAGTATTAAATCTCTCCAATCATCAATGGCTCTTTTGGTTCACTAGGGGGATTTTAACATTCTTTTTGGATCCATTAAAATTATCCTTACATGCTTTTTATTAAATTTTCAAGCTTATTTTTATTATCTAGTAGTTAAAATACTTTTAACCATTTAACTTTTCAATATCACATTAAGTAATTAACTTTTTGAATCTATATGGATATCATATTAGTTTTATATTCCAACCATTCAAGTATATAGTAGTAGGAGCATAAAACAGAACATTTTAAGACACAAATTTCAAAATAGAATTTATTTATGGTTTAAATTCAAGATAAAATAAAAAAAATGATGAAATGACATTTATGAAAAAAAAAATAGTTATTATGACAACAAAACATCAAACAAAAATTCTTTAAAGAATAAGTATAATTGAAACAAGAATTCTATAAAAGTATGAATGCAACCAAACATATGAAATCTATTAATAAGATTAGAACTTATATTCCTACTCTTAGTGTATGTACACTCATTTATTTATTTAAGAAAAATAAGAAATAAAAAATGAGTTGTGATACAGTTTCTTCTTTTATCAATGAACATATTGACATTGACCCCTAAAATTAACAAATAACTCATATATCATACTCAGAAACCGGATAAAAAATAATAAATATAATGATATAAGAAAAAATAAAATAAAAATCAATAGAAACATAAAATGTTATAAAGAGATCTCACTGATCATCGATAATTCTAGATGGTATATAGAATTACTCTTTGTGATCTATGGAAAATAATGTGAAAAGTGTTTTGGATATGTGGGATCCAAAAAATAAAAGATTCTATAAATGATAGTAAATAGAATAAAATAAAAAATAAAGTAAAACACAAAATTATTTACATGGTTCAAGAAGAATCCCAATATCTATGGAGAGGTATAATGATTTTCACTATCTTTGATAGTACTTAATAAGGTCGATCATACTATAACAAAAAATAACTCAAAATCAAATCATAAAACAACACAGTGATCTAATACATCACATTTCTATAGTACATAGATATTCACAATAATCCATGATTACATAGTACCACATGTTAGTGTGGTATACACTTTTATAGTAACCTGAATTAGGGAATCTAGTCATGTCATTAACCAGTTAACCCATGGAAGGTGACAGTTTACTATTTAGTATGGTATTCTATAACTTAAACAACTATTATCTGAATAATCAGACTCCATCATTCCAGCAATATTATACTTATAGATCTGTATATCAATTTACCTCATTTTATACTCCCAATGTGTTCTCCAATTTTATGCCTCCAAAGAATTAGTTATAAAATAATTCCATAATAAGAATAATAATTCTTCAACTTCCCAATAACTATCATTTTTATCAATATATCATTAGTATTTTTGGTTTCTAATATCTTTTAGAGAATCAATTTCCATATTGTATTAATCCTTTGGTAAGGTATTGCATCAGCTAAATAAGTTTCTTCTTCTAATTAATCATTAGGTTCTCTACAATATGTATCATACTTTGACTTTTTCCCAGATCCTCTAAGAAGTTATTTAGCCAACCCATATCCTTATTAAGTTCTATTATAAGAATAAAATATATCCCTATGGTGGATAAATTTTATATATGAGATAAATAACTTATGAAAGTCCCAACATATGTAAAAAATATAACTTGTGGTATGCTTCTGGTTGCTGATATCTCCTCCAATTTTAACTTCCATTTATCATTGTAATTAATTTTCTTTCAAAAATTATATATATAATTCTTCACTACCCTTTAAATAACTTAGTATCCACTTCATAGCTTTAAAATATTATTTTTTTGAGTTATCGATGTTCCTTCTAAAAACTCTCAGTGTATGAGAAATTACATCTTGAGTAGAAACCATGGAATACAAAAATCCTTTTATAACAAATGAATACGGAACATTTTTTAATGTAATCATATTATTATACCATTTTTAGTGCTAACTTATTTGATTATTTAAAATAATTTTCCATAGAAATAAAAACTATCTTTGTATACAACAACTAAACATACTCAAAAAACATTCCATATAGTTAGAGTATGAAAACATCTCGGTTCCAGATTCATGATCTCTACTAATCTACATTCCCAAAATGTTCTAGATTCTCTAGGGAATTTCAACTCAAACTACTCAGTTAATTTAACTTTGAATTGATAAATCTAAAATATTCACAATATTGTAAAAATAATATCATCCACATGATGGATCAATATGATATATACCTAACCAAATGACCTAAATTATAAATATTTTTCCATGTCACATCATTTTTATTCATTCTTACTCGTAAATTCATCAAATTTATTATTCCAATGCCTAGGTGTATACTTAAACCCTTATAAACTTTTCTAGAGTGGGAATAAAAGGTATTTATGTCCTAAATCTATAAATACCACTAGTTATTCCACATATATCTCTTCATATATATCTCTATAAAGAAAATGATTTTTCATGTCAAGATTCTCAAGATAAAAAGTATCTGATGTAACTCAACTAAGAACCCTAAGATGGTGGTAAGAATATGAGGTGGACTGAGAATTAAATACATAAATATTATATTATTTTGTATTAATATTCAATACAAATCACAATAATACAGTCCTTAGAACCATAATTTTTTATTGTCTTCAGAGACTAGATACATAATCCACTTATTTCATTAAATAACTTCAACATATTTAACAAAGTTCCTTTCACATATCCCACTTATTAGAAAATACCAATTTAAAACCATTCTTCATAACATAGGTGTGACACCCTAATAATTTTTTATTTATTTCTTTTTAAATCAATTCAATCTCTTTGATATCTTGCCACGCATGCAACAATAGGTTTAAACAAAACATGATACTCTATTACATTAATATTTAAAAATGACCATTATAACATAGCCATTAAATTGAATGGTGTGAATAAGAATAAATAATCTATGAAAAATATATATTTTACACATGTTCATTGGTTATATATTGATTATAAATAAAACTATGAATCATTTTAAAGTAAAATAAATGTTTTCTAAAAAAGTTGTATTGCTTTTAAAGAAAACAAGTTCACCACTTTTTGTGCACTTATGATAAAATTAAATTTTGAAACATTTAGAAAACTAATTTTATAAAATAAAATTAATTTTTAAAATCAGTATATAATATTTATCTTAGTATTAATTTTTGGTATTTTTCTAAAAAGTTACAATTTTTTGATGAATTGTTAAAAATAATGATTTTTATTGAAAACCGAATTTTCATTTTAATTATTTACAAAGTAAATCACGTTTTAAATTGTTATTAAAGTAAAATAAGTTCAATTATATTATAATAAATACAATTTATTTCATTGGAATGAATTTTATATTGAATTTTGATATTAAAACCTTCTATATTTATGAAATTTTCTCTTTGGAAACTCACTTTTTCATCGCTTTTTCATGTATAATTTTAAATTAAATTTTTCAAATTTTTTTAATTGAATTCAGGAAAATTGATTTAATATTTTTTATTGGAATAATTTTTAATATATAATAATTTAAAATTTCTTTTTGACCATTATAAATAGTAAAAGCAGTAAAATTCAATTATAGTGGTTAAGGTAAAAACTGATTTACCAGAGGTTAAACTAAAAAGATAAGGGATAAAATGATCTACCAACTTTCCCAAAACCAATTAGATGGTACTATATCGACCTTATAACCTATAATGGTAAATAATGATCCATTTTTGAGGCTTTTAAATGTTAAAAACATGGGTGTAATTGATTATTTTAAACAAAATCATGTATATCCTCACCCACACTTTTAAAAGGTCACACAATTATCTACACTATTTACACTTAAAATCCATTTGGTTATAAAAATACCTAAAAAATCAGATACTTACTCACATAAAAAATTATAGATCCATTTTTTTATTATAAATCCATCCTAGGAAGGATTTTAGTGCATACCTAAAGAGGTTATCAGAAGAAGAGGTAATTTTCTTCAACCGTCGTTTTTAATTTATTTCTTTTTACACCTCATTAAATTATTATTAAATCATGATTGTATAATAAAACCAATATATTCCATATAATTATTTGTTATTATGTTAATTTCCTAAGCTGTATCCATCTCAAATTCCATCAAATCAGAAATGAAATCATCGATTATGTGTACGGTGGACTACCGCCTCTTGAACCAATATAACTCAATTTCCATCAATACCTATCACAGTTGGATATAATGATGTAATTAATGTTTATATATAAGAAATTTTATGTAAATATAATTTTTAAATTATAATATCACATATACCTTCTTACTTTCCATTCTGTTTAAAGTATGATAACGTCGCTCGTGTGTATGGAGGACCACTGCCGCAAGAAGCGATGTGATTCATTTTTTACATAAAAACTACAAGAAAAGTATTAAGTATAACTTTAATTAATATATGTGATATATATGAAATTATATAAACTATTTAAAATTAATATATTGTACTCTCCCTTACCCTTTCACCTATTGAGGGAATGATATCGTCGCTAGTGCATATGTATAACCTACCGTCTCTATGAAGTAATGAGATTAATTTTCCATGAACTAAATTTAATAATGGTTGTAATAATGTATCTAATAAGTACATGTAATATTTATAATATTATTTTCATTCTGGATATTATGTATCTAAGTTCTATACACCTGAATTGGAACTTTCATAACAAAACATACATGATAAAACAAGGCAATTAACACCTGAAAAAATGAAAATAATAAAATATTATTAACAAATGGGGGTGAAATGTTATAAGAGAATAATGTATGATAATATAAATATGATTTTGTTTTTTTATAAGTTAATAAAATTCTTAAAATTATTATATAGGAGTTTAAATCATGTACAACTAAAGGAAAGTGTGAGGTAAGGGATTTTATCTCAATTTCCATTTATTCAGGCATATTTTATTATTGTGAACCTAATTTATTTTATATTGTGAGGACCCGGTCCTAGAAACACCCGAGGCTAGTGCCTAAGAACATGATGTGTGACTTTTAAAAAAACATCCACTACTAAACTACACATCATGTCTCATACAGAGGATCGAATTCGATTAAGGTTCTAGGAAACCGGGCACTTCTGTCAAGCTTCTTCCGCTAAAAACTGATACTTGAAAAATTTTATTACAAAAACATAGGGTGAGCATATGAATTCCCATTAAGGTGTTTTAAAACCTAATATAATAAACCAATATAACTTTTGAAAACATTATTTAAAAACTTCCATAAAATTTTTTCTTAAAAATGTTGTAACACATATAACATAGCATAACAATTGTCTAAGAAATATAGGTGCACAATTAAAAGCATATTAACAGAATTACAAGGGAACATGATTAAATTATAGGCATGATCGTTTATAATTATAATTGAAATAAATCCTATAATTTTTAAGTATGACATGTGAGTATGCAGGTACAAAATTTAATAACTAAGAGTATTACATGATCAGTGATGTGCTTAAATAAAAACTTCAATTTCATTTTTTTACTACTAAGAAAAATACACTGGTTGAAGACTCTCTGAGTACTACATAAATACTATTCCATAACATTTACTTATTTTTACTTTTATAAATATAAGTTCTTAAACCAATAATATTCTACTAGAAGAATATTCTTCTTGTTAATTAAATTTTATAGCCATAATGAGGAAAGTACTTATACTGGACATCATAACCATACTGCCCAAACCTCCTTCCAGGTCCACAAATAATCATTTTTTCAAGGACTTGTGCCATGAACATAGTTTGTCTCATGAGATTTATCGATGCACCGAGGGGCTATAGCATTCCCCACCTTCCACATACTAAGTCCAATGCATTCCTCATCTCTCTAAATCAATGTGCACATAGAACTCTAGTTTAGTAAATTACCTATTACTTATTTTTTCAAGTTCCACATATTTCTTTTTTCTTTATTTCACATTGCTCAAAGTGTCCCATACCACCTTGAGCAATTTAGTGTTTAATCAAATTTTTCATAATGGTTAGATTTCATCCTTTAACATTTACATATATATATAAAGTGAATCATGCATTTAGATTTTTAAAAAAATTCGATAAACTACATGACTATTTCACTGAATGGTAAAAATGATAAGTGTATTTTGGGCATATGTGATGAAAAATAATGCACTAAAAGAAACACAAATTTTTTCACTTATAATGATAAATTATAAAACCATATTAATCAATGATATCTGTGAATTTTATCTGGTGCATAATTAGTTAAAAGTTAAACCAAACATTTCATATAGGGTTTAAAACATGAAGATGCTCAAACATTTATTAAAAAAATGTTTTTGTATAACACACCATATTGTCAAAAATAGAAAGCAAGAAAATCATCCACAACCAATACCAAAAACCCATTAACACCCATATAACTTAAAATTATTAGGGGTTCTTGAATTTAAAACCATAAAGTGAAATTAAATGGTTTACTTATTAAAATAATCATGTATGTACATATATTCTTACGTAAACATGAATATTTTACTTATAATATAGAGTACACTAATGGGTCTTACCACAAAATTAGTTGTCACTTACTTACTTATCAAAACAACCATTAATCATAGATGTTTCGTGGTCAAGGATTTACAGCTGGTCCAGGAGGTGAGATACAAAAATTATATAATTATAATAGTATAGATACCCAAAGCTTAACGTACATGTAAATTACATTACTTTTGCAGAATACTTAATACATAACAAAAACATACACATAAGGATCGTAATAGTTTAGTGTCTTTGGAAACTCGGAATATAAACTTCTAATCATGTTGAAAGATCTTCAACATCTCCCATAACGATCTTCCCCTTTTTGTTTCCTTAACTAAAACCTTTATTTATTTCCTAGGGAAAGTAAAACATAAAAAGTGTGACCTCAAATGCTCAGTAAGGGCAAACATAGAGAACATAAAACAATCCATAAACATTTGAAAGCAAAAACTTGAACATAAAATCTAAACATTAAAACCTTGAGCAAAGACATAAATCCTGGAAGTACGTAAGGCATATATCGTAATGGAACATCAATCATGATAAAATATAATTTGAATAAAACATGTAATTTTGGCAACCATTCAGCACATGTGATGATTTCCATAGTAGCCAAGGCATTGCTGCCAAGACCATCTTAGTGGATAAAGTCCCTTTCTAAATCAAGTTCACTCCTCGTTTCAGTTCAGTAACACTGAACCAGATTAACTTACCATTCCAGCCATGTCTATCTCATGAGATATAAATCTTTACCCAATGCATTGGAGGGAGATATAGGTCCCACCCATCTCATAATTAAATCATTCTTACTTGTACCACAAAATAAACATACATCATTCATAATAACCTAATAAATAAAATGGGTTTCATAAACATCATCTCATCATTACATAATCCACATAAAAGAAATGGATATCATTTCATAATAAGTAAAGTAAAACCATGTAACTCATAGAGACATTATACTTGAAACATACACATATTAAATAATTTCATCTTAGATGAAAAATGGTTTTGATAAAACACTTGAAATGAATTCTTGAGGAAAATATCCTTTCTTCTTCAAAATAATTTTCTTTTCACAAAATGTCATGCAATTTTAAAAGAATTTTATTTTGTTTAAAATATTCATGAAATCTTTTGGAGGAATATTCATGAAAATAAGGCTTTATAAAACCATAAAAATCCTTTCATGTCGTATACGTTAAAAAAACATTCTTCTCGTACTTTTGTCGGAAAAGTCAAAAAGTACCTCATAACATAAACAAAAGAAAGATTCCTTAAATACCATGCAGTAAAATTCAAAAATGGGTAAAATGGAATTTAAACATACATGAATACACTTTTATAAAACATGTACATGGATGATAGCAATAACCCCAGTAAATACTTACGAATAATCAATCTCGGATAAAAATGATATTTGCAAAATTATCCCTTACCTTGTGTCTGATATGCTTCGTACGTATCTGAACCTCTTATATAATGATTTAAATAATGTCATTTACTTATTACAGAATCATATTCATTGGTTTATATCATATATGGTTCACTTAGGTATTTATATTACCCGTTCATTTGTCAATTCCATGTTAAAGTAGTGTTTTGGGTAAAATTGTTTCTTTTATCGTACGTGTTTGGACTTGTTGTTCTTGATATTATTATTACTTAAATCATGATTTTATTACATCCAGAATGTAAAAAATGATTTATATATCATATATATTCAGTATATATATATAATATAGATAAATGAAATGAAACACACCTTTCATGGAGACGGTAGGTCGTACGTACGCATGAACGTTGTTTTCCTTTCTTTTTTAACTTGAATGGATGTAAGTAGATGACATATATCTATACCTATGTATGTATAAATAGATCCAGTAGATTTATTATGTCATATATTTCATTATTATTTATTATATATACTTTATAATCCTTCTTGAATGGTTAATCATTGAAAATGAATCTCATCGCATTCGTGGAGACGGTAGTCCGTACGTACACACGAGCGATGATATCATTCCTATGATCATGGAATTGTATTTAAGTGTATGTATAATATTACAGAATCAATATCACATTACAATAATCATATATAGTTATTTTTTACACCATTATACCCATCCAAGTAAGGTGTTGGTGGAAAATAGATTACACCATGGCGTGGATACGGTATTCTGTATGTACGCACACACGGTGATTTTGTTTTCCATAGGATTGATAGATGGTGAAATAACGTTGTTTAATGATTATAATAACATATCAGTATATGAGTTATACTGATGTTATTACTTCATAATGAAACAAACAAAGAATAATAAGTGTAAGAATAAATAAAGTTGAAAGAATCGGTAACGGACATTACCTCTTCTTTGAAGCGCCTCTTCTTAACCTTCTCTTAGGGCACTAAAATTGGTCTTTGAAGAAGACCAGGACATCTAGGATGTTTCTAGATAAGTATATAAGAGAATTTTTCAGGTTTTTTCGGAGCTTGAAGGCTCAAAGTGGTGTGAGGAAGAGAGGGAGGAGGTGCCCTTTTATAAGTGAGGAGAGGGGCACCTTTGGAAAAACTTAAAATATTATTTTATTATAAAGTTATATTCGGTTTTTAATAGCTCCAAATTGATATATTTCAAATATAAGGTTGGGATGGGTCGAAATAATCTCATAAAATAGAATTTAGACAGTTTTAGGTCATTATATTAACCTTGTCTTTTAGTTTTAACTCTTAGTTAATTAGATTGACATTTACCATGTCACTTTGTATTTTTATATTATATAGTTAATAAACATCCCATATACATCCAAGAGGCTTCCAAGTGGTCCATTAATGATAAAAATATCATGATATAAGTATCTTGGCCGAACCTTAGATTTTTAGGAATATAATAACAATTAATAATATAATATTTGTTTTAAAAACTATTTTATGTCAATTTTGACACTATTTGGTAATTGATTTTTGTGAAAATAATAAAAGAATGATTAGTTCGAAAAGAGTTACTTAAATCAGTACTAACATGTCATAGTAACATAGAAAATTATTTTAATTCATAAAAAGTCTCAAATTACATTTATTTGGGTATTTATAACATCAATTATGTCAATATTTCATTAATAAGATAATTACTGCATCATCATTATGTCATACATAAATTAGATTATTTTAAGTCCAAAATTTAAAAATAAAATACCATTATGTAGGAAATCTTTTTATATTTCTAATGAAAATTTATAGTAAAATTTATCGTATGTATAACCCTATATTAAAAATTCTTTAGTTATTAAACTTTGATATTATCTATTTTAACCCTTCTTTAAATAAATTAATAATAAATGTCCTAATCTAATCCAAGTGGGCCTAAATGGTCATATTTTATTACTAAGGTTGTTTTTGGTCGAATTACACTTATACAATAGAATTAGGACATGTGTTAGGGTAATAATAATTTCATTTTTTCCCTTAATTACCCTATTTACTTTTAACCGTGGGAAAAAAAGTAAAAAGTTACTATTCACCAAAAATTATTTTCATCTCATTGAACCACATTTTAGTCCTTGAAATTAACTGTGTCTCTCGGATTTTTGAAATTCAATTCACAGAAGTGGTAAATTTTCATTTAAATGAAAAAGTCAGTTTTTTTAACTACCACTAAGTGGTTTCACTATTCATCGAAAATTGCAGTTTTTAAGAAAAATACCAAAAATTCAGCCTAAGAATTATTTGATATTCCAAATTCAAAATTGATGTCTATTTTTTCAAATTCAATACATATAAGTAGTATTAATTAATTTTAAAATTAATTCCCGTTATCAAAACAAATAGTGTATTTTTTAAAGAAACAATAACTATCAAAAGATTGATACTTGTTTATATCCAATTTCAAAGTCAAATTAATTCCAATGACCAAAATTGGATTGAATGGTAAAAATATATTCTAATTAAACTTTAAACCCAATTAAAAAGATAATCTAACCATATAAATTATTGCATTGAAAAAAGTTGTTTTTAATTAAAATATAGCATGTTTTTACTATTCATTAAAATATGAAAGTTATCAGAATAATATGAAAATTTTATCCAAAGTAAATTTTTATATCCTGATTCCAAAGAAGAATTTTATTTTGTCAAATTGAACTTATAGACATGTCAAAAACAAAATTTAAAGTGGGTGCACCATCAAAAGGCGGCAAAACTACATTTTTTGAAAATTACTTATTTTACTTGATTTTGTTCTCATACCATGTTCTAGAAAATGTGTAAGATAAATAATAATGTTATAAAATTAAAAATGTAGTTGATAATATTCATAACGGGTAGTTCATATAACATATCATTTTTTAGAGAAACTCAGTATTGCATACAACACATGCTATTGTGGAAGGTCGCGATTGCGTGTAATGCAAGCCAAGTCAAGGATGTGTGTTGTGTAAGCTCCCGTACAACACAACACATTAATTAAATTCAAAATAATATCTTTCATAAAATCTCGGGTAGTTAAATTCTACCCCCCTTAAAATGAATTTCGCCCTTGAAATTCCTCGGGGTTATAAATGGTTTACTACCCGAAAGTTTCTTTAATAGAAACCCACATCGTAAAAAGGAATACCAAAACATGGCTTTAAAAACTAAATTATGAAACGTAACGGTTACCCAAATTAACTCATCACTGGGTTTCCACGTAGAATAACATAGGTGAAAATGTAACACCCCAAGCTTCTACGGTACGTTTCCCTTCGAATAATGCGATAGCGTGTGTTGTATGCAACCTCGAGTTCTAACACACACCACAACTAATTAAACTAGCCGTTGTGAATAGTAATACCTACTTTTTGAAATCATATATATTTTATATTTCAAAATGGACTTCATTTTTGGATTCGGAATATTGAAATTATCTTAGGGTGAAATTTTGGTACTTTTCGGAT
Source organism: Viscum album (assembly GCA_963277665.1). Classification (NCBI taxonomy): domain Eukaryota; kingdom Viridiplantae; phylum Streptophyta; class Magnoliopsida; order Santalales; family Viscaceae; genus Viscum; species Viscum album. The sequence continues at coordinate 223,934,055 of OY728159.1, forward strand.
AACTTTAATATTTTGATGAATAGTGAAAATTACTAAATTTTAATTAAAAACAACTTTTTTAATCAAAATAATTAATAGTGATAAATTGTGAATTTGAGTGGTTTTAAAGTATATTTAGAATATATTTTTACCATTTAATATAATGTTGGTCATTGGAAATAATTTTACAATTAAACCGAACATAAACAAGTGTCAATCTTTTGATAGTTATTACCTCTTAAAAACACGCTTTTTGTTTTGACAGCGGGAATTAATTTTAAATTAATTTCTGCCACTTCTGTGTTTTGAATTTAGAAAAATGGATTCCATATTTGGAATCAGGATGCCCAAATTGTGTAAATAGGTAACTTTTATTTTTAGACATTTTGAATAATTACTGTGGTAAATATTTTATTTACCATGGTTAAGGGTAAATCCGGTAAATAAGGGTTAAAAAATAATATTATAATAATACAAAATTACCCTAAAACATGTCCTAGCCTTATTGGTGGACACATACCCGACCATGGGCATCCTTGGGTCAATTTGGGGACCCCTTGGAGCAACTTGTATGTGGTAGGGACACATTATATTAATAAAGTTAAAATAAAAATAAAAATGGCATAAGCTTACATCTTTTAGAAGAACAATTTTTACATAGGGTTATACATGTTGGATTTTCGATTATAAATATTCATTAGAAAGCTAAAAATATTTCCTACATGATGATATTTTATTTATAATTTTTAGACATCAAATAAGTTAAATTATTAATGACACAATAATGATGAAATGTTTACCTCATTAATAAATCATTTAAATAAATAATATTATAATGATTAAAATATTATCTAAAACCTGTCCAATTCTTATTGGTTGATTTTATTTAGAATATTAGTCAACTTATCTTCTACATCAATGATTTTTGGACCATTAGAAACCGAATATAATTATATTATAAAATAATACTTTCACTCTTTCCTAAAGAGCCCCTCCTCTCCCTTATAAAAGGAGACCACTTCTACTCATTCCTCACACCTCTCAAGCCACTTGGCTCGTCCAAACTCTGCCCAACTAATCTCCCCACATCCCTCTCCTCCTCCTTGAAGCTTCCCCTTAGGCAGAAAGCATTTCAACAAGTCCTTTGGTTCCAACCAAAGTGAGTTACCTAAATTAAAGGTAACGATTTCTCTTAAATTATTTTCATTTATTTTGCTTCTCCAACCCCCAAACTCTTTTTATTTCCCTTATTTTGTAACAACACCAGTATCCTCAATATACTAGGATGTTGTTATAAGATGTATTCAAATTACACATACACACAACTCCATCTAATGGATGATGAACATAATGTTTCTGTGGATGGCAAATTAACGCCTCACGAAACGATGATTGTTCAAATACATCTTACCGCCTCTCATGGTGGCCATTATGATGGCACTGTAATTAAATATGATATTAATGATATATATTTTATTTATAAGCTTCTGTAATTCCATTTTATTTCATACCATTATTCGTTTCATGTTGTATATACATACGATAATTTCATTTGAGGAAGTGCGGACTACCGCCCCCTTAAAATGATATGACTCGTTCATACCACACATGGAACGTATAAAGGATGGTGTTAATGAACATAAGTAACATATATAAAATATTATATTATACTGGAATAGTAATATACCTATGTATCATTTTGATTCGATTCTTTTAAAATAAAAATTAAATGGAAGTAGCGTTCGTGCGTACGTACGGACTACCGTCTCCACGAACGCGATGAGATTCATTCTCCATCGTATCCATTCAAGTATAATTATCATTTAATGATTTAAAAATGATGTTTAAGGACTTGATATCATTCTGGATATGAATAAGATACAACAAACATGACTTATGTAACAAAACATATAAAAGAAAATGAGTAAGTTAACACACGAAACGACGATAATACTAAGATATTATCAAATCAATATTAAAAGATCATATATGATATCATATTAATGTATATGATTCTTTTATAATTTAATAACAATTATTTCACCATTATACAGGAGTTTAACCTACCCCAACCAAGGAAAAGTACAAGGTAAGGGTTATTTCACAATCTCTTCATTATCCGAGGTTGTTTATACGTAATAATCTACTGGGATATCTTTATCATCCACATCCATGTTTCTTAAAAATGTATTTCAAAACATTTTTACTATTTACAAGAATATGGGTTAAAGTCATTTATACCCTTGTTTGACTTTTTATAAGAGGTTTATAAAGGAATCTTTCCGTCGTTTTCAAAACAAGGTCCTTTTTAACCTTTTCGACAGAATTGAGGTAAGAATGTTTTTTTTAACTTATACGGCGGGTGCGGTTATTTTACGCCGTTATAAAATCTTCAAAGCTTTAATTAGGAGCTTATAAGAATATTTTCAAAGAAAATGTTTTATTTTATATGGATCTTAAATGATTTCAAAATAAAAGGAGATATTTCTTTAAAAAGAATTTTGATTTCATCTATGTCAACATCCTTTGACGGATTTTAAGATTATTTGAAGTTGATTTATTATGATACAAAACTTCTATATTGTATTGAAGGTTTTGTGATATGTTTGACTATGGATGTGCTATTTTTATACCATTCATAGTTTATGGTGAAATTATTGACATTTCGTATGCTAGTTTTAATACGAATGTTTATGTTATGTTTAAACCTTTTCATATGGGAATGCATTGGACTTAATAAGTGGCGGGTGGAGCCCGCTATAGCTCCTCGATGCATCGGTAGGTCTCATGATACAAACTAGTGTCTTGGCACAAGGCCTTGACAAAATCTTATTTGTAGTCTTGGCACGAGGCCTTGGCTATGTGGTTATGATAGTCTGGCATTATGCATTCCAACATTATGAAAGTGGTTATTGATTTTTCATGTGATTATTCGATTAGTAGAATATCCATGTGAACAAGTAAATGGCATTATTTCATTTTACTTTTGCCATACTATGTTGAAGTTCAAGTTTAAAAGGCTTTTGTTTTAGTAATTCATTGCCTTAAATGTTTATGCTTGTTTTTGAATGTTCCGCTATATTGTTATCCTTACTGGGCATTTGAGCTCACCCCTTTTCTATGTTTTATTTTTCCCAAGATGTGAAGATGTAAGTAATGAGTGACCTGCAGGGATATTATGAGGGGATTATAGTGTGGACTGTGGAAACATTATGTTGTTGTAGCAGTTTTCATTTTATGATGTAATGTAAAACTTTATGAATATATCTAGTGTTTCCAAGGCTACTAAACCAATCGGTCTTTCGAGATTTGATCTTTCTTGTGATCATGCCAATGTTACGAAGTAATGCACCGACTCTGGGTAGCTGGGGTCAGGGCGTTACAGTTGGTATCATAGGAAGTTTAGTACAAACCTTGGAAGCTAGATTTAGATAAACTCTGATTAGAGCACGTAGACCTAAGATGAACTTTGAGGATTAGTATAGAAGAACTTCCTAGAATTTTGGTATTGTAGAGATTTTGTGAGTTTTCCGAGCAATACATCCCTGTCTGGATACGAGCAGGTAGAGGCGGCTCTGGCACAGATGTACCTAGGGGTAAAACCCGAAAACACCGCTTTGAGCTAGACTCGAATGGGAACTGGTGCACGACAACGGGCCTTGCTGCACTCTTGGTTACGACACTCCCGGGGGATATGCTTAGGATAACTCTCATTTTCTTTACAAATCATTATGAAGGGTTTATGAGTATATACTTCCTCAAAGAAAACATTTTTATGATTATGGATTATATCCATAAATAGTTCAATTTATGTTAAGTGTTTTATAAGTATGGGATTATGTATTTTGATTCATAAACTGATCTAGTTTATGCCATTGTTTAGAAATGGCGCCTAGTGGAAGAAATGGAAACAGTATCAATGCACGCACTCCATGTAGGGATTGCCCTCCTGCTCAAGATAATTATAGTGGGGCTGGTGATGCAACTGGTGCCGATCAGCTAATCACCATACTGGGACAACTTACTCAGGTTATGAATAATAACCTTACCCGTATGGAGCACCCTGATCCGCAGCGTGGAGGATCAATGTTAGATCGATTCATGAGGCAAAAACCACCAACTTTCAACGGGAATACAAATCCATTAGTATCTGAGCAATGGATATTTTCCCTAGAGAAAATATTTCAGGCTTTGGGGAGCAGTGAAAGGGAAAAAGTTATCATGGCAGTTTACCGCCTCACTGGAGATGCTGATCAATGGTGGTCATTGATTCAAAACATGAAGGAAGATGATGAAGTATCAAATATGGAATGGAGGGAGTTCAAAGATTTGTTTTTAGAAAAATACTTCCCTCGCGACCATCGAGCGGATATGGAAAGACAATTTCTAAGTCTGAGACAAAAGGAGGATGATAATGTCACAAAGTATGAGGCTAACTTTACAAGGTTAGCGAGGTATGCTGGAGATTATATACGCAACCCAAGAAGTAAGATTGATCGTTTCTTTGATGGGTTAAAACCATTTCTCCGTCGAGCATTAGTCTCACAATCCTTTTCATCGTACGAAGACATTGTCTCATGTGCTATCAAGACCGAAAAGGAATTCTCTAAGTCTTATGACTTTAAAGAGAAGCAAGAGAAGAAGAGACCTGCTGATCAATCTCGGAATGGAAATAAGGGGAAGAAGGGAAAGGTTGAATATCCATCTTGTGGTAAATGCGGGAAGAAACACCCTGGTGCTTGCCTGAAGGGAATGGGAGTCTGTTACAAGTGTGGTGAAAAAGGCCACCAAGCTCATGATTGCAAGGGGAAGAAGGAAGCTACCAACGTTCAGTGCTACAATTGCAGGGATATGGGGCATTATGCAAATGCATGTCCTAAGCGTCAGGAGAACTTACCTCAGAAAAGGCCAAGGGATCAAGGCCAGGCTTATGCTATCACTACTGCTGAGGTAGAAGCTCCGAAAGACGTGGTGGCAGGTAATTTAATGGTTTCCTCAAGTTTAGCAAATGCATTATTTGATTCTGGATCATCGCATTGTTTCATATCTTCACAGTTTGCTAAGAAAATTAGATATTTCCAATTTGATTTAATAAGGGAGTTGTCAGTCAAAACTCCTAAGGGAAGTATCGTTGCAACAAAGTTTTGTGAATCAGTCCCCATTAGAGCACATAAATTTTCTTTATCTGCTGATCTAATCGTCATACCTATGATTGAGTTTGATATAATCCTCGGTATGGACTGGCTTTCGGACTATGATGCGAAGATTTATTGTAAGAAGAAAGAGGTTACGATTCTTGATGATAATGATAAGGAACACCTTATTTTTAGAGCAGAATCGTCACCACCTAATTCTTATTTAGATCCACCCCCAGTAGCTCAACTTAATTCAATTATTGGGGAGGAAGAGAATTAAATAACTGTCGGTGAGGAAAGTAATGTTCAAATAGAGGATGTACCTGTTGTGAAAGAATTTGTAGATGTATTTCCGGAAGATTTACCTGGACATCCTCCAGAACGAGAAGTTGAGTTTTCCATTGATTTGATTCCTGGATCAAGGCCTATATCGAAGACCCCTTATAGAATGGCCACTGTAGAGTTAGTCAAACTAAAGAAACAACTAGAGGAATTGAGTAATAAGGGATTTATTCGCCCTAGTGTTTCTCCATGGGGAGCCCCTGTTCTTTTTGTTAAAAAGAAAGATGGATCTATGAGGTTATGTATCGACTACAGGGAGATCAATGCTATAACGATAAAGAACAAGTATCCCCTACCTCGTATTGATGATTTATTTGACCAACTGCATGGAGCTCAATACTTTTCAAAGATTGACCTTCGATCTGGATACCATCAGTTGTGTGTAAAGAAGGAAGACATTCCGAAAACAGCATTTCGAACCAGGTACGGGCATTACGAGTTTACTGTAATGCCGTTTGGATTGACTAATGCACCCTCTGTATTCATGGATCTAATGAATAGAGTTTTCAAGGAGTATCTCGATGAATTTGTGGTGGTATTTATTGATGATATCTTGGTATACCTATAAAGATCATGAAAATCACTTGCGCATTATCTTGAAGACTCTGAGGAGGCATGAATTATATGGAAAGTTTAGCAAGTGTGAATTCTGGCTTCAGGAGATTTCTTTTCTTGGCCATATTGTCTCTAAATATGGAATCTCTGTTGATCCTTCTAAGACCAAGGCAATCCAAGAATGGCCAGCACCTACGAGTATAACTGAGGTACGTAGTTTTATTGGCTTGGCAGGTTATTATCGACGTTTCGTCCAGAATTTTGCCCGATTGGCTAACCCATTAACGAAGCTCACACGTAAAGGGGTTAAATTTGTTTGGACAAAAGAGTGTGAAGAATGTTTCGAAGAACTGAAGAGAAGATTAGTCAATGCTCCTATATTGACTCTACCATCGGGGAATGATGGGTTCGTTATTTATAGTGATGCATCAAAGAAAGGACTTGGTTGTGTCCTTATGCAGAATGATAGAGTTATTGCCTATGCATCACGACAGTTGAAAATTCATGAACAAAACTATCCTACTCATGATCTCGAGTTAGCAGCAGTGATCTTTGCTTTGAAGATATGGAGGCACTACCTCTATGGAGAAAAATGTGAGATTTATACTGATCACAAGAGTTTGAAGTATATTTTCTCACAAAAAGAACTCAACATGAGGCAAAGGAGATGGCTTGAATTACTCAAGGATTATGATTGTACGATACACTACCACCTGGGGAAGGCAAACAAGGTGGCAGATGCTTTGAGTAGAAAAGACCATGGAGTTTTGAACAATATGAGAATTGAAAGGGATCCAATTTTCATGGATCTAGTGAAGATGGACATGGGAATAACCAGGGAAGGTGAAACATCAATGCTTTTTCAAATGGTTGCCAAACCATCTTTACTAGAAAGGATTAAGAGTTCTCAGGCCGATGATGAAGAATTCCAAAAGAAGATTAAAGCTGTGAGTGATGGGAGATTAAGAGACTTTGTGTATGAAGATGGAATTTTGAAATTCGGTAAGAGACTTTGTGTTCCCGATTTACCTGATCTAAAAAGGGAATTGCTGGATGATGCTCATAGTTCCAATTTCTCTATACACCCTGGGAGCACCAAAATGTATAGAGATTTGAAGGAACATTTTTGGTGGGACAACATGAAGAGGGAGATTGCTGATTTTGTGTCAAGATGTATGGTTTGTCAACAAGTGAAAGCTGGATGGCAACAGCCTGGAGGAGTCATGCAACCTCTTCCCATACCGGAGTGGAAATGGGACAATATTACGATGGACTTTGTCATGGGGCTACCAAAGACTCCTAGAAGGAACGATGCAATATGGGTTATTGTTGATCGTCTTACCAAGTCATCACATTTTCTTGCTATAAGAGAAGATCTACCCCCGGAACGTCTAGCAAGACTATATATTAATGAAGTTGTGAGACTTCATGGAGTACCCCTATCAATTGTTTCTGATCGTGATCCCCGTTTTACTTCAAGGTTTTGGAAAAGTCTTCAGAAATCCCTGGATACTGAACTTCATTTGAGCACTGCTTAGCACCCTCAGACAGATGGACAATCAGAACGGACTATTCAAACCCTAGAAGACATGTTGAGATCTTTCTCACTTGACTTTCAGGGTATGTGGGATCAGTATTTACCACTGGTAGAATTTTCCTATAACAATAGCTTCCATTCGAGTATTCAGATGGCACCATATGAAGCGTTGTACGGAAAGAGATGTCGTACACCAACCTGTTGGGATGACGTTGGTGAAAGAAAACTTGTAGGCCCAGAACTGGTGGAGTAAACGGTGGAAAAGGTGAAGATAATCCAAAATCACATCAAAGCAGCTCAAAGTAGGCAGAAGAGCTATGCCGATAATCGAAGGAAGGATTTGGAATTTCAGGTCGGTGATCATGTTTTCCTAAAGGTATCTCCATGGAAGGGAGTCATACGTTTTGGTAAGAAAGGTAAATTGAGTCCCAGGTACATCGGACCTTTCGAAATTCTAGAACGAATTGGGGCAGTAGCTTACCGATTGGCAATGCCGCCAAGTCTCTCCAAAGTTCACGATGTGTTCCACGTATCTCTGTTGAGGAAATACATGCCTGACCCAACGCATGTACTCACCTATGAAGAATTAGAACTGGAACCCGATCTGTCTTATTGAGAAGAGCCCATCAAAATTCTTGATACGAGAGAACAAGTGCTGAGAAACCGGACGACGCGTCTGGTAAAAGTTTTGTGGAGAAACCATAAGATGGAAGAGGCAACGTGGGAACCCGAGGAACTTATGATGAAGAACCACCCGAGTCTTTTTATGCAGTAATACCCTAGAAATTGCGAGGACGCAATTATTTGAAGGAGGGGAGAATGTAACACCCCAAGCTTCTACGGTATGTTTCCCTTCGAATAATGCGATAGCGTGTGTTGTACGCAACCTCGAGTTCTAACACACACCACAACTAATTAAACTAGCCGTTGTGAATAGTAATACCTAATTTTTGAAATCATATATATTTTATATTTCAAAATGGACTTCATTTTTGGATTCGGAATATTGAAATTAGCCTAGGGTGAAATTTTGGTACTTTTCGGATAACTTTAATATTTTGATGAATAGTGAAAATTACTAAATTTTAATTAAAAACAACTTTTTTAATCAAAATAATTAATAGTGATAAATTGTGAATTTGAGTGGTTTTAAAGTATATTTAGAATATATTTTTACCATTTAATATAATGTTGGTCATTGGACATAATTTTACAATTAAACCGAACATAAACAAGTGTCAATCTTTTGATAGTTATTACCTCTTAAAAACACGCTTTTTGTTTTGACAGCGGGAATTAATTTTAAATTAATTTCTGCCACTTCTATGTTTTGAATTTAGAAAAATGGATTCCATATTTGGAATCAGGATGTCCAAATTGTGTAAATAGGTAACTTTTATTTTTAGACATTTTGAATAATTATTGTGGTAAATATTTTATTTACCATGGTTAAGGGTAAATCCGGTAAATAAGGGTTAAAAAATAATATTATAATAATACAAAATTACCCTAAAACGTGTCCTAACCTTATTGGTGGACACATAACCGACCATGGGCATCCTTGGGTCAATTTGGGGACCCCTTGGAGCCACTTGTATGTGGTAGGGACACATTATATTAATAAAGTTAAAATAAAAATAAAAATGGCATAAGCTTACATCTTTTAGAAGAACAATTTTTACATAGGGTTATACATGTTGGATTTTCTATTATAAATATTCATTAGAAAGCTAAAAATATTTCCTACATGATGATATTTTATTTATAATTTTTAGACATCAAATAAGTTAAATTATTAATGACACAATAATGATGAAATGTTTACCTCATTAATAAATCATTTAAATAAATAAGATTATAATTATTAAAATATTATCTAAAACCTGTCCAATTCTTATTGGTTGATTTTATTTAGAATATGAGTCATCTTATCTTCGACCTCAATGATTTTTGGACCATTATAAACCGAATATAATTATATTATAAAATAATACTTTCACTCTTTCCTAAAGAGCCCCTCCTCTCCCTTATAAAAGGAGACCACTTCTACTCATTCCTCACACCTCTCAAGCCACTTGTCTCGTCCAAACTCTGCCCAACTAAGCTCCCCACATCCCTCTACTCCTCCTTGAAGCTTCCCCTTAGGCAGAAAGCATTTCAACAAGTCCTTTGGTTCCAACCAAAGTGAGTTACCTAAATTAAAGGTAACGATTTCTCTTAAATTATTTTCATTTATTTTGCTTCTCCAACCCCCAAACTCTTTTTATTTCCCTTATTTTGTAACAACACCAGTATCCTCAATATACTAGGATGTTGTTATAAGAAGTATTCAAATTACACATACACACAACTCCATCTAATGGATGATGAACATAATGTTTCTGTGGATGGCAAATTAACGCCTCACGAAACGATGATTGTTCAAATACATCTTACCGCCTCTCATGGTGGCCATTATGATGGCACTGTAATTAAATATGATATTAATGATATATATTTTATGTATAAGCTTCTGTAATTCCATTTTATTTCATACCATTATTCGTTTCATGTTGTATATACATACGATAATTTCATTTGAGGAAGTGCGGACTACCGCCCCCTTAAAATGATATGACTCGTTCATACCACACATGGAACGTATAAAGGATGGTGTTAATGAACTTAAGTAACATATATAAAATATTATATTATACTGGAATAGTAATATACCTATGTATCATTTTGATTCGATTCTTTTAAAATAAAAATTAAATGGAAGTAGCGTTCGTGCGTACGTACGGACTACCGTCTCCACGAACGCGATGAGATTCATTCTCCATCGTATCCATTCAAGTATAATTATCATTTAATGATTTAAAAATGATGTTTAAGGACTTGATATCATTCTGGATATGAATAAGATACAACAAACATGACTTATGTAACAAAACATATAAAAGAAAATGAGTAAGTTAACACACGAAACGACGATAATACTAAGATATTATCAAATCAATATTAAAAGATCATATATGATATCATATTAATGTATATGATTCTTTTATAATTTAATAAAAATTATTTCACCATTATACAGGAGGTTAACCTACCCCAACCAAGGAAAAGTACAAGGTAAGGGTTATTTCACAATCTCTTCATTATCCGAGGTTGTTTATACGTAATAATCTACTGGGATATCTTTATCATCCACATCCATGTTTCTTAAAAATGTATTTCAAAACATTTTTACTATTTACAAGAATATGGGTTAAAGTCATTTATACCCTTGTTTGACTTTTTATAAGAGTTTTATATAGGAATCTTTCCGTCGTTTTCAAAACAAGGTCCTTTTTAACCTTTTCGACAGAATTGAGGTAAGAATGTTTTTTTTAACTTATACGGCGGGTGCGGTTATTTTACGCCGTTATAAAATCTTCAAAGCTTTACTTAGAAGATTATAAGAATATTTTCAAAGAAAATTTTTTATTTTATATGGATCTTAAATGATTTCAAAATAAAAGGAGATATTTCTTTAAAAAGAATTTTGATTTCATCTATGTCAACATCCTTTGACGGATTTTAAGATTATTTGAAGTTGATTTATTATGATACAAAACTTCTATATTGTATTGAAGGTTTTGTGATATGTTTGACTATGGATGTGATATTTTTATACCATTCATAGTTTATGGTGAAATTATTGACATTTCGTATGCTAGTTTTAATACGAATGTTTATGTTATGTTTAATCCTTTTCATATGGGAATGCATTGGACTTAATAAGTGACGGGTGGAGCCCGCTATAGCTCCTCGATGCATCGGTAGGTCTCATGAGACAAACTAGTGTCTTGGCACAAGGCCTTGACAAAATCTTATTTGTAGTCTTGGCACGAGGCCTTGGCTATGTGGTTATTATAGTCTGGCATTATGCATTCCAACATTATGAAAGTGGTTATTGATTTTGCATGTGATTATTCGATTAGTAGAATATCCATGTGAACAAGTAAATGGAATTATTTCATTTTACTTTTGCCATACTATGTTGAAGTTCAAGTTTAAAAGGCTTTTGTTTTAGTAATTCATTGCCTTAAATGTTTATGCTTATTTTTGAATGTTCCGCTATATTGTTATCCTTACTGGGCATTTGATCTCACCCCTTTTCTATGTTTTATTTTTCCCAGGATGTGAAGATGTAAGTTATGAATGACCTGCAGGGATATTATGAGGGGATTATAGTGTGGACTGTGGAAACATTATGTTGTTGTAGCAGTTTTCATTTTATGATGTAATGTAAAACTTTATGAATATATCTAGTGTTTCCAAGGCTACTAAACCAATCGGTCTTTCGAGATTTGATCTTTCTTGTGATCATGCCAATGTTACGAAGTAATGCACCGACTCTGGGTAGCTGGGGTCGGGGCGTTACAGAAAATATGGATATGGAAGAAAAATCTAACCGTCAAGATCTAATGGAGAGTGGTAGAGAACATGGCTATGAAAAAGACAACAATCGCAAAGCCATAAATTTGTGATAATCTAGGGTACCATCCGATTCATTGGATATAACGGCACTAGGACAACATTTTTGGTTTTCAAGATCATTTCCCTAAAGTTGAAGAATTTGAATTAGAATAAATACTTACTTTATTTTTGTAAAATATCACTAGTGTTCGTGCCTTGAACAATTTCCACATCATCTCTTAAAGAAATGAAGTTGAATTTTTTATTCATGAAGTGTTAGCAGATCATGTGATAGAATGACGGGTCATTCCATCTATTTCAAACAAAAAGTTAGAAAAAGTTATTAAATATACATAAGTCGATCTATAGTGAGATTAATCATATATGGTTCCTAAAATGGACGTATACTTCATTATTCATACTTCTTAAAATAATAAAACTAGTTTCTACTAAACAGGGACTTCCTGTAGGCCAATGGTAGGCGATAAAGGCCAGTCGCACTTCGGTTGTGGGTTCGATTCCCACAGCCTTGTCCGACGCGATGGGTTGTCGCTCGTCCTATAGGTTGTCCTTTTTCTAAAACTACATTACTATAACTTCCCATCAATAATATCGAAAAAAATTTCTATCCTTAAACATTACTAACTTATGTCCAACATAATCCATTCCAATCTTTAGGCTTATCTAAAATACTTCGGTCCAAGCTCATAGTACAATGAAAATGATTACTTGAAATGTCATCAACCAAGCATGTGAATACCATCATTTATCCCCCATATATCTTGTAGGTCACATTCCAATCATGTGAATACCTTAATAATGTATTATCTTGAAAAATGAATACCCATTAAACCTTAGTGAAAACATAAATGCTATCAAAAGTTAACTCTTTCCACATACCAAAATACAAATATTCTATATACTCAAACCATTATATAACCTTCTCCTTATATCAGTCATGAGCTCATGAATACTATCAAACATTTAATTTTCTCATTATCCCTTCATTTTGCACATATCATCTACTTTCCAAAAATATCTGAATAACCTTTCATGGTCACTGGTACTATTCATGATACACTCTCAAAACATAAGGAAAGACAACAGTGCATCAATCCTTAGATGTCTCTTTATTCCATAGTACCATGAGATTACTTATACAACATTACACTTGATAAACATGTAATCATTCCACTACATTCTTAAACCATTGACCGAGCTTCAACAATTCTTTCATCTCACATATCATTTGTAGTATCTTCATCATCATCAACATAAATATTACCCATACGACCATACTGATTCTCTTCATGAGACTTTCCCTTAGGGAATTGGTTTCCATAATGCCCGTACATTCCATATTTAAAACATTCAACCATTGTTGATGTCGTATCAATACCATTATCCTCATCCATGGTGTTAATTAAACCTTTTCCTTTGCACTTACTGGCTTTGTGTTCTTCTTTTCCACACCCAAAGCATCTTCTAGTTCCTTTGAAACATTCTCCTTGATTCCTCTTCCCACATGATTTACATAGGGGAAATTGAACTTTCTTTCCTCTATGATCATCATGAAACTCCATCTTTCTCTTATTAGCTGAGTCAGGAAACTTACGAAATTTGAGTTTATTGATCATATTTTGAAATTTCTGATTTGGAATAATAATGATGTTTGGACTTCCAAATCCCATTTCATTTGGTTTCTCAGGATGAATATCATTCCATTGTCCATCATATCCTCCATTATCGTGAATCATTGTCTCTATCCATTTTCTAAAACCCAAAAAGAATAGTGTGAGAGGCAAAAATCATAATAAAGGGGGAGTAACTTCAACATCTTAGGTTTAATCTAATATCGTTACCATAATTATAGGACTATAACCTATACTTATACTTAACCTTGGGGACATCCCTAGACATACCTTAGAAATATCTCTAGGGATCTCACTAAAGTTTTCACATCCTAGTTTCCAAAGGTTGACTAAACTTTTCCTCTAATACCAACTATAGAGACCCAAAGCTTTACGTACATGGAAATTACATTACTTTTGCGGAATACTTAATACATAACAAAAACAGACACACAAGGACCGTAATAGTTTAGTGTCTTTGGAAACTTGGAATATAAACTTCTAATAATGTTGAAAGATCTTCAACATCTCCCATAATGATCTTCCTCTTTTTGTATTCTTACCTAAAACCTTTCTTTATTTCTTTGGGAAAATAAAACATAAAAAGGGTGAGCTCAAATGCTCAGTAAGGGGAAACATAGAGAACATAAAACAATCCATAAACATTTGAAAGCAAAAACTTGATCATGAAATCTAAACATTAAAACCTTGAGCAAAGACATAAATCATGGAAGTACGTAAGGCATATATCGTAATGGAACATCAATAATCATAAAATATAATGGGAATAAAACATGTAATTGTGTAAACCATTCAGCACATGTCATTATTTCCATAGTAGCCAAGGCATTGCTGCCAAAACCATCTTAGTGGACAAAGTCCCTTTCTGAATCGAGTTCACTCCTCATTTCAGTCCTGTAACACTGAACCGGATTAACTTAACATTCCAGCCATGTATATCTCATGAGATATAAAACTTTACCCAATTAATTGGAGGGATATATAGGTCCCACCCATCTCATAATGAAATCATTCTTACTTTTTCCACAAAATAAACATACATCATTCATAATAACCGAATAAATAAAATGGGTTTCATAAACATCATCCCATAATTACATAATCCATATAAAAGAAATGGATATGATTTCATAATAAGGAAAGTGAAACCATGTAAATCATAGAGAAATTATACTTGAAACATACACATATGAAATAATTTCATCTTAGATGAAAAATGGTTTTGATAAAACACTTGAAATGAATTCTTGAGGAAAATATCCTTTCTTCTTCAAAATCATTTTCTTTTCAAAAAATGTAATGAAATTTTAAAAGCATAGGATTTTTTTTAAAATAGTCATGAAATCTTTTGGAGTAATCTTCATGAAAATAGGGCTTTATAAAACCGTAAAAAACCTTTCATGTCATATACGTTAAAAAAACATTCTTCTCGTACTTTTGTCGGAAAAGTCAAAAAGTACCTCGTAACGTAAACAAAAGAAAGATTCCTTACATACCATGTAGTAAAAGTAAAAAATGGGTAAAAGTGACTTTAAACATACATGAATACACTTTTATAAAACATGGACATGGATGATAGCAATAACCCTAGTAAATACTTACGAATAAGCAATCTCAGATAAAAATGAGATTTGTAAAATTATCCCTTACCCTATGTCTGATATGCTTCGTATGTATCTGAACCTCCTGTATAATGATTTAAATAATTTCATTGACTTATTACAGAATCATATTCATTGTTTTATATCATATATGGTTCACTTATGTATTTATATTACTCATTCATTTGTCAATTCCATGTTAAAGTAGTGTTTTGGGTAAAATTGTTTCCTTTATCGTACGTGTTTGGACTTGTTGTTCTTGATATTATTATTACTTATATCATGATTTACTTACTTCCAGAATGTAAAACATGATTTATATATCATATATATTCAGTATATATATATATATATATATATAATAGATAGATAAATGAAATGAAACACACCGTTCATGGAGACGGTAGGTCGTACGTACGCATGAACGTTGTTTTCCTTTCTTTTTTGACTTTAATGGAAGTATGTAGATGACATATATATATATATATATGTATGTATACATAAATCCAGTAGATTTATTATGTCATATATTTCATTATTATAGATTATATATACTTTATAATCCTTCTTCAATGGTTAATCATGGAAAATGTATCTCATCGCGTTCGTGGAGACGGTAGTCCGTACGTACGCACGGGAAATGATATCATTCCCATGATCATGGAATTGTATTGAAGTGTATTTATAATATTACAGAATCAATATCACATTACAATAATCATATTTAGTCATTATTTACACCATTATACCCATCCAAGTAAGGTGCTGGTGGAAAATAGATTACACCACGGCGTGGAGACGGTATTCCATACGTAAGCACGCGCGGTGATTTCGTTTTCCGTAGAATGGATAGATGTTGAAATAGGTTTGTTTCATGCTTATAATAAAATATCAGTATATGAGTGATACTTATTTTATTACTTCATAATGAAACAACTAAAGAATAATAAGTGGAAGAAGAAATAAAGTTGAAAGAATCGGTAACAGACATTACCTCTTCTTTGAAGCATCTCTTCTTAACCTCCTCTTAGGGCACTAAAATTTGTCTTTGAAGAAGACCAGGACATCTAGGATGTTTCTAGGAAAGTATATAAGATAGTTCGTCAGGGTTGTTCTGATCTTGAAGGCTCAAAGTGGTGTGAGGAAGAGAGGGAGGAGGTGCCCTTTTATAAGGGAGGAGAGGGGCACCTTTGAAAAACTAAAAATATTATTTTTTTTATAAAGTCATATTCGGTTTTTAATAGCTCCAAATTGATATATTTCAAATATAAGGTGGGTATGGGTCGAAATTCTCTCATCCAATAGAATTTAGACAAGTTTAGGTCATTATATTAACCTTATCTTTTAGTTTTAACTCTTAGTTAATTAGATTGACATTTACCATGTCACTTTGTATTTTTATATTATATAGTTAATAAACTTACCATATACATCCAAGATACCCCCAAGTGGTCCATTAATGATACAACTATCATGATATAAGTATCGTGGACAAACCTTAGATTTTTAGGAATATAATAACAATTAATAATATAATATTTGTTTTAAAAACCTTTTTATGTCAATTTTGACACTATTTGGTAATTGATTTTTGTAAAAATCATAACAGAATGATTAGTTTGAAAAAAGTTAGTTAAATAAATAATAACATGTCATATTAACATATAAAATTATTTTAATTCATAAAAAGTCTCAAATTACATTTATTTGGGTATTTATAACATCAATTATGTCAATATTTCATTAATAAGATAATTATTACATCATCATTGTGTCATAAATAAATTAGATTATTTTAAGTCTAAAAATTACAAATAAAATACAATTATGTATGAAATCTTTTTATCTTTCTAATTAATATTTATAGTTGATTGTATCTTATGTATAACCCTATATTAAAAATTATTTAGTTATTAAACTTTTATTTTAACAATTTTAACCCTTCTTTAAATAAATTAATAATAAATGTCCTAATCTTATCCAAGTGGTCCTAAATGGTCATATTTTATTCCTAAGGTTTTTTTTGGTTGAATTACACATATCCAATAGAATTATGATATGTTTTAGGGTAATAATAATATCATTTTTACCCATAATTACCATATTTACTTTTAATCGTGGTAAAAAAAGTAAAAAGTTACAATTCCACAAAAATTATTTTCATCTCATTGAACCACATTTTAGTACTTGATATTAACCATGTCTCTTTGATTTTAGAAATTCAATTCACATAAGTGGTAAAATTTCATTTAAATGAAAAAGTCAGTTTTTTTAACTACCACTAAGTGGTTTCACTATTCATCGAAAATTGCAGTTTTTCAGAAAAATAACAAAAAATCAGCCTAAGCATTATTTGATATTATGAATTCAAAATTTATGTCTATTTTTTCAAATTCAAAACATATCAGTGGAATTAATTAATTTTAAAATTAATTCCCGTTATCATAACAAATAGCATATTTTTTTAAGAAACAATAACTATCAAAAGATTGATACTTGTTTATATCCAATTTCAAAGTGAAATTAATTCCAATGACCAACATTGGATTGAATGGTAAAAATATATTCTAATTACACTTTAAACACAATTAAAAATATAATCTAACCATATAAATTACTGCGTTGAAAAAAGTTGTTTTTAATTAAAATATAGCGTGTTTTTACTATTCATTAAAATATGAAAGTTATCAGAATAATATGAAAATTTTATCCAAAGTAAATTTTTATATCCTGATTCCAATGAAGAATTTTATTTTTTCAAATTGAACTTATAGACATTTCAAAAACAAGATTTAAAGTGGGTGCACCATCAAAAGGCGGCAAAACTACTTTTTTTGAAAATTACTTATTTTACTCGAAAAATTAATTTTGTTCTCGTACCATGTTCTAGAAAATGTGTAAGATGAATAATAATGTTATAAAATTCAAAATTTAGTTGATACTATTCATAACGGGTAGTTCATATAACATATTGTTGTTTAGAGAAACTCAGTATTGCGTACAATACACGCTATCATGGAAGGTCGTGATTGCATGTAATGCAAGACAAGTCAGGGATGCGTGTTGTGCAAGCTCCTTTTGGTGTAGCGTACAACACAAGAAATTAATGAAATTAAAAAGAATATTTTTCATAAAATCTTGGGGTGTTACAAATAGACCGTGTATACTAAATATAAATATATATATATATATGAAAATATAACAAATTTTATTTCATCTTTGACACTCATAGTATATTATACTTGAAACTGGACCTAAATGAGGTTCTTTTAAAACCGTATGGTTATATATATACATAAGAACATACATAATTGGGTATTTAAAGTAGAAAATTTTTACACAAAATATAGTTCTTCTCATTTTGAAGCTCTTAATTAACTTTGATGCTTGAGTTTAGAAATCTTAAATATGGACATACGGGGTTTGTGTAAACCTGTAGAGCTGTATATATGAATATACATAAATAAATAAATACATACATATATATATATATATATATGTAACTGATTATGTATATATGGTATGTAAATAAGTTTTCATGAGGTAATTATGCTTCAGGTCTGCTAATACCCTATAAACTCATAATCCTGAAACCCTGAATCAGGTATAGAAGGGTTTAAACTCAAACTACAGGATGTATATATATTTATATATATATAAGAGTGTACATAAATATACAAATTCAACTCGATGATCATGACAATATAAATCCCTTACCTTAGTTCGAAGAGGAGGAGGAGAGGCTCGAGAAGTTTAGCTGAAGCTTGCAGGAGGTTCGAGTGTGGAAGAGCTCAGGGTTCTTGAGGAGTGATGGGTGTGCCTAAAAAAGCTAAAGTTTACAGAATATTTTAAGGAAACAATCCTAGTATCTGAGGCTTAAATTCCTTATAAAAATACTAGGGGGTCTGTCATTATGGAAACCACATGAGAGGAGGGTCCAATGGGTGTAAAGGGTGTAGATAATGGTGAAAATAGGGTGTAGGGGTTACTGGTGTAGTGAATGCCATGGAGAAGAAGATGTCACTGTAGGAAGGAAAACATAAAAGAATAGACGGCTATGATTCAACTTGGATTTGATCTTAATGTTGGGGCACTTATACGGATTTAAAGGTGATGGACGGCTTGGATTAAATCCACAACCAGATCGGGTGGCTCTGGTTCAAAGGGGGGTTTTAAAAATACTAGACGGCCGAGATTATACTCATGTCGGATCATACGATGCTCAAAACTCATGGAGATAACAGCGGCCACTGAGAATCTAGCTTCGGATTTAAACTGATGACCCAGATCATGCACAATGTAATACAACAGTTCAGATCCCATTTTACCCAAAAATCATTATCCCACATCGAATCGGAGAAGCACATGTGGATTCCTTATAATCCTGAAGATCCTATGGATAGCTCAAAAAAACACAACACACAAATAGGGAGCCTTATACATGGGATCCCGATCCCCCCATAGGCCTCATCCTACCCCTTATTCGTTTTGGCCTCGTGCCCACGGTGGTGTGCTCATGTGCTCATATGCCCCTATGTGACCTTCGGGGAGACTATGCCCAAGCTCGGGCCGGCCTAATCTGAGGTTGAGGCCTAGGCTCAACTACCTAGCATGAGCTACCTCCCTTATCCTGGCTAAAGGGCTGGCCCAAGTGGGCTTAATTTTTTTAGTAAAATCCAAACTTACAAAATTATAAATTCGTAAATAAATTAATTCATTATCTTTTAAAATATGACTTTTATTTAAACATTGAAAGGTTAAATAGTACAAATTATATTATACTTTGTCTTAACTAAGAGTATTTCTAAAAATTATATAAACACTACAGTTATAATATACAAATTCTATAAATTGAAGTCTAATATGGAAACTTTTATACTAGTATAAAACATAGTCATTAAACACTGTTTAATTAAAACATTGTCTAAGATTTAGAAATTAAAACATTTAAAACATATTTGAAATGTTTTCAAGGTGTTTTAATTCCTCATCTAATTTCAAAATAATTTAAGTTTAGTACAAAATATTATACAATGTTCTTTTTAAAGCTCATACATAGAGGTTGTTTTTTAATTTTCAATCCCTAACTTAAAGATTTGGACAATTAAATTATACTTTAATGATTTTAATTAATTCACCAAAAGGCCAATGACTATAATTATAGCCCTTTGAATTCAAAGAACACCCAAGGAAACGTTCGAGTTGGTGCCTTATAAGACCATGCATTAGGGTGTCCTAAATTCAAGGCAATTGAAGAAAATGGATCTTGTCATTCCATTTGTTCTTATCTTGGCTGTGGTGGCTTTGGTTGTACTAATGTTTGTTATGATGGATCCTAAGGAACCATATTATCTTCTTGGGGTTCTTGTTGTTTTTGTTGGTATCCCTTTAATTTTTATAGGGTTTTTAATAATAATTTTTGGGTAGAATGGTTTCTTTTGATCTTGGTACATTGTAAAAACTTCGGAGTTTTGTTTAAATAAAAAACCTTATGTTCATATCATATGTTTTGTTTGGTTAGAAAGAAATTTTAAAAAAATAAAAGCATAATATTATCATTATATAAGATAAAAGTTTTGGGGTGTTACATTATTACCCCTATAAAGAAGTGTGTCCTTGAAATTCCATTCACATAAACTTGTTCAAAGATTCCTTTACAAACTTCACTACATCCTCCTTCTTGGAGGATCCTTAGGTAATGCTAGATGAATACCCACTTTGGTGTTCAACTCTTATGTTTCCCTGGCCCAAACACAACTTGGGAATAGAGGTTTGAACTCATGCATAGTACATTCGGGCTTATAGAGTGAGGCTCAGATGATGGAATGTTTGGATATGTCCAAATGGACAAAGTCTCTAAGGACTCACTAGACTATCTCCTAATTGAGAATATCCAAGTTATAGACATGGTCGTATAAGATGAAACTGAGGAGTTGGTATATGTATGTTGTACAAAAGTTTCTCTCCAAAGCAGCCTCTTGAAATCCCACTCTAGCTGTGAAGTTTTGGGCTAGAGTAAATCATAGGAAAATTTCATCGTGGTATTTTCCCCTTTTCATGTACTTGGCTAGTTGGACCATTGTTATGCGGTGGTATAAATAAGCATTCCACTGGCAGGAGCGGAGAATTTCCAAAATTTTTGATATACCATAAAGTTTCTTGCATGTTCTTCGCAAGTTTTCAAAGGGTAGGTACTCTTCCTCACAAGTTTTGACCATAATAACCTCTAGTATCTCAACGGGTAGGGATAAAATGTGGGTTTGTCCTACCATTTGAAAATTAATTATGAAAGTTCACTTAGTGAAATCCACCCAAAAGTATAAATGATGAAAAGAGAGAAGAAAGAAGTGATAACAGTTCATATTCTCATATTACAACTCATACATAAAAAATTCTAACGGTTCCCCTAGTTACTAGTTAAACGAATTCCCAAAACAAGTTCAAAACTCTAAATTTCCCTGAATCATATGCAGCCCGAGAAATCTAGTTCAATCTCATGGGTGCACTTATGGTGTATCTAGAGTTTGGAATGAGGGGTGTATAACTGAGAGACGTTAGTATGTACTTTTTGTTTGTTCACAGTACATAAGGCTTCAAATTCAAGAATGTCAAAGTCCATTACATGACCAAAATGTCCATAAGACAAGACTTGACAAATATATACTACACGAAGGTATCCCACTACTGAAGCTTCTTGGAAGGCTATAAGGGATGAGATGCCTTCTATTGTGGTGAAACATATAAAAATTCCTTCTAAGTATTTACCATGACGTGGGTAGGATGGAAATTTGGTTTTCATCATAAGAAGATAGTCCAAACCTTCTCCTCAGTGGAGTTAAAGTACTGGGGAGAGTTGGATACATTATAGAGGTGTTTTCATGTCATATGGATATGGGAATAATTTAAAAACATTTCATGGATATATATATAAATTATGTTTCTAGGGTGTCATTGAGAAGTGAAAGAAGACTACTAAATTCGTTGTCCATCGAAAAATTAAAAAAAACTTCATATTTAGTAATTATCAAGTAAACTTTTTTTTGTTTCAGTTCTAGATTTCCAGAGTTATCTAAACTGAATCCTCTGATACCAACTATGAGGACCCATCCCCAGAAACACCTGGATCCTATGCTTCAGAACATGATTTGTGAAATTTACAAAAACATGCATTTATATACTACACATCATGTCCCATATAGAGGATTGAATTCGGTTTAGGTTCTGGGAAACCATGAACTTTTTTCAAGCTTCTTTAGCTGAGAACTGATACATGAAAATTTTTATTACAAAAAATTAGGGTGAGCATACGAATGCCCAGTAAGGGGTTTTAAAAAATAACATAATAAACCAATATAACTTTGGAATAAATAGTTTAAACATTTCCATAAAACATTTTCTTTCAAATGTTGTAACACATGTAACATACCATAACAATTTCCTAGAAAATATAAGTGCACAATTAAAAGTATATTACCTGAATTGCAAGGGAGCATGATTGAATTATAGTCATTCTCATTCAGAATTATATGTGAAAGACATCCTAGATTTTATAAGTATGACATGTGAGTATTCAGCTACAAAATTTATTAACTAAGAGTATTGCATGATCAGAGATGCACTTAAATAAAAACTTTAATTTCATTTTTTTACTACTGAGAGACATACACTAACTGAATACTCTCTAAGTACTTAATAAATAATATGCCATAACATTTACTTCTTTTTATTTTCATAAACATAAGTTCTTAAACCAAGAATATTCTACTAGATGAATATTCTTCTCCGTAATTAAATTTCATAGCCATAATGAGGAAACTGAATATGCTGGACATCATAACCATTCTGTCCAGGCCTCGTGCTAGGACCATAAATAATCATTTTTTCAAAGTCTTGGGTCATGACCATAGTTTGTCACATGAGACCTAACGATGCACAGAGGGGCTATAGTGGGCCCTACTTGCCACATACTAAGTCTAATGCATTTCTAATCTCTCTAAATCAATGTGCACATACTACTCTCATTTAGTAAATTACCTATAACTTATTATTTCAAGTGTTACATATTTCTTGTTTCCTTATTTCACATTACTCAAAGTTTCCCACACCCCCTTGATAAATTTAGTGTTTCATCAAATTGGTTATAATGGTTAAATTTTATCCTCTAATGTTTACATATATATATTAAGTGAATCATGCATTTAGATTTTAATAACAATTCCATCAACTACATGACTATTTCACTGAATGGTAAAAATGATAAGCGGATTTTGGGAATATGTGATGAAAAATAATGCACTAAAAGAAACACAAATCTTGTCACTTGTAATGATAAATTATAAAACCATATTAATCAATGATATCTAGAATTTTATCTGATTCATAATCAATTAAAAGGTAAACCAAGCATTTCATATAGGGTTTAAAACTTTTATATTCTCAAACATTTTTTGAAAATATGCTTTTGTATAACACACCATAATGTCAAAAATAGAAATAAAGAAACTCATCCACAACCAATACCAAAAACCCATTAACACCCATATGACATAAAATTGTCAAGAGTTCTTGAATTTAAAACCATATAGTGAAATTAAATGGTTTACTTATTAAAATACTAATGTATGTACATATATGCTTATTTAAACATGAATATTTTACATGTAATATAGAGTACACTAATGGGTCTTACCACAAAATTAGTTTCCACTTACTTACTTATCAAAAAACCATTAATCATAAAAGTTTCATGTTGAAGGATTTACAACTGGTCTAGGAGGTGAGATACACAAATTATATCATTATAATATACCGTGTATACTAAATATAAATATATATATGAAAATATAACAAATTCTATTTCATCTTTGAAACTCAAAGTATAGAATACTTGAAACTAAACCTCAAGGAGGTTCTTTCAAAACCGTATGTTTATATATATATATATATATATATATATATAAGAAAATACGTAATCAGGTTTGTAAAGTATAAAATTTTTACAAAAAATATAGTTCTTCTCATTTTGAAGTTCTTAATTAACTTTTATGCTCGAGCTTAGAAATCTTAAATCTGGGCATAAGGGGTTTATGTAAACCTGTAGGGATGTATATATGTATATATATATATATATATAAACACACACACATATATATATATATGTAACTGATTATATATATATGGTATGTAAATAAGTTTTCATGAGGTACTTATGCTTCATGTCTACTAATACCCTATAAACTCGAAATCCTGAAGCCCTAAATCGGGTATAGAAGGGTTTAAACTCAAACCGTAGGATGTATATATATTTATATATATACAAGAGTGTACATAAATATATAAGATCATCTCAATGATCAAGACAATATAAATCCATTACCTTAGTTCAAATAGGGGGAGGAGAGGCTTAGGAAGTTTAGCCGATGCTTGTAGGAGGTTCGAGTATGGAAGAGCTGAGGGTTCTTGAGGTGTGACAGGTGTTCCTAAATTAGCTAAAATTTACAAAAATATTTTAAGGACACAATAATAGGATAAAAGGATTAAATTTATTATAAAAATACTAGGGGGTCGATCATTGTGGAAACTGCATGACATGATGGTCTAGCAGCTGTAAAGGGTGTAGAAAATGGTGCAAATAGGGTGTAGGGGTTACTGGTGCAGTGCACGCCATGGGGAAGAAGATGTCGCTCTGGGAAGAAAACCATAAAATAATGGATGGCTGGGATTCAACTTGGCCTTGATTTGATGTCTGGGGCACGTCTGTTGATTTAAAGGTGATGGACAGCTCAGATTAAATTAGTATCATGATCGGGTGTCTCTGGTTCAATGGGGTGTTTTAAAAATCCCAGATGGCCAAGATTAGTCTCACGCCAGATCAGATGGTGCTCAAAACTCATGGAGATAACTACAATCATTGAGAATTGAGCATCGGATCGAAACAGACGGCATAGATCATGCGCAACAAGATCCAATGGTTCAGATCCACTTTTTCCCAAAAATCCTTGTCCCACATCGAATCGGAGAAGCACGCATGACTTCCTTATAATCCCGAAGCTCTGATGTATTGCTCAAAAAAAACACAACACACACATAGGGAACCTTATACATGGGCTCTTGCTCCCCCACCAGGCCTTGTACTACCCCTGCTTCGCCATGGCCTCACACCCACAGTGGTGCGCTCATGCGCTTTTGTGCTCATGTGTTCCCTTTGGGGAGACTATGTCCATGCTTAGGCTGTCCTAAGTTGAGGCTGAGGGCTAGGCTCATCCACCTAGCATGAGCTGCCTCCCTTGGCCTGGCTAATGGACTATCCCTAGTGGGCTTAATTTTTTTAGTAGAATTAAAACTTACAAAATTATAATGTCAAAAAAAATTAATTCATTATCTTTTAAAACATGACTTTTATTTAAACTTTGAAAGGTTAAAGAGTACAAATTAAATTATACTTTGTCTTAACTAAGAGTATTTCTAAAAATTTTATAAAGACTAAATTTATAATATAAAAATTCTATAAATTTAAATCTAATATGAAAACATTTATACTAGTATCAAACATAGTCATTAAACACAACTTAATTAAAACATTGTCTAAACTTTGGAAATGAAAACATTTACAACATATTTGAAATGTTTGTAAGGAATTTGAATTTGTCATCTCTTTTCAAAATCATTTATGTGTAGTTCAAAATATTATACCATGTCCTTTTTAAATCTCATACTTAGAGGTTTTATTATAATTTTTAATACATAACATTAATATTTGGAAAACTAAATTATACTTAAATGTTTTTATTTAATTCATAAAAAGTCCAATGACTATAATTATAGCTGTTGGAATTCAACAGCCACCTAAGGTAACAGTCAAGTTAATACCTTATAAGACCATTCCTTAGGGTGTCCTAAATTCAAATCAATTGAAGAAAATGTCTCTCGTCGTTCCATTGGTTCTTATCTTGGTTGCGGTGGTTTTGGTTGTACTAATGTTTGTTATGACGGATCCGAAGGACCCATATTATCTTCTTGGGGTTCTTGTGGTTTTGGGTGGTCTCCCTGTAATTTTGATATGGTTTTTAATAGGAATTTTTTGGTATAATGGTTTCTTGTGATCTTGGTAAATTGTAAATACTTCGGTGTTTTGTTTAAATAAAAATCCTTGTGTTCATATCATAAGATTTTTTTGATTATAAATAAATTTAAACAAAATAAAAGCATAATATTATCATTATATGAGATACAAGTTTTGGGGTGTTACATATATGGTGTAAATAATTTTCATTATACATGTAATATCATAAATCCATAAAAATTCAGGGTATTTTAAGTTTCAATTTTCATTATTTCATTCATGGGGATTTTACATGAATATTACCATGTGATAATGGATTTCATCTCAATTTACATTTCATTGAGACATGTTTGTTAATATACACCTATTAAATTTTATATTGCATATATCCTTCCCCTTTAATTTATTTAACATGAATACCTATTTATTCATAATGATTAATGTTTCACTTAATGTTTATTCTTCTAGGGGTTAAAATTCATAAGTTACCATAGTAGTAAAAATTATTGTACATTCCCACTTTATTTTGTGATTGTTAACTCTCTCTTAAAACAATAATTTTATTTTGATCATTTTTCATTGGTCATTAAATTTATATTAAATATAAATATTATTTTTACCAGGTATATGATTATTTCCTAAATATTATATCACTTTTACATATATTATTTACTCTAAAATTTATTTAATTATTTAGAGAATTATTGATAAATTTATATTATTTACTCAATATAGATATATATTGATAAGGAATACTGAATCATGAATTAAATTGATTATATTATATATGAGGGATGCTTTGAACATGAATTTATGGGTGGGAACCAATTTTAGATATCCCCTAAATTCATTGACAAGTCTCATGAGACAAATCAGTTAGTTAAATCAGATGGGTTTTTATCAATAGTTTGAAACTATCTAGTGAAAGGTCTTGACAGTATAGGTATCATGATTCTTGAGATCATGATGTCTAATAATTTTGAATTTCCTTAATTATTAATTTATTTATTATTATTATCCATGATATTTTTTCCATGATATTATCTATTTATTCATTTCATTCTCAGTTTATTTATTAAATGATATGTGTGTTCAGTTATTTACCTTATTGTATTGATTATGCCTTATCCAATAATGATAGCCAAGTTATTAATTAAATTTAATGTGTGTGTAGTTATTTATATTTCCATATTGATTATGACTTACTAATTCTTGATATATTTCATTTATATTACCCTTACTGATCATTTGAGCTTACATTTATTTTGTTTCATTTCCCTGTGATATGAAGTTGAATCCTTTGAATGAGTTTCAGGGATACTGAAAATTTTATTTTGTTATGTATTATTTTCTATTACCAATGTAAAATGGGTATCATATATGAATATAGTTCTTCAACACTAATAAACTTTTCGGTCCTTTGGGATTTGACCATTTGTATCTATTCCAATATAATAAATTAGGCCCCGAATTTGGGTTAATGGAGTTGGGGTCATCACATTGGGAAAATGGAAACCTAGGAAATGGTGAGCTCAAATTCATATTAAGTGTAAACATTGGAGATATCAATAAGTGGACATAAGCTATTATAATATAAGCATAAGTTTATGACGACATTATCATAACTAATAAAAGTCATACATAATTAGTTAAAGATCATTAATCTTGAGTCCATGAATAAGGATTTTTAATATAAAATACATAAATAATAAGAGTACGCAATCAAAAATGATCAATCATGATCCATGAGAACATATCATAAGCATTGTTCATAAATTTATGACAAACACATAAGTATTAAAAATAATTTCCTTAGTCAAGGTTCACTTCAAAGATTATCATAGTGGATAAATTCCCCTTTGGAGTTTGGTTCACTCCCCAATCTATCATTTCATATTCCAAGGTTCACTCCCAAGACTATCAGAGAGGACAAATTCCCTTAATAAATTGGGTTCACTTCCTATTCTAGTCTATAGTTTCTCATGATATATCATTCTTTAACCATTTCATTGGAGGGATATCTAATTATGATCCCACACCTCACATAATGAAAACCATACATAAGTGTTCCAGAAGATCAAAAAAACATTCATAATTTATTCATAGAATAATCCATTAAAAAATAAATTGGATTCGTAAATATTTCACTATATCATAATCATAATCCATTCAAATAATTGGTGGTGGTATCATAAAAACATTCATTATTTCATCATATGAAAATTGACCCATGGAAATGAAAGTGTTTCATAAAAACATTCTTAAAAAATTATTATCATAAACCATTCAAAGAAATTAAGTAAATGGTATCATAAGAATATATCCCCAATAGAGAATAATAATCCTTAAGGGTTGTTGACAGAGATGAAAAATATCTTTAAAAGAGCATTTGACCATTTCTTGGAAACATGGAGAATATCCATTTCTTTTGGTGTCCTTATAAATTCAAAATTCACAGGATATTGAGAAAAATATTGTCTTTGAAAATAAAAATGGAAATATGTAAAGGAATATTCAAATAAAATAACAGTCATTATGGTAGGAAAATCCATTCATTTGATAAATTTTAAAACAAATATTTATCTCACACTTTTTTGTAAAAAGTAAGAAATATCCTATGGGTATAATATTATAGAAATACATTTAAAAACATTTAAAAACATTTAAAGAGAGATTAAAATATGGATAAAAATGAATTTAACAAATAAATATATCATAGATAAGAAAATTCTCTTAAAAAATTTTAATGAACATGGAAATGAAACAAAATATTCACCTAACAAAGAGGAAAATAATGTCATCATTTTTTAAAAACCATTTTCTCTATCATTTCAAGTTCCAAAGAGATAAAAATGGAAAAAAAATACATGAATGTTCCAGGAATTTTCAATGTAGAATAAAATATATGGGGTTTAATTGATAATTATCTTATAATTTCCCTCAATGGAAATTTAATATAGATAATCCTGAAAAGAAAAAATATTATAATATAAACCCTTACCTCTTTGGAAACATTGGAATTATAACCCCCTGAAAGAAATAACTTCAAATGAAACATTAAATACAATGAATATAAATATAATAACTATGTGAAATATCAAAGGGGTAGTATAAACACCATATAAACACAAATAGAGGCATAATATGAAATAAGTCTCAACAAAACAATATTGAGAATAGAACTCTTACCTCAATTCATATCTTACTTCTTTCGCATTAAAATAACTTATATAATAAAAATATATTTATTATACAAATATTATATAACCATATTCATTTATAACTTACCATATATCATTCCTTTATAATCTTATATTACCCTTTTATTAATAATAATTCATTAAAATGAACATTTGGGTGAAAATGTTTTCATTTAACATGCATGTAAGATCCCATGTTTTAGACCTACTGACATTTCCCAAAGCAATTTGAGTTTTTTAATTTGGTGGATGGGATTAATTATAAACTCATCCTTGGAATGTAAATATGAGCTTTAAAACACTTAAATGTGTTTTTTCGATGAGGTTTAAGTACCAAGAGGTGGCTCGGGAGTCTGTGTAAGTTTCAAGAGCATCAATACCTAAATATATAGTTTTAAAAGAAGTGGGAAAGAGAGCAAGGTTGGAACACGATCAGTGTATACCATGTGTCTCAACAGTGTGGCATGTTTTGTATAGGGACACAATTTTTTTGAACCATGTGGCCTCTAGAATAAACTATGTGGCCTTATCCAATAGGTCTTAGGATATCTCATGATTAGTTATAACCATGCAATAGGAGGTGCATGTCCATAAGGCGACATCTTCAAAAAAACTAACGAGGGTAGCACATGGGTTGTGCATGGTTTTACAAATTATACACCTAGCTTTCACCCTTAGTTAAATTTAGGTAGTGCCATTGCATGGTTGGAACATAGATAGACAAACCATGTGGCCAAACCATGTGGCTCATTAATGGGATGGAAATTATGGCTTTCCCCTCTAGACAATTTCTTCCTTTATCCCATATTTCTACATCCATCCACACATAACAGTCCTCACGTGGGTACCCTTTTCCACTCCTCTAAGAATAGAGAGATCTTCTACATGTGGTGTACAAAATAACTATCATCAGGTATGTTGTAATCATATCATTAATCTCTATACTCCTATTTATTTCATTTTTAGTTTACCTCACAATATCAAATTCTAAATCTATGAAAGATAATTCACCCTATTTTCAAGGTGTTTTTCTATTTCTTCAATTTCTCCCATACTATCTCGAATAAAAGATCGATATTGGGGGAGTAAAGTGCCCTTGGTATAAGTTAGGTGGCCAATGATTCGACCTTATTTTCTATCATCTTTTTAAAATACACCATTGTGTCACGTGCAAGACATCCAATACTTCACCTATTAAATGTGAAATTTAACATGTAAATTACTATGCCTAAATTCATATTTTTTGTAATTTTAAATTTCACCATTAGAGTATTTATATCATGAATCTACCCACAAATTTGGGTGTGTTTGTCATATGCATTGACCTTTAGGCTTAGTTTTGAAATAAAAACCACCTTTTTAGGTGCATTGACTTTACTTCACCCAGAATGAGGCATGAAATGGAATTGAATAAATGATATATGGGTGGTTGTTTTCCCCACTTAACTTAAGATTATTATTTTTATAATGGTAGAATGATCCTTTAAGAGGAAATGACCTTTTGAGATATAATGAAATTTTAATAGAAAGGATCTACACTTGGACCATATTAATTAATGAACGTAATTCTTGACTGGACACACTTGATAAATTGATAGTGTCATGGACCTTCCCATGTCCTTATTAAATGATTATAAATGGAATGAACCAAATTTTATACCTGAATTGTGATATGTAATGATTATAGACATGAAATATTTATTATTTTATATATATAAATTTTAATACTTTTTCATGGTGTCCCTTATGGTTGTGATACTCAAGAATGGAATCCATTACCTTTTTGATAATCAAGCATAGAGTCCCTAACTTTTTGTGATACTCAAGCATGGTGTCCCTTACATTTTCTATAATCAAGAATGGTGTCCCTTACCTATGTGATACTCAGGCATGGATTCCCTTACCATTTTTATACTTTGGAATGGAATCCATTACTTTTTTTATACTTGGGAATGGAATCCCTTACCTTTTGGATACTCAAGAATAGAGTCCCTTAATTTTTGTCATTGTGATACATAAAAATGGTGTCCCTTATATAATGTGATACTCAGTCATGTATTCCCTTTTAAATTTTGATACTTAGGAATGGAATCTCTTCTATAATGTGATACTCGAGAATGGTGACCCTTGATTAAAATATCAGAACACTAGGATTATGCCAGAATGCCTAAGTTAAGCCTCAAGTCACGGCTATTTATAAGTATATATATATATATATATATATGTTGTTATGTATATATTACATATAGATACATATGTATATATATACCTATTTACATGGTCACACATTTTCATAAGTGTTCTGGATTATGCTGAAGTAGGTATTGTTGGTCAAGTTTCCTTTGAGGAACACAAGACCGACATATTTTATGTTTATTTATTTAATGCCTTTTTGATTTACCTAAACACTTTTATATTTTATAATAAAAGACTCATTTTCATTAGACACCATCAATGGTGGTCTATAGAGTATATATCACACCCTGTTTGGGCCACCATTGGGCACCTAAATATACCTCATGGTTACAGTTTCAGGTCAATTGGATGGTGTTATATTCTGTAACTCTATGGCATGGGAGCTTAGGAGTACTTCTCTAAGACAGATTTCAATATTCCCATAGAGATGTCCTTTGGGATTTTGATCTTTTATTTTGTATTTTTTATGTATACCTATTATATGTATTCCACCAATATATTGTAGCACCATATGAACAAGCATGTTTGTATTATATTAGGCATTTCCATGTTATAGTTTTCCACTGCCTTTCATTTATATTACTTCTATTATTGTTTAATTTGTATATACTGATGTGCTACTCTAATAATGAGGTTATATTCTCCCCATCATACCATAATTATACCATTTCTTTTAGTCATAAGCCTTTGTTTTATGGAGAGGCATGCTTGAGGCCACGTGACCGAACTACTTGGGGACCCGTTTTAGTGGCTCCCAGATCAAGATGTTACAAAGTGGTATTAGGTCCATTTCCCCTTTATATTACTATTTTTCAATAGTATACAGAAGACTAGGAATGTTTTTTAATGTGGTAAATAACCATTTCTAGAAGTAATAAACCCATTCATGGGGAAAGGATAACGGGACAGGGATAAGATTGTTTTTCATGTTGTTTGTTATTATAGTGGATTATTATTTCACCTTAAGTGATCAATGTACTTTCGTTTGCTTACTAATTTATGGTAATTATCACATTTTACCATTTTCCTGGTATGTAAAGGTATTATTCTTACATGAATCATTATAGGCACATAAAGATTCAAATTCCATGCATATTCTACTCTATGTAGGTTCCATTGTTTAACTATTTGATATATTATGAATGTTCCTTGTGTGATTTATTATTATGCTTGATGATATACCATGTTTCTTTGGTTTCTTATTTATATGCTTTTATTTACTACTATGATATAGTATATATGGATATAATTATTGAATAATATTAGTTATTAATGTTTTAGGATCACCATAAATGGTTTTTCCCATATATATTTTTCACAACACCTTAACTAACCAATGACTACATGTTTGAGCCATGGACCATTGATCGCTTGGAATGAAACATTTATGGTTGTGATTAAATGGGTACCAAAATAGTTTATATTCTGTATGGGACCTTATAAATTGGTTATGGTAACCCATGTATTCTAACCATTACATGTTAATTTTCTAAATTCTCATATCAATGATAAAAACCCTGTGTTGCACCTACATGTATCTTAATTGTAATTTATATGGGAAAGAAAGTTTATAAATTGGTAATGTAAATTCATACAACTAAACCATATTATATGTTGAATTTAGATCCCCATAGATAAATGGTGGCCTTTATAAAAGAAATTACATGTATGACAACGCATCTAACTAAATTTTTAAATGAAAAACTGAACCCAAGTAGGTAAGTTGGGGTATGATACTTATAAGATAAAAACAATAATGTTGTGTTAAATCTTGTATAAAATAATTGTTATGTGTTACGTTTAAATGGGATCTTAATTGTAATTTATAGAGAATTGACATCGAAAATTGGGAATGGTGTCCCATATAATTGAATCCATATTGACATGATGGGACCATCGTAGGTCACATGTTTTCTTCTGTTATTTGGTATTTAACCCTATGGGGGTATTCTTATGATAAATGGGATGGTTATTTTAAGTTTCTATAGTCTCTTATATGGTTTTACATATAAGTGTATAGTGGAATCTTACTTGATCATTTCCCTATTATTAATAAAAGATTTTTCATCTATTTTTGAGATGTATTTATAAAGGGATTTGGTTAAATAAAATAAAAATTACAACCTAAAGGTTGTTTTCCTTTATATATTGGAATTGATATTTTATTTAACTAAGACCAGTTATGAGAAAATTATGAAAAAAAGTATAAAAGGAGTATACAATATACATTTCTTAAATTATGATAGGATGTAAGCTCAGTAATTAATTCCTGAAGGAAGTTTGATATAACTTTAATGTGTTTCCTTTTAGTGTTTTCTAATAAAGTACCAATTATAGTTTTCATTCATAGATAGTACTTGGTGTTTCTTTAATTACATCTCTTTAAATGCTTAAAAATAAATGTGAACCAATGTAAATGTCATGAATAAAACCTTTTAGTTGTGTTCATATCCTAACCCCCGTGTAAGGGTAGTTTAACTCTTTCCTTGAGTTTTTATTTGGACGAGAAAGTGAGTTTTTTCCATAGACTTCTTCTTTCATTGCTTGAACCTAGATGATATGTGGTAGGGCCTTGTGATATTTTTCAGTATGACTCTTAGTTTTTAAAATGAAACCAAAGTTATATGGGTGTTTTTTTGGTAAATTGAACCTTGTTAAAGGATGTGATCATCATGTAATTATCAAATTCAATGGGTTAGACATGCCTAGTGCATAATTGTCCACATAATAGGTTGTGCGACCCTTATTCCTCTTCAGTGATAAATGAACTAGAAAGTCCTCATCTATATTAACATTCATTTAGGATATTACAACTCAAGGAAAAATATTTTGTATGGGGAAATAGATAATGAATGCATAGGGATAATAAGTGTATGGATAGTATTATATGATGTGTTGTTATGTTAATAAAGTCTCAGGGTAGTACTCGTTGATATAGGTGGTACACATTGAGTTGATAAATGTTTCAATGAATCATATGAGTTTGGGGAAAATAATTTAATCCTTGGGATATTATGTTTTGATCATGGTATATCTATGAGGTTGAGTGACCTGGGTGTTAGAGAAAATCAAACTCATCCTAATTCTTAGGATGATTTTTTTAAGGATTGGGTGTTGTGATACACTGGTCAATATGGTTTTGTCTTCTAGTCTTAGTTCGAATTACATATATATAAAATTAATCCATTCTAGAATTATTTTAATTGGATATTTTTCCGCTATTTTAATTTTTATTCTTGTTAGAAGAGTTTTGTATATTTCCATAACATGTTTTCCATGGTGGATAGAGCATGTGTTGTTGGATGATTTCTCAACTTTAGTAAACAATGACTAGGACACTCTTAAGGTGGTGAGAATTTGATCTAAAAGTTTTAGTGTTTCCTTTAAAGTAGAGTGAATGAAACTATGAAAGTTACATTTTGAAATAGTTGTATTTTCTTATGAATTCCCATGGGGTTTGTAAGATTGGATACGTTTTAATGTTTGCAAGGTATCACGATGATGATATGGTTTTTTGTGTATGCAACCTTTGGGGAAACCATTAGTTGGGGATGGAATTCAGTGTTTATAATTGAGTGATAATGAAATGTCTAGGGTGGTGAGGGCATTTTGGATGGGTAGTGATGACATGTAGGCAAGTGGAGTCAAGTTTCTTCAAAAAAAATCCAACCATATAGGGGTTGTCTTTTCCCCTCAAGCATAGTTGGATATGGTTTGTTTGAAACCATACTGAGAACTTCATCGTAGATATAACAGGAGTTCCATGGATCTTCTTGGTAATTCTTATTATCCTCTTAGTGTACTCTATTCATAGTGTGATCATGTAATATATTTTAATATCATCTATGATACACTAATACATCATCAGTTATATGACGATATAAAGAAATAAATTATAATGACATCTATTTTAATAAAAACTCAATGGGATTTTTGTGTTGAAAGTGTGGTTATTTATAGAGATAAAATTAGTCCTATGTGATACATGGTTTTATTGATAGGAATTCCTTGGGTGGACTCACAAACACTAGAAAGTTATTTGAATTGACTATCATTGGGATCATTCAATGTTTTGATGCTTGGACATTTAGGTTATGTACCAACATCTCACTTATAAATGTTGGAGTATGGACTACCTTGGATAAGACCCTTGGACTATAGTGGATGATTTTGATGTTATGATATACTTTTAGACGAGATCAGTTGTTTTAATTAAAGGGTGATGATCCAAGGTTACTAGATTTGGTATACACTCACATCATGTGGTGGAATGATGAAAAAAATGAACATTTTTTATAGAGGAATCATAGGTAGCTGGTTATGGGTCTCACTGATCGTACTCTAAATTAAATTAGTATGAATTAGATTGGACTCATTGTAATAAGGTTTTTAATGAATCAAACACTAAATTTGATCATTTCTAGAAATAGTCTGCCAGTAGTGGCTCAACTTCACTCCCTTTGTTTCATGAATGTGGTTGGTGAGGAACGTCTTTTGGAACATCGTCTGGATGAGGTGAGTGTATTGAAAAGTTTTTTCGATGATTTACATGAAAAGTATTCTCAATTGGGGAATTGCGGTTGATTGGAAATTTATCGTTTGATCAATATTAGATCATTCCAAGAGCATTGTTAGAATCCTATGGGCATGTTAAAATATACAATTTTGATAGTGGAGATATTATGACTTGGAATTGGACTTTAAATTCTAGAACCTATGATAGAGAGAACTATAGGTTAGATGGTGAAAATACAATGATGAGATCGTGTATTAGGCTATATGAGACTGGGTAAGAAATTTATTTATGATTTAGTTCTATTTGTGAGTTTTGGCTTAGATTTTGGTGGTTTAAGCACCTTATGCTTAATGTGATGCTTGGAGGTGTGTTGGGTGTTTGAAAATACAACATGACCATTTAAGAAAGGTTTTAGGAAGAAAGTAGGTTTATTTTTGTTTTTATTTTCCTACAAGGAATCTAAGGCTTGATAATTTCTAAGGTGGGGAGATAGTTAGATCCTGTGTTTTATACCTATTGAAATTTCCCATGGAATATGAGTTTTTTCATTTGAAAGATGGGATGAATTATAAACTCATCTCAAAATGTAAATCTAAGAGTTATAATAGTTAAAAAAATATTTTGGATGAGTTTTAAGGCCCAAGATGTGTCTTGGTGTCCGGGTGAGTATCATGAGATTCAAGAATCAAAAAATCAGTTTTGGAAAAATCAATCAAGGGTTCACATTTGGTGTACCGTTTGTGAAAATCATACGGCACAACCATACAGCCTGTTTTGTTTAGGGACATGATTTTATTGAACCATGTGGCATGCATGAGAAACCATGTGGACTTTTGCTAAAGGTATAATGGTGTCACATGGATTGGTTTAACCATACATGAGGATTTACATGGTCGTGCATAGACATTTATAAAAAATTATAGAGGAGAGCACATGGCCAATGCACAGTTTGAAAAACCATGCGTCTATCCTACACCCTTAGTGACACTTAAGGAATGGAACCACATGGTTGGTTCACGGTTATCCAAACCATCCATCCAAACCATATAAATCATTAATGGGATACAAATTATAGTTTTTCCCATCCAACATATTACTTCTTTATACCCTCTTTCTCCATTCATCTTCACACAACAGCCCTCCCTTAGGTTTCCTTTTCTCTCCTCTATGCATGGAGAGATATTCTACATGTAGTGTCTAAATAAAATGACATCATGTGAATTATAATCACATAGGTAAGCTCTATACTTCTCTTGATTTTTTTCAGTTTACCTTTACATGTCAAATGCTAAATCCATGCGACCTAATTCACCCTATTTTTAGGGAGTTTTTATATTTCATTGATTTATCTTGAACCACTCAAATCAAGGATTAATATTGAGTGTGTGAATAATCCTTGGTATAGGGTATGTGGTATAATTATTTTCCCTTAAAGTATATCATTATTTAAAATATATCATTGTGTCTTGCATCTGACATTCCATGTACAACCTTCTAAATGTGAAATTTAACATGTAAATTCTTATGCCTAAATTCATATTTTTTTGTGATTTTGAATTGAAAAATTAGACGATATTTATCATGAATTTACCCACTCCTTTGGGTGTGCTGCTCATATCCTTCGACTTTTGATCTATATCTGGATATCAAAAAAACCAGATGAGGTGATTTGACTATCCTTATCCCGAAATGAGATGCTAAATGGAATTGAATGAATGGTGATAAATTGGTTGTTTTCCACCTTATCTTAATAGCATTATTTATATCATTATAGAGCCTTACTTGGAGAGAAAATAACCTTTTTATATAGAATGATATGTTAATTTAAAGTTTCTACACTTAACCCATATCAATTAATGAACATAATTCTTAACACATCTCACTTGATAAATTGATAGTGGCATGGAAATTCCCACGGTCTTCTTAAATAATGATATATGGAATGAACCGAATTGTATACTTGAATTGTGATATGGAATGATTATGGACAAGGACTCTTTATTATATATATTTGTGTGTCTATGTGTGTGTGTGTGTGTGAGTGTTCTAATACTCAGGCATGGAGTCCCTTACCTTTATAATACTTGGTCACGGTGTCCCTTAACCATGGCATCCCTTACTTTTTGTGATAATCGAACATGAAGTCTATTACCTTTTTGATACTCAGGTATGGAATTCCTTACCTTTTGGATACTTGGGCATGGAATTACTTACCTTTATGATACTCATGAATGGAATAAATTACCTTCTTGATACTAAATCATGTCATCCCTTACTTTTTTTGATACTCGGGCATGGTGTCCCTTACCATTTTGATACTTAGACACAACATATCTTACTTTTTTTGATACTCGACACGATGTCCCTTATACATTTTGATAATTGATCATGGTATCCATTATATAATTTGATATTCATGCATGTAATACCTTATACATTTTGATACTCAACATGGAGTCCCTTATATAATGTGATACCTGGGAATGGTAACCCTTATTTCAAATATGAAAATAATATGATTACGTTGGGATACTTGAGTTAAGACTAGGGTCCTAATAAGTTATATGTGACTATATATATTCCTATATATGTTGTTATGTATATAGTACATATAGATACATAAATATATATATATATATACCTATATACATAGTGTAAAATCATCATAGGTAATCCGGGTTAGGCCAAATCATATATTATCAGCTAGCTGTCCTTTGATGAACTTGAGACCGACTTGTTTTATGTTTTTTTATTTACCTCCTTATTGATATATCTTCACACTACAATATTTTATACTCAAAAACTATATTTAATTAGACACCATTAGTGGTGGACTACTGAGTATATCTTACGCCTTGTTCAGACCACCATTGGGTACCTGAACATACCTCATGGTTGCAAGTTCATGTCCATTGGATGATGTTATGTGCTGTTATTATAGGTTATGGGAGCTTAAGAGCATAGGACTAATCTGGAGCTCAGGATGATCATGGAGATGGACTTTGAGGATTTTGATCTTTTATTTTTTTTAGTTTTATTTATTCATGTTTTATGTCTTACACCTGTAAATTATAGCACCATATGGACATTCATGGTTTTATTATATTTGGAATTTCTAGGTTATAGTTTTTTCACTGTCTTTGTTTTATAATGCTTCCATTACTATTAGATTTGTATATAAAACTATGATAATCTTCTCATTATGGTATATTCTTCCCATAATTCCATCATTATACCCTCTCTAATTGTTGTAAGCCTCTGGCGTATGGGGTGGTGTGCTTGATTCCATGTGACAGACCAGCTCGGGGCACCGTTCTAGTGGTTCTTGGGTCGGGACATTATAATGCATGTTTTAGTTCCACTGTTACAGTCCTTTTTCCTTGATCAAGATTCCATCATCTTTAAAATATTGAAAATTTCATAATTATAATATTTATTAATTATATAAACTTATATAATGATCCATATAAAGTAGTTATAAAAAAATTAATTATATCACTTCATGGAGACTGTAGTCTGTATATACGTGCAAGTGATGTTTGCAATTTTTGATAGATGTAATAGCATAATGGTAAATAATAATTAACCTAACCATAAACATAATTATATAATAAATATTTTATATATTCATTAAATCTATCTTTATTATTATCTTTGTAAATCAGAAATGAAAAATGAATCATATCTCTTATGAGAGGTGATAGTCCACACGTACGTACAAGAAATGTTATCATTTTATAATAGATGTAAGGGTAAGAAGGTATACAATATTTTATATTCATAGAATCATAATTTTTTTTAAATACCATTTATAAACTTTAAATCCATCTATATAACCATCAAATAGAGACAATGATGAAAATTAAAATACATCACCTCTTAGAGAAGGTTATATGTACATACGCATGAGTGATGTTTTTTGCATTAGATATAAAAGACATATAAAATAGTTTTACCATTTAATATAAAAAAATATAAATATGATAAATATACTGATCTCATCATATTAATATATTAATAGAAAATTTGGATGAATTTTATGGACAATGAAACATGAAAATGGTCGTTAAGAACATATACCTCTTCTTTGGAAAACCTCCTTTGGTTTACACATTAATTCTTCTTGAAGTGGTATTTTATGAAGACTAAAACCTAGAGGATGAGGGTATAAAGGTTGGGAGAGTATTTTTTTAATATCATTATTGAGTTAAATGGTTCATGTGATGTGGATAATAGATTATAGGATATTCTATTTTTTATGTGAGTGCAGAGGCACACTTCTAACTATAAAGAATGGTAAAATACAATAAAGTCACTGTTGTGGAAAAGTGGCATGAAATTATATCATGTTTAAATATGGGATCACATAGGATCTAAATCCATGCATAAAATATAATTTATACAAGTTTATAGGTAATTTCAATTATTATATCTTTAGGTTAACCCATTCTTAACCCTTTTAACTTTACCGTATTAATGAATTTGTACCCCATATTGTATATATAATTACCAAAAATGAAATTGACATCATAATTAAATATGAACATAGTGATTAAAAATATGGAAATAATTTTATCATATTAATTTTTTATAATTGAAAAAAAATAAATTTTAAATAAGTGCACAAAACGCAAAAAACCCATTTCTAAAAAAAATGTATTTTTTATAATAAAACTAAATTTATTCTTATTAATTTCCTAGATAAAACCATTATATTAATGTTAATATATTTGATGAAATATATTATTTATAACTTTCATTAATATCATTTATCAATAATGGTTAATTAAATTTATAAGGATAAAATACATTGCGTGCAATAATAATAGTTTTCTGAAAAATATCTCTTTCTATATTCAAATAATTTATCTTCATTTTTAGCCATGATATAATCAATTTATGAAGGAATATTAATTTTTTTAAATTAAAATACAAATACATTTACTCAAAATACTAGTTTATTATTTGTCAAAATTCAAAATTTATTGAAAAAAAATACATCAAAAAAATTGATATTTTAATATAAAATGATATTATTTTCAGCATTTAAGATTGTGAACTTATTTACTATAAATTAATAAATATATATTCATTAAGGAAAAACTTTTAAACATACTTTTTCTATTTTATTTGGTCTTATTACTACCCTCCAATATAATTATTAATCGATAAGTGTCACATTGAATAAAAATATTTCAATAGTAAATCACAGTTGATTAAGGTTAGGTGTTTTGTGTAAAGATATTTATAAATCATATCAAATTTATTTAAAGGGAAATTTATCATAAAATCTTGGGGTGTTACATTCTACCCCCATTATAATAATTGTTCCATTAAAATCTTGTAACCCTAATAGAAAAAATTAGGATATTTTTCCTCATCGCATCCACGGGTTCCCACATAACTTTCTCAAATTTATAGCTTTACTGCAAAACTTTGAACTGGTGAGTGATCTTGTTCTACAACACTTTATCTATTCAATATATAATCTCTTATAGTTATTTCTCATAATAGGGATAATTATCTAGTGAAATGACCACTAGGTTTAGTATATATGGAGCATCATGTATGTACTTCCATGAGATAGATACATGGAAGACATCATTAACTTGAGAGAGGATCGATGGAAGTGAAAATTGATAAGATACCATACTAATATGATCAAAATATCAAAGGGTATGATATATATTGATTTCCTATTTCACTTTGTAATGAACCGAACTTTTATAAATGAAATTTCCTTTTTTAAATGAGTAAACACCTTATTAAGAAATAATTTTATAGAAAACACATGCACTACTTTGGTTTGTTTGGACCATTATATGGTACATAAAATTTAAAAGACCATTATTCATCATAACCACTGATAATGTTATAGAAAATACATTCATCCCATTAAAATATCACTATCAGACACCTTACACTTAGACCATTCACTAGTGTAATAAAGGGATATGTATCTAGACCATAACTATATGAATTTATATATATTTTTTAAAAAACTTATTATATTATCCCTTCATAATATTACTTTTAAAATGATTAAATAATAATTCTATAAAAATTTAGATTTTATGCAATGAACCACTGTAGTATTTTTGGTAAATATATAGTTTCAATCAAGACACTCTTTTAAATTAATTCAAGAATTTTATTAAAAATTGAAATTTTAAAAATATATTAATATTAAATAGTATTTATTAAATATAAATTATAATATAATTTTATGAATTCAAATACAATTTTTCTAAGGGTATATAAAAATTTTTATTGTCAATAAGCCAGTATATTTCAATAAATGTGTATTTTTGATCTAAAAGTTTAAATTCTAATACTTATAGAATTATTTTTATAAAATTAATATTATTTTTAAAATCAAAAGGTCTAAATTATCCAATGGTTACTTTTTCATAATTTTTGGAGTAACTCGAATTTTTAGCAAAAAATTAAATACGATATAAATATACAGTGTGTATTGTGACATCATAATGACCCAAAATTGATGCAATATATTCCATAAAAGGAATAAATGACCAAATATATATTCACTATTTAAAATAATTTATTTTTTAGGTTATTTTATTAATTTTATAAACACTTAATTAATCCTCTAAATCCAATATTATATTTGAATTTTTTTAAAATAAATTATTTATAAACATGACTCACTTACACATCACTAAGAAAATTATTTTAATGTGTTTGGTTCCTAGGATTATAAAATAATGAAAAACACTCCTTTTTTAGAAACTGTGGGTGAAAACCATGAGGTGGTTTTTGGTTTTCATTACTTTATCATATAGATTCCAAAACCTAAGATTGGAAATTAAAAAATCATTCTCTTCTATTTTTTCTATATAAACCTACCCAAGCTCAATTTAAACTTCACTAAAAAACTTGTATCATGAAATTAATCTACCTTTACCTCTCTAAAGTCCCTCCAAGGTTCTCTCAAGAACTTAAGAATCTCCTCCTATGTTTTTAAAAGTGTCTTATCAATGTAAATGATCAGATCCCTCTCTTATTTATTCAAAAACCTCCTTTATATTATTCATTTTCACTAGTTCATGATAGGTTATGTTTTAACACGATCTGATTACTTCCCTTATGATTTACCAGTGATTAGAGGCCCCTTTCACTCTCATTAATCTCTCCATGTATCTTTTAGTATCCTCATTATGCATCTGAAATTATCTTATGATTTTTCATGCCAAATATTTGTATTGAGAATATTCATCCCCATTTCCACTAAAGGGTATTCAATTATATATGCACATATACTTATTTTATTGGGTACTTATATGTATCTATCCCAAACTTCTTAATCATGGGATTAAATGTGATTAAATATTATCATATAATGTATGATTTATGTGGCACACTTATGCATATATATGATATGAATGTGATGGGTATGCCTAG
This sequence comes from Viscum album, assembly GCA_963277665.1. Lineage (NCBI taxonomy): Eukaryota > Viridiplantae > Streptophyta > Magnoliopsida > Santalales > Viscaceae > Viscum > Viscum album. Next base: position 223,977,695 of record OY728159.1, read on the forward strand.
AATTATATATCCCTCCAATGCATTAGGTAATGTTTTACTCTCATGAGATTCCATGTATGGTGAATGAGATTTTATCCTAAGAAAATTATGTTATGTTGTCTTGGTGGTTATCCTTGATCTATGTTTATGATTCCATGTTTTATGTTATTTACACATTAATATGTTGCCTTTATGTGATCATGTTATATCATGCCTCAATATTGAAGATTATGATTCTCACCCCTTTAATGATACCTTGATATTCATATTGGATATCATGTACTAATTTTACTTTTCTATGATTTTTTTATTCTTTTACTAGGATTTATAGCTCAACCCATTATTATGTATGTCCCCGGGTAATCCCATAAAATTTTAGAAGATCCAAGGAAAATAAGGGGATATTTTAGAGTATTTAATTAATGATGCTCTATTTCTTTTGCATGTTCTTATTTTATACACCATATTTCCCCAAGACACTATAACTCAAAAAATTCTAGGGTTGTACTAATAGTGTCCTTATAAAATAAATCATAAAATAATGTTTAACAAAATATGGGATTTCATAGTTTTAATCAAAGTAATGTCCAGTTATTTTTGGGATTAGAATTAGAAAATTCTAGCGAAATCCTTAGGTATATGACTAAACATAGGGAAAAATACCTAAATTTTGTTAAAGTATGGAGTACGTTATTTCTATGAAAATAAATCCATGTATAGATACTACAAGTATATGTGGCTCTTGAACCGAGGTACCTAGGGATAATAACCCTGAAAAGGGAACATTGAGCTAGACTCGATTGTCACTTGGTGAATGAAAACATGGCTTATTTCACACATTGTTTGACCCTACAAAGGGACATGATTTTGTATATTCACAATCTCTTTACAAACCATTATTAAGTGAATAAATATAACCATAATATTTTATGTTATAAAATAGATCGTGGATAACATAGATTGAAACCTAGAAATTCATAGGTTAAAGAATGTGTTTAAATTATGAGTTATTAATTAAATTTTCATAGTTTCCAGTTTATGTGTTTGATAGTTTAAAAATAACCATCCATAATTTTCCATTCATTTTTATTGAATGGATAGAAATATGAAAAAATGAACCAAAAAACAACATGAGGGGAAATTTGATGACTTCCCAAATGAGATTCCTAACCCGATGGGTCCACGAATCATGAACATTGTTATAGTAATTTCTCAGTTAACTCATGTTTTTAATTGAAACTTTAATAATGAGGAATTCATAAATCCCCATAAGAAATAGAAAGTTTCAATTGAGACCTTTATTCAATAAAGGCCTCCAAATTTATGTGGATCTTATGATCCCTTAATCATGGAGAAATAGATCAACTCCATTGAAAAGATCTTTTTAATCCTTAAATTATATAATAAAGAGAAGTTCATGTTGTACTTTTATCATATATAGGGAGAAGATAGTCAATAGTGGAAATTGGTCAAAAATAAAAAGTTTGAGGAGGAGATCAACGATATAGAGAGTAAGGAATTTAGGAAAATGTTTTTCAACAAATATTTTCCTCTCACTCTCTGATATAAAATGGAGATATAATTCGTTATCCTTGAGAAAAATGATGATGAATTTATTGGTATATATAAAGAAAACATAAAAAGACTTATATGATGTTCATCCAAAATTTTCATTACCTCTGAAAGTAATATTGACCATATATTTGGTGGGATAAAGTTGAGTCTTTGAAGATCTTTATCCATTCTGGACTTCGACAGCTGCGAGGAAAATGTCTGATGTTCCCTCAAATTTAAAATGGAGATCAATGAATCGCAAGTTTCTCATGGGATAAAAAGTGGAAAATGTATTTTTATTCTGTTATTATGATGGATAAATCTAACTAAGTAAATATATTCCAACATCCCACTTTTCAAAAGGATGTGAATAAATATCCCTAGAATTTACCAATGAGATGATTAAATGCTTTAGGTTAAATAAGGAAGGTCTCCAAGGTAGTAATTTCATATGGTATAAAACCACTAGTGTGAGGGAATAAAGTAGTTCTCCATTAAACCCTCATCATGTGGTCTGGTTTTTCAATTAAAAGGAACTGGGACATTATGTGAATAAATACCCTAAGCCAAGGGTTGTCAACAAAACTAAAAAATAAACCTCCATGGCTTTGAGAGAAAGGTTGAGAATATTTCATCACAACCACTGAGGTGGATCCTGATAATGAAGAAGTGATATATTCACTAGTTATTCATTGAATAATTGTGAACATACTTTTTTTTTCTGGTTCTATGAATTATTTCATATCAAGAAAGTTTAGTAGAACTATTCAAAATCCATCTCAAAACATGGAATTAAAGTTATTAATGAAGTCAAAATGGGAGAATTATTTCATCCCAAGTATATAACACATACACTATCTAAATTTGTTGAATAAATTTACCATAAAACTTATGATACTCCCATTAGTGTATTTTGATATAATTATGGGAAGGGATTAGTTTATTTATATAGAACCAACATAAATTTGTTTAGATAAAGAAATCACCCTTCATATCTCAGATCGTCTGCTAGTTCTATACAAGTGAAAGGAGGAGGATGAATCTTATTTGGTACCAACATATCAAGTATGGATATTATTTCCTAGTGAGAAAGGGTATCTGGCTCAAATGATTGAGACTAAATATAATATCATACTTGATTACATTCCCTTTTTATAGGGGTTCACTGATGAGTTCCCAAATAATTACGTAGTCATCTCCTAGCCATGAGGTTGAGCTCTCAATCAAACTGAGACCTGAAGATTTTTTAATATCCAAGACTCCATATAGAGTGGATTTTATTGAACATGAGGAGCTAGAGAAACAATTAAAGGTTAATTTTGATAAAGGGTTTATATGACCAACTGATTAACCACAGGGTGAACCAGTCCTCTTTATCAAGAAGAATGATGGGTCAATACATTTATTCATTGATTATTATGATCTCAAAAATATCACGTTAAACAAAAAGTAGCATCTGTCATAGATTGATGATTTGTTTGATCATCTATTTAGATCCCAGTACTTCTCTATGGTGGATCTTTGCTCATGATATTTTCAATTAAAGGTAAATAAGGAGAATGTCCCCAGAATTTTTTTTATAGAAGGTACGAGTACTATGATTTCATAGTTATTTAATTTGGACTCACTAATGCTCTACAAATTTTTATGGATATAATGAATAGAGTCTTTAGTGATTTCCATGAAAATCTTGAGGTAGTATTTATAGATGACATTCTTATTTACTCTAAAATAAATGAGGAACATGACGATAATTTAAATACTATCCTAAATACCTTGAGGAAGAAAATTTTATATGAAAAGTATATTAAATTTGAGTTTTGGTGGGAACAATTAACTTTCTTGTGGAATGTTATCACCAAAAAAGAGAAATATATGGATATGTCAAAATAAAAGGTAATTAAAGGATGTGCAAGACCCATATCTATGATGAAAATCCATATTTTCCTTGGATTATCTTGGTAATATTATCATTTTTTAGAAAACTCACATGATTTTAAATCCCACTAACCAAGATTACTTAGAATGGAGTCATGTTTTTTCTGTAATATTGAATAATAATAAATCTTTAAAGAGTTGAATAATAGGCTAATCACTGTATATGTTTTCACATTACCCACCAGTGGGGAAGTATTTTTTATCTATGGTGATGCATACAAATAATTACTGGGTTGTGTAATCATGCAAGATGAAAAAGTGATTGCATATTCCTCCTTCCAAATAAATATCCACATGAAGAACTACCCAACACATGATAAATAATTAGTAGCAGTGATCTTCACATTTAATATTTAGTGACATTATCTCTATATAGAAGAGTGTGGAATATATACGGACCATAAAATCCTCAAGTATATATTCACACAAAAGAAGAAGAATATGTACCAATGAAGGTGGTTAGATCTAATCAAGGATTGTGATTTTTCAATCCACTACCATCCTTGGAATTTAAACAAAGTGGAAGATTATATGGGTAGAAAAGAACCTAAAACCCTATCCATAATTAGAATTTCAAGGGATCCAATATTCTTGGACATGAAAGGAAAGACATGGGAATCAAAAAAGGATCCTCATCCTACATTTCTCAAATAACTACTCAACCATCTATTCTAAATAGGATCATGGAGGCCCAGAAAGATGATGAGTTTCTATAAAAGAAGGAAGTAAATATTGAGGAGTTTGGATTTTCAGAATATAGATTTATAAGGTTTGGAACCCATATTCGTTTCCCATAAAAACCAGAACTGAAGAGGGAACTTCCAGATGATGTGAATAGCTCATACTTTCCTATTCATTCAGGAAGTACTATGATGTATATTGATTTAAAGAAAAACTTATTGTGGGATATCATGAAGAGGAAGATTGTTGAGTTTGTATCTCAATTCTTGGAAATCCAATAAGTCAAAATTTACTAACATAAATCTAAGGGTGTGATAAAAATATTTCCCATACCAGTATGAAAATGGGAAAACATAATGGTGGATTTCATCATAAGACTCCCCATGACACCAAAATGAAATAATGTTATCTAGTTTAAAGTTAATTGCCTTACTAAGTCAGTTCATTTAATATCTATCAAGGAATATTAATCTCTTGAAAAATTAACCAAATTATACATTTGGTAAGTTTTAAGATTGCATGGAGTTAAAATATCTATTATATCTGATTGAGATATATGGTTTACCTCAATGTTTTGTAGAATCCTTAACTAATAATTGGATACTGAATTGGGCTTCTGCACTACTTATAATGCTTATATGGATGGTAAATATAAAAGTATCAATAAAACTATGGAGAATACACTTAGATCATGTTCAACAAATTTCCAAGGATTTTGGAACCATTACCTTCACCTAGTAGAGTTCTCATATAACAACAGTTTCAATTAAAACATTCCAATGGTACCCTAAGAGGCTCTGTATGGGAACCGATGTCAGACTCTGACATGTTGGGATGAATTTGGAGAGAATAATATAATGGTAACTAATCTTATCCAAGAGATTATAGATAATTATCAAACAATTCAGCGTCATATGATATCTATGCAAAGTCGGTAGAAACTTTATGCATATAATCATCAAAAAGGCCTAAAGTTTGAGGTCAATGATATAATGTTCCTTTATATATCATATTAGAATAAATTCATGAGGTTTATGAAGAAGGTAAATCTTAGTCATAGATACATTGTCCCCTTTGAGATACTTGATTTCATGAGAGTGGTTTTCAATAGACTAGCACTCCCACCTAACCTATCTCAATTACATGATCTGTTCCATGTAAACCTCTTGAGTAACTACATACTAGACCCCTCACATGTACTAAATAAATATATGGCACCATTTTATCATGAGTTTATATATGATGAGAAACGAATGATGATATTTAATAATAGATTCAATGTTCTGTGAAATAAGACAACTCGCCTGGAAAAAGTGTTGTGGAGAAATAAAAGTTTGAGGAAGTGATGAGGTAACTGGAAGAGGTGATAAAAAATAATTACCCAAACCTATTTTAGTGTGTGAAATGAAAATTTTTATGTTGAAATTACTTAATTGGGGGATAATTCAATGACCCAGACTTTTATAAATGAAATTTCCTTTTTAAATGAGTAAATTCTTTATTAAGAAATGAAATTATAGAAAACACATGCATTGCTTTGGTTATTTTAGACAATTATATGATTTTACAAATTTAAAAGACCATTAATCATCATAAAAATTCATAATATATCCATTTTATAGTGACATTGATATTATTATATTAAGGGTTATGGTAAAGTTCATTTGACACAGAAAAAGAAGTGATGGCTCGACTAGTAGGATCATACCTTATAAATCCCATTTATCAGAGCGGTTGAGGGATATATCATCACTAGGATTTTCCCTTGACCAGTCCCAATCCAATATTCAATAACTAAATTTTGATTTAAACTATTTATAGGAAAATTCCAAGATCATCAAGATCACGGCCCAAACCATGTTTTTCGAACCACCCCATGAAAATATCACCATCGCACACCAAACACATAGGGTGTTCACTGGTGTGATAAAGGGCTATGTATCTAAACCATAAAGCTATGAATTTTTATATTTTATTTGTTATAAAAAATTATTAAATAATGAGTTTGATAAAAATTAGTTTTTGATATAATAAAAAAAATTGTATTTTTCGGAAATATATATTTTCAATCAATATAATCTTTTTAATGAATTCATTTAAGATAAATGATATTTTTATAAAACACTATCATTAAATAATATTTATTAAATATAAATTATAATATAATTTTAAGTAGTTAAATATAATTTTTATAAGGGTTAAAAAAGTTATTGTCAAAAAACCTGTATTTTTCAATAAATGTAGATTGTTGATCTTAAAGTGAAAATTCTCATACATAGATAACTTTTTGGATAAAATAAATACTATTGTTGAAAGAAACACATCGAAATTATACAATGGTGATTTTTTCTTAATTTTCATAGACATGCTAATTTTTGGGTTAATGTTAAATGCAATATTAATATACAATGTGTATTATGACATCATAATGACCCAAAAGTGATGTAATATATGAAAAAAATTGCATCGAATGCCAAATATATATTTCCAATTTAAAATATTTTCCTTTTTAGTTTATTTTATTAATTTTATAAACCCTTAATGAATCCTTCAGATGCTATATTTTATTTTAAGGTTTTAAAATATATTCTTTATAAACATGACTCACTTCTGCAACCCTAAGGGAATTATTTTAATGTCTTAGGTTCTTAGTCTTGTAAAATAATTAAAAACACTCCAATTTTTCAAAAAAAATGGTACAAAAATATGGTAATTATTATTTTTTTATTACCATATCATATCGATTCCATGACATATGTTTGGAAATTAATAAATAATTATCCTCTATTTTTCTATATAAACCCACCTAAAATCTAATTACTCTTCACTAAAATTCATTGAAGCATGAAATTACTCTTATGTTCCCTCTTTAAAGACCTCCCAATGTTCCCTAAAGATATTAAGAGGCTTCTTCCAAGATTTTAGAAGCATCCTCTCAAGGTAGGGATCCTCTCCTTCTCCTATTTATTTAAGCACCTCCATTATATTATGCCTTTTATTTTCCGCTTGTTCAAGTTGTGATATGTTTTAAAACATCACTCTTACTTCTATTATGATATATAAGTTATTAGAGATATATTTTACTTACATTAATCTCTCCCATTAATCATTAAGTATCCCCATTATGTTGTCGATATTATCATGTAATCTTCCATGCCAAACATTTTTGTTGAAAATACTCATCCCCATTTAAAATTAAGGGTATTCACCTAGATGAGCCTATACTTTTTTGATTGTATACTTCCATGTATGTATCCCAAATTTATTTTATTGTGGGATTAAATGTGACTAAATGTGATTAAATATGATCCTATGTTGAATGATCTGTGTGGAACACTTATGCATGTACATGATATGAATGTGACAGGTGGAACCAGAATTATATAGTCCTCCAATTCCTTGGGTAATGTTTTAATATCATGATATTTCATGTATGGTGCACATAATGTTATCCTAAGTACACTATTATATTTTTTCTTAAAGTAAATCCTTGACATAGTTTTATGATGTCATGTTTTTTTCTTTCCATATTCCCATTCTACCTTTATGCTATCATGCTATATCATGCCTCACTATTCAAGATTATGATTCTCATTCCTTTTTAGATACCTTGATATACCTCTTGGATAACATGAATTAATTTAAATATTTATGATTTTTTATTCCCATACTAGGATTTATAGATCACCCCATTATTATGTACATCACCAGGTTATTCCATGCAGTTTTAGAAGATCCAAAGAAAATAAAGGCTTGTTTTAGAGTTTTTAATTAATGATGTTGTATTTATTTTTCACGTTGTTATTTCATGTACCAAATTTCTTAAATACACTAGGCCTCATAAACTTATGTGGTTTTACTAAGTATATATTTAAAAAAATCATAAAATAAGGTATAATAAAATATGTGTTGTCATACACTTATTTCCAAATCTCTTAAACTTCTTTCAAGGAGATATTTATAGGAATACCAAGTCACCAAATCCAAAATCAATATCTCACCAAGAATGGGTAGGGTAACTTTTATATTAACCATGAGATTCTATGATGTGATGATAAATAGTTATAATCATGTCTATCTTCTCTTCAGCTATCTTAGGACCCAATACCTTTTTCTCTCCAACTTTATCCAAGAACATTAGAGTTTTTCACTTCTTATCATATAGATATTCATAAGGATCCATCTGAATGATAAAGTAAGGGATATTATTATAAAAAAACTCAACCATAGGAAGGTGTAGATCCCAAATACCTTTGAAATACATTAAAAAATATCTCATCATTTATTTTATGGTTTGAATGGTCTCCTTAGACAATACATCTATCTGAGGATTATATGCAATGCTAAAGTTCAAATTCACAACCAAATATTATTTAAGACTTCTCTAGAACTTCAAGTTAAACTTCAGAACTCAATCAGATACAATAGAATACTGTATCCCCTGAAACCTTATCACTTCCTTAATATATATCCTAGAAATATGGTCAATATAGAAATATTTTCAATAGTAATTAAATATTCTGACTTCATATGGTGACTGGATACAACAAAATTAGTATTATATCCTTTATAAGTTTTTTTGGAGTTCGATGATGAAATCCATGGTGATATTTTCCCATTTCCATTATTATATTGGAAATTTTTATAACATTCCATTAGAATTTTTTCTCTCATACTTAACATTATGGAATACCAAGAAATGAGATTCATACCCCACAATATATCATTTTATGTTGTCCCATCAGAAATAATCTTTCATATCACTATACATCTTTATACTTCCAGGATTAATAAATAATGATGAACTTTGAGTTTTATCTAATGCATCATTCTCAAAATATGGTATTATAGGGATAAATACTTTGTTATTTAACCATATAATTCCATTACAATCATGGTTGAACATAGAAATATTGATTTTCTTCTTCTACAGTAACACATATTTCTTTTGAGCCTCTATAACCCTCACATAGATGTATGGTTGAACATTTATTTGAGAAAGATATGATCTATACACTTTCCTCATGATTTTAAGATATATATTTTTCAAATACATAAGTATTTTATCTCTTTAAATACTAATCATGGTTAAACTAACACATTCCTTCTAACCTAGAGCATCAACAAACTTGTTCACCTTCCCATGGTGGTAGTGTATTGAGTAGTCATGATATATAATTAACTTCAACCATATCCTTTGATATATGTCCAACTCTTGTGAATATATACCAAAATATTTTATGATCCACACACACATATATATCTATATATTACACCTTTATATATATAATACCATCATATCTTCAATTTTGAGTTTCTCCCCAACTATTTTAGATAAGTATCCCTCATGAATTGGTAGTAAGATTTGTATAATGTAAGTAATTTCCATTGAAAGTTCATGTTCATCATCACACTAAAAGGTGATGATATATTGATTTAGAATATAAAATATGACTTCTATTACTTAGAATTAGTAATGGGATCTATATAAAGAGATCTAATCCATGACCAAAATAAAATCAAATTTAACTAGAGGGATAATAAAAAGATTTAAAGGAATCATATTCCCACAAGTTTCAAATGGAGAGGAGTTATAGAATTGAGATGTGATCATCATACTATTATGATTTTTTACAGATAATTCAATATCTAATTATTTTTGTGGGGATATTATACCCTTATAAAATTATTTATATATAATAGAGTTTTTATGGATAGAAAAGAATATGTCATTTTCAGTTCTAAAGTGGATCGTAAGTGTACCTTTCACCACATCATTCTCATGAACCACTTATAAAATTGTGATCTTATAATATTTCCTTTTATATTTTGGAATAAGAGGTTATTGATGCTAATTATAATTATTAACCCTAAAATCAGTTCACTAATTAGCATTTTTCTAAAATCCTAGAAATTATATCATTGTAGTGTGGGTGGAACATTCAATTGATCTTTTTATCCATTAATTTCTTCGACTGGCCTCTTAACATTACATCAAAATTATTTTTCTTGATTACCGTCTTTTCCACAAATAAAACATTTACCAAAACCCATAATTCAATTTCTATCATTCTTAATTTTACACTTTTGGCATGAAGTAAAATTAATTGTCTTCCCTCTATGGGTCTTATTATTATAATTTTCTAAAAAACCCATCATTATATTCTTGTCTATAAAACTATGATAATAATGAGAGTCTCCAATCTCCATTTATAGCTTGAGTCTATATAAAATGATCTTTTCATAGTAATAAAAGTCTATTATTTCAAATTCCGTTCAAATACAAGGTCTTAAGACACTAAATATTTAGTAAAATTGTCTTTAAGGTCAAGGATAAAACCTGAAGTGTACGTTTCTATTTTGGTTAAATTTTCCTCATAGGTACTAATAAAATCATCATCACTATACTTAAGTTCAAGAAATACCATCTCTAACTTAGTATGAATATTTGGAGGAAAATACTTATTGAAAAACTACTTGTTAAACTCTTCCCATATTATGTAGTAAATTTCCCCCTATTACCTCATATTCTTGATAAGATTCCACCATTGATCAACTTTTCCATCCAAAAAATATACATCCAAAATAATACTATCATGGTCTAATCATTAGATAATAGGGAATATATTTTCTATTAAATTTATCCATTTCTCAAAAGAAATGGATTAGAGGAATAACCAAAGGATGGTGTATGTGGTCACATAAAGGAATAAATGGTGATTTTTTCAGTCTTTTAGCCATTTGTAAGTTTAAGATGATTCATTTAATAGTTTATAACTTGAGAGATTTTTATGAGAATATTAGTGAAATTCAATACTACAAAAGAGGGCTTTAATAGTGCTAGAATAGGAAATTATCACTGCTAACAAAGTGTTGACTACCGAAACATAGTTAAAAGGCGAAGGATTTTATCAGCAATGGAAAAGTGCTGATAAAGGGGTGATTTATCAGTATTTTTTTCACTAATAAATCAACCCTTTACCCGCATTGATAAAGGTAATATTTTCCATCACATCTTCCAGTGGTGATAAAGGAATCCTTTATTAGTGCATTTAGTAGCACTGATAAAGGGAAATATTATAGTGTGATCCTACAACACACTGCAGTACCAAAAACAGGGCATGATGTGTGCTATCACAACACACGAAATGACTATAAAGAGCACCAGAAATAGAAAAAAAACTAAAATATCATATAAAAATACAAAATTTAATTGAAATAAAATTTATAACATAAATACAAAAGAATTATTATTATAGAAAAAATGTTATTATAGAGTATGTCAATTTTTTTATTTCTAAAATTAATTTCAATTTGAATAAAGAGGCACACTTGGAGTCACAATGAGTCAGATTGAGGTGTGGTTGATTTCTAAACATCAAAAATGACTTATGAAGCATTTTCAGAAAGTACTAAAATCAATCTGAATGTGTTTTATCACTTTTGAGTAGATAAGTTGTTTTTTCCACTAAAATTAATATCAATTTTGAATGAAAAGGTTCACTTGGAGTCATACCAGTCACACCATGCATTATATTGATGTTTGTATGATTTCAAAATATCTCAAATGACTTATGTATTAATTTCATAAAGTATAAAAATGATCATAATTGGTTTCTAAGGTTTTGAGTACGCCACCTGTTTTTTTACTAAAATGTCATTTTATTCTAAAAACATGAACTTTGAGTCATATAGGTCGCATCGTCTATGAGTTTGACATTAAACTGATTCTTATACATCAAAAATGAATTATTAGTCATTTTAAAAAATTATCAAAAACAATCCAAGTGTGTTTTCTCAGTTTTTAGTGAGTTACACTTTTTGTATTTAAATGTTATTTTTAATTTAGTAACGGACACTTTGATTCATACCAGTCACACCGTTCATCAAATTTAGATGAGTTTAATTCCTACAAATCAAAAATAACTTATAAATAATTTTACTAAAGTTCAAAAACAATCAAAATGTGTTTTCTCTATTTTGAGTATGGCATTTATTTTTTCCACTAAAATTAATGTAAATTTTTAATAAAAATACATACTTTGAGTCATACTAGTCACACCGTGCATCAGATTTAGGTGCAGGTTATTCCAACATGTCTCAAATAACTTATGGATAGTTTTCCTAAAGTATAAAAATAAAAAAAAATGGTTTTTTCATTTTAAAGTATGCAACAGATTTTTTTACTAAAATGTCATTTTAAACTAGAAACATGAACTTTTAGTCATATAGGTCACATCATGTGTGGGTTTGATATAAGACTAATTCCTAAAAAACACAAATGAATTAGGAATTATTTTCCTAAAGTTTCAAGACAATCTAACTATGTTTTCTTGGCTCTTAGTGAGTGACACTTTTTGGTATTAAATTATCAGTTTTAAATTGATAATGAATTCATTGAGTCATATAGATCACACCGTGAGTAGGATTGAGGGGAGGTTGATTCCTACACATCAAAAAATGACTTATGGATCATTTTACTAATGTAACAAAATAATCTAAAATAATTTTATCATCTTTGAGTATTTTAGTTTTTTAACTAAAATTAATGATAATTTTGAGTAAAAAGAATCACTTGGAGTCATATCAGTCACACCATGTGTCAGATTGAGGTGAGGCTGATTCTGGAACATCTCAAATGTCTTATGGATTCTTTTACTGAATTATAAAAACATTTCTAATGTGTTTCCTTGGTTTTGAGTACGCCACTTATTTTTTTACTAAAATGTCATTTTAAACTAGAAACATGCACTTTTAGTCCTACAAGTTGCATCGTGTGTGGGTTTGACATTAGACTGATTCCTACACATCACAAATGAATTATGAGTCATTGTAATAAATTATCAATACAATCCAATCATTTTTTATTAGTTTTTAGTGATTGAAACTTTTTTGTATTAAAATTACAATATTAAACTGATAACAAACACTTTTGCACTAGCCCTCCTCAATGACCATGATATATCAATGCTGGTTTTCATCTAATAGTTCTCTCATACACCTTCTAACTTCATTGGTTTATTACCTACATATTTATTCAAACATTTAAGTTGTATTATATACATTTTTTATAATTTTGGTTGTACATATGTTTCTGTAATAACACTATTGGAGAAATTGAAGCTTCCAACACAGAATGATCATACAAGTGGATTACTACCCTGTATATTTCACTTAAACAAGTGGTGAAACGCATTATTTCAATAATACACTTGAAACAATTTCAAAATGAATCTTATATTAATTGTAAATTTTTTTTTTCACTTTTCAATAATTATTCTTAAACACAATCTTGTTATGATTCTCATTCAACTTCATTTCCCAACAATTTTATTTTTAGCAAGCCAACGCTTCAAATCTTCCTCTACCTCAGTCTCTTCCTCAATCTATACCTCTACCTCCTCTTCCATAGTGGTCTCCAAATCTAACTCTGCTTCTTTCTTTGCCTCCACCTCTACCTCTACCTTCGTCTCTATCATTACCGAAAAATTTTATTTTTTGTAGGTCAGTGCTTCTAAAAAATTGATTTCTTCCATTATAATTATCCTTGAGAAAGAGATCAAAAATAATATATAAGCATTTTGAAACTAATTCATCACACCCCAAATATATTTATAAGGTCATAAATCATACTAGATCACAAACATAGTAGAAAATCACGTAATTGTTTTGTCGAGATACATTATGAAAAAAATTGCATTACCCGCTCATCTCAAAATGAATTTATTTATTATTTTGAGTATATAGGTTATTGGAAATATTGATAGTACTGATAAAATATAGAGAAAAAAATTATTATGAAATATATTTAATGAAATTTTATTTACCTTTATAAATTACTTATAGGGGATATTTGTATTTTCATGATTTATGATCTCTATCAAAAATTTGCAAACATAATATCCATAATCGATGTCATTATCTTATTTTAGACACTTCAAAAACAATGACCAAAATAGGTAAATTGTTTTTAAATTATTTTATAGTAAAATATTTATATATATACCTTACTGTTTTTTCCATTTGAATTAATTTACAAGATTTATCCCTTAAGACACCGACTTCATGCCATGATCTAGCCTATATTGAGCGAACTCCCCATCATAACAAAATTCTTGTTAAAACATAGACTAAAACATATAATTATAAGTCATTGATAAAATGTTTATTTTAGAGAATTACATATTCAAAATACACATCATGTGTGGTTATTTATTTGGATATCCATACATTGGATCCAAAAAATAAATATTAGGGGTGTCCAGATTGACAGTGATCAGCATCCAGTGCTCCCAAAAAAACAAAAAATTAAGGAATGAACAAATTTAAAATATATTTTATGCGACTAGATCGTAGAGTTTTACTTTTTCAGTGTAGGCATCAAAAAGTGTCTTTCGTTTTGTACGTTTTTATTAAATTATTTGAGTAACTCATTTTTTTCTTCATAATTTATTTATCATTCAAAGTAAGTTCTTCCACAGAAATGATACAAGGATTAATGAATCTAAATCTGGCTTCACATGATCTTCCATTTATATAGTTTTAATATAAGCTCCTATATAAAATATGAATAGTTATTAACTTTAATAAAAATATTATCTCACAATTTGGACAAATGTATTATGAAAATTTACCTTATGTGTGTATTCACAATTGAGACGCCCATCCATTCTTTCTTGAGAATCCTATTTAGAGTCTCGAGACCAATTCTATATGAGATGGAACTTCCATATATTTCTTATTCATATTCAATGTAAGACATGGATTTATCTTTAAATTTGATCTCTTCATTAATTGGTAATTATAATAAATGTTTTTCTAGAACTAGTGGGGAGAAACTACTCTCAGAAGGTCTTTTTGTTTTCATGGTTGATTCACTAGATTATTTTAATTTCACATTCTGTTTCTCCACTTATTTATACATATGTAATACCATACCTCAATTTAGACATTTTATCATCAACTGTTACAAGTTTTTAATATGAAATTATTTATACAGACCTCATGTATATTTATAATATTAGACGTCCATGATATGAAAATTCTAATAGAATCTCTGACCATTGTAATATCCAAAATATCAAGTGGAACAAGAAACTCAACATTTGGATCATGAGATACCTCAATCACCACTCTCATGTGATATTTTGGGAGGTCTTTATTGTTTATATTATCTCTCGGGATATTATATACTATACCCATCACAACATAGAGTTATGTGGGTGTTGATAGATATAAACACATACAACTATACCCTGTAGAATTTTAGAAATATAAATTTATCAAAAAAAATTATTTATATTTAGGAGAATGAGTAAGGAAAAAATTTATTACCATGGGTAAGATATACAGTTGGGGAGAATGAATAGAATCAAGTATAGTGGGATCATTTGGTTCATGTGTTGATCTTTACTCCACCATTGGTTCGTTTTGATCCTTTCTCATACATTGGTCTACCAAACCAGACCGAAATATCAATCATTGAGTCTATTTTTATCTTAAATATTCTCACCGTATTATATGTATCTTCATTTGGTTTTATCTTATTGAAATATGTTCTAGGAGAGACTCCAAAACCTAATCCTTTAACGTGACCATATTATTCAGGTTGCTTCAAAGCTACATAAAGTAGCTTCTCTTATGGTATGGTCATTATCGATTATTGTGTATAAACTATATAAAAAAATATGAACATAAATAGATATTTTTATGTAATATTTTTATAAATCATATGTTATTACAATTATAACATACTTATACATGTTCTCATACTGTTTTTACATTTTCATTAACTAATTTACCCTATTTTTTTACATGAGCCCCTTTCCATAGCTCATGATGTGGTATGAAAGTGGTTTTATATTTTTATTAATCAATATTCATATAAAAGAGGAATATATGTTTTTTCATATCACATCATTAAACTTTTATTTTTGATTTAAAATACATACCAATTTCTTATCTAATAAAGCATACTACATCTGTACTTCGTAATAGGTGTACATTGGTTTTGATGCACATTCTTTATTTTTAAAACACTTTTGTTGTTTCGTAAATTAATAATTTTTAATGAATTTGGATGAAACAAATAATTTCAAATAATATATTATCAACTGAAATGCACTTAAAATGATTTCTCTTTGAGATGATTGATGAATTATTCAATGTTTCCTACTTTATAATGTGTGCATAAAAAACTGATGGGTGGGGATTTACTTTACCATTATCATCCCTAATATGTAACTTTGTAAGAAGAGTTCAAAATACTCTATAAAATTTTCTAGTATCCATTAAGAAAAATTTCTTATGAAAGTCTTCTAAAATAAAAAAAAAATCTGTAAGGAATAGTGAAAATTAATTCTATATTTCATTATATAATTTTTTCAGTAAAATAGAGAAAGTATATCATAACATTAACATTATATATTTCCAAAGTATTTCCTTCATTGTATGTTGGACGTGGAACCATGAATCAATATAAATCAGCACATTCATCCTTGTTGTGACCCCAAGATAACTAATAAACATTGACTTTTTGGGGTTAATAGGTTGGTCGTGTTGATTCTAACCAAACTCAAATTTTATACCATAACTTCTTTCCTTGATAATTTTATTCACCACTTTGATGCTACATCATTTTTTTCATCAACATGTATTTGATCCACTAATAATTCTATAGTTTCATCATCAATAGTTTTTTCTTCCTTGGGATTGGTAACATTATCATGTGCATAAGACATTTTCTCCATAAGTAGTCAAAAATTTAATTTTTCTTGAATAACAACAATAAAATACACTCCATGCTTAAAATTATACATTTTCATGGATCTTGCATGAAAATTATTTCTTTCATTAACAACTAACCTCCACTAAATTTATTTAATATATCCCCAAATGCTTAATTTTCTTCTATCTCTTGATGATGGATTGGAATCCTTCTTTTAAACTATAATTCCTCCCATAATTATGGATCCAAATTTCATTGATGACATACCTCCCAAATATTAATTATTTCATTTTGTTACTTGATATCAATCCCCCATATTTTGTAGACATCCACCTATGTTTCTTAAACCACTCTATCCAAAATTCATCCCTTATTAGGTAATGGTGATCATTTTGAATGATGATTAGCCACTAAAATAGGCTAATATTTATGGTTAATAATTTAATATTCATGTGTTTCAAAGTCTATAAACATAAATTTTAGTGTATTTATTAATTAAACTTAATTTCTCAACACAATTACAATTCATGTTTAAAGTGAAAATTTAGGCCCAATCAATCATCTATTTGTGGAATAAATTATTTTAATTTTTGAATTTGATATTTTTTTAATATTATTTATAACTTTTTTTGGAATATTTTATCTTTTAGGATTGATGGATTAATGCCAAGGGAATTTGGATATTTTTCTACATGAATGAAGAAATTTTCTAGACAAATCATAATGGGCCTAAGGCCCATCAAAAAAAGTGGGGCCCACAATACATGCCCAATGAAGCTTAATTTTTTATTTTAGAAATATTAAAATATGGGGATCATTTCATTAAATAGTTTCCAGAACTAATTCTTAATTTTTCATAGAGATAAAGGGAGATCAAGTTGACATTTAAATAGTGGTCGAGATCTGAATTCCCATAAAGTCTTACCACTTTATCGAGCATAACTTCCAAAGGACTAGTCGATTTTCCTAAAATTTGGATTTATATTATATTAAACATGGATGATGATATTTTCCTTATACTACCCCTTTTTATTTGGCCATATTAATTTAAAAATTCACATGTTAACAAGGGGGTGAATTTGGATGATTTTTCTGGTCAACTTTGAAACATCAAATTTTCCTTGATTTTCTCACCCTCCTTTTGACACTCTAAATTAATTGGGAAGGAATTTATTTATGGTGGGTATAACTAAGGGTCCAAATATTCCTATATAAGGATCTTGTGGTGAATGGAATTAGGATCCATGTTTTTCCTTTCTATCGATGTTTTTTACTTCCAATTGTAATTTCTCTCTTTCATTTTGTAATCACATTGTCAATTTTTCACATGTAAGATTTTCATTCACAGTATTTTATTAATAAACGTTATTCTTAATATTCTATTATTTAATTATTTTCAATATCACATTGATACCATTGAATCAAGTTGTGAACTTATTCACACCAGCACTTGTGAATTTTATCACACAGCAGTGGATCTAAAGACTTTAAATTAAGAGCTTTCTAGGAGGCAACACAACTTCTGTATTTTTTTATTTTATTTAGTGTGTTTTTTGTATTTTTCAAGGTAACCCCTTGGGGTTTACAATGTGAATAATGTCTCTTGTGTGTGAGATTTATGTGTTGATGCAATTTAGTATTTCAAAATAAATCCCTTTCCTTCTAAAGTTCAAACCCATCCATCAATCATCCTAAAGAGTCTACATGTGACATGAATCCAAAGTGATAAATTACTTATTGAAGTTTCATCAATATAAATCCAAGT
Source organism: Viscum album (assembly GCA_963277665.1). NCBI lineage: Eukaryota > Viridiplantae > Streptophyta > Magnoliopsida > Santalales > Viscaceae > Viscum > Viscum album. The sequence goes on from OY728159.1 coordinate 223,996,339, forward strand.
GATTGTATTAAATAATTTCATTTCAAATAACATCTCCACTCTTTCTCTCAAATTCTTTTTCTCTCTCTTATTTTCTCTTTCAAAACCGAGGGTAGTTTCATTCTAAGTTGGGGGGATTGAAAATATGGGATTTTGAAGAAAAAAATTTGGGCTTTTATGATAAAGAAATTAAATTCAATGAAGAAAATAAATTAATTTTCCCTGAATGAATTAATGTATATTTTGAAACATAAAAATTGAATTTAAAATGATTTCAAATTCCTTGATTGTGATTTGAATGCACATTTATGTTCATGAGAATAGTTTTTGGAAAGTACGGTTGTCTGGTGTGATTTTTCAACGATTACAATTTCATAATCTTAAGAAAAATGCCACAATGCATGTCTATTGGATCGTGGGTGTCAATTTGAGTTGGTGGGTCCCTTTCATCATAGCATGGGGTTTGGGGTTACATTTATTTTAATTTGATTATCCAACAATAAAATGAAAAAAATTAAAAATACCACATAGAGAAATGTTTTGTCAAAATGTGTGGCATCTGACACTTAGGGATCTTGAATCCATAGTTGTCTTGCCTAGATTTGGTCTTTATATCTCTATTTTAAATCATGGAGTTGACAATATGTGTGGTGTCCGGCACTTGGGAATCATGAATACATATTTTTCTTGCCAATAGTTAGTATTTTCATAATTATTGTGGTTCAAAAAAACAACAAAAATAACAAAAAAACAACAAAAAAACAAAAAAAAAACAAATTGGAAAATCATCGTAAGTTTTAATGTGATTCCCACCTAGCACTTCCATTTTTTCCCTTGAATACGAAAATTGGCCTAATGTATTTTGTGATGCACAACATATCATTATGCTTAATTGAAATTTGATGAAATGTGGCAATGAATTTGAGAAGAGGAATGGGCTTGGGATTGGGATATGGTTGTGAAACTAACTCATGAGAAATGATTTTGATAGTTTCATATTTTTTTTGAATAATGTATTTTCGTGATCATTTTTTGTTAAAATATTTTTTCAAAATTAAATTCAATTTTATATTTTAAAGATACTTTTTATTCGGGACTAGAAAAAATCAAGTTGGGGTGTAATTAGCCGCTGAAATAGGGTAATATTTATTGTTAATATTTTAATATTCATGTGTTTAAAAGTCTATAAACATAAATTTTAGTTCATTTTATAAATTAAACTTCATTTCTCATCACAAGTAATATTCATATTTAAAGTGAAAATTTGGTCCCAATAAATCATCTATTTGTGAAATTCATTTATTTATTTATTTTTATTTTATATTTTAGAATATGATTGGTCACTTTGTTTGGAATATTTTATATTTTAGGATTCATGGATGAATCCTAAGGGAAGATGCATATTTTTCAGCATGAATGAAGAAATTTTTTGGACAAAGCATAATGGGCCTATGGCCCATCAAACAAAAGTGGGGACCAAAATCCAAGACCAATAAAGCTCAAATTTTTAATGTATAAATAGAAAAATATGAGGATCATTTAAGTTAATTGTAGACGAAGAAAATTCTGAATTTTTCATGGAGATAAAGTTAGCTGAAGTTGACATTTAAATGGTGGGTTAGATTTGAACGCCCATAAAGTCTTTCCATTTGATCGAAAATAACATCAAAATGGATGGTCAAATTTTCCAAAAAATTTGACATTTGTTATAGGACACATAGAAGAAGATATATTCATTCTACAACACTTTCATATTCAGATATCTTTATTTTACCTCACCTATATCTCAAATATAAGTGTTGTATATCCACTGATGTTCAAAAATAACATAAATTCAATTTTAATTATGGATTATATCATATTACATTTCAAAAATGAGGGAATTAACATTCAAATCAACATGAATTCCACTCACATTTGTTTACTTCCACTCACAAGTAGTTATTTTTTTCCACTTCCTCTTAAATGTTTCTTTTTTTTGCAGGGCTTAGAAGAGATACAAAATTGTAGTGGTATAGGTGTGAGGTGAATAGGAGAGCTTGAAGATCGACCATTTCTCCAAGATTCCAAGAGAATGTATGCTGAAGATGAATCTAAAAATAGGGTCGAAGAGATCTGATCTTTGTGGGAAGAATACCTTTGAGATTCATATTGGCAGCGACATTGATGGAGATTAATGAATACAATCAGAGCGGAAGTATGTCATCAAGGAACTTTGAAACCACAATGATGGGAGGAAGGATATTTATAAATAGGAAGTTCAATCCATCATTAAGAGATGGAAGGAAATCAAGCGTCTGAGGATGGATTAAATAAAGTTAGTGACGGTTAGTTGTACTAAAGTATGGAATTATTATATCTTTTTTTATGACAGTAACAATTTTCATACAAGATATATGAAATTGTGTACTTTTATGCCTGGAGTTTATAATATTATATGTATGTCTTACCAAAATGAATCCTTATTTACACAAACTTATTTGTGAAACATGTGGTCCTTTTTTATGAAAATTTATTTATGTTGCTTACGACTAATATGTGTTGTATGCTTCTTTCAATTATCATAAATTAGGAATATATTCATAAAATAAAAATATTATACATGGTTTTCATGTCGATCAGGGTTATGGAAAATCATCATAGAAAACCTAACTAGTTACTTTACTTAACCACATTATGTACATCTTAGTTCACATGTAGCTGATGTTTACGTGGGTTAAAGGTTTCAAGGATTGATTATTTATTGGAAGGGATAGAGTATCAAATGATAGATAGTAGAGACTTGTAGAGTTTGTGTCATCAATGATAGGTTGGTTATTCATATAGGGTTTTATTTTTACCTAGGATTTATTAAATTGTTATTGTTTTTGTACATGTAGGCATTTATATTCATGGGATTTTATTGTATACTATTTTACATAGATGCTCTTGTCATGTGAGTTGGTTTTTTAAAAAATTTCTCATGAATCATGTTCAATGCTACATATTTATTATTAATCCTTTGGAAGTTCGTTGATGGTTTTGAGGGTTGAGTAACATTTTGATTCATCTCAGGTTAGGTTATGAATGGTTAGAGTATATTGTGATGTTGCAGTTTTCTAAAAGAGAAATTTATTGATAAGATAACACACAGAGACAAATAAAGAAAAAAAAATTAAATCAGGCCACTTCATCAAAAATAACTTCATTCTTGGAGAGGAATTTATTTATAAAATAATTTGATTTAAAAGTAAACTTATATATAACATCTTCTATAGATGACACCGCATATGGAAACTCTTATACTAGAATCTGATCTGGTGTGTTGTGTTATGTCATGATTTAATTTATAAATGAAAAATAAAGTAAATTCATAAAATCTTGTTACTATTAGTTTATAAAAATTCCAACTTTATTTTAACTAATTATAAATTTAAAGGACGTGGAAAATTATTGGAAACCATTTATTAATAATGGAAATAAATGGTATCTCCTTTAATGATCTCTCTAACCCATTCAATATCATATTCTATGGTAACTATAATGTTTTAATGGATATATTTTTTAGTAAATTTATTAATAATCGAAACCTATAAATTAATTATAGACATGCCTCTTCTTGACAATACATCATAACTTTTGAGTTTGGATCAAATAAAAAACTGAAAAATATGCTTATTTTGATTTCAATGAAAATTTAAATACTTTGTTCCTTATTAAATTGTATCTATATAACATATTGATAATGTTCTCTGATATAAACTGAGTATTTTAAACTTTTTTTCTTTAAATTAGATTAACCCATTCACATTAAAACAATATGTATATGAACCCACTTTATATTATTCATATCAAATAGAATTCCCTCTAAAATTACTCTAATATAATGTTAAAAAAAATTCATCTTCATGTGTATGTCGTATTATGGAAATAAGATTAAAACAATGACAAACCACACTATCTAAATGGTAACAACAAATAATATAATGAAAACATAAAAAAATCACACTCAGTTGTAACAATGGATGGAGATGTAGTTCTTAGTGGTCATGTATGAATAAGGAATGAGTTTATATAGTAGGGGCGGTGTTGTGTATGTATATGTTAGTGATAGAGAGAGATATGAGATTTATGGTTCGCCATGGTTAAGAATAGCATAAAAACAAAAACTATGGAATCCAAAAAAATCAAATAATGATAGAGGAAAAGGATAAAATAACATACATTGGATTCCAGCTTTGATTTGCCTGAGGGAATGTAGAGGAGTCACACCGGCAGTAAGGGAGCTCCACGAGAGCTTAAGAATCATGAGTGACTGAGTCGTGGTTATAGTTTTTTTAAATAGATTAGGGACACTTTTATCAGCGCTAAATTGATAAGTATTGATAAAATGAATACTTATCATCACTGATAGAGATCGATCTTTATCATCACTAGAAAAGAAATGATAAAATGAGCCTTCATTAGTGCTAAAAATTTAGCGTTGATAAAAGATTTAAAATTATAATTATTTAAATATATTTATTATAATTTTATAACTATTTAAATATATAATTGTTTATTTATAAATAAATGAATAATAATTTAAAAAAATATTATTTATATTTTTTATATATTTAAATATTTATATATTTATATATTTATATATTTATATATTTATATATAGATAGTCCCCAGGGTGCAATTTAGCGGTAGCTGCCCCTCTGAGTCTCGGTGGGGTCTTGAGTTCAAGTCTCACTGTGTACATTATTTAAATAAATTTATTATAGTTTTATAATTTATTTAAATATATATAATTATTTATTTATATTTATATAAATACTTATTTTGAAAATAATATTTTTTTATTTATAATAATTATAAATATATGAATTTATAAATATAGTAAATATGCATTTATAAATAAATTTATTTATAAATATATTTTTAACATTATTAGAGGATATATAATCTTAAATACATGCATTTTAAAATGAGTGAAATTGAATAATTCAAAATGAGTACACTTTAAAAATATTGAAAAAATAGATAAGTTTTATTAATTTAATATAAATTATTAAAAAAATGCGAATATATATATATATTTAAGTAAATATGAATACATATTAAAAATACTAAAATATAGTAAATATATATATATAAATTAATAATAGAAAATGAACAAATTCAAAAATAAAAAATATTAAAAATGAATAAAAAATACTCAATAGTAATAGTATTAAAAATAAATAAATAAAATTTACTGATTAAAAACATAATATATTAAATGTATTATGTCATAATGAAATTCTAAAATATACTAAAATTTAAATAAATTATATAAGTATTAGATGTATGTGTTTCTATATAAAATTTCATTAATTGGGTAAATATATTTTTGTGTGCGTTGTTTTTTTTTTTGCTAAAATATATTTCATTAGACCACATTTGGAAGAGGTTGATACCAATAAGCTTAAGATTGCACATCCATGTTCTTGTTAATGAGATGCAGTAGTCCATGAAGAATATTTCTTTGATCACCCTCGCCAATCACCTCGAAGACCGAGGTCGACGTTGCAGTCGTCCCTCCATTTGAGTCCCGCAGTGAACTGCTTCTCCACACACTGCCCGTCCCCTTTCTTCACCTACCCCTTCATGCACTGTAATTTCCCACACCCATCCTTAGGATCATGAGTTTGTTGAATTTTTTCTGTCATTTAGGATCCCCAAACATGCTTCCATGCCAACGCTCCTCAGCAGCACTGCTCTTCTTGTTCCCCCATAACAATTTTTTCTTTTTCCCCACAGACATGCACCCCACCCCACTCAGGTTCATATTAACTAATTCTGTAGACTTCATCACACCAACCTTTAAAACATCCATGTCATTACCTGAACCATCCTTCCCAGTATCACTACCCTCATTTTCACTGCACAACTTCGTTTTCTTTCTCGAAGATTCTTCCCTCTCCATGACCCTCTCATCATATGTATTCTTATTCTCTCTTCTATATTTTCGGCCTTCAAGCTATTTCAAGTGATTCTGTTCCATTAAAGTTGTCCCCCTACATTATCCATGGGTGGCTTGAAGGTTACTTCTATAGTTCCCCAAACTTCTATGACAATTTCTTCTCTGATCTATGTATTTATATATTGTGATGATGACGCATCATGTTTATCAGGGGAATGCCTCTCCATTTTTCTCGCATAAGATGATCTCTAAATATCATCATGTCAATCATGCCTAACATAACCCTCATTCTTCTTATATCCATGGGAGCTCCTCACAGGCTGCCAATCAGATTGTCAGTACAAATCACAGTCCCTTGTAATATGTTTTTGGACCTCAATCTACATCTAGTTCCCTTCAACCATCCTTCCTTCTTTGTCTATGGTCATGTGGTATGCACTGTATATAAAAATGCATTATATATATATATATAAATGTATGTGTGAGAAATTAATGTAACACGTGATATTTTATATATGTTAAATTAAAAAATAAAACAACATTAGAAATGAATAAGAAATTAATATGTTTCTAATTACTACATTTTATTCATTTTATATATATATGAATATTAAATTTTATTTTTTATCAATAATTATTTAATTAATAAAATTTTTAATATTTTTCTTAATTTAATATTTTAATTTTTATTTGTTTAATATTTCATTTTATTCATTTTACATATTTATATATTTAATATATAAAATTTATTACTTTTTAAAATTTATATATATGTACATTCAATTTATTCAATTTTAACAGAAATTATTTAATTAATAAAATTATTAATATATTTTTTATTTTTTTAATTATTTCATTTTCTATGGACCTTTATCATCACTAAAAATATAGTGCTGATAAAGATGGATTTCATCAGCACATTTTGCTCGCATAGATAAATATCATCTTTGTTAAAGGCCTCTTTTATAATAATGATTTCACATCTGAGATCCCATTTCATTAAGTTATTCATGAGGACAGTCATTTCATTGTATTTCACATTCATTGTTCACATGATTCCTCCTAGTTCTAACCATTTACTAAAACCAAAAATCATAGTATGTCTATCACACATCAATAATTAGATTAAAAAATCGTATGTTTATGAAAATCATTCTTATGATGTCCTAAGTTGTGACCCATTCTTTCAACCCATGACACATTATGTTCATCTCATATCATTATGGCCTATCATATATTTTAATAGATTTTATCCTCTCATTCATGATAATGGTTCAAAAATATAATATGAATTAACCAAATCATATGAATCGGGAGAGTCAAATGAGGTGTGCAATTAGCCCTCCTTGTCATATACTAGGTAAAGATTGAGTTGACACCCAACTAGCCTTTTTAGGGTCATTAACCCTTGGTGAATCTATGCCATAAACTATGTACACTTGTCTATATCCATACAATTATTTCATTTCTAGGAAACCACACAATCTCTATATCACTAAAACTTTAGTATATTATCTTATACTTAGACTTATCCCCAGGATTTTCACCAATTTTTTCTAATCCTTATCTCCAAAAATAACTAAATTCTATTCTCATGCTAACAGGGGTGACTCAATCATTACATTCATAAATATTACATAATTTTATAGTAATATTTAATATATATCACAATAATGAATTCCCTAAAACCATAAAGATTTATTGTCTTTGGAGACTATATATTGATGAACGCCTGTCGTGGGATGTGGAAAAATAATTTTTTTTATATTTCCTATGTTTAGTAAAGTGATTAACCCTAAGAAGTCTCTTAAATATGAGTTCACACAAAATAGTTTGTCACTTTTAATTAGGGTTGAAAATGGGGTGGTTTTTGAATTTATTTTATTTTGGAATGAGATGAAAAAGAAATTAATTAAGAAAATTATTTAAAATAAATCGACAAAACAATATATTGAAAACTATGATATGAGAAAGGTGATTAGTTTGGGGTCATTTTTCTAATTACGATGCTATCCTTGTTCAATTTTATTCAAATATCTTCTGCTATGTTGTTTAAAGTGAGATTACATGATCGTTTACTCTCACTCCTTTCGTCGAATGGTGATGGTGAGAGAATACCTTATCAAGATCTTAGTTTGGTCAAATCTCTTCCATGTGAGAAAGAGTTGTAGTAAATATCCTTAATTGAATTGGGAAATACCCGATCAGGTCTTGTTTATCCCAAATAATCAAAAACATTCACTACCGCTTTTACATGTACTAACAATCATCGAGTACTTCACCACTAAGCCTTGTTCCATTACATCGTATATAAATCAAAACATAGTATAGGGCGATAGTGTCAGGACCTGTCCTCAGGGCCCGTGCCGTTACTACCCCAAGCCCGCCTTCCATAGGCCAGGGGCTGGCGACTAGCACCAAGGCGTAATTCCCGATAGAAAGGGAAGGAATTGCCTTTATAAAGTAACAAACACACAGAGTAAGCAAGCAGAAGTAAACATTAAGTAAAACAGGGTACAATAGTAAGTGCGGAAAAGTAAGTGGGCCAGAATACAAACCCAAACTAAAAGTAAAGTATAACTGGAAAGAAAGTACAGCAACTGAAAAGTAAAGCCGCAACGTCGAGTCGTCCACTAGAAGTCCCACATGAAGGGTGGGTACAGATAGTCTCCACAGCTCCATGGGTCCAGCCGTCCGCTCCGTGTACGTCCCGCCCAGTGGTCCACCTCCAGGTACCGACTTTCTCCACAAGCCTCCACCACGATCAGCGTTGTCCATCATCTGCATCCAACACAACGTAGTGCGGGCATAGCCCATGCAGGGGTGAGTATAAGCTACTCAGTAGGGACCCTGATACCCCCGAAGGTCTCCCAGAATCCGAAAAGGATAATCCACAAAGGAAAGATACAATCACGAAGTAACATTCGACACTACTTAGGTATATGCCCATACATATACCTAAGTCATCAATTCCAGTTCAGCTCCAACATCCAAGCCCAAGTACAACCCAGTCCACACAGGAAGACATAACCCAATCCACATAGGAATGCATAATGTAATCCACACAGGATATCAAGTCGATCTTATCGAAGATAAATATTAAAAATCAAGACTCATCTCACACAGGTATACTTCTTCGTAAGACGATAGAGATGATCAGATGTATCCACTGATTCATCTAAGTCATCGGACCCACACAGGATCGATAGGTACTAACCCCCGCAATGACCCACACAGGATCGATAGGTATTAACCCCTGCAATGACCCACATAGGATCGATAGGTACTAACCCCCGCAATGACCCACACAGGATCTGACCCACACAGGATCGGTATGCACTGGCCCACACAAGACCGATGAGCGCCGAACCACATAGGATCTAACCCACACAAGATCAGTATCACTGATCCACACAGGATCGCTGAGTGTTGTAGTCGTCGATGTCAAACCCATGGAGGATTTCTGCACAGTCGTCATCGTCGTCGCAGTCGCAGCCAGCTCTAGGGTTCCCGCACACAGCAAGCTCATTCGGGGAGGGTCCGCTCCATGACCCAAGGGGATGATACATCAACTAACACGAAGTCTGGAGTTGATGTATCCAAAAGTTCCTAATCGACAAAAGGAACTCAACGTCACAGACGGCGTGTCAATCGGACGCCCGGTCTAAGAGTTATTGGCATTTTCGTCCCAGGGGCCCAGTTGGTTTTTAAGTCAAAACTAACCCGACTGTACTCCAACTGCATCCAAACCTCGAGCAGAGTAATACAAAAGTTCTGTCTCACTAGTAGTAATCCATCATAGTTGACGGCACGTCAATCGGACGTTCGGAGCTCAAGTTATAAGTGTTTCCGCTCCGAGGGCCCGGTTGGTTTCATGTTAAAACCAACTCGGCCAAACCCAAAGTTCTCCGAAACTTTAGCTTAATATACTAAAACGACCATCTCGATCCAAGGATTGCATCGCAGTTGACGGTTCATCGATCAGAGGTGTGTAGCCCAATTTATGGGCAAAAGACCGAAAGAGGTCCGAAAGTGGGGGTTTTGGGCCCAGACCGACCCGGCCCGAGACCCCCTGGGTCGGCCCGAACTGGGTTGACCCAAACCAAGTCCGGGTCCAGTCCAATAGGGTGCGGCCCAGCCCGGTGGGTGTGGCCCGGCCCGGCCTGGGCGCGGCCCGGCCCGGCCTGGGCACCCAGCCGGGCTGAGCGGAACAGGGGGGCACGATGCCCCCTGATTGATGAACCGCGGCCCCCACGTGGGGGGTCGCTCCTTCGGCCAGCCGGGGGTTACGACCCCCGTCCTTTATGGTAACCGGCTGGCTTGGTCGACCGCTGAGTCACCGCGGGACCCCCCTGCGGGTCCCGCCCTCCTTGCTCCGACGGCCGGTGGTTCTGGCCGCCGCTCCCCGCACCACCGCGGCCATAGGTCGCGGCCTTGTCCGATCGGCGCGGCGCGACGGCGCCGCGCCCCTCCGCCGCGGCCCCACTTTGGTCCCGGCCTCTTCGAGGTTCTCCGGCGCGGCGTGACAGCACCGCGGCTTTGTTCGACTTCAACAGCGCGGCGCAACGGCGTCGCGCTTCTTCTCCCATTCTTCATTATTTCCGCGTGGTGCAACGGCACCGCACTGCCTTTGCTCGTGCTGCAACAAATTCAAACAATCAAGGGGGGAGGAGGGTCAGTCGTGTTCGTGTGGTCTGACCTTTTCCCATTATTGTGATAACAGGAGGCTCAATTAGAAAACAATGAACGGCGACGAAAGTATTCACAAACAAAAACAATTAATTCCCTACCTCAAGGTGTCATTGAACGAAGATTCATCACGGAAAATAACGTCATGGGAGAAGACTCTGTAAGCGTCGACGGCTTCCTAGAGAAGAGAATCATCGGCGTCGTGGTACATGGAGTCACGTCGTCGATCAACAAGGATGGCGTCTCTGACTGGCTGCGGAGAGGAAAGAAGGCAGTACGACGAACTCCCCTTTGTGGTGACGGATTTCTTCGTCGAAGGCTCGGTGTTCTTCACGTTCTTCGACGAGGAAGAAGAACTTCAAGACTTAGAGAATTCTTCCCCCAATCCTCTCCCAACAAGATAACCCAATTAAAATAAGGTCACCCCTTATTTTAATTGTTTACGCCATGATTTTCAAAATTACAAAAATTCAAAAACGAATCCACTTAATTAATTAAACTTATGTTGATAAATTAAATGGAGAGTTAAGGGAGTTAGAGAATATAAAAGGGTGGGATTTGTGTGGGCCCCACCCCACTAATATCCTACCTAGTGGAGTAGGATATAGTGGGTCCCACTCCAACCACTTAGCTTAGGTTAACTACTTTAAACAAAAAAATAAAATTGGTTGCACCATTTTATTTTATTCTCTACTTAACCCAAAAATTTTAAATACCACACCCGAGCAAACGCAACTCCAGAAAAGATGTTCCTAATCAATTACCGGCGCTGTGATTCCATCGGTGTCCTCGGATTTCGATTCCGAGCACCGGTTCAAAAGTTAGGAAATCCCGCTTGTTCGTTCACTGAACGTATCCGAGCTAAACTTCAAAAAATTATTCCGGGCTCACCGGGCCTCGGAATCAGGTGCCATCAGAAACTGCATTCTTGTAAAATCCCAAAGAAAATTAAGAAAAAATTTACCTTGAATTTTACAAGTCTTTACAGATAGTGATCATTGAACTAGGATAAAATCAATTATGGAATCAAAAAACAAATATGATTTCACTTAATAATAAAAACTCCTATATTAAATTGAAAACAACATTGTAGAAGAGTGATAGATTTTTTATTCAATAAAGTGAATGAACTCAATAATTAAAAAATAGAAAACCAAACCTTCCAAAATCACTAAAAATTTTACCTCACCATGTTAAGGGTAATCGAGATGAATGGGGAATAATATGTCATTAAAAACTATGAATGAGAAATGAGATAAAAGAAAAGAAGAAAAATTGTTGATCAGAATCAATTCCCTGAATGTATGCTTCTATTTGGAACAATATATTTTTCAATGAGCCAACTTTCCCTTGTTATAAGATGTTTAAAATTAAATTTCCTATGTGACATCAAAATTTCACATTAATTGTACATGCCTAGAGTAATTTATTGAATTATTATTGACCATCAATTTTTATGGACGAAGGTTCCTAGAATCTTCCATCAAAGTATTTCATTTAAAGGCCACATTGATGATCTTATAACTCCATGAAATTTATTTTAAGAATTATCCTTTTAGTATTAGTTACATTATAGGTTAAATCACCTCAATTTTTGTTGTGTAGACTTAGTTGTGATTCTGTTATAGAGGCGGGTTTCACACTGTCCGCCTAAACACTTCTTCAACGTCACTGATTTTTTTGGGCCTCAAGATGGACGAATCATCTCTTTACCAAGAAGATCAGGATTCAGGCTAGCCTGCTCCCAATAAAAGAAATTATAAATTAGAGAGTACAAAGTGCAGATCAAAGAGACGTTCTAAAAAGGTGAGTATAGTACTCGCCCTGATAATCATCCTAAACAAGTCTACTACAAAATTCAGGTGATATGAAAGACCAAATCGAACTCACCTTAGAAATTTCTCTCTTGGAGAGAGCATCCACAACTTGATTGGCCTCGTGGTATAAATTTAGAACGTCAAGTGAAAGCGACTCTGCAAGTCGGAGGCATTCAACCCAAGCTGGTAACATCTTCTAGGGAACGTTCCTTGAACGATCTATAAGGATATGAACTGCAACAGAGGAGTTAAACACAAGACATAAGTCATGCCAGCCATACAGAACAGCATATCTAATTTCCTTTATCGTCATCCAGAGCTCCGCTTCAAGTGAAAACCCATTGAAAATGAAGTGGAAGAAACATCCTTTAACGAAGCCTCTATATTGCAGAAGACTCCACCGTATCCGGAGGGTTCGGGGGTGCCAGTAGCCGCTCCGTCAACTTTAAACTTCAACTATTGAGAAATAGGTGGAATCCATCGAACATGCTTCAGCATCAATGGTTTCCTCACCCTTCCAATAACACCAAGAGATATCAACATCACAAGATCAGAGAAATCATTATTCATCATTCCAGTGTGAATTTGGGAAGCAGTATGGACCGCACGATGAATGGCCAGAACACCAGCATGAACTGAGGGTACAAAATTATTGAATATCAAGTCAGTTCTTGCCTTCCATAAGAAGGATATCAAGCTGGTCGTAGCTACCAAAAGAAGTCCATGAACCTGCTCGCTGCACTTGGCCTAGAAGATGTATTATAGAATCTCCCCAACCGAGGTATAGTCACAGAGGCAATGAAAAATTCCCTGAACATACTCCCATAATTTGCAGGAAAATCTACATGAGACAAAAATATGGGAGGCAGATTCATCCACCTCCACACAAAACACACATGCAGTAGCCAGGTGAATGCCAGCCCACTGCAACAGAGCCTGCATCGGGAGCCTCCCTTTCAGATTTTCCAAATCAGCATTGAAGAGGTTGGGGGAATAAAATCTTTGTGAAAAAATAAAACCCAGGCCGGAGGTTCTGAAGAGGCACCACAGAGAGACCTGTAATAATCCTTCGTGATGAACATACCATTCAATTTAGTCATCCAAACCAACGTGTCACAATCACTATAATAGTCCCTCGAGATTTCAAGGCCAATCTGACTAGGAATCAGGTCTCTGTTTGATGAGCTACTATGAAAATTAGCAATAGTCATCTATTTTAGAAGAGGAGAGAAAACAACAACATCACAAAGGGTCCAAGACAACCAGGGAGTAGTCCATAAATTGAGCAGGGAGTGCTTGAAAACAATCTATTTAGAACCGGCCATCAGATCAATGTAGGCCTACTTTAATGTAGGCCAAACAGATGAATAGAGGTAATTTGAGTACCCATTATATAGTTTCTTAGAAAAATGAGTTTTAAGAAACTCCATGGAATCGTCTGACTGTGAAATCAGATTCTAGGTGAGCTTACTAATCAAGGTGTCATTGAACAGTCTTATATCATTGACACCCATTCCACCCATGTGAATTGGTTTCACACAATCTTTCCATGCAACAATGACCATCTTCCTCTCATGAGTTGTGCCAGTCCAAATAATGTTTCTGATTTTACAATTAAGCTCCTTAATAAGGATTTTAGGCCATTGATACAAAGAAAATGAATAGACGAACATCGATGTAATCACAGAATTGACCAAGAAAATCCTCCCTTCCTATGACATGTTTTTTACCTTACAACTCTCTAATTGGTTTGTGATTTTTAGAGAAATGTTTTCTAAATAACATCTTTTAACTCTGCCCCAAAAAAGAGTCACCCCAAGATAAATGAAAGGAATTCCACCCCTTTTAACACCAAGTTTCAAGGCAACTCTATTTTTCTTTGATGCATTAAATCCCCCACCAAACATAACTTAAGACTTGCTCTAGTTAATGACATGTCTAGAAACCTCCTCTTAATGTGAAAAAATTTCTTTAATCGAAGAGATGGTTCCTTTATCAGCTTTCCCAAAAAGAAAAATGTAATTGTTATAGAAAATATGTGAGGGAGCACAAAAATCCCATTCAACTTTCATCCTCTAGTACCATATGAAATTTTCAAGATCTGTAAGGCACCAGCTTAAGTAATCCTCTGAAAATGAAAAAAGCATCCCAGAGAGAAGATCACCTTTCCTGACCCCTCTAGAGCATTGGAAGAAGCCCCTAGGAGATCCATTAATAAGAATTGAGAGTCTGGTGCTTAAGATAATGGATCCAATCAGATCAAAAAAATCTTTGTGAGAACCCATGCATTTTGAGGATGGTAAAAAGAAAGGTCCATCTGATGGTGTCGAAAGATTTAGAGATATCAATCTTTAGGGCCATGTTACCATCCTTTGCCCATCTTTTCATGGCATTAACGCACTCAGAAGCAGTGAAAAATCAATTTTGAATGTTCCGTACTGGAACAAAACCATACTGATTTTGCGAAATAAGTTCCTTTACAATCCGTCCCAGCCGATGAGTCATGATCTTGCTAATCATCTTTGGCAGGGTGTTACCAATAGAAACAGGTCTGAAATCTTTAATATCCAGAGCATTCTATTTCTTGGGAATCAAAGAAACAAAATTAGATTTCATACCAAAAGGCATGTAAGATGATCTAAAGAATTTACTTATTGCATTGGCAACCTCAATATGTATAATGTCCCAGTAAAACATGAAAAAAAATTTCGTAAAGCCGTCAGGGCCTGTCACACTATCAATATTTAATGAGAAGAGGGAATCATGTATCTCTTTTGTGTTGGGGATGTCAACAAGCTTTCTGTTTTGATCCTCCTGAATTGAGGGGTCAAAGCATTGAATGATTTGATCAGAGTGGTCCTTATCATGATCTAAATAGAGCCTCTCAAAATAACTTACGGCAGCATTGTCAATATCATTCTTAGATGAGAAGAGATTACTGTCAATATTCAGGTCTTGAAGACTTCTTTTGGCCCTTTTCTCCCTATTCATGTAGTGAATAAACCGTGAATTTCTGTCTCCATATTTCAACCATCTGATATTGAACTGATTCCGTGCCAAATTTTCCTTCAGATCCAAAAGTTTATCCAGATTTGAAGCAGCCTGAATCTCATCTTGTGTTGGAAATTCTTGAGGCATATTATCTTGTTGAAAATTTGATAGAGAAATTTTAGCCTCTCTGATGTCATTGTCAATGGTTGCAAAGGATTCTTTGCTCCACTTTTTCAACCTTTCCTGGACCAGCTTTAATTTTCAACAAAGAATATTAGAGGGGTTTCCCAAACACTCAGATTTCCAAGACTCTAGGACAACTTCTCTACAACCCAGAATAACAAACCAAGCATTATTGAAATTCAAGGGAAGAGGCACAGCCCTTAAAGAGAGAAAAAAACATCAACAAGAATATGGTTATGATTAGAATATAATCTCGGAAGGGTTCTCCCAGAAACATCAATTGCCACATTCCTATCATCAACCTGAACAAAGAATCTACCCAGTTTGCTTGCCTGCCTCCCATTAATAGTGAAACGACTCCATGTAAAATCATCTCTAGAAAGGGGAACCTCATAGAGACCACATTTATCAATACAAGATGAGAGATCAGAAGCTGAGATACGATAAAAGGCATGACTGGTTTTCTCCTCAGGATTCAAAACAGTATTAAAATCACCAAGTAAGACCTAGTTGTTTGACATATTCTCCAAAATCTCAACTAAGTTTCTCCACAAAGCACGTCTTCTTCTGTAGAGATTGAAAGCATACACAAAAGTCACAGAAATTGGGGCATTACCAGAGAAACATGTGGGAGTAATATATTTCAAGTCAGTTCTAATAAAATTAATGGAAACATTGTCATGCTTGAGAACCCATAAGGTTTTAGAACTTCCATAAATTTGATTATTTGCAATAAAGGAGTAACCCAGAGTCGCCCATTTGAAATACCTCCAGGTTTCAAACATCATCCTTGGTTTAGAAACACCAATTAGTAAAGGTCTGTTGGTCATAATAAAATGTCTAAGGGGCCTGACCGTGGGAGGATTCCCAATCCCTTGACAATTCCAATAAAGAATCTTCATTTTTTTTATCTGAGCCTAGTGCTAGGCTCATTTCGTTGTATCATATCCCTATCAGAGATGATAGTATCACTGGCAGTAGCAGTTCCAGTCATGTTTTCATCCGATGTAGAATCATCCTCCTCTCTAATGGTCTCATCACTGGTGAGTGGGGAAAACCTATTGACAGAGTCAATTGGGGAAGCAAGAAGACTGGCAGGGAGTACCCTTTTTTCAACCTTCTCCACTTGGAAGAATGCAGGGGACTCAATTGTGTTGACACCATCAGTGTTAAAATTGGGGTGATCTGCATCAATCACCTCAGAAAAATTCTTCTCACAGTCTGGAAGATTGCCCATAGAATCAATATCTGATTCTTGAATAGGAGTTGTATCATCATCAGTGTCTCTGATCAAGATCTGAATAGAAGCTAAAACTTGGTCTTTCACCGAAACAGCAAGCTCATCAGGCTGCAGGTGCTGCCCCACAGTGGCCTCATCAGCAGGGACCGGTAAGGAGGTCTCGGAAGTGTGAATATTACATTCAGTAGCATTCTCTCGAGTAGCATGAGAATCCCTTTCAATGGTATAGTTACCTCCATTCTCCCTAACCCCAGTGGCAGTCCCATTGTGGATTTCCTTAGAGCGATAAGGGTAAATTACAGTGGAAGTTGTTTTATTTCCCCTACATCTCCTACAGTTCTCTTCATCTTGACCTCGGATATTACAGAGGTTGCATAACTTATTCCTGTTTCAATCTGAAGCAACATGTCCAAAAAAGTGACAATTGAAGTAGAACTTGGGCTTTATTTCATAGAGAATTCTGAGCTTGAGTCTGTCATCATTTGTAGTTAGCACCAGCTCCTCTACAAATGTAGACAACATATACACTTCCACAAGAATTCTGGCATAGTGACCAAAAGTGGGATTTTTAGTCTGTCTATCGAGCCTGATGGGATTCCCCACCGACAAAGCAATATCCCATAGAATTTTAGGATGCCAATACATCCAATTCAAATTGAAAATCTGTATCCATATTTGTGAAAATGTGTTCTTAACAGAATTGGGATCAAAATTCCTATCCCATTCATGGATCCGTAGGAAACCAGGTTTTATGGGTACAGAACCAAAACTCCAAGCACATCGTTTATACTCATCTGAGGGGAAGATAATGTGCTAAAACCCACGACCCATCTCCATCATCTTCTATTCATCAAAACCCAAGATCTCAGCAATCCTAGTAGTAAGATCACTAAACTTCCATGGATTCACCCCCTTCGGTATGACGACCCGAGCAATTATTGAAAACTTACACATTTGTATTCATTCTTCAACAGCAGTTTGATTTACCAAGACATACTCAATTATCCCCTTACGAATAATTCTTCCAGTAAAGGCCAATTCACACTCAAGGAAGGATATATTCCTCATGCTTTTGACTGCTTCCACAAATCTCCTTTTAGGTATATCATTCCAACGATCATCATAAGGATTTTTTGCACATCGAATGAAGAGATCCTTGTGGCCAAAGCACTCATCTTCTAGTCCATGAGCTGCCTTATGACCTGTGTCATCAATTTTCAATTCAGAATCATCCAGTTTAGGGTTCGTATCTTTCTCCCTTCCACTCTCCATTGCATCCCACCACCCTATATTTTAATCATCTCTTTATCAAGAATAATAAGTTGAATTAAATAACTCAAGTCATCCTAAAAAAACTATTCACTCAAATTTTAATCCTATTTTAAATGTTATTCCCAAAATACCTTTGTGTATAAAATTTTCTAAAATTCTAGAATTTAGAAATTTTTACATTTTTTCTAAAAACACACCATAAATACAATCCATATAAACTCAAATTGATAAATTAGGAGGGTTTAAATAATTTAAATTCGTATATAAAATGAGGAAAATAATATCTATATCAATTCCCCCAAAAATAGAACTTTGACTCGTGGACAAGTAAGCATCAAAATCAAAGGAAAGAAAAATCAAAACACATACTAGTGAGATCTACCAATTCCACGTCAATAAAGAAAAATATATCATGCCTCATCAAAAACCATTATTTCAAGTTCTACATTTAGAAAATTTAACATATTTCCACTTCACTTCTCATCCCAGGCACACTAGACACCTGCCTCATATGAATTTTCTCTCATCTCACGAATTCCAATTCTCAACAAGGTTTTTCTCATATAAACTCATGCAAACCATAGGCTTGATAAATATCTACTTATCTAACCGATGTGAGTCAAGGACATGTGTTTATCATGAATAATTTTCAGGTTTTTTCTATGGATTTTAGTTGGTAGGATTTAGATGTTAAAATTTTCAAGGAAAAATGAGGAAGGCTTGGCTCTTTTTGAAGAAAAATTGAAATATTATAATTTTCACTCAAGCATGGTCTCCTTTTTCCCCATTGTAGAAAATAAACTCCATCATCATGAAAAATAAATTAAATTTCATTCCATTTATCATTTTACTAGGCACAACTTCTTTTCTCCATTAAAAGCTCTAGAAACTCCCAAATAATTTTATCATGAAAGCTCCATAAAATAATAGATTTTAACAAAATAAATTCTTTATCAGCAAAATTAGATCTTTAAAATTTAATTTTCCACCCAAATTATCACTAAATTAGGTATCACACCACAATACAGCTTCCCCCACACTTAAGTTCTACTAGATCATGCAATTTCACTTCAAGAGTAGGTTGTATAGGTAAAATTTCCATGTAATGTGGCTAACCTAACTGGTTATTCATGGATTCTAAGGGATACAAGGATTAATGTACACGGTGGGCTATAATGAAAATAATTTTCTTGAAAAGGGGGTTTTAAAACCAAATAAATGCCTCAATCATTTAGAACACATGTACCTCAAACCCTCATGTTATGACAAGAATAAATCAAATTTTGGTTAAAGCAGGCATGGTATGGTTCTCTCAAGAAGTGAGGTGAATGTAAATAATATGAAAATAATTATTTAGAAGATTTATAGAATAGTGATTTCAAAAAATAAGACAATGAACTGTGGAATGGGATTCAAAAATCAGAGTACTCTTCATGAAATTACCAATGATTTGAACTTTAAATAAATTAATTATCAAAATTCATTTAAGCTCTATTTCATGGAATAGATTGTTTCACTCATTAACATGGGTTTAAAAAGTGGAAATGATAATCATTTCAGTTCAAAAGGTTCCAAAACACACTATTTTAAAAGTAAACACACAAAAATTTGAAAAGCACATTTTTTTGAAAAATAGAAAAACAAACAACCAATGATAACCTAGACTATAAAGGTTACTTCCCCCACACTTAAATAATAAAGTATCCTTAATGAATTCAGGTAGATTTTAACATGTTAGCAGGTTTTTAATTGAATCGCAGTAATCAAGCAGGTGTTATGGAGAGGTATAACCCAACTTATTAGTAGTGCATCAATGAGTTAAGATCCTAAGAGATGAGACTGCAAACCAATAAGCAAAGGTATAAAATAAAACATAAAAATTTTATTCAGGGAAAATAAAATAGAATGAGAATGAGAAAATATGGATAGATCTTGGTTTAATCTGTCAAGTGGGCCCTAGGTTTTGACTGCCTCCATATGGTTTGTTCTAATTCGTCATCCCCAATCTGATGGAGGGTGACATTTCTTGCTCATGAACTGACAAAAATTCTCCTTTCTAGGATGAACTTATTTCTTTTTCTTGAGGACTCCATAGATATAGTATGCCAAACCCTACAAATGGTACTGATATAAAACAGTAATGGTGTGGGTATGATATATAATGGGTCATTATCTTTATTTATTTCTGAATAAACAACCTCTTCTTCATTTTTCAATTGTTTCTCATGGAATTAATTCTACATAAAAAGTATAGTCAAAGGGAAAGTCGTGGTGTAATTCCATTAGAAAAAAATTAAAGCATGAAGTTTCAATATAAAAGGAATCCCATTTAATGTGAGTATCACACGTCTCAATTTCCTCAAGAAAAAACAACTTTGGTCTCCTCTTGAACTCCCTCTGATATGTGTTTAATAAGTTCGGGGAGCTCCAGATGTTCTTTATTAGGTGAATCTTCTTTTTCTTCCTCATCCACCAAGGCAATATATGTGTTGACTGAATATGAAAATTTTAAACAATTATAGGTGATACTAAATTTAGTTTCAAAAAAAATAGAATATAGTTATTTCATGAAAATATCATCTCCCTGAGTTCTTTCATCTTCAATCTCTTCTTCAGTGGAAATCACCTCTTGGAGTTGATTCTCAATGGATGGAGGTACGTAGTCAGAATCCTCCATCTTTTCTTCAATTTCATATATGAGTGGTGAAATTTATTCCACCATTGTATTAGGTTCTTTGTAAGGAATACATAGATCAAGTAGTTCTTCAAAATCATTCCAGGAGTCATTAATATTTTGTTGATCCCCCGCATGTATCTCATTCTTTGGTTACTCATAGGTAGCATGGACATATTCTGTAATCCTTCCAATTTTTCCATGTATTTCTTATATAAAATCTTGAAGTTACTTTACTTTATATCAATTGTATTCTAAAACATACTACTCTTGTTGATGATTCACCTATGATTAGTCATTCCATGAAAAGAAATAGCAGTTTGGATATGTCATGCAAAAAAGATTTTTTTTGAAAATAGTCAAATATTTACAATTAGATTGTGGCAATACCACCTCGAAAACAATTCCAAGTTTGACACAAACCTTTCATGGTAATGGGAAAATAAATTTTTTATACTACCTATTTTTATTCTAGTGATTAACCCTAGGAATCCTCCCAAAGATGATAGCACACAAAAAAGTTTTTCTCTTTTAATTAGAGGAAAATATGGGGTTGTTTTTGAATTGATTTGATTTTGGAATGATATAAAAAAGAAAATAATTAAGAGAATTATTGAAAGAAAATTGAAAAAATAAGAGATTAAAAACAATTATATGAGAAGTTTGATTAGGTTGGGGTCAATTTTCTAATTGTAATGATATCCTTGTTCTATTTTATTCAAACTTCTTCGGCTAAGTTATTTAAAGTGAGATTCTAGGATCATTTCCTCTCACTCCTTTGGTCAAATGGTGGTGGTGATAGAATACCGTATCAAGATATAAGTTTGGTCTAAACTCCTTCCATTTGAAAGATATTTATAGTAAATATCCTTAATTGACTTGGGAAATACCTGATTGGGTTTTTTTTATCCCAAACAATCAAAAACATTCACTACCCCTTTTACACATATTGGTGATCATCGAGCACTTCACCACTAAGCCTTGATCCATTCCATAGAATATAAACTAAAACCTATTGGATGGATATAATGATCATTTATCAAAGATAAAATCAATAACAGAATCAAAAAACAAATATGATCGCACTTGATAATAAAAACCACTATATGAAATTGAAAACAATGTTGTAGAAGTGAGATAAAAGTTTTATTCAATAAAGTGGATGAAATCATGCATTAAAAAATATAAAAACAACCCTTACCCAATAAATAAAATGTTTAACCAATCATGGTAAGGGTAATAGAGATGAATGGGGAAGAATAACGCATTACAAAACTATGAATGAGAAAAGAGAGAAAAGAAAAGAAGAAAAGTTGTTGAGTAGAATCGGTTCCCTGAATGTATGCAACTGTTTAGAATAATATATTTTTGAATGATCCCAAGGTCCCTTATTATAGGATGTTGGAAATTAAATTTCCTATGTGACCTAAAAATTTCACATTAGTTGGTCTCTCATATAGGATATTATTGAATTATTATCGACCATAACTTTTTCTCGACGAAGGTTCCAATAAAACTTCTTTCAAAGTATTTTGTTAAAAGGTCACATTGATAATCTCAAAACTCCATATAACTTATTTTAAGAACATTAATTTGAGTTATCATTCCATTAAATGTGTAATAACCTCAATTGGAGGTGTGTATACTGATTTGTGCTTCTATTACAGTGGTGGGGTCCACACTATTCGCCTGAACACTTCTTCAACTTCACTAATTTGTTTGGGCCTCAAGATGGTCGAATCAACTCTTTCTCAAGAATAAAAATTTTAATTAAATAACTCAAGTCATCCAAAAAAACTAATCACTCAAATTGGAATCATATTTTAAAATTTATTCCTAAAATCATCTTGTGTATAAATTTTCTAAAATTCCATAATTGATCAATTTTCATGTTTTTTCTCAAAACAAACCGTAAATCAAAAATTGATCCATATAATCTCAAATTGATAAATTGGGATGGTTTAAATAATGTAAATTCATATATAAAATTAGGAAAATATTATCTCTATTAGATATATTATTAACTTATTTCATGAAACATCTTCAATATATTCCACAAATTTATTCTCATATAGAACCCTTATTATACATACCCTATCTAAAACCTTTATTTATAGCCTTGGAAAATAGAAACATAAAAAAGGTTGAACATAGATTCTTGGTAATCATAAACATACAAGATATAAATCAAAGATCATAGGATAACATAAGAAAAGAATAACGGTATGATAAAATGATCATAACTTATAAAATTCATACCCAACCAGTCAAATATCATTAATCATGATTCCTAAAAAAAGATTTTTCATAATAAAAAAATATATCATAAGAGTGTGAAATCGCCAATAATCAATCATGATCCATGGGGTTCATTAAAACATTCTTGAAACATTATTGTCATAATAAAATATGAGAAATTTATTGGATGGTATCATAAAAATGTATCCTTATATAAGTATAAAAATCCTTAAAGGATGTTGATATGGAAAAAATACCTTTAAAAGAGAATTTAAACATTTCTTTGAAAATAGGGAAAATATCCTTTTCTTTTTATATCTTTAAAAACTAAAAATTACATGAATATTAAGAAAAATAAATCTTTTAAAATAAAAAGGAAAATTTTAAAGGAAGATTAAAATAAAATAATATTCATGGTGATTGGAAAATTCATTCTTTCTGTAAACATTAAAACAAATATTCCTCTCACAATTTTTATAAAAAGTCTTAAATATACTATTTAAGAAAACATTGAAAAAATTAATCCTTAAAACCATTAAAGTGAACGTAAAATATATTTTAGTAGGAATTTGAAAAATAATTGTATCGTATAAATAATAGTTATTAAAAACATTTTAAAAAAACATGTATGTGGAAGAAAACTTTTATCGACCACAGAGGATAATTAAGGTCAAATTTTCTTAAAAACATTTTATTGATAATTTCAAGCACCAAAGAGTGAAAATTAGTATTGATAATTAAATATTAAAATAATAACTATTTTTGAAGAAAATATATACGGTTTAAAGTATAAGTATCATATATTTCCCTCAATGGAAATTTAATATAGACAATCCTGAAAAGAATGAGATTGTAACATAAACACTTACTACTTCGGTAAATTTTTAATTATATCCAAATTAAAAGAAATAAATTAAAAAGAAACTTTATAAAAGTGAATGTAAACATACTCATGGTATTATATATCAAATTAAAATTATATACACCATATTTACACAAATAAAAGCATAACATGAAACATGTCTCAACAAAACAATATTGAGATGAAGAACCCTTACCTCAAGTCCTATCTTTATTTATACATGTAAAAAAACTATATAATAAATACATATTTATTATAAATTTATTTAGAGACATATTCATGTATCACTTACTATATATCATTCCTTTATAATTTCTAATTACCATTTTTATTTTTATTAATAATTCTCCATTAAAATGAATATTCTCATGAAAACTGATCTGTTTTCCAAGCATGTTTCGGTTTGACGATTTTGATCCTTGAACCTTGGACTTGGTTTATTTATCTCAAGAATATTAATAATTTAATATTTATAATATTTATTCATTATATACACTTTTATTTCCATCCATATAAGGTATTGATGGAAAATAAATTACATCACTTTGTAGAGATGATAGTTTGTACATACAAATGAGTGATGTTTCGAATTATTGATAGATGGAACAAAATAATGGTAGAAAATAATTTAATTTTAAAAAATCATAATTATATTAGAAATATAATATATATTCATTAAATATTTTATTTATTTTAATCCATGTGAATCGGGAATGAAAAACTAATCATGTCACTTCATAGAGGTGGTAGTCCACACATACGCACTAGCAACATCATCATTTTCCTTAGGATGAGTGGATAAGAAGCTATATAATATATTGTAATTATAAAATCATAATTATTTTATAATCATAATTTAAATCCATTAATTGAACCTATATAACCATCAAAGAGAGATGGTGATTATTAATAAAATACATCTCTTCATAGAGATGGTAATTTTTGCGTACACATGAGTAATGATTTTATTTTCAATTAGATATGAAAGAGATGTAAAATTATTGTAAAATTAACATAAAAACATATAATTATAGTAACTATACAAATATTTTAATGCTAATATGATTATAGAATATTTTAATGAGTTTTAAGTGGAAAGAAATATGATCAATTTTGGTAAGAACAGATAACTCTTATTTAGGAAGCCACCTTTATCTTACACATTAATCTTTATTGAAGTTGTCTTTTAAAAATATCATAACTTATAGGATGAGGGGATGAATTTTGGGATAGAATTTATTCATATATTTTTCAAGATAAATGTCTCAATTTGTAAGGACCCAACCCCAATTTCCTAGAGTCGGTGCCTTATTTGATTACATTGGCATACAAACAAGGAATAAGAATCCCGAAGGATCGAGTAGTTTAGTATTATTGGAAACAATATTCATACATAATTTAAACATTACAACTCGAAAAAGAAATAAAAACATAGAAAATCTTTAGACAACATCCATAACTCCTATGTTATTTCATTATGTCATTCATAATAAACTTCTTCATGTCTTGATAAAAATTAAACATAATAAAGGGGTGAGCTCAAATTCTCAGTAAGGGTAATAAATATAGTGGAATATAACATAAACATTATATATGGTGAATAATTGAAAACAAATTCTTCTAAAAATAAACATGATCATAATATGGTAGAAAATGAGCTGAGTAAATATTACCATAACATAACATAATCATAGGAATTATACTAGTTGAATAACCACATGAACCATCAAAACTATTTTCATAATGAGGGAATTCATAACACGGGACAACATAACCATATCGTCAAGGCCTCGTGCCAAGACCATAAGTAATCATTTTGTCAAGGACTTATGCCATGACCATAGTTTGTCTCATGAAACCTTCTGATGCACCGAGGGGATATAGAAATCCCCACCCAACACTTAAAATGACTAATTAATTCCTCATATGAATGAGAATAAACATAAAAAACATAAAAATTCATATTGAAACTAATATATGAAATGTAAATAGCTTTCCCTGAACATTAATAAAAAACACTCACCATTCAAAGTAAACTGGTGAATGGTTTTAAGATAGCACATCAATAGAAAAAATTATAATAAAACATTAAATAAAATATGGTAGATTATACCATGTATTATTAATCCAAATAATACATAATAATAAAAAAGATTGTTGAAATAGATGAAGATACTCTTATAAAATCTTCGAGTAAATCTTGAGATAAATACTCTTTTACTTTGAAAAGAAGAGTTCTTTTGGAAAAAAATTGTATAAAACCAGAAGTGAATTAAGATAGTATTTTCATAATAAAATAATTTATTTTATAAAGATAATGGTTTCCAACAATATATTATATAGTTCCCTTAAAAATAGATAAGAATTTAAGAAATTCACTTGAATCGGGCTTGTATTTTGGAAACAGTTTTGAAAGTTTATTTTAAAACATGTAACTATCCATAAAATAGGGAAGGATTATGATTGGTGTACATATATATAATAATCACACAGAATTTATGAGGAGTAAATAATAATACATAATAATTTCATTGAGGTAATTAGACTATGAAAGTAACCTGAATGAAAATGGAAGTTCGGGTGGAAAACTCTTACCTTAAATCTGAATGTGTTCGCCTCTTGAAATTAAGGTCCTAAAATATATAATTAGACTCATTAATAACTTAATTAAGAACTTATTAGAGATTTATTTAGTTAATAATAATTATTTTTAGTTCATTTATGTCCTTATTTATAAGTTATAATATCGAATTGTTTCGTTCTGGAGTGTTCATTTTCTTGATTTTCATAATATGTTCTCTTGTTTTTAAGTAATGGAGTTCATGTGGAATGGATGTAAATCTCCTGAAATTAAATTACATATTATTTAGGAATATCCATAATTGTTAATTTTCATTTATATAATGTGGATTCATGGAAAAAAGGATGAATCATTATATGAATTATTAATGATATTCACTTAGATTAATTAAGTGGTATTTTGATTATTAGGAACTAGTTTGGTCCTTTGATTTAGTAATATGTATATATACTGGTTCATGAATATTAATTTGATTGTAAAAAATATATTATAGTCTTTTTTAACAATCAAAATGGTTTCATGACTAGTAATTAAGGAGAAATTGAGGAATGAAACTTCGTCGTCCACAAAGGCTATAAATTGGAACCTCATGGACGTTGATTTCATTTATAAAATTAAAGGGGAGAGAGAGAGATAATATTGATGATGGTTAGTACATTCCCATGATATAATTTCAGTATATAGATTATATTGGAGTTATCATGCTCATTTGGATAGAGTAGTTGAGGAGAGGAAAAGAAAAGAGATGAACTTGAAAATAAAAGAAAAGTTGAGAGATCCCTTACGAGCAGCCTAACGACGTCGCTTAAAATTTCATAAAATGAAATGATGAGTGAAAAAGGGTATCTCATAATATGGAAATAAAAAAGGACAGTAATATTAATACCCAAAATAAAACTCCAACATATGAGAACAGAAATTCAAAGAGATAGAATAAAAGAAGTGTCGACTAAAAGAGGAGGGTGAAGGATTCCATTACCTTGTAGAGTAACTCCTAGAACTTGAAGGTTGGGAACTTGGGGAATTATGCTCACCTTCGGAGGACTCCTAGATAGTTAAAACCACTAGATATTCTAGGATGAGGGATTTTCAATGAAATAATATGAATGGATGAGTGGGTATTTATAGAAAAAGAGAGATAGTTTTTTAATAATTTCGAAGGGACACCTCATTAGTGGTTTTTTCCAAACCATGGGCTTTCCCATGGTATTTTCCCATGGTTTTAGCCACTTGGGACACCTCATTTCATATTTTAATTTACACAAGTATACCAGCCTTTTATTAATTCATTTTTATTTCATTAAATGACTGAAAACTCAAAACTGTATTTTTACTATTCACGAAAAATTCAAGAATTTTAGAAAAAATCCAAAAAATTCACCCCTACCATTTTTTGACATATAGAATTAAAAAAATGAACTCCATTTTTCTAAAATAATTTTATAAATATTATTAATTTAATTTTTAAATAAAATCATAGTTAATTCAAAAAATAAAAATTTTAAGGTATAATTAGTTTTATATCACATTGAAGAATTAATTAAGATCTATTTATCTAATTACCTTAAGAAAATAAAATAATATCATTATTTAATATTCATAAGGTTCATATTACTTTTCATATTACTATTCATAAGGGTATGTTAATATTCATCAAAAATCAAGTTTGTTCTATCAGACTCCAAATGACTTACTGGTCACAACTCTATATGATAGTTTTTCGAAATTCAAAACACAGCAGAGGAAAAGTTGTGTTTAATGGATAGATTATAAAATTCATTCAATATTTATTTTCAAAACCTTGGGGTGCCACATTCTCCCCTCCTTACAAAAATTTCATCCTCAAAATTCACAAAATGTTACCTAAAAATATTTGGGTATGACTTCAACATAAGCTCCTCAGGCTCCCATGTTGCTTCCTCCATCTTATGGTTCCTCCAAAAAACCTTTACCAGATGAGTTGTCTGATTTCTCAATACTTGTTCTTTGGTATCGAGAATCTTGATAGGGTCTTCACAATAAGACAAATTGGTCTCAAGTTCTACTTTTCATAAGTGAGTACATGTGTTTGGTCTGGCATGTATTTTCTTAACATTGACACGTGGAACACATGGTGAAATTTGGAGGGACTTGGAGGCATTGCCAAACAATAAGATATGTCTCTAATTTGGTCCAAAATTTCAAAAGGTTCAATGTACCTAGGACATAATTTTCCCTTCTTACCAAATCATATAATACCCTTCCATGAAGATACCTTTAAGAAAATGTTATCTCCTTCTTGAAATTCCAACTCCTTTCTTTGGTTATCAACATATCTCTTTTTCCTAATTTGAGCTGTTTTGATATGCGTTTGTATAATCTTCACCTTTTCCATTATTTCCTCAACAATTTCTAGGCCTATGAGATTTCTTTCACTAACATCATCCAAGCAAGTTGGTGTATGATATCTCTTTCCAAACAATGCTTCATATGGTGCCATCTGAATAGTTGAATGTAAGATATTTTTATAGGAAATTTCTACGAGAGGTAAATACTGATCTCACATGACTTGAAAATAAAGTGAACAAGAACTCAACATGTATTCTAAAGTTTGAATAGTCCGTTCTGATTGTTCATTAGTTTATGGGTAGTAGGAAGTGCTCAAACAAAGATCAGTATCTAGGGCCTTCTCAAGAATCTTCCAGAATAATGATGTAAAACGGGGATCTTGATCAAAAACAATTGATGAGGGTACACCATGAAGTCTCACAACTTCATTAATATATAGTCTTTCTAAACATTCAAGTGGTAAATCTTCTCTTATAGAAAGAAAATGTTCTGATTTTGTAAGATGTTCAACAATGACCCATATAACATTATTATTTCTTGGATTATTTGGTAGACCCATGACAAATACCATTGTAAAATTATCCCATTTCCATATAGTAATAGGAAGGGGTTGCATGAATCCTCCAAGACATTGTCTTCCAGACTTCACCTATTGACAAACCAAATATCTCATCACGTAATCAGCAATCTCCCTCTTCATGTTTTCCAACTAAAAATGTTTCTTTAGATCTCTAAACATCTTTGTGCTACCATGGTGTATAGATAAATTAGATATATGAGCATCATCCAATAGTTTCCTATTTAGTTCAGGAATAGCGGGAACAAAAAACCTATTTCTGAATTTTAAAATACCACCTTCATATGTGAAGTCGGTCAACTTCCCATCATTTATAGCTTTAATTTTCTTTTGAAACTCCTCTTCATCAGCTTGGGAACATTTTATCATTTCTAGTAAAGAAGTTTTGGCAACCATTTGAAAAAGTAGTGATGTGTTTCCTTCCTTGATAATTCCCATATCCATCTTCACTAGATCCATGAACATAGGATCCTTTTCAACTCATATCTTGTTCAAAATTCCATGGTCTTTTCTACTCAAAGCATTTTCTACCTTATTTTCCTTCCTTGGGTGGTAGTGTATTGTGCAATCATAGTCTTTGAGTAGCTCAATCCATATCCTTTGTCTCATGTTGAGTTCTTTCTATGAGAATATATATTTCAAACTCTTGTGATCAGTATATATTTTACATGTTTCGCCATAGAGGTAATGTCTCCAAATCTTCAGAGCAAAGATTACCGCTACTAACTCAAGATCATGAGTTGAATAGTTTTTTCATGAATTTTTAGCTGCCCATACACATATGAAATCACTCGATCAATCTGCATAAGGACACAACCAAGTCCTTTCTTTGATGTGTCACTATAGATAACAAACTCATTATTCCTCAATGGTAGGGTTAAGATCTGAGAATTCACTAACCTCCTATTAAATTCTTCAAAACATTCTTCACATTCCTTGGTCCTTATGAACTTAACCCCTTTTCATGTAAGCTTGTACATTTGATTGGTTAAGTGGGCAAATTTCTGAACAAAACGCCTATAATAACCTGCTAAACCAATAAAACTACATGCCTCAGTTATGTTCATTGGAGTAGGACATTTTTTCACAGCCTTTTTCTTCACAGGATCTACCAATATTCCATCCTTAGAGACAATGTGGCCCAGAAAGGAAACTGATTGGAGCCAAAAATCACACTTGCTAAACTTCCCATATAATTTATTTCTTCTAAGTATCTTAAGAATAGTGCACAAGTGATTTACATGATCTTCATGGATTTTAGAGTATAACAGGATATCATCAATAAACACCCCCCATAAATTCATCAAGATATTCCTTGAAAACTTTATTCATCAGATCCATCAAAATAGATGGTGCATTAGTTAGTCCAAAAGGCATTACTGTAAACTCGTAATGACCGTACCTGGTTCAGAATTCTATTTTTGGAATGTCTTCCTTCCTCACAAGCAACTGATGATATCCATATCGAAGATCAATCTTCGAAAAATATTGGGCTCCATGAAGTTGATAAAATAAATCATCAATTCATGGAAGAGGATACTTATTATTTATTGTAATAGCATTTATTTCTCTGTAATCAATGCAAAACCTCATGGATCCATCTTTATTCTTTACAAAGAGGATAGGGGCTCCCCATAGAGAAACATTGGGTCTAATAAATCCTTTATCACTCAATTGTTCTAGTTATTTATTTAGTTCTACTAACTTTACACTGGACATTCTATAATGGGTCTTTGATATGGGCCTTGAACAAAGAATTAATTCAATGGAAAACTCAATTTCCTATTATGGAGGATATCCAGGTAAATCCTCTAGAAAGACGTCAACATTTTCTTGTACAATAGGTACATATTTTATCTGTACATTAATCTCCTCACCAATATTTATTTAATTCCTTTCCTCCTCAATAATTGAATTCAACAGATCTACTGGGGGTGGATCTAGATGAGAATAAAATAAAGAGGTTTCTGCTCTAAAAATAAGATATTTGACACCATTCTCAAAATGTGTAACTTCTTTCTTCTTGAAATAGATCTTCGCGTCATAATTTGTTAGCCAATTCATACTAAGAATTATATCATATTCAACCATTGTTATGATGATAAGGTTAACAACTAAATCACATTTATGTGTCATGAGGGGGACTAATTTACATGCCTTTGTTTCAATGATACATCCACTATGAGTTTTGACTGATAACTCCTTTATTAAATCAAATTGTACATGTCTACTTTTCTTGGAAAATTGGGAAGATATAAATGAATGCAATGATCCAGAATCAAATAAAGAATTGACTAAGTTTGATGAAATGATCAATGTACCTGCCACCACTTCATTAAGAACTTCAAACTCTACAGTTGTGACTGTATAAGATTTTCCATGCTCCCTTGGCCTTATTTACGGAACATTTCCCTGATGCATAAGATATTCATGTGAATAATGTCCCATATCCCTACAATTTTAGCATTGAACCTTGGTAGCTTCTTTCTTAACATTACAATCCCAAGATAGGTGGCCTTTTTCTCCATACTTTTAACAGACTCCCATTCCCTTCAGGCAAGTTACAGGGTGTTTCTTCCCATAATTACTGCATGATATAAACTCAACTCTTCCCTTCTTCCCCATTTCCTTATTTCCTTTCCCATAGTTTTCAACATCCCTCTTCTTCTCTTGATTTCTCTTAAAGTCATAAGACTTAGATAATTAATTTTCTGTCTTGATAGCACATGAAAATATGTCTTCATATGATGAGAAATTATGGGAGACTAGAGACCTTTAGAGGAATGGTTTCAAACCATCAAAGATTCGATCAATTTTCCTCATTTAATTACGTATGTAGTCTACAGCATGCCTTTCTAGCCTTGTAAAGTTGGCTTCATACTTGGAAACATTTCCATCCTCCTTCTACCTTGGATTCAAGAATTGCCTCTCCATATCTGCTCTTTGTTCACGAGGGAAATATTTGTCTAAAAATATTTCCTTAAAATCCCTTCATGCCATCTCTTCTATTTCTTCCTCATCCTTAGTGTTTTGGATTAATGACCACCAATGATCTGCATATCCTGTTAGATTATAAACTTCCATTAAAACCTTATCTCTTTCATTACATCCCAAAGTAACAAATATCTCCTCGAGGGAACTCATCCACTACTCAGATACAAATGGTTTTGTTGTCCCATTAAATAATGGAGGTTATTGTCGCATAAAGTGATCTAACATAGCTCCTCCACATGGTGGATCTGGATGATCCACACGGTTAAGGTTATTTTTCATACCATGAGTAAGTTTTCCAAGTATTGTTATAAGTTTCTCAGCACCAGTCATAGCACCAGAGCCAACATCATTATCTTGCATCAGAGGGAAATCCCTACACGTGTTTGTTTGGTTTCCATTCCATCCACTAGGCACCGTTTATAAATAATGGAATACACTATATTAGGGTATGAATCATAATTTATAATCTCAATGTAGAAAAATACATAGCATTAATCGAAATTCTATGCATAGATAATATCTTAATCATAAACAGGGTATCTTTGAGGGAAAATTTACATTTAAATCCTTCATAATGTCTTGTAAAGAAAATGTAAATTATCCTAAGCATATCTCTCAGGAGTGTCATAACAAACAGTGTAGCAAGGCCCTTTTTCGTGTACCAGGATACCTCGGGTCGTGCCCAAAACTCTTTGTCAGAGCTTTCACTCCTACGTACATCTATGCCAGAGCCACCACTACCTGCTCATATCCAGATAGGGATGTATTGCTTGAAAGATCCACATAATCTATTCCTTATCAAAATACCAAGACATTCTTGTATGTTTATCCTCAAATACTATCTTAGGGAATCTCCCCTAATCTACGTTTTCTAAATCTAGTTTCCAAGTTTTCTACTAAACTTCCTTTAATACCAACTGTAAGGACCGGACTTCAGTTTCCCAGAGCTGGTACCTTATTTGATTACACTGGTATACAAACAAGGAATAAGCATCCCAAAAGACCGAGTAGTTTAGTATTATTGGAAACAAGATTCATACATAAGTTAAACATTAAAACTTGAAAATAAATACAACATCGAAACTCCTTATACAACATCCATAACTCCTAGGTTATTTCAGCATGTCATTCATAATAAACTTCTTCATGTACTGAGAAAATAAAACATAATAAAGGGGTGAGATCAAATACACAGTAAGGTTAAGAAATATATCGTAAGATAACATAAACTTTAGACATGGTGAATAATTGAAAATGCATGCCTATAAAAATAAACTTGAACATAATATGGTAGAAAATGAGCTGAGTAAATATTTCCATAACATAACATAATAATGGGTATTCAAATAATTGAATAACCACATAAAACATCAATACTATTTTCATAATGAGGTAATTCATAATGCGGGACAACATAACAATACTGTCAAGGCCTCGTGCCAAGACCATAAGTAATCATTTTGTCAAGGCCTTGTGTCATGACCATAGTTTGTCTCATGAGACCTACCGATGCACCGAGAAGCTATAGAAAGCCCCACCCAAAACTTACTATGTATAATTAATTCCTCATATGAATGATAATAAACATAAACAACATACACATTCATATTGAAACTAATATATGAAATGTAAATAGCTTTCCCTAAACATTAAGAAAAAACACTAACCATTCGAAGTAACCTGATGAATGGTTTTAAGATAGCACATCAATAGAAAAAATTATCATAAAATAGTTAATTAAATATGGTAGATTATAACATGTAATACTAATACAAATAATACATAAGAATCAACAAGAGTGTTGAAATAGATGAAGATACTCTTATAAAATCTTCGAGTAAATCTTGAGATAAATACTCTTTTAATTTGAAAAGAAGAGTTCTTTTGGAAAAATGTTGGTATAAATCCAGAAGTTAAGTAAGATAGTATCTTCATAATAAAATAATTTATTATAGAAATATAATGGTTTCCAAAAACAGATTATAGAGGTCCCTTGAAAATAGATAAGAATTTGAGAAATTCCCTTGAATCGGGCTTGTATTTTGGAAATAGTTTTGAAAGTTTATTTTAAAAAATATAACTATCCATAAAATAGGGAATTATTATGGTTGGTGTACATATATATAATAATCACTCAGAATTTATTAGGATTAAATAATAATACGTAAGAATTTCATAGAGATAATTATACTATGAATGTAACCCGAATGAAAATGGAAGTTTGGATGGAAAACCCTTACCTTAAATCTGAATGTGTTCCCCTATAGAACTTAAGGTCCTGGAATACGAAATTAGACTGATTAATAACATAATTAATAATTTATTAGATATTTATTGAGTTTATAATAATTCTTTTTAGTTCATTTATGTCCTTATTGATAAGTTATAATATCGAATTTTTTCGTTCCGGAGTGTTCGTTTTCTTGATTTTCATAATCAGTTCTCTTGTTTTTAAGTAATGGAGTTCATGTGTAATGGATGTAAATCCCAAGAAATGAAATTACATATTATTTATTAACATACATAAGTGTTAATTTCCATTTATTTCATTTGGATACATGTAAAAAGGATGAATCATTAGATGAATTATTATTGATATTCACTTAGATTATTTAAGCGGTATTTGGATTATTAAGAACTAGTTTGGTCTTATTATTTAATAATATGTAAATATACTTGTTACTGAATATTAATTTGGATATAATACATATATTATAGTCTGTTTCAACCATAAAAATTCTTTAATGACCAGTAATTAAGGATAAATTGAAGAATGAAACTTCATTGTCCAAAAAGGCTATAAATTGGAACCTCATGGGAATTAATTTCGTTTATAAAATAGAAGGGGAGAGAGAGAGGATATTGATGATGGTTATACCATTAACATGATATAATTTCAGTATATAGTTTATACTAGAGTTATCATGGTCATTTGGATAGAGGAGGCGAGGAGAGGAAAATAAAAGAGATGAACTTGAAAATAAAAGAAAAGTTGAGAGATCCCTTATGAAAATTCGGCAACCTAATGGCGTCGCTTAAAATTTCATAAAATGAAATGATGAGAGAATAAAGGTATCTCATAATATGGAAATACAAATTATAGTAACATGATTATATAAAATAAAAATCCCACATATGAGAATGGCAATTCAAAGAGATAACATTGAAGAAGTGTCGATTAAAATAGGAGGGTGAAGGATTTCCTTACCTTGTGGAGTAACTCCTAGAAATTAAAGGTTGGGACATTGGGGGCTTAAGGGAACCTTGGGAGGACTCCTATAGAGGTAAAACCCATATAAATTATAGGATGCGGGATTTGTAATGAAATAAAACTAATGGATGAGTGGGTATTTATAGAAAAAGAGAGGGAGTTTTTTAATAATTTCAAAGGGACACCTCATTAGTGGTTTTTGCCAAACCATGGGATTTATTAGGGTATTTTACCATGTTTGTATCCAATTGGGACACCTCATGTCATATTTTATTCTAAAAAATTCGACCAGAATTTTATTATGTCATTATTATTTCATTAAACTTCCAAAAACTCAAAACTGTATTTTTTACTATTAATGAAAAATTCAAGTATTTCATAAAAATCCCAAAAATTCACCCCTACCATTTTTCGACGTGTAGAATTAAAAAATGAACTCCATTTTTCAAAAATAATTTTCTAAATATTATTAATTTATTTTTTAAATTAAATCATAGTTAATTTGAAAAATAACAATTTTAAGGTATAATTAGTTTTATATCACATTGAAAAATTAATTAATATATCATTATCTTATTACCTTAAGAAAATAAAATAATATCATTATTTACTATTCTTAAGGGTCATATTACTATTCATAAGGGTATGTTACTATTCATCAAAAATCAAGTTTGTTCTATCAGAGTGCAAATGACTTACCAGTCACAACTCTAGATGACAGTTTTTCGAAATTCAAAACACTACAGAGTAAAAGTTGTGTTTAATGGATAGATTATAAAATGCATTCAATATTTATTTTCAAAAACAATTGGGGTTACATAATTGGTGTGAAAAATTGAGGAGAGAATAATCCATTTTTTAAGTGAGGGGAGTGTCACACTTGTAATTATTAAGAATATTAAAATATAATAAAGTCATTATCATAGGAAAGTGTCTTAAAATGAACTCTGGTTTGAATATTGTATGATATAGGATCAAAATAAATTCATACAATAATATTTAAAAAAGTTTTTGGGTCATTTTAACCCTTATCTTCTTACTTTAACCCCTCATTCACCCTTATAATTTTTACCATAGTAATGAATTCTTACCTAAGTTATTATTCATAATAAACAAAAATTAAATTATCCTAATTTCTAAATTCAGATATTATAATTTAAAATATATAAACCATTTTATCAGATTAAATTTCTACAAGTGGCATGAATTCATTTTAAAATAATAATTTAAATTGCATCGAAAATCATTTTAGAAAAAATTCATTTTTGAGCATAAAACTGAACTTATTATTTTTCATTTCCTAATAAAAAAAATTACATGAAAGTTAATATATTTGATTGAACATATTATCTAACCTATTCATTAAAATAATTATTTAATAATGAATAATTTAATTTATTATGATAAAATACATTTCTCAAAATACAAACAATTTTTTGGAAAAAATATCTCTTTTTACCTACAAATTCTTTTATCATTATTTCTAACTAATAGATAATTAATATCTAAGTTATTATTAATTTTATTAAATTAAATAATAATTTATTTCATTAAAACACTTATTCATTAGTTATCAATATATATAATATATATAAAATCACAATACTTCATAAAATTGATCTTTTAATATAAAACAATATTATTTTTATCATTTAAAATTGAGTACTTATTTCATGGGAATTAATAAATACTTTTTCATAAAGATAAATTTTTATACATAATTTTAATAATTTATTTATTCTTATTCATACCTTCTAATCCGACATCAAGGGATAATATTCACATTTAATAATAATATTTTAATATTATATCATGGTTTGTTTAAGTTCAGTGTTGACTGTAAGCATGTGATTAAACACATCAAATATACTTGATAAGAAATATATCATAAAATATTGAGTAACTATATTATAACCCCTTATAATAATTCTTCTCATGAAATTCCTTTACTTTGATATAAAAAATGAGCATAGTTCTACCTCATCACATCCTTAGGTTCCCATTTAGCCTGCTCAATTTTATGTTTTCTCTACAAAACATTGAGCAGATGACTGATCTTTTTCCATAGAACTTTCTCTCTTTCGTCCAAAATCTATTCTTTTTATTCCTCATAAGAGAGATCATACTACAATGGTATGGACTCTAAGTTTAGTACATGTAAATTATTAGCTATGGACTTATTCAAGAGAGATACATGGAACAGATCATGATTGTGAGAGAGGTTCATTGGAAGTTTCATTTGATAAGATACCATCCTGATATGATCAAGAATCTCAATAGGGTTGATATATCTAGGGCTTCGTTTTCTATTATTTCTTATTCTCATAACATTATTATAATAAGATATTCATATAAATAAATTATCACCAACTTCTCACACTAGATCTCACCGATGATTGTTAGCATATCTTTGTTGTTGGATCTGATCTACCCTGATGTGCTACTAAATAGATATAACCTTATCTTTAATTTTCTTATATAGATCAGGTAATAATAGAAATCATTCCCCAAAACCATAATATAACATTAGATTCATGCACTTATAGTCATAGAGGGCTTTATAAGAATCCATTTTAATGCTTAGGTGAAATCTATTATTGTAAGAAAACTCAACCAAATGAAGGTGTTGATCCCAACCAACTTTACAATCCATAAAACAAGCTACCGGAATATCTTCTTATATTTTAATGGTCCCTCAATACTTTCCATATATATAAGTATGATATACATTTCTAAAGTTAAATTACATATTTAAATTATGTTGAACACTTCTTCAGAACTTCAGGGTAAACCTCATATCCCAATCAAATAAAATAGATTATGGTACCCAATAAAACCTTACCACTTATTTAACATATATTATTTCATGATAATAAATATAGAAATATTATTTTATAGAAATTAAATATTATATATTTAAAATGTGATTGACAAAAACCCAAATAGAATTATGGAATTTAGATATTTTGGGGAGTCTAACAATTAAATCCTTGGTGAGTTCTTTCCATTTCCATTCCTGTATTTGTAATGGTTTTAGAATCCCATTAGACTTATTTCTATATATTCTAACTTCATGACATTCCAATCAATGAGATAAATACCTATCAATATCCCTTTTCATGTTTTCCCACTTGAAACATTCTTTTAGATCTCCGTACATCTTTATACTTCCTAAATGAATAGAGAATGATAAACTATGAGCTTAATACAATAGGTCCTTATTAAGATTTATTATTGGTAGGACTAAAAATCGGTTCATAAACCTTATCAATCCATTAAAATCATGTTTGAACTCAAAAACAATCCTCTCTTTGTTCTATAGTTACACGTCTTCCTTCTACACCTCTTTAATCCTCCCATAGATAGATGGTTGAACATTCTTCTGAGAAATATATTTTATATACCATTTACTCATGATATTATTAGTTATAGACAATAAATAAATAACTATTGGATATATTTCAAATCCCATCATGGAAAAACAAGCATGGTCCTTCTAACTTAGAGCATCAACCACACTATTCATCTTCGTATGGTGGTAATGTATTTAGTATTCCTAATATTTAATCAACTCAAACCATATACTTTGAAACATATCCATATCTAGGGAGTACATAAATGAATCTTTTATGATAATTATATATATTAAACCTTTCATGATATAGATAATTTCTCCATATTTTGGTCTAGAGTTTCTCCCCTAGAATTTGAGATAAGTACCCCTCATGAATAGGTAATAAGACCAATGTAATGGAAGTAATTTCCATTATAAGTACATGTTCATAATCACACTTAAAGACTATCTTAGGATTATTTAGAATATAAAATGTAACTTACCTTCCACATAAATTGATATAGGATCTATATAAATAGATTCAATCTATTCCCAAAAAATAACAAAAGGTTCAACTAGATTTAGAATAACAAGATTTCTAGGAAGCACATTCCCACAAAATTATATCTAATATGAGTTATAGACTTGATATGTGATCATTCTACCAACCATTGTTTTTATTTTTAACTTAATTATTAATCATTTTTGAGGTGATACCCTTAGAAAAAAATTATACATAAGAGTGGGTAGACCCAAAATAATAATACATTTTTTGTTTTAAAGTGGATTATAAGTGTACCTTTAATAACTTTGTTCTTGTGACCCAATTTAGTAGTTTTTATCACATGAGATTTTATTTTATCTCATGGATTAAGAGATTTTTGACACCTATTTTCATCATTAGTCCAAAAACTGGTGAACTAATTGAAATAATTTCCATACTCCTTATAATAAAAGTATTGGAGTGTGGGTGGAACATTCGGTTGATCTTTCTCTCTATTAATTTCAATTACTAGACACCTGACATTACTTTTCCATTCATTTTATTGATGAAATTATTTTCCAAACATAAAATATTTACCATTAACCATATATAAATTTCCCTCATTCTTCCTTAAACACTTCTAACATAAAGAAAGATTAATTTTCTTTTCTCTATGGTTATTATTATTAGAATTTCCTCAAAATTTAATATATTCCTTCCTATCCAAAATACATGAGAATAGTGAGATTATCCAAATTTATTTTCTATATTTAGAGAATATTAAAAAAATTCTCATATATATTAAATTCACTTATATCCAATTCATTTTGGAGACATGGTCTTAAGACACTAAATAATTGGTCATATTTTCTGTTAGGCTTGATGAAAAAACATGTAACATACATTGTAAGTTTAGAGAAATTTTTCTCTTAGGTGTAAATTGATTCATCATCCCTCAAATTCCGTTAAATAAATACCATCTTGATATTAGTGTGAATGTTTTTATGAAAATTTGTATTGAAAAATACCTTTGTAACCTCTTCCCATGTCACCGATGCAATTTCATCCTTTTACCTCATGTTCTTGATAAGAGTATTCTATTTATCAGCTTCACCTTCCAAATAATATACATAAAATATAACCTTATAAAGGTATGATCAATGGAGAATATAGAATATATTTTCTTTTTCATTGATCTATTACTCATCAATAAGTTGATCGAAGGAACCACTAAAGGATAGTAGACATTATCACAAATAAGATTCACTATTGAGTTGTTCATTCCTTTTTTCATTTGGAAGTTCATCAAGACTCAAGTTATATATCATAGCTTGAGATATTTAGGTGAGAATAGATAGAATATTTGACATCCCAGATCCCATTTCATTTGGTTTCTCATGAGTGTGGCCACTTCATTAGACGTCACATTCATTGTTTACATGATTTCTCATGGTTCCATCCATTTACTAGAACCAAGAATCATAGTGTGAGTATCAAAAATCAATAATCAGAGTATGCAATTATATGATTATGAAAATAATTCTTATGACATCCTAAATTATGACACCTTATTTAAACCCATGACATATTATGTTCATCTCATATCACTAGGTCTTATCATAGGTTGTCAGAGATTTTACACTCATTTATCATAATGGTTCATAAACAGAATGTTAATTAAATAAACTATATCCCTCAGAAGTTTCAAACCATATGTGTAGTTGTTCTTATTTTTTATTCACCAGGTGAAGATTGAGTTGATACCTAACTGGCCTTTTCGGGGGTTTTACCCCTACATTCATTTGTACCACAGCCTAGATCCACTTGTATGTTTAAAAATAAGGATTTAATTTCAATGAAACCACACAATATCTATCTTATGAAAACTTTAGGATGTTTTCATATACTTAGACTTATCCCTATTTTTATCACCAATTTTTTCTAATATTAATCTATAAAAAAACTAAACCCTACTATAATACAAACTAAGGTGAACCAAGCTTCACATAAAAAAATACATCATTTTAGATGAATATTCAATAAATATCATAATAATACACACCCAAAAATTTTAAAGGTTTAGTGTATTTGAGGAATAGATGTATAATCAACTTATTTTATAAAATATATTCAACATTTTCAATATATTTCTTCTAAAAAATCACCCTTTTTAGACATACTAAACTAAAAATCCCTCTTCACAACCTTAGGAAATGGAAACATGGAAAATGGTTAGATCAGATAATCAATAAGAGTAAATATAAAAGATATAAATTAATGATCATAAGTGAGAATAATATAATCATAAGGGTATGAGAACATGATTATAACTTCTGAATTTCATATGCAATCAATAAAATATCATTAATCATGAGTCATGGAATAAGTCTTTTTTTAAACATAAAACAGAAGTCATAAGAGTGTGGAATCATCAATAATCAATATTGATCCATGAAAACAAATCATAAGTGCAGTATATGAATTTCTATCATAAAAATAAGTATATATTATCATTTTCTTAATCAAATTTCACTTATAAGACTACCATAGTGGATAGAGTCCCTTGCAGAACTGGGTTCACTTCCCATTCTAGCATATATAATCTCATGAAATATCATTCTTTACCTAATACTTTTAAGGGATATATGATTTTGGCCCCAACCATCGTATAATGAGAAACTTATATAAGTATTCCATAAGATCATAAAAATATTCATAATTTAATCACATTATCACCCGTGAAAAAAAAATTGGTATCATATATTGGGCAGAGTAAAAAAATGAAAATTAATGGGTGAATTTCCTTTTAGAAACTAAAGTTATAAAATTAAAATGAAGTTTTAAAATAAAACGATTTAAAAAAGATAAATTAATGAAATTAATTTAGCAGTGAATGAAAATTTTTATTCCCCTAAAAAAGTTAATATCAAAGTATGTTAAGTGAGTAATCATGGTAAAAAGTTGAAAAATCAAATTTATAAAATTTATGCATTTCAAGATAGGATTATTAAATATATAAAATAAATGGGAGAGAAAACATAATTTTTATAAGTACTTTGGAAATAGAACATGAGATTCCCTTATGTCTCTGATCCTTGATTCAAGAGATATGTCTTATTATAATTCCTTTGGTTTTAACAAATTCCCAAGAACCAACTAACCTAGGTTTTAATGAATACCCTAGAACTGAATTCCCTTGGTTTTAAAAAAACCCTGAACCAACTTCCCTTGGTTTTAAGAGAAACCCAATAAATAACTTACCCTGAATTTTTGACATTGTGATAAGAAACTAGATAAGGAATATCTCTCTCTTTGCTGATTGTGAGAACCCATACCTCGCATTATGGGAACCTTTAAGAAGATGAAGTTATAATATAGATATTTTCTTATCCTAAATACTTTACAAACCCAGTATTATATCTCTCTAGAAATAAGGATACAATTTGAGAAAGTGATCAATAGAGACAAAGGAGAGAGTCTTCGAAGCACAAGAGCCTCAGCCTAGTTGGTGGGGACTTGACAAGTGCATCTAGGAGACCCAAGTTCAAAATTGGGAAGAGACATATTTCTGGGGGTATTTTAGCAGTACTGTAGTTTTATTGTAGTAGTACTGTATCAGGTACTATAGAAAACACTCTTTGATACTGTAGCAGTTGGAACTATTCATCTGTTTGGGATTTCGGGCCATCGGTTTGGGCCTCGGGTCCTTTAAGGACTTTGGGACACCCAATGACTTCAAGGCAGTAAGGATTTTAGGCCACCTCAAGGTCTTCAGGACACCTCAAGGCCTTTGGGCCACCTCAAGGCCTTAGGGACACCTAAAATTGTGCTTAAATGATTAGAAATACTCTAAAGGAGAAGGATCCAAATGGAGATTCAAAGTAGGTGAATTCACCAAAGCAGAAGCTTGAAGGATTTTTCAGAAAGATAGGGTATGGAATTTCCATCGGGACCAGCCTGTTCTTGCACAGGAATCCTAGAAAAACATCCATGTGAAGGTGGAGAGCTGATATCATGATAAAGAAGTTTGGAGGATGAGTTCCAATTATAGTCTGTATAATTCCTAATACATACAAGTCATGTAATCTCTAAGACTACAATCCTTGTAATGGTTCCCCCTCATCCCTTAAAAGGGGGGTTATCAAAAAATCAATAAAAAGAGAGAGAGAGAGAGACTTATAAATTTAGAAATGAATATTGGCTTTTTGAGAGGAGGGCTTAAAATATTCTAGATAATCATTAGAGATTTGTTTCACAAGTTAATTATAGATATCCTAGCGCTAAAGGATCCTAT
This sequence comes from Viscum album, assembly GCA_963277665.1. Lineage (NCBI taxonomy): Eukaryota > Viridiplantae > Streptophyta > Magnoliopsida > Santalales > Viscaceae > Viscum > Viscum album. The sequence goes on from OY728159.1 coordinate 224,040,016, forward strand.
TTATAGGATTCAAAAGAGTTGAGAATCATTTATAATTCATTTGGTCCTTTAAGAGGGGAGAATACCTAATTAAAATCATTTTTTAAAACAATAAATGATATCTTGTACTAGCTAGCTCAACACATTAAAATATGTGGTAGCTTCCACTTGGTACCTAATAGACCACAAAGAGTTCATTACTGTTGAAATTACCTCACTTGCTAGTTGAATATCCTCCACTGATTAGCTACTGGAACTAATAGAGGTAGATGTTATCCTTCTTTCATCACTAGCACCAGTAGCACTCCATTAGCCAGCTAGTGGGACTTCTTCACTTATGGATATTCTATCATCATGCTTCCGGTGGTCTAGTGGAGCTTCTCTTGGTTTATTCTAATTTCATCTAAGTACCTTCCAACTTGATTCCATGGATTTAAAATATAATAATATATATCCAAGCCTTTAATATGGCCATAAAGTTACACTTGAATTGATTTGAATATCTATATTTATTTTATTCATGAAATTACTTTAAGATAAATTTAGGATTCTAAAAAACACTCAAATAAAAACATTATATGCAAAATAGAGTGTTTTTAATCATGGAAAGACCATGAAAAAGAGAGCAATGCACAAAAATATCCCCATTTTTTATGATCAAAAATGATTTCCATAATAATATAAATTATGTTCAAATAAATTGTTAAAGATATATCAATGAAATTTAATATTTTTATATATCAAGATATCAACTGTGATCATGAGATAAATTATCTTCAATATGATCAAGTGATAAACCAAGAAACATATTCGCCTTTGAAATTAGATATATTCTTCCTCATATAACCCAAAATTCTATCCTTGTAACCAAAAATCCACTCCCCCTTTATGATTATAAAGAAAAGAAACAATAAAGGTAAGATATAAGACTTTAACATGAGTTAAATTTTTTGAAAAATCTTAAAAAGATTTAATTTGAAAATAATTTTAAGAGAAATAAAGGAAAAAGAATGGAAAAAATTAAAAATATAACATATCCTCTTTTAAGAAATGAAAACATAGAAGAGTGAGAGTGAAGAGAGATAAATAAATTTATTTCAAGAGATAATTAAACATAATAGATATCTAAAAACTTGTTTCTATAGAGATAATCCCATAACATTACCAAAAAGGTAAAAAATTAATCTCCCCCTAAATGGTATCACTAAACAAATATCTAAAAAAGGAAGAGTTAATCAATAATTTAAAGTGTTCATAGTCCACTTTTATTGAAAATACACCTTATGATATATCAACGAATATCAGTCGTGTATCCCTATAAAAAAAAATAAAGTGTCTTATAGTACCCTTGAGAGTCTAGTAGTGTTAGCTAATAAATATTGAGATGGAGAAACAATCCTGGGACCATTTATATTGGATAATAAGGATTTCAAAACCCAAAATTATATATAATGAGAATTTCATTTATAAATTTTATAATAAATATAAATTCTTTTTGTTCAACCATATCTAGAATTTTTGAAATTGCATTCATAAATTAAATTCCAATTTTTTTATCATATTTCAAACACTTATTTTCAGAAACAACATTTACAAACATTGTATTTTTCAAATATCTTACTTTATTTGAAAAACCAAAAACATGATTACTTATTTTAACACATTAAGAAACAAGTATCATGTTAATATTTTTGTTCAACTAGGGTGAATTTGGAAAGATAACCTTTTAGGTTTTAATTTTAGATTTTAAAATTCAATATCTTGTAGATTTTTTAATTTGAAAAACAAATAATCATTTTCTTTTTAAAGAAGAAAATTGTCATTAGAAAGTTGATTTTTCTTATTAATAACTTTTTTATATTTAATTAAAATATCCTCATATTTTGTAAGGAGTTACTTACAAAAAATTTCATTTTCATCTTGTTGATACTATGTTCAAGAATAATATGATGAATGAGAGGAAGAAGAGGAATGGTAAGGAGAGTGAGAAATAAAAGAACTAACATCTTTACCTACCTTGATATAAGCCATGAGGCATTTAGGAATTGATTCTATTGATTCATATGTTGAAATGGAATCTTCACTATCACTCCATGTTGAAACATTTAGATACTTCTTACTTTTATTATTTTCTTTAGAATTTTTGTTCAAGGGACAAACCATCTTTAAGTGATTGTTATTTTTGCAACCATAGAAAGATAAATTTAGAACTTAAATTTCATTTTTATTTTTGGATTATTGAAAGGATTTATTATTTGTAAATTTTTTTAAATATTATCATCAAGAATTCAATTTATCTTTCATCATCAGTATCACTTATACAAGAATGATCTTCCTTTTGTTAAATTAAAATAAATTTTTATTTTGTATTGTTTGGATTCATTTTATTTTTAATCATATTGTCTCTTCATCATTATTTCATGTGTCATTAGGGATCTGATGAGTTCTTTAAGTGGTATATTTTTGATGTCTTTTGCTTCTAGTATATTCATAAATTTAAATCCTGAGATCTTAAAAAGACCCATATTATTTTCTACATGAGTAATTATATAGAAAAATCATAACTGAGAGACTTTATATGATTTAAATTGCTAGTAAACCTCAAAAATAATATTGGTAATAGTTTAATTTGAGTTCATAGAGAATCTTTCAAAGTCATATCTAAACATTTCTAGTTTTGTGCCATTAACTTTATATGTTCCTTAATGTGTTCCTTAAAAGAGTTTCTAAATTTCATGAGAGGTTTTTCAATAATAAATATAATTACATTCATTTTTTTTCAATCCCACAATGGATAGTATTTATTTATTTTCCATTAAGTTTAAAATAAAAAATATATTAAGGTTTCTATTTATCTCCAAATTATTTTATTGGGGTATAACCATACATAAAAATAAGATGAAATTTAAAAAGAAAGATCAATCTTTGTAATTAGTTATGATGTTAAAATTTAAAATAGATTTATGTAAAATAATATTTGTTAAAAAAAATAAAAATATCTCCTTTTATACCAATTTTTGATCATAGTAAAAAATGATAACAAGGGGGTGAATTACCTTTTAAAAATTAAATCAATAATTGAAAAATGAGATTTTAAAATAAAATGATTTTAATAAGATAAAGAGGTGAAATTGATTAAGTGATAAATGATAAATTTGATTTATATAATAAATTTTATATCAAATTATATTAAGTTAGTAATCACATCATAAATAATACAAATCAAATTTATGAAATTTATGAATATCGAGATAGGATGATGCAATACGTAAAATAAATAATAGAGAGTACATAAATTGATAAGGAGTTAAAAAATAGAACATGAGGTTACCCAATTTATCCACCCCTAAATATGATAGATATTTCTTATTATACTTTCCCTTGGTTTTAACTGAGACCCAAGAACCAACTTCCCTTAGTTTTGATAATTTCCCATGAACTAACTTATCTTGATTTTAATGGAAACCCAAGAACCATATTCCCTTGGTTTTAATAAATACCCAAAAAACAATTTACCTTTACTTTTCTTTAGTTATGATAAGAATCCTTGTGAAGAGGATCCATCACTTTTCTAGTTGGGATAAATCATCCCTAACTTTGTGGTTGTGGATACCTTTGAGAAGATCAGGTGAGATAGAGAGATTTTCTTAGTGCAAATACTTTAGAAAGTCAGTATTCTATATCTTTAGAATTAAGGATACAATATGATATATATATATAGAGAGAGAGATAGAGAAATAGAAATGGGAGAGACTTTAAGATTTAGAAATAAAGATTTTCACTTTTAGAGGAGGACTTGGAGAACACTATAGATTCATCATTAATTTGGTCGGGTATTTTTTTCACAAGTCGATTCTAGAGATCCAAGTACATTAGACCTCTATTAATAAGCTTCTAAAGATCTATAGACCTTCTATAATTTTATGGGTCCTTAAACCATATATAATATTGAATTAAAATGATTTTTACCATAATAAATGTTATCTTGAACTGGCTACCTTTATTCCACCAGATAGCCACTAGTCTCCACTAGGTAGTCAATGGACCACTTGGAGGTCATTGCAGTTGAAATTCCCTCACTATATAGTCAGTTATTCTTTACCGGGTATCTGGTGGCACTCTTAGAGGAAGGGATTATTTTTCCTTCAGTAATATTTGGCTAATGGGATATATGCACTTCTAAAGGTTCTACAAGTATGGCATTGATAGGTTGATTTCGTGTATTAGTGAGCTGGTACAACCTGCACATATCTAACTTTTAGTGGAGCCTCTATTTCTTCCTTTTAATTCTGTATAAGGATATTATAACATGATACCATGGGTTTTAAACATAATAAGTGATATTTAAAATCATTTTATATGGTCATTAAGTTACTATTAAATTGAATTTAATATCACTATTTATTATATTAATGAAATAACTTAAAGTCAAATTAAGGAGTCTAAAAGACACTCAAATGAAAACATTAGATTTAAAATATAGTGTTTTTATCATGAAAATACCATGAAATAAAGATAGGTATGAAATTATAAATATTTCATCAACACATAATCATAATTCATCCAAAGAAAATAAATGTATGGTATCGTAAAAACATTTATTATTTCATCATAATCTAATTGACTCGTGGAAAGAAATGACTTTCATAAAGACACTCATAAAACATTTTAATAATAAACCATAAAAATAAAAGGATTTGATCGTATCATAAGAAAATATCCCCAATAAATCATGAAAATTCTTAAAGGATGTTGACATATATGAAAAATACCATTATAATAGCATTTGAACATTTCTTTAAAAATAGAGAAAATATCATTTTCTTTTGGTATCATTAAAAACAAATAATTTCTTGAATATAGAGATAAATATTCTATTAAAAAATAAACATGGAAACCTATAAATTATCATCAAATTAAATATTGTTCATCATGGAAGAAAAATCTATTCATTCAATAAAATTTAAAATAAATATTCCTTTTACATTTTTTGTAAAAAGTCATAAATAACATATTCAGAAATCATTGTAAAAATTCATTTTTAAAACCATTGAAGAAAAAGTAAAATATTGTTAAATAAGAATTTTCAAATTCACTAGATTATATAAAATAAAATTATTTGAAAACATTTTAAAGAATATGAATATGGAAGAAAATGTTCAACAACCGGAGGATAAATATTGTCAATTTTTCATAAAAATATTTTCTCAGTCATTTTAAGTACCAAAGAGAGGAAAATAATAATAATAATTTAATATTATATGAATAAATAAAGGAGAATAAAATAAATTGATTTAAAGGATAAGGATTATATAATTTCCCTCAACAGAAATTTAACATGGAAAATCTTGAAAAGAAATGAGATTATAAGATAAAATCTTACCTCCTTGGTAACTTTTGAATCATAACCCCTTGAAAACAAATTCAAATGATACTTTAAATATCATGAATATAAAAATATTCATGATATAAAATATTAATGGGGCACTATATAAACCATATAAACACAAATATATGCAAACATGAAACATGTATCAGTGAAACAATATTGAGATGAAGAACCCTTGCCTCAAATATCTTCTTTATTTGTACGCTTTCAACCATATTGTATAATAAATATTTATTTTTTATAAATTTATTCCATATACATATTCATACATAACCTAATATATTTCATTATTTTATAATTTAGAATTACCATTTTATTAGAATTTTTTCATTAAAATGAACATTTGAATGAAAACTGTTTCATTTTTCATGCATGTATTTGTTTGATGGTTCCAATTAATAAGCCTATTACAGGGTTTCATAATTTAAAAAATAATAATCATGTCATAATTATAATATTTATTTATTATATACACTTTTAAAACCATCCTTATATGTTTCTCATGAAAAATGACTTACATAACTTCATGGAGACAGTTGTCTGTACGTATGCACGAGTGATGTTTCCACTTTTTGATAGTTGAAACAAAATCATGGTAAAAAATAATTCAGATTTCTAAATCATAAATATCATATATATTCATTAAATCTATCCTTATTACCGATGATTTAAATCATAAATGAAAAACTAATCACATCGTTTCATAGAGGTGGTAGTTTACACACACACATGAGCAATGTTATCATTTTATAATGGATGGAAGGGTGAGAAGGTATATTATATTTTAAATTTTCAAAAATATACCTATGTTATAAACAAAATCTAAATCCGTTAAATTTATCTATATACACTACCAAAAAACAGGGCAAGGGCAGTGCTGCCCTTTATCAGTGCTAAACAGAAAGCACTGATAACGGGGTATGCCATTATCAGCGCTATATAAAAGCGCTGATAAATATTACATTTATCAGCGCTTTCTTTAGAACTGATAAATGAATGTTTTATCAGCGATTTTATTTTAGTGCTGATAAAACATACCTTTATCAGCACTTTTAACGAGCGCTGATAAAGGTTCTATCGCTTTTTATTTAATAACCCTAACAGGCCATCCTCGCTTGCACGCGGTCAAGCTCTCACGGAAGCTGAACCAGGCCCCTCACCACGCGACCTCGTCCTCCTCGTCCTCCTCCTTCTCCACCGCCACCTCCGCCTCCTTCCCCGCTCCCGCTACCACAACCGCCTCTACCTCTTCCGCCTCCACCCTCGCTGCCACGACCGCCGCCGCCTCTACCACCACCGCCGCCTCCACCCTCACTAGCACGACCGCCGCCGCCTCGTCCTCCTCCTCCTTGTGCTCTCAAGGTGGGAGTTAAGTTCCATGGATGGTATTCCCTTGGTATATTATTTATATATTGTGTTTGTGAGGACCAAATAGTGAATATAGATGTGAGATAATAATGATACCATATCTTGAGCCTAATTCCAGTAAGGATTTCCATAATAGATAGTGTGGTCTTAATGTGATTATGATTACGTCTAGGGATGTGATTCATAATTAGTGATGAGTGTCGAAATAAGAGATGTTATTGATATTTAGCAACACAAGTGGGTTGTTTGTGAATGATGTGGAATTGGATACCCTATAGGTTCCATAGGGATATCTTGACTCTAAGATGAAGTATATGGTAATTGGTTAGTTATGATGGTTCACATGTGTGAGAGGTCTACCAAGGTTATGTGTGATGACTTTTGTGGATAACCAACCCTTGTTTTCATTTTTTTATTTTGAGTTACCATGGGTGGTAAGTTCTACCCCTTCGATTTGAATATTTATGTATGAGATACAAAGGAAATAGTTTTTAATCTTATGGTTATATGGATTCCCAAAGATTATCCCAATGGAAATGATGATGGATCCATATTAATTTTCATCACATAGCATAATCTCATAGTTATATGATTAGAAAAATATGAACCCATAATACAAAACATATCACCTAGTATGACTGTCACATATACGAATAAATAAATTAGAAAAAAAACACGCTACAAAGCATAAAGGTACCATTAAATACTTACATTGGTTAACTTGTTTTAGAAATTGTTTATCTTCATCCATGCCTTGTACTTGCACCCATGAATTTGAAGGTAAGTATGCGTACACGATAGTTGACCTTCTTAGAGAAGAGTTTCTGGAAGAGTATAAGAGACATGAAGCAATGAAGATCATTAGAGTGTTGGAGAAAATGTGGTTGCTACAAACAATGTGGAAATCATCTTGTGCAACGCGGCCTAAGTTTCAACTTGAAGGTATTGTAACTTAGGCCACATTGCACAAGCCGATTGCCACAATGAATATCAAGATCTTTATTGCTTCATGTCTCTTATACTCTTCTAGAAACTCTTCTCTAAGAAGGTCAACTATCGTGTACTCATACTCAGCTTCAAATTCATGGGTGCAAGTACAAGGCACGGATGAAGATAAACAATTTATAAAACAAGTTGACCTATGTAAGTATTTAATGGTACCTTTATGCTTTGTAGCATGTTTTTTTCTAATTTATTTATTTGTATATGTGATAGATATACTAGGTGATATGTTTTGTATTATGGGTTTATCAAGAGTCTGTATGATTTCCTGTTTCCACATTTCATTTTAAATAGCATGTTATAATTATATATTTATTGTACCCTAATGGCTCAAATAGTCAGGAATATTGTAGATGTTGCTAGAATGCTGTAGGATTCTTTTTCCCCAATGGTAGTACATTTTTAGGATGTTTTCACTGATGAGGTATAAAATTTACTTCTTAATAAAGAGATAAACTTTATAGTCTAGTTAGTTTTGGGAGAAAATTCAGTTTCTATCACAATTTCTAAAATAACACCAAAAGAGAATCAGTTGTTTGAATTACAATTTGATGATATAGAATATAATGGTTTCATATGGCATATTACTTTACCATGGGGTTTTATAGTTCTCTAAAATAGATGGTTGATTGGTATTTATTATTTTGTTGGACTATTGGAGATTGAACCTGATAAGATTCATGAATATGTATCCTCATCCATGCATTGATAGTCACATTAATCATCTATGAGGTTATATGATCTTCTCCAAGACATTAGGATACCATTAGATGAGTTGGGAATCGATGGACCTACCATGTACTGCGTTTAGGAGTAGTTATGGCCTGTATGATTTTTTAGCGATGATTTTTGGTTTAACTAATGCATTGGTTGTATTAATGGACTTGATGAATAGGATATTTCATCCTTTTCTGGATCAGTTTTTAGTAGTTTTTTTCAATTAAATATTAGTGTACTCCCAACCCATAGTTGATCTTGACCAACATCTTATCATCACCTTGAGTACATTGAGATAGCATCATATTTATTACTGTTTTCTCCTTTTACTCATTGGTTTCCTCTTGTTCGCATGTCATGTATTTTCTAAGGAATCATTCAGTCTTTGTAAGACTAACTTGGAATAAATTTGATATATGTCATATTAAATCAGGTATTTTATACATACACGATGTTCACCCTACTAGACACACCATGTATATGGATTTCACATGTGTTTAAAGGCATTTTTACTAAGATTTGTTTCTATAAAACCCAAACAATGCTACCTGATTAATTAAGACATAATATTAGGAAAGTTCTCGAGATGGAACCCATAAAGACGATGAATATGAATAAAGAATGGATGAATGTCAATCGGTTGACAAAAGAGTATGAAGATGGCGTGAAAGAGTTTATCAAGTTTGCAGAAGATCATGCATGTGACCCTTCTCAAATCCTCTTTCCGTGTTTACGTTGTTGTTATTCAAGAAAAATTAGTCCTTAGGAGTTGGAAGAACACCTGATCTGTCACGGAATAGATCTATGTTATACATGTTGGAATAAACACGGGGAGAAAACCAATGTAGGTAGTGACTCAGAGAACACAACATTTTATAGATCATCTAATATGATTAGAAGCGTGAATAGTGAAGATGATCATATGGAGGGTGTGATTACAGATGTGAACGATGATGAAGATCATATTGAGGAAATGACAAGGACAGTTGAAGATGAACTTCACGATTTCCCAAAATTGTTTGAGAAGTTAAAGAGTTGTGCAAAAACGTCATTGTATGCTGGTTGCACTAAATATACAGCATTGTCAGCCGTATTGAAGAAGTATAATTTGAAAGCAGGCAATGGGTGGAGTGAAGCCAGTTTTACAGAACTACTTTCTCTCCTAAATGACATGCTCCCAGAAGATAATGAACTCCCAAGATGAACATATGATGCCAAACGAATTCTACGATCGATGGGTATGATCTCTGAAAGAATACATGCTTTCCCGAATGACTGTATATTGTTTCTCAAGAACCGAAAATCACTTAAAGAATGCCCAAAGTGTGGTGCTTCCTGATACAAGAAAGATAATTCTAGTCCTACATAATTTGTATGGTACTTTCCAATCATTCCTAGGTTTAGAAGCCTATATGGAAGTGAGGAGACTGCAATACAATTGACATGGGATGCAGATACAAGAATTAAAGATGGGAAACTACGTCACCCTACAGACTCTCCTCAGTGGAAGAGAATTGATCATGAGTATCCTGAATTTGGGAACGAGTCGAGAAACCTTCGTCTGGCATTATCTACAGATGGGGTGAATCCTTTTGGTTTTCAAAGCAGCAGTCATAGTACATGGCCGGTTATGTTGGTAAATTATAATTTACCACCGTGGTTATACATGAAACAAAAATACATCATGTTATCTATGCTTATATCAGGACCAAAACAATCAGGTAATGATATTGATGTTTATTTGGCCCCATTGATCGAGGATTTGAAAATATTGTGGGATTCAGGTGTTACGATGTATGATGCTTACAAAAATGAACAGTTAACTTTAAAATCCATGTTGTACGGGACGATAAATGACTTTCTTGCTTATGTAAATTTGTCAGGATATAGCATTAAAGGAACTCAAGGGTGTCCCATTTGTGAACAAGGTACACAGTCAATTAGGTTGAAACATTCATCGAAAATAGTGTTTCTAGGACATCACAGATTTCTACCCCGACGACATAAGTACCGATCTTGGACGACATCATTCGACGGAAGTTCAGAGGAACGTACAACACCGTCTCCACTAACAGGTGATCAATTATTTGAGAAAGTGAAATATTTGGACACTAATTTTGGTAAACCGTTTTCGAAAAACCTTACGAAAAATGGTTGGAAAAAGAGATCAGTTTTTTTTGAATAACCATACTGGAATTGTCTGTATGTCAGACATTTTCTTGATGTTATGCATGTTGAAAAAAATGTATGTGATAGTGTCATCGGCACATTGATAAATTCACCCGGCAAAACAAAGTATGGAATTAAGGCTATATTGGACATGGTTGAGATGGGAATATGAGAAGAGTTGGCACCAGTGAAGGGTGAACAACAAACATTTCTTCCTCCTGCTACTTAAACTCTTTCCAGGCAGGAGAGATATCAGTTTTGCAACGTCTTGAATGACGTAAAGGTTCCATAGGGGTATTCATCAAATATCAAGAACATCGTGTCAATGGGAGATTTAAAATTAAAGGGTCTGAAATCACATGACTGCCATGTTTTGATGCAAGATCAAATTCCTATAGATTTACATTGCATTTTTCCCAAGAATGTCCTCCATACATTAATGAAACTCTGTTTCTTCTTCAAAGCTATATGCAGAAAAGTTATAGACCCGGCGAAATTGCTAACTATGGAAAGAGAAATTGCCATCATATTATGTGAATTGGAAATGTTCTTCCCACCGACATTTTTCGATATGATGGTTCATTTGATGGTTCATTTGGTGAGAGAGATTCGACTATGTGGTCCTGTACATTATAGATGGATGTACCCCATTGAATGGTATATGAAGATTCTGAAAGGGTGTGTCAAAAACCGAAGTCGGCCAGAGGTTTGTATTGCGGAGAAATATATTGTTGAGGAAGCTATTGAATTTTGTACCGAATACCTGTCTGGTGTGGAAATCGTTGGCCTACTGAAATCTCGTCACACTGAGTGGCTTGAGGGTGAAGGAATTTCTGGAAGAGAGGTTGTCACAATCAATATTACAGATCGTGAGCAGGCCCACCTTTACGTTTTTCATAACAGTTTCGATGTTGACCCATATGTTCAAACCCACAAAGAAATTATTAGGCATTTGAATCCTTCTAGGGCTGAAAATGGATATCAGATACACATAATCAACAGTTTATAGGATGGTTTCGAGACCATATTTTTAAGCAGTTAGATGAAAATCCAAACTCAATTTCAGAACGACTTCGATGGCTGGCCGGAGGAGCAAGTGTGTACGTATTATCTTACAATGCTTATGCAGTTGATGGTTATACATTCTATACTAATGAACATGATGAAGATAGTACCATGCAGAATAGTGGGGTTACACTTGTGGCTGAGGTGATGCATGTTTCTGGTGCTAAGGAAAAAAATCCAATTTATGTGAATATGTCATACTTTGGCATCATCAAACGAATATGGGAGTTTGATTATATGAAATTCAAAGTGCCGATTTTTCAATGCAAGTGGGTTGATAACAGGAATGCTGTTAAAATAGATGAATTAGGATTCGTGAAAGTTGATTTCAGTAAGGAAGGGGAGAAAGATGAACCATTTATAATGGCATCACATGAATTAAAAGTATTTTATGTTCCAGACCCCGCAAATCGAAATTGGTCAATTGTTCTGTTATCAAACAAAACAATAGAAGGGTCATATGAAAGTTCAACGGAGGTTGACCCTTTTATAGGGACTTCACAATCATTTTGCAGCGGTCCAAATGTAGACAGTGTTTTGTATGTCAGAGGAGACCACAATGAAGGAATTTACATAGTCTATAGAGGAGTCAAATCACTTCAGCCTTTAAAGAAAAAAAAGAGAGTACAATAATCTGGTTATTTGTTTATTGTAACATACATTGTGTTATGTTATGTTATTATATGTTCACTGTTATTTTTATGTAATCTAAATTAAATATTAAACCACTTATGCAGATAATGACTTCTGCACCTGCTGATGCGCCCAATCCCGAGGCACAAAAGGTCTCTCAACCAGCAGCTGGTGGTCACACTACAGAGCAACAACAGTTTTCTCAACCAAATGTTGGTGGTCCTAGTGCAGAGCAACAACAGGTTTCTCAACCTGTTGTTATTGGTCCTAGTGCTGAGGTACAACAGGTTTCTCAACCTGTTGTTACTGGTCCCATTGCCAATGCTAGCACTCCGGGGGAAGATATTGATGATACTTCTGAGGAAATGGTATGAATTGAAACCCTGAAAGCGCAAAAAAAACAAGATCATCGTAGTTTGACAGTGTTGGCCAAAATACTTAAGGAAAAAGAAAAAGGCATCAAATTTGAAGTGGGATGGAATAAGCGAGGCCAACATGTTAACCCCAAAAAATCCATCTTTAGTATCTACATTGGAATCGTCACTCGGCAACGCGTGCCGATTGATGTATAGTCGTGGCACCATGTTGTCACCGGGCTGAAGACACTAATGTGGGAAGAGATTACGGTAACATTATGATATCATTTTTTTAATTTATTAAAATAAAATAAAATACCAAAACATTGACTTACTCTTCATCATCCATTACAGAGTGCATTTATAGTAGATGTCTCTCACAAGGAATATGTATTAAGAGTTTCAGGAAGGATTCATAGAGGTTTCCGCACAATTTTAACGAAATATAATCTTAAAGATGCAGAAGGGAAAATCAAGCCGCACCCACCTCCTCTTCACGCACAATTGATATCCCAAGTAGCATGGTATGCATTTAGCAACCATCGTGGGGAGAATACTTTTCAGGTACATTGTGTGGGGTAATACGTTGTTTGATGTTTTCTTGTATTCATCACTCTGATTGACAGTTTTTTATTTATGAAACATCTACTGAGTGCTGAAAATAAAAAACGCGCAACAGAACCAGCGTACCCTTACCGTAAAGCAAGGATGGGGTATACTGAACTTGAGAAAAAATTAGTACGTCTTCTAAATCTACCCTACTACTAGTATGTGACATAAAACAACACCATAACCATGTTTCTCTGTTTATATGCAGATTGATGAATCGAAATCGAAAGCCATATCCATCCCATGCCATGTGCTATGGAAGGAGGCTCGTGTAAATAAATATGGGACATTGATAGATGAAAACACACAAAAAGTGTGAGAAACATGTGTAAGTACGACATAATATAAATTTGAGTTGCTTTAAATCACTATTACATTACAATAACTACTTATTTTTCTATATTTTCTATCTGAAATAGTCACAAGAATCAACAACAACCACACCAGATGTTGACATACTTTCAGTAGCCTTGAAGCAGCCAGAAAAGTATGGCCGCGTCAGAGGTGCGGGTTTTGGGGTGACACCCCGAACATATTTTCAAAAAAAAACAAGCGGAGGATCAAAATGAAAAAATGGAAAAGATGCGAGAACAATTATCTATTTTTCAAGAAGAATTACAATACCAGAGAGAGATGATAGAAAAATTGATGGGGGAGAGTAAAAGAGAGGAAACAACTCAACAACAACCCATGTGTGACGATCTCGCCCCACCCCCCACCAGCTTTGAGGTGATCCATTCCCCTAAAAACCCGACTTAGATGAGGTAATCAATGTTTTAATAATTGTTTCTGTGAAATTTGATTTACATAGACACTAATACCTTTCCTGTACTCAAATTCCATAGGGTAAAAATGGCTGTGATTTATATTTATCAACTCCCACATATCGCCTTGTAGCGAGGGCTACGGTGTTCAATACGCAAAACGACATGTTACACAACAGACAGCTTCCAAAAGATCATCTTAGAGTGTCAATTAACGTAGCTACTGAGTTGAGTGCCGAGATACCTATTCTAAATGATGATGACGACATTCATACAGTTGAACAAGCTGTTGGAACATTCATCGCATGGCCGACAGTTCTTGTAAAAAAACATGTCGACAAAAAGGTATTCATTTCTTATTTATTTTTCAAGCTGGACCATTAACATTTAATGAAAAATGGTCTGAACCGATGACTATTATTACAGAATGAAAAAGACTGTGGGGTGAAATGAAATATCATCTCAAAACTATCTCATGGATCAACCAACCGATTGAAACGGTCTACTGAGATCACCTTCACCCCGCCCGTTCTATATCCATAGTTAATATCATTACAGGCTCATGTGGATACAAAGTTGAAAGACGGCAGTACTCACATAGTTGCTTTCGAAAAATATATATATAGAGAGGATATATCAGATTTCATTAGTGATGAAAATGTAAATGAACTCCTCAAGTATGAATGGCTAGGCGCCTCGGTTGTAAATGTATACATGAGGTAAGTTTTCATGATTTGATTTTACAAAAGCTGATATACTCTGATAATTTTTACTAAATACATTTCATATTTTTCGCAGACGTATATATGAAAAAAAATTGAAGGGATCTCCCCATGAACAAAAATTTGGACTCGTTAGTCCTCACACCACATCTTCAAAAGACGAAATAGATTCTCTTAAAGAGGCTGCAAAAATGACATCCCTGCTCAAATCGTTTGAAAAAAAAATTACGGATGACAGACTCTTTTTAATACCAACGATGCAGGGGTAAAACTCTTCAATTTAATCATATCAACTATATTTTCATTTATTTATTTACTTATTACTTTTTGTATTTTTAGGGAGCATTGGATGCCGATTGAAGTCAATTTGGATACTCCAAAGATTTATTTTCTGGATTCAATGCATGGATATCCAACAAACCGACCACGCATGATGGCGTTTGTTAATTTGTAATACACTAGATCCAACATTTTAAAACTAAACATCTAGTTATATAATTTATGTTATATTTTAATGAGGGTTTTGTTATGATAGGGCGGTGCATCAATATCGTCTAATGCATGGAATGAATCCATGGCATAAGGATGAGCACACCTACAAGATCTACAACTAGAAAAGTATCCAGGTATATATAATAACATTTCACTATCCAAACACATATCAAAACAAATTACTTATTGTTTTCAATGTTTCTGTAGTGTCCAAAACAAACAAACGGAAAGGACTGTGGTTATTATGTTTGTAAATTTATGAAAGAGATCGTATTTCATCAATAAACTAGAATCCTTGATGAGGTATTTTTGAAAATAATTACGAGTTCATTTAAAATATTTATTAATCCTTTGTGTATTTATATTTTATCAGTACTACCATGACTGTCGCAAAAAATCATATTCAGAAGATGATATACATGTGTTTAGAAACGAATGGGCAACATACCTAATGGAAGATTGTACACAAATAGGATGAAGGTGAATTCCTACCACTTATGTTATCTATATATGATCATTGATTATCCTCCAACCTTCTTTGGTGAATTGAGAATGCTCTGATGTATTGAAATCTTAATTTATTACTCAATGTTTTCTATCCCCGGATTCATATTATTGATCTTTGAACAAATTAATATTGAAGTAAGGCATGATGGTGTGTAGTGCGTATGGGGTGAACGATCAAACCACCAAGGATCAACAAAATCCATTTTCTGTATCTCGTTTGTTTGAACTTGTATTTGAGCACGTGTGTTGTTGTTTGACTTGAACAATTATTTATAGGTAGTTGCATGAGATAATCAGTATCGTTGAGGGATTTTCTGGAACCAAAATATGTGTCCCATGATAATTCAAGTAAGGGAAAGGCTGGTTGAGATGAAATCCAAGCTCAAACGACCTGTACATCATCAAAAGAATCAACCTTGTGATGCACCATCATGTAGAATCTGGTCCTCGTGACGTTTTGAGGTGTTTATGGAAGGTATGGGGAGTCTGATAAGCCCCATGGCCACCATAAATAATGTTTACAGACAGCTCCACATGTTTTTTGTGCCTCATGCCTCTTTACAAGGATCACGCCATTCACATGGTTCATCTTAGCATGTATGTCCCATTCATCCCATTGCTACTCTTGGAAGAACCTGAGAATCTGACAATGCATAAGCCCCACAAGACCCATACTCATCCAACCAAGAGTATTCCTAGTGTGAAGGGAAGCTAACCATGGGTAATACCCACAACATACCTCTTTTAAATATATGGGTTTTGATCCTTTTATTCTAAATAGGGTACGTAGGAAGCCTCCATGAGGTTAAATCCCAACCAATGGTAAACCATGGTGACCCCCTCACTGGGGTACACCTTTGCTTATTTTCCCTCTTATATTTTCCTTAATGGCATCCGAATAATTCTTCAAAATGAGAAACCTTACCTTTATAGGATGCACCACACTTGGGTCAGACCTCATTGGGTGTTTTGATCCATCTATCAGGTAAACATTCCAGGTGCTCCCTCCTAGAGATGTACCTACCTGATCCACCTTTATAAGTGTTTTGATCCACCCAGGTCTTACATCTCTGTAAGACATTAAATCATAACCCTCTATCCTTGTGGGATGTTAAACTCATGGAATACCACAAGTTAAACATGGGTTTCCATTAATATATTCAATATTAATGTTTAATCAGTCCTTATTAAGGTATTGTGGAGGTGTGGTTTTATGTTTTCCAGCAGATTTTAGAAGATTCCATGCTTTATGTAGGGGATTCCATGATTTTACATTATATGTTGATTTTATTATCCTGTATTTTCTTTCTAAGTGTACTATATTTAATGTTTTTGTGGTTAAAAATGTGTTATAAAAGGAATTTGGGGTGTTTATAGACTTGAAAGATATTTTTAAAATGAATGCAGTTGTATTTCTTGTGGATTTTCATGCTTAAGTCCTTTAAATGTGTTTGAAGAAATGATAAAGTTGTGTGATGGGTGTTTTCAAATGGATTTAATGTGTTTGTGAATTTTAAAGAGGGTTTTCTTATGAGATTTAGAGATTATATATATGTGTATTTACATTGAATGAAATTACATGAGAATTTATTGATATATATGATGTGTATAATGTAAATTGAGCACAATTTCCATACAAGGTATTTTCTTTATGATGTGTAGGGGACAACATGAGAGGGCAAGGGTGGTTTTCTGGGGGAGGGGGAAGGGGGAAAAGTGGTAGGGGGAAGGGGTAGGGGGTGTGCTGGGTTCTTTTGAAATATGTAGGGGGTGGGAAGGGGGTGTGCAATGGGCAGGGGGAAAGTGCAGTGGGAAGGGGTGTGATGGGGATGGGGGAAGGGGTGTTCAGGGGGCAGGGAGTGTGCAGGGGTAGGGGGTGTGCTCGGGGGTGGGTAGTGTGTAGGGGGTCTGCTGGGGAAGGGGGCAGGGGTGCTTCTATTTTATGGAATGGGGGGACAAAATATTTGTTTTATGTTTTGTGCCTCACTAGTATAATTGGTTATTTTATGTTTTGTGCCTCACTAGTATAATTCCATTTAGCAACCCCATTCTTTATTTCATTATTGTATTACTAACATAATATTTGTTTTATTATGTAGGTGAAATCTTTTTCCTCAGTTCGAATGCTTTGTTCGGAAACCGCCGCCATGGACGACAATTTTTTAGAGCGGATGGATGCAAAAAAGATGGAACATCATTGTTTTTAACTGTTTGTTGGATAAATGTAATTGTAACCAAATTAAACATTGTTTGAAATGTATATAAAAGTGTGTTGTTTTGTATTCATGATTTCAAGTAAATTTATGTATCATTTTTTGGTCTTCTATGCTTTGTGTGTGGGTGTTGTGTGTGCTATGTGCAGGTTTTGTTTGGACTATGTGCAGGTGCTGTAATGTGTCCAGGTGCTAGGCAGGTTCTGTGCAGGTTCTGGTTTTGGATAGGATATTTGGCCTTTATCAGCACTAGTTAAGCGCTGATAAATGGATAATATATCAGCACTATTTTGAGCGCTGATAAAGGTATTTTTTATTAGCGCTCACAATAGCGCTGATATATTATACATTTATTAGCGCTGAAAATAACGCTGATAATTATTACCTTTATCAGCACTTGATTAGCGCTGATAAAGGGGACCCCCCCCCCTTTATCTTCGCCGAGATTAACAGTTCTTTTTTAGCGTTGTTAAAGGCCGTTTTTAGCGCTACTATAAGCCATATTTGTAGTAGTGATATACTGATATAGTGGGTTCCATAGGACCAAGTTAAACAATACTTTTCGATTACCATATCTTGTATACAGTGTGTTATGTGTGATATAAAATTACCATAATAGTGAGGATATTTCTATTTCTATTATTTAAATAGTAATTTACATATATTATTATTTATATCAAAAGTTTATATCATTTTCTGGGATATAATGATAACCTCAAGATACTATGACATTAATCTTAAACAAATGTCATATGCTCTAAATACATCATTCGGACTGGACAGACCTAATGTATGACTATTAGGTTTTGGGGGATCATAATCATTGATACTTATTCTTATTTAGTTCCCACATTGTGATATAGAGTTGATAAGATCATGAGAACTAACTATCCAATAAGAACATCACATGTTTCGAGTGTCATTAGTTCTTCCTATTTGTGAACACATGTAATTGTCTCTAAGATTGAGATTATTATCTATTTATACTATTTGATCATGTACTTTTATTCAAGGAAAAAATATTTAAATGAATTCGTAGTGATATAGGTTACATTGGGTGTTCCATTATAAGTATAACATTTATTGAATAATTAAGAAAGAATTTTTTGCTTCCGATTAGAAGTGATATATTAGGCCCAATTGATTAGGATGGAAGTACTTATACTAAATCCATAGCCATGTTAGAATAAGATAAGTCCATCCAATAAGTTGAATGAATAATAAATAAAAAAATGATGATGACACAAATTTTTAATCCTTCTTTATGAGATATTATGAGACAAAGTGATTATATTACACAGTGTGTGTCCATAAGAAAGGTTATCATTGTTATGAATTTTCCTTATCTCCTTAGGGGCCTTGATAGGTTGCTAGAATACACTCTCATCCTGTGAATATTATTCACTACTATCAAGATAAGGTCCTAGAGGGTCATATACAATATCATATTCAAGATTATGCCCTATTTTGGTGAATAGGTATATAAGATATGGTGGGGTCCATCATGAGGTCTGAGATTTTTCCAATTCTTAAAGATCGCCAATGAATAAATAAATTCATTATTATTAGAGTATAGAATAATTAGGTTGAATTCAATTTTTAAAATTATTTACAAGGTATTAAGTGAATACATGGAAAAATATAATGTAAGTGAATGTTATTCTAATATTCAAGGTTTGTTTAATATTGTGGGAATTATGAGTCGATTTAATGACTTATTTTTATCAAGTAATGTATTTATTATTTATTAAAAGTATGTGATAAAAATATAAATGACATTATGGTGTATTTATTTCATTATAATGTGTCAATTATTTAGTGGGAATTTTATTTATGGGTTCAAGGAAACCTTTTGGGTATTTTAGCCTACTACAATATAAGGATAAGAGAGACACTCATTCCATGGATATTAATTCCAAAGGGATTGAGAGAATCTATATACTTATGTATACTAGAGAAAGATTTTTTTTTAAATAAATCAATCAAAGAATGTCTTCATGAATGGTTATAATGAAGTCGTGTTTATCGTCACGAAGTCCAAGGAACCATATGAGTTCCGTACTAGTACCCATAATTCAATGTTTGGCACCTGTAAGGATTATTGAAGCATGTGTGTGAAATCTAGAGGGGTTCAAATTTGGATCCTTTGATCAATGATCATTAGATAAGGGAAGATGTTGTTTGTGGATTTATATTGAACCAGATATTTTTTTAGTTTATGTTTTGTGCTTAAAATTCAATGTGTGGGATCCTCGAGTATTTACCAGGGCTACGCTTCACCATCAATGATGTAGTTACGTCAATTTCTGGTGAAAATTTTTAAATCCTTGAATCATCATCTTCCACTACACACTCCAATACCTTCAATTGGTTTCATAGTAACACATGAAAAGTTTAAGCTAATAGAAAAAATTAAATTTGAAATAAGTCTTTAAGAGGTTTTCATTATGGTCTCAATGATGCAAATGACATTTCAATATGAAATAATATTTCAAAACCACCAATGTATAAATTTTTAAATAATATTGGAATAATATTTTTTGGGTATTAAATTTAAGAACATATATATTTATTTATATGTTGAAATACCCAAAGTTAGTCGACACAAAAGTTATCCAGTGAACCTGATCACCGACCATAATTCTAGTGGCTATCAAACAGTAAGATCTATCCTGTGGGGATTATTCCTTAGTTTTTGGAATTATTAAAAGAAATTATTTGTAGCCTATGAAATAGTATTTTGAAAACTTTAAGTAAAAAATGTGTTGTAAATATGTGGTGCTCCTGTGGGTTAGAAAAATTCCCAAGGGTGGCAATCTGCACTTTAATAGCATGCAGTGATTTAGAAATATTATAAAAAATATTTTCAAGGTTGTTCTTCATGGTTCAATAAGTAGACACACAAAAAAGTGGTATGTGGTTTCATTTTTGTGGATTTATAAGTTTTATTAAAAACTATATAAAAAAAATATTTGTGGTGGGATCTTGTCTACCGATAGAGGTTTTGAAAAAAAAAATGGTGGACCGGCCGATCATTTTTCTTCCCTGAAAATCACCTTCTGCACATGTTGTCCCTGGTCATGCCACCCACCACCGCTATCCACCCAATTCATCTTCCTTCCTAGATCCGGCTACACCCACATGTCGTTGATCATCCTAGCCCTAACCACTAGGAAATCGCCTCCCCTCTCAGCTGCTTCCATCATCGTCCAATGTCGTCCCAGCCCTCCTCTCACCTGGCTTCCTAAGTATGCTTTGTATCATCACGGCACTGACTAACATGCATGGATCACATGTTCCTTCACCACAGTGTCAATATTTTTTTAATTAAATTTTTTAACAGAATTATTTTAATTTAAATAACTCTCACATCGTAAAATTATTGAAAAATTAATTTTTATTTCTCATTTAATTGTGCGTCAACTAATATTGAGAAAAGGCCGATCAATGTATTTTTGGGTTTTCTTTATGTAATTAATAATTGGAAATTTTATGCGATGTTTATAATTAATTAATTATTTAGACGTTCTGCGCACCGTCGGTATTCTTCATCATATTTATAAGGGTCTTCACACACACGAGTGTTGTCTTGATGTGTTTTACGCATTCCTGAGACTCCTATCCTATGTGAGAGTATGTATGTATGCATTATGATGAAGAAAAAGTAAGACGTGGACCATGTTGAGATGATGTAATATTCCAAATGAGGTGGTGGTACATTGAACTAGGGAGCAGGCTACATGATGAGTCAAGACATGGATCGGGTACTATACCCCCATGTCATGGTTATTACATTGAGTTTAAATGGATCAACCAATAATAGATGCTGAATATTAGTCAGGTGTTTTATTTAAGTTATGCATTGTTTATTATTTTGATCATTTTCAAGCTAGTGTGAACACATAGAATGATAAAATTAAATGCGTAGATCAAATCAATTTATGATGCGATGAATTTTTTTCTATTTATTGCATGGTCAATTGTAAGTGTGATCTTATAGTATGTGTATATCATATATAAAATTATTCCATTCATTGATAAATAATAAAAACCCTCAAATAAATATTAAGTTGTTTACCCCTTTCATCACTCAAATATAAACAAAATTGGGTGTATGGGGTTCTCTTCAACCAAATTTAAGGGTGAATTCTAATACTAGGGAATTCTTATGAGTTATTGATAAACTTAACTAATGTTGGTAGAAAAGAAGTGGCCAAATATATCTTGTTAAATATTTAGATTCAGACATTGAATAAATCATGTTTATGATTTTATAAATTGGGACTTCACTCAAATGATCTAGGATCAGTGAGTTAATGTGGGTTTCTAGTCAAAATTCAACCATGAAACTCTATGAGTAGTGGAATAGCCATAGATTGTAGACTATGAGGATATTTTTCAATGATCTTTACAACTATAATAATCAAGATATGAAGTATTCTAGGTCGAATAGTGAGGGCTACTAGAGTTCAATAAAATAGTGGGAGATATTTTATAATCAAATTAGTCAATAATCTCTAACTAGTAATCAAGATAAAAGTAAAAATATACTAGTTTTTTTATATAAAATTACATGTAATACAAAAATTACACTAAAATTACTATTGGACAAAGAAAACGTCCAAACTAGCATGAGTTTCCATTAGTAATACTGGTTCTTGTGCAAAGTACTATGATATCATAAATTCAAGGTGATTATGTCACCAATACCTATTAATCCTCCTCATGAAGTGAGGATAAAAATATTCTTATAGGAGACTCGTGTATGATATATATGATGGTTATGTCATAATGTTATCATCAATGTATGATGTGAGTTGTGGACACAACATCTGGACATGGATGATTTCAGATGTTTTCTCTTCTTCAAGAGGAATGAGAGGAGAGAGTGATTAGAGATATGAATGGGATATGATTAACCTTGTGACATGTAATTATGAAATATGGATCATGATCTTTCAATGCATGCCATTTTTATATCATTTTCACTCATATATGCCAATTTTGTTTAAGATTAAAAAATTAATAGTAAATAGAGAAAATGATTCATAAGTTTTTGGGTATGGTTTTCCAAGAAAATAAGAACTTAAATATGGTTAATCTTTAGTTCTTATGGTGAAAAAGTTAAAAGACAAGGAAAAAAATTCAATGGAAAGAGTGATGCCAAAGGAACCTTCACAGCACCCTTCAAATAAAAGTGGTTGTTGATCATACTGGAGGTTATTTTCTTCACATATCATGAAATAAGTCTATATAAGTTTAGATGTTAAGAAATGAATTGAAGAAGCAAGTAATAAATTCTTCTTCAGGTATATTCCTCATTATATATAATGTTTCTGTTTTACTTCTTGGGTATTAAATACAATATTTTGAATACATTAACTAAGTAAGTATATAAAATTTACAAGAAGTAAGGTAATTTCTCTATGTATATAAAAAATGGTGATTCCTAAGTTGGTGGTGAGAAGTTCATAACTTCTAATTAACAATTTTAATGACTCTAGTATAAATTCTATTGAGTATAACAAAAACATTCATCTCACGTGTCCATTTGACATAAGGATACATTATTACAATTATGAAATGAATGTTGTTTGTGGTGTTTAATACTCAACCAATAATTCAGTAATGCATGAATCCTTACAAATACTTGATGAATATAAAAGTTAAGAAACAATTATACCTATTTGTAGAAAGATAATTCATTTTCATGTAAAACTAAAAGTGGAAGTCAATGGTATAATCAATATGGTATTTAGACACTATAAAGATAAATACATTAGGAATTATTGAAAAATATACTTATTTATTTTGGATAAAGAAACCTTTAGAAATAAAGGTAAGCCAAAAATATTTTGGAATTAGTTCATCTAGAGAGCCTGAACTATTCCAAGGGTAAGATAGTGGTAACTATACCTCATAAGATTCCTTTATGTGTTTTAAGGAATGTAAAAGTGAAGTGTGGTATATTCATGGTCAGAATATATGAGTTGCTTCAGTACCATATAATGGATAATATCTTGACCAAGTATTCATCGATCCTGATAATGTAGCATGGAGTAATTCATAAAATAACAATAACTTATACACATCAAAGTTACGTTTTGGGAAAAGAGGATTGATGATGAGTCTTACATGAAAACGTTGATCAAGAAAATGTAACATGGATTAATTCCTAAATAAAAAATCTCTTATACACATTAGAGTCATGATTTAGAAAAACCACATTAATGTTGATACCCACATCCATTATAGATATTTCCATTATTTTTTAATACCTGCATCACAAATAATAGCATTATCCCATAATAAAATGACCACTATAATGAACAATGGATATCATATGATTTATAGTTTTATATAAATACATTATGTCATAAGAACATGTGTTTAGATGCAAAGAGTTTGTTAGGATATAAAAAAATTAAATCAATAAAAACACAATGTGAATCTAAAGTGGAAATCCTAATATTTTATAAGGATATTACTGAAACCCTAACTTAAAAAAATATATAGTCCAGTTATAGACTATGTTTCTATATAAAGGTGAATATCTCTATTTGAGATAGTGGTATAAAGATTGACTAGGGTTTATTCAATTCCAGAGATGCACAAATAGTTGATATATGAAAGATTTCCACAAGAGTGTGTGGACAAGAATGTTACAGAGACACATACTTCCTAGAAAGTTAAAAACCATAGTGGTGGTTTTATATTCACCAAAGTTAGTGATACATTATTCATTGAGAATAATGAATCCTACAGATAAAAAGTATATGGAAATAATATAATATTGAAAATCTCAATTAAAATTAAATAATTGAATCCATGTATCATAGTATAGGGGATTATTGTTTTGAATACTATGATGGGTATTAAAATAGAGACTATACATGGATGGTAAAATTGTGATACCAATGCGGCTCGATTGGTAATACCAAGTCTTTATACCTAAATAAATTATAATTTTACTTATTATATGTACTTTATATGATAATTCAATTGGGTATTGGATATCAAGACCACCAATCTTGGAAGGCATCTATACAATGCAACCCAAAAAGGTTGGTGACACTATAAAATTCCAGTAAGGGGTGTAAGTTACTGAAATCATGTTTTGGATTGAAGTATGAAACAAGATCATATAATGTTCATTTGTAATGACTTTTTACCATATGTCTACAATAGGATAATGGGAGCACCACTAATTTCCAAGTAAAATATGTTTAGTAACATATGTAAAATAGTTATTAGTATTATAGTAAGTTAATAATATTATTAAAGTAACTCTCTATAGATTGACTGAAAGTAGAAACCTAAGTTCTTGAGGATAGGATCTACTAAGTTAGATATAATGGTTTCTTAGACCTAGGAAATGGTACATATACTAACAAGGTATTGAAAAAAAATACATGTTGGAAAAATTTGAGATTGGATTGTTACCAATTTCACATAGAATAAATATTTACAAGAAGAAATGTACAGGACATAGAAGGGGATTAATGTGGTATGTTTAACTCTATACGCTTATGTGAGGATCAATCACATATGCCATGATATATACAAGAAAGGATATTGCCATTATATATTCTATGGTAGGAAAATATCAGTATAATCTTGGATAACTACATGGGAGGTAGTCATATTTATCTAATTGTATGTGAGGAAGTATAAGGGATATGTTCCTTGTACTTAGAGAGAAAGGGATACTAGTTATAAAAGGACAAAAACTAGTATTCATATAGACCAACATTATCAAATATCACATTTAGGATAAGGTAATTATCAATACAAGCTCATTCAATATAGTGGTATCCATGTCTAAAAATACTGACTGTGTTGTAGATTCTATGGTAGCTAAAGGAGCAGTGTAAAATACACAATGATTATTTCTAGTTATTCAAACAGCACCTAGTAAGTAAATTTCTATCATGATGATAATTATTCTACTAGATGACCAATATGTAAAGTTTAGATGGTGGGGAAAAGGATATATACTTAGGTTTTACATCACTTTAGGAGTCTTACTCAAGAAAGTGAGGTCACAAATAATATAATAGCATGCATTGAAGTGTGGCAGGACCAAAAAATAAGACCATAACTATAGCATCCCCGACCTTGGTATCTTGAAGTCAATTCCTACTAATATTACATTGGTATAAGATATAAGGAATCACATCCCAAAGTACTGATTAGTTTAGTAGTATTGGTAAACTAGATACATACATGAGTCTTACATTATATTTGGAATACACAAATTACAACATATTTATTTTTTGAAAATAACTTTATTCCATCTTGTATATCATTGCATATCAGTCATAGTAAATTTCATGGAATCTTGGGAAAAAGGAACAATGTAAGGGTGAGCTCAAATGCTCAGTAAGGGTTAAGTACAACATAAGTAATCATGAATCAAAAAATAATTTGTATGGTAAAGTAAATAAATAAATACACATGTAATTTAAATAATTTTATAAGGTATAATCAATATAGTAAGGTAAATAGCTAAAAAGACATGACATTTAAACAACTGAATAAGGAATAATCAATATGGAAGGTAAAAAACTAAAAAAATCCATTTAAATAATTGGATAATTCATAATCAATAAGAAAAGTTAAATAACTGAAAACACATTACATTTAGTCAATAAACTATGAATGAAATGAATCCATAGATAATATCATTGAAAAAAATATCATAGATGATAATTACTGAATTGTGAATGAAGGTAATTCTTGATTATTTTATTTCATGTTTCCTAGGAAAATGATTCCTTTACAGTCAATATTTATTATCAATAAAATTTAAAACTTATGGGTAGAAACTAATTTAATTAATCCTAGAAAACTAACTTGTCCCATGAGACTATAGATTGATATAGGGGCTATCATTAACTAGGCCCCACCTATTTCTATAGGTCCAAATAATTCTTTATATGTCAAATAATCAATTAAAGTCTTAAATAATGTGTCTTATCATCAAATATCCATATTTAGTAAAGAATAAATATTTATCAATATTTCCATAGATAATCAAAAAACTGTAAAAGTAAAATTTTCATTTAAAAATGATAAACATTTTTGGAAATAAAAATATCCATGAAAAATAATATGTATATTTAGGGAAAATTTAATATCCACTGATCATAGGAAAGTGAACATTTAGAGGGAATGTTATTGAGTTCAAAATTGAATCAGGGAAGTGAATTTCAATAATTTCCTTGGTCAAAATAATGATAAACCATCTGGAGGAATAATAATTAGGGTATGAATATGAATTATACCCATTGAAGTAATAATTTGGGTTGTTTTCATTGATAAAATAAAAAGATCTTTAAAAAAAATATTGATAAAAATAACCTTTTCATTTTGAAAATCACTTTTTAAAACCTAAAAATTTTGAAAATAATTTTCTTTGAAAACAATATTTAAAAACATTTTCATTAATAATATCTTTGTAATATTTCAATGTAATCTTAAAAGAAATTATGGCAGGTAATTCTATACATGTCGTAAAGAAAATTCCTTTTGCATGGTAAAAGGGTTAGAAAAGTGCCTTGTTCGGAAAGTGACAAGAAGATTATTTTTAATTTTTTAAAAAAATGAGTAAAATATCTTTTTATAAATAATTTTGAAAAGTATAAAGAAAATATTTTGTAAAAATATTTAGAAAACATGATTTTGTAAGAAAACAGATTTCTGGTCGAAGAGAGAAATGAAGTCATATTTTATTAGAAAATATTTAACTACTAAATAGTGTAGAAATGGTATTATCACTTGAAAAAGTTAATGAATAACCATAGCATAATAAAATTGAATGTTTTTATTAAAAAATTATAATATAATTTCCTTTAATGTAAATTCAAGAATAGGAAATATTGATTAGAATGAGATTTTGAAATAAACCCTTAAAATGATCATAACATTGAAGTTAGAATTAATCAATGAATAGATTAGGAGTATCAAATTTTTATACACATAAAAAGTATAAATACAGCAATATACAGTCAAAATTTATTATAAACATAATCATATAATATCAATGACAACGAAGAATTAATATAACCTAATGAAGAGAAATTGAGTTATGAAATTTCTTAACTACTTTGTAACATTAAACTCAAATCCCATTAGATTAAATAATTAAAATTAAAACATAAAATACCATTAATAATGAATTATTCAGGATATTACATGTAAAATTGGTAGTATATACACTATATAAAATAAATTAGGTGCATCACGAAACCATATGCCTCAATGGAATGAATTTGAGACGAAAACCCTTACCCCACGCTTTCATTCTGGTTATACTTTATTTAACATCCTATATAGTGATTTTAAACATGTTTTTAAATTATTGAAAAACCATATTAATATTTATGATATCATATATGATTATTTTATAACATTATATCACTTTTTCGTTAATAATCTCTCATTATTTTCATTCTTTTAGTTGTTAATTTCCTTGTTTTTCGAGTATGTTTTGACTTGTTATTTTATTCCTATTTATTATATAATGTTTTAATCATATATAGAATTTAAACCATGATTTAAATATAATATATATTCATTATCTATTTATTTATATTAATCCATAAAATTTGGTGATAGGAAATGAAATACACCGTTCATAGAGACGGTAGGTCGTACATACGCATGAACGTTTTTTCCATTTTCTTATCATATTGAAAGAAAGAAAAGTAATTGATATATATATATATTATAATTATAGTATCATTTTTATGAAATATATATCACATATGTTTACTAAAACCATCTATAATACATTCCATGTAAAGCGTGAGTGAATCACATCGCTTCACGAGGTGGTAGTCCGCCACATACACAAGTGACATTACTATATTCCCACAAAATGGAAAGCATGAAATTCTGTGTGATATAATAATTATAAAAGAATAATAAAATCATAAATATCATAAATATAATACATAAACTATAAATCCATCATTATTACCAACCTTGAAAGTTGGTAATGAAAAAACGAACGACATCGGTTCGCGAGGCGGTAGTCCATCGTACACACAAATGATGATTTCATAACCCATTTTATGGAAGTTTTTCAAGCTATAGGTCGTAAAAATAGCATAATAAAATATCCTTATATGTAATATAATTATTTTATTATATAACAATGGTATAATAATAATTGAAGGATTTAGAGAAAGAAATTAAATAAAAATTCTTTTAGAAGAACATTACCTCTTCTTCGAGTATCCTACTTCGGTTTGCACTAAAAAATTAAAAGGTTTTATTTATGAACAAAATAAGAATTATTCTATGAGTTGAGGGAATTTTAGAAGTTATTTTTTTTATTTTCCAAACCAAATTGGTTTGAAGGTGTGAAGTGGATAGGAGAGTGGGTGGCCTTTTATAAGTGGGATGAGTGGCATACTTGTAATTGTTTGAAAGAGTTAATTCCAACCACGTTTTTTCATGTCACTATGATCTAATAAAAATCCATTACCAATCCAAGAATTAATAAGGTCAAAATATGGCCACAAAATGGGTATTTTACATTTTTGGGTCATTTTTTCACCTTATTTTCTAAGTTTAACAACTAAGTAAACTTGTTTCTATCTTAACCACTTAATTAATTTCAACTATTTCCACTAATAATTTTGATAAAAAATTAATTTTAACTCATTATTAATTATAAATAGTTATAATTAAAATTATGGAATATATTTTTTGAAATTAATCCTACAGATGGGACGAGAAAGCGGGTTTTTAAAGTGAAATTGTTTAAAAGTTTACAATGTTTGTATATCAAAATTGAAAATGAAAATGATTTAAATGACATAAATTGGATTAATAGATGTATAATTGAACTATTTTTACTATAAAACTAATTAAAAATACAATTTAACATAAAAATTATTTAAATGAAAAGACTATTTTCAATTAAAATTCAATATTTTTCACTATTCATCAAAAAATGAAACTTTTTATAAAAATACCAAAAAATCACCCCAAGATAATTTTTATATTATTATTTACAAAATGAAGTTTATTTTATCATATAAATTTTCTAAAATTGGTAAAATTTTATTTTAAATTATGTGCACCAAACGCGACTAAGTCGTCTTTTAGGAAAATACAATTTTTCCGAAAAAACTTATTTTTATTTTAAATGATTATTATTATTATTATTTATAATAAATATATAACCAATAAATATGGGTAAAATATATATTTTCATAATTTAGTTAATCATATTCATACCCACCATTCCAACGGCTAGGTGATAACTATCATATAAAATTTTAATATTAATAGTATATTGTTATTCGGTAAAACCTTATCTTAAGTGTAATACATGATATCAAAGACACTCATTATTTTATTTAATTCAAGATAACTCGGTATTTTGTGCATTGAAATCTATATAATAGATAGAATTTATTTTAAAAAGTAAATATTTTATGAGGTCTCTGGATATTATATTCCTTTCTATACTTGGTGTTGCGTGTCACATACACAATTGAATATGATATTCATATTTTAAAATTTTGGGGTGTTACATTATCCTCACCATAAATAAATTGTGTCCTAATAATTTAAAAATGATCTTGGTAATCAAAAGTTGGTATTTGAAAATTCCTTCCTTTAAATCCCACATCGTGAGAAGGGTTGGTAAAAAATCCTCTTAATAAGAGATAATGGTATGTAAAAAGGTCACATGGAATAACATATAACTAGGTTTCTAAGTAGAAGAAAGTAAATGGAAAGTAAATATATGGACATGGAGGAAAAGTATAAATATTTATAGAGAGTTATTGTGGTCATTTATCATAAAAAAGTGAAGGACCAATGGAAAGTTGAGGGGCTCAAAACATTAAATCTAATTGGTGTGAAAAGGTCATTGATATTATCCCAAATGATATTAAAGGGATAACAATTTATTTCAAGGTCATTTTTTGTAAATTTAAGGAATTATTTTACTCTCTAAAGATATAAGGAATTATACCTACTTGACACATTTCTATTTCATAAGAATAATTTCATCCTTTGGTTTTTCTTCGATCAAATTTATCACTTATTCTCATAAATAAATATTCATAATGATTTTTTATGCCTGAAGCACTAAAATTTACTTTTAACAGATTTTAAGATCAATAAAATAGGGAAAATTATTTATGTATAACTATTTTTTAAAATCAATATGGTTAATACATTAGCCTCTAAACCTAAAAATTAATACTACGGGTTCATCATTAATTTTTATTCATAAATTTTTTTAATTAAAAACAATGAAATAATAACCAAGACATTACATTTTCCATAAGTAGGCATGTAATACCTTTCATTATTTGTTGATGGGTTCAAGAGTCTCCGCCTTGCTGGATCTGATGCATTTTTACCCTACATGGGGGTTGTACTTTTTAAAATGTAATGGCCCAGACATCTCTGGTCCATTCCTTTGTGAAAATCAGGTTTTTAGCTGTTCTGGGAGTTCAAGGTAGCTTATTCCCAACACTTTTCAAGTTTTTCCAGTTTCTTGAATAGTGATTTCGATGAATCATTTGTGAACAGTGTTTTCATTGAGTCATTTGTGAACAGTGTTGTCAGCGAGTCTTTTATAAATAGTGTTTTCAGTGAGTCATCTGTGAATAGTGTTGTCGGTGATTCATTTGTGAACAGTGATGTTGGTGAATCATTTATGAACAGTGCTATCAGTGAGTCATTTGTGAATAGTGTTGTCGATGAGTAATTTTTGAATAGTGTTGTTACTAAGTCATTTGTGAACAGTGATGTTGGTGAGTCCTTTGTGAAAAGTGTTGTTGGCAAGTCATTTGTGAATAGTGTTGTTGGTGAATCATTTTTGAATAGTGGTGTTGGTGAGTCATTTTTGAATAGTGATGTCGCTGATTTATTTGTGAATAGTGCTATTGGTGAGTCATTTTTGAATAGTGATGTCGGTGAGTCATTTTTTAACAATGTTGTCTATGAGACAGATGGGAATAGTGTTTCCAGCTTCCTGCCGTTTCACCCCTTTAAGGTTTTCTTTTATATAAAACACATTACAGGACTTGTTTTAAGGTATTTAAGGCCGATTCAAATCCCATAACTCTTATATTAATATTCCTAAGTGTCGGAGTGCCTTTACTTGGTCAAACCGCGTAATCTTGACCAGATCCTCTGTTAATGGAAAAACTAAAACCATATCTAAACTGATGTTCCATTTAGATTTTCAATAGTCCGAGATACCTTTTGCCTTGTTCTTCCTTCTTTTTTCCCTTGGCACTAGACACCCATATTACTTCCTCCCATAGGAGTCATGGGATCGAACTATGATCCTTGGATCGTTTCCCTTGGAGTACTCCTGCTACTAGTGAACCACCTATTTTAGAGTGATAAGGAAGTTTCAATCTATCTCTGATTTAAGGGATGTTCTACTACAGTTCTTATGGGTTCCCCTCCTTAAAATTCTCATTTCCATGAAATTCCCTTTGATCTCCATGAATCTAATGGAGTTTTCATGGGTGTTGGTTGGTGTGGTGGTGTCTCTGTATCCTCGGTTGGATACGGTCTTTCGAGAGAGGTGATCTTGATCAATTGTGTTGGATTATTCTTGTGTAAAGAACGTCAAGAACCTTTTAAGGTGGGTAATTCATGGATTTTATATTATGTTACATGTTGTCACAGAGTTAGCATGTTTTATCCACTATAACACAATGAAATTGACATAATAAATATTTGAACCAGATTAAATAATTGATATCTTTTCTTAGAGATGTTATTACCTCTTTTTTTCTAGATAACATGATATCTATTCCTTTATTTTTTAACATGTCATTCTAGATGGAAATTGGTAAAGAATATAAATTTCGTATTAATTGTAAATTAATCTTCCAAAGTTAAATAGGCATGCTTAAAGAATTTGGTTGTTGTTTTTTGTACTTTGATGATAATAAAATTGATAGAGTTATGAATGTTTAATTTAATGTGTTAATTCAATATAGAATAATGAATTGGTTGTACGATAATGATAATTATTTTAAGGGTTTTGAGTTACCCTTCTACTTTTAAATGAATAGTTCTTTATTATTTAGAGATGTGAGTGCTCATTGTGTGTGAAGTATGAATTCTTTGTTTAGGGCCAAGATCCCAGTTTCTATTGTTTGTTTCTTGCTGCTTGTGTTCTGATGTGAGATTGGTATGCCTGAGCCTATAGGGATTTTATGATATGTGAGGGTAGGTAGGCCCAATGGTGGTGGTATAAGTTGACTCCTAGAGTGGTGAGATGCTTTGGTTTATGCATGTGGGTGTTGGGGAGGACACTGGGGATGATATAATAGGGTGAAGTTAGGCTTACCGTTAATATAAAATTGTTTGATGATTGAACCTATTATTTGTTATCTACTTTAATTTCCCCGCTGCTTGAGGCAGATGGTCTTGCTTACCCTCCTTCCAAAATATTCCAAGACTCCTAGGGTATTCCACATACTTTCTATGTTTAGTTTCTCAAGGATGTATAGGTTTATACTCTTTCTATAAGTGGCAAGGACTCGATGGGTTGTTCATCTACTCACTGTGTTGAACCCCTTGTGTTTGGTAGCTTAGAATGTTTTTCTAGAATTTATGGGAATATGGGAAAGTAATAATGTTTTTGATAAATGATTTAATAAATGATGTTAACCCATGGGGTTGGAGCTTGCTAGAATTCAATGGTGAGGTTACAATTTAAAGGAAATATGGACTTGGTTTGGTTATTCCAGAGGGCATGGAACTTTTTTGTGATGCTAGTGAAATGTAATGTGGAATTTCTGATGGTTAATAAATGGTTAGAGAAGTAATCAACATAAATTGAAACTAATTAAAAGAGACAAGATGATTTAATAAAGATCTTTAAATGGTTGTGTTCTTATAGGATATCTAGTCTTAATAGTGGTAGATGAGAGTTTGAGAGACGTTAGCTGTAGTTGAGTATAATATTTGGTTATGCCTATAGCGTGGTTGTGAGATATATTATATTTTTTTACTTTTTTTTATAAGCTACTCCACCCTATCGGTTAGGGAAACTGAAACCCTAGGGATTCTGAGCCCTGGGGGTGTTTTTCCCAACATCCTGATGGGAGGATGGATGGATGAGTACCCCCTTTGGCCCTACTCTCTTCTCTTGGTAGTTACTTGTGCTGGTAGGCATGGTGGTTATTTTTCCATATATATGTGTGTAGAGGGATTTAATGTCTTGTGGTTATTCACACACATAGATTCTTTATATTTTTTCCTATTGACTATTGTAGGTGTAGCATGTATAGGCTATGATGGCTTGAGGATCCTTACTCAATGTATGGGATGTAATGGATTGAGGTATAATACCCAATTTATGATACACATTATACGAGTTGTGGTGGCTCCAAGAAACTACCTAGTTACTTTGGTTACATGTACACAGTGGTTGTGTTTAATGAGGTGCATGTTGTGGTTCTACACCCAGGTGTTTTTGGGCAAGCCTTTTTGGAGAGAGATGGCTTAATACATATAACATTGCGGAAAAGTGGAAAACTAGTGGGGACATGGTAGTGGGGTACCCTATATATTATTTCTTATATTATATACTCTTATATGTGATACTTGGTGAGATTAGTCGTGGTGAGGCTGTGAACTTAGAATATATGTTTAGGTGACGAGTTATTTTCACTTGTTGTTCACTATGATTTTTCATTCTTTCTTTACTTTTGCACGAGAGGCTCTAGGGAGGATCTTACCGAGTATATTATTATAATCACCCAAGGTTATAAATTATTTTCAATTCACTTGGATCAGGTTAGAGATCATGATGGTTACTACTAGCTTGGTTTTTTATAGGAGCTATTCGGGCTTCATGGTCGATGTCGTTTTACTTTCGTTGTTACTTGTAGTTTTTTCCCTTTCAGTTTTATTAGTTCTTACATGACATTACATATGTGTACTTGGGTTTCTTTTTTTTAATTTTGTATTCTAAGTTGGAGTTGTTTGGTGACTATCTTATATCTCTCTTTCACATGTGTTCTCTTAGAGGGTAATTCCTCCCATCTGTGTGTTGTTATACCCTTGCTGCTAGTCGCCAACCTGGGGCCTACTGGAGGTGGGACTCGGGTGTCACTATCTCTATCCTCTCATTGCTAGCCTAGGAGGGGTACACCTTGTGGGGAGAGGGTCATGATAGATTGGTATCGAGGTCTGGTTGAGGGATATGATGGAGTTTGGATTTAGTCATAGGTTAGGTTGTATGGGTTGGTAGCGAAACAGTGTCAGCTAAGTTTAGCAAGCATTGTAAACATGGGAGACCATTTGAGACACGGGTATTTAGGGCCACCTATGATCTGATTTATAGACCTTTATGCTTATAGTGGCTACTAAATTAGGTGATACTGGTTTTAGGGTAGAGACCTTATAAAGAATCATGCATCATCTTCTTTGCGCCTGTGTTTGAATGGGTAGAGCGTGGGATAGGTTAACCTAAAATTAATAAAAGAAAAAAAATTAATTAATTAATTTTGAGTATTCCATATTCCAAGTTTAGGAGCTCAAAATATTTTTTATTCTATAGGTGTGGGTCTAGGTCAATGTCCTCATCATGTTTGCACATTAGATGTTTATAAGGCCATGTCAGTCGATCACCACAGAGTATATGTTGACGATGATGAAACTTAGAGAAGGACACTACAAGTGTTTCAGTACCAAATTCAAAAGAAGTACGAGGGATCTGGTTCAGATACAGTCATATAAGACTGGTTGGATGAGGTTGAGATAGCTTTCAACTAGATCCATTTTCAGAAGGAGCACTAGTTGTTTTTGGTTGTAATGATGCTACATAGAGCAGTAAGGAAGTGGTGGTTCTTGTTCCTCAGGGATTGTGAGGAGTCAACAATCTCATGGGAGGAGTTTCGAGACAAGTTTAGAGTTGAGTTTATTTCTTTGAACGTGAAGGCATCCATTCACCAGGAGCTTCTTACCATTCACTAGGGGAGTTCCAGTGTGAGAGAGTTTGGAATCCATCTCAAGAACCTTTTATGATATGATTTGGACTTATTTCCAGATGAGGAGGCTATGGAGAGGCATTTTGAGGAGGCTTTTCATCCATAGATCCAATTCCAGTTCACCCCATTTATGCTGAAGACATATCTTGGGGTTCTGGAAAGGGCATAGGTCCTCAAGAGAATGTTATCCAGAACTGTATTATCACAAGAGGATAGTCTTCATGATTCCTCATGAAGAAAATATGTGTTCCATGGTTCTTGATTTTCAAGGTAGAAGAATTTTAGTTCGGTTGGGGTTAGGTCATAGCCCTCAGTATCTTGTTTCTCTAGGGGTAGCATCTCTCATACCTATGCCAAGGTATTATGCACTTTTTTTCATGTAGGGCCCGAGTTCATAGTAGAGCGAGTGCCCTAACTTTCTGAGCAGTCATCATGTGCCAGGTGTTCCGCTTCAAGTTCCTCCATTGAGGCAGAACCAACAAGTTTCACCATCTTTGGATCAGCAGATATTAGATAGTATAATTAGATGATAGACTTGGGATTCTCCCCATCCCTAAATAGTAGAGCACGACCACGGTGGTGGTCAGCGGCAGGGTTAGAGAGATTGTGGAGCTGGTCATGGTCAGCTTCATGCTTTAGCATTGCCAGTACCAGGTGATCCAAACATCGTTCGAGGTTCCCATTGCTTGTTTTCTACTTGGTTGTATACCTTATTTGATTCAAGAGTGATGAACTCCTTCATATCACCTACCCTTATCCATGAATTTGGACTTGAGTTAGGGAGGCTTCCAGTTCCCTTTGCATTGACTACGTTCGTTGGAGGTAGAGTTGACATTTTTGAATTATATAGAGATTGTGAGCTAGTGTTGGGGTAGCACCAATCTTTGGGAGATTTCTTATGTTTACAAATACAACCATATGATTCCATCCTCAAAATTCATTTTTTTTATTCATTTAAGGATATTATGGACTGCTTCAGGTGTTAAGTGGTGTTCTTCGATGTTGATGGAGATCCTGTGGTGTTTTTTGGTGAGAGAGGCCCTTGGATAGGTTAGAGGCATGGTTCATCCTTAACATCCTTGATGGATGATCTGATGATGAGTTCGTTAGAGGTTCAGTAGTTGGAGTTTCCTAGATTCATGAAATAGTACCCAGATGTATTTTTAGAATAGGTTGTAGCATTACCCCCTTGATGATAGATCAAGTTTGGGATCGAGATACAATCAGGCGCATCTCTTATCTTGATGTCTTTTTATATGATGGCCCGTTCTGAGTTGTGAGAGCTACGTATACAGCTTGATGATCTATTATAGTTTTGTTTTTTCGATTGAGTGTGTCACCGTGGGGCATAGTAGTTTGGTTTGTGAAGAAGGTTGATTACAATTTGTAGTTTTGTACCTATTATCATCGCTTGAACAAAATGGCAGTGAAGAATCGCTATCCTCTTCCATGGATTGATGATTTATTTGATCAACTGAATGGTGAAAGTTGGTCCTCAAATATTGACTTGTGGTTGGGATATCATCATATGTGTGTGAAGGATGATGATATCCCAAAGACTATGTTATGTTGTCTTTATGGGCATTATGAGTTCATCGTGATATCATTCGGTGTGACAAATTCCACATCTGTGTTCATGGGGTTGATGAATTCTTTGTTCCATGAGTTCCTAGATAATTTCATGGTGGTCTTCATCAATGAAATCCATGTGTACTTTATGTCTAAAGAGGATCATGCAGAGCATCTACATGCCATTTTGGGAGTTCTTCAGGAACAACAACTATTTAGGAAATTGTTGATGTGTGAGTTTTGGGCTCAGGAAGCCCATTTTATTAGGGAATTTTTTATCCTATTATGAGGTAGTTGTGGACTAATATAATATAGAAGAAATTTTGTCTCGGGAATCCCCCAAGATAGTGGAAGAGGTTCAAATTTTCCTTGGTCATGCAGGATATTAGTGGAGGTTCATAGCCGATTTCTCTCAGCTTTTGACTCCTCTAACTACATTGATAAAAAATATCAGAAATTCATATGGACTAATCAGTGTTAGGAATATTTCAGGTATATGAAGGATAAGTTGTTCAGTTCTCAATTTCATTATCTTCCAACAGAAGGAGTTCAGTTTGAGTTTTTTTGTGATGCTTTACGTATGGGGTTGGGATTTTTTCTGATGCAGTAGAGATCAGTTGTTTCTTATTGTTTTTGGTAGTTATGTCCCCATGAGTGTAACTATAACACCCATGATCTAGAGTTGTAAGTATTTGGTGTTTTCCTTGAAGTGGATACATTACCTCATCAGAGAGCGATTTGTGGTCTTCACCAGCCATAAAAGTCCGAGGTATGTTTTCTCCTAGTGTGACTTGAACTTGCAACAACATTAGTGTATTAATTTCTTACAAGATTATGACTTTGAAATATTATATACACCTCGTAGGGGGAATTTTTTAGCCGATGCATTGATCAGGAAGTCACGTAGTGATGTAGTGCATGAATCAGGTGATTCCTGGAGAGTAATGGAATCACTTTCATCAATACATTGTTGTATTTTTAAGATGACAGTGCTGTCGTATTTGGTAAATAAATTGGAAGATTCCTAGTTGGGGGATCTTGATGTGGAGGTCTGGAGAGACCATGTTAAGTTTAGTGATGCCCTTAATGGATGGTCTGAGGATGAACAACCACTAATGGAAAAACTACCTATACCCATCGTTCAAAACCGTGGGTATAGCCCCCAAAACCGTGGGTATAGCCTATACCCATGGTTTTGGGAACCGTGGGGCTGAGTGGAATCGCAATAGGGGTCCTAGGATATCCCCATGGTTTTCCAAACCGTGGGAATATATGTTTCACCACGTTCCACCTTGTTGCACAGGTGGCAGAGGACTTCCCCCGTGGTTTGAAAACCGTGGGGATTTATATTTCAAAAAGAATCAGCAGGTGGGATTCGACCCCGGGACGCGACACCTACAAAACACCAACATTGACCAACCGACATATCGAGTTATTCAGTATATACGTATATATTTATATAAATATATTAATATTCCCGCTTATCGAAAAATTATTCACGTGAGAATCGAACTTGCGACCTGGGTGAGAACACTACAACGCCTAACCAACTGAGCCGAGAATATTTTGTTCAAATAGGAATACATATATTTACTTATATTATCTAAACTTATTTATAAGAAAAAATAATTGACCAATATTCGAACACAGGACTAGCAACCTGCCGAAGAAGGAGTTGCGCTGAACCAACCAACTAATCTACAATGATTTTATTGTTTTGTATTTCTATCCGCATAATTATATTAATCCAGATCTTCTTTCTGCCAATTTTTTTTCATTGTCCCACATAAAGTTTTTCCCCGATTTATGGTGGGAAAGATATACCCACGGTTCTCTATAACCATGGGTATAACTCTTCAAAAAAATACCCCAATACCCACGGTTTTGAAGAACCGTGGGTATAGGTCTTCAGAAAAAACTATATACCCACGGTTTGTCCAAAACCGTGGGTATATATCTTCAAAGAAAAAACACATATACCCACGGTTTTGAAAAACCATGGGTATTGGTCTTTAAAAATAATATATACCCATGGTTTTGTCCAAAACCGTGGGTATAGGTACCCATATTACCCCTATACCCACGGTTTTCGAAAACCGTGGGTATAGGGGTACCCTATACCCATGGTTTTGGTGAACATCAGGTGTTGTATCAGGGAAGGATTTTTGTTCCTTTGTTGGTGTGTGAGATGGTGCTTGGAGGGTTCCATAGTTCACCCTTAGCGGTACATATTGGTGTGGAAGAAATATATTGAGATATGGGGAGTCAATTTTGGTGGCCTGGGTTGAAGCATTCAGTTTTAGAGTTTGTTTCTTGATGTTTGGTCTACCAGAAGGTGAAGGCTGATCATCGTGTTCCGAGTGGGTTTCTCCATCCTTTTATATGTTCCTCGGTGGAAGTGGGAGGACATATCGATGGATTTTGTTACTAGTTTACCTTGAGCTCAGGGAGGATATGATTTTATATGGGTAGTTGTGGATCATTAGACTAAATCATCCAACTTTATAGCAATCAAGGAGTCAAGCTCAGTTGAAGTTTTTACGATGTAGTATTTGGAGGATGTGATGAAACTCCACGGAGTCCTGAAGATGATCATTTCCTATTGAGATCCTTGTTTTACCTATAGGGTGTGGAGAGGAATCTAGCATTCTTTTGGTTATCAAATATCCCTTATCACTACTTTTCATCTGCAGATGTATGGTCTTATAGAGAGGACTATCCAAACTCTTAAAGACATGTTGTTCTCTTATATATTGGACATTGGAGGTTTGTGGATGAAGCACTTACCCTTGATAGAGTTCACCTACAACAATAGCTTCCACTCTACCATTGGTATGGAGCTGTTTGAAGCCTTTCAGGGCCAACCTTTCCATTCTCTATTGTGCGGGACTGGGGTTGGAGAGTCAGCAATTGTTGGGGCAGAACAAGTATATAACATGACATATATGGTTTAGGTGATTCGTGATAGGATGATGGAATCATAGGATCGTTAGAAATCATAGGTCGATCATAGGATGAGACCTTTGGAGTTTGATTTTGGGGATCACATGCTAGAGGTTAATTCCCATCATGGTCATTGAAGGTTTGGTCATGGGAGTAATCTTTCTCCCTAGTTTGTTGGGACTTTCGAGGTGTTGGTGGAGGTTGGAGTTGTGGCATATCGTGTATAAATTCCCCCGTAGATGAGCAGGATACATGATGTTTTTCATGTGTCGTAGCTCCGTCATTATCTTCATGATGACTCTCACATCATCGATTGGGGATAGAATGATGTTGATGATGATATGACCTTCAAGGAGTGGTCTGTAAATATCCATGACCGCAAGGTAAATGTGTCTCATGAGCGTTCTATCCCCTTGGTTCATGTCTTGTGGAGAAATGGTGGCATAGAGGATATTACATGGGAACATGAGTCATAGATATGCACTCAATACCCTGAGTTGTCTGATATTTAACTCTTTTCTTATAATTATGTTCATTTTGTTGTTTTATACCTTTCATTTTTATGACATAGCTTTCTATTATTTCTTGTTATATCTTGATCTCTTTTGAGAAGTATCTTCCACGAGAGAGTGTTTTCGAGCTGGTTTTGGTTTTTTTGTGGTTTTGTGTGTTCCATTTTGAAGCGGTTCAACTCCTTTGGTGAAAAGAGACTTGATAGGTATCTCAAAGGGTGGTTGCTCGAACCCCTTTTTATGTTTCCTCTCTGGGTTGGTTTTGGATTCTCGAGGATGAAAATGTTTGGAGAGGTATCTTATGTAATGGCCTAGACCTCGCTGGTCAATTCCATTATGAAAATTGACTGTTTGAGGTGTTCTGGGAGTCAAGACAACTAATTCCCAACACTTTTCAAGATTTCTAGTTCTGTGAATAGTGTTTCCAGTTTTATGAACAGTGTTGCTGGTAAATCATTTGTAAACAGTGTTTTCAGTGATCCATTTGTGATCACTACTGTCGGCGAGTTATTTGTGAACAATATCTTTAATGAGTCATTTGTGAATAGTGTTTTTGGATATTCATTTGTGAAAATTTATTTCAATGAGTCATTTGTTAATAGTGTTGTCGATGAGTCATTTTTGAATACTAGTGTCGGTGAGTCATTTGTGAATAGTGATTTTTGTGAGTCATTTGTGAACAGTGTTGTTAGTGAGTCATTTGTGAACAGTATTGTCGGTGAGTTATTTGTGAATAGTGTTATCGATGAGTCATTTGTGAACTGTTTTGTCGATGAGTCATTTGTGAATAGTATTGTCGATGAGTCATTTTTTAATAGTTTTGTCAGTTAGTCATTTGTGAACAGTGTTGTCAGTGAGTCATTTGTGAACAATGCTATCGGTGAGACAGATGTGAACAATGTTTCCAACATCCTACAATTTCACCCCTTTAATGTTTTCTTTGAAATAAAATGAATTCAAGTCCTTATTTTAAGGTATTTACAGCTGATTCAAATCCCATAACTCCTATATTAATATTCCTAAGTGTTAGAGTGCCTTTAATTGGTCAAACTTCATAACCTTTACCATATCTACCATTAATGTAAAATCTAAAACTGTATCTAAACTGATTTTCCATTTAGATTTTCAAAAGGTCGAGATTCCTTTCACATTGTTC
This sequence comes from Viscum album, assembly GCA_963277665.1. Classification (NCBI taxonomy): domain Eukaryota; kingdom Viridiplantae; phylum Streptophyta; class Magnoliopsida; order Santalales; family Viscaceae; genus Viscum; species Viscum album. Next base: position 224,082,177 of record OY728159.1, read on the forward strand.
TTCTTTCTTTGTTTTCCCCTAGAACTAGATGCCTAGAGTTCTTCCTCCCATAGTAGTCATGTGATCAAACTGTGATCCTTGGATAGTTTTCCTTAGAGTCTTCCATCTATAAATGAACCCCCTGTTTTGGTGCAGTAAGAAAGTGTTGATCTATCTCCAATATAAGGTATGTTATACCACCATTATTCTGGGTTCATCTCCTTCTGTTTCTCCTTTACATGTTATGGAATGTGATCTCTATGTTTCTAATGGAGTTTTCTTGGGTGTTAGTTGGTGTGGTGGTGTCTTTGCATCCTTGGGTGGATACAGTCTTCCAGGAGAGGTGATCATGTTATGTTGTGTTGGCTTGTTCTCGTGTAAATAACTTCAATAACCTTTTGAGGTATGGGATTCGTGGATTCTATATTCTTTTTCATGAAATATCAGATTTATCATGTTTTAGCTGCTGGATCACAATCAAATTGACATAATAAATATTTGAACTGAATTAATGAATTGGTATCTTTTCTTAGAGATGTTATTGATTCTTGTTTTTCTAGATAGCATTATATAATTTCCTTTCATTTTTATCATGTCATTATAGATAAAAATTGGTAAATAACATAAAGCTGGGATTAATTTTCAATTAATTAGGCCAAAGTTAAAGAGGCATGTCTAATTAATATGGTTCTTGTTTCTGTGCTTTGATGATAATCAACTGGATATAGATATGCATGTTTAATTGAATTGGTTAATTAGATATGTAATAAAGAAACAGTTGTAAAATAATGATAATTACTTTAAGGGTTCTAAGTTACCCTTCTCAATTTAAAGTTCAAACGCCTTATTCTTTGGAGATGTGAGTGCTCATTGTTTTTGAAGGATGAATGTCCTATTTAGGTCTAACAACATATTTTTTGTTGTTTGTTTCCTGCTGCTTGTGTTGTGTTATAAGCCTGGTATGGTTGATCCTGGAGGGATTTTTGGTATGTGGGGGTAGGGAGGCCTAGTGTTGGAGGTAGTAGTTGATGCCTAGAGTGGTGAGATGCATTGGTTTATACATGTGGGTGTTGGGAAGGACACTGGGGATGATGAAACTGGGTGAAGTTGGGCTTACCATTGATATGAAAGTGGGTAATCATTGAACCTGTTGTTTATTATCTGCATTAATTTCTCCACTACTTAAGTAAGATGTTCTTTCTTACCCACCTTCCAAAATAGGTGAAGACACGTGGGGTATGCTACCTTCTTTCTGTGTTTAGCTTCTTGAGGATGGATGGGTCTATGCTCTTGCTATAGGTGGAATGGATTCTATGGGTAGTTAATATACTCATCGTGTTAATCCCCTTGTGTGTAGTATATTAGAATGTTTTTCTAAAATTCCTAGGAATATGGTAAGGTAATAATGTTTTTAATAAATTATTGAATAAATGATGTTAACCCATATGGTTTGATCTTTCTAGGATTCAATTCTAAGGTTACAATTTAAAGGAACTATAGAATTGGTTTGGTTATGCCGGAGGGAATGGAACTTTGTTGTGATGCTAATGAAATGGAATGTGAAATTTCTGATGGTTAATTAATGATTAAATAATTAATCAATGTAAAGTGAAAATTATTAAAATGGGAAATATGATTTAATAAATCTTTTTAAATGGTTGTGTTCTTATAGGATATCTAGTCTTAGTAGTGGAAGCTGGGAGTTTGTGAAATGTTATCTGTAGTTGAGTCTAAGACTAGGCTATACCCATAGTGTGGTTGTGAGCTATATTAAATTTTTTACATTTTTTTATATATGATACTCCACCCTATTGGAAAGGAAAACTAACACCCTAGGGAGTCTGAGCCCTGGGGGTGTTTTCTCCAATATCTAGATGGGAGGATGGATGACTAACTACCCCCTTTATCCCCAGTCTCTTCTCTTGGTAGTTACTTGTACTAGTATGCAAAATGATTAGTTTTTTACATATATATGTGTGGAGGTATATAATGGCTTGTGGTTATTCACACACATATATTCTGGATATAGTTTCCTATGGACTACTATAGGTGTAATGTGTATAGGCAATGATGTATTGAGGATCCTTACTCGACGTATGGGTTGTAATGGATTCAGGTATAATAACCGACATATGATACACGTTATGTGATCTATGGTGGATCTCGGAAACTATCTAGTTACTTTGGTTATGTGGAAGTAGGGGTTGTGTTTCATGAGGTACATGTTGCGGGGTTATGCCTAGGTATCTATAGGAAATCCTTTTTGGAGAGAAGGATTAGGACATGAGATGTTGGGGAAAAGTAGAAAACCAATAGGGAAGTGGTAGAGGGGTAACCTTGATATTATTTTTTATATTATATACACTTGTATGTGATACTTGGTGAGAGTATCCACGGTGAGGCTGGGAACTTATCATACATATTTAGGTGATGAATTAGTTTCAATTATTGTTCACTGTGCTTTAGCATGCTTTCTTTACTTTTGCATGACAGGCTCTGGGGAGGATCCTACTGAGTATACTATTATACTCACCCTATGTTATAAATTGTTTTAAAGTCACCTGGAGCAGTTTAAAGATCAGGCTAGTTACTACTATCTTGGGGTTTTCAAGATATTCTGAGCCACATGGTCAGAGTCATTTTACTTTCTTTAGTACTTGTAATTTTTCCCTTTCAGTTGTATTATATATGTTTACTTGGGATTCTTTTTTACTTTTCATTCAAAGTTAGAGTTGGTTTGTTTCTATCTTATCCCTCTCTTTTTCATGTGTTCTCTTAGAGGCGAATGCCTCCAATCTGTGTGTTGTTGTAAGGACCCGACCCCAGTTTCCCAGAGTCGGTGCCTTATTTGATTTCATTGGCATACAAACAAGGAATAAGTATCCCGAAGGACCAAGTAGTTTAGTATTATTGGATACAAGATACATAAATTCGTTCAACTTTACATCAAGAAAGTAAATACAAAACTAATTTATTCCATTAAAAACATCAATGCCTCCTAGATTATGCTTGCAAGTCATTCATAATTTACTTCTTCATATCCTGGGAAAAATGAACATAAGAAAGGGGTGAGCTCAAACGCTCAATAAGAGTAAGAAATACAACGTAAGATAACATAAACATAATACATGGTGCATAATTGAAAACACATGCCTTTAACAATAAACTTTAACACATTATGGTATGAATATGAGCTGAGAATATAATTCCATAATAAAACATAATCATGGGTATTCTACTGGTTGAATAACCACATGAAATTTCAACTACTAGCTTCATAATGAGGGAAGTGGATATGTCGGACATTCTGAAACATTTTTTCAAGGCATCGGCCAAGACTTCTAATGGTTAAGGCCTCCGCCAAAATCCATATATCACATTGGGAAAGGCCTCATCCAATTCCCCATCTATTTGTCTCATGAGACCTACCGATGCATCTAGGGGATATAGGGGTCCCCACCCGTCACATAATAAGTCCAATAAATTTCTCATATGAGTGGGGATAAACATATACAACATATACATTCATATTGAAACTATCATATGAAATGTAACTAACTTACCCCAATCATTAAACATAAAACACTAACCATTCTGAGTAATATGGAGAATGGTTTTAGGATAGTTCATCCACAATAGATTTAGTCATAAACCATTAAATAAAATATTTTATATGGAGTCATAAATTATTAAACCCAATAATACATAAGAAACAACAAGAGTGTTGAATCAAATTAAAATACTCTTATAAAATCATTTAGCAATCTTGAGATAAATACTATTTTATTTGAAAAGAAGAGTCCTTTTGGAAAAATATTTGTATAAAACCAGAAGTGAAGTAAGATATTATTTTCATAATAAAACTATTTATTTTATAAATATAATTATTTCCAAAAACATATTAGAGAGTACCCTTGAAAATAGGTAAGAAGTTGAGATATTCCCTTGAATCAGGTTTGTATTTTGAAATCAATTTTGAAAGTTCATTTTAAAATGTGTAACTATCCATAAAATAAGAAAGGATTATGGTTGGTTTACATATATGTAATACTCACACAGAATTTATGAGGAGTACATAACAATACATAATAATTTCATTGAGAAGATTAGACAATAAAAGTAACCCGAATGAAAATGGATGTTCGGGTGGAAAACTCTCACCTTAACTCCAAACGTGTTCTACTCTTGAACTTAAGATCAAAAAATATGAAATTATACTTATTAATAACTTATTTATGAAAATATTATACACGTATTTAGTTTATAATAATTAAGTTTAGTTCATTTATACCCTTATTTCTAAGTTATTATATTGAATTCTGTTGTTCCGGGGTGTTCGTTTTCTTTATTTTCATAATCGGTTCACTTGTTTTTAAGTAATGGAGTTCATGTGCAATGGTTATAAATCTCAAGTATTAGAAATATATATTATTTATGAACACAAATAATTGATAATGGTAATTTCTATCATTTGGTTACATTTAATGAGGATGAATCATTAGATGACAACCACTTCGATTATTCAGCGGTATTTAGATTATTATGAACTAGTTTTGTCATATAACTTAATTATATGTACATATTCTGGATCCTGAATATTAATTATGTAATAATACATATATTATAGTCTTGTGCAACCATAAATATGGTTTGATGACCAGTAATGAGGATGAAATTGAAGAACGAAACTTCATCATCCATGAAGGCTATAAATTGGAACCTCATGGACGTTGGTTTCATTTATAAAAATAAAAGGGAGGGAGTGAGAATATTTATGATGGTTCTTCCATTCACATGATATAATTCCAGTATATAGATGATATTAGATTTATCATGACCATTTGGACAGAGGAGGTGAGGAGAGTATAGAAAAAGAAGATAAATTGAAATGAAACCAAATGAAAAAGAAGGGTGCTTTACCTCTTGAAATAACCTCCTTGAGATACTCCTTAAGGGAAGGGGTTTTGGTCTTTTGGAAAGACTAGAAGATTCTTGGACATGGGGAGAGACAAGGGAAGGGTAATTGAGCAGAACCTTGAGGAGCTTCAAGGCTTAGAGAAGTGAAGAGAAGAGGGAGTGGTGAGGGGTTTTTATAGTGGAGGAGAGGAGTAAATTTTGAATATTTAATTCATTATTTTATTATTTCCCTCATGACAACCAATAGTGTTGTTTCATGTGACCCCTAATAGTAATAAGTACATTTGAGTTTGAACCATGTGTCCTTGCATCACTTTTGATGTATGAATAGTGTATTTAACTGATAATTTGTATATACGGTATTTTATTGTATTTCACTATTCATAAAAAATTCAAGAATTTCAAAAAAATCCCAAAAATTTACCCCTACCATTTCTCGACGTTTAGAATTCAAAATTGAACTCCATTTTTCAAAAATAATTTTCTAAATATTATTAATTTAATTTTTAAATAAAGTCATAGTTAATTCAAAAAATAACAATCATAGAGGTATAATTAGTTTTATGTGACATTGAAAAATTAATTATATCCCATTATCATATTACCTTATGAAAATAAAATAATATCATTATTTATTATTCATAACGGGCATATTACTATTCATATTACTATTCATAAGGGTATGTTACTATTCACCAAAAATCAATTTTATTCTATGAGACTCCAAATTACTTACTGAACACAACTCTAGATGACCATTTTTTTCAATTCAAAAAATAAAAGAGGAAAAGTTGCGTTTAATGGATAGATTATAAAATTGCATTCTATATTTATTTTCAAAACCTTGAGGTGTTACATTCTCCCATCCTTAAAAAATTTCATCCTCGAAATTCATGAAATATTACCTAAAAACATTTTGGTATGTCTTTAACATAAGCTCCTCAGGCTCCCATGTTGTTTCCTCCACCTTATGGTTCCTCCATAGATCCTTTACCAGACGATTCATCCAATTTCTCAATACTTGTTCTCTAGTATCAAGAATATTGATAGGCTCTTCACAATAAGATAGATCGGGATCATGTTCTACTTCTTCATAAGTAAGTACATGTGTTGGGTCTGGCATGTACTTTCTTAACGTTGACATGTGGAACACATTGTGAACCTTGGAGAGACTTGGCGGAATTGCCAAATGGTAAGCTACGGCTCCAATTCGGTCCATAATTTCAAAAGGTCCGATGTACCTAGGACATAATTTTCCCTTCTTACTGAATCGTATAATACCCTTCCTTGGAGATACCTTTAAGAAAACGTGATCACCTTCTTGAAACTCCAAATCCTTCCTTCGATTATCAGCATAGCTCTTTTGCCTACTTTGAGCTGTTTTGATATGGTTATGGATAATCTTCACCTTCTCCATTGTTTCTTCAACAAGTTCTGGGCCCACGAGCTTTCTTTCACCAACATCATCCCATCAAGTTGGTGTACGACATCTCCTCCCATATAATGCTTCATAGGGTGTCATCTGAATAATTGAATGGAAGATATTGTTGTAGGAAAATTCTATGAGAGGTAAGTACTGATCCCACATTCCTTGAAAATCAAGTGAACAAGACCTCAACATGTCTTCCAATGTTTGAATAGTCTATTTTGATTTTTCATCAGTTTGTGGGTGGTAGGCAGTGCTCAAATAAAGATCAATATCTAGGGACCTCTGAAGACTCTTCAAGAATCGTGATGTAAAATGGGGATCATGATCAGAAACAATTGATAAGGGTACACAATGAAGTCTTGCAACTTCATTAATATATATTCTTGCTAAACGTTCAAGTGGTAAATCTTCCCTTATAGCAGGAAAATGTGTAGATTTTTTAATATATTCAACAATGACCCATATCGTATCATTGTTTCTTGAAGTCTTTGGTAGCCCCATGACAAAGTGCATCATAATATCATCCCATTTCCACATAGGTATAAGATGGGGTTTCATGACTCCACCAGGATGTCGTCTTCTTACCTTCACCTGTAGACAAACTAAACATCTCGACATGTAATCAGCAATCTCTCTCTTCATGTTTTCCCACCAAAAATGTTCCTTTATATCTATAAACATCTTTGTGATACCAGACTGTATAGAGAAATTAGAGCTATGAGCATCATCCAATAGTTCCCTCTTTAGATCAGGAATAGAGGGAACACAAAGCCTTTTTCTGAATTTAAAAATTCCACCTTCGTATGCAAATTTAGTCAACCTCCCATCATTTATAGCTTTAATTTTCTTTTGAAACTCCTCATCATCAGCCTGAGAACATTTTATATTTTCCAGTAAAGAAGGTTTGGTAACCATTTGAAAAAGTAGTGACGTGTTACCTTCCTTGATAATTCCCATATACATCTTTACTAGATAAATGAATAGAGGATCCCTTTCAACTCTCATCTTGTTCAGAATTACATGGTCATTTCTAATCAAAGCGTTTGTCACCTTATTTTCCTTCCTGGGGTGGTAGTGTATTGTGCAATCATATTCTTTGAGTAGGTCAATCCATATTCTTTTTCTCATGTTGAGTTCTTTCTGTGAGAATATATATTTCAAACTTTTATGATCTGTATATATCTCACATTTCTCACCATAGAGGTAATGTCTCCAAATATTCAGAGCAAAGATAACCGTTGCTAACTCAAGATCATGAGTTGGATAGTTTTGATCATGAATTTTTAGCTGTCAAGACGCATAGGCAATCATTGGATCATTCTGCATAAGGAAACAACCAAGTCCTTTCTTTAATGCGTAACTATAGATAACAAACCCATCATTCCCCGATGGTAGGGTTAAGATCAGAGCATTCACTAACCTCATCTTCAATTCTTCAAAACACTATTCACATTCTTTGGTCCATATGAACTTAACCCCTTTTCGTGTGAGATTGGTCATTGGGTTGGCTAAATGGGTGAAGTTCTGAACGAAATGCCGATGATAACCTGCTAAACCAATAAAACTACGTACCTCAGTTACATTCATTGGAGTAGGCCATTCATGCACATCATTTGTCTTCGCAGGATCTATAGATATTCCATACTTAGAGAAAATGTGGCCTAGAAAGGAAACTGATTGGATCCAGAACTCACTCTTGCTGAACTTCCCATATAATTCATTTCTTCTCAGAGTCTTTAGAATGGTGCACAAATGATTTTCATGATCTTTATAGCTCTTAGAGTAAACCATTATATCATCGATAAACACCACTACAAATTCATCAAGATATTCCTTAAAGACTCTGTTCATGAGATCCATGAAAAAAGATGGTGCATTGGTTAGTCCAAAAGGCATTACTGTAAACTCATAATGCCCATACCTAGTTCGAAAGTCTGTTTTTGGAATGTCTTCCTTTCTCACATGAAAATTATGATATCCAAATCGAATATAAATCTTCGAAAAATATTGGGATCCATGAAATTGATTGAATAAATCATCAATTTGTGGAAGAGGATACTTATTCTTTATTGTAATAGCATTGATTTCCCGATAATCAATGCACAACCTCATTGACCCATCTTTATTCTTAATGAAAAGAACAGGGTCTCCCCATATAGAAACACTAGGGTGAATAAATCTTTTATCACTCAATTCCTCTAGTTGTTTCTTTAGCTCCACTAACTCTACAGTGCCCATTATATAAGGGGTATTTGATATGGGCCTTGAACCAGGAATTAAATCAATGAAAAACTCAATTTTTTTCTCTAGAGGATGTCTAGGTAAATCCTCTGGAAACACATCAATATATTCTTTCACAACCGGTACATATTCTATTTGAACATTCTTTTCCTCACCCATAGTTATTTCATTCCCTTACTCCCTGATAATTGAATTTAGTTGAGCTACTGGGGGTGGGTCTAGATAAGAATCAAGTGGTGATGTTTCTGTTCAAAATAAAAGGTAATCCTTATTATCATAAAAAATTATAACCTCCTTATTCTAAAAAAAATTCACATCATGGTCTGAAAGCAAATCCATACCAAGGATTATATCAAATTCAATCATGGGTATGACAATGAGATCAGCAGATAAAGAACATTTAAATGCCCTAATGGGAAATGATCCACAAAACAGTGTTGCAATGAAACTTCCCTTGGGAGTTTTGACTAAAAACTCCCTTGTTAAATCAAATTGGAAATATCTAATTTTCATGGAAAACTGAGAAGATATGAAACAATTTTATGATCCAGAATCAAATAAAGCATTGGCTAAGTTTGATGAAATGATCAAAGTACCTGCTACCACATCATTTGGAACTTCAACCTCTGCAGTTGTGATTGCATTAGCTTGTCACTAATCCCTTGTCCTTTTCTGTTGAATATTTCCTTAATGCTTTGGATAATCATTAGTATAGTGTCCCATCTCCCGAAAATTATAGGGTTGAACGTCATTGGCTTCTTTCTCCCCTTTGAAATCACCAACAAGATGGACTTTCTGACCACATTTGTAGCACATTCCTTTTCCTTTTAAACATGCACCAGGTTGTTTCCCTCCACAATTGTCACATGGTGGAAATTCAACTCTTCCTTTCTTCCTCGTTTCCTTATTTTCTTTCCCAGGATTTTCAGCAGCCCTCTTCTTTTCTTGCTTTCCCTTAAAGTCATAAGAATTAGAGAATTATTTTTCTATCTTGATAGCACATGAAACTATATCCTCATATGATGAAAAACTTTGGGAGACCATTTCCCACTAGAGAAATGGATTTAGGCCATCAAAGAATCGATCAATTTTTCTCCTTAGATTTCGTATGTAGTCCACAACATGTCTTGTTATCCTTGTGAAGTTAGCTTCTTACTTTGCAACATTCTCATCTTCCTTCTGCCTCAGATTCAAGAACTTCCTCTCCATATCCTCTCTTTATTCATGAGGAAATTATTTCTCCAGGAAGATTTCCTTAAATTCCCTCCATTACATCTCCTCTATTTCCTCCTCCTCCTTTGGGTTTTAGATTAATGACCACCACTAATCCGCATCTCCCGATAAACGATAGACTGCCATGACGACCTTCTCTCGTTCATTATATCCCAAGGCGAGAAATATCATCTCAAGGGAACATATCCACTGATCTGCTATAAAAGGATTTGTAGCCTCGTTTAATGATGGAGGTTTTTGTTGCATAAAGTGATCTAACATAGCTCCTTCACATGGTGGATCTGGATGCTCCATACAGGTATGGTTATTATTCATAACCTGAGTAAGTTGTCACGGTATAGTTATAAGTTGCTCAGCACCAGATCTAACAACATTATCTTGCATCAGAGGGAAATCCCTATAGGGGACATGTTTGTTCATGCAGTTTCCATTCCTTCCACCTGGATCCATCTCTAGATAATGTAATACACTAGATTAGGTTATTAATCATAATGTATAATATTAACATAACAAAATACTTAGAAAAAAATTGAGATCCTAGCATGGTTAATCCCATATTCACAAAAATGGTTTCTTTTACATTTCAATATTTCATAATGGCTTGTAAAGAAAATGTGAATTATCCTAAGAATATCCCCTGGGAGTTTCATAACAAAAAGTGCAGCAAGGCCCGTTGTTGTGCACCAGTTCTCATTTGAGTCTAGCTCAAAGCGGTGTTTTCAAGTTTTACCCCTAGATACATCTGTGCCAAAGCTACCTCTACCTAATCATATATAGATAGGGATGTATTACTTTAAATATCCACATAATATATTCCTTAACAAAATACCAAGATGTTATTATATGTATATCCTCAAAGACTAACTTAGTGACTCTTCCCTAATTCTACATTTTCTAAATCTAGTTTCCAATTATTCTACTAAACTTCTTCTGATACCAACTGTAAGGACCCGACCCCAGTTGGCCAGAGTCGATGCCTTATTTGATTTCATTGGAATACAAACAAGGAATAAGTATCCTGAAGGACCAAGTAGTTTAGCATTATTGGAAACAAGATACATAAGTAAGTTCAACTTTACATCAAGAAAAGAAATACAACACTAATTTATTCCATTAGAAACATCCATGCCTCCTAGATTATGCATGTAAGTCATTCATAATTTACTTCTTCATATCCTGGGAAAAATGAACATAAGAAAGGGGTGAGCTCAAACGCTCAGTAAGAGTAAGAAATATAGTGGAAGATAAGATAAACATAAGACATGGTGCATAATTTAAAACACATGCCTTTAATAATAAACTTTAACACATTATGATAGGAATATGAGTTGAGAATATAATGCCATAATAAAACATAATAATGGGTATTCTACTAGTTGAATAACCACATGAACTTTCAACTACTAGCTTTATAATGAGGTAAGTTCATATGTCAGACATTCTGAAACATTTTTTCAAGACCTCGACCAAGATGTCTAATGATTAAGTCCTCGACCAAAATCCATATATCAAATTGGGAAAGGCCTTGGCCAATTCCCCTTCTATTTATCTAATGAGACCTACCGATGCATCAAGGGGATATAGTGGTCCCCACCCATCACATAATAAGTCCAATTCATTCCTCATATGAGTGGGGATAAACATAAGCAACTTATATATTCATATTGAAACTATCATATGAAATGTAACTAACTTACCCCAATCATTAAACATAAAACACTAACCATTCTGAGTAATATGGAGAATGGTTTTAGGATAGTTCATCCACAATAGAGTTAGTCATAAACCATTAAATAAAATATGGTAGATGACATCATAAATTATTAAACCCAATAATACATAAGAAACAACAAGATTGTTGAATCAAATGAAAATACTCTTATAAATCATTTAGCAGTCTTGAGATAAATACTATTTTATTTGAAAAGAAGAGTTATTTTGGAAAAATATTTGTATAAAACCAGAAGTGAAGAAAGATATTATTTTCATAATAAAATTATTGATTTTATAAATATAATGGATTCCAAAAACAGATTATATATTACCCTTTAAAATAGGTAATAAGTTGAGATATTCCCTTGAATCGGGTATGTATTTTGAAATCAATTTTGAAAGTTCCTTTTAAAACATGTAACTATACATAAAATAAGGAAGTATTATGGTTGGTGTACATATATGGAATACTAACACAGAATTTATTAGGAGAACATAACAATACATAAGAATTTCATCGAGGAAACTATACAATAAAATTAGCCTGAATGAAAATGGAAGTTCGGGTGGAAAACCCTTACCTTAACTCCAAACGTGTTCCGATCTTGAACTTAAGCTCCTGGAATATGAAATTATAATTATTAATAACTTATTTAAGAACCTATTATACATGTATTCAGTTTATCATAATTATTTTTAGTTCATTTATACCCTTATTTCTAATTTATTATGTAGAATTTCGTTGTTCTGGGGTGTTTGTTTTCTTTATTTTCATAATCGGTTCACTTGTTTTTAAGTAATGGAGTTCATGTGGAATGGTTATAAATCTCCAGGATTGTAATTATATATTATTTATTAACATAAATAATTGATAATGGTAATTTACATCATTTGGTTACATGGAATGAGGATGAATCATTAGATGACAACCACTTCAATTATTCGGCGGTATTTGAATTATTATGAACTAGTTTTGTCATATAACTAAATTATATGTACATATTATGGTTCCTGAATATTAATTATGTAATAATACATATATTATAGTCTGGTTCAACAATAAATATGGTTTAATGACCAGTAATGAGGATGAAATTGAATAACGAAACTCCGTCATCCACGAAGGCTATAAATTGGAACCTCATGGATGTTGGTTTCGTTTATAAAAATAAAAGGGAGGGAGTAAGAATATTTATGATGGTTCTTACATTCACATGATATAATTCCAGTATATATATGATAATGGAGTTATCATGATCATTTTTAAAGAGGATGTGAGGAGATGATATCAAAATAAGATAAATTGAAATGAAACCAAATGAAAAAGAAGGGTGCTTTACCTCTTGAAATAACCTCTTTGAGAAACTCCTTAAGGGAAGCGGTTTTGGTCTTTTAGAAAGACTATAAGCTTCTTGGATATGGGTAGAGACTAGGGAAGGGTAATTGGGCAGAACTTTTAGGAGCTTAAAGGCTTAGAGGAGTGAAGAGAATAGGGAGTGGTGAGGGGTTTTTATAGTGGAGGAGAGGAGTAAATTTTGAATATTTAATTCATTATTTTATTATTTCCCTCATGACAAACAATAGTGTTGTTTAATGTGACCCCTAATAGTAATAAGTGCATGTGAGTTAGAACCAAGTGTCCTTGAATCACTTGGGATGTCATGAATAGTGTATTTAACTGATAATTTGTATATACGGTATTTTATCGTATTTCACTATTCATCATAAATTCAAGAATTTAAGAAAAATCCCAAAAATTTACCCCTACCATTTTTCGACGTGTAGAATTAAAAAGTGAACTCCATTTTTAAAAAATAATTTTCTAAATATTATTAATTTAATTTTTAAATAAATTCTAACTTAATTCAAAAAATAATAATCTTAGAGGTATAATTTGTTTTATGTGACATTGAAAAATTAATTAAGATCCCATTATCATATTACCTTATGGAAATAAAATAATATCATTATTTACTATTCATAAGAGTCGTATTACTATTCATATTACTATTTATAAGGGTATGTTACTATTCACCAAAAATCAATTTTGTTCTATCAGACTCCAAATGACTTACTGATAACAACACTAGATGACCATTTTTCGAAATTCAAAACATAAAATAGGCAAAGTTTTGTTTAATGGATAGATTATAAAATTGCATTCTATATTTATTTTCAAAACCTTGGGGTGTTACAGTTGTTATACCCTCAGTTCTAGTCGCCAACCAAGGGCCTACTAGAGGTGGGACTTGGGTGTCACTATCTATCTCCTCCGATTGTCGGCCCAGGAGGGGTACACCTTATGGGGAGGGGGACACGACATATAAGATATATTAAAATAATTTCTATAAGTTCCCAAAAATATGATGGTCATCCTTGAAATAAAGTTAACCATTAAATAACCTTTTATAATGGTTTTAAATACAATTTTTTTACAATATCTAATAGTATTATTACAATATATTTAATGATCATATAAATCCTAAAGTTTATCAATACCTTTTAACATATGCCTATAAAATGTAAAGGCACTATTCCCAAAATAAATCTTTCACTAAAACATATACTTTCTATAAGTTTCTCTAAAATGGACTTAATTTTGTGACATTCCTGTCACATAATCATAAAAATAGGTGTTAATGAATTTGAACTTATGATCAACCTTAAACTCATAAAAATTATGGTGTTCATAACACTTATGTTAATTAATACATAATTGATTCTAAAATTTAATAGAATCCTTAAATGTTTCTTGATTTTTATAACCAAAATACTATTGGAAAAAATACTTCAATAATTTATCACAATACAAAAATATTTTATCGATTTTATTTCCACTTAAGTCCTTCCATGGTATAGGGGTTACCCTTTAAAAGAGAGCATTGACTAGATTTATTCCTAAGTTCCCCATATTTAATTCAACAAACTATAAATGGATCCTTATAATGGGGATTATTTCCTCCCACTATACGCTTCTTTTTTCCTATGGAAATTATTTGTTTTATGGCCTTATTTTCCATGCATAAAGCATTTCCCCATTCAATTGAGACACTTTCATAGGTGTATCCTTCCACATTCCTTCCATAATGCAACCTGTGACTTATTTTCTCCATGGTTCCCACCTCTCGAGCTCTTAGAAAAATCCATCCTTCTTTTCTTTGGTGATTTTGGGAGTTTCTTAAGGTATATGTTGTTAATTATATTTTGGGAAAACTGATTAGGTATAAATAAAATATATTTCACTCCTATAAGTATCCTATTTGGTTTCTCATTGTCACCTAATTTTTCTTCATGCTCCATTTTTACATGATTCCTTTTGGTTCTATCTGTTGACTAAAACCAAAATTCATAGTGTGAGAAACAATAATTATAATGAGAAAACCATATAATCATTTATAGAATGTCTAAATCATGACACCTTATTTTTAATCTAAAACACCATAGGTTTAACCTAGCTTATTCATTGTCATCATTTATTCAACTCCTTCGTATTGGTTTGTAAAGGAAATTTAAATTATCCTATGCGTATCCCCTGAGAGTGTCAAACCGGTTGCACAGTAAGGTCTATTGTGATGTACCAGGTTATGCTTGAGTCAATATCAATACCCCATTTTCTAAGTTATTACACCTATGTGCATCTATTACAGAACCACATCCACTTGTAGTATCCATACAAGGATGTAATAAAAAGAAATACCATATAATATCTACCTTACCAAAACGTTAGGATGTTCTTATATACTTATCATCAAATTTTATATTAGGTTTATGTTCCCTAATCTATGTTTTCCTACATCTAGTTCCTAAGGTTTCTACTAAAATTTCTCTAATACCAACTGTAGTGACCCCGACCCCAGTAGTCTGGAGTTAGTGCGAGCTACCATTACATTGGTATAAGATACAAGGAATCACATCTCAATGGACTGATCTGTATAGTAGCCTTGGTAAACCAGATACATAAATTATTCTTATATTACATTTGGAATACACAAATTAAAACAATATATTTTTGAAAATAACTTTATTCAATCTATCATATCCCTAAATATCAGTCACAATAAACTTCATAGAATCCTGGGGAAAGGAAACAAAGTGAGGGTGAGCTAAAATTATTAGTAAGGGTTAAGTATAGTATAATCAACCAAAAATTAAAGAATAATCATTATATAAAGGTAAATGAATGAATACACATTCTATTTAAATAATTGGATAAGGTATAATCAATATGTAAAGGTAAATAACTGAAAACACATTCCATTTAAATAACTAGATAAGTCATAATCAATATAGAAAGGTGAATAAATGAAAACACATACCATATAAATTACTAAATGATTCATAATCAATATGGAAAGGTAAATAATTGAAAACATGTGCCATTTAATCAATAAACTAAGAATGAAATGAATCCATAGATAATATCATAGCAAAAATCTAATAGGTGGTATTAAATAAATTCAGAATGAAGACAAGGCTTGACTATTGAACATTATGTTTTCCAATCACACAATACCTTTACCATCAAGATATATTCTGAAGAAAATTTAAAAATGATGGGTAAAAACGCATTTAACTAATTATATCTAACTATTCATCCCATGAGTCAACTAATGCATCAAGGGGATATCATTAACCGAGCCCCAACAATGTTTGTAGGTCCAAATCATTCCTCAAATATCTAATAATTTATTTAATTCATAAATAATGTTCCTTATCATCAAATATATATATTGAGTAAACAATACAGATTTATCAATATTTTAACAGATAATCAAATTACTGTCAATGTAAACACTGTATTTTAAAAATGTATATGGTTTAAGAAATTAAAATATCCATGATAAATAATATGGATATTTAGGGGAAATTTAATGTCTAATGATCATTGGAAAGTGAACATTTTAATGGAAAGTTATTGAATACAAAATTAAATCAAGGAAGTTAATGTCAATAATTTCCAGGGTCAAAATAATCATAAACCATCAAGATAAAGAATAAGTATGGTATCAATTAGATGTATAACCATTGGAGTGAGAATAAGAATTTTTGTAATTAATGAAATAAAAAGATCTTTAAAAACTTATTGAGGAAAATATGATTTCATTTTAAAAATCACTATTTAAAACATAAAACAATTTGAAAATGCTTTTATTTGAAAATAATATTTTAAAATATTTTCATTAAAATTTTCTTTTAAACTTTTAAAGATATATTTAAATAAATGATGGTGGGTAATTTTGTACATGTCGTAAATAATATTTCTTTTTCATTGTAAATGGGTTTAAAAAGTGCCTTATTCAAAAAGTGACAAGAAAATTAATTTGAATTTTTTTTAAAAACAAAAAAAAATAGGTAAATATTTTTTTAATAAATCAATTTGAAAAGGATAAAGAAAAAAAATTAAACATTTTTATAAAACATGGTTTTGTAAGAAAATAAATTTCTAACCGAAAAAAGAAATGAAGTCGGATTTAATTAAAACATTTTCTCAATAATTGTATGTAAAAAAGAGTGAAAAATGGTATTATCACTTGAAAAATATCATGAATAAATAGAGGAGAATAAAATTAAGGGTTTATTAAAAATGATCATATAATTTCCTTTAATGTAAATTCAAGAATAAAAAATCATGATTAGAATGAGATTGTGAAATAAACCCTTAAAATGATCATATTATTGAAGTGAGAATTAATAAGTGAATTGATTAGCTGTATCAATTGAAAATACACATACAACATGTGGAAATAAAGAAATAGATATTGAATATTCATTATACTGATAATCATAGAATATTGATGGAAATAGAAAAGTAATATAACCCAATGAAAAGAAATTGAGTTTTGAAATTTCTTTACTACTTGGTAACAATAATGTCAAATCCCCTTAGATAAAAAAATTCAAATTAGAACAGAAAATACCATGAAAAATTAATTATTCATGATATTACATGTCAAAGTGGTAGTATATACACCATGTAAAATAAATTATGTGTATAAAAATACAATATGTCTCAATGAAATAAAATTTAGATGAAAACCCTTACCTCGCGCTTTCCTTTTGGTCTTACTTGCTTTAAAATCTTATATAGTGGTTTTAAACATGTTATTAACTTGTAAAAAACCAAAATAATACTTATGATAAAATATATGATTCTTTTATAACATTTTATAACCCATTCTTCAATAATCTCTCATTATTTTCATTGTTTAAGTTGTTAATTGCCTTGTTTTTTAGTATGTTTTTACTTGTTATTCTTTGTCCCTCTTACTTTAATCATGATTTAATTATATCCAGAATGTGAAACATGATGTAAATATCATATATATTTAGTATATATGTATTTATAATAATCCATAAAATTTTGGTGATAGGAAATGAAATACATCATTCATTGAGACGTTAGGTCGTATGTACGCATGAACATTATTTCCATTTTCTTACCATATTAAAAGAAAAAAAAGTAAATGATATATATATATATATATATTCATTATAGTATCATTTATATTTCATATATATCACATATATTTATTAAACTCATCCTTAATACATTCCAGGTAATGTGTGAATGAATCACATCACTTTGCAAGGTGGTAGTCTGTCGTACACACGAGCGACGTTATCATATTCACGCAAAATGGAAACCATGAAGGTATGTGTGATATAATAATTTTAGTAGTATAATAACAGCATAAATATCATATATATAAACTATAAATTCATCGTTATTCCCAAACATGAAAGAACTACTACAAAACAGGCCATTAACAGTGTTGGCCTTTATCAGCACTACAAAAAAGCACTCATAAAGGTTTCCTTTATTAGCGCTAAAAAAAATCTCAGATAAAGGGTACCCTTTATCAGTGCCTTTTCTATAGCACTGATAAATGGTACACTTTACCAGCACTTTATTTTTAGCACTGGTAAAGGGTACCTTTATCAGTGCTTTATTTTGAGCACAGATAAAGGGTATCATTTATCAATGATTTTCTAGCACTTATAAAGGTCAATGAAATAATTAAAGAAAAAAATTAAAAATGAGTAAATTAAAAAACCAAAATTTTATTAATTAAATAATTCTTGATAAAAATGAATAAATTTAATATATATATATATATATATACTGTAAATATTAATAAATAGTCTATATTAAATATATAGATATGTATAATGAATAAAATGAAATATTTAAAAAAATAAAAATTAAAAATGAGTAAATTAAGAAAAATATTAAACATTTTAACAATTAAATAAGTATTGATAAAAATGAATAAATTTAATATACATATATATATATTATATAAATATAAATAAATATTATATATTAAATGTAGATATATAAAATGAATAAATTAAAATAATAAAACAAAAAAATAAAAAAATTGTAATAATTAGACAAAAAATAAAATTAATCAATTAATCAATTATTAATAAAAATGAATAATTTTAATATATATATATATATAAATTATAAATAGTAATAAATAATATATATTAAATATAAATATAAAAATTCAATAAAATGTAATGATAAAAAACATATTAATGTCTTATTCATTGTTAATGGTTTTTATACATAATTATTCATTAATATATTTAATTTAGAAATATATTCATATATATATATATATTTATATATTAATGTATATAATATTTTCTAAAATATGATTTATATAATAAAAAATATTTATGCTTACATTAAATGAGTCATATATTTAGTGTTTTATAATTAAAAATTAATATTAATTAAAATTACTCACAATTGGATTGAGTAATGGACATAATTGATTATCATTTTATTTTTCAATTTAACATATATCGAACATGTGTTACATTTATTTCACATACATATACATAATTGATTCATTTTTAAATACAACGCACATACAAATATTTACATAATTAATGAAATCTTATATAGAAACACAATCACATAATATTTATATAATTTATTCAAATTTTAGTATTCATTTTATAATTTCATTATAAAATGAAATATTTAATATATTATGTTTTTAATCAAAAAAATTTATTTATTTATTTTTAATATTATTACAGTTAGGTATTATTTATTCATTTTAAATATTTTTTATTTTCTATTTTTTATTTGGAACTTAATCATTTAATATTATTTATTTTGATACATTTATTTACTATGTTCTAATATTTTAAATATGTGTTCATCTTCATTTCAATATATATCAATATTTTTTAAAAATAATTTATATTTAATTAATAAAAACTATCCAATTTTTAAATATTTTTAAAGTGTACTGATTTTTAATTTTTTAATTTCACTCATTTTTCACACGCATGCATTTAAGATTATATATTCATTAATAATGTTAAAAATATATTTGAAAATAAATAATTTTAAAAAAATATATTTATAAATTTATATATTTATAATTATGAATAAATAAATATTATTTTTTAAAAAATTATTTATATAGTTTTGAATAAATAATTGTGTATATTTAAATAATTATAATATTTTAACTATAAAAATTAATAATGAATATATTTAATATATTTATATTTATATTTATATTTATATTTATATTTATATTTATATTTATATTTATATTTATATTTATATTTATATTTATATTTATATTTATATTTATATTTATATTTATATTTATATTTATATTTATATTTATATTTATATTTATATTTATATTTATATTTATATTTATATTTATATTTATATTTATTATATATATAATTATATAAAAATATATAATGATATTAATATATAAATATTATTTAGAAAATGTATTTATATAATTATAAATAATTAATTATATATTTAAATAATTATAAAATTATAATAAATATATTTAAATTATGAATATATTTACTATATTTATATTTAAATATTTTTATTTTATATATATATATATAATTATATAAATAAATATAATGATATAAATATATTTATAATTATAAATAGAAAAATATAATGTTTTAAAAAATTGTTAATATAATTATAAATAAATAATTATATTTTTAAATAATTAGAAAATTATAATAAATTAATAAAGAATTATATAAATTTATTTAAAAATTTATTTATTTATAATTGTAGTTATAAATTCATTATCAGCGCTAAAGTTTAAGCACTGATGAATATACCTTTTATCAATGCTAGTTTAGTCCTCATAAAGATAAAGATTTGTTAGCACTAAAACTTTAGCACTGATAAAGATGGTTTTTATCAGTGCTTTTTTTAGTGCTCATAAAGCTTTATCCTTACCAGTGCTTATTAATTTAAAGCTGATGAAAGGTATATTTATCAATTTTTTGGGAATGCTGATAAAAGTCTCCATGATCTATTCTAAGAACCCTAACGCACTGATTTTAGTCGCAATATCTCAAGATTTCACAAAAGTCCTCTATTTTTAGCGCTTCTCCTCCTCGAATCCAAGGCTTGAATCAAGGCTTGAATGAATCCAAGCTTTCTTGATATCTCTACTGTCTCTCGGATGAATCAAATCTCGAATCCAAGGTATGTTATTTTCTCCTCCTTTTCTCTGCAATGTGTGTGTAGATTTCTCGTTTTCTTCAAGCATTCCACTTGTTGTTGTTGAAGGGTTTTCATTATCTATGATATCCCTAGGTAGGTGTATTTATGCTTTCTCTGTTCCCTAATTTTTTTCATGTTACTAGGTGTTTGAAATTGTTTTCTCTAAAATCATAATTGTCATTTGGGTTTAATTGGATTTAAATATGCTTTTTGCTCAAGGTTTTGAAGGGATTATAATTGATTTCCAATTGGGTTCTTGTGGATTTGGCCTTGTTTTTTATTTTCATTCAAAGGATAAATTATATTTTTGGACAATAAAATATTTATGATCATTTTAATAAATTAATTTGGTGTTTTAGAATTATTTGAGGTTGTTTGTAAAATATACTTGGGTAATACATGAGTTCATGACATTAGTTAATTGTGGATTACTTGTTTGAGAATTTTTCATATGTTTTAATTAGTTCTTGTGTTATTTATTTATGTCCAATGTTATAGATTCATCTTTTCATTTTTTATGCTTATACACATATGTATTGGTTTAGATATATTTATATATATTAGACATATGCATGTATTCACCTGAAAATATATGAATATTTGTATTGAGAGTTGTTTAGAAATGTATGTGTGTAATTTTATATGTTTATAAAATTTAAAAAGATGTTTTCAAAATTAAACAAGTTGATTAAATTTTGTTTTCTTGTGTAAGTTTTCAAATAGGGGTTTTAAATGGTTTTCTCATTTAAAAATAGTTTTGAACTTACCAATTTTTTTTAAAAAATGAACTCAAGAAAAATGATTTCTTTTTTACTGAGCTTTCAAATGGGTTTTTGAAAGGAGGCATGGTTTCAATTATTTTTTTAATTGTGGGTTGTTATTGTTAATAGAATGAATGATTTCTAAATCAATTTTTTATTTTGTTCATATGGGAGACTATATATAGAATGGTAAATGAATGGGTTCTGCTCTATTTTAATTAATTTATTAGTTATGGTCCATTATTGGTTTCCTTGAGAGGCCCAGGTTGCATTACTTATTTTGGTCACATAGCCGGCTAGTATTCTATGAATGAGTTGATTACCTTTATAACCTATAGGTTAGAGCTCCTATCCATGTGTTGAGTCTTATACTTGTGCTATTATATATATTTTTTGGTACCCACTTTCACTTTCATGGAAGGTTTTTGTCATTTCCCTTATTTAATTTTATTTCTTATATCTTCTAAACTTTAGTTTCTTATTTGAATTTGTTTTTATTTATTTATTTCATTTTGGTTACATTTTATTATAATAGGTTTTCCTCCTTTGTTCCATTTCTTTAAAAAAAATCCAGAGGGATTTCTAAATGCGAGTTTTTAAGTAATAAGGATCGGGCTAAAGAAAATTATTTTCAAATGATTCTTTTCATATAAAAGGAAAAAAAATAGTTTAATAAAGGTTTTTAAATGCTTGTTTAAAATATTATTCATTTTTAAAGATCATTATGAGGAAAATATCATGGTTGTATTTTTGTAAAATAATTAAAACATATTCTTTATATATATTTCAAACCAGCTTTCTAGGTAATTGATAAATGGTATCTTTATTTTATAATAAGGATGGTTTTTTAAGATTTTCAATCGTCTAGTTATTAAAGTCACATTGTAAGTTTATTAAAAAAATCATTATGATTTTATCACCCTTTTTAGGAAACCCTTGGTTTTGTGTTTTCTATAATCTATTTCCCATTTATGGGATGTTTATTGATTATTATTATGTGATTCTTGTACGATGTGATTTTTGGGTATCTGGTGAAATATTACTAGTTCTGTTTAGTTCACACCCTACATGTACACCCATATGCGTATATATAGGTTTTATGTTTTTATATATGTTCTGAAGTTATGATCTCAAGGTATAAAATGGAATACTTATCTAAGTATATTCATACCATTTAAACTCATGATTAAAAACTAAATTCCAGTTAACTAAAAGTACACAAGATATTAGAACATAAATATTTACTAAATAGTAATTTTGGTTCTTGAACAAAGGCATAAGAAATTCGAATATTCAGGTTACTTTATCAAAATAAATTGAGGTGACATCACTCAAACATATAATAGCTACATTCCTTTATGGATATTAAAATGATTTAGAGATTATATATTTTCTGAGAATAAACTTATATAAATGAAGTAATGTTAATAATTAAAGAACATAAGTTCAAAATTTAATTTCACAAAATAAATGATTTTAAAACAAGTAAACATGTTTAATATACTTTACATAATAAACCAAGAATAAATATATAACGTGAACAACACGCATGATGTGGTTTCCATCTCACCACACCCAATCTCATGAAAAAACTTTATTCGGTCCTCCTTTAGCTAAATTTTCATTAAAAATGATAAGTTCTCCTATCAACGTGTTATCTCATAACTTAGTCCCAATTCCTAACCAATAAAAATCATCACATGGTCTTTTAAACACCCATAACAATGTACAAACTCAAAACTTGGTGTAACTTTATGTTTAGTTCCTTGAAAAACAAAAATAAAATTCACTATCATTCTCTCACATCGCGTACAAGAGAATCTCTGATTCGACTCACACTCATATAAATTCAAATAAAACATAAGTCTGATATCACACATAGACTTCATATAACAACTCATGGTCTTTTGGAAAATAGTTTTCAATATCATTAATATTAGTAAAACCTTCTGGATATTGATTCTTGAATTAATTATATGGAATGTGAAATTTCAGATTTGTGGCTTCATGTTTGATATTTAAAGAAACTGGTTTTTTTATAAATGAATAGTCCCTTGATTGAATTTTTAAAGAATCCCATGGGAAACTCAGTATTTAGTTTGGTAGTCTAGGATAATCAAGTTAGGAATTAAAATGTTGATATAATACTGCCTTCTAAAAAATGTTTTATTCATGTAAACTTTATACATTATTTATGAAATGTTTAATAATAATTCTTTAATTTAGACTGGGTGGTGGCCTATTTAGAATTTTTATGCTCATGCCTATTTTAAATTTCAATTTTTAAAAATAAAACATTGTTTTAAATTTTAAAGTGGGGTTTGAAATGAAAAAAAATGAGGTTTTCCTAAAAAATGAACTAAAATCGATACGATGTTTTAAAGCTTATGAAGTGATTCCAATGTGAACCAGTAAATCATTAAACATTTCAAGGTGCACATCTTTCCATGTAAATAGTTTTACATTAGTTAATTATTTTTAATGGTTTTTAAATGTGATTTTAAAGTTGTTCACTTTATTCTAGAAAATTTTATAAAAAAGGGAGTTCATATCCCATTAAATGTTTTGAAAATAATTGGTCGATTTTCATGTGGAATTTAAAAAAACATATTCCAAGAAAGGGTTTTAAAAATTCAAAAGTATCCTTTTGAAGTTTGAAATTGGTTTTCAGATCATATATAAAATATTAAATTAATATGTGGTAATTTAAAAAGTTTTAAGGTGAAAATCGATATCCTCATCATCTTCATCTCCCAAACTATTATTATTGCATTTTATTGCTTGAGACTCATCCCCTCATATCTTATAGAAATACACCTATGTTTCTTAAACTACTCTAAGTATTAGTAATCCCATATTGGGTATCAATGATCACTTTAGATTAATTGAGAGGATAAAACCTACCATAGTAGTGTAATTCTTTCCTTAAATTCAATTATCCATTTTCTTCAAAGCATACTGAAATTTTTTGAAACAATCAAATGTCAGGTTCCCCTTATTAGAATTATCTATATATTTCATCTTCGATAATTAATATCTTATGTGAATTTTTTTAAAATGAATATTTTATGAACCCAATAGTATGAATATGAATCTAAAATGGATTCATTCTAATCATATGACCAAAGATTATAAAATGGAGTTAAAAAGTTCATCAAGTTTTTAATAGATCATGCATACGACCCTTCTCAAATCCTTTTTCTGTGTTTACATTGATTTTATTAAATAAAAACTAGTCTGGAAGAGTTGGAAGAACATTAGATTTTTCATGGAATATGTCAGATCTATAAATTTTGGACTAACATGGGGAAAATTTTAATGTGCATGCCATTTGGGTTGATACTTCTGTTTATGAATCATTTGATATGATTACTAGTGTAAATGAGGGTGGTGATCGCATAGAAGAAATGAAAATGGTAAATTTAATATGACCTTCATGATTGTCAAATGTTATTTTAGAAGTTAAACACCCATTCTAAAAGACCACTTTATACCAGTTTTACTATATAAACAACATATTCAACTGTATTGAAGTTATATAATTTGATAGCTAATAGTGTATGGAGTGAGAAAAACAATACATAACTACTTGGTCTTCTGAATGATATGATACTAGAAGAAAATTAACTTCCATGTTGAACATATGACACTCAATAAATACTACGTTCAATGGGAATGATCTCTAAAAAATACATTCTTGTCTAAATGATTAAATATTTTTTCGCAATGATAATGAATCACTCATAAAATTACCTAAGTGTGGTGTGGATCGATACAAGAAAAATGAATCAAGTTCTAAGAAACTTATATGAAACTTTCCTATTATTCCATAGTTTAAAAGACTATATAGATTTTGGTAAATTGTGATTCAATTGAAATGGAATGTAGATACAATAATTAATTATGGGAATTGATATTATATAGAAGATTTTCCTCAGTGGAAGAGAATTGATTATGAGTATCTTGAATTCAGAAATGATCCGGGAAACTTTCATATTGTGTTATCTACATATGAAATAAATAATTTTAGTTTATGGATTAGTACTCATAGTACATGTCCCATCATGTTGGTAAATTATAACTTTCCATCATGGTTGTGTATTAAGCACAAATACTTTATGTTATATCTACTTATATCTAGACCAAAGCAACCAGGTAATGATATTTATGTTTATTTGGATCCATTGATCGAAGATCTGAAATTGATGTGGGATACAGGTATTAAAATATATGATTCTCATAGAAATAAAGAGTTCACATTTAGGTCCATATTGTATGGGATGATAAATTACTTTCTTTATTATAGAAATTTTTTAGGCTAAATCAATAAATAAATTTTGGGGTGTACCATTTATGAAAAATTCACACACTCAGTTCGGTGAAACATTCCATGAAGACTATGTTTTTAAGAAATCTGAAATTTTTACCTCAATGAAATAAATACTGATCCTAGATGACAACGCTCAATGGGATTATCAAACAAGGTAAAACACCATCTCCACTAACTGGTGATTAACTTTTCAATAATGTAAAAGATAATGACACTATTTTGGTAAACCATTTTTGGGAAACCTTACGGAATTAGGTTTGAAAAATATATCGAGTTTATTTGAATTATTATATCAGAATTTTTTGTACGTCAGTCATTTTCTTGATTTCATACATGTAAAAAAATATTTCATAGTGTTATTGGAACATTACTAAATGCTTCTAAAAAAGGATGGAATCAAGGCTAGTTTGGACATGATTGGCATGGGGATAAGGGAAGGGTTGGAACTGGTGAAGGGTAAATGGTGGAATTTTCTTCCTATAATAGCTTACACTCTATCCAGAAAAGAAAAAATGCAATTTTTCATTTTCCTTAATGGTGTAAATGTTCCAGAGTGGTATTCATCAAATATTAAAAAAATGGTAAGGAAAATTTTGAAATTATAGAGACTAAAATCACACGACAGCCATGTTTCAATGCAATATTTGATGCCCATTTCTTTACATTTCATTCTTCCTAAAAATGTATGACATAAATTATCTAGACTCTGCTTCTTTTTCAAAGCCATGTGTAGTAAATTTATAGACCCAACAATGTTTTCAATCATTAATAAGAAGGTTGAAGTTATATTATCTAAACTATATATGTTATTCTCACCATCATTCTTTGATATAATATTCCACCTAATGGTTCACTTGGTTAGAGAGGTTCAACTATGTTGTCATGTCCATTACAGATGGAGGTACCCAATTGAATGGTATATGAATATTTTAAAAGGGTATATTAAAAATAGAAGTTATCCATAATGTTGTATTATAGAACGATATATTTTGAAGAAGCTGTTGAATTCTATATTGATTACCTATAAGATATTGATAGTATCAGTCTTCCAAAGTCACTTCACATCTGATATCTTATAGGCGAATGGATTTTTGGAAGAGGTGTGGTTACAATTACCATCACAGAGTGGGAGAAAGTAAACCTTTACATTTTAAATAATAGTGAATATTTTTATCCATACATTGAATCCCATAAAGAAATTATTAGATATTTATATCCATTGAGGGATAAAGGATGGATATTAAATACACATAATCAATAGTTTATAGGATGTCTTTGAGAACAAGTTTATAAGGAGTTATATGAAAATATGAATTTAATTTATGAATGACTTTTATGGCTAGCAAGGGGACCAAATTAAAATCTTATATCTTACACTAGTTTTATAATCAATGGTTACAAATTCTATACAAAAAACATGATTACTATATTATAATGAAAAAAAAAGTGGAGTTACGCTTATGGCAGAAGTGATGCACATTTCTAGATCCAAGGATAGAAATCCAATTTATGCGAATATATCATATTTCGACATTGTCAAATAGATATACAAGTTGGATTATACAACATTTCAAGTCTCAATTTTCATTTGAAAATTGATTGATAATAGGATTGTAGTAAAATTTGATTAAATGAGCTTCTTGAAGGTGAATTTTTGTGTGGAAGGGGAAAAGGACGAGTTGTTCATAATGGCATCATAAGAAGTGGAAGTATTTTATGTCTTAGATGCAGTAAACAAGAACTGGTCAATTATCCTATTAGATGCTAAAACAACTATAGGATTAGATGAAAATTCAATCGAGGATAAACATTTCATTGGGATATCTCAATAGATTCATGTTGGTCCCAATGTAGACAAGTCTTGTGTGTTAGATGGGACTACAAAGAGGGGATTAGGATTCTCAATTGAGGATCCAAATCACTTCAACATTTAAAAAATAAAGATAATTCAATTATAAGGTTAATTTTTTTTAATATTCTATGATTTTCCTCATAATATAATTTATTATCCACTCCATTAACACAATATAAGTTAGATTTTTGACTACTCACGCAGACAATGTATTCGGCACATGATGATGTTACCATTCCAAGGAAGAAAAGACTATTAATGCTAAAACTAAAGAATTATTAAGGGATCAATAGTATATTGATGAAGAAACAAGAATGACACAACATCATGGTATTTAATAAATTTATCAAGACAATAATTAAGGGTATAAAATTTGAGGTTGGTTGGAATCAACACAGCCTACCTATTTAACCCAACAAGTAAATGTTCATTAGTTATGTTGGTTTCATACTAAGTATGAATGTTCCAATTGATATAGATTCATGGATCCACATATAGCCTCTAATGAAGGAAATCCTTTGGAAAGATATAATGGTAATGTTATGATATACTTTCTCTATTTACTAAAAAATTATATGATGAAATATTGATTTAATTTTCAATATTCTTTGTGGGGATCATTTATTTTAGAATATTTCCATAAAAAATATGTATTAATGGCCTCTGAAAAATCACATAGAGTTTTCTAGAATCTCCATACCAAGTTACATACTAGGTATGCTGAGGGGAAACTAAAGCCCCACCCACCAGTTAATTATGAACACATTATAAAGCAGGAAACATGAAATTATTTCATCAGGTATTGTGATGAGAAATTATTTCAGTAGAATTCTAGTTAATAAAATATTATTTAAAATTATTTATTTTATCCAATTTTATTTAAAATTGTTATTTTATGAAACAAAAAAAGAGTACTGAAAATAAAGAACATGCATCAAAATCAATGTACCCCTATCACAAAGCAAGGATGGGGTATGCCTCACTAGAAAGTAAATTGGTATGTATTTTAAATCATAAATAAAAGTTTTATGTCATGTGAAACAAAATATGTTCCATTTTTTAGATACATATTGATAAATCAAAATATGAAGCCACTTTCATCCCACTTCATGTGCTGAGGAAAAAGGATCGTGTAAATAATAAGTGTAAACTAGCTGATGAAATCATAAAAGAGGTATAGAAAACATGTGTAAGTATGAAATAATAGTAATTCATTATTCTTTAAAACAATATTACCTCAAAATATATATTTTTGTTTATATTTTTTTATACAGT
Organism: Viscum album; assembly: GCA_963277665.1. NCBI lineage: Eukaryota > Viridiplantae > Streptophyta > Magnoliopsida > Santalales > Viscaceae > Viscum > Viscum album. Next base: position 224,111,436 of record OY728159.1, read on the forward strand.
TTAAACACAAGAGTTGGTATTGACCATACCATAAGAAAAACTACTTTTAGTAGTTTTGAAGCGACCAGAACAATATGGTTGTATTAGACCTATAGGTTTTCAAGTGTCTTCTAGATCATATTTCAAGAAGATAAACCCACAAATAGATACATAAAATATAATGAAAGTATTGTATGTAAAAAAATTCTTTTCAAGATATTTTTGACCGGTCTAGTTTGGAATACCAATATATGAGAAAGGATTAAAGAGAATTGGTGGTGGAACAAAGATTCTCACATGAAGAACCAAATGACCCTGCTAGATTTGAGGCTAGTCATTACTATCAACTGAATACCTTACCAGAGTTAATCAATTTTTTCATTACTCTTTCTTCTTAATTTGAATCAAACAACTTCTAATAACTTTACATTAATAAAATTATGTAGGGTAAAGCTATATTTGATTTCTATCTATCAACACCTACACACCACATTGTTGTGAGAGGTATGGTGTATAATATCCTAGGATACAAGATACACAATAAATAAATCCCAAAATGTCACATGAGAGTAGGGATTGAGGTATCACAAGAGATGACCACTGAGTTGCATGTTCCACTTGATGAACTATATATTACAATGGTAAATGAAGCTATTGAAACTTTCATAGCATGTTCATCTAATCTTATAAAGATACATCAGGTATGTATTTAAAAAACCTATAAAATAACTGTAATAGTTTATAAAAAAGGTATGAAGTGAGGTATGGTATTATAGATTGATACAACAATGGGGAAATAGAAGGCCACATCAAGACAATCTATTAAATTGAATATGAAATCAAAATGACCTTTCAAGATTACCTTATCCTCTCGAATTCCACATAAACATTTATTATCATTACTAATTCATGTATAGACTACATTCAATGATGAAAATATGTCTTACATTTCATATAAAGAATAAATATTTGTAACTTTCATTACATACATAGTTGGTCTTGAGAGTATAAATGAGATTATCAAGTTTGAATGGGTGGGTGCCTTATTTGTGAATACATATATAAGGCGCATTTTCATAATACATCTATTCAAATAGTGATCTAATATGTTAACTAATGTTAATAACTATTAATATTTTCAACATGAGCTTTTATTACTACTATATAAAAGGAAAACAATGTGAAGCACAATTTGGATTCATTAATCTATATATCATTTCTATGGGAAAAAAAGATTATTGTAAAAGGATGAAATTTATAAGAATAAAGATGAGCTATAAAATGTGTTTGAGAAATAATAACATAAAAAATACTCTTTTTGATGCCTAAAATTCAGGGGTAAAACTCTACAATCTAATCACATAAAATATATTTTAATTTTTTCGTTATATATTTGTTTTTGTTTTTTAAGAAACATTGGATACTAATCGAAGTCAATTTAGATACCCTAAATATTTATTTTTTGGATCCAATTCATGGATATCTAACAAACCAACCACAAAATATGTGTATTGTGAATTTTCAATACACTATAATCAACATTTTATAGAAAAAAATCAAATTATATGTTTCAGTCTGTGTTTTAACAAGATTTTTTTTATGATAGGGTGGTCACAAAATAAAGGATAATTCATGGAATGAAGTCGGTGAATGAACATAAAAACTTGTGGATTACATCAAATGTAAATAAATTAAGGTATATACTGGAGGATTTAACTATTAAAACATATTTCAAAACAATTTAATTTTTTTTTTCAATTTTTCTTCAGTTTTCTGAAGAAAGATAATGGAAATATTTGTGAATATTATGTTTTCAAATTTATTAGGGTTATCATAAACCTTGAAAATTCTAACATCCCTGAATAGGTAATTTCTAAACCTAATGATATTTTCAATAGAAATATTTATTAATAATTTTTTATCTATATTTTTGCAGTAATACCAAGATTGTAGACAACCTTCATATTCAAAAGAAGAAATAAATTTGTTTATAAATGAGTATCCAGTCTACATGGTGTTGGAATGTTTTCCAACAACAAATTTAGGTGATTAACTAGTATTTTGTTATTTAGTATGGTCTATGACCTTAGAAATATATTTGGGGTTTGAATAATTTGTATCAGAATGATTATATATTATTTTTGATATGTCTCTAAAGGAGAAATATAATGGAGGAAATAAATTTGTTTAGAAACGAACATAAAACATGGTGTTAGAATGTATACAGGAATCATGAATAGGTGACTTACTCTTACTTATTTAGTTAATTTTATCATCATTTATCCACATTTTTTAGTTAATCTCCTTATCATTTTTAGAATAAAATTATACTAATTCCCTCTCTAGGGTTTCATCATGGGTGGTGGTAAATGACAAAATAAAACAACAATATAGTGGTTTCACTTTGGTGGGTGGTGGAATTATTTAGTTTATTTGATCATCAATAAGATGCATGATATAATATCACAAATTATTGTGAAATCCATACAAGTAACACATCATTTTTATATTAGTGAAATGATTGACTAAAACTGATTCTCACATGATGTGAAATTGAATCATCCCACTATTATATTTCCTAGAATCTCAAAATAATTACATGAGTAGAGGTGTTTAACCTATCCCTATTATTCATATAGATACCTTTTCACCATATCACCATCATATTTATGTTAAATTTATTTCTATAAAGTATTACTAACATAAAAATTATCTTCTTAAACAGATGAATTCTTTTTCTCGAGTTGAGGTGGTTTGTTCAAAGTTGCTCGTGCTCATTTGAGAGTGGACTTTGAGGGTGTAACTAAGATAATGAAAAAAATTAAATGGGTTAAGAATGTATACAACGCCATAATTCCTAAAAGAACATGTTCCTTTCTGGTGGAAGAGGAAACCCTATGCTTCCTGAAATGTGAAGTGTTTGAGGAAGTAATAAGATTTCCTATTCCATCAGAATGAAACATGTTCTCTATTTTATATAGTTTTTTTAGATAGTTGAAATTATAATACATATAACATACCCAATATTTCACACCTTAATCTGATACACAATGTTCTCGCTATGACTCTGACTATATGTTTTTAGTTTATAATTCATATTTTAGTTCAAAATACACATCACATAATAAAAACTAAGAAAACACATTAATATTTTTTGATAATTTTTTACGATGATCAATAAGTCATTTGAGATGTGTAGGATTCGTTTTCTCCTCAATCTGATGCATGGTGTGGCCAGTATGACTCTAAGTGTGTTTTTTATTTAAAATCGACATTAATTTTAGTAAAAAGGAAAAGTTACATACTCAAAACAGAGAAAAAAATTTGGAATGTTTTTATAAATTATGAAAACAATAAATAAGTCATTTTTGATGTGTAGGAATCATCCAAATATCAATCTAAAACATGATATTCTTGGTATGACTCAAAGTGTCTGTTATTAGTTTAAATTTGATATTTTAGTTCAAAAAGTATCACTCATTAAAAGATGAGAAAAAACACTTTTGTTGTATTGATAAATTAGGAAAATTATTCATATGTCATTTTTCATGTGTATGAATTATTCTCACATTAAACTAAAATAATATGTGACTAGAATGACTCAAAGTGTGTGTTTCCAATTTAAAATGCAATTTTAGTAAAAAAACACAATTGACATACTAAAAACTGAGTAAACACATTAATATTGTTTTGATACTTTAGGAAAATGATTCATAAGTAATTTTGGATGTATAGGAATCATCCAAACTTCAATATGACACATGGTGTGACCAGAATGACACAAAATGTGTGTTTTTATTTAAAATTGACATTAATTTTAGTATAAAAGAAACTTACAAGCACAAAACTAAGAAAACACATATTTATTGATTTTATATTTTAGTAAAATTATCTATAAGTCATTTTTTATCTGTAAGAATCAGCCACATCTCAATCTAATGCATGGTGTGACCTGTATGACTCAAAGTTTTCATTATCAGTTTAAAATTTAAATTTTCGTTCAAAAAGTGTCACTCACTAAAAACAAAGAAAACATACTCGAATTTTCTTGATAATTTACGAAAAAACTCATAATTAATTTTTGATGTTTCACAATTAGTCTCACGTCAAACCGACAAATGATATAACATGTATGACTCAAAGTATGTGTTTCCGGATTAAAATGACATTTTACAAAAAAACACAAGTGGCATACTCAAAATTGAGAAAATGCATTTATATTATTTTGATACATTACTAAAACTATCCATAAGTAATTTGGTGTATGTAGGAATCATTTTTACCTCAATTTGATGCATGGTGTGATATATATGACTCCAAGTGTGTGTTTTTATTTAAAATTGACCTTAATTTTAGTAAAAAAAAAGACAAAGGACAAATTCAAAACCATGAAAATACATTCAAAATGTTTTTATACTTTAATAAAATTATCCATAATTTATTTTTGATGTTTAAGAATTAGACTCACCTCAATATGATACATGATGTTCCCAGTATGACTCAAAGTGTTTGCTATCAATTTAAAAATGAAATTTTAGTTTAAAAGTTATAACTCAGTAAAAATTGAGAAATAATACTCAGATTGTATTAATAATTTAGTAAAATGATTCATATGTAATGTTTTATGCGTAGTAATTAGTATAATGTCAAACTGACACATGATGTGATCGGTAAGACTCAAAGTGTGTGTTTCTAGTTTAAAATGATATTTTAGTAAAAAACAAAAGTGACATACTCAAAAACAACAAAACAAAGTCGTATTATTTTTATACTTTAGGAAAATGATCCATATGCTATTTGGTACATGTAGGAATCAGTCTAACCTCAATCGGATCCATGGTGTGACTGGTATGAGTCCAAGTGCGCTTTTTTTATTTAAAATTGATATTAATTTTAGTAAAAAAATTGGCATAATAAAAACTAAGAAAATTCATTCATATTATTTTGGTAATTTAGTAAAATTATCTATAAGTCATTTGTGACATTTAGGAATCAAACAAACCACAACACTGTGACTAGTATGACTCAAAGTGTCACTTATTGGTTTAAAATTGACATTTTAGTTTGAAAAGTGTCACTCACTGAAAATAGAGAAAACTTTATAGGATTGTCTTGATAATTTAGTAAAATGATTCATAATTATTTTTTGATGTGTAGGAATTTTTCTAATGAGAAACCAACACACGATGTGACTGATATGACTCATAGTTCATGTTTCCAGTTTAAAATGACATTTTAGTTAAAAAAGACAAGTGACATACTCAAAATCAATAAAACATATTAATATTGTTTTAATGCATTAATAATATGATCCATAAGTCATTTGGGACATTTAGTAATCATTCACACCTCAATCCAATGCACAGTGTGACCCACGTGACTCCAAGTACATGTTTCTATTTAATATTGACTTTAATTTTATTAAAAAATGCAACTAACATACTCAAAACCAAGTAAAAATAATTAGATTTTTTCGATTTTTTATAAAAATAATCCATATTTCAATTTTGATGTGTCAGAATCAGTCAAACCTCAATATGATTCATGATGTGCCTAGTATGGCTCAAAGTGTATGTTATTAGTTTCTAATTGAAATTTTATTTCCAAAAGTGTTACTCACTGAAAAGCCAAAAAACGCGCTCGAATTGTCTTCATAATTTTGGAAAATGATTCATTATTAATTTTATATATATATAAATTAGGCTCATGTCAAGCTGACACATGATGAGACCGATATGACTCAAAGTGTGTCTTTCCATTTTAAAATGACATTTTAGTAAAAAACACAAGTGACATTCTCAAAACCAAGAAAATGAATTCAGATTGTTTTGATACTTTTTAAAAATGATCCATAAGTAATTTGGGATGTGTTGGAATCAAGAACACCTCATTATGATGCATGGTGTGACCAGTATGACTCTAATTGTGTGTTTCTAATATATAAGTGTCATTTTAGATTAAAACATGCATCACGTCTCCAAAACTGAGAAAATGAGATTAGATTATTTTCTCATAATTTTATGTAATTTTAATTAATTAATTTACTTATCAATTTTATATTATACATATTTAGTTAATTTTAATAGAGAAAATGTTTAAAGATGGATGAGAAATGAGGTGATGTGTAAGAAACAACCAAAACTCAATTTAACACATTGTTTTCCTGATATGACTCCAAAATTAGTTTAAAATTAATGCTTTATGTTTAATTTATTTCTTTATAGTATTACTAACATAAGAATTGTTTTTTCATACAGGTGTATTCTTTTGCACGAGCTAGGATGGGTTATTTAATAATAGCATGAGTGGGGGACAAGGGCAAAAGATAAAAGAGAATTAATATTTTTTAATTTCTATGATAATTTTAATTTACTCATGTATCTATATAAACCAATGTTTGAAAGGTCTATAATATAGTTTTTTTCTTGTATTTGTCTTGTAAATTTTATTTTATTTATAATCTGTATTGTACCTGAATATTGTTTCTAGTGCTATATGTATTGTATTTGATCTATTTTTGATGTTGTTATGTGCTATAAATTTAGTAGCGCATTGCAGTATTCCCCTTTATCAATGCTGGTAAATGGGGTCCTTTATCAATGCTAAAAAAGGGTTGATAAAGGCATACTTTATCATCTCTTTTTTATTACTGATAAAGGACCACTTTATTAGTGCTTTTCTAGAACTGATAAATGCCTAGGGATTTTAAACCAAATTCAATGGTAATCAAATTTTTTCGCTAAAAAAGGAAAAAATTATCAATTTTAAAGGCTTATTTTGTATTAGTGAAGGTGGTAATGGAAAAACGAATGACATCAGTTTGTGAGGTAGTAGTCCACCATACACACGAACAATGATTTTGTAACCCATTTGATAGAAGTGTGTGAATATTTAGTTCATACCCCTGACATGACAATATATCATTATGTGGAAGACACTGAGGTTATTATATAAGCATGGTATAATAATAATTTACGGAGGTCGATAACGAAATAAAATAAAAACTCTTTTAGAAGAACATCACCTCTTCGTTGGGTGTCCTCCATAGGTTTACCCTAAAACCTTTAAAGGTTTTATTTATGCCTAAAATTTATCTTCTATAATAAGGGGAGGGAATTTGGGAAGTGATTTGGGTAGGACTTTTCTAAACCAAATTTGTTTTAAGGTTTAAAGTGGAGATGAGAGTGGGTGGCCTTTCTATAAGTGGGGTGAGTGGAACACTTGTAATTTTTTGAAATAGTGAATTCAACCAATCTTTTTTCATGTCACCAAGCACAAATAATGGTTATTTATTGATACTAGAAGGGATAACTTCTAAATATTTCATTTTGGTTTATTTTTAAAACTTATTATAAGTTCAACCACTAAGTAAATTTGTTATTATCTTAATCACTATAATTAATTTTAACTATTTTTACTAATCATTTTGGTTGAAAATTAAGTTCACCTCATAAGAAATTATAAATTATTTTGATTCTAAATATTGATTAAATTTTTTAAAATTCAAATCAAATAATTGGAAAAATTCTATTTAAAATTAATCACGAAGATGAGACGAGAAAGTGGGTTTTTAAAGTGAAAATTTTCAAAATTTTATAGTGTTTTTATATCAAAATTAAATATATAAAGGATTAAAATGACATAAATTGAATTAATATATATATAATTTAAATATTGTGAATTTAAAACCAATTCAAAACATAATTTCACATTATAAATTATTTAAATGAAAAGGCAGTTTTTAATTAAAATTCAGTATTCTTCACCATTTATCATAAAATGAAATTTCTCAAAAAAACACCAATAATTCACCATAAGATAATTTTGATAATCATATTTTTAAAATTAAGCTTATTTTCATATGAATTTTCTAAAATTGGTAGAAATTAATTTTAAATTATGTGCTCTAAGTGTGACTAATTCGTCTTTTAGGAAAATGCAGTTTTTTATGAAAATACTTATTTTTTATTTTAAAAGATTTTTATTATTATTTATAATCAATATATAACCAATAAATGTGTTTAAACTATATATTTTCATAATTTAGTTAAGCCTATTAATACACACCATTCCAATGGCTTGGTTATAGCTATCATATTAAATAATAATATTAATAGTATATTTTTGTTAGGTAAAACTCAGTCTTGTGTGTAACATAATCTTTTGAAGAAATTTATTATTGCATCTAATAAATGATAAATTAGTATTATGTGCATATAAAGTTACAGAATATATTGAATTTATTTAAAATAGTAAATATATCATAAAGTCTCAAGATTTTATATTCCTTTATATGCTTGGTGTTGCATGTCACATATGCAATTGAATATGATGTTCATATTTCAAAAAAATTGGGGTGTTATAATAACTCAGAATAAACATGATCTTTTCATGTGAGAGATAACAAGGATAGTCATCAAGTTGGATTTTGTGTATGTGGGAGTCTTGTATTAGTGGGTAACCTTGTACCGACTTAAATAATACTTTTTTTATTACCATACCATGTATATATTGAGTTGTGTATGATGTACACTTACCATTATAGTGCGGATATTTATGAATCCACTATTTAAATGGTAATGTCCATAGATTATTTATCATATCAAAATGTTATAATATTTTTCATTCTATAATGAGAACCTTGAGATACTATGACATTAATCTTAAAAAAATATCATATGGTATAGATACATCATTATGACTAGACACAACTGATGTTTTACTATCAAGTGTTAGGGGATCATAAGCATTGATACTTCTCATGAAGATTGAACTTGGTGATCTTGAGTATATGAGATCATGAGGACTAACCTGCCAATAGGAAAATCACGAGTTTCAGGTGTCTATGGTTGTTACAATTTCTGAACACATGTAATGATCACCTAAATTGATATTATTATCTATGTATACTATTATATCAATTAATTTTATTCAAGTTAAAAACTAAAAAAATGAAGTTGTAGTAAGATATCTTGTGTTGGGTGATCCATTGGTAGTGTGACATTAGTTGAATAATCAATAAAGAATTTTTTGCTTCCAATACGAAGAGATATTAGTGTCCTAGTTGATTAGGATGGTAGTAACTTTACTAAATCCATGGCCATGGTAGAATAAGGTAAGTCCATACATTATGGTCAACTAATAATAAATCAAGAAATGATTATAACACAAAGTGCACATCCTGATTTATGAGATATCATGAGATAAAGATATTATATTATACAGTGCATGTCTATAGAATAGTTTTTCATTGCTATGACTTTTCCTTTTCTTCTTATGGGACTTGATGGGTTCCTATACTCTACTCCTGGTTTGTGAATTGTATTCACCGCTATCAAGATAAGGGTCTAGAGGGTCACACAAAATATCATATTCAAGAGTCTACTCTATTCTAGTGAATATGTGTATAAGACATCTGAGAGTTGGAAACATTTTAATGATTTCTAATAAATAAATAAATTCATTATTATTCAAGTATATAATAATTGGGTTAAATTTATTTACTAAAAGTATTCATAGGATATTAAGTGAATACATTGAAAAATATTATTTTAATTAATATTATTTTAATATTTATGGTTCGTTTAATATTATGAGAATTAAGAGTCAAGTTAATGACTCAGGTTTATCATGAAATATAATTATTATATATTATAATTATGTGATAAAACTATAAATGACATTATGAAGTAGTCAGTTCATCATAACCTTTCATTTACTACTAATTTAGTGGGTGTTTTATTTTTGGGTTTGGGAACCCTTTTTGAGTATTTGAGCCTCTATCTATATAAGTAGAAGATAGACTCTCATTCCATGAATATTTATTCTAATAGAATTGAGATCATATCTCTCCTCTAACATCCTAGACAGAGGAATTATCCTTTAAAGAAATTGATCCAATAATGCTTATTTGATCATTGTAATTGATTCTAGGTGATCATTACAACACTAAAGGAGTCGTCAGACTTCTGCTCTAGCACCCAAAATTCAATGATCAGTGTTCGTATAGATTATTGAAGCATGTTTGGATAATCTAGAATGGTTTAATTTTTATCCTTTGAGTATTTATCACTGATTATGAGAAGATTTAAAACACTACTTTAGATTGAACTAGTTATTTTTATTGTTTCTGTTTTGTTCTTAAAATTCATCATGTAGGATCCTTGGGCTTTTACTAGGGCTACAATTCACCGGATATGGAATATTTACGTCAATATCCAATGAAAAATATTAAATCCATGGCCCATAATTTTTTGATGTGCACCATGATATGTTCAATATAACCACCCATGAGATATGGGGATGTAAAATAAAATACATCGCTTCTTGGAGACGATAGTCTATACATGTGCATGAGCGGTGTTTTTATTTTAAATTAGATTTAAAGGAGATATAAAATGGTTTTACCATTAAAAATGAAACATCTTATTATATTAAAGATACCAATGACATCATTTTAATATATTTATAGAATATTTTGAGGAGGTTTAAGGAGAAAGAAAAATGAAAATGGTGGGTAAGAACATATATTTCTTCTTCGGAAAACCACTTTTGGATTACACCTTAAGACTTCTTAAAGTAGTCTTTTATGAATATAAGGACATATATGATGATGGGAGGAATTTTGTGAGATTCTTTAGGTAGATATTTTTAGTGAACCAACCCACCAGGGCCTGCCTGTCAGGTGGAGGATCGGGCGGCCACAACCCCAAGCCTACCTCCATAGGCTAGGGGCTGGAGAAAAATGCTAAGAAGGAATAACTAAAATGTGAGGAATTTTCCTAAAGTTCCTATACACATGCACCCAACCATCTATATGCTTAAGTGTAGATGAATAATAATCAAATACATTAACATATAGATTAAATAACATGTATTTAATATCCTCTAGGGAATACAAGAGAGAGTATGATAGTGTAGTATGAAATGTAAAGGGAAAAATACATGCCCATCCTAAAAATATTTACCAACTTGAAAATAACTAAAATAAATAAATGAAAGAACCCAACATCTAATATCCATGTCCTGACCACCATAAGAATTAAAATTCACCTAAGTATACCTAATATTTTCCAACTCCACTATCGACCTATCTATCATTTTTATAAGACATGACACATGTGGAAAAATACCATGTAGGGGTGAGTATATACATACCCAATAGTATGCCCTAAAAACTGAAGAGGGGGTAATGGAGGAATGATAAAATTATTCATCTTGACCTAGAGTAAGATGGAAATTAAACCCAACACACACACACACACGCACACCCAAATATATGTGTGTGTGTTTGTGACCATATAAGAAACCTAGATGAGAGAGAAAGGGGATCTCCAACACATAACCCATCCCAAAGCATTGAGTCTATCTATGGCTCTAAAGGTCCATCATCAATACCCATCATCTTGTGTGTCTTCTTGAAGAATTCATGAGGAGGGATTAAACCTCTCCATCACTCTACATCTCGAGTGAGCGTAACATGCAAAATATAGAGGAAACATTCCCTAGAATAATAGGGGGAGTCCCACTCAGTATATAGAGGACCTTCACCCATGTAACTGAGTACCATAACTATATCTATTTATATAATATGAGAGACTCTCACTTTAGTGTGACATGGGAGTAACATCCCCATAGATAGATTAAATGAACCTATGTGGGATATTAGTATATCTACCTGGAACAATGAGTATAGAAGACCAAATCCCTAGTGTGGTAGGGGAGTATCATCTCCAAGGATAGAGGAATCACACCCTAGTGTGATAGTGGAGTACCGCATCTTCCTGAAAAAATGAGTTTAGGGGACCCATGTCATCACCATGGATAGAGGTCCTATACCCTAGTATGATAGAGGAATACCACCTCTAACTGTATAAATAGTATGTAGGACCCACACCCTAGTGAGACAAGGTAGTACTCTCTCCAGAAATAAAGGACTCTCACCAGGGTATGATAGGGGAGTACCACTTCTTCTTGAAATAAAAAATATGGAGGACTTATGCCCTGGTGTGTCGTGGGAGTACCATATTCATAGATAGATAACCCTCACCCTAGTATGATAGGGTAGTATCAACTCTTCCTAAGTAATGTGTGGATGAACCTCACCCTGGTGTGATAGGGGAGTAATGTCTCTATCTGAACTCTCTGATGATCATGCCCAATCACTTTCATCATCAAAAATTTCCTAAGTGTCCCACTCAGAACATCTATCATCATATCCCAAAATCCACTATGAATTCCACCATCATGTTTTATGTGGGAAAACACTCAGGATATGCTAATCATGGTCAAAAAATCCAATACCAAATAAAGGAGATATAAGATAAAGAAGTTTAATAGGGAAGTACACGATGTGTATGGGGGTCCACATGGTGTGTGACCCCACCTAACTACTTAATTGTGTCTCATTTGGACACGGATCAGAATCCACTTCATCATACATGGAATGTATGGGGCCTACATGGTGTGTCTTGGAAACCTAGGGCCTATCCGTGTGCTCTTGGTCATTCCTATTTACATCGAACCTTTACCTTTCACCTTATTCTGTACCTATTAATGTCGCAACATGGGTACATGGCCATGTCTAAGACTTTGTACCTGTCTGTGTTCATGTGGTCGACCATGTCTGTGTATGTGTACTCTTGAAGTACACAACAAACTGCCAGCACCAGGTCACATGGTGTGGGGGGGGGGTCCCACAATTTGGTGATACTTATCTCCACTTGGAAACCCTAGCATCTAGAGTTGGGTTACTGTATGGCATGTGTTTATACCACTACATTCTGGGTGGTCAGGTTTTTTTTAAAGTTTGATCTTTCTTGTGGCTTCCAGATTTGGCTCTCTTGTTTTGTTTTTCACCGTTTGACCACCCAAAATTGGTGGGGAAGGCCTTCATCCAATGATTTCATCCCTCTGGTAGCTGGAATTCAGAATCTGGTGGTCCTATCAATGATTGTAATGCCTCAGTCACCCGTAGAGCCTCGTGTCACAATTTTTGACTACTTCAGATCTAAGATCCAAAAATTAACACCCACAATACATCTTGATTTGTCTACAAATCACTTATCTAATCACTATTTTCACATCCACCATGAATCTATGGGTTCTAACATGCTTAGACCCACCTAGAAATGTCAAAATGTGGCCCTATATCCCAACAATGAAGAATATATATAATGGGTGGGGGAAAGGCATGAGAAAAAAGGTGCATCAAATGTTGGCCAAGAATTTTTATCCAATGATCATATATCAAGGATATTAATGGTTAGAAACATGGAATTGTAAAGAATATATTGAATACACAATTTAATTCATTAAATAGGATCATGTGAATGATCAATTAATTAAAGATTAAATAATAGTATATAAGAACATACACAACATCATAATCATGGGCAAAAACCACAATTTAGGATCCCTACCTCAATTATGGGTTGATCGTTGGAAAATAATGTGTTTACCACCAATGAAGATGATATGTTGTATCCTCTATATATCAGTCTACCTCAGTCTGATCACTAGTCATCGTCTGATCTCAATCTTAAAATGAAGAGCATTAAAAACTACTCTCTACAATCCCAATGTCATGTGTCTAACATTGGATATTTTTCATAATACTCTATTTAAATAGGGAAATAGGTTTTTGGGTATTAAATTAATTAATCCACATAACTTACCCACCATTGGATACCTCATTAAAATTTCTAGCACTGACTAACTTTAGGTTGTTCTTAGGATAAACTAGATGACTTAGATTCAATAATGGTCTCAGATTTCTGATTTGAGACTTCATTTAGAATATATTTCATTATTTTTGAATTAATTCACTTAAGTGATATAAAATATATTTAATATTTTTATAAAATAAATTTTTGGATCATCGGTCTTCAGCATCTCATTTCTTCTCATCCCCTGGCTCTAAATATATTCCATAATGTATTTTAAAGTATTACAGGATAAAAGTAGAGTCTCTACATTATTCCCTCTAAAATTTGTTATCCAAAAAAATCATATACTAAAAAAAGGTGGGGATACTAAGCTCAAATATTTCTCTAATTTTCCAAGGAGATATCCCATATTCTCCCATGATACTGTAGTACACGAACTAAGGGAATGGTCCATACATTCAGGATCTTCTCATGTTGATCCTCGATCATATCCAGGTACTCCAAAAATTTGGATCCCTCCTCTATATAAATATCTCCCTAGTCAATAACGTGCATATAATCATACACATATATCCTCAGTTATGACACATGGAAAACATCATGAACCTTCTCCAATTGAGTGGGTAAGGTTAGCATGTAAACAACCTCACCAACCCTCTATTGGATCTCAAACAGCCTGATAAACATCAGGGATATCTTGCCTCCCTGAATGAATCTCTATAATCTTCATCGTGGAGAAACTCTTAGGAAAATGTGGTCTCCCAGAAGAAACTCCAAGGGCCTACGACATCGATCAACATAAGAATTATATCATCTCTAGGATGTCTTATTTTGCTTATGGATCACCTAGATATTCTCCATTATCTCATGAACTATCTCTTTCCTAATAATAGATGCATTACTGATCTTCATATTGAATAAAGGTGACCTATAGGGTCTTCTGTACTAGGCCTCGAAAGGTGTCCTCCTGATAGTAGGGTGATATATATTATTATAATCAAACTCTAACAAAGTTAAGTGATTATCCTAGCCCTGGATGAATTCTACCATGAAATCCCTTAGAATATCCTCCAATACTTAGATAGTGTTCTTAGTATTCCCATACTTCTAGGGGTGAATATCTATACGCATCCTTCACTGGGTCCAAAATGTCTCATTTGATACTCTACAAAACCATGACATGGACTGCACATCACAGTCAGATACAATCATTGAGGTAACCCCATGGAAGTGTATGATATTCTATATATACAACTACCTCAAACTCTCCACAAAACTCATCTCCCTAATAGCAAGGAAGTGTGAAGACTTATTAAGTCAGTCAATTATCACCTAGTTGGTATCATGGACTCTCATTTTCCATAGAATAACTATCACAAATTCCATGGATAAGACTTACCATTTCTACTCTAGGATCTCATGAGGAAACAATAAACCTTTTAGTACCTGGTTCTCAATATTCACCTACTAACATATGAGACACTGAGATATGAAATCATCAATTCTCCACCTCATTCCATCCCACCAAAATTGTCACTGAAGGTATTTATACATCATACCTACACCATGATATATATTCAAAAGAGAGTGTGAAACTTCCACATCACCTCTGCTCATAACATGATTTGAACCACCATCTGCCCCTAGAGAAGGACAATGTGATTCCATCCTTCAGAGAATCCATTTGGTGAATCTCTTGAGGATATATGGTCAAGTAGGACCCCATAGTCAATGTATCCTAATTTATCCTCTATCACACACTAGAGAAGCATATTATTCAACACCATCAACTAAATATAATTTTCACCCCTCTCCTTCACCAGGGTCTGCTACGAAGAAGACAACTGTTTATAACTATCCTCCATAAGACAAGAAAGGGACTTCCTACAAAGGGAATATTCCACCATGTTTCCCTTCCCATGAGAATATATTATCTTAAAGTCATAGTTATATAGTAAATCCAACCAAAACCCTTATCTCAGTTTCATATCTCTCTATGTGAACAAATACCTGAGACTCTGATGGTCTGAGTAAACAAAAAAGTATTCCCCTAGAAGATAGTGCCTCAATATCCTCAAAGAAAAGACTACTACTACTAACTCCAGGACATCAGTCGCATTTTTCTTCTCATGGGGTCTCAACCGCCTCAACTCATATGATATCACTTCCAAACTATTCATCAACATGTATATGAGACCGTATTTAGAGGTATATCAATACACTACGTACTCCACGCCCTCCTCTCATAGTCTCAAAATAGGAGCACTAGTCATCCTCAGCCTTAACTCCTAAAAGGCTCTCTGAGACTACTTAGTTTAGGTAAACAACTAGCCTTTCCATGTCAATGTTATCAAAGGGGCTATAATCTTGGATAAAGTTTCTATGAACCTCCTATTGGATCCTATCAAAGATAGAAAACTCTACACCTTTAACATGCTCTTGGGTGTCTCCTAAGAAAGAAATCCATCAGTCTTCACAGAGTCCATAGAAAATTAATGATTAAAAATTTCATTCCCTATAAAGAGAACCTCATGGATCTAGAAATGACACTTCAAGATCTCACCATATAGCTAGTTCTTTGGGATAAATTCTAGGACCACCCTTAAGTGATCTTAATGATCCTCCTCTAAAGATAAGTAGATGAGTATTTCATCAATGATGATAACCAAAAAAAGATCCATGTATTCCTGGAATTTCTGGTTCATTAGATCTATAAATATAGAGGGGTAATTCTTCACACTTAAAGGAATCACTAGAAACTCATAGTGTCTGTAGAGATACCGGAATTCCAACTTTATTATATCATCCCTGAAAAACCTCAACTGGTGGTAGCCAGACTAGAGATATAACATCGAGAACCATCTCACCCCTCACAAAAGATTAAGTTTTCATAAATCCTCATAAATGGATAATTTTTCTTTATATTGGATTGGTTTATGTGATGATAAGAAACAAAAATCTTCAATCTCCTATCCTCATTTTTCACAACCAAAATGGAAGCTACATAAGGGGAAACACTAGGTCTGATAAAACACTTCTCTCAAAGGTCCTCCAACTATACCCTCAACTATTATAACTCTATAGGGGGAATGTAATATGTTGTAGAATATATTAGTGTGATATTGGGGTGAAATTTGATGCAAAATTCCACCTCCTACCTCAAAGGTGGTACTAAAACAACCTCAGGGAAGACATCCATATAATCATCCATGAATTAAGAAAACTAGATACTTGAAGAGACCTTTGTTCCAAGGGATAAAATTTTCAACTGATGGGTGATGGGTTGTAGATTCTTGCTCATATGACCCACTCGCTTTTCCATAAGATATCTCTCACAATCAAAGGATAATCTCATACTATCTATCCAAAGAAATCTGAATTGTCTTTGGTGAAAGTCAATATGGGATCATACCATGGATAATCAGTCCATACCAAAGATGAAGTCATGAGGTATCATCATAATGACTAATTGGTCCCATGAAAAAATTTCTCCACCAAGTGATAGCCTGCATTGTAGGCAGATAAGTGATAATTAAGGAGTGTTCCCTATAGGGACCTCAAGCTAAAGTTTTTGGGATAAAGTCTCAATTGGGAGCTCTATTTATCACACTGAGAGTATGGAGATGAAGTAGTGACTTGTACCTATGTCTATTATTACTAAATAAAGAGTATAATAAACATAGATTGTACCTCTAATCATCTCTTGAGTTATTGGGTTATAAGACTTCAAATATTGTAGCTACCTATGGCCCCAACCACTAACCCCCTGAGCCTAACATGGGTCATCTAGTGGTGGTGGTGGAAGTATCACATAATTTCATCCACCACCACTAGATCCTCTCTCTGGATCTATTTCTCCTCGTCTGCCAACACCTCCTCCCCAAGGTCCTCCCTAGCCTCACCTGAGAGATCCATGATCATGGTTATACCTATATTGTAGTGGTCCATCTATAGTTTGCCTTCCCTCCTTAGCATTTAGGGTTGGGAATTCACATTCCATGCGACCTCACCCATCACATGTGTAGCATCACCCCTCTATGGGCTTCCCTGGTCTTTTATGTTATCCATGAGCCACATGACCACATGCCTAAGTCTAATTATGGGTACTCCTCTTGTTATTTGACACCTGTCATCTATCATCCAATATGAAATACTCAACCCTGGTATGCCTATCAATATCTACAGCTATATAGAATCCCTCTAATATAAATCTCTCTATCACCAGAACCCACTGTTGCACTCTATAATTTTTGGGAATGCATATGGGTACCTAAATAACATGGATAATTTTTTATAGAACACACTCAAACTTTCACACCATGAATTAATTATCCTAAATCTTGTCGAGGGAGTGTTGTGTAAGGTCAATAAACCTTACGGCATACTCAACAACTATTATCCATCCCTACTGCAGCTCCAAAATATCCAGAATAAAAACTAATTACAATAATTATGGGTAGTTATCCTCATTAAACAACTATTGGAATTCAGACCATGAGAATATCAACTCATCATGTGTCTTTATTACTAGACTTCATCAGTTCCTAGCTACTCTGTGGAAAATATTGGCTACCAGTGCAACCATGTGATTAGTCAAGGTCTACACAATTTTGAAAACATGTATCACTGAATCAATCCAATCATTCACTATATATGGGTCTAGATCACCAAAAAACCTCAATGGGCTCAGGTTCTAGACCTTGTAGAGTGAACTATTCCTATGTGCATCTATATTTTTCTCTGCCGATATAGTCTATTTCCCAATGGGAGGGGGTACTACTACCCGCCTATTTAGAGGAAAGATATCATGATATGGACCCTCAAATGAGGCCTCATCACTCATTAGATATTCATCATGATCCTATATCAGTAAGTTGAATGGCTATATTTATGAAGTAATCCTAGAAGTAATCAAGATGTACCATGGTTAGATGATTATATATATATGGGAAGCTGACTCGAGAAGGATAGTCAACAGAATCAATCCTATATGATGAATGTACCAATGTTACCTGTAACCAATGTATCGGTATGATGAGTCAAAAAATAGGTAATTAGAGTCCTAGTGTATGGATACGTTGGTCACCACACCAACATTGGGTTCCCTATCTTGAAATCCACACTCAATACACTTTAACACCATTTCCCTAAATTCCCAACCAAAAATCATAAGTGCGGAAACTTTAAACACTATCCCAAGTTCAAAACACATCTAATACCAATATGTAATGACCCAACCCACAAGGGAACATATGGTCAGTGGAAGATCAGACCATCACAACACCATTACCACCTCTATAGGCCAAGGGATAGTGACAAGCACCATGAAGGCATAAGAAAATGGTATGCCTTTGCCTAAAGTACATGTACACACACACCCAACCATATCTATACAGAATTGAAAAGGAATAACAATAAAATATAGTAACATATAGATTAAAAATCATTTAATTAATAACCTCTAGGGAATACAAGTGAGATTGATATAGTAAAATCTGAAATGTAAAGGAAAAAATACGTGGCCATCTAGAAAGGATGTCCCAACCTGACAATAACTGGAAAAGAGAATATATGAGAGATCCCATATCATGATCTCTAAGATACAACCATTATACTCAATAAAATTTACCTAAGTATCCTTAATATCTATAAAATCCACTACTGACCAATCCATCATCTTTTTAAGATATCCACGTGTGGGAAAACCCCATGTAGGGGTGAGTATATGCCTACCTAGTAGGACTCCTTGAAAACTGAAGAGGGAGAAATTGAGAGATGATAAAAGTAGTCAACTTGACCCAATTAAGAGAAAGATAAACCCAATGACACATATATAATACATTCTCATATAATAAATCCAATGAGAGAAAGGGGATCTCCGTCTCACAGCCCAACCCATGAAAATGAGCCTTCCTATAGCTCCAAAGGTCCATCATTGATGCCCAACATCTCATGTGTTTGTTTGAATAAGTAATGATGAGGTCCCACACATCACCACTACTCCTTAACCCATGGGAGTGTAATCTAAAAAATATAGAGGACCCACACCCTAGAATAATAGGGGAAATTCCACCTAGTAGATATAGGACACATACCTGTGTATAAGAGTACCATATCTATATTTTTCTATGGAATATGGGGGACTCATTCCCTGGTATGATAGGGGAGTATTGTCCCCCTGGATAGAGGAAATTCTCCTATATGGGGTAGTACCATATCTACCTAGAAAAAAGAGTATAGAGGACATGTTCCCTAGTGTGATGAGGGAGTAGTGTCTCTAAGGATAGAGGACTCATGCCTTAGTATGACAGGGGGTACCGTATCTTCTGAAATAAATGAGTATGGGGGAACTGTGCACTGGTATGATAGGGGAGTACTATCCCCAAGTATAGAGTACCCTAACCCTGGTATAATTGTGGAGTAACTCCTATGCCTGTATAAATCATATGGAGGACACACAACCTAGTGCGACAAAGGAGTACCATCTCTACATATAGAGGGTATGCACCCTAGTGTGACAAGGGAGTACCGCCTCTTCCAATAATAACAAGTATGGAGGACTTGCACCGTGATGGGATAGGGGACTACTATCTCCATAGATATAAGACATGTAGCTTGGTATGATAGGGGAGTACAACCTCTACCTAAGAAAAGTGTGGAGGACCCGCACCTTAGGGTGACAAGGCAGTTCCACCTCTATCTAAACTCTCTGATGACCCTACCTGATTACATCCATCATCAAGAATTTATTGAGGAAGTTTCACACTCATAAAATCTTAGATAATATTTCAAAATCCACTATGAATGTCACCATAACATTCTACATTTAAAATCACTTAGGAGATGCAACTCGCGAGACAAAATCTGAGTCCAAATGAAGGAGATACGATAGAAAGAAGTTTTAGTGGGAATTACATGGTGTGTATGGGGGTCTAAACGACATGTGAACCCACCTCATCACCTAGTCATGTCTCCTATGGATATGGATCAGAATTCATGTTTCCATACATGGCGTGCATGGGGCCCACACAACATTTTTAGGCCACCCAGGGCCTAACCGTGTGCTCACGAATATGCCTGTTTACATCTACCTATGCTTGTGCACATATCCATGTACTTATCCATGTACCAACCTAGGTACCTGGCCATGTATAATCTTGTGTAATTGGACCTTCCCATATATCTGGATATTTCTGTGCTTGTGTGCTCCTGAAGTACATGTCAGATCATCATCACTGGGTCACACGGTGAGTGTGGGGGGGTCCTAATGGTGTGTGATACTTATCTCAACCTGAAAACCATATCCCCTATATCTGGGTTACTTTATGGAATGTGTTCATCCTAGTACATGCTGTGTAGTTGGGATTTTCATAGAAAGTTAGATCTATCACCTGAATTCCATATCTGTCTCTCCTACTACATTTTATACTATTTGACCACTAAAAATTAGTGGGGAAGTTCTCTAGTTATCGATTCTAGAACTTTTCTACCCTAAAATTGGAATTTGGGGGTCTACTCGAAGACTACAATTAATCTGTCACCCATAACACCTCATGTCACCATCCTTCGCTACTTCATATCAAATAAAAATGTAGTAACCCCTGTAATCCATCATGATCTATCCCTAAATCACTGATCCAATCATTTTTTACACATCCACCATGAATATGAGGGTTCGATTGTGCTCGGACCATCCCAAAAATGTCAAATCATGGATTCATAACCCAATGGAGAAGAAGGTGAAGAACATGTGGGGGAAAGGAACAAGAACAAAGTTGAATCAACTATTTTCAAATAATTCTTATAAAAATATCATAGATCAAGGATATTTGGGGTGATAAAGATTCCATACTCAAGAATATATCGAATAAGCAATTTAATTTGTTAAATGGACTCATGTGAAGGATCAATTAACCATACATCAAAAAATAGTAGAAAGGAACATGATCAATTTTTAATCAAGGGTGGAAACCACAATTGAAAATAATTACCTTGATTATGGACCGATTATTAGTGGAACGTGTTTTCCAATGATAAGGATGATCTTATTCATCCGCTGTTATTCGATCCACCTTGATCTGATCACTGATCATCATCCGATCTCAATCCTCCAATAAAGAATGAGGAAACCACCTCTCAACAATCCCAGGGTTATGTGGCTAACCCTGGTGATTTCCCATTACTGGATATTTAAAGAGGGAAATAGGTTTTTGGGTATTTAATGAATTAATTAAATCAATTAATTAATTAATGTACCCGACATCGGCAGTATCATTCAAACGTTTGGGGTTAACCAATTTTCAGTCACACCTAGGGTAAACCCCATGCTCTAGATTCAACCATGGTCTCATATTCACTATTTGTGAATCTTTTTAAAATATATTACATTGTGTACAAAAAACTACATGTGTGTGATATAAAATATTTTTAATATTTTTATAAAATTAATTCTTGGCTCATCGGGCCTCAGAATCACATGTCGTCTTAGGGCCTAGCTTTGAAAATATTCCTTAATATATTTCAAAGTATTACAAAGAAAAAATAGAGTCTCTACATGATTTTCCAATATGTAGGGATAAATTGTTGTGGAGAAGAGAGTATATGATAGGATGTTCCCTTGTATAATTGATGCGAGTGACAAACTTGTGAATTTTAATAATATTAAAATATAATTAAGTCACAATCAGGGGAAATTGGATTCTAATTAGCATATTTTTTAAAATGGGATGATATAGGATCGAAATCCATTCATCCAATAGGATTTAGACATGTTTTATTTAATTTTAGCCTTTATCTATTTATTTTAACCCCATAATAACCCTTTTAACATTTATTGTATTAATGAATTTTTACCTCAATTACTATTAATAATGACTAAAAATGAAATTGACTTCATTACTAAAATTAGACATTATAATTCCAAATATGAAAATAATTTTATAAGATCAATTTCTATGTGTGGAAGAAATTTATTTTAAAATTATTTCTCAAAACTCAATGAAATATTTTTTAGAAAAAATTATTTTAAGCAAAAAACTAAATTATTTTTTATTCCATTCTTACTAAAATCCATTAGATGAATGTTAATATATTTTGTTGAATATATTATATACACCCTTCATTAAAATCATTCATCACTACTGATTAATTCAATTTGTTAAGAGAAATTACATCACACATAATAAAAAAGTTTCCTGATATATATATAAATATATATATATTAAAATGAATATATCTTCATTTCTAACTGATAAATAAGCAATGTATGAATGATTATTCAATATTTCACATTAAATACCAATACATTTCCTCAAAATCCTACTCCATTAGTGATCAAAATAGATGATATACATATAAATACAATACTTTGAAAAATTGGTCTACTGACATAAAATAATAATATTTTTAACATTTAAAATTGTATACTTATTTCCTAATCATTAATAAATAATTTTTCATTAAGTATAACTTTTATACAAACTTTTTATAATTCAGTTAATCATATTCATACTTATCAATCCAACTTTTAGGTGATAACAATCACATTGAATAATAATATTTCAATAGTATACCGCCGTTTGAAAATTTTTACTTGTATTATATGAAATATATGAAATTCTCTCAGAACCAGGAGTTTGAAATCCATCAGTAATGGTGGCGGTGATTCTTGTAGATATAAGTGTTCAAGCTAGAGTGTGAGTTCGAGAATATTGGCACTAATGAAGTTTTGTAACGGATTAAAGGACCTATGTAAGATTCTTTATTGTTAATGAATAAGTGTTAACACATGAAATTTTTTATATGTGTGAACTATTCTTTGGCAGGACCAGTTGAGATAGTGATGGCCTTTAATCATGTGGTCGGATTCCAATATTGAATGGATACATGAGTTAGTCTCTCTACAAATTTCATTTGGGTGTGTAACTATATTTACAAGAAGTTAGCAACTAAAAATTGGTGTTGGGGTCATTTATATTAATAATATGTGGTTGATTAGGATTAATCTTCTATTAGCTTGGGATTTAGAGTTAATTATTTATATTTCTTTCTCTTGTTTAATCTTTTAGTAATATTTTTATTTCTCATAGACTAAGACTTGTTCCAAAACACATAAAATCCATGCATTCCTTCATTATTCACTTTAATTCTATATATTTCATGTTTCTCTTTTGATGTAAATTATGGGTGTTTGAGAGTGTCAAAAGGTGAGTGGTCGTTGTGCATGGTTGTTTGCATGGATTCCATGTTCTGGGTACATCTTCCACTAGAATAGATATCTTTCAAACCTTTTAGTATCCTTGTTCCACACTGGAGGTTCAAAGTTTAGGTCATTTGGAAGATACGACTCCAGGAATGATAAGTGGTATCAAATATTCGTTTATAGTTTTGAAGGGTAGCACAAAAAGATACTTCTAGAAAGTGTGTGGTATTTTTACATTTCAAAATTTTCAAATTCAGTGGGAGTGTTCGTCCTTTATAATATGGTATTAGAAGAAGAAAATTTGAGTTTGGATAAGATTGATATATTATTCTTTTTCTTCTAGAAGTCCAAGTGGTGAATTACCAATTCCAAAAGGACCTTGATATTTTGTTAGTTGGCAAGAAGCTGAAAGAAATTAAAAAATGGAGTGGGAAAGACTTAATTAGAAGGATTTAGCAACCATATATGAGAATCATTTTACAATGATTTTTGTCATGTTGTGGTGAATTTTTGACATAAAAAATTCAGAATAAAGGTCGGTAGTTGATCATTTGAATGAGCTTAATGTGATCTAGATACATATGTATTTATTTGGAATGATGTTTTCTAAAGGCATGTGGTATTTATTTATTTTATCATTTCTTCCAGAATCATGGGATGTGATAGTGATCACCTTAAGTAATTCCTATAGAAATTTTAAATTGTTCTTTGAGAAGATTTGTGATATCATATTAGATAAATAGATCCAAAATAATGAGGTTTTAGCAACATCTAGAAGTGCATTCAGTATGGGAGATAGGGGAAACTCTATTTGAATCAGTAAGAGGAAAAGAAGAAGAAATGTAAGTAGTAAGAATTGGGGAAATTTAGTTGGTCCTGCTAACTATATATGTTGTCACTACATATATAAGATAAAACTATAGAAGTATTATCGAGGGAGGAATATAAACTATAGAAATAATGCTTCCAGGACATCCAAAATTCAAAACTTTGAGGTGAGGGAGGAAACCTAGTTCTAAGTGTCATGAGTTCAATGGAGTCATGGATCATTGATTCTGGAGCTTTATTTTATTCAAATTCTGAAATAGGATACATGGAAAATAATGGGTTTGGATTCCTTGATGAGATTAAACTTCTGGATGGAGAGGCTCTTGAAGTTGTTAGAAAAGGATATGTGAGTATTTTAACTAAGAATGGATGTTTGATACATTTTCAAGACGTCCAACATATCCCAAATTTATGGAAAAATATAATTTCCATTGGCTAGGTTGCTGATGTGGGATCTTATACCATTTTTGAGAATGGTGTATGGAGGATCAAATGGGGTTTCATAGTTGTTTCATGTGGTATAAAAGAAAAAACTTTGTACTTGACTAGAGTTTTGGAAGGTATCATGTATGCTGGAGAAAAAAAACATATAGGGAGTAAAGTTGTTGCAAGATCATCTTGGTCACATTTGTGAGAAATTTTTATGAACCATGGATATAAAGGGATTATTGAAGCTTAATCACATGGAGTATAGAACATGTGATGGTTACATCCAAGGAAAGTATAATAAGGTTTTGTTCAATTTGGATGAAAGGAAACTAAATAATCAGAGTCTGGAGTTGGTTCATATGGATATATGGGGATTATTACTTGTTCAATCTCATGGGGGTGCACTATATTACACCACCTTCCTCGGTGATTCTATATGAAAGGTGTGGGTGTTTTTCCTCAAACAAAAGTTTGATGTCTTCTGGAATTTCTTCATTTAGAGATCTATCATGGAACCTAAGATTGGAATAAAACTAAAATTCCTTTAGTTTGATAATGTAGGTGAGTTTGAAGGAATATAGTTACAGATGTTTTGTTGGATAAAGAAAATCCAAATGGATAAGACTATGACTATAAATCCTGAGTAGGATAGTGGTGTGAAACAGATGAACTGAGAAATAAATGAGAGAGTCGGGATCATGAGGTCGAGTTTTGGTTTCCTAGATTAATTTTGTACTGAATTAATTAATTATGTAGCTCATCTCTTGAATTAGGTTTCTTCAAATCATTAGCACAATAATTTTTGGAGGAACTCTGGTCTATCCTGAAGGTGTATTTTAAATACCTGAATATTTTTTGAAATATCATGTATTCACATTTCTATGACAATGATAGGGATAAGTTGGAAGCATGGTCATGTACATGTTTCCTCAAAAGCTACAATGATGAATACTTTTGTTTTGGACTCTAGGATAACAGTCAATTAATGGTTATAAGAGTATAGAATGTCCTTTTAAATGAGGATATATTTTGGAAGGATTGAAAATATATATAATATTTTCTTGAGAACAAGTAACAAATAGATCATGTTGATATTGAGAAAAATAAAGTTCAGGTGGTGTGAGGATATTCAGGGAGCATAGGATAAAAAAACCAAGAGGTATAACCAAATTCCAAAATGGAAAGAACCGATCAATTTATAGAAGTACCAAGTTAAAATATAGTAAAATTATTAAGGATAATAGAAGATAAAGGTAATGTTTTGGAATAACGGTGTTAAGAAAATTCATAACCTTAGGAGTTAAGGTGATCTACCATAGTTAGAAGGATGGTGTAGAGGTTTAATTTTGAGATTCTCTTTCTACTTCTCAGAGATGATGGGGACCACAAAATTCTGTGGGAGGTGAGAATTCCTCATTAATTTTTTCATTGGGAGTTAGAAATAAAGAAATATTAGGATTCCATGAATGTTTCTAATACACAAGACCTAACAAAACTTCCAAAAGGAAAGAGGAAATTTCAGAATAAATGGTCTTATCATCTGAAGGAGGAAGGAGACGCTAGAGTTTGGTACAATGCATGGCTGGTTGTGAAGGGGTTATAATAATAAAAAGGAGCATATTTTAGTTATATTTTATCTCTTGATGTGAAACACATAACTATTTGGATGGTGCACATCTTGGTTGTCATGAATGTTTTTTTTTCTTGAAGAACTTGAAGTCAAGACAGGGTTCATTCATGGAGATTTAGAGGATGAAATCTATATGGATTAACCTGAAGGTTTCTTGCTAGAATAGAACAAGGCCCTCATGTATAATCTCTAGTGAATATGGTATGGGCTCAATCATGCACCAAGGTAGTGTTATTGGTTGTTTTAATAATTCATAATGGAATAGAAGTCCATATGAAGTAATGAGAATCCTTATTTTTACTGGAAGGTATATGATGATGGAAGTTTTGTTATATCTATTCTCTATGTCGATGACTTACTCTTAGCTAGACATATGATGGAGAGGCTGGAAGAGTTTAATTGTGAATTTTCAAGAAGTTTCCAAATAAAGTATATTTATTCCACTAAGAGGTTGTTGTGGATAAGGATCATAAGAGATTTGAGATCTAGAAACTTTTTCCTTTCTCAGTCAGAGTATTCCCTTAATGTACTGGAGAGTTTTAAAATTAGTAAATCAAATCTTGTGAGTACTCTCCTAGTCATAAACTTTAAACTTTCAATGGAAAATATGCTTAGAATAGATTATGAGACTAAGTAAATAGTGAAAATTATGTATGCATCAATTGTGGAAAGTATAATGTGCACCATGTTCTATACTAGGCCTAATATCACACATGAAGTACATGTGTTTTTCATAATTCATGATAATATAGGAAAAGAACATTGTGAGTATGTTAAGTAGATCATTCAATATCTCAAAGGATCAATAGATCTAGTTCCCCTTTTCAAAATTGATGATTTCTTATAAAAAACACCTATCAAGACACAATCTTTAAAAAATAATCCCTTGTAAGGGTTTGTGGATGCTGACTTTAGAAGAGATATGGATACATGGAAGAGAATAATTATTTTTTTGTTTATTTTCATAGGAACTACAGAAAGATGAATTTCATGGTTATAGTCAATAATTTCACTATCAACCATTAAATTTTAGTGAATTGTAATTACAAAAACAAGAATGGATTTAATGGAGTTGAAGGGCCAACTGAAGGAAATTAAAAGAATAAAAAAGATCAACATGTTGTATTGTGATAATCAGAGCATGATTAACTTGTCCATGAATAAAGAAATTAACTCTCAGAAAAATAATATTCTAAAGGACATATTCCCTAAATACATGAATATATATGTGTTTGTGTGATATATATATATATATTTAAGGTGTATTTTTACATGAAAATTATGATTTCCATGAATTATAGTATATCATTTATAATACCTTAAATAACAGCAATTTTTTGGGAAGTTTGATCATCCACACGAATATTGTTTAATGAATTATTTCATGTGATGAAACATTTTGGAGTTACATTCTTTTATATGATACATGAGGTGATCTAAGGATCATTTAATCATGTGTTATAAATTTATAAGTAAACACAACATCCCAAGGAGTGTCCTTAAGGCTTATAAAAATACATCCATATAATGGTTGTAGTTATGGGTGATGCTTCCATGATTCTTGATTGAACCTCCCTGGATCCTGAAGCTCTCTTCATCTTTCTCCTTTGCATTATAGGTTCTGGCATCCATAAAAAAATAGTGAATCTCATCCATACGATTGATAATGCATATCAGCATATGGATACCCGTGGAGAGGATACATCTTTTTTCCTAACAAAACCCTTCATTGGTATCAATGAGAACCCATGATTAATATTTATGAAATATTATATCAAAGGGAAGAAGAAACCAAAAATAAAGTAATGTTTTTATTTTTGAAAATTTGATTATTAAAATAGTTTACCCTTATGTAGTTGAGTTTTGTAAAGGTAACCAAGGATTTACACTTATATTGAGTGGTATGTATAAGGGTAATATCATTTAACCCTTATATAGATCAGTCTATGTAAGGGGCGCCTAATTTTACCCTTACACTTAATGGGTTACATAAGGGTATGAAAGTGTTTACCATTATGGGAAATGAGAATCTACATTAAATTAGATGAGGTTTTCTTAAGAACAAAAAAAGATAACATGTGGATTACTTTTATATGAAGGGTTTCGTATAAGGGTAATCAAAAAATTTTTATCGCTGTGTAAGGTTTATGAAATATTTTAAAACATGCATCAAGGTTAGTAATTTTTAAAAGGGTCAACATAATGATAATACATTATTTTAAAGGCTTGTGTAAAGGTGTTCACTAGGATACCTATACTTGAGGTCTCTAAAATTAGATTATCCTTACATAGAGGGTTTTTCAATGGAAGAAGGAGTATACCCTTACACATAATATGGGTATTGTGTAAGGGTAAAGAGAAACTATTTTAATTTTTAAAAAAATTATTAAATAATTTTAATGGTTTATAAATTTTTTATAAATCATTATAATAGATAATTTAGGATATTTTAATTTATAAAAGTTTAATAGATTAATTAATTATAAATGGTTTATAATTAATTAAATAAATGTTTATAAAACTTTTATTTTTCACAAATATTAAAAGTAAATATTTCAATACCTTTAAAAAAATATATGGGTTGAATTATGACATGTAAATGAAATTATTATTTTTTAAAATCATAAGTGATAATTTATTAAGGGATATAAATTATTAAATATGTCCAAAATATAAAAAAATTATATTTATAATATGAATTGTACATAGGTAATTAATTTTATTTGTTCAAATTAAAGAGGCTTTATTTGGATATTATTTAAGACATATCAAAAGGTGTTTTGATGATTGATATAATCAATGTTTAAATAATGATTAAGTATAATATATTTAGATTCTATAAAATTTTTACATAATAGAAATTGGATTACAAATAATTTATAGTTCATATAATATCATATATTTAAAATATAAATTTCATAACATGATAAATATGAAAGAGTTCATATTTGAATGAATATAAAATTCTTATATTAAAAATCATGGAATATCGAAAATTTTAAAGTAGAAATTATAAAAAGGTTTATAATTTTATTTTATTTATGAATTGTTCATAAATATTTATCTCATGTTTAGATATTTTAATGTTTCATTTATTTAAATTTTATTCCTTGTTTTATTTATAATTATGAATTATTTATATTTAAAATGTTTGTAATCCAATATTTTTATGATAAATTTCTTCTAAGATAGATCATTGCATTTTCATGATGGGAATGACTCAAAAATGAATTTAATTTTTCATCTACCTTGACATCAGTTTGTAATTTAATTTATTAGCTTGAATTTAGTTGTTTAATATAGTTTTTTCATATTAAGTGTTAGAGTTATGATGAATTAGATTCTCTATTGAGTAAAGTATCCATGGTTATAGGGACTTGGGGTCACACTACCTACTTACTTGGAGGCCTAAGCCTTATCTATGAAGGTTAATGGGGTTAGTTATCTGTCGGTATGGATTTACTCATGATTATGTTGTCTCGTATAATTATAGAAATTTATATAAAGTTTTCATGTATCTTATTCATATGATGCATTCATATATTTATGAATATAATTGACTACTATATTTGGGTGAGCAACACAAACTCGTGGGTTGTGTAAAGAGTTACACAAAAATATGGGTTGTACATATTGGTTTTGTGGAGGGAATATGATTCCAAACTAATAAATAGAAACATGAATACCTAAAAGCGAACAACATGAGATAATATAGTGATATTAAAATCTCCTTAAAATACTAAGTGTGAGATTCCTTCCAAAGCAACACTTTCCAAGACTTCAATCATCCAACTGGGTAGGTCATGCTAAATATGAGTACCTCGATATTATCTTGTGTAATAAAAGAAAGTAATAAGTGACTCTAGATTATCCTTTTATATAGGTCATGCTAAAGTTAGGTTCCCCTATATTGTCCCCTGTTAGCTTATTTTTCACATTTTATTTGGGTTATACTAGTTAGGAGACCCTAATAGGATTAGGTTCCCATAGGAATAGAGTTGATTTTATCTATATGATGGATTATACAATGAGTTTTCCACTCAACTATCCAAGAGTCACAATTTTTTTGATTATGATTATTCCCTACCTAAATAGATAATTTATGGTAGAAATACTAAAGCAATCAGGAGATTAGTGAAATATTCATCTTGGCCCACTATTGGATATGATGGATTTTAAAAGGGGAAATAATTTTATTGGGATCCCATTAAATAAATTTCCTTTTTAAATATTTAATAATGCATGCTACTCGTCTGATAAAATCTTCAGTTGTAGGTAATATTGTCATCATCATCAAGCTAAAGTTTTTTATCAATCTTTAATAAGGTGAAGCTTAATGTAAGTAGATATTAAGACTGATAACTTAAGAAAATTTCATAAACAAATAAATATTTTATGTTTCAAAAAATTCCCTTCCTGAGTAACCAAGTGTTGAAATAGTTCAATAAGTAAATCTAGATTCATGTGAAACATATAATGATACACTTAGGGTTTTGAAGGCATTGGTTGTAAAATGACCAAAGAAATATTATTCTCCATTCATGTACTCAATATGATTGAGTACATCAATGATTTAATTAATATTAGTCTCATATTGTCAATATGATTGGGAATATAAAATGATATTCAATATGATTGAATATGTCGATGACTTGATGAGAATAAAGGCTTTTATAAAACTTTATAGGTTATAGAAATCAATTATATTATTTTGATAAATACAATTTAATTCAAAGAACATTTACCAGACATTCTCAAAATGTTTGGAATATATATGAACTAGGTATGTGGTGTCTAGGATCTAAAGTACTATGTAGAAAGTAAAAGTAGGTAAAATTTTAAATTCAAAGAGAAAATTTTGGTTGAAAAGTTCAAGAATATTTCTTCAATAATCCAATCAAATTCATTAAAACCTATAATTTTTAAGAAGGAAGAGTAATAATTCAATATGACTGGATTATCCAAGACACACCTAAAGAAGTTTTTAAGACTCCATGGAATGTCCATGTCAATTATAGATGTTATAGAAATTAATTATTTAATTTTGAAAGGTGTGTGATACCAAATGTATATTATTGTTGTAAATATACAGGAGTTCAAAATCAAAAGAATAATTGATTTAAATTGTAGTATATATTCATGATATGAAGTAAATAGTTACTAAATCAAGGATTTTAATGTAAATAATTTTATAAAGATCAAATGAATCTAATTAAAACATGTGTATATTCACCTCATTACTCTTATATGATAAGATAACATGTTCAATAAAAAATTTATTATGAAAAAGTATGATATGATTAATTGTATACACATGATTTGTGATTCAGTAATTTATATAACATGATTTGGGAAGAAGACATGGTTAAAAATGTTTTATCTAGGAAAAAACAATTATCCAATTATTTGTTAAAAATATGAGGAAATGTGTTCCTATCATCCATAAATGGTATATACTTTAATAAAGTAATATTTTCAAAAGAAATCATTCCAAAACACATAGAATATTATATATTTTATGCATCAAAAAATTTAATTGTTAAATGTTCATGTAAAAATGAAATAAATTTTATTTCCTAAACACAAAGTAAATTGCGTTGAATGTTAAAAAAATATTCAGAAAATTATATAGTTTCTATGAGGATGGTGGGAGTATATTTTCACTTAGAGAAGTTAAAAGTTAATAAATTAAACATTATATCAGTCTAATCTTAAATAGAAATTTACTTAATATCCTAATATATTTAGGATTTATTAATAAAAAATAATGTAAGTAGTTACATTATTTTAGGGAAAAAATTTGAGGGGATAGGGTTCCAAGGATGATGATGATGAACACATAAATAGTTCTAATTAGACAAAAATAGTTTACATCATAACATTTTATTTTTTCAAATTAAGAAATTTATATATGTTCAATGATTTGAAAAATTAAAAATATTATTTCTAAGAGTCACCATTATTCAAACTAGCTTACTTCATCGATGTTTCTCACTAAAGAGTTTAGTGGGAGGATTTTATCAGATGGTCACATAGTGATGTAACATTAATTAAATATCATGTCATTAGTCAACAAAACCTATAAAGTGTACCAAATATAAGGATGATTTATAAGTTTATCATATACGGTATGAAAAACTAGTTCTTATTTTGGTTTTGTTAATTATTATTAAAGAGTTTAAGAGTATTAAAATGTGTCATATTAAAGGTAGTCTCTATTTTATCATTCATCCATTTTTTCCACATAAATTTATATATAGAGATATATTTCATGTAGTTCAATGATAATTGAAATATAAAATTATGACTTTGAGTTTATCCCTAACCAATTTTCATCATGGAGTGATATATGTTATGATAAAATAATTAAGTTATTGTGAGTAGGATTCTTATATAGAGATACAAATTTTGAACCTGAGGTACAAAACAAAGAATGGTATTTTTTTGTGTGTGTTGGATGACCTACTAAGTAGACCACATGGAGTATCATTAAGATGTATTTAGTATTTTCATGACCCTTCCCAGAGGGGCCCGTGTCATGAATACCCAAAGACCACCTTCAATAGGCCAGGGGTTGGTAACTAGCACCGAGTAGGCATATCTCACAAATAGGAGGCATTAGTCTAAAGTACCTATACACACGCGCACATCTTCAAGCCACAAAATGTTTAAATGTAGAACAACTGAAAGGATGAATGCATACAACTAAGATCCCACAATCAGAGTATAATAGTGAAAGTACTGTAAAGTAAACATGGCCAAAAAAATCCCACCACAAGTAGTCTGTACACAAGTCCAACTAAAAATATAAAGAGTCCAACCTTCTACAAGGGAGAGGATTACATCAAACATACACTCCCAATAAACAACTCGATCTTCCCAGATCCATATATACTCCACCCTCTCCTAGGAAACCATCAATAGGGATACCATCTGGACAAGACATGAAACATGTGGGAAAACCCCACGTAGTGGTGAGTATAATAATACTCAACATGACACCCTGAAAACACTAAACACGAATCACCAAGTAGTCATTATAATAAAAGATTTAAAAAAATATGTATACTAGATGCCAAGAGAGAAAGAGAACACCTAGATATACTTAAGAGGGACACCATGCCATCAGGAATTCATAACCAAATATCAACCATAAGATTATGTTCAAATAAATGCTCATTATAGGAGATACCACTCCATGATCCATGATATCATCAGAGACACTTGATGAAGAGGTATATATCATTTGGGCCCTACCCAATGAGAATGCACTGGTCTGAGAACACTGTGATACACAAATAGGGGGTCATTCCTAGAACCGCTGGGGGAAACCATGAACCCGATATGGATCAACCTTGATACACAAATAGAGGTCATGCCCAGAACCACTGGGGGACACTACAGACCCAATTTGGATCAACCCACTACATAGGGGATAACATGTCTATGGTTCTTCAAACCATACTAATGCGGCCCACTAGATGGAGGATCAACAGCATTCTCATGGAGGTTATACCAATTCCAAAAACTCTACTAGGCATAATAGAATATCGTACTCTAGTATCATGGAGGGA
Source organism: Viscum album (assembly GCA_963277665.1). NCBI lineage: Eukaryota > Viridiplantae > Streptophyta > Magnoliopsida > Santalales > Viscaceae > Viscum > Viscum album. The sequence goes on from OY728159.1 coordinate 224,145,744, forward strand.
TACCATAATATATATGAGACACAACCTCTATATGGGATTAAAATCTAGTGATGTAGATGTAATTTTGCACTGGACCCTCAAGGAAAGGACTAAGGGAACACACTCAACCTATACTAGTCCAAAATAAAAACCCACCATTGGTCTAAAAAAGACCATCTCAGTTCCTAGTCTCAAAAATAATTCATATAATATATAAAAAAAATACATGGAAAATATGATACATTACATTCTCCCCACCTTGGGGTTTTACTTCCTCAAAAAGCCAAAATAAGGGATACTCAAACAGATGAGGGTAATGAGCATGAATCTAAGCCTCCTGCTCCCATGTTCTATCTTGGAGATTCATGTTCTTCCATCATACATGAACTAAAGGAATTTATCTCCCATGAACGATCATCTCACATCGATCCTCGATCTCCATCGGGTACTCAACAAAAGTCGCTTCATCCTCGATGTTCATCTTGCCCCAATTGATAATGTGTGATGGGTCATGCATGTACTTCCTCAGTTATGACACGTGGAATATTTCATGTACCCAATATAAATGTGGAGTTAGATCCAAATGGTATGACACCTCGTCAATTCTACATAGCATCTGTAAAGGGCTGATGAACCTCATAGATAACTTGTCGCCCCAAAAAAATATCTAAAAACCCTATTGAGGTGAGACCCAAAGGAACACATGGTCTCCTTCCTCAAACTCAAAATTCCTCTATCACCTATCAACATAAGACTTATGATGGCTTTTTGGGGTCTCCATATGCTCCTAGATGATCTTCACCTTCTCTGTTGTAGTTCACACCAACTTTGGGCCCATGACTGCTGACTCTCCTAGGTCAGTCCATAAAAGTGGTGACTTGTAGGGTTGCTTGTACAAAGCCTCGAATAGTGTCATACCAATGGTGGGATGGTAACTATTGTTGTATAAAAACTCCACCAGTGATAGGTGATATTCCCAACTATAGCCAAATTCTAACATGAAAGCATGCGGCATTTCCTCAAGAACCTAAATGGTATGCTCAGTTTGGTCATCTGTCTGTGGATAAAATGTTGTGCTCAAGCATAACTGGGTCACAAATGCCTCATTTAATATCTTCCACAACTGGTATTTAAACTAATAATTATAATTAAAAATAATCATTGTTGGAACTCCATGGAGTCTAACTATCTCATGCACGTAGAGGCATCCTAATCTCTCTAATGAACTCTTCTCTCGGATAGCTAGGAAGTGGGCCAACACGGTGAGTCGGTTAATAATCATCTATATGTAATTGTTTCCCCTAGACGTACATGGTAAACACTTTATGAATATTATAAATATCCCCTACCACTTCCATTTAGGCACCTCAAGGGGTTGAGCTAAACCCGTTGGAACTTGGTGCTCATCCTTCACTTGCTGATAGGTAAGTCATTGAGAAACAAACTCTACAACTCTTCTCTTCATACCTAGCCACAAAAAAATGAAATAGGAGGTCCTAGTATATCTTTTCCAAACCTAGATATACCTTTAAATGGTACATATAAAACTCCCTCAAACCCTCCTCTCGCAACATCCCTAGTAATATTGTGCATCCTTTAAAAAGAACGATGTTCTCCCCACTTTTTGAATATCTATCAGGAGAATTACCTGTGGAAATATAAGCACATAGGGTCTCACAGTTGGTATCCCAAAGATATGTCTCCCTAGCTCACTGTAAGAGTGGAGGGGTGACAACCATCAACTGTAGGTAAGTTTCTCCATCTCTATCCATTAAGGATGTATGGAAGGATTCCAACTGCTTCGACGCCTCATTTAGAAACTCTGAACTAAATATCCTAATAAGAGAATATTCCAACATGTTCCACTTCCTAGGAGTATAAAAAATCTTAGATTCATAGTCCTAGATAAACTCTATCCATCACCTTTGTCTCAAGTTGAGATCCTTCTAAGAAAAGATATACTTAATACTCTTATGGTCATGGTAGATGACAAATTGCTCACCCATCAGGTAGTGTCGTCGCATCATCAAATTAAATACTACCAATACTAACTCAAGATCATGGGTCACATAGTTCTACTCATGTGGTATCAACTGGAATGAACCATATGAAATCACTACTTGCCTCATAATCAAGACATGACCAAGCCTGGTTCCTGATGCATCGTAGAATTCTATGTACACAACATCCCCCTCTAGAAATATCAAGATTGAAGTGCTTGCTAAACTCTACCTTAACTCCCAAAATTATTGACCATAGTTCAATATTTTAGAACCATCGTTCTCCTATAAAATGATCAAAGGTTTCATTGATCCTTAGTAATGGATACTTGTTCTTCATGGTCACCTAGTATAATTACTAGTAATCTACACATAACCCCAAGCTCCCATCTTCCTTCTTGGAAAATAAAACATGGGTTGCCTAGGGTGAACACTGGGTATCAAAAATCCTTTCTTCTAAAAGTACTCCAAATGTATCCTCAGCTAACGAAGCTCTAAAGGAACCATATGATATTTAGGTGTAGATATCAGTGTTGTACTAGGGTTCAGATCAATTCAGAAGTCTATCTCCCAGTGGGGATGTAAACTTAGAAAATCTTTGAGAAGACATCCCCATACTCCTCCACCACTGTAGGAAACTGAAGAATCATATCATCCACTACATCGAAGGTGAGTATATCCAACTGATGAGTAATTGGATGCACCCTTCTATGTGTGATTCCATCCTATGCTTCTTGAGTTTCCTTTTCACCAACAAAGGAAAACCTGCTTCCATTACTACAAACACACCGCACCCTTCACCTAAAATAGTCAATCTAATCATGAATTGTGGACAACTATTCCATACCAAGAATGAAATCGTAAGGCCTTGATGCTTTTATCAAGATATCCCAACCAAAACTCTCACCTCCAATAGTTAGGTCACACTATTGGAACAAGTTCTTGATCATTGGGTCTCCTCCAATAGGAGCCTCTAAGTGTGAGGGTCGAGTCAATGGTTTAATCAGAATCTCCAAGTCTCGAACATGATTTGTGGAAAGAAAATAATAACTAGAACCTATGTCTATAAATACGATAGATAAAGTATAAAATACATAGATCATACCTAGAATCATTCCTAGAGCTCTTGGGTCATATCCCTCGACCGCATGCGGTTGCCCCCTCACCTATCCTCCAACCCCCTGAGCCTGGTGTGGACACCCTGGGAGTGGTGGTGGTAGCATGTTGAAATGTCAACCACCTCATGTTTCTCTCCTAGTACCTCTTCCATGTCCACCACCCTATAGATCTATCTGCCCCTGTCATTGTCTCTGCTTTGGTGGTCAATCCATAGTCTCCATGTTAGTAGTATGACGGGTTGGAAAATCTCAAGTGAGATGTCCCCTACCACTATAGGAATAGAACTACCTCTCTCTAGGATAAATAGACCCACCATGTGATCCCTGAACTACAGATCCTCTGTCCTGGGGTCTCCTCTTGAAATGTCACACACATCCAAGTCCCTAAGACTAAAGTTTTCTCTCTACTGTTGATGTCTCTGCTCCTACTTTCCAACTGCTAACAATCACTAGTTGTATCCTCTTATCTAAGAAACTTTCAACCACCAAAGCTTTCTCAAGAACCCCAGAATAAGTAGGAATTCTTAGAGGGATAACATAGGCTCAGATTTCCCTATGAAGACCTCTCTCAAAGGTTCTATCCCTGAAGTACTTATCATGTATCATATCCATCAAGTACTAAGAGAGGTTGATATGCCTCTATGAATACTCAGAGACTGACACATATTCCTTCCAGAGCTGTAGAAGATCCTATATATGCATAGATCTTAGCTTATAAAGTGATAACTCCTCTCTAAAAAGGTTCTCAAACTATATCCACATAAGAGTCATCTCGTCATAAGATCGGGTAACTAAACCCCACTATTTCCTTACTGAGCCATATAGATGGATCGCTTCTAGGACCATCATCCGATCTGTTGGTGTCTGAACTAGATGGAAAAATTAGGTCACCACCTCAAGCTAGTACTCATCCACCTCTGTGTTGGGATCACCTTGAAACCTGAGGGGTTTCCTCTACTGAAATTTGTGAAGTGTGCTCATTCTGCACACCTCATCCACTGTTAATATAGGTATCACGTGTTTCTCTAAAGGGGGTGTTATAGATGGTACTCCAACTGGAGGTTCTATCTCTGGTATAAATCCCTTTACTGATTCCTCATCACCTGGAAGATTATCCTCACAATCACACAGTGGAATCCTAGTTTGATATCTATTGGGATACATAATAAAATAAAATAGTATTTACCACACTCAATTGAGTATATCTGGGGAGTTGACTCAAGAAGGACATGGAAAACACAACCATTACTATATGATGCATGTACCATTGTCTTCCCTACAACCAGCGTTCTCATGTACCAATTTGAAAAGCAGGTGATCAGATTCCTGGTGTATGGATACATCGGCCACCACACCAACATTGGAGTCCCTGGATTGAAATTTGAACTCGAAACACTTAACGTTATATCTACCAAACCAACCTCACAGAATCCTAGTCCTAAAGCAGAACCGACCACTCTGATACCACTCTATCATGACCCATCCCAGAGGGACCCATTCCATGACTACCCAAATCCCACCACCAATAGGCCAGGGTCTGGTGACTGGAACCAAGTATGAATATTCAAAAAATGAGGGGAATTATCCTAAAGTACTTGTACACACACACACACACATCTCCAAACCATAAAATGATAAAATTTAAAACAACTGAAAGGATGGATGTGTACAACTAAGATCCCACAACTATAGTACAATAGTGAAAGTACTGAAAAGTAAATAGGTCAAAAAACATGACCACATCAAGTAGTTTGTACGCAATTCCAACTAGAACTATAAATAGTCCAACATGTTCTAAGGGAAAGGACTACATCAAAGGTACACTTCCGGTAAACACCTCAGTCTTCCTAGCTCCAGATATGATCCACCCGCTCCTGGTCCTCCTAGGAAACCATCAATATGGATGCCATCTGCATAAGACATGACATGTGAGGGAAAATCTTGTGTAGGGTTGAGTATAAAAATACTCAGTAGGATATCTTGAAAACACTAAACATGAATTACCAAGTAGTCATCCCAATAAAATATCTAACAATATATGTATAACAGATTCCCTAAGAGAAAGAGAACACCCATATATACTCAAGAGGGACACCACACCATCTGGCGATCATAACCAACTTCCATCCACATGAATCTATTAAAATAAACCTTCATTCTAGGAAATCCCACTCCATGAGCCATGATTTCATCAGAGAAACTTGACGAAGAGGTATAGTTCATTTAGTCCTCTCTCAAATATAACACACTATTCTGAGAAGAATATGATACACAGATAGGGGGTCACACCCAGAACGGTTAGGGGACACCACGAACCCAATCTGGATCAACCTTGATACACAGATAGGGGGTTACACCCAGAACCACTAGGGGACACCACGAACCCAATTTGGATCAACCCGCTACATAGGGGATCACATGTCTATGATTTTGAAAACAATAATGATGTGGCTTGGTAGATGTAGGATCAATGTCCTACTCAGGGAGGTTATACCAATACCAAAAAATCTACTAGGGGTGATAGAGGATCCCACTCCGGTCTCACGGAGGGATACCATACTCTATCTAATACTTGGCATCTAGAGGGGATTGCAATCCAGTGATGTGGATGTAATGCCGCTTTACACCCTCAAGGAAAGGACCGAGGGAATGAACTCAACCTATACTGGTCCAAACTAAAAACCCACCATTGGTCTCAAAAATACCATCTCAATGTTAGGGTCTCAACATTGTAGACGACTCATCGATTGGACACTCTGTTTAGAAGCTATGATTGTTTGAACAAAACTGCATGCAGACCTACCAAGGGCATGCAGACCTACTGTCATGGTCGATCCACCTACCACGTGGACCATCCTTCCTTGGACTAACCTTCATGGTTAGTCCACCTATCATACCTGACCGACTAATGTGGTCAACTACCATGGTCAACTACACGCAGACTGGTCATGCGGTCGATACACCTACGGCAGCTCCAGCTACCGCTCCGCCTTGTGATCAACTGCACCGAAAAGTCAACCGCAACCAGGATTTTCCCCGGTTTACCTCGATCCAACCTAGGTCCAACCCTTATCTAAATCGGGTCCACCTCATCTTATCTGACCTAGCTACCTAGCCTATCCTACCGATTTGATCTGGCCCACTTGGCTCATCCCGTTCCGCATCTGTTGTCGCACCACCACCTACATCCACTAACGCACTCCACTGTGTGCTATTGTGTTCCACTGTGAACAGCCGCCTACGTCGGCTTCCGCTACCTCAGTTTTCATGAGATTCCATGTCTCTTCTGTTGCCCAAAAATTGAAATGATCATAGATCCAAGCTCATCCAAGCCCCACTATGATCAAACAACATGTATCGTCGTCATATCTGCTTTCAAAAAATTTCAACCTGTCTTTCTTCCTTGTGAATCAAATAATGTGAAGTCAGGAATCATCCATCGTACTAATATCTCTATCTCTATCATCACACCTCCATCATGCAGTGTCGATCTCAGATCGACAATATTGGATTGTTTCACCAGGAATCAGGTGCGCAACGATCAATTGATCAGGATGTGTTGAACCGCAGGCCAATGAAGAACGCCTATGTTGAAACGTGGAATTATGGGAGGAAATCATAGTAAATCAATAGAAAATAAACTTGATTGATTTTCATTTTGATCTTGGTTTGTTTATATTAGAACATAAAATGAATCCATTACCAAATTAAACCATTGAAACTTCTCTCGATAAAAATCCCAACAAAATAAATCACTTCCTACAATACACATGATTCGTGAATCAATCCGTTCATTGATTGATTCACATTTTTGTAGAAATTAAGAATAGGGAATTAAATAATTGAAACACATGACCTAAATTGATTTGTATTGATCACTATCGAATAATGATGTGTTGTCATCATCGTTGTCATGATCTGTCGAATCTGAGGTACGTTGATCGTCGATCCACGATCCACCTCCATTCACCTAAGAGGATTCTCCAGAACTCTCTCTATAATGTTACACTGGTGTCTCCAAGGTTATGTGGATAACCTTGGGATTTCCCCATAATCATATATTTAAAGATAATCCAATTGTTTTGTTGGAAAAATGAAAAGAAATAATTTATTTTAATTATTTGATTCATTTCTGCGCCCACGCTAAATTTTCCAAAACTGACTCGTACCAACTAGTGTTAGGTCATGCCTAGGTTAAAACTGCCATTATGAACTCAACTATGCCCTCATATTCCTAATCTAGGCACCATTTTAAGATTTATTCCACTTTTTATGGAAAACCATGCATGCATGCTATTAAATATTTTAATATTTTTAAAACATTTATTACAGGCACACCGGGACTCAGAATTTCATGCCATCTTAGCACCTGGTCTTGAAAATAATTCATATAATATCTAAAAATAATACATATAAAATAAAATATGTTAAAGGTATACTATGTGTGGAAAGATTATATTTGAGTCTCTTCTTCATAAGGATGAAGAAATACCTAGCCTAATAATATTTATACATTGATACCCTACTTATTCAAGTCAACATATTGACTTAGATAATAGAAGGTTTGTTATTTATGTTGTTGATCATATCATTAGTTAGAGTTTAACCAAAATGGGATATATCCTATTATATGATGAGTATTACATTTGGGCCCTCGATTGAGATAGATGGTGGGGGGTTTCATCCACATCTAGCTATTATATATCTATCTGGATAAGGTACATGTGATGTGATTATCCGTAAGGATGAATGAAATATGATGTACTCATTGATCATATCAGTATACATTCTAAGAATAGATAACTGATGGGATTTATATATGGTATTGGCATTATCTATGTCCTATGGTCACTTAAGGTCTGAAGGGGAAAATATGAGAATGCATGTTTTCATATGATGAATACTGGTGGAAAAAAGTATAGAGATACATGTGTTTGATGAAGATCATGCCAGATCCCTTTATAGATAGAGTATAATTGATTATTTTCTAGAGACTACTATTTTACTAGATATATGGATCAGGATATTGGTATTTATTTTCAATTCTATAAAGTTCCATGGGGTCACATTTTATGGTTAACTAAATGGGTATTGATTTTGACTCAGAGAGATACTCTAAAAGTAATTTAGAGCTAATCCAAAGGTGTTTTGGATGGTTATTTACAAGGTATTACATATGATGTGTTATGAGGTGAAGTTAATGATAAATTTACAAAAAATATTTTGGAATATATCTAAAAGGATTTTTGAGTGTGGTTTTATGAGATACGTTATATGATGTAATATAAGGTGAAATAGAAAAATGCAGTGCCCCGACCCTAGAAATATCGGAGCTAGTGTCGTGCTACCATAACATTGGATAAAACTATATACATTAAAAAGTCATGTATTATAAATGAATACACAAATTACAACATAATTTTTTTTAGGATAAAACTTTATTCTGTCTACTGTATCCTTGAATATCTTTCTTAGTGCACTTTAGGGAATCCTGGGGAAAGGAAACATAATAAGGGTGAGCTTAAATGATCAGTAAGGATAAGTATAGTGTAATAAATAATTAATCAATGAGAATAATCATTATGGAATGTTAAATAATTGAACGCACATGTCAATAAATCAATAAACTGAGAAGTAAGTTCATAAAAAATACGGCAAGGTAAATAACTAAAAACAAATTCCATTTAAATAACTTTACTATCATGATAAGATAAGTAATAATCAATATGGAAAGGTAATAAGCTGAAAAATCATTCCATTTAATCAATAAACTAATAATTAAATTCATCCATATACTTCTTCATAGTGAAAATTTCATGGATAATAAATATTGACTCAAAATTATGGAAATGATTAATTATTAGACATCACGTATGAGGCACATAAAAACATATATTGTCAATACCTTTCACAAGATGGTTTAAAACTAAAAGTAGAAACCTATTTAATTTGGTAAATTATAACCTTTTGATGCTCAAGGGGCTATATAAAATCTGGGTCTCAGTCGTCATTGCATGTCCAAATCATTCCTCATATTGAGTAATCGATTTAATTAATAAACAATATGCCTTATTAAATACTCGTATTGAATAAAGAATACAGATTCATCAATATTTCACTAGGAAATCAAATAACTATCAAATTAAAAACCGTATGTAAGAAAGATATACAGTTTCGGAAAAAAACAAATCCATGATAAATGATATGGATAATTAGGGGGAATCTAATGTCTAATGATCATAGGAAATTAAATATATCAAGGGGACTAACAAAGGAATAAAGGAAGTGAATTTAAATACGATCCCTGGACAAATAAATTATAAACCATCCAAATGAATAATAAAAATGGTATCAATACAACATATCCCAAGTGGAGTAAAAATAAAGGGTTTGTATCATTGATGAATATAAATACTATAAAAAGAAATAAAAAATATCCTTTTTATTTTGATTTTTTTTTAAATCCTTTTCCTTGAAAATAAATTTTAAAAAAAAATCTTTAAATTTTAACCTTTTAAACTTAAAAAGGAGGCTTTAAAGATATGATGAATGATAATTTTGTAAATGTCATAAAAGGTAAAAACCATTCCTTTTTCAAGGTAAAAGGGTTAAAAAGTGCCTTATTAGGAAAGAGATAAGAATATTCCTTTGAAAAAATTTATAAAATAAAGAAGGGTAAAAATTTATTTAATAAATTATTTTGGAAAGGTTAAAACAATTTTGAAAATATTTTTAGAAAACATTGTTTTTAGAAGAAAACATGTTCTCTGACTAAAGAGATAAATGACGTTAGGTTTTCTTAAAAACATTTTCTAAGATATTTTGAGTACCAAAGAGTGAAAAAATGGTAATATTACTTTAAAAAGTTAATTAATAAAAATAGGATAATAAAATTAAAAGGGTTTATTGAAAATATATCATATAAATTCCTTTAATATAATATCAAGATTAAACAATCTCTATTAGAAATACATTATGAAATAAACCCTTAAAATGATCATAACATTGAAGTGAGAATTGATCAATGAATTTATTTTTTGTATCTAATATAAATCCACATATAATAAGGGTAAATACATCAATAGATAGTCAATTTTATTATACACATAATCCTATAACATTAACAGCAATGAGGAAATAATATAACCCAATGAAAATAGAATTGAATTATGAAATTTCTTTACCACTTGGTATCTTTTAAATCATATTCCATATGAATTAAAAACTTTAAATGAATATCTAAGTACCATAAAGATAAATTTATTCATGATATAAAATAAAATAAGTTCATTATATACATCACTCAAAATAAATAAGTGGTTAAAATGGTGTATGCCTCACGAAAGTAAAAGTGAGACAAGAATCCCTTAACTTGAACTTTCTTCTAGGTTAACATCCTTTAACCTCATGTATAATGGTTTTAAACATGATAATAACTTATAAAATAACCATACTAATATTTCTAATATCATTTATTAACTTATAATATCTTATTACCGGTTTTTAAACAATCTTTCATTATTTTCATCCTTTTGGGTATTAATTATCATGTTTTCTGAGTATGTTTTGACTTGTTACTTGTTGTTCATATTAATTAGATCATGATTTCATCATATAAATAATTTAAACCATGCTATAAATACCATATATATAAAATATATGTATATTTATAATAATTCATAATATTTTTAGATAATAAATGAAATGCACCGTCCATTGAGATGGTAGGTTGTACGTACACATAAACGTTCTTCCATTTCTTTTTCGTATTAAAAGAATGAAAATAAAATGATATATATTTATATTTTAATTAAAATATCATATTTATGTCATATATATCATGTATTTTTATTAAAATCATCATTTATACATTTTATGTATAGCATGAATGAATCACATCGCTTTGAGGAGGCGGTAGTCCACACTTCCACAAATGATGTTATCATATTCCCAAAAAATGGAAATCATGAAGGTATGTGTTATATAACAATTAAAAAGAATTAAAAAACATATATATCTTCTATATCATATAAAAACATAATTTCCCTCATAATTCTCAACCATGAGAGGTGGTAAAAGAAAACAAACAACATCATTTCATGAGGTGGTATTTCACCATACACAGATCTATAAGTTTTCTACTCATTTCATTGAAGTCTGTGTTGGTGTAGGTATAACCCTTAACATAAAAAAACTTTTTATACTAATTATATCTATTTTATTATATAATCATGTAATAATTATAATTTAAGTAGTGTATAAATAAATAAAACTAAAGTGATCGTTGAAGAAGGTTACATCTTATTCAGGAAACTCCTTTTGATTTATACCAAAAGACTTCATTGGTTGGATCCATGCCCAAATTAATTCTTATATGATGAGGGTAGTGAATTGTTTATCTTATTTGGTCATATTTTGGGCGATATAAAGGGATTTATAGGTGTGAATAAGTGGGAGGTGTGAGTGCTTTTTTTATAGTATGGGAGGAGTGACATTCTTGTAAATATAAAAAGATAAACACTATTGAGAGGTCTCCCTTAAATAATTTTCCTCAAATAATGATCAAAATTCAAGAAAAGGGATTATATAGTATAAATATTAACATAAAATGTCTTTTTCATAATTTTATAGGTCATTTTGGAACTTAAGTTTAAGGTTTAATACTTTGTTAAGTTATTTTTTCTCTTAATCCTTGTAGATAATTTTAATTACATTCACTAATATTATTGGTCAAAAACTAATTTTACCTTAATATAAATTATAAATTATGATGATTCCAAATATGAAATCCATTTTTTCAAATACAAATAATAGAATTTCCAGAAATTAATTTAACATTTAATCCTGCAGATAGGTTGACCAAGCGGGTTTTTAAAAGTGAAAATATTCAAAATTTTGAGATGTTTTATATCCAATATCAAAGTGAAATTAATTAAAATGACCTAAATCGGATTAATTTATATAAAATTTATATATATAAACTTTAAAACCAACCAAAAATATAATTTAACCTTATAAATAAATTAGACAAAAAAAGAAATTTTGAATTAAAATTCAGTATTTTTCACTTTTCATCAAAAAATGAAACCTCACAGAAAAATAGCAAATATCCACACAAAGATAATTTTGATGTTCCAATTTCAAAAATGAATTTTTTTGACAAATAAAATTTTTAAAATTTCCAAAAATTGATTTAAAATTGGTTTTTCATTAAAAAGAGGTAAAATTACCTTTAGAAAAATATTTCTTTTTATGAGTAAAATTGCATGTGTTCTTATTTTATACCTATAAAATATATTATATGAATTTAAAAAATATTTTATTGAATATATAACATATATATTTAATTAATATCATTCAATAATAATAATTAATTTAATTTATTTGGATAAAACACCTTTGTGAGCATAAAAATAAAAAAAAATTACTTTATATTCAATTGGTTTATATATTTTCATTTATAATTCATTAGTAACCAATGAATCCATGTTATATTTTTATAGACCATATATTTTCATAAGTTATTTAATCATATTCATAATTACTAATTTAACAGATAGGTTATATCTTATTATATTAAATAATAATTTTTTAATAATATATTTTTTTTCGGTAAAACTCAGTCTTGAGTGTAACATAAGTTATCAAAGAAACTCATTGTTCCATGCATCACAAGATAACTAAATATTGTGTGCATTGTATGATATAGAATATATTAAATTTATTTAATATATTAAATTTATTATAAATTCTATATAATTTATATTCCTTTCTATGTTTGGTGTTGCATGTCCTACATGTTATTGAATAAATGTAACTCTTTTAGTATTTATAGGGTGTTACATTCTCCACACCTTAATTAAATTACATCCTAGAAATTTAAACTCAATCTCAAAAAAAATAGAGTTTGATAATTTAAATTTTCCTTTTTTAAAATCCCACATTGTGAGAAGATTTAATAAAATATCTTATTAATAAGAGAGAAGGATAAGTACAAAGGTCACATGGAATAATGTACAACTGGGTTTCTATGTAAGAGAACATTAGTGGAAAGTGGAGTTAAGAACATAGAGGAAAAGCGTAAATATTTATATGGAGTGATTGAGGTCATCAATCCCAAAAAAATGAATGATCAATGGAATTATGAGGGCCTCAATGTCATAAATCTATTATGATATAAAATTCCATCATTTCAAAAAAAATTAGGTATTAGGATAACATTTAATTTATGTTCATTTTATTAATGTTGAGTAATTATTTTATTGGCCAAGAATATAAGGAAATATACTTACTTGATATGTTTCAACTTTATAAGAAAAATTTCATCTTTTGGTTATGCTTCAATCAATTTTTAATTCACCCATTAAATTAAGAAATGGATATCTATAAATTAAATTTTATGTCCAAAGATCTAAAATACACTTTTAATGGATGTTAAGGCCTATAAAATATTTACATGTCTTTCCATTTTTCTCTAACTATTCTCCAAAGTTAATATGGTTAACACATTAATCTCTAAACCTAAAAAAGTAAAATTATTGTTTCATATTAATATATATTCATCAGATTGTTTAACTAAAAATAATTACACACTAACCAGGACATCACGTAGGCAAATGGTATACATGAAACCATTATCATCCTTCAGTCATGGGTTCAATCCCCACAGACTTTCTGAATGTGATGGGTTTTCACCCTGTATGCGGGTTGTCCTTTTCTAAAACCATATTATTATAATTTTCAAAATAAATATGATAGACATATTTGAAATTTAATAATTAAATATCCTTCTAACTAATGTTTTTAATACATAACTAATACATAAATACTTCATCCATTTTTTTACACAAATTTCCTTCCTTGGTTTAGATTTTTTACTTTAGAAGAGGGAATTGACTCGGGTAATGCCCAGGTTTCCCACATTTAAGGCAATAAACTATAAATAGATCCTCAAGATGATATTTATTTCCTTCTATTATACTCATCATTGTTTTCTCTATGCTTTTTTAAATTATGTCCTTACTTCCCATAAATAAAGCATTTATACATTCTATTGAGACACTTTCATAGGTGTCTCCTTCAACATTTATTTTGTGATGTAAATTGAGCCCTTTTTTTCCATGGTCTCCACCACTCGAACTATTATCAAACTCCATCCTTCTCTTATTTGGTGAGTTTGGGAGTTATTTAAGGTATATGTTGTTAATCATATTTTTGGAAAAATTATTAGGAATGAACACGATATATTTTTCTCCTATAAACATTCTATTTGGTAACTTATTTCCACCACCATTTACTTCATGTTCAATATTAAAATGATTCTTTTAGGTTCCAATTATTGACTAAAACCAAAATTAATAGTGTAAGAAACAATTATCATAGTGGAAAACCATATAATCATTTCTAGAGTGTCTAAATCTTGACACATTATTTTTTATCTAAGACACCTTAGGTTTAACCTAGGCCATTAATTGTCATTATCTATTAAAATATCTCATAATGGTTTGTAAAGAAATGTGAATTATCCTAAGAATTCCATTTGGGAGTGTCAAACCAGGTTCATAGTAAGTCTTGTTGTCATGTACTGGTCTATGCTCAAGTCAGGTCTGATGCACCTTTTTTGATATTATATTCTTTTTCTACTATGTTATGCTCAAGTTCATAAACACTATGGAATGGTAAATAACTAAAAGCAAATTCCATTTAAAAAAGTTTGACTATCATGATGAGATAAGGAAAAATCAATATGGTAAGGTAAGAAAATGAAAACACATTTCATTTAATCAATAAACTGAGAATGAAATGCATCCATGCACTTTTTCATAATGAAAACTCATGGATAATAAATACTAAGTCAAAATAAAGGCAATGCTTAATTATTTGATTTCATATATGAGGCACATGAAAACCTATACCATCAAGTCCTTTCACATTATTATTTAAAACTATAGGTAGAAACCTATTTAATTTTCACAACTAATTTGTCTCATTAGAACCTACCAATGCATCAAGGGGATATATAAAGTCTAAGCTCCACCCATTATTGTCTATCTAAATAATTCCTCATATAGAGTAATCAATTTAATTAATAAACAATATTCATTTTCAAATATTTTTATTGAATAAAGAATATTTATTTATCAATATTCCACTAGATAATAAAATAATTATCAAATTAAACACCGTATGTGAAAATTCAATGTCTAATGATCATAAGAGATTTAATATTTCAAGGGGACTAAAAAGGAATAAAGGAAGTCAGTGTCAATAATATCCTTGTTCAAATCAATCTTAAAGTATACATAGGAATAATAAGGATGGTATCGATACAACATATCCCAAGTGAAGTAAAAAATAAAGGGTTATTATCATTAATGAATAGAAATACTGTAAAAATAAACACAAATATCATTTTCGTTTTGAAAAACATTTATAAATATTTTATATGAAAATAACTTTTAAAAATATATTTTCATGAAAATTTAACCTTTTAAACATTCAAATTAATCTTTAAAGAAACTACGAAGGTTAATTTCATACATGTTGTACAAGGTAAAAAGAACATTCCTTTTACAAGGTAAAAAGGTTAAAAAATGCCTTATTTGGAAAGAGACGGGAATATTCCTTTGAAAACATTTGTGAAAGGAAAAAAGGGTAAAACTATCTTTAATAAATAATTTTGGAAAGGTTATAATAATTGAAAACCTTTTTAGAAAACAGGGTTTTTAAAAAAATGAGTTCTCTGACTAAAGAGATAAATAAAGTTGGGTTTTCTTAAAAACATTTTCTAAAACATATTGAGTACAAAAGATTGGGAAAATAGTGATATTACATAAAAAAGGTCATTAATAACAATAGGATAATAAAATGAAAATTTTTTATTAAAAATTGATCTTATAAATTCCTTTAATGGAATCTCAATAATAAACAATCCTAATTAGAATGAGATTATGAAATAAACTCTTAAAATGATCATAACATTAAAGTGAGAATTGATAAATGAATTTATTATGTGTATCTACTTTAAATAAAAATATAATAAGTATAAATACATAAATATATAGTCAAATTCATTATACACATAATCCTAGAATATTAACGACAACAAGGAAGTAATATAACTCAATGAAAATGGAATTGAGTTATGAAATTTCTTTACTGCTTGGTATCTTTTAAATCATAATCCCCGTGAATGAAAAACATCAAATGAAACTATAAATATCGTGAATATAAATTTATTTATGATATAAAATAAAATATGGGTAGTATATACATCACCCAAAATAAATAATCTGTAAAAATGGTGCATGCCTCACGAATGTAAAAGTGAGACAAGAATCCATTATTATATTTCCTTTTGGGAAAAATGTCATTTAATATACAGTATAATGGTTTTAAACATTTCAATAACTTATACCAAAACTATAATAATATTTATAATATCATTTATTAACTTTTTATAATATCTTATTACATGTTTGTAAAAAATATTTCATTATTTTCATTATTTCGAGTGTTAATTGTCATGTTTCCTAAGTATGTTTTGACTTGTTACTTGTTGTTCCTATTAATTATATCATGATTTAATAATATTAAAAATTTAAACCATGATTTAAATATCATATATATATATCCATTATACATTTCTTTATAATAATTCATAATATTTGGAGATACTAAATGAAATGCATTGTTCATGGAGACGGCTGGTCGTATGTACGCATGAACGTTGCTCCCATTTCTTTGTCTAATTCAAAGAATAAAAAGTAAATAATATATATGTATATTATAATTATAGTATCATATTTATTTCATATATATTACATATATTTATTGAAACCATCATTTATACATTCCATTTATAGTGTCACTACTACAACGCTAGGTTTATCCAGTGCTAGGGATTTAACAACACTAGCAAAAAATGTTGTTAAAATGCCCCCTTTATCAGTGATATAAAAAGAAATGTTAAAGGGGTATTTAATAATGCTAAAGAATAAATTTTAAATACCCACATTTATCAGCACTTTTTTACAATCCCTAATAAAGTCCCACCCAATATCAGTGCTTGTAAAATAAGTGCTAATAAATGGGGGGTTTTATCAGTGCTTTTTTAGAAGTGATGATAAAGACCCTTTTTATCAGTTATTTTTTACAAGAGCTGATAAAATTATACTTTAAAAAATATTATATTTCATTAAAATAATATATTAGTATATAAATATATTTATATTGATATAAATATAATATATATTTTTTGAAATATGTTTTAGATAAGGTAAATAGGCATTTACACTTAATATATAAGATATTTAGTGAAAATGGATTATAAAATAACTGAAAAATATTTTTAATTAATAATTTTATTATTACTGCTAATGTATAGTCATTTAATATCAATTTTAAGATAACAAAAATCAAAAAAAATTAAAAAAAAAAAGACCTAAGATAAGTTGAAAACATAACTCGAACTTCAAACGCCCATAACTTTTGATCTGGGTGTCTATTTGGGCACTACCACATATCAAATTGAATCATGCGATGAGATCTACAATCTTAGTGGAGGATTTAAACCTCTATTACATTTTTCAAGGTCATAAAAGGCCCAAAATTCCTCTAAAACTGAGTTTTTAGTCACTGTTCCCAGATTTTTTAACATTCGATAGATTTTTAGGCCCGTTTGAAGGGGTATTTTTGCCCTTCTTCAGTGAGGACTAAAGCTACACCCAGGTTTTACATTCATATTGATATTACGGTTTTTAAATTTTATCATTTTTCACAATGTAATTTTATTTATAATTAAATATATGCATATTTTTTTATATTCACTTCTAATAAATTACTTGTATAAATACATATATCAACATATTTACGTAAAAAAGTATATTATAATATATCTAAATAAATACATATTCTAAAAATGTATTTAAAACAATATCTAACCATTTTTTACATTATACAAATATATTTATAATGTTTATATATACATATGTGTGTGTATTAATAAACAGATATGTATATTATAATCTAGTATATGTAAATGAATATAATATATAATATATTTAAATAAATATAATATATATCACACACACATAATTGTTTAAAAAATAATTATATAAATATATTTAAATATATATGTGTGTATATATAAAAAATAAATAGAAATATCATTAAATAGACACTGAAACAATATGGTGTAGTGGTAATGGCCTTCCACCTTTGAAGGGGAGGTGTAGGGTTCAAATCCAGGAGGGTGCACATAAGGTCATAAATTCACAAAGCACTGATAAAGGGGGTGTAAAGCGCTATTAAAGGGATTGTGGAAGCACTGATAAAGGGGTTTAGAGCATAGTTGTCTGAAAAAAAAAATTACTCCCTTTAACAACACTATCTTTATCAATGCTAAAAAAGCGCTGTTAAAGGAACCCTTTAATAGGTCTGTTAAAGGCACCCTTTAACGACACTGATAAAGAACCCTTTTAACATTTCTTTTTTTAGCATTGTTAAAGGGTTCCTTTAACAGTGCTTTTTTAGCATTGATAAAAGTTTTTATCTTCTAACCATGCTCTAATTATTAGTTCTTTTTAGCGCTGATAAAGGCCTTTTCTAGCACTATTAATTTTTTTTGTAGTAGTGCATGAACAAATCACATCGATTTGAGGAGGAGGTAGTCCATACTTCCACAAGTGATGTTATCATATTCCAAAAAAATGGAAAGCATGATGGTATGTGTTATATATAGAGACTCTAGTTTTTCTGTGTAAGACTTTGGAATATTTCTAGGAATATTTTTGGAGCCAGAAACTAAGACAACATGTGATTCTGATTCCCAGTGAGCCCGAAATTAAATTTATAAAAATATTAAATATATTTTTATTGCATACGCACGGTTTTCCTGAAAAAGTGGAATATCTCTTGAATGGATTATCTGATCAAAAATCTAATATCACGGTTTAATATGGAAAGTGGATTTTACCCTAGGTGGGACCTAAAATTTTTCAGTACCAAATGTTGATATGGGGAAGCCATTGGTTGCTGCATTGAATAAATCAATTTATTTAATTTATTTATTTAATAACCCTAACCCAAATAGATCACATAAGGAGACTCAGATGGGAAATATGAGACCACTTTTGAGTTCAGAATATGGTGTTTACCCTAGGTATGAACTAAAGTTGGTCGGAACAAGGCATCTAGTAAAGGCAGCTATCGGAAGGTGAATCTAATTAAAATAAATGATTAATTTATTTATTTTAAATTAAATGACCTAAACTAAATTCCTCTATAAATAAGATGCTATGTAAAATTGTCAAGGTTTGCCGCATAACCTTGAGATCATTAAGAGTATCTTCCACCCCCTCTTCATTAGTGGATTGAGACCAGATGATGATCGGTGATCAAATCAGGGTGAATAGACAAGTGGTGGACATAGAAGATCATTTTCATTGCTAGAAGATTCATTCTTCACTAACAATCAATACATAATTGAGGTAGGACTCATTATATGTGTTTTTTCCCTTATAATTAAATTAATGATCATGATCAATTACCTCTCTTTAATATATGTTAATTTGATCTTTTTCATGATCCTGTGTATCAAAATAAATTATTATTTCAATTTATTTCTTAACCATTCCATGTTTCCCACCCAGTTTTTTCCCTGATATGAGATCATTGTCTAATAAATCTTGGCCAACAATGTTTATCACATTTGTTATAGGTGTTTTCCCATATCATTCCTCACGTTCTTCATCTTTGGACCACAGGGTAATGATTAGACTTTTTCAGGGTGAGTTTAAGTGTGATCGAACCCCCAGATTCATTATGGTGGCATGGATGACATAGAGATCGATAGTTTGAGGATGGATTGATAAATGATTGGGTTGATGTTTTTTGAACAGATTGGATCAGTACTATAGGTGCGGTTTAATGATCAGAGGTGGTTCGGGATTAGATCGTTGATCCCTGTTTTCCTGGATGGAATGTGGTGAGGACATGTGGTGTGATGGATTCAGTTCCAAGCAGAGTCCATGTGCAGGGTCTCATGGTAGAGGCTACTCAGTGTTAACATGATGGTGATTGATCTCGGATCTCCGATGGGGTGGTCAGACGGGGTCAACGCGATTGGAATTAATAATATTATTATTATTATTAATGGTAATGAGTTAATAAATTTTAATTGGGGATTTATTATTATTATTATAGTGAATAATAATAATAATTTTGACATAAAATGTCTGATTGGATAATAAAATTTAAATGAGATTTAATTTTGAAATATTGGATAATAAAATTTAAATGAGATTTAAATTTTGAAAAATAAAAATAAAAAAAGGGATAGATTTTCAATTTAAAAGGAATGGAGAGGTTTTGGTGCTTGGGGAATTCACAGCAAAGGGGGGACCCCATTTTGAGCATGTAAAACCTAAAAAATGTATTTTAATAAAATAATAATATAAAATATTATTATTGTTGTTTTTGGTTATAAAACCTTAAATAAAACATAACTTCTATATACTGTGTCAAGATGACAAACCATCTATGAAATCATGATCCTAAAATTGGGGTGCTCATTTTAAGACCGATGTTGGATAATTTTTTTAGACTTTTACTTTGGGTCAATATAAAACCCAATAATAATAAAATTATTATTATTGAGGAATATTATATCCAACATATCTCCATCATATGGTGTCAGAATGATGAATTATCGGTGATGATATAACCCTAAAATTAAGAAAGATGTTTCAAAATCAATTTTGGGTATTTAATTCAGACTCATGGATTAGGCCCATGAAATTCCATTTGAGCATGATGCGGTGAAATGCGAATTGTTCACCGAGTGTCTGATTGAGGCAAGTGAACAGCCTATCTCGAGCATTTTTTCATGAGGATCGCAATGGTGTGATTTATTTTTCTATATGGGTCCATTTTTAGAGTAATATTAGTGAAATTATTTTTTTCTCCCATGGACTGATGATGATTTTCATGTGTTAGTCTGGATTTTGGTCGAGACATGCCATGTAGTACCCTTACATGTCATGTAGTACTACATGTCCAGCAATCTGTGTTCTAGAAAGGACACGGACCAGCAGAAGAGTAGAACCACACACCATGTGGGTCCCTTACTTGTCGTTTTCTCCTTTATGAATCTTCAAACTTTTGTATCTCCTTCATTTGGACTCATATTTTGGCCTGCGAGTAGACTATCCTGAGTTTTTTTTCATATAGATTGTGATGGTACCCTTTGTAGTGGATTTTGAGGTAAAATGTGATATGTTACAAGAATTATTATTCTTTAGGTGGCACTTGACGATGATAGTGACTGGGAAGTATCATCAAAGAGTTCATATAGAGACAATACTTTGTTATCATATCAGTGCATGGGTCCATTATCCATAGAGACAGTACTCTGTTATCATATTATTGTGCGGATACTCCACATTTCTTATTGAGGTAGAGACTATAATTCATTTTCATATCATTTTGCAGGTCCTCTGTCCATGGAGATGGTACTCCCCTATCTTATTAGGGTGCAGGTCATCAATACTCATTGTGTAAATAGAGACGGTACTCCCTTGTGACATCAAGGCATGGGTCCTCTATCCATAGAGGCGGTACTCCTTTGTTGTATTAGGATGTGGGTCCTCCATACTCATTATGTAGATATATATATATGGTACTCCCTATCACACCAGGGCATGGATCCTTTATCTTAGAGATGGTACTCTCATGTTGTACCAGGCCACAGTCCCTCCATACTTTTTATACAGACAAATAGTGGAATTACCCTATCAGTATAGGGTACAGGTCCTCTACTTGGAAATTGTACCCCCTCGAATGTGTGGCATATTGATGAGGCGTTACTTCACTTGGATGATTACTTCTAGGTAGACGCTTGAGATGATGGGAATTGTTGATGGACATTTGGGACTATTGGATGCTCTTCTTCATAGGCTAATTTGTGAGATTAAGATCCCATTACTCACTTGTTTGGGATTATTTTTACTAATCATATATTCATTATACTTCTGTATCCACACCTTGGAGTTGGTTACTCATTTTCTAGGAGATTCAAAGACACGCGGGGTATGTCTCGTTCTTTGCATGTCTAGATTCACGTTGTTGGAAGAGTATACTCTTTTGTTATAGGTAGTGAATAATTTATGGGTAGTTCATATACTCACCATGTTTATCCCCTTGTGTTTGTATGAGCTTACTTTCACTCTTGGTCAGCTTGAGTTGTACTCTTTCATTGTACCTTCTATTATATCCTATCTTTCTCTTCTGTTGTCTCTCATATTTCTCCCCCTTCAGCTTTCGGGGTGTCTTATTGGGTATGTTTATACTCATCCCTATGTGGGATTTTCTTTCACCTATCATGTCTTATGTAGATGACTAATAGATCTACTTTGACTTTAGAGGATCTTAGAGATACTGGGTGCTAGAACCACAAATGGTGGTCGTAGCTTGGGATTCAGGAGGTGGGCTCTCTCAACTATTTTAAATTTCTAGTTTCTTTTAGTTTGGGACATAATTTTAGTTGGGAATGTATTTTTCCCTTTTACTTTCAGTTTACACTACTTTACTCTTGTACTATCTAGAGTTTCATGCATGCTTGGTTTATTTTATAGTAGGGTTGCATCTTTTATTCTTTCCCTCTACACTTTTTCATTGATATGGCTATGTGTGTGCATATAGGTACTTAGGAAAAGGCCTCCCTAATTTTTTTATGCCTTCAACGCTTGTATCTACCCCGGTCCTATGGAGGCGAGCTTGGGGTAGTTATGGATCGAGCCTCGGTTTGAGTCAGGTTGTGAAAGATTGGTATCAGAGTAAGTTCATTACTTTGGAAGTTTTTCAGACTTTTTCACTTAAGAGGATTTGGTTGGGCTTATAGAAATAGTGTAAAAGTGTCTCAAGTACGGCTCTCAATCCATGGAATCTAGTAATGGTGCGATAAACCGACGTATCCATTCACCAAAACCTAGACTAACTTCTTGTCGACTTGGTATACCAAGACATTGGTTGTAGAGATCAATGGTACATGCATCATATTTTATTGAGTCTTTGAATATCCTTCTTGAGTTATCTCCCCGTTGTTATATATATGTGTGTGTGTGTGTGTGTTTATTTGAAAATGGTACATATCGATCACTTCCGAGATGACTCTATGAATATAGCCAGCTAGGTTATTGATTTTCAAATTATTATAACAATCCGAAGATAAATGAGGCCTCAATTCAGGGTCCATCCCATGAGATCTTTTCCTCCAGTCAGGTAGGTAATAGAATCCCTTCTGTAGAGTAGCATTTGGTACCATCATAGTTGGTTGAGGATATGTGAAAGATTAGTGCACCCTGTGAGTTCCATCACTCTTTTCCATTAACATTTCATGATGATCTAGTTCCCTAGGTAGTGGGGTTTGGATTGAGTTGGTGATTCAAGTTTTCAAAATTGTATAGATCCTGAATGATAAGATGGTTTCACTTTGAAATAGTGCTCTTTATAGAGTATTAGTTCATTTCGGTGGTTCTAGAAAATGATGCACCTATGTTGAGTGAACATTAAAGGTTTGAGAGACATGGATTACCTAGGTTTCATGTTGATCCAGACTCTCTTTTCAAGTGGATGAGGTCAGGAATGATCTTATGGTTTGGATATCCCACTTGATTAGGATTAATTTTGATGATGATCCTCATGGTGAGACCTCTCTAGAATGATGTTGGGTGTTGATAGAGTTTTAGGATAGATATGTTTTATCATGGAATCAGACATGCAAGGAAGAGAGACACTTCCACCACCAAGACGTGTCCTTATGATGCGATTCAAAATTGTGCAGGTGAGTTAGTGTCATCCCAAAGCGGGTAGTATCGAGGTGTGGTGAAGGATTTACTTTGACTTATATGATTGGGATGTGCAGATGTGATAAGGTGTCAGAGTAGGCCCTAGTATGGTGAAAGGGTGGGAAAGGGAATGGATATATTTTAGAGGTAGGATCATGTAGCTCAGTGGATTTGAGGGTGGTTCAGGGAATGACATGTGTCTTCATTTCTCTAGTTGTAGTTATAGCACAGATTCATAAGCCACATTTCCATGTATATATCCCCTATTCAAGACCTAGAGATACCAGAGGATTCCCTTTTTTCTTGATCCTTTTTTAGGCCCTATATAGTGGATCTATGGTCATGCATTCCTAATAATGGGACGACCTTACTCTGTGAGAGGAGAGATCCTCACACCAAATCTTTCTATAGCAGTATTGAGATCCTATGATGTTTTCCTCAATATGGAATGGTTGTCAACCATCCATAATTGTATGTTTTCTACCAGTGAGTAGTAGCGATTCCAGGTTTTGGGATGTATTTTTCCTCCTTTATGAGGAGTGATCCTCAAATGGAGTATAATGATCTCATCCATGGGAGGTTACACCTGATTTATTAGTTAGATCGTATTACCCTTAGAGTAGCAGATTCTATGAGCTCTCAATTTTCTACAATGGTGGAGGAGTATATGTGAATCCTTCTTGAGGACATTCTTGGTTTACCTCACCATAGAGATTTTTCTTTCTACATGTAATTGCACTTGGAATGACCCAATATATGTGTTATCATATCGGATGACCCTGTATAGTTATGAGAGCTAGTGGTGTAGTTGGAGGAGTCTGTAGAGCAGGGGATTCATAAGACCCAGTGTGTTAACCTTGGCACCCATGTGTTGTTAGCCTAAGAGGAAAATAATAGCTTGTGGTTAGGTGTGGTTTGGTATCACCTGAACTAGGGGACGTGAGGAAGAGTATCAACCCCCAATAATCGTTGATTTCTTCGACCAGTGGTTTGGGGTGAAGTGGATCTTAAAGGCTAACATTAGTATGGGTTATCACCAACTCTTAGTTCGAGAGGTGGATGCACCGAGCATGGCTTCCTAGATCCATTATAGTTTCTTTGAGTTCTTGGTGATACCCTTTGACATTTTTAATGCCACAGAAGAGTTCAAAATATTTATAATCTGAATCCTTAACCTTTCTTGTATTAGTATGTGGTAGTCTTCTGTGATGGAACCCTCATGACCTTGGTTTTAGAGTTGGATCATGTAAAACATAGAAGGATGGTGCTAGATATGCTCTAGGAGTGTTGGTCGTATAAAAACTCTTAGGGATTAAGTTATATATTCAAAGTTACACTTCTTGGGATATGTCTTCTTAGACATAGGAGTGACAATGGGCCCTACAAAGGTTGAAGTGATGTGAGTTTAAGGGACACCCAAGGTGTGGTTGTGGCTGCATATGATCAAAATGATATTTTCTATATTTTGTTGTTGGGTAAGTTGATGGAGTAGTTGACGACTTTGTAGTTGACCCTTGTGGGTGAGAATGATGCAACATACCTCCATTCGATGGTTGTCACCCCTTCACTTCCTCATCGAGTTAGGGAGGCACAACTTGGGGATATCGACTGAGAGATCTTACATGACCAGATATACCTAGGAGATCCATTAGATGGATTTTCTAAAGAAGGGAATCACATCATTATTTTTCAAGGACAAGCAGTGATTCCAGTCGCGTTATGAGAGGAGGTGATGAGGGAGTTTCACACATCTCCTTTGGTTGTACATCCCGGTGTAGGGAAGATATATAAGAGATCCATATGTGGTTTTAGTAACCCCAAAATTTTCCTTAGTTTTTTCTTTTCAAGGATGAAAATATTTTAAGAAAAGAATAATGTAGAGACTCTGTACTTTCTATGTGATACTTTAGAATGTTTATAAGAATATATTTAGAGCCATACATAGAGACGGTGTGTGATTCTGAGGCCCGGTGAGCCCAGAATTCAATTTAAAAAAATGTTAAATGTATTCTTATTACGTGTGAAAAATTTTTCCTAAAAAAGTGGAATATCTCCTGAATGGATTCTCTGATTGGAAATATGAGATCATGGTTGAATCTAAAAAATGTATTTTACCCTAAGTGTGACCTAAATTTGGTCGGTATGGGGCATTCAGATAAGGTATTAATTGGTTGGTGTATTAGATAAATTAATTAATTTTATTATCTATTTAATAACCCTAACCCAAATATCTCACATATGAAGACTCATATGGGAAATATGAGACCACCGTGGAGTTATGAATGCGGTGTTTACCCTAGTTGTGACCTAAAGTTGGTCGGCACGGGGCGTCTGGTAAAGGAAGCTCGTAATGGGTGTGTCTAATTAAAATAAATAAATAATTTATTTATTTTAAATTAAATTTCCTAAACCGCTTTCATATATAAATAAGGTGCTATGGAAAATCACCAAATTTAGCCATATAGCCTCGGGATTGTTGAGAACAGCTTCCACCCCTTCTTCATTAGAAAATTTGGACTAGATGATGACCAGTGATCAGATCGAGGTGAACCAACAGAAGGTAGACATAGTGGATCATGTTCATCACTGGAAGATGTATTCTTCACCAACAATTGATCCATAATTGAGGCAGGAATTGTTATATGTGGTTTTCCTACCTTATAATTAAATGATTTATCATGATCAATTCCCTCTCTTTGATCTCTGTTAATTTGAAATTTTGAATGAGTCTGTGTATTGAAATAAATTATTCTTTCAATTTATTTCTTCTCCATTCCATTCTTCTCATCCCTATTTCCCCACTATGAAATTGTTGCCCAAGAACACTTGGTCAATGATGTTTATAACCTTTTTTATTAATTATTTTCCCCCACTGTTCTTCTCATTCTTCATCGTTGGACCACAGGGTCACGATTTGAATTTTCCGGGGTGAGTTTGAGTGTGATTGAACCCAAAAATTCATTACGGTGGCATGAATGACATGTGGATAAAGGTTTTGGGATGGGTTGATAAAATATTGGGATGATTTTTGGTGAATGGATTGGATCAGTGTTGTGGGACGATGTTAGTGATCTGATTTTCTTCAAGAACAGATCAAA
This sequence comes from Viscum album, assembly GCA_963277665.1. Classification (NCBI taxonomy): domain Eukaryota; kingdom Viridiplantae; phylum Streptophyta; class Magnoliopsida; order Santalales; family Viscaceae; genus Viscum; species Viscum album. The sequence goes on from OY728159.1 coordinate 224,172,785, forward strand.
AATCCTTGTTTTCCTAGTTGGCATATGGTGAGGATGTGTAGTGTGACAAAAAAAATTCCGAGTAGAGGTCATGTGTGGGGTCTCATGGTGGAGGTTTCTTGACATTAACATGATGTTGTTCGGGCTCAGATCTCCAACGTGGTTGTCATATACGGTCAACGCAATGGGAGTTAATATGAATAATAATAATAATGGTGGTGAGTTAATAAATTTTAATTGGGGATTTTTTATTATTATTATACTTAATAATAATAATAATAATTTTTTCATAAAAAGTGTGATTAGATAATAAAATTTAAATAAGATTTAATTTTGAAATATTGGATAATAAAATTTAAATGAAATTTAAATTTTGAAATTTTTTAAAAAAATGGAGAGATTTTCCATTTAAGATGAATTGAGAAGAGTTGGTGATTGGAGGAACATGTAGATAAGGGGGGCCTTTTGAGAATGTTAAACCTAAAAAGGGTTTAAAAATAATAATATAAAATAGTATTTTTTTTTTTTGGTTTTAAAACCTTAAATCGGATGTAACTTCTCCGTACGATGTCGGAATGATGAACTATCTGCAACATCACAATACTAAAATTAAGACAGTCATTTGAAGAACAATGTTGGATGCATTTTTTATACTCATTCCTTGGTTAAAGGAAACACCCAATAATAATAAAGTTATTATTATTGAGTAATCTCTATCTGATATATCTCCCTCATATGGTGTCGGAGTGATGAACCATCTATGGCGTTGTGACCGTAAAATTAAGGTGGATGTTTAAAGACCAATTTTAGTAATTTAATTCAGACTCATGGATTAGGTCTATGAAACACCATTCGAGCATGATGTGGTGAAATGTGATTTTTTCATCTAGTGTCTGGTTGAGGAAAGTGAATAGACTATCTCGAGCATGTATCCATGAGGATCGCAATGGTTTTATCCCTTATTACATCTGGGGTAGTTTGAAGAGGTGTAGTAGGGAAATTATTTTTTTCCATCAGACCGATGATGATCCTCGTGCGTTTAACAATCATTTGGTTGAGACACGTTGTTTAGTACCCTTACACATCGTGTAGTACTACATGGATAGAAATCCTTGTGCTTTCAAGGACATAGATCTGAAGTAGACTGGGACCACACATAGTGTGGGTAGCTTACTTTCCATGTACTCCTTTATGAATCTTCGAACTTCTGTATCTCCTTTGTTTGGAATCATATTTTGGATTTTGAGTAGCCTATCCTCATTATTTTTACAAATATAATGTGATGGTGTAATTTATAGTGTATTTTGAGATATTATGCGAGATGTTCTGGGTTTTATTCTTATTTAGGTGGAAATTGAAGATTGTAGTGCTCAGGAAGTATCATTGGAGAGTTCAGATAAAAATGGCACTCTACTGTCGTATCAGCATGTGGGTCCTCTATCCATAGAGATAGTAATCTGATATCATATCTTTATGAAGGTCCTCCATATTTATTATCGAGGTAGAGATGGTACTAAGATATCATATCAGTTTTTGGTCCCTCTATCCATGGATATGTTACTCCCCTCTCTCATCAGGGAGCAGGTTCTCCATACTCATTGTTCTTATAAAGATGGTACTAACCTATGGCACCATAGCGTGGGTCCTCTATCCATGGAGATGGTGATCCCCTATCGTATCAATGTGTGAGGCCTCCATACTCATTCTATAGATAGAGATGGTACTCTCATATCACACCAGGGTGTGGGTCCTCTATCCTAGAGACAATACTCCCTTGTCATACCAGGGTGTGGGTCCACCATGCATATTATACAAACTCGGATTGTAATCTCCCTATCAGTATTGGGTGTGGGTACTATACTTGGAATTTGTACCATCTTGACTGTGAGGAATATTGATCAGGCATGACTTGACTTGGAAGGTTACTTATAGGAAGACACGTGAGATGTTAGGCATCATTGATGGACTTTTGGTACTTCTAGCAACTCTTCTTCTTGGGTTGATCTATGAGATTGAGATCCCTTTACTCTCTTGTTTATGATTCTTTTGACTAAGAATATATATATTCTAATTCTATATCCACACCTTGGATTTGGTTACTCTCCATCTAGGATAGGAAAAGATGCAAAAGGTATGCCACGTGATTTCTATGTCTAGATTATCGTGGTTGGATGATTCTACTCTCCTTCTATAGGTGGTGAAGACTCTATGGGTAGTTTATCTACTTTCCATATTTATCCCCTTTTGTTTGGACGAGCTTACAGTCACTCTTGGTTGGGTTGAGCTCTACCCTTTCATTATAACTTGTTATATATATTGTATTTATCTTCTATTTTATCTTTTACTGCTCCCCCTTTAACATTCAGGGTGTCCTATTGGATATGTTTATATTCAGGGTTTTTCCCGCACATATCATGTCTTATGAAAATGAATAATAGGTCAAATATGACTTCATAGAAGCTTAGGGATACTGGGTGCTTGGACTATGTATGGTGGTTTTACCTTGGGATTCATGATCTAGGATCTCTCATATGTTTTAATTTTCTATTTTCTTTGAGGTTGGTACATACTTTTGGTTGACCATGTATTTTTTCCCTTTACTTTCAGTTTACACTACCATAATTTTGTATTGTATAGACGTTCATGCATGCTCGGTTTATTTTATATAGGTTTTTCATATTTTATTCATTCCCTCAACAATTTTTCATCAATATGGTTGTATTTTTGCATACAGGTACTTAGTCAAAGGCCTCCCTGAGTTGGTTATGGCTTTGGCGCTTGTCGCCATCCCCTAGCCTATGGTGGTGGGCTTGGGGTAGTTATGGCTCAAGCCCCAGCTTGGGTAAGGTAGTGACATTATATAAAAATTACAGAAGTATTAATATAACATAAATATCATTTATATCATATAAAAATATAATTTACATCATAATTCCTAATCTTGATAAGTGGTAAAGGAAAAACGCACAACATCGTTTCATAAGGCGGTAATTTGCCATACACGAATCAGTAAGTTCGTTACCCATTTTATAGAAGTGTTTGTAGGTTTATGTAGAACACTTAATATAATAACATATTAGTATTTTTAGGATAATTATTTTATTATATAATAATAGAATAAGGATAATTGAAGGAGTGGAGATAGAAATAAAACTAAAGTGATTGTTGAATAAGGTTACCTCTAATTCAGGTAATTCCATTTGGTTTATAAAAAAAGACTCCCTTGGATGGAATTATTACCAAATTGAGGCTTCTTTGATTAGTTTGGGGAAGTTGGGATCTTATTTGGGTAGAGTTTTGGAGAGCTAAAGGTTTTTGGAGGTGTGAATAAGTGGGAGGGGTGAGTTCATTTTTTAAAGTGGAGGAGGTGTGTCATTCTTGTAAATATAAAAAGGTAAACACTATTGAGAGGCATCCCTTACATAATGTGCCTCAAATAATGATAAAAATTCACTAAAAAAGAGTATATGATCTAAATAAGAATATAAAATGGCTTTTTTACAAGTTTATAACTCATTTTAGATCTTAATTTTAAGGTTTAGTCCTTTGTTAAGCTAATTTTTCTCTTAATCGTTGTAATTAATTTTAATTACATTCATTAATATTTTTGGTCAAAAACTAATTTGACCTTAATAGAAATTATAAATTTTTATGATCCCAAATATGTAATCCATTTTTCTAAATTCCAATCACAGAAGTTATAGGAATTAATTTAAAATTTAATCTCGTAGACGGGACAACAAAGTAGGTTTTTTAAAGTAAAAATGTTCAAAATTTTGAGATGTTTTTATATCCAATATCAAAGTTAAAATTTATTCCAATGACCTAAATTTTGTTAATTGATATAAATTTTATATATTTAAACATGAAAACCAATCAAAAATATAATTTAACCTTATAAATAAATTAGATGAAAAAGCAGTTTAAAATTAAAATTCGGTATTTTTCACTATTCATCAAAAAATGAAACCTCACAGAAAAATATCAAAAATTCACCCTAAGATAATTTTGATGTTACTCATTAGAAAATGAAGTTTATTTTTAAATTTAAAATTTATAAAATTTCTAAAAAAATTATTTAACATTGGTTCTCAATTAAAAGGTGGTAAAATTTCTTTTAGAAAAATATTGCCTTTTATGCGTAAAATTGGGTTTCTCTTTATTTTACACCTATCAAATCTATTGGATGAATGTAAAAAATATTTTATTTAATATATAACATATATATTTCATTAATATCATTCACTAATATTAATTAATTTAATTTATTATGATAAAACACCTTTTTGAGATTAAAAATAAAAAAAATTCTTTATATTCAATTGATTTATATATTTTAATTTCTAATAAATAATAACCAATGAATCCATATTATATTTGTATGGAACATATATTTTTATAATTGAGTTAATCCTATTCATAAACTCTAATTTAATTTCTATTTTATATCTTATTTTATTAGATAATAATGTTTTAATATTATATTATTGTTCAGTAAAACTCAATCTTGTGTGTAACGTAAGCTATCAAAGAAACTAATTATTACATGAAACACAAGATAAATCAGTACTGTGTGAATTGTAAGCTTTGTAATATATTAAATTTATTTAAGATATTAAATATACCATAATGTTTCGATAGGTTATATTGCTTTTTACCTTTTGTGTTGTGTGTCATACAGGCTTTCAAATAAAAGTTACTCTTTTATAATTTCTAGGGTGTTACACAAAAAGTCTATGAGTCTTTATTAGAAGTTTTAGATTGAAGTAGATATAGTCTAAATCCTTGAATATGTATGTGTTTGTGTGTTATAGAGTTAGTGATATATATGTATATATATATATAATTTGTATTATTTTGCATTCAAATTTTGATTTTCATGCATTATGGAAATATAGTTTATACTGTCAACCATAACTGTTATTGTTTCGGAAGTTTGATCATCCAAACATGTATAATTTAATGAATCATTTCATGTGATTAAATTTTTTGGTGTTACATTATTTTATATTATACATTATTTTTCCAAAGCATCATTTAATCACACATTATTGTTTCACACCCATTTGCGATGAGTCTGTTTCCAATGGGGTCTATTTGTGTAACTAGAAACACCCAATGGCTCTCATATCCATGAGGACTCATGGATATGCTTTCCAAAGGCAAACACTCATTGGGTAACTTGCAAAAAACTACTTAATAACTAACATTGTTCAATAGGATGGGAGGTCGGCCTCATAAAACCCTTTTGGAGGGAATTATTGCATCTTCTGGTACTCTCTTATAGATTTGATTTAAGACATGTTCATGAATCCTTTACTAAATCCCAAATATACAAGACAGTTCACCTTTAGGTTAATAACCGATTGTTAGTGTGCATTGAATTTATAATTATCTGTATGTAAATGAGGTTCTCCATTAATGGAACCATTTATATATAGATTAGATATTCTTATGTTATTTGTCATCATGATGATGGTTTTAATCAACATAACTGGGTGCTCTAGAATTTACTATCATCTAAGAATATGGGTACTATTTGGATATTGGGATCAGGCCCCATAAATGGTATTTATATGTATTCTTGGGAAACGAATCAGAACCCACATATTTCAGTTCCACCTAGCAGGGCACATCATACTTTTTAAGGTCATCTAATAAGGACCAAACCATGTAGTCTAACATCATGTAGTAAGTAAATCTAGGTAGAAGGTTCCTAGTCAAGGCTGGTGTGGGAATTATGTTGAAGCGGATCGAAATATCCTGGAAGGGATGTGATCCCTCAGGTAGGGGCATGATCTTACTAGGAATATAGTCCAATAAGGATGGTGATAAAAGAGACCTAAAAGGAATATAGTCCTCATGGTTGGATATGTACCTAAAAAGGATGTATCCCAAAGAACATTAGGGTGAATTTGGGTGTTGGTTTTCAACCTCAGGGGTGTTTCCTACATACCCGAGTTAGTTGGTAATCAAATCCCACATTGTTTGAATGTTGGGTCTTACACCTATGGTGAAGGCTCATTTTCATATTTCATTGAAAGTATGACACTTTTAAGGCTTTCCTTGCAGTGAATATGACCCTTTGATAGGATAGTAACATGTTTTAGGGGATTACACCTAGTAGGGGTCCCATAAGTGGATATGGTTGAGGGTTATACTAAATAGTAGGCCCATTGGTTAGGATCATGCAGATGTCATGATTTCCACAAACCACTAAGACCATGTGAGTCATGCTTGGTGTGATAAATAAGAAGAAGTGGTAGATCTTGAAACCAAAAAATATCCTTCATCTTCTAGTGGATAAGTTCGGGGTGATGGGATAGAGGGGGGATCTGGTTCCCATATCCTCTTTATTTTAATAACCTTGTAGAATAAAGAGGAGGAGGGATGTGACCACCTTCTAGGGGCTTACTCCAAGAGGTATTCCCTTCTCCTGATTGTATAGAGGATGAGAGAAGGATCTAGCACTATCCCTCATCAAATGGAAAGGACAGTGGTTCCCATTAATCTCTGAAATGGAAAGGTCCCTTGAACTACCTCTAAGGTTAGGAGCCTCATTACCATGGGATTGTATGATTGAGAACATTCTAAGTATCCCCTTTGTTAAGTAGGTTACCAATAAGACCTCATCTACCATGAGAATATATGATTGAGAGGGAAATCTAGTGTACCCTTTTATTTAATCATACATATCTGGTGGCTTTGGGAGAGGCCTCGGCCTGATACCTCATAAGGGGGGAAATTCAAGGCTTAGAGCTTCATAGAAAAGAGGTTAACAGAGAATGCCATTAGTACAGTTCATGGAGGGGACAAGGTGGGGCCAAACATTGCACCGAAGGATAGAAATAAGATCAAGAAAGAAGAATTCCCCAAGATTCCCCATTCCACATAGCATTTTTTCATATATAATGGGGTTTCCTCTGCATAAAATTTTTCTACAAGGGTCTGGGCACCTTTTGCATAGTGTTTTTCTATGCGAGTTTGAGTTCTTTTCATGTAGAATTTTTCTAAGTTGGGAAGGGATCCTTCAGCGTAGACTTTTTCTATGTGGGGTTATGGACCAAAAAGAGATCATCCACACATGGTTCTCTGAATTCTATACACAAAGTATTTTCAGTATGCATATTTCCAGTTGATTTCCCATTCTAACTTAGTGTTATTTAATAATTTTTACTTACTCAAAATCGATTACTCCTACACCATTTCTTTATTTTTAATCATTGTCACTCTCATCTCTCCCTATCAGGTTTTTATAGAATCATGGATGTATACACCTTCCAGAATATCTAGGAGTCTATGTTGGCCATATAGATTCTTTCTTTGTGGGATCCCTAAAAAGGATGTCACAGGGCCACAAACAATTTTTCATTTACAAGAGCTGAAAAATAACATTAGGGGCCGCAAAACGTCATTTTTGGGATCCCTAAAATGATTTCATGGGACCAAAAAATATTTTCTTTTTTTAGGACTCCATTTGGAGTGGCGGCCCATATAGTGATACTATTATGTGGAAAAGAGCCCCTCGCATAGTAAGATTACTGTGCGAAACCAAACCCTCCTTCGAGACTTCACTCCCTTTAATAATTTCCAACTAATTTTTCTTAATTGATTCTACCCTTACCAAATTCATGAAAGTCTTTTCACATCCCATGTTAGGTTTTTAGGACCCAACGAATTTCCCCCATCGGAATAGGCTCTGATCAGGATGAAGAGGATTTGATTTCAATGAAGAAGCTAGTCCCATTTGAATCACTTTATGATATTCATGTGAAATCTTAGTAGAGACCATGCCTATAAAAAGGGTCCAGGACTCATTTATCATTTATTGAGCCAACACTATGTGAACTAATGCTTTGTTGACCATCCTTCTCTCACTGCCCCCCCCCCCCACTTGCCTATGTAGCATTATCCATTTGTGGATGAATTATTTTCATACTCAAAGGTTGTCTCCTAAAAACTTTATTGTGGATCAATGATTCCCGCATAATGATACAATCATCTATATGGTCGATTTGATGCTTCTTGGAACAATTGAATACCTCGCAAACCATATAGCATGATATGTGGTTTAAATATCATTTTCCATGCAGTATTTTTAAGAATCATAACCCTTTATTTCCTAGTTTTGTTATAGAAAATAAAAAGAATGGACCCCTCGCATGCTCTTTCTTCTGATAACATGAAGAGGAATTCCATGGTTTCTATTTTTGATAATAATTCCAAATCTAAGGTCAACCCACACCATAAATATATGGAAAGACTTATGGGTGTAGGTATTTGGGGGTATCCAGTCTCAAACAGGCTACCTCTCTATAGATTTTGGCTACCATCAGATGTTCTCGTCCCAAAACCGCATCAAGGAAATCAACATGTGGCATGTATAGTTAGGTTTAGCAACACTCCCTAAGTAAACAACTCATATAAGGGGTATTTCATTTGGGAAACCTACTCCAAAGGGTTTCATTTGAGTTACACTACTTTATCAATAGAGGAAACTGTGTGAGCACTAGAACCATATTTCCATTACTATTAGAGAATTTCAAGGAAGGCCACAACAGATGAGCAGTTAGGGTGGTCATAAAAATGGTACCTTTACCCTGGGGGTCATTTTTCTAGATGAGGGTAGCCTTTCTTGGTTCATTGGAGATGTGATGAGTTCAAAATAGAGTTAAAGTTCATGGGATTATAATGTCTCATGGGTATCACATACCCACTCCCATAAAAATTGATCATTTATTCTACAACTACTTAGTCAATGGAGTTAAATTACTAATACCATCCATTTGGTGCATGAGGAAGTTGGTATTAGCCTCTGGGATGTTCATATGGTCTCAAGGGAGTCGATTGTGGGAGACATGTATGATAAATTCATGCCTCCCTTTTTATCTTGGGATGACACAAAGAGAATCCCCTCGCTTGAAAAGAAGATCATTGAAAAGAAGAAGGAACTTCTGAAGGATGAACCTCGCCCAAAGTAGGATGTTCCATTATCTATTTAGATTAAGTATTTTTCTATTCTAAGTGACCAAAAACCCCATACAAGATGGACAAGGACTTGCACAACCCATGACACTTGGAGGTGTGCTGGTACCTATTTTCCAACACATGATGAGGGTTGGTTCATTGCCCAATTTTGACTGGCTGGTTCAATTGGAAGCCATTATTTCCATGTTTTTTTACATTTGGTTTCTGTCGGTGTGAGAATCTTGCATGAGAGACATAGTCACAACCTTTGTGATGGTGGCCAATATGGCCACTAGAAGGAATACTAATCTCTTGGTCCAATACTGGAAAATATATATCATCTTCTAGGGCATATAAGCATAGAAGATTCACTGTATTGGATAGTGGTCCCATTTAATTTTATTTGGGGATTAATAGTATCCCATATAAGAGGCTATGAATTTATCAACAACCAACGGATCCCTGGTAGTCGATTCTATCCTTATCTGCAATTTATCAGTGGGTTAAACCCATTATCCTGGAAAGGGAACAACATAATGGATTGGCTCAACTACCATGATAGTTTCACCTTTTCTCCTTATGACTTCTCTATTTGTACCTTGGTGAATAATGCATCTAGATAATATTCCAAGTGGGGGTACCTCATCTAATTGAGAGTGGGTGTCTTGGTTGCCAAAATTTATGGGAATCTGTTATGTGATGGATATGCACACTATAAGTTGGGGTACCAATTTCACTGTGTTCTGAAGAGGTTTCCCTCATCCATCAATAGTGCAGGCAAGGAAAATCATTTAATAGTGGCTAATAAAATCTAGATAATGTTCACTCAGGAAGATACACATTGCCGAATTGAGATCCCACCTTCTAAATGTCTTCAGCCTATATTTTCCAAGACTTATGCTAAATCCTAGATTTGATCATATCCTAGTGGCCAACTAGAAAACACGGTTCCTATTATTAAAGATCAACCAGTTCCTAAGAACAAGGTAGATCAAAGGAATACAATTGGACCTTATAGGCCTAGGAAGCAGTTAAAAAAATCTCTTATTTATGAATCCCCCATAAAAATGTTGATAATATAGGGTTTAGCCCCCTGTCTACTAGCGTTGCTCCCCAAAATCAAGTATCTATCCACCCTACAGTTGCCTTCCCAATATCCTGGAGATAGTGGGACACTTGGAGAAAATCCACACCCATTAGTGATATATGTCACCTTCTCTAGGAGAAAGAGGTTACGTTAAGAATATATAGCTATATATCATCACCTGAAAATGTTTCTTACACTGATGACCCTGAGGTGGTGGGAGACTATATTCAATATCTTGACACCTCCATCCATTCACTATGTAATCAACATGTATTTTCTAGGAAATTAATTTAAATTTTGAGGCCTAAAATATATGAAAGTGAATAGGATAATATCCATTATTCTAAGGGGGTTGATGTATCGATCCCACCTATTGTAACTAAGCTTAGAGACATTCCTCCTTCTTCCCAACCAGGGCCTCAAAAGAGTTCGGCTCCAAGGTGTCCCATAGAGTATGAGATTCTAAGGAAGTAAGTGAGGTGACTAGAACCCATCCTATCTCCAAGGGAAGATTCTTTAATACTAGTGATTCCCATTAGTACAACTATTCTATAATCTTGGAAAGAATGGGATGCTTAGAGAAAGAGTGCATCTACTGGAGATATTTTGGAAGCACTTCATGATGATGAAGTTGATCTTATGGGATTTGGGGTTATCTCTGCTCCTGAATGAATTTATTTCTGAGAGAACCATAATGAAGTGGGAATATACCTCGATGAGATGGATGCCTATATTCATTCATTTAAGGGTAGAATTTACTGGTCCATTTGAGTGTGGTTGATAGTGGTAGACATGAAGGAGGAGGTCTATAATGATTCTTTGTATCAACTCTTCCCCTATTATTGTCATGATCTTGAATCCCTAATCATTTTGATTATAGAGGATAGGGAGATTTGGTCACCTCTCCCTTCCCAATAGTATACTGAATGTGGAACTACTATCGGGGTGGACATCTCTTAAGGAAATGGAGCCACCCAATAAGGCTCTCTCATTGTAGCAGAGAACATGCAGATAGTTCTTGTGGATCCTATAGGAGTATTCCCACCCCCATCCCCACCCCTTATCCCCTCCATGATACTACCTTCATGGGACATTACAAATCATATACATGCAAGAAATATGTCGATATGTCTTCAGTCTAGAATAACATGTGATTTTTTCATCTCTTTACTTTTTCATTATGTTGTGTGTTTCCATGTAGCGATTAATTAACTCGTACACAATTTGGAACAAGTTTGGTGAGCCATCAATCATTAACCACCCAAGGTCTTGTAACCCATTCTTCTTCAGAGACAGATTTGATAATAAGGGTAGTTGTATCTAGGTTAGATGGGATCCCAAGACCACCTGATGATGTCATGAAGATTCCAAGACCCATGGGGTAAACCCTTCCTGATCAAATGAACTTTTCCTTATTAGTATGGGATCCTTAAAGGGTCAATGTTTCTATAATATGTATTTATCTTTCTCCTTTAGAATGTATATCCATGGGAGAGGAAATGACTCAAGTTCAAGGAGAGTTAGACCCAACTATCTCTCCCAGCTCCCTGATCATCATTCCCACAAGATCATTATCTGTGAGTGACCTTCTAGAGGCCACTGATTTATCCAAACATGCGCATGAATCATGGTAATCCCTAGAAGAACCTGAATCCAACCTGAAAATTGAGGGTGCGACATCTATTTTTCAAATCATTGGGAAAATGGCAGTTGGGGATGATGAAATTTTGACAAGTGAAGTTAATTTCTCCACCCTTTCATTTATTCCTTCCATTTTAAAGTTTATGTATTGACTTATTCAATAATATGACTCCAAAATTACTACTATAACCCCCAATAGTTCCATTTGTTGATCTAAAATATCAAGATAATAAAGATACAAAGGATCCAAATATCATAGAACCAACCCATGCTGAAGGAATTGATTCATGACCCTATCAAGTTTCACTAGTTCTTAAATACATTCCCCCATTTGAGAGTGATACTGAAGTGGGTCAGGAGACTCTCAAAAATCTCCTCATTTCCCATCAGACTGTGTAGAAAGACATTTGGAGTCTAATTTCACAGAACCCCCTAGAAAATATTCCAAAAAAACTACCAAGATTACATCGCATGTTTTTGTTGCTCAGGTATAGGGTTTGATTATCATACCATATATGATGTGGTAAAAAATGTGATTGTCGCTTGGGAGAGGGATAGTGCGCTCCAGTCTCATATCTCAACCATGAATTCTATAGCCCATCTCTTTACCACCAAGAATATCCTTCTCAATGAATCCTTGGAGTATGTTGGGGTGGATGTGAGGTGATAGGGTCAATTTGCAGTGAAGAGAACCTTGGTAGAATAGCTTCTTCATGAGTTAGATCAGCTCAAAAAATAAATAGCTCACACTAAGGTGACAAACGATGAATGGAGATGACTAGTGGAAGAGGAAAATAATGTAGGAATAGATATTGCTAAGAGGGAGGAGGAATTGCAGGCTAATGCTGATATATAGATTACAACATTTTCCAAGCTTCTCCAAGCCATAGAGGATTTCAATCAGGTGATGATTCAATTTAATGAATCCTCAAAGTGGGATTTGTAACTTCAATATTTTAATCATACAAAGAGACTCTAAGTTTTGTACATTCCTCCTTCATTTCCATACAATAAATAAATGAAAAAATGTTCACCCTCAAGTACATATCCTTTATCTTAGCCTATAGTTCCAATCAATCAAAACATGCAATGTTTTGAAAGATAATCTCCCAGATAACCTAAATGGTTTTATCACTATATATCAATCTCGGTCATAACCCATGATTGTCAAGTTGAAACAATATCTTCTAGATAATTACTCATGGATGGGTATAATCATGATTTATATTTGTATAACACCTGATTAAGTTTATTTGGATCAAAGATAAGGTAATTATCTAATCTTTTATTCATCCAAGGGACCCAGTAAACATAGTTTTGATTGAATATAGGGTTAGATGGTGAACCCTAAAACTTTTCATCTTTTCTGTTACCACCGTAATTTTTTCCTAAGAAAAATGTGGTGTGGACTTATCGGGAGTGACTCAACTTTTATCCAGGATTCCATTTGTAGGTTTTCCACCTTGTGATTATTATGTCTCCTTATGTGGGTAGTTTAGATTCTTGTAATATAGACTAACATGATTGGTGTTTTAAGTTGAATAACTATGACCATGAGTTATAGAATGATTACCTGAGTATGGATGGCTGGTTGAGAATGTCCCAATATTCTTAATACATGTAAAGGGGGATTTTAACCCCTAATTTTGTGATTTAAAAATTCTAATCATGATGCAGGACAAGTATGTGAGGAGTGACCGCTAATCATGTTTGAAAAGAGGTTTCTAGCATGATGTTATTGGGGCTTAGAAAGATATAAGAGGTCTCTCCTGACGATGAATGTTCTTTTGGTTTAAAATCCCTTTTTTTCAGAAACTTATGAAAATAAAACTTGGGGCATATCAATGCATAGTCAAACAAAGGTTTCCTCAGGAATATGGAATTCCATTACCAATGGATAAAGAATTCTTATGGAGATTTGGATTTCCCCAATCAAAAAGTCTCGTACGTGGACGGAATGTTCCTGAATATAGAAGAAGCATTTCATATAGAAATTACCCAATAATGGGGAGAAATTTATACCTACATAGGTATATCTCATACGCAAGAAAGGGGGATTTTTTTTCAAATTGTGGTTGGGCCCAAGACATAGGATTCGAGCATCGTTGTGTATCTCATCAAAGTGAGAATCAAGCCACACGTAGTTCTTGAGTGGAGGTGTGGTGGGAGAGTATCACAAAGGATAGTGGTTCTCTTCAATTGAGGGACATAACAATGCATAGTTTTATGTCATGCAAGATACATCAACCATGTAGTTTAACATCATATGGTCAAGACATCTGGTGTTCCTTTTAAATTCTTGCATCCAGGACCATGCCAACCCTGATGTAAACTGATACTCATTGATTATGTGGGAAATACCTTTCCAAAATTTCTAATTCCACATGATATATGATTGGTGTGGGAAACAAGGAGTAGAAAAGTTTTCTTTTACTACAAACAGGCAATTAAAAGGAAGGATAGGGTTTAAATCTTGTAGTGGCTAGAATATAATGTAAAATCCAAATTTTGTTATATATCTCATTATAATGGGAATACTGCCATACATATTTCTAGGAGACCATGAATTTTAATTTCATATAGAAAATATGAAGGTGCCTTGTAGTTTTGGGTCATATGGATAGGACCGTATGTCATGGAAATAATGAGTGTTAAAAGGATTATCGATCCAAGATGTTTCAATGAGCCTCGAATGTGAAGAGGGAAATCGTAAACCATGATCTTGGGGGTTCTCAAATCAGGATAAATTATATGGGATAAAATCAAAGGAATGACCATGGACCATTTTTGAAAATTGGTTTCTAGCATAATTTTCTCATGGATTATGGAGATAGAAGAGGTCTCTCCTAAGGATGAACGTGCCTCTGGTTGACAGGCACTTTGTGTAGGAGACTTATGCAAAGCCAATATGGGGATTATCAATGCATAATCAAACAAAGGTGTAATCCATAATCTAACATCCTATTATCAATGGATAAGTAATGTTTGTGGAGATTAAAAATTTCCAAGGATAAGGAGTATGATATGTGTAAGGAATTCGTTTGATCACACAAGAAGCATTTAGACTAGCATTGGCCATGAAGTGTGAAGTTCCCTATATAAATCTAGATCATATTTAGGGAAGGGGTGTTTTTTTTGTAAAATATGGTTGGGCCAAGACAAAGTATTCGGGCATCTCTACATATCCTGTGTGGATGGGAATCAAGCCACATGTAGTTTTAAAAGATGACATGGTAGAAGACCGATGCCAGAAATGGGGGAATCCTCTCTGCAGAGGACATTGAGGAATCCCATGATTGTCTATATTTATGGGAATGGGTAAGGCTACCATTTATCATTGTGTGTTGAGGACATCTTCATGTGTTCATCACATACTTGGTCACATAAGTCATCCCGGATTTTCCACGGGGTAATGCTGCAATTTATCATTGGATAGTTTTGGCCATCATGGGGTAAAAATGTCCTAAATAAGCTTCTGTGGATAGAAATAAGTGACGAACCAATGAAAAAGGAGGCCCAAGGGACCCTTTTCCACAAACTCTCAATACATATTGCACAGGGGACACTGTCATGATACTAAAGGGAAAGGAATTCGTGATGAGTTGATAATGAGGCTGGACACAGAAAAAGGGACTCTGGCATCTCTATATATCCCATCAGGTTGGGAATCATGACATACAAATTTCTGGAGAACTATAAGTTAGAATACCAACTTCTGGTTTGTGTCCTCTCTAGTGAGGACATTAAAACAACTCGCATTTGTGACATGAGTCATCCCATGTTTATTACATAAGGAAAGTCTATAGTTTAACATTGTATGCCAAGGAAATTTACCATGCAGTTTAACATCATGAATCAAGGACTTTCTATAACACCCAAGCTTCCATGGTACCTTTCCCTTTGAATAATGCAGTAGCTTGCATTGTACGTAACTTGGAGTTTTAACACACCATGACCAATCAAACTATCGGTTATGAATAGCAATACCCACTTTTAAAAAATTTATAAATTTTATTTTTCAAAATTCACTTCATTTTTGAATTTGGAATATCTAAATTATCTTAGGGTGAATTTTTGGTATTTTTCTGAAAACTTTCAATTTTTGATGAATAGTGAAAAATACTGTGTTATTTTTTAAAACCGACTTTTTATTTAAATAATTAGTTATATTATTTTAATTTATTTTAATTTATTTTAGGTATAAATAGATACATAATACCTATATATGTTCAATGTAATTCATTGGAGTAACTTTATAATAATTTTAGATATATAACATTTTATTGAACTTTTTACCATCTTTTACCCACCTTCTAGGAGCATTTACAAAATTTCATAAAACTTAATTTTACCGCTTCTGTGAGTTTAATTTCAAAAATATTAGAGACATCGTTGACATCAGTAAATAAAATTCTCTTCAATAAGATGAAAATAATGTTTTGGGAATAGTAACTTTTGACTTTTATTTACCACGGTTAAAAGTAAATTGAGTAATTAAGGTTAAAAATGATATTATAATTACCATAACACATGTCCAAATTCTATTGGATAAGTTTAGTTAAACCTAAAACACCTTATGAATAAAATATGATTCTTTTGGTCCACTTGGATTAGATTAGAACATTTATTATTATTTTATTTAAAGAAGAGTTAAAAGAGTAAAATTAAAAGTTTAATAACTAAACCATTTTTAATATAGGGTTACACACAATATAAATTCTACTATAAATATTCATTAGAAATATAAAAATATTTCCTACATAATGATATTTTATTTATAATTTTTAGACATTAAATAATTTAATGTATTTATGACACCATGATGATGCAGTAATTATCTTAATAATGAAATATTAAAATAATTGATATTATAAATATCCAAATAAATGTAAATTGAGACTTCTGATAAATTAAAATAATTTTATAGTTTAATATGACATGTTAAGGTTGATTAAATAAATTTTATTCTAAGTGATAAAGTTTTTATGGCTTTCAAAAAAATCAAATACTAAATAGTGTCAAAATTGACATAATTGAGTTTTTAAAACAAATACTATATTTTTAATTGATATAATATTCCTAAAAATATAAGGTTCATCCAAAGGACTTAGATAAGGTTATATATATTAATAATTAACCACATGGGGTTTTCCTGGCTTTTTATAGTAAGTTTATTAGCGATATAAAATAAAAATTCAAAGAGACATGGTAAATGTCAAACTATTTAACTTAGAGTTAAATATAAAAGATAAGTTTAATATAGTGACCTAAAACTATTCAAAACCTATTTTATGAGATTTTTTTGACCCATTCCCACCTTATAGTTGAAATAAATCATTTTTGAGCCATCAGAAACCGAAAATTATTTTATTATAAAATAATATTTCAAGCATTTCCTAAAGTGACCCTCACCTCTCTTATAAAAGGGTACTTCCCCTTCTCTTAATTTCACACCTCCAAAGCCATTTGGCTCAGAAAAAAACCTACCAAAATATCCTCCCAAATTTACTCCCTTCATCCTAGAGTCCTTCCTTTGGTCATAAAGCTAACCTAAATAGCCCTTTTGATCAAATCAAAAGGAAGAACCCGAAGAAGAGGTAAATATTTCATCACCTCTTTCAGGTTCTTTTCTTCTTCCACTTCCTCTTTCTTTGTTGTTTCAAATTTAAAATAATAACTCCAGTATATTATATATACTATGATGTCATTATAAAAATGTTACAACCATATTCATTATTCTATCCATCATATTAATGATAAAGTCACCATACGTGCGTGCGTACAGCTTACCGTCTCCACGTCGTGGCGTAGTTTGTTATTCAAACACTTCATTATTTGGATGGGTATAATAATGGGTATAGCTAATGTAAATAATAAATATAACATGTTAATGGTTCTGTATATATGATATATCATCAAATTACATATGATTTCACCATCAATATAATTATATTTTCGCTCGTGCGTACGTACGGATTACCGTCTCCACGAACGTGACGAGATTCATTCCCCATCGTAATCACTCAAGAATAATTTTCATTTTATGATTAAAAATAATTTTTATGAACATAATATAATTATTTATATGAATGAAATTCATCCTATCCATAACAAATATGACTTACGTAACCAAGAATATAAATGAAAATGAATCAGTTAACACCCGAAATGATGATACTACTAAAATATTATTAAGAAAGCAATATTATAAGATCATATATGATATAATATTTATGTATATGATTCTTTTATAATTTAATAACAATTTTTTAACTATTATACATAAGTTTAACATACCATCAACTAAGTAAAAGTACAAGGTAAGGGTTAATTTCACAATCTCTTTATTATCCGAGGTTGTTTTTACGTAAGTATCTACTGGGAGCTCTTTATCATCCACATCTATGTTTCTTAAAAATGTATTTCAAAACATTTTTAATATTTACTATACTATGGGTTAAATTCATTTATACCCTTGTTTTACTTTTTATAAAATGTTTTTAAATGAATCTTTTCGTCGTTTTCCAAACAAAGTACTTTATGACCTTTTCGACAAAATTAAGGTAAGAATGGCTTTTTTTAACTTATACGGTGGGTGTGGATATTTTTCGCCGTTATATCATCGTAGAAGATTCCCATACAATCTTATAAGAATATTTTCAAAATAATAGTTTTCTTTTATAATTATGTGACTTTTAAATGATTTAAAAACAGAAAGAGGTATTTATTTCAAATAGTTTTCATTTCATATATGTCAACATCCCTCAATGGATTTTAAACTTGTTTGAAGTTGATTTATTATGATAAAAATCTTCCATATTGTATTGATTTTTTTGTGATATGTTTGACTATGGATGTGTTATTTTAACACCATTCATGGGTTATGGATAAAGTATTGGCATTTTGTATGCTAGTTTCAATACGAATGTTTATGTTATGTTTAAACCTTTTCATATGAGGAATGAATTGGACTTAGTAAGTGATGGGTGGAGCCCACTATATCTCCTCGATGCATCGGTAGGTCTCATGAGACAAATTAGTGTCTTGGCACAAGGCCTTGAAAAAATCTTATTTGTAGTCTTTCCACAAGGCCTTGACTATGTGGTTATGAAGTATGGCATTATTCATTCCATCATTATGAAAGTGGCTATTGATATTTCATGTGATTATTTGACTAGTAGAATATCCATGTGAATAATTAAATGGAATTATTTGATTTTATCTTTTCCATATTATTCTGAAGTTTAAGTTTAAAAGGCTTTTGTTTTAGTCTTATACATTGCCTTAAATGTTTATGCTTATTTATGAAAGTTTCCACTATATTGTTATCCTTAATGAGCATCTCAGCTCACCCCTTTCTATGTTTTATTTTTTCCAAGATGTGAAGAAATATATTATGGTTGAACTATAGGGATAGGATAAGGATATAAGTGTGGTCAATGGGGAAAAAATGTTTTTGATGTTTTTATTTCATGATGTAATGTTAAACTTATGAATGTATCTAGTACTTCCAAGGCTACTAAACTTATTTGTATTTCGAGACCTGATTCATTATATCATGGAAATGTTATGTAATAATGCACTGAATCTAGGTGACTAGGGTCAGGGCATTATAGTTGGTATCATAGGAAGTTTAGTACAAACCTTGGAAACTATATTTAGATTAACTCTGATTAGAGCACATTACCCTAAGATGGACTTTGAGGATTGGTATAGAAGAACTTCCTAGAATTATGGTAATGTAGATATTTTGTGTATTTTACAAGCAATACATCCCTGTATAGATACGTGCAGGTAGAGGCAGCTCTAGAAAATATGTACCTAGGAGTGAAAACTCCGATAAGGAGTTTTGGGCTTCACCTGGGGTATCCTGGTACATGACAGCGAGCCTTGATGCACTCTTGGTTACGACACTCCAGGGGGATATTATTAGGATAATCCACATTTTCTTTACAAACAATTATGAAGGATTTATGTGTATATACATCCTCAAAGAAAACATTTTTTATGATTATGTATTATATCCATAAATTGTTCAATTTATGTTAAGTGTTTTACAGGTTTGGAATTATGTATTGCGATTCATAAACTAATCTAATGTCATTGTTTAGAAATGGCACCTAGTGGAAGGAATGGAAACCATATCAATGAACATAATTCATGTAGGTATTTCCCTCCTACTCAAGATAATTATAGTGGGGCTGGTGATTCAACTGGTGCTGATCAGCTTATCACCATACTAGGACAACTCACTCAGCTTATGAATAATAACCTTACCCATATGGAGCACCCTGATCCACAATGTGGAGGATCAATGTTAGACCTCTTCATGAGGCCACAACCACCAACATTCAATGAGAGTACAAATCCATTGGTAGCTAAGAAATGAAAAAATTCCTTAGAGAAAATATTTCATGATTTGGGGAGTAGCGAAAGGGAAAAAGTTTTCATGGCAGTTTATCACCACACAGGAGATGAAGATCAATGGTGATCATTAATAAAAAACAAAAATGAATATGAAGAAGTATCGAACATGTAATTGAGGGAGTTTTAACAGATTTTCTTAGAAAAATACTTTCCTCATGACCATCGAGCAGATGTGGAAAGACAATTTCTGAGTCTGAGGCAAAAGGAGGATGAGAATGTCGCAAAGTATGAGGCTAACTTTACAAGGTTAGAAAGGCATGTAGCAGATTATATACGTAATCTAAGGAGTAAGAATGATCGATTATTTGATGGGTTAAAACCATTTCTCCATCGATCATTGGTCTCACAATCCTTCTCATCATACGAAGATATTGTCTCATGCGCTATCAAGACAGAAAAAGAATTCTCTAAGTCTTATGGCTTCAAAGCAAAACAAGAGAAGAGGAGATCTAATGATCACTCTAGAAATGGAAATAAGTGGAATAAGGTAAAAGTTGAATATACATCCTGTGGTAAATGTGGAAAGAAAAACCCTGGTACTTTCCTGAAGGGGGTGGGATTCTGTTACAAGTGTGGTAAAAAAGGCCACCAAGATCATGATTGAAAGGGAATGAAAGAGGCTGTCAATGTTGAATACTAAAATTTTAGAGAAAGGGGACATTATGCAAATGAATTTCCTATGTGACAAGGGAACTTACCTTAGAAAAGGACAAGGGATCAAGTCCAAGATTATTCAATCACTTCTGCTGAGGTTGGAGCTCCGAAAGATGTGGTGGCTGGTAGTTTAATGGTTTCCTCAAGTTTAGCCAATGCTTTATTTGATTCTGGATCATCACATTATTTCATATCTTCCAATTTTGTTAAGAAAATTAGATATTTTCAATTTGACTTAACAAGGGAGTGGTCAGTCAAAAATCATAAGGGAAGTATCATTGCCACAAAGTTTTGTGAATCAGTTCCCATTAGGGCATAAAATGTTCTTTATCTGCTAATCTAATCATCATACCCATGATTGAATTTTATATAATTCTCAGAATGGATTGTTTTTCAAACCATGATGCAAAAATTTATTATAAGAAGAAGGAGGCTACAATTTTCAATGATGATAAGGAGTACCTTATCTTTAGAGGAGAAATGTTACCACCTAATTCTTATCTAGATCCACCCCCTGTAGCTCTACTAAATTAAATTAATGGGGAGGAAGAGAATGAAATAATTATGGGTGAGGAAAAGAATGTTTGAATAGAGGACGTACCAATTGTGCAATAATATGTTGATGTGTTTCCATTGGATTTACCTGGACATCCTCCCGAACAAGAAATTTAGTTTTCCATTTATTTAATTCGTGGTTCAAAGCCCATATCGAAGACCCCTTATAGAATGGTCACTGTGGAATTAGTGGAACTAAAGAAACGACTAGATGAATTGATTAATAATAAATTTATTTTCCCTAGTGTTTCTCCATGGGGAGCCCCTATCCTTTTTGTTAAGAATAAAGACGGATCTATGAGGTTGTGCATTGACTACAGGGAGATAAATGGTATAACAATAAATAACAAGTATCCTCTACCTCACATTGATGATTTATTCGTCCAACTTCATGGAGCCCAATATTTTTCAAAGATTGACCTTCGATCTAGATATCATCAGTTGTTTGTGAAGAAGGAAGACATTCCGAAAAGATAATTTTTCACTAGGTATGGGCATTACGAGTTTACAGTAATTCCTTTTATATTGACTAATACACCCTCTGTCTTCATGGATCTAATGAATATATTTTTCAAGGAATATATTGATGACTTTACAGTGGTATTTATTAATGATATCTTGGTATACTAAAAAATATACAAAGATCATGAAAATCACTTGCGCACTATTCTGAAAACCCTCTAAAGAAATGAATTATATGGGAAGTTTAGTAAATGTGAATTCTGTTTTCAAGAGATTTCTTTTCTTGGCCATATTGTCTCTAAGGATAGAAAATCTGTTGATCCTTAAAAGACCAAGTAAATCCAAGAATGGCCAACACTGATGAGTATAACTAAGGTATGCAATTTTATTGGTTTAGCAGGTTATTATCGATGTTTCGACTAGAATTTTTCCCGGTTGGATAACCCATTAACCAATCTCACATGTAAAGGGGTTAAATTTGTTTGGAAAAAAGAGTGTGAATAATGTTTTGAAGAACTGAATAGAATATTAGTCAATTCTCTTATATTGAATCTACCATTAGGGAACAATGGGTTTGTTATTTATAGTGATGCTTCAATGAAAGTACTTGGTTGTGTCCTTATGCAGAATGATAGATTTATTGCCTATGCATCACGACAGCTAAAATTCATGAGAAAAAATATCCCACTCATGGTCTTTATTTAGCAGTTGTAATCTTTGCTCTGAAGATATGGAGACACTATATCTATGGTGAAAAATGTGAGATTTATACTGATCACAAGAGTTTGAAGTATATTTTATCATAGAAAGAACTCAACATGAGGAAAAGGAGATAGCTTGAACTACTCAAGGATTATGATTGCACAATACACTACCACCCAGGGAAGGCAAATAAGGTGGAATATGCTTTGAGAAAAAAGGATCATGGAGTTTTGAACAAGATGAGAGTTGAAAGGGATCCTATTTTCATGGATCAAGTAAAGATGGATATGGGAATAACCATAGAAGGTGAAAAATCAATACTTTTTCAAATGGTTGCCAAAACATCTTTACTAGAAAGGGTAAAAAGTTCTCAGACTAATGATGAGGAGTTTCAAAAGAAGATTAAAGATGTAAATTATGAGAGATTGAGTGACTTTATATATGAAGATGGAATTTTGAAATTTGGGAAGAGACATTGTATTCCTAACATACCTGATCTAAAAAGGAGATTTTTAGATGAATCTCATATGTCCAATTTCTCTATACACCCTGGGAGCACCAAGATGTATAGAGATTTGAAGAAACATTTTTGGTGGGACAACATGAAGAGGTAGATTGCTGATTTTATGTCAAGATGGATGGTTTGTCAACAAGTGAAAGTTGGAAGGCAACAGCCTAGAGGATTCATGCAACCTCTTCCCATACCTGAGTGGAAATGGGATAATATTACGATGGAATTTGTCATGGGGATACTAAATACTCCTAGAAGGAATGATGAAATATGGGTCATTGTTGATCGTCTTACCAATTCAGCACATTTTCTTGCTATAAGAGAAGATTTACCACTTGAAAGTCTAGCAAGACTATATATTAATGAAGTTTTAAGACTCCATGGTCTACCCCTATCAATTGTTTCTGATCACGATCCCTATTTTACATCAAGATTTTGGAAAAATATTTAGAATGCCTTGGATACTGAACTTCTTTTGACCACTTCCTACCACCCTCAAACCGATGTAAAATCAGAAGGGACTATTAAAACCTTAGAATACATGTTGAGATCTTGCTCCCTTGACTTTCAAGGTATGTGGGATCAATATTTACCTCTGGTAGAATTTTCCTATAACAATAGATTCCATTCAAGTATTGAGATGTCACCATATGAAGTGTTATATGGAAAGAGATATCGCACACTAACTTGTTGGGATGATGTTGGTGAAAGAAAACTCATAGGCCCAGAACTTGTTGAGGAAACAATGAAAAAGGTGAATATTATCCAAACCCACATCAAAGTAGCTCAAAGTAGGAAAAAGAGCTATACCGATAATTGGAGGAAGGATTTGGAATTTCAAGTAGGAGATCATGTTTTCTTGAAGGTATCTCTAGGGAAGGGTTCTATACGATTCGGTAAGAAGGGTAAATTGAGTCCTAGGTACATCAGACCTTTTGAAATTCTAGAACGAATTGGGGCTGTATCTTACCGTTTGTAAATTCTTCCAAGTATCTCCAAAGTTTATGATGTGTTCCACATATCACTGTTGAGAAAATGCATGTCTAACCCAACGCATGTACTCACCTATGAAGAAATTGAATAAGAACCTAATATGCCTTATTGTGAAGAGCCTGTCAAGATTCTTGATACTAGAGAAAAAGTGCTGAGAAACCGAATGACTCATTTGGTAAAATTTCTATGGAGAAACCATAATAAGGAAGAGGCAACATGGGAACCCAAGGAACTTATGATGAAGAACCATACGAATATTTTTATGCAGTAATATTCTAGAAATTTTGAGGATGAAATTATTTTGAGGGGAGAATATAACACCCCAAGATTCCATGGTATGTTTTCCTTTGAATAATGCAGTAGCTTACATTATACACAACTTGGAGTTTTAACACACCACAACCAATCAAACTAGCCGTTATGAATAGTAATACCCACTTTTTGAAATTTTATAAATTTTATTTTTCAAAATGGACTTCATTTTTGAATTCAGAATATCGAAATTATCTTAGAGTGAATTTTTGGTATTTTTATAAAAACTTTGAATTTTTGATGAATAGTGAAAAACATTGTGTTATTGTTTAAAACCGACTTTTTATTTTAATAATTAGTTATATTATTTTAATTTATTTTAGGTAAAAATAGATACATAATACCTATATATGTTCAATGTAATTCATTGGATTCATTTTATAATAATTTTTGATATATAAAATTTTATTGAATTTTTTACCGTCTTTTACCCACCTTCTAGGAGCATTTACAAATTTGCATAAAACATAATTTTACTGCTTTTGTGAGTTGAATTTCAAAAATATGAGAGACACAGTTGACATAATTAAGTAAAACTTGGTTCAATAAGATGAAAATAATTTTTGGGGAATAGTAACTTTTGACTTTTATTTACCACGGTTAAAAGTAAATTGAGTAATTAAGGGTAAAAATGATATTGTAATTACCCTAAGACATGTCCTAATTCTATTGGATAAGTATATTTCGACAAAAAAAACCTTAGGAATAAAATATGATCTTTTTTGTCCACTTGGATTAGATTATGACATTTATTATTATTTTATTTAAAGAAGAGTTAAAATAGTTAAATTCAAAGTTTAATAACTAAACCATTTTTAATATAGGGTTACACACAATATAAATTTGAATATAAATATTAATTAGAAATATAAAATTATTTCCTACATAATTATATTTTATTTATAATTTTTAGACATTAAATAATTTTATTTATTTATGACACAATGATGATGTAGAAATTACCTTAATAATGAAATATTAAAATAATTGATATTATAAATATCCAAATAAATGTAAATTCAGACTTATGATGAATTAAAGTAATTTTATAGGTTAATATGACATTTTAAGGTTGATTAAATAAATTTTTATTCTAAGTGATAAAGTTTTTATAGCTTTCAAAAAAATCAAATACTAAATAGTGTCAAAATTGACATAATTGAGTTTTTAAAACAAATACTATATTATTAATTGATATAATATTCTTAAAAATATAAGGTTTGGAAAAAGGACTTAGATAAAGTTATATATATTAATAATGAACCACATGGGGTTATCTTGTCTTGTTATAATGGGTTTATTAACCATATAATATAAAAATACAAAGAGACATGGTAAATGTCAAACTATTTAACTAAGAGTTAAATCTAAAATATAAGGTTAGTATGGTGACCTAAACCTATCCAAAACCTATTGGTTGAGAGTTTTTCAACCCATCCACACCTTATCCTAGAAATAAATTATTTCGGAGCCATTAAAAACTGAAAATGATTTTATTATAAAATAATATTTCAAGTTTCTCCTAAAGTGACCCTCACCTCTCTTATAAAAGGGTACTACCCCTTATCTTAATTTCACACATACAAATCCATTTTCCTCGGCCAAAACCTGCCCAAATATCCTCCCAAATTTCCTCCCTTCATCCTAGAGGTATTCCTTTGGTCATAAATCCAACCTAAGGATCCCTTTTGATAAAATCAAAAGGAAGAACCCGAAGAATAGGTAAATATTTCATCACCTCTTTCAAGTTCTTTTCTTCTTCCACTTCCTATTTCTTTGTTATTTTAATTATAAAGTAATAATTCCAGTATATTCTATATAATTTGATGTTATTATCAAAATTTTATAACCATATTCATTATTATATCCATCATATGAATGACAAAGTCACCATACGTGTGTATGTACGGCTTACCGTTTCCACGTCAGGGTGTAGTTTGTTATTCAAACACTTAATTATTTGGATGGGTATAATAATGAGTATAACTAATTTAAATAAAAAATATAACATATTAATTATTCTTTATATATGATATACCATCCAATTAAAAACGATTTCACCATCAATATAATGATATTGTCGCTCGTGCGTACGTACGGATTACCGTCTCCACAAACACGATGAGGTTCATTTATCATCGTAATCATTCAAGAATAATTTTCATTTTATGATTAAAAATAATGTTTATGAACATAATATCATTCTGTATATGAATCAAATACATCCTATCCATAACAAACATGACTTACATAACCAAGTATATAAAGAAAAACGAATCAGTTAACACCCGAAACGATTATACTACTAAAATATTATTAACAAAGTAATATTATAAGATCATATATGATATAATATTTATGTATAAGATTATTGTATAATTTAATAACATTGTTTAAACCATTATATAGTAGGTTAACGTACCATCGACTAAGTAAAAGTACAAGGTAAGGGTTAATTTTACAATTAATTTATTATCTGATGTTGTATTTATGTAAGTATCTACTGGGACCTCTTTATCATCCACATCCATGTTTCTTAAAAATGTATTTCAAAACATTTTTACTATTTACTATACTATGGGTTAAAGTCATTTATACCATTGTTTGACTTTCTATAAAATGGTTTGAAAGGAATCTTTCCGCCATTTTCCAAACAAGGAACTTTATGACCTTTTCGACAAAATTAAGGTAAGAATGTCTTTTTTAACTTATACGGAGGGTGTGGCTATTTTTTGTCATTATATCATCATTTAAGCTTCCCAAAAAAGATTATAAGAATATTTTCAAAATAAATGTTTTCTTTTATAATTATGTGACTTTTAAATTATTTCAAAATAGAAAAAGGTATTTATTTCAAATAGTTTTCATTTCATATATGTCAACATCCTTTGATGTATTTTAAACTTATTTGAATTTTATTTATTATGATAAAAATCTTCCATATTGTATTGAAGGTTTTGTGATATTTTTTACTGTGGATGTGTTATTTTAACACCATTCATGATTTATGGATAAAGTATTTATATTTCGTATGTTAGTTTTAATACAAATGTTTATGTTATGTTTAAACCTTTTCATGTGAGGAATTCATTGGACTTAATAAGTGACAGGTGGAGCCTAATATAGATCATCGATGCATCGGTAGGTCTCATGAGACAATCTAGTGTCTTGGCACAAGGACTTAACAAAATCTTATTTTTAATCTTGGCATAAGGCCTTGACTATGTGGTTATGAAGTCTGGCATTATCCATTCCATCATTATGAAAGTGGCTATTGATATTACATGTGATTATTCGACTAGTAGAATATCCATGTGAATAAGTAAATGGAATTATTTGATTTTATCTTTTCCATATTATGCTGAAGTTTAAGTTTAAAATTATTTTTTTAGTCTTATGCATTGCCTTAAATGTTTATTCTTATTTATGAAAGTTTCTATTATATTGTTATCCTTACTGAGCATCTGAGCTCACCCCTTTCTATGTTTTATTTTTCCTAGGATGTGAAGAAATATTTCATGGTTGACCTGTAGGGAGAGGATAAGGATATAAGTGTGTTCAATGGGGAAAAATGTTGTTGATGTTTTTATTTCATGATGTAATGTAAAACTTATGAATATATCTAGTACTTCCAAGGCTACTAAACTAATCGGGCTTTTGGGACATGATTCCTTTTATCATGAAAATTTTATGTAATAATGCACCAACTCTGGGTAACTGGGGTCGTGGAGTTATAGTTGGTATCATAGGAAGTTTAGTACAAACCTTGGAAATTAGATTTAGATAAACTCTGATTAGAGCACATTACCCTAAGATAGACTTTGAGGATTGGTATAGAAGAACTTCCTAGAATTTTGGTAATGTATAGATTTTATTTATTTTCCAAGAAATACATCTCTGTATAGATTCGAGTAGGTATATGCGGCTCTAGCATAGATATACCTAGGATTAAAAACTCTAACAAGGAGTTTCGGGCTTGACTCGGGGTATCTTGGTACATGACAACGGGCTTTGCTGCACTCTTGGTTATGACACTCCTGGGGGATATTCTTAGGATAATTCACATTTTCTTTAGAAACCCTTATGAAGGATTTATGAGTATATACCTCCTCAAAGAATACATTTTTTATGATTATGGATTATATCCATAAATTTTTCAATTTATGTTAAGTGTTTTAAAAGTTTAGAATTATGTATTGAGATTTACAAACTAATATAGTATATGCCATTGTTTAGAAATGGAGCCTAGTGGAAGGAATGGAAACGGTATCAATGAATGTAATCCATTTAGGGATTCCCCTCTTAATTAAGATAATTATAGTGGATCTGTTGATGCAACTGGTGATGATCAGCTTATCACCATACTAGGAAAACTCACTCAGGTTATGAATAATAACCTTACATGTATAGAGCACCCTAATCCACAACGCGGAGGATCAATGTTAGACCACTTCAAGAGGAAACAACCACAAAAATTCAATGGGAGTAAAAATCCATTAGTATCTAATCAATGGATAAATTCCTTAGATAAAATATTTCATGCTTTGGGGAGTAGTGAAAGGGAAAAAAGTTGTCATTGCAATTTATCGCCTCACGGGAGATGAAGATCAATGGTGGACACTAATACAAAACACAAAGGAAGATGAAGAAGTATTGAACATGGAATAGAGGGATTTTAAAGATATTTTCTTAGAAAAATACTTTCCTCGTGACCATCGAGCAAATATGGAAAAACAATTTCTGAGTCTGAGGCAAAATGAGGATGAGAATATCGCAAAGTATGAGGCTAACTTTACAAGGTTGTCAAGGTATGCAGCAGATAATATACATAAACCAAGGAGTAAGATTGATTGATTCTTTTATGGGTTAAAACCATTTCTCCATCGAGAATTAGTCTCACAATCCTTTTCATCATACAAAGATATTGTCTCATGCGCTATCAAGACAGAAACGGAATTCTATAAGTCATATGACTTCAAAGAAAAGAAAGAGAAGAAGAGATCTGCTAATCACTCTGGAAATGGAAATAAGGGGAATAAGGGAAAAGTTTAATATCCATACTATAATAAATATGGGAATAAACACGTTGTTACTTGCCTGAAAGGGAATGGGAGTCTGTTACAAGTGTGGTGAAAAGGCCCACAAGCTCGTGATTGCAAGGGAAAGAAAGAGTTTTTCAATGTTTAATGCTAAAATTTTAGAGAAAAGGGACATTATGAAAATGAATATCCTATGCACCAAGGTAACTTTCCTCAGAAAAGGCCAAGGGATCAAGTCCAAGCTTATGTGATCACTACTGCTGAGCTTGAAGCTCTAAAAGATATGGTGGCAGGTAATTTAATGGTTTCCTCTACTTTATCCTATGCTTTATTTGATTCTAGATCATCGCATTGTTTCATATTTTCCCAGTTTGCTATGAAAATTAGATAATTTCAATTTGAATTAACATGTGATTTGTCAATCAAAACTCCTAAAGGAAGTATCATCGCAACAAAGTTTTGTGAATCGGTTCCCATTAGAGCATATAAATGTTCTTTATCTACTGATATCATATTCATACCCATGATTTAATTTGATATAATCCTCAGAATGGATTGGATTTTGGACCATGATGCAAAAATTTATTGTAAGTAGAAGTAGGTTACAATTTTTGATGATGAAAAGGATTACCTTATCTTTAGAGTAGAAATGTCACCACTTGATTCTTATCTAGATCCACCCCCAGTAGCTCTACTAAATTCAATTACTGAGGAGGAAGAAAATGAAATAATTATGGGTGAGAAAAATAATGTTCGAATCGAAGACGTGCCTATTGTGCAAGAATATGTTGATGTGTTTCCATAGGATTTACCCGGAAATCCTCTCGAATGAGAAATTGAGTTTTCAATTGATTTAATTCCTTGTTCAAGGCCCATATCAAAGACCCCTTATAGAATGTCCACTGTGTAATTAGTGTAACTATAAAACAACTATAGGAATTGATTAATAAGGTATTTATTCACCCTAGTGTTTCTCCATGCGGAGCTCTAATCCTTTTTTTAAGAAGAGAGACGGATCTATGAGGTTGTACATTGACTATAGGCTGATCAATGCTATAACAATAAAGAACAAGTATTCCCTACCTCACATTAATGATTTATTCAACCAACTTCATGGAGCTCAATATTTTTCAAAGATTGACCTTTGATATGGATATAATTATTTGTGTGTGAAGAAGGAAGACATTCTAAAAATATCATTTTGAACCGGGTATGGTCATTAAAAGTTTAGAGTAATGCCTTTTAGATTGACTAATTCACCCTTGTCTTCATGGATCTAATGAATGGAGTTTTAAATGAATATATTGATAACTTGGTAGTGTTATTTATTGATGATATCTTGGTATACTCAAAAATATACAAAGATCATGAAAATCACTTGCGCACTATTCTGAAAACCCTCTGAAGAAATGAATTATAAGGGAAGTTTAGCATGTGTGAATTCTAGATTCAAGAGATTTCTTTTCTTGTTCATATTATCTCTATGGATAGAATCTATGTTGATCCTTAAAAGACAAAGTCAATGCAAGAATAGCCATCACCAATGAGTATAACTGAGGTACGCAGTTTTATTGGTTTAGCAGGTTATTATCGACATTTCATCCAGAATTTTGCCCAGTTGGATAACCCATTAACCAAGCTCACACGTAAAGGGGTTAAATTTTTTTGGAAAAAAGAGTGTGAAGAATGTTTTGAAGAACTAAAGAGAAGATTAGTCAACTCTCCTATCTTGACTCTACTATCAGGGAACAATGTGTTTATTATTTATAGTGATTCTTCAATGAAAGGATTTGGTTGTATCCTTATGCAGGATGATGGAGTTATTGCCTATGCATCATGACAGCTAAAAATTCATGAGAAAAACTATCCCACTCATGATCTTGAGTTATCAGTTTTAATATTTACTCTGAAGATATGGAGACACTATCTCTATTTTGAAAATGTGATATTTATACTGATCAAAAGAGTTTGAAGTATGTTTTCTCACAGAAAGAACTCAACATGAGGCAAAGGAGATGGATTGAACTACTCAAGGATTATGATTGCACAATACACTACCACCCAGGGAAGGTAAATAAGGTGGAAGATGCTTTGAGTAGAAAGGATCCTGGAGTTTTGAACAAGATGAGAGTTGAAAGGGATCCTATTTTCATGGATCTAGTAAAGATGGATATGGGAATAACCATGGAAGGTGAAACATCAATACTTTTTCAAATGGTTGTCAAACCATCTTTACTAGAAAGGATAAAAAGCTCTCAGACTAATGATGAGGAGTTTCAAAATAATATTAAAGCTGTAAATGATGTGATAATGAGTGAATTCATATATAAAGATAGAATTTTGAAATTTGGGAAGAGACTTAGTATTCCTAACATACCTGATCTAAAAATGGAATTTTTGGATGATGCTCATAGATCCAATTTCTTTATACACCCTGGGATCACCAAGATGTATAGAGATTTGAAGAAACATTTTTGGTGGGACAACATGAAGAGAGATATTGTTGATTTATGTCAAGATGCATGGTTTTTCAACAAGTGAAAGCTGGAAGGCAACAGCCTGGAGGAGTCATGCAACCTCTTCCCATACCTGAGTGTAAATGGGATAATATTACGATGGATTTTTTCATGGGGCTACCAAAGGCTCCAAGAAGGAATGATGCAATATGGGTCATTGTTGATCATCTTACCAAGTCAGCCCATTTTCATGCTATAAGAGAAGATTTTCCACTTGAATGTCTAGCAAGACTATATATTAATGAAGTTGTAAGACTCCATGGTGTACCCCTATCAATTGTTTCTGATCGCGATCCCCATTTTACATCAAGATTTTGGAAAAGGCTTCAGAAGGCCTTGGATACTGAACTTTGTTTGAGAACTACATACCACCCTCAAACCGATGGACAATCAGAATGAACAATTCAAACCTTAGAAGACATGGTGAGATCTCTCTCACTTGACTTTCAAGGTATGTGGGATCAATATTTACCTTTGGTAGAATTTTCCTATACAATAGCTTCCATTCAAGTATTCAGATGGCATCATATGAAGCATTATATGGAAAGAGATGTTGCACACCAACTTATTGGGATGATGTTGGTGAAAGAAAACTCGTAGGCCCATAACTTGTCAAGGAAAGAATGAAAAGGTGAAGATTATCTAAACCCACATCAAAGCAGCTCAAAGTAGACAGAACAGCTATGCCGATAATCGGAGGAAGGATTTGGAATTTCAACTAAGAGATCATGTTTTCTTGAAGGTATCTCCATGGAAGGGTGTTATACAATTCGGTAAGAAGGGTAAATTGAATCCCAGGTACATTGGACCTTTCAAATTCTAGAACGAATTGGGGTTGTAGCTTACTGTTTGTCAATGCTGCCAAGTCTCTCCAAAGTTCATGATGTGTTCCACGTATCATTGTTGAGAAAATCCATGCCTGACCCAACGCATGTACTCACCTATGAAGAAATTGGACTAGAACCTGATCTGTCTTTTTGTGAAGAGCCTATCAAGATTCTTGATACCATAGAACAAGTGCTGAGAAACCAGACAAATCATCTGGTAAAAGTTCTATGGAGAAACCATAAGATGGAAGAGGCAACATGGGAACCCGACAAACTTATGATGAAAAAACACCCGAATCTTTTTATGTGGTAATATTCTAGAAATTTTGAGGATGAAATTATTTTAAGGAGTGGATAATGTAACACCTCAAGCTTCCACGGTATGTTTCCCTTTGAATAATGCAGTAGCTTGCATTGTATGCAACTTGGAGTTTTATCACACCACGGCCAATCAAACTAGTCGTTATGAATAGTAATACCCACTTTTTAAAATTTTAGAAATTTTATTTTTCAAAACGGACTTCATTTTTTAATTCAGAATATTGAAATTAGATTAGGGTGAATTTTTGGTATTTTTCTAAAAACTTTCAATTTTTAATGAATAGTGAAAAACACTGCGTTATTGTTTAAAACTGACTTTTTATTTAAATAATTAATTATATTATTTTAATTTATTGTAGGTCAAAATAGATACATAATACCTATATATGTTCAATGTAATTCATTAGAGTTATTTTATAATAAGTTTAGATATATAAAATTTTATTGAACTTTTTTACTGTCTTTTACCCACCTTCTAGAAGCATTTACAAATTTGCATAAAACATAATTTTACCGCTTCTGTGAGTTGAATTTTAAAAATTTTAGAGACACAGATGACATCAGTAAGTAAATTTGGTTCAATAAGATGAAAACAATTTTTGGTGAATAGTAACTTTTGACTCTTATTTACCACGGTGAAAAGTAAATTAAGTAATTAAGGGTAAAAATGATATTATAATTACCCTAACACATGTTCTAATTCTATTAAATAAGTGTAGTTTGGACAAAAACAACCTTAGGAATTAAATATGATCCTTTTATTCCACTTGGATTAGATTTGGACATTTATTATTATTTTATTTAACGAAGAGTTAAAAGAGTTAAATTCAAAGTTTAATAACTAAACCATTTTTAATATATGGTTACACACAATATAAATTCGACTATAAATATTAATTATAAATATAAAAATATTTCCTACATAATTATATTTTATTTATAATTTTTAGACATTAAATAATTTAATTTATTTATGACACAATGATGATGCAGTAATTACCTTGATAATGAAATATTAAAATAATTGATATTATAAATATCCAAATAAATGTAAATTGAGACTTCTGATGAATCACACTAATTTTCTAGGTTAATATTAAATGTTAGGGTTGATTAAATAAATTTTGTTTGAAGTGATAAAGTTTTTATGGATTTCAAAAAAATCAAATACTAAATAGTGTCAAAATTGACATAATTGAGTTTTTAAAACAATTACTATATTATTAATTGATATAATATTCCTAAAAATATAATGTTTGTCCAAAATAATTAGATAAGGTTATATATATTAAAAACTAACCACATGGGTTTCTATTGTCTTGTTATATTAATTGTATAAACCATATAATATAAAAATACAAAGAGGCAAGGTAAATGTCAAACTATTTAACTAAGAGTTAAATCTAATAGATAAGGTTAATATGGTGACCTAAATCTGTCCAAAAACTATTGGTTGAGATTTTTTAGACCCATCCCCACCTTAGTCTCAAAATAAATCTTTTTTGAGACATTATAAACTGAAAATGATTTTATTATAAAATAATATTTCAAGCTTTTCTTAAAATGACCCTCACCTCTCTTATAAAAGGGTACTTCCCCTTCTCTTAATTTCACACCTCCAAAGCCATTTGGATCAGCCAACCCCTGCCCAAATATCCTCCCAACTTTCCTCCCTTCATCCTAGATGCCTTCCTTTGGTCATAAATCCAACCTAAGGATCACTTTTTATTGAATCAAAATGAAGAACCCAAAGAAGAGGTAAATATTTCATCACCTCTTTCAAGTTCTTTTCTTCTTCCACTTCCTCTTTATTTGTTGTTTCCATTCTAAAATAATAACTCCAGTATATTCTATATACTGTGATGTTATTATAAAAATAGTATAACCATATTCATTATTATATCCATCATATGAATGACAAAGTCACCATACGTGCGTACGTACAGCTTACCGTCTCTATGTCATGGTGTAGTTTGTTATTCAAACACTTCATTATTTTGATGGGTATAATAATGTGTATAACTAATGTAAATAATAAATATAACATTTTAATGATTCTTTATATATTATATTCCATTAAATTACATACTATTTCACCATCAATATAATGATATTGTCGCTTGTGCGTACGTATCGATTACCGTCTCCACGAACGCGATGAGATTCATTCCCCATCGTAATCATTCAAGAATAATTTTCATTTTATGATTAAAAATAATGTTTATGAACATAATATAATTCCGTATATGAATCAAATACATCCTATCCATAACAAACATGACTTACGTAACCAAGCATATAAAGGAAAATGAATCAGTTAACACCCGAAACAATGATGCTACTAAAATATTATTAACAAAGAAATATTATAAGATCATATATGATATCATATTTATGTATATGATTCTTGTATAATTTAATAACAATGTTTTAACTATTATATATAAGGTTAACATACCAACGACTAAGTTAAAGTATAAGATAAGGGTTAATTTCACAATCTCTTTATTATCTGATATTGTTTTTATGTAAGTATCTACTGAGACCTCTTCATCATCTACATCCATGTTTCTTAAAAATGTATTTTTAAAAAAAATACTATTTACTATACTATGGGTTAAATTAATTTATACTCTTGTTTTAATTTTTATAAAATGGTTTGAAAGGAATCTTTCTGTCATTTTCCAAACAAGGTACTTTATGACTTTTTCGACAAAATTAAGGTAAGAATGTCTTTTTTTTAACTTGTATAGCGGGTGTGGATATTTTTCACCGTTATATCATCATAGAAGCTTCTCATACAATATTATAATAATATTTTCAAAATAAATTTTTTCTTTTATAATTATGTGACTTTTAAATGATTTCAAACTAGAAAGAGGTATTTATTTCAAATAGTTTTCATTTCATATATGTCAACATCCTTCGATGGATTTTAAACTTTTTTGAATTTGATTTATTATGATACAAATATTCCATATTATATTTAATTTTTTGTGATATGTTTGACTATGGATGTGTTATTTTAACACTATTCATGTTTTATGGATAAAGTATTGACATTTTGTATGCTAGTTTTAATACGAATGTTTATGTTATGTTTAAACCTTTTCATGTGAGGAATGAATTAGACTTAGTAAGTGATGGGTGGTGCCCGCTATAGCTGCTTGATGCATTGATAGGTCTAATTAGACAAACTAGTGTCTTTGCACAAGGCCTTGAGAAAATCTTATTTTTATTCTTGGCACTAGGACTTGAATATGTGGTTATGAAGTCTGGCATTATGCATTCCATCATTATAAAAGTTGTTATTGATATTGCATGTGATTATTCGACTAGTAGAATATCCATGTGAATATATAAATGGAATTATTTGATTTTATCTTTTCCATATTATACTGAAGTTTAAGTTTAAAAGGCTTTTGTTTTAGTCTTATACATTTCCTTAAATGTTTATACTTATTTATGAAAGTTTCTGCTATATTGTTATCCTTACTAAGCATATGATCTCACACCTTTCTATGTTTTATTTTTCCTAGGATGTGAAGAAATATTTTATGGTTTACCTACAGGGATAGTCTAAGGATATAAGTGTGGTCAATGGGGAAAAAATGTTGTTGATGTTTTTATTTCAGGATGTAATGTAAAACTTATGAATGTATATAGTACGTCCAAGGATACTAAATTGTTCGGTCTTTCAGTACATGATTCCTTGTATCATGCCAATGTTATGTAATAATGAATCGACTCTGGGTAACTGGGGTCAGGGCGTTACACTTTATATAGTTTAACATCACGTTCTAAGTAAATTTACCTTGAAGTTTAATTTCATGCGATCTGGATATAGGTGTCTTGTGATTACATGAAATATTTCTTTAGGAACCTCGTGTTGGTGGCATTTGTGGTAAGATGTCCATCCATAAAGATCAAAGAATAAGATCCATTTAAGTAGTCTCTATGTATGGAATAATGTCCCACCCACTTTGTCTCTATCATTGGGGGTTTCTTTCAGAGTATCATTGGAGTCTTGAGGACCAATACCATCTCTCCCTCAAGGAATGACCAGAGCCTATCTTTTTTGTTAAATTATCATGCGGTCTGGTTTTTGTGGACTTCTAAATGATACAAGATATGTAATTTCTTCTCATATAGTCACTCCAATTCATCTATCCACTTTTGGGAATACTCATATATAGAAACACGAAGTGAGGGAAATTAAACCTTGATGGCCCAGACCGCCTCTATCTTGTATTCTAATGAATATGGGGTCTCTTGTGTGGTAGTGTGGGTTATAGTCTAGTAAGCCCACAAGTCATATAGTATATTGTCCATCCAATGATTTTTATCCTTATTGACCATACTTTGGATTATATTTTATAATTTTTTGTTGAATGCCTCTATTTTTTCATTATCCACTTCATGATAATGAGATAAATGGTTGGACTTGATGTTATACTCCTAATAAAGTCTTCCCAACTCATCAGAGAAAAATTTGGTTCCATTATCCTCTAGTATCATATGAGGACCGCCAAACCCAGTTATGATATTGTCTCTAATGAAGTTTCCAATATTCCTTTCCCTGACTTCTTTGAGGGGTACAACTTCGGACCACTGGGAGAAGAAGTCAGTTGCGGTGAGAATGTACTTGAACAGCTTGGATTTGGCAGGAGGATATGGTACCATGATGTCCATTCCCCATATGGAAAATGGATATTATTATTTATAAGTGTGAAAAAACTTAAAGGGTTGATGAATGAAGTTGGCATGTACCTGGAAGGAATGGAAATTTCTTCTGAATTTTGTGAAATTCTACATCATTGTGGGAAAGTAGTACCCAAGCCTCTGTATTTAATGATAAATATTGAACCCTGACTAGTGGGCATTGTAGGCTCTGGTGTACACTTCTTTTTTGAAAGTAATGGTATTTTCCCCATCAATAAACCCAATAAGGACCCTATCAAGGCCCCATTTATAGAGTACATTTTGATAATTTATGCCATCAGAATGAAAAAAGTTAATTTATCATAGTCTCACTTTCTATTTCCCATCCCTTTCCAATAGGATCACCCCATTTTTAAGGTATTCTATAATGAGTTTCATACAACCGGTCTCATTACCCTTTGGTTTGGGGATGTGATTGACCTCATTGATCTCCTGCATGTTGTTGTGAACAAAAGGTGACACCATTCAGTGGTGCACAATGTTGATGACTTTTTCACTTTGGTCTGGATCTACGAAAGTTGTATCTATATTTTCTAGGGAATAATCTTAGGCCTTTTGTTAGTGTGGGATGTGAACCAATTTCAGTTCTGAGGGGAATTCTTCCATCAATCATCATAAATAGTCATGTAGGGGGGTCAACACTTATTTTCTGATTGCATAATAACTACTGGACTTCTTGATGACCAATCATGAATCTCCCTTTATCTTTAAGTTATTTAATAGTACCCAAACTACCATCTCTATCCCTATAATGAGGGCATGATATTCTTCTTCATTATTCTCACACCCTTTTGACAGAATGAAGGAGTAGGGTAGATCTTCCTTTACTAGGGAAATGATCACGGCTCCCAACCCAACTTTTTTGGGCTTGGGGTCTTCTATCCTCTTCTTTTTTGGCTTCAGGACATGAAATCAAAATACATATCTCATATATGGGGCCTTCATGAATGGAGAATATCTCTTCATTGGGAAATTTAGTATCCAATGACGTCATTTCAACCAAGGGATTTTCTATAATGAAGTCTTCCAACACCTGTCCTTTTACTGATTTCTAGGGAGTGAATTGAATATCAAAATATTGTAGGATGACTTCCCATTGTGACAGATAACCATCCAACATAGGATGGCCAAGAATGTATTTGAGCAGGTTGCTATGAGAGACCAAATGGAAATTGTGATGTTATGGGTAATTCCTCATTTTATGGACTGCAAATATTATCACCATACAACTCTTCTCAATATCTCAATAATGAGTCTCAATATCAAAAATTCTTTAAAAGAGGTAATAAAGGATTTTTTCACTCCCGATGTCATTTTTTGTACAAGGAAGGCACTCGGTGATCGCTATAGGGATTTCACATAAAAATGATTGGTCTTTCTTCAACAAGAAGCATTAGCACTGGCAGGTTCAAAATTTATTTCTTGATACTTTCAAATACCTCCTAATAGTCATCAACCCACTAATATGTAACCCCCTTTTTCATCAAAATTATGGATAGAAAACATTTTCCTGCAAGGTTGGCTATAAATCACTGAATGTAGTACAAGTTTTCTTGAATACCTCTCAACTATTTGAGGTTTCTAGGAGGTGAAATGTTAAGGATAGACTTTATATTTTCAAGTTCTACTTCGATACCATGATGACATACCATGAAGCAGAGAAATTTCCCTAAGGAAACACTGAAATAACATTTCAAGTTGTTCATTTTGAGGTTATGTTGTCACAATTTACCAAATATGGTTTCAAGTTCATCAAGGTGGTTATGTAGTTTTTGAAATTTAATCACCAGATCATCAATATAGAATTCAACAAACTTTATAAAAAAGGGATTAAAGATGTGGTGCATGGAACGCTGGTACGTAGTACTAGCATTCTTCAAACTAAAGTGAGTCCCCCAGTAGAAATATACTACTTGGGGTGATCTAAAAGTAGTGGATTACTCATCTTTAGGAGTGATATGAATTTGGTTATATCCTAAATATCCATCCATGAAGGAAAGGTCTTAATACCTAGTTGTTGTATCATTCATAAGTTCTGTAATTTGAACCAATATTTCATATTTTAGAAAATAATTATTGAGGTCTCTAATGTCAATGAAAACTATTATTTTCTAATTATTATTCTTTACAAAGACTATATTGGCCAACCATTTTGGATATTAGACCTCCTGAATGAATTTTTCCTTGATGATCTTGTCAACTTCAGTTAAATTTTGGTAGTGTGAGTCAGATGTATCATTATATATACCTGTTTATAGAACTAATGGTTCTTTGACAAGCCCAGGTGGTGAGTGGACATCTCGGGATCGAGGCCCAGAATTTCTATGTAATTATAAGTGAACACATCCCAATGTTTCTTTAGAAATGAGGTATATATCTCTTTTTATTTGGAAGACATGGAAGCACTAATCAAAGTGGGTTGAAGGTCCACTTATGTACCCATATTTATCTTTATGACTTCATCAATGATGGTAGAGACACCCTCCTCAAATTTTGGAGGGGAATCCTTGGGGTCAACCTCCTCTTCCCTTTCCTCCTCATCTTCCTCCTGTTCCATAGGTGGATCAAGTAATGGAGTAATCTCTCTAGAGTTAGGAGAGGAATTTTTCTTTTGACATCTATAAGATAAAGCAACTTCATCTTACCAAGATAATAATGTAGGGTATCTTTGAAACTCTAGAGGGGATGGAGTGAGGGATGGAGAAGGAGTATCTTCATCCTCTCTTGGTGACATGACAACGTCTTCTGAATCAGCTAATGAGAAGTTATTTTTTCATATATTAGGTGATAGAATGAGGGAATTTTTATCCATCTTTTACCACTATCTCAAGAGTCAGTGACATTTTCAATTCTTCCAGGCTCAGTTATCAAGTTTAATATCTTAATTTTTTTTTGAATATGTGCCTAAATTTAGACTCATATACTCAAATTGGTTAATGGGTAACATGTACTCTTCGTTGATCTATTTGAAGGATTTGTCTGAGGTCATTTCTAGACTATTTGGGAAAGTGACCCAAGTGACACTTTCAACCATGGGTTGTTTCCCCTCCCTCTGATAGAATCTTGCATTGATATAATGTGACTAGAAAGATTAAAATAGGGCCTTATTAGCGTGAAACATCTTGATTTTTCCATTAATGAAGTATTTGAGGCATTGATGGTATGATGAGAGGATTGTCACATGTTGATGCAACCAAGGCCTTACTATAAAAACATTGAAGTTTGTATCCTTCCGAACAACCAGAAATTCTAATTTGGATACAAGGACTCTAAACTGATCCTTGAGCTTGATTTTTCTTAGGGTATTTTGATCACTTTTTTCATATCCTTATAGCATCGGAGTGGAAGGCGTTAGGTTAGCCTCACTATAGTCAATCCGGTGAAGTATTCAAAGTGGAATGAGATTTAATCCAGATCCATTGTAAATAAATGTTTTTCGTACATCGATACTATTTATCCTTCCATACATGTACAAGGGTATGATGTGTCCATATATAATAGAATATTTATCTTGTTTAGTAAAGGATATAATCACAATACATTCTATAGGATCGATCTATGGTCAATAGATATCAATAGCAGAAACCTCATCTTCAAACTCTTGGGGGATCATAAAAGCCTCTATGAGTGCTTCCTGGAGGTCTTTTGATAAACTTAGGGCATCAAGGATCAACAACTTGGCCATAACCAAGGATAATTGCTTTAATATTTTATACTTTTGGGCTAAAGGATTATGCTTCTTAACGTGGTTATTCTCTTTCATAGAAACTTTTAGATCTTAAGTACTTTACATAGGTGGATCAGCCCTTGAAACAATAGTTGAGGGTGCTCTTGTCCTCGATGGGTTGGGCTGAATAGGTTTTCTTGCCTACCGAGGGTGATCAAACACTTGTACCCATTTTGATTGATATTCTAGGATGATTAAGTCACGGAAGATTTTGGAATATGTAGGGGGTTTCCCTACTCTTACTTTACTTTATAAAATAATCTTATGTGATTTTCCATAGTGTTGACAGTCCGATTAGGGACGTGGCTAGAATTTGGGTTTCTACTGTGGCTGCATCATCCTCTGTACCCTCAGATCCTACGAATACTTCCTTTAGTTCCCTAATCAGGTTATGGGAACTCAGGTTCATATCCATACTCATCATCAGATAAGGGATCCATTAAATGAATAACATTAATGTAATTGAATATTAATTCCTCATTCAATGAGGATTCTGTCTAGCTGACCATTTCTGGTTGTACCATTTCGTGGTGTGGTGCTCATAGTTTCAAACCTAAAGTTATAAAGTTTGAGAGAGTCAAATCCAACTTTTCACCTAGTGTAGGTTCATATTCTTGTGTTTTCTCCCTGCCCTTTAGGCCATGTCATTTTTTAAAAGACTGGAATTTGGAAGACTATGGTTCTGACAGAGTTTGTTGTGCCACCATGGAAGTGGTTGGGGACCTAGCTGATTGCTTCAACTATTCTCAGATGATACAAAGAATTTAGTTGATTATATTTCATGTAATCTAATTTCAAAATTTCTACGTGCCTTTTATAGAAACTTCTTACCACTCACCTCCTTCATCTGGAGAGGTAGTGAAAACATATGATATTTGGGTTGGTGGTTTCCCAAACTTTACTTTCCTAGAGTCTACTATTTTTTGTAGGATCCCTTTGAAAATGAATCATTCTTAAATGGTCTTCCTCATCATTCAGTGAAATGGGAAATAATCTGGTTGACTGTCGAGACCAATTTGATCAGGCCTCTTGGGATTTGTAAAGTGGAGTAAATCATTTTCCATAGCTAATATAAAATAATTGTAGACATACATCTCTCAGAATGAATAAACATTATTCTTTCACTCATATAATTGATTTTTCCTTGGTCCCCTCCACTCGTACTGATGAGGAAGCTATTACTATTGATTCTTAGGGATGATATGGTGCAGGTTTTGGAGTTGGATCAAGCATAGTGGTTGGCTTAACTATAATGGCTATAACCTTTTCCTTTCTTATTCTCTTCCTTGGGGATGATAAAATCATTCGGGACTTGATCTTATTTAGGTGTATAGAATTTTCAATTCTTTTAGAAACTATAGTGAAATCCTAAAACCTACCCATATATCTTATCAGGGTGAGAGGTGTTTGAAACTTTTTTCATAGGTTCTCTATATAGAGAGAAATCAAATCTTCTTGGGGAATCTATAGTTTTAGGATTAGTTTATCCACTTCCACCTAGAAATTAAATCTGATACTTTCTCATTATCCTATTGTTTGTAGTTTGAGAGTTCAATGATCATTGTATTTTTCAGCATTGAGCAGAATTAAAAGAGAAACTATTGATGGAGATACTCCCATCCCTTGATTGACCAAGATGGAAAACCGTTGTACCACACAAAGGTTGGACCTTGTAATGTTTTCATGAATCATCTAAGTTTCACTTCTTGTTGTTGCATAGGGGTCCCCATCATGGGATTACAATGGGGCACAAAATGTGCCAGATACTGCTCTAGGTCTCTTGAGCCATTTAATACTAGAAACTTAGGTCTCCTAAGACTTATTGGGGGTGAGATTGTACTCACCCATTTAGGGTAAGGCTTTCATTCTGGCTATACTAGTTCATGTTGTTCCTATAAATCTTCTGTTCAAGCTTTAAATTATTCTATGGTGTCAATAATCCCTTGGTGAGTGTTTTTTTA
This sequence comes from Viscum album, assembly GCA_963277665.1. Lineage (NCBI taxonomy): Eukaryota > Viridiplantae > Streptophyta > Magnoliopsida > Santalales > Viscaceae > Viscum > Viscum album. Next base: position 224,216,188 of record OY728159.1, read on the forward strand.
AACAAGATATTGAATAGGGGTGGTAATAGGTAGGTAATGATGTGTTGATTATGCCAATATATATAGAATACATTTAGCAAGGGACATTTTTTGAGAGTTCACCTTAATTATTTATGGTTGTTTCCATAATGGAGGGAATTCTTAATATCATTCCATGGTTGCGTCTAGGTAAACTTGCGGCCTAGGCACAACATTGAGTAGATGTTATGGCTCCAATCTCATTAGTATCATGAGCACCTCTAGTTGAGGGGTATATTTTGGGAGGGAGATATGAGGTTCTCCTTTAATGGCATACCCAATGGTAATATTTCTCCTGAGCGGTTATATACTTAACTTCATCACCTCCTATATTTCTAGCTCATATCGAGAAATTATTTCATCCAATTCGAATGATTCAAACTCTCTTGATAAATATTGGGATATTTCTGAGCCTTTATCATTTTTCTTGATAGAAAATCATCAAGGGGGTAGTGGTGAAACATTTTCTAGAGCCCCCATGTTTTTGGTGATCTTTCGATTCCTAGTGTGAACATCTTCTATATTTACCTCAGTGTGGGTTGTGTTTCAAATGGAACCATACTCTCCTTGCTCTTATGTGTTGGCATCATCTTCAGCGTCATCCATAGGAGTGATGACCACAACATTTATCGATGCATAATGAATTAAAGGTGACTTATTGGCCTTCAAATGATAGGAGGGTTGTTTTTTCCTTTTACTAGACCTCTTACCTCCTTTCTGGGATCTTCTTCGATATTTTTGGAAAAGAGTGACTCGGATAGACCCACCTCACAACCTTATCACACATATCCCTTCTAAGGGAAGCAGTTCATGAGACAGGATGAATTGGGAGACCTCATTTTTTGGTGTTCCCCTAAATAGGAAAAGACTTATTTCCATTGATGAGTAATTTGAGGTAAAAATGAACCAAGCCTAGTGGGCTGGGGGTGCCCTCGTTCTTCTGTTTTCATGCCTCTGGATGAATTTATTGGCTTTAAAGGGGTAATTTTTGTCAAAATTCCCCCATCCCTATGGGTTGGGGCTAATCCTATTCTGTGGTGGCTTCTACTACTTCTATTTCTCTCTTGATCTTGTACATCCTCATTCAAACATAAGTCAGGTGAAATGAATGATCTACATGTGAACCACCTACTTTTTAGGGAATCAGTAGTGCCTGATTATTAGATTATCTTAAGAAAGAATCCTACATAATGTTCTTGGGTGCCTGATTTATGAGTTTTTCAATAGCTTTCTCTCATTGTCCCTGATGATTTTGAGACTTATTTAGGGATGATACCTATTGGGTACACCACCTTTCCTGACTGTGAGTCTTTTCAGATAGCTTCCTTGTAGAAATGACATTGTTGTATGTCAACTCTGGTGGATTTTTCTAACTGAGGCATGAGGTGAAATGTAAAGCTCTGTTTTCACCCCATCCTAGTATATGAACACTAGGTAGGACATCAATGATTAAATGACATAATTTATACAATTCATTAATATATTCTAGTTGAATATCTTTATATTGCTTCCCCAATTGTGGTTTTCATGTAGATGTAAGGGCTTCCAAGTCAATTTGATGATGAATCTCTTCTAATACTTAACATGGTTTACATACCCTTCATAAAGAAAAAACTTCACTTTCAGGTGGTGGGTATTTATCCAGAGGATTTTACAAATGTCATGTATGCACTCTTATGAAAATATCTTTGGAATGTTGAATTGGCAAGTCACTGAGGTCCAAAACATCATGGGTATATTATCCATGTCCATTTTTCTTCTCACAATAAAGTATTTTTTTTCTTATTCCGTATATTCCTCCAATTGATCAGCCCAAAATGGGCGCTTCGTAGATATTTTTTCACAAATAGTAGGGATAGTAGGGGTATCATTGGAATGTAAATGATTAATAGGTTGTTCATAGGATTACTATTTCCTTAAACCTTCTTTCAATTGAGAAATAATGTCACTTATCATTGATAGGGTGTTAGGAATGACTAACCCCATATTCCCAAGCACCTCGGAATATGAGGTATTTCTCATATTTGATTAGGTAAGAGGCGGACCTTCTTTCTGATTGATCTTCTATCCATGAGGAGGGTTTTTTGTAACCCATAAAGAGATCAGATATCATGATCGATCGGATTGTGCCTATAAGGAAATACTTCATAGAAACATTTTGTGGAGGACCTCTAGAGATTCTGGTAGCAGTGTTGCGGGGAATACCTTCGTGACTGCTACTTCCACTTCCATAATTTGGTAACAGGTTAGAAAGATCCTGTGATACCATTGATAGATGTTTGAAGGCCTCAATAACTCCATCAATTAATAGAGTATGGGTGTAAGTCTGATCCTAAGTGACCCTCCCATTGTGTGGGTGAGTCACCCTAATTGAGGAGGTAGGGTCGTGCGCCTGAATCCTAGCTATTTTCATTAATGTGGTTATGTCTTTGAAAGTTTATAGGATGTGTTCAAGAGTTTATGTTTGACCTTCTATCATTTCTAGGACATGATGAGAAACATACTTAGTTGGAATGTGGATGTATACTCATTCTGGTGTTAGAGCAGGAATATGAGTCTACCCTCAGTTCACAATTGAGGTATGCCGACTAGGTCCTCCAATTGTCGTTGTATTTGACTGACAGTCTTCATATACATGATCAAGTATATGTATATTATCATTTTTTCCACTATATTTGAATGGTGGTATTAATATGCATGAGCATGGATTTTCATTTGCTCATTGTTGTTCTCCATATTTGATTGGTAGACTTCTTTAGTAGAAAAAAGAATGTTGGCATGTCCCTGGTTATTCGACTATTATCCTCTCTAGGCTTCTCTAGGGGTCTGGGTTCAAATGACTTGGGATGGATCTTATGGGGTAGTGTCCTCTTCATTCCAAGGATGTTAGACCATGCATCATTGGAGGAAGTTATTACTGGTTAGATCCCTCGTACGGGACCCCTGTATCACCGGGATGAAGCCACTAGAGACAACTTAATTAGCCTCCCTGAGGCAATGGAGGAACTCATTGTTGAGTTTTGGGGATATTCTCCTAAAATATTCTGAGATGGCTTCTCATGTCGTAATCTTCTAGACCACCAATCATTGCTGAGCCAACGGTTGGTGGGGTTTCATAAACTAGAGGGAATGTTGTGAATCTTATGGAGTCGAGAGAGTACCATTGAGGTGGCACTCCTGAATTAGTTTATTTAACACCTGGAATTGAAGGAGTTGGGTGGTGATAACATCCTTTGATTGTATGAATATCTATCTTGTATAAAGATCGAGTCATATGTCTTCTCAAATGGGTGGTACACCATTTGGATCGAAGGGAGTTCTTATGAAAGTACCTTTTTGATATGACAAACACAAACAATAAAACCTTGTCAAAGTAGCATCTTAATAAATAAACACATGTGTAATCAATAATTTTGGATCCATGTTTGGACCTATTTCATTTTTTTAGAGTGCAGAAGGGGCCTGAAATGTGGGCGGCACGGTCATCTTGGTCAAGGATTCATGTCGGGTTCACCATTTTTTTTTTCACCCATTTGTGATGGTTCGGTTTCCAATGGAGTTTGTTTATGGAACCGAAAACACCTAGTAGATCTCATATCCATGATAATCATGGATTATAGATTCTTATATCATTTTTCATCATGATACTGGTTTTAAGCCACATAATGGGGTGCTCAAAAATTTAATATCATCCAAGAAGACAAGAATTGTTTTTATGTTAGGATAGGTCCCTGAAATGGGCTTCCTACATATACTTGTGAAAGGAATCAGAATCCATATAGTTCAGTGTCACTTAACAAGGCACGTCATACATTTTAAGTTCATGTGACAAAGACCAAATCATGAAGTTTGACATCATGTGGAAAGGATGTCTAGGTGGAAGGTTCCTAGTCAAGGCTAGTATGGTACTTATGCCGAAGTGACCCGAAAGAACCTAGAAGGGTTTTGGTCCCCTAGGCGGGGGGGCATGATCTTACTGGGAATATAATCCAATAAGGATAGTGATGAAAGAGACCCAAAAAAATATCCCTCTAGGTTGGATATGAACCCACTAGGGATGTAACTTAAAGAACATTAGGGTGAATTTGGGTGTTGGGTTTGGACCTCAGGGAGGCTTCCTACATATCCCAGTTAGTTGGGAATCGAATCTCAAGTAGTTTGTAAATTTGGGGATTACACCTATGGAGGAGGACCATTTGCTTGATTCATCGGAATTATAACCCTTTGAAGGTTTTCCGCATGGGGAATATGGACCTTTTAGAGGATAGTAACATGTTTTGGGGGTTTACACCTAGTAGTAGGCCCATAATTGGATATGGTTGGGGATTATACCGAATATAATTCCCATTGGTTGGGATAATGTGAATTTCATGTTCACCATTAACCTATAATCTCACATGATTCATGCTCGGTGTGAGAAATAAGAGGAAAGTGGTAGATCTAGAAACCACAAAACCTCTTTTTTCTGATGGTAGATAAGGTCGGGGTGATGGGAGAGAGATATATAGGGATATATCGCCTATCTCCTCTCTTTTTTCATAACCTAGTTAGACAAAGAGTGGGAGGGGTGTGACCTTCTGCTAGGGGATTAATCTTAGAGGGTTTCCCTTCTCATTATTTAAGAGAGGATGAGAGAAGGATCCAACACTAGACTTGATAAAATAGAATGGAAAGTATTTCCCCTAAATCTCTAAAATGGGGAGGTCCTTGAAACTACCTCCAAGGTTGGGACCCTCATTACCATGGGAATGTATGATCAAGAACATTTTAAGGACCCCTTTGTTAATTAGGTTACCAATAGGACCTCATTTAACACATGAATGTATGACCGAGAAGGAATGATATTGTACCCTTTTATTTGATCATACATATCTGGTGGTTTTGAGAGAGGCCTTGTCCCGATACCTCACAAGGGATCCCATTTAGGGCTTAGAGCTTCATAGAAAATAGGTTGAAAGAGTACATTAGGACAGTTTGTGGAGGGGATAAGTTGAGGACAAACAATACACCGGAAGAAATAAATGAGAGTGGGAAATAAAAACTCCTTAAGATGCCCCATTCCACATAGCATTTTTTCTCATGTGATGGGGTTTCCTCCATATATATTTTTTCTATATAGTTCTGGGTTCCTTCCATGTATCATTTTTCTATGATGATTTGAGTTCCTTTCATGTAGCATTTTGATATGTGGGAAAGGGATCCTTCCACGTAGCATTTTTCTATGTAGGGTGATTTCCCTCAGATATTTCATCCATATATGTTTTTTGGAATGATTTCCACAAATGATTTTTGGCTATGTAGATGGAAATGTGATTTCCCTTTATAACTTAGTGTTATGTGATAAGTTTTACCTACTCAAAATCAATTTCTCCTGCACCTTTTCTCTATATTTTTTGTTGTCCCTACTAGCTCTCCTTATAGTATTTTTATAGAAGCATGGATGTAACCGCCTTTTGGGATAGTTTAAAATCCATGTTGACCATAGGGATTCTTCGTTTATAGAAGCCCCAAAACTGACATTGCGGGCTTGAAAATGATTTTTCATTTACAAGATCCAGAAAAGTACATTAGGGGGGAATGATTTTTTATTTATGGGATCCCTAAAAGGACGTCACATTATCACAAATAATTTTTCATTTATGGGGCTCCATGCGAAGAGGTAGTCCCCATAGTGATACTGTTATACAGAAAAGAACCCCTCACATAGTGAGGTTGTTATGTGGATCCAAACCATCATTTTCAACTTAACACCCTTTAATAATGTTAAACTCTTTTTTTATGGGTTGATTCTACCCTTACAAAATTAATGATAGTATTTTCACATTCCATGCCAAGTTTTCAGAACCCAACAGTTATAAATGAAAGAATAAATAAATCATCTCACGAAATATCCCTAAGGTTTATAAAAATATAGCCATACAATGGTTGTGGTTATGGGTGATGCTTACATGATGCTTTTATGAACCTCCCTATATCCCAAATATCTCTTCATATTTCTCCTTTGTAATAGAGTTACTTGAATATTAGGGAGAAATGGTGAATCCTATCCATAAAATGGATGATTCAGATTGGCCCATGGATACCTGTGGAGAGAGGATATCTTTAGGTTTCTCTTGTGGTGATATTTATCAATAATATTAAAGGTTGTAGATTTTATATGGTGTAAGGTATTCCAATTTACAATGAATTATTTATTAATGGTTTTTTATAGGTTTTATATTTCTTTCCGAGAGATATGGAATCCCGCCTTTTTCATAACATAACTTTTCATTACATTTTATATACAGAGGATCTTTAAAGTCTAGTGTCTTGGAAATCAGGAACAATAAAACTTGAAAACAACAAAAAACATTATTCTAATCCAATTTTAAGGAATCATCATAAGTTGATCCTAAGTACAACTACTACATCTCATAACCTGGAGACATACATTCAAAGGAAAGGGTGAGCAGAAGGCCCAGTAAGGGTAAACCAGGGAATCAGTTTACTTGTGATATTAATAAAAACTTGAATAAAACATAAATACAAGAGAAATGAAAGAATAGGCATGATAAAATGAAAATAACTTGAATCATAACTTTAATATGTGTAATCTACATTTCATTTATTCGTTTATGAACATATCACCAAAGTTCATCCCCAAGGTGTCATAAAAATTACCAAGGTTATTCACCAAGGTATCGTGAAACTTGTCATCTCCAGAGATTAATTCTTTACCCAATTCATTGGAGCGATATCAGGGAGTACCCTTAATATATGTGATCCACATATATCATAATCAAACATTTCATAAATAACCCAAATAGAATCAAATAAATAGGTTTCATGTCAAAATCGTGATATCTAAAAAGTACTTAAAATCTTGATCGTTGTGTCATTTATAACCCATGGAAAGGGAGTGAGGGTTATATGTATGTCAATTCCAGAATCAAATAGATAAATTATATGTATTGATGAATACCCATGGAAATGAAAATAGATTTGGGTATTCTCATAAATAATCAATAGAATTTCTTGAGTGAAAGAGATAGAAATTTTGAAACAAAATTTCTGTAGCATAACGGCTATATAACATGGTTTTAGAAAACATTGAAAAGAGAGGGGACAAGGGTACCCACTCATAAATAATTCATAATACAGTATGGGTACTGAATAAGACCATGGTATGGATATTTTAATGATATACCACATGAAAAGGAAACATGAAAGAAAAGAGAAGATGCGATTTCTTTTACGAGAAATCCGGCAACCTAACAGCGTCACTTAAAAATTAAAAAAACAAATTGATGAGAGAAGAAAGGGTCTCTCAAAAATTAGAAATGAAATGGACATTAATGAGAACATATAATAACATACCCTCAACATGAAGAGATGTAAATTAGAAGATACAACATAAAGGAAGTCATGACTTAAAAGAGGAGGGTGAAAGGATCCCTTACCTTGAAGAGTAACTTCAAAAGCTTGAAGGTCGGGACCTTGGGAGGCTTGAGGGCACCTTTGGAGGACTCCTTGGTAGGTAAAGAGACCATAACTTAGTTGAGGAGGATTTTTGAATGAAATGGATGTGGGAAAGGCTTGTTATTTATAGGGGAAGTGAGGAAACAAATCATTAATTGCCAAGGGACACCTCATCAGTGGTATTGGAAAACCCATGGGCTTTCCCATAGTATTTTCCCATGGAATTGGACACTTGAGACACCTCACAACTTATATTATTATTCATAAGTCTACCAGAATGATTACATAATTATTACATCCTTAATGATGTCATTAAACACCTGAAACTAAAAACTGTATTTTCACTATTCACCGAAAATTCAACTTTTTCAGAAAAATCCCCAAATATCACCTTAACCTAATATTGATTCTCTGAATTAACAAATGAACTATATTTTATAAAAATAATTTTCTAAATATTTTTAATTTAATTTTTAAATAAAAAACACTATTTACCCTAGAAAAACTAATACTTAACTAATAATTCTTGAAACAGTTATTTGCTTATTTTATTGAATCACATTACCTAATAAAGGTGCCTAAATTATATTAATACTTTCTTATGTGAGGTTACTTAATCCATTTGGTCACATTACTATTCATAAGTATAAAATCACTATTCATAAATTACTATTCACCAAAAATTAAGTTGATATTATTAGACTCTAAATTTCTTACTGAAAACTAATGTAGAAGACCATTTTTTAAAAATCATTACACATTATTAATTATTTATGGTTTACATATATATTTTAAAATATCCTTTTTTTTCAAAAAACATCAATAATATACATCCTATATTTATTCGGACATTTGAAAATTCCCAGACTTCACCATAAGAAGAAATCGCAATTTTTATTTATATCAATGGATTACATAAAGAAGATAAGGTCTTGTTACATAGCCCCTTATAACAACAGCATAGGACCTAAGTGTAAGGTGTGCTAAGGTGATAGAATCTTGGGGCGGCTCGACTAACATTACCTTAGTGGTGATTTCTATCAGCTTGAGTTTCTCATGAAGGTGATTTTGTTCCATCTTCACATGATGATGTTCGGCTTGGGTTTGGTCCAAAAAATAGCCCATTGGTGCTACCTCCTTCCCAAATTCCGTCATATGGGCTTTGATCATCCCGAGACTACTGGATGAGGCTATCGAATCATCTTTTGTATTAATTAAACAAGATTACTTATATTTATAAAAAAATTGTAACGTTAAGAGTTTAACGTCCCATGGTCATATTGACCAACGGTCATATAACAGTCGAAACCCAATGGTCTCATTTAATTATACTCACTTAATTAATTAAATAATATAGTTTTGTTGAGTATAAAATAAAATAACACACAAAATTTAGGAAACAAATATTAATAAAAAGTTTGGGTTGTTACATTCTTCCCCCCTTAAGAAATTTCATCCCTGAAATTTTAACTTGTACCCTTTGAAGATAAAAGGTGTGGGTACTTCTACCTCATGTACTCCTCTGGTTATCACATGGATTCTTCATATTTGTGGTTCCTCCACAACACCTTAACAAGGTGGGTAGTCTTATTGCGTAGAACCTTGTATCTATGATCCAAGATCTCCACCGATTGCTCCTCATAAGAGAGGTCGTGTTCCAGTTGTATAACCTCTGGGTTTAGTACATGTGAAGGGTCAGGTATGTACTTCTTCAAGAGGGATACGTGGAAGACATCATGAAATTGTGCTAGATTTGGAGGAAGTGCAAGTCGATAGGCCACTGCTCCCACGCGATCAAGGATTTCATAGGGGCCAATGTACCTAGGGATAAGCATTCCTTTCTTCCCAAACCTCATGAATCTCTTACAAGGTTAAATTCAAAGAAAGACCTTGTCACTGATATCAAACTCCAAGTCTCTTCGACAGTTGTCAGTATAGCTCTTTTGCCGACTCTGAGTAGCCTTAATGTGTTGTTGGATGGCATGTATTTTTTCTGTCATCTCTTGCACAAGATCAGGCCCAAGAAGCTTTCTCTCACCAACTTCATCCCAACAAGTAGGAGTTCTACATCACTTCCCATATAGAGCTTCATAGGGTGTCATTTTAATTCTTGAGTGGAAGCTATTGTTGTAGGAGAACTCAACTAAAGGGAGATGTTGATCCCGTCCACCTTTAAATTCCACTGAACATGTTCTCAGCATGTCCTTGAGTGTTTGAATAGTCCTTTCAGATTTTCCATCAGTTTGGGGGTGATAGGCCATACTGAAATTCAATTTAGTGCTCAGAGCATGTCGAAGACTTCTCCAGAATTTTAATGTGAACCTTGGATTACGATCAGATATGATAGAAAGTGAAACTCCATGTAGCCTTACCACTTCCTTCACATAAATCCTGGCAAGTAGATCAAGAGATAAATATTCCCAAATGGAGATAAAATGGGAATTCTTGGTGAGACCATCCACAATAAACCATATCACATTATTTCCTTTGGAAGTTCTCAGAAGACCAGTGACAAAGTCAATAGTGATATTGTCCCACTTCCATGCTGGTATGGGTAGTGGTTGCAATACCCATTTAGGAATTTGTCGCTCTGCCTTCACTTGCTGACATACTAGGACCTTGAAGTGTATTCAACAATCTCCCTTTTCATATTATCCCACCAATAATTATCACGAAGGTCCCTATACATTTTTTTTCTTCCAGGATGTATAGAGAAAGTAGAGCTATGAGCTTCATCCATCAGCTCCTTCTTTATTTCTGGAATAGATGTAACACATAGTCTTGGATGAAATTTCAGTACACCTTCTTGATCAATATTAAACTTAGGAAACTTCCCATTCTTTATATCCTCAAACTTCTTCTATAAAAAATGATTTTCTTTATGATCTTTCTTGATCTTCTCTAGTAATGACGGTTGAGAAATCATTTGGGTTAGGGTTGATGATGTCCCTTCCCTTATAATTCCCATGTATAGCTTTACTAGGTCATTGATCAAAGGATCTCTTTGAAATCTCATCATGTAAAGGACAACTGGGTCTTTCCTGCTTAATGCATCAGCAACTTTGTTTTCTCTTCTGGGATGATAATGAATTGAACAATCATAGTCTTTGAGAAGTTCCAACCATCTCGTTTGTCTCATGTTCAATTACTTTTGTGTGAAAATATACTTCAAACTTTGATGGTCTGTGTATATATCATATTTCTCCCTATAAAGATAGTGCCTCCATATCTTCAGAGAAAAAACAACTGCATCCAGCTCCAGATCATGCGTAGGATAATTCTGTTCATGAGTCTTCAACTGTCGAGATGCATAAGAAATGACCTTGTCATTTTTTATGAGGACGCACCCAAGCCCTTTCAGAGATGCATCACTAAAAATAACAAATCCTTCCCCACTTGAGGGAAGAGTTAACACGGTTGCAGTGACCAATTTCTTCTTTAGCTCTTGGAAACTTTCCTCACACTCCTTTGTCCAGATGAACTTGACCCCTTTTTGAGTTAACTTGGTTAATGGATTAGAAAGTCATGAAATTTTTTTCACAAACCTCCTATAATATCCCGCTAATCCAAGGAAACTACGAATCTCTGTTATTGTTGTAGGCTGAGGCCACTCCTCTACAACTTTTGTCTTTGCAGGGTCAATTGTGATTCCTTCATTGGTAACAATGTGCCCCAAGAAATCAACTTGTTGTAACCATAATTCACATTCACTGAACATTCCAAAAAGCCTATCCTTCCGCAGAGTTTGAAAAATATCCATTAGATGATCCTCATGCTCCTTGCGACTTTTTGAATATATCAGAATATCATCAATAAAAACTACCACAAAGTTATCAAGGTAGTCCTTAAAGACTGTATTCATCAAATCCATAAAAATAGCAGGTGCGTTAGTCAGTCTGAAGGGCATAACAACAAACTCATAAAGCCCATATCTTGATCGGAAGGCAGTTTTTGGAATATTTTCTTTCTTTACCTTCAATTGATAATAACCAGATCGAAGATCAATATTAGAGAAGAATTGAACCCCACAAAGTTGGTCAAATAAGTCATCAATTCTTGGAAGATGGTATTTGTTCTTCATTGTGATCCCATTCAGTTATCTATAATCAATGCATAACCGCATTGATCCATCCTTCTTTTTCACAAAGAGAACTGGTGCTCCCCAAGGAGACACACTCGGTCGAATAAACCCATTCTCCAAAAGATCTTGGAGTTGTTTCTTTAATTCCTCCAGCTCTACATTTTCCATCCTATACGGGGTCTTTGATATCGGATGAGATCCAGGTACGAGTTCAATGGATAACTCTACCTCTCTTTCTGGGGGAGGTCCGGGCAACTCCTCAGGAAATAAATCAACATATCCCTGGACGATGGGGATAGTTTCTATCCTTAAACTCTCATCTACTTCTTCTTCTTCACTAGTGAACTCCATAAAGAGGATATAGGGGGTTTCTCTAGACAAATATCAGGTTGAGATATCTCTCCTTGGAAGATAAATTTTGGTTTTCCATTCAAGACTACTGAGATTTCCTTGCTTCTGCATTTGATCTTAGCATTATACTTTGAGAGCCAGTCCATCCCTAGTATAATGTTGAATTCCAGCATGGGAATGACTACTAGATTTGCGATAAGATTATGCTCACTAAAGTAAATACTAGAGTTTATAAACACTGATGATTCTTGGATAATCCCACCAGGAGTCTTGATTGATAACTCTACTTTTAGAAAAATGGGAAATGATTCTAAATTATTTGCAAACTTGGAGGAAATAAAGGAATTCATAGAACTAGAATCAAACAAAGTACTTGCTATCTTTGAGAGAACAACAAGAGTACCTACTACTACATCATTTGAAGCTTCAACTTCAGCTGTCATGATAGCAAAAGACCGGCCTTGATCCCTTGGCCTTTACTGAGGCTAATGGTGGTTCCCCTCCACTGCCCTTATATTTGGATAGTGATTGGAAAACTGCCCACATTGTCCACACTTAAAGCACTGGAAATCAAGTAGGGCTTGCACTATCTTCCCCTTATCATTTGTGTTTGGAATTTGGGGTTTTACCCCACTAGAAAAATTCCTCACAATATGGCCATCTCTTCCACACTTTTAGCATTTCTCGCTCCCGAGCAGGAAGTTCCTCGAATGCTTCTTCCCAAATTTATTTCACGTGGGAAGTTTCACTTTCTTTCCTCCTCTTCCCTGATCAGAATTCCTCTTTAAGCTGGGCTCCATCAATCTATTCTTATCATTGGATTTATGAGACCATTGTGTCTCTCCAAACTCCAGTTCCACTTTCATCACACTCTGCATGATCTCCTCATAGCTATCATAGTCTCGGTTGGATAGATTATTCCGCAAATGAGGTCTCAGTCCACCAAGGAATCTATCAACCTTACCATTTGGATCCATGACAAAGATAGAGGTATATCATGAAAGTTGGGTGAAGTTCATCTCATAGCTTCCGGCAGATTTTTTCTCCTTCTGCTTCAGCTCGAGAAACTCTTTCTCCATACTTTTTCTCATGGAACGGGAGAAATAATTAATGAAAAAGATCCTTCTGAACTCTTCCCACTCCATAGCTTCAACCTCCAATCTTGGCCTCGTGTTTTTTATCAGTTCCCACCAATGATTAGCTTCTCCTTCTAAGAGATAGACATCCAGGGTGACCTTCTCTTGCTCTGACTAGTGGAGTACAAAAAAGATCTTCTCGATGAAGCTAATCCACTACTCAGCAATCAATGGGTCGGTCGATCTACTGAATTTTTGTAGTCGTTGACGCATAAAGGACTCAACCGAATGTTGTTCCCTTCGTGGTGAGATCGGTCTCTCAGCTTGATTCATGTTATTTCCTATGACTTGAGTCGGTTGGTTCATCATTCTCATGAATGTTTCCATTCTGGATTCTATTAGAGGGTCATCAGCGCATGGTCCATTGCGGTCACCATTTTCACGGTTCCTTCTATTTCTCACCATTTTCTAAAAGAATAAAATCTTAGTGAGAAACTTATTTTATTTACGAATCTTTTAATTATAAAGGATTTTATTTCTTAAAACATCATGCTTAAACAATTACATTTCTCTTTAATTCCTTCATAATGATTCATAAAAAGCTTGCGATTAACCAAACATATCCCCTGGGAGTTTCGTAACCAAGAGTGCGGCAAGGCCCATTGTCGTGCACTAGTTCCCATTCGAGTCTATCTCAAATCGGTGTTTTCAGGTTTTACCCCTATGTACATCTATTCCAGAGCCACCTCCACCTACTCATATCCAGACAGGGATGTATTTGTTCGATAAAACACTTACTCAATACTCACAAAAATAACAATTTACATAAATAACTAAACTATCCTTTGATACCAACTATGGAATCCTGCCTTTTTTATACATAACTTTTCATTACATTTTACAAACAGAGAATCTTTAAAGTCTAGTGTCTTGGAAATCAGGAACAATAAAAATTGAAAACAACATAAAAAATTCTTCTAATCCACTGGTAAGGCTTCATAATAAGTTCATACTAAGTACAACTACTGCATCTCATAACCTAGATACATACATTCGAGGGAAAGTATGAGCAGAAGGCCCAGTTAGGGTAAACAAGGGAATCAGTTTACTTGTGATATTAATACGAACTTGAATAAAACATAAAGACAAGAGAAATGAAATAATAGGCATATTAAAATGAAAATAACTTGAATAATAACTTGAATATGTGGCATGTACATTTCATTTATACATTCATGAACATATCACCAAGTTCCATCCCCAAGGTGTCATAAAAATTACCAAGGTTATTCACCAAGGTATCGTGAAACTTGTCATCTCTATAGATTAATTCTTTACCCAATGCATTGGAGCGCTATCAGGGCGCACCATTAATATTTATTTACTTTCATGTGATCCACATATATCATAATCAAACATTTCATAAATAACCCAAATAAAATCAAAGAAATGGGTTTCATGTCAAAGTCATAATGTTTAAAAAGTACTTAAAATCTTGATCGTTATGTCATTTATAACCCATGGAAAGGGAGTGAGGGTTATATGTATGTCAATTCCAGAATAAAATAGATAAATTATATGTATTGATGAATACCCCTGGAAATGATAATATATTTGTGTATTCTCATAAATAATCAATAGAATTTCTTGAGATAAAGAGATAGAAATTTTGAGACGAAATTTCTGTAGCATAACGACTATATAACATGGTTTTAGAAAACATTGAAAAGAGAGGGGAAAAGGGTCACCCACTCATAAATAATTCATAATAAATTATGGGTACTGAATAAAATCATGGTATGGATATTTTAATGACATGCCACATGAAAAGGAAACATGAAAGAAAAGAGAAGATGTGATTTCTTTTACAAGAAATTCGGTATCCTAACGGCGTCACTTAAAAAATTTAGAAAACAAATTTATGAGAGAGGAAAGGGTATCTCAACAATTAGAAATGAAATGGACAGTAATGAGAACATATAATAACATACCCTCAAAATGAAGAGATAGAAATTAGAAGACACAACATAAAAGAAGTCATGACTTAAAAGAGGAGGGTGAAAGGATCCCTTACCTTGAAGAGTAACTTCAAAAGCTTGAAGGTCGGGACCTTGGGAGGCTTGAGGGAACCTTGGGAGGACTTCTTATGAGTTAAAGAGACCATAACTTCGTTGAGGAGGCTTTTGGAAAGAAATGGATGAGGGAAAGGCTTGGTGTTTATAGGGTAAGTGAGGGAACAAATTATTAATTGCCAAGGGACACCTCATCGGTGGTATTGGAAAAACCATGGGCTTGCCCATGGTATTTTCCCATGGTATTGGCCACTTGGGACACCTCATACCTTATATTACTATTCATAAGTCGACCAGAATTATTACATAATTATTACATCCTTAATGATGTCATTAAACACCCAAAACTAAAAACTGTATTTTCACTATTCACCAAAAATTCAACTTTTTTAGAAAAATCCCCAAAAATCACCTTAACCTAATATCGATTCTATGAATTGAAAAATGAACTCCATTTTATAAAAATAATTTTCTAAATATTTTTAATTTAATTTTTAAATAAAAAACACTATTCACCTGAAAAAAACTAATACTTAACTAATAATTTCTTAAACAGTTATTTACTTATTTTATTGAATCACATTACCTAATAAAGGTGCCTAAATTATATTAATACTTTCTTAAGTGAGGTTACTTAATCTATTTGGTCACATTACTATTCATAAGTGTAAAATCACTATTCATAATTTACTATTCACCAAAAATTAAGTTGATCTTATTAGAATCTAAATTTCTTACTGAACACAACTATAGAAGAACATTTTTTAAAAATCATTACACATTATTAATTATTTAAGGTTTGCATAAATATTTTAAAATATCATTTTTTCAAAAACAAACATCAATAATATACATCCTATATTTATCTGGACATTTGAAAATTCACAGACTTCACCATAAGAAGAAATCACAATTTTCATTTATATCAAAGGATTACATAAAGCAGCTAAGGTATCATTACATAGCCCCTTATAACACCAGCATAGGACCTAAGTGTAAGGTGTGCTAAGGTGATATAATCTTGGGGCGGCTTGGCCAACATTGCCCGAGTGGTGATTTCTATCAGCTTGAACTTCTCACGAAGTCGATTCTGTTCCAGCTTCACACGATGAAGTTCGGCTTGGGTTTGGTCCAAAGCAAATCCCAATGGTTCTACCTCCTTCCCAAGTTCCATCAGATGGGCTTCGATCTGCCCGAGACTACTGGATGAGGCCATCGAATCTTCTTTCTATATTAATTAACCAATATTACTTGTATTTATAAAAAAAATTGTATTTCTAAGAGTTTAGCTTCCAATGGACATATTGGCCAACGGTCATAAAACAGTCGAAACCCAATGGTCTCATTTAATTATACTCACTTAATTAATTAAAGATTATAGTTTTTTTGAGTATAAAATAAAATAACACAAAAAATTTAGGAAACAAATATTAATAAAAAGTTTGGGTCGTTATAGGAGGTCCTTAGGTAAGGGTTTAAATCATTTCCACTACTTGTAATAATTGTTATTAGACTCTCACAAAACCCTTCATACTCAACTGAAATTTCACTTCATCTAAAATATTGTAAAATATGGACTGATGGAACTTTGAAAGTTTTAAGGTAATAAAAAATCGTCTAATAAGATAACTAAAGATATAGCTTGGGATATTCTGAATAATTTTTTCAATTCAGTGATGCTTGAATAACTTGGAGGTCTTGGGATCTCTCTAACAAACCAAAAGAATAGAACTAAAGAAGAGAGTTATGTAACATAGTACCTATGACCTAAAGGATTTGATTAAGAATCCTAAAAATGATTCTTGGTTGGGAAATTGTTAGACTCTAAGTGTGAAGTCATTTTCTTACTGAGTACCGCACCATATAGAATTGTGCAACTTCCAAAAATTTATACTTGTATCAGATGAAAGGGCGGTAGTTCTCTAGAAACCAAAATTCTTGAATCCAGTAGTGGTGGTGGTGATTCTCGTTAATATAAGTTCTAAATGTGAAGGATGAGTTCTAGAAGCTTTGCACTAATGTGGGTGAGTATAGGATAAAAAGGAATTATGAAAAGTATTTATATTCAATATGTAACTCATGAGATTTTCTGGAAGCACACACTATTAACTAGCTAGACCAGTTGAATCAGTGATATCCTTTGATCATGTAGTTGGATTCCCATATTGATCATATCTATAAGGCATTATCTCCATGGATTTCAGTTGGTATTGGAACTGCATGTATTGAATGTTAGCTACTAGAAATTTGTGCTGGGTTCATATGTACCGATCAGTTATGTTTGATTAATACTAAAACTATTTTAACTTGTGCTTTAAAGTTAATTGTTTCCATTGTAATCACTTTTTTAATATTCTAGTAATATTTTTATTTCTTGTGAATTAGGACATGTTCCTAACCACATAAAATCCTTTCATTCCCTCATTATTCTCTTTACTTATATTTATTGCGTGTTTTTATTTCGATGTTTTTTGTGAGTGTTTGAGAGTGTCAGAAGGTGCATGGTCAGGGTGCATGGATGTTTGTGTGGCTTGCCAGTTTTGGATACATATTCTACTGGCATTGGTATCTTTCAAACCTTTTGGTATCCTTTGTTTTACACTTGAGTTCCAAAGGTTAGGTTTTCATAAGATATATCTTTTAGTGTAATAGAAAGAGTGTGTTGGGTTTTTGCATTCAGTGCAAAGAGAGGTTGAGGGAGACTATTTTTATTTTATTTGTATATAATTTCTAAATATTAATACATGTTATTTTTTTCTCATAGTTTCTAACCCTATTTTGATTAAATAACCTCAATATGTGGTGTCAAAGACCCAACCAAGTGGTCTCAGAGTCATGGTTAGTTAGTTTTTCTGAAAAATAGAGTCTCTATTTGTTTGTTTTTTTACTTATCAATGGTGGAACTCCTTCTAGATAAGTAATTACATTATAATGGTATTCTATTGAAGTATAGTATAAGTGATAATGAATTTAGTTATTCTCCTACATATTTTGATGTTGGTTGGGCTATTTTCATAGTGTCAACACCTTCCACCACTAGTTGCAATGGGGAAGAGAAAATATATGAAAATATATCCCCAAAAACTATTGAAAATTGGTGGATAACGGCTCATGGATCTAACTATGGCATATCAGAGTGATAAGTGTTTTCTATGAACCAATTGGTTTATTTAAATCACCACATATGTGGTGGGGTGAAGAAGAAGATTCCACTCAACCCTCCATGTCACCAGAAGTTTTTAAAAAAATTAGTTATTCTCTGAGTATTTATGGCTATTGATGTCAGCCAAATAAGTGTTGATTCCACCATAATAAACCATTCTAGACACAGCAGTCATCTCTATCTAGTTAGTTTTTTCTCCTTTTTGGAACATTCCTGACATAAATTTGATCAAGTAAAAGGAAGTTTAAAAGTGTAGTTCTAGGAAAGAAGGAGTCTATCAGAGGAGGTAGACATAGAGGAAATTTAAAAGTTAGATAAAATTACTCAGAGCTAATTTTGAGAAGTGAGATACTCAGTCGTCTTGAAAAATAACCATTATAAGGTAAATAACTTCAGATAAGGTAACAAAACAATCTTATAAAAAAACTATCACATCATCAAATGGCGATACATGTGATGCAAAAAGGATTCGGCACACACATGATGGGAGATCTAGGCAGATTGATTTATGTACCAGCTATAGGATTGGAAACCAAAGATTTTCCAAGGTATTCCCACTTAAGAGAAGTTTAAGGGGTTATCACCTAGGAGAGGTGAATAATTTTACCTTCTCAAAAGGGGAAAAATTATTTCTTGGTTGGGGGAAGCAAGGTGACTTCTCACTCAGTGAAGTGTAGAGTATTTCTCATTTGGGAGAAGTGAGAGAAAATTTAAATTAGGAGAGTCCATAAGATATAAATAATTTGTGCAAAGACATGTTAAGAAATGTTTTTTTTTAATATTTTTTTATTATATTTGATATAATTTCCTTAAATTGAGACTTTTTTTAAGATTTAATGGAAATATTTGTTTTGATCTTGAAATTGAAAATTCCATGAAAATTTTGGGTTCCCATTTAATTTTACCTTAGTAACTTTGTAATAACATTTTCTATGTGGAAAATTTTGATTTGAAATTTTATGAATGTATTACTCACTAATTTTTATACATTTTTCATTTAAACCATGTAAGTTGGATCACATGTTTGGAGGTCAAAAAATGGCTATTAATGTAGAGTTTGGATGTATTTATAGTTTGTGTCTTTCTTCACTATTTTGGCCATAACTTCTTTATCCATGAATGGAATGGGATGAATTTTTTTTAAAATGTTATAGAATTCAATTATATATATTTCATTCATCTATATTAAAGTATAGTTCTCCTAGTAACTTATCTAAAAAGGTGTTTCAAGACAGAGTAAATTTTGAGGAAAATTTCCAAATGTTTCCTTGTTGACATTTCAAACCCTAACCCTATTGTACTCTATTTAAATGATATTTCACTCATTTGGATGGTGGATCAAATCTTTGGGAAGGTGTGGCCAAAAGTTTGGTTCTAGGAAACATCTCTACCCACTTTGAAGAAGTAAATATTTGTCCACATATCTCTTTCATGAATGTGATCCTCTCCCACTTCTACTTTGTGTTTCTTTGGTTTTGTGATTGTAGCTTATCTTTTTATTCAATAAAATTATGTGTTATTCTATTTTCATCTTTTTATTTTACTTCTTAGTTCTAAAATATAATAGTAGATATGATACTGGGTGTTTCCCTTTTAGTCTTTTTCTTATGAAAAATATCTCCTTGATGATAACTCCACTCATGGAAGACTAGTTTTCGATCATAGTCAATCTAATACATACGCAATTAATTTATTTTTTTTTGAATCCATGAAAAAAAAATTCATAAATTTTGATCAATTAATTGATTTTTAATTTCAAAGTAACTTGATCGATTTTCACTTTCACCATGAAGTCGGAGTTGTGTGAATCCTTAATGAGAAACTTTAATCGCCAAATCTAATCAATTTGGGATAGAATTGTAGGGTTCAATTCTAATCCCAAAACCCAAATAATTATCATTTATATATAGGATATGCTTTAATAATTTTACATTGACCATAATTTTTCCTTTTGATCACAATCAAAGCAAGGTGCTACAATTGGAAGTCCCAAAGTTAACTTAAGGTTCATTTCTTATAATCTTTGTGGTCGTGTTAATTTTTGTAGGTTTAGGGGTTGATAAGATTATGGTATCATAATTAAAAGGATTTTAATCACATGGGATTATGATTAATGAATAGTTAATGGGTATATTATATCTATTACTTCTTTTCATATTAGTTTCTTAAAATAAATTGTGTCCTTGATTGCTTCTTTTTTTTCCAAAATCACTCAACCCCCACATCTTTTGTCCTTGTTTTCACTTCTTTTCATTGATTCTTAAAGCCTATTAGGGTATGATTAATTCAATACTTTATTAAGATAATGACCTATGTTAGCCACTATACTTCACTTAGTAAAATCACAAATATTTTTTAGAGAGTGTGAGACAATGTTCATCAAATTGGCATTGTTGTTGGGGAGGAAAGTGTTTTATTCGACTAATTTTCTATATGTTATTTATTTTTCATTCTTATATTATTTTGTTTATTATAATCCTAATTATTGTATAGTCTTCCTTCCCCACCTATTCTTTTTTGGGTCATCAATTGAAACCTCATTTGATGATATTGTGGTCCACTTCTTTTTATTTCATTTTCTATCTCTAATTGATGACACTATTAAATGCTGATGTTCATTTTGAACAAGACCCTGAGGTTGAACAAAGTTTCAGGTATTGAATCAGATAATATCTAAATTTATGAAGTTTCAAAATTACCCTATTTAATTATTTCCCTCATTCTGATAGTAGTGATCCTGGTATCCCATCTCAAATAAAATCAAATATCCAGAAAATGGATGCAAACAACAATGAATTTGAAAGAACCGTTCGAGAGTTGGTTGCACCTGCTATTAATTATCAACCAACATTAATTGCATATCTAACTCTGAAACCATGCTTTGAGATAAAATCTAGGTTAATTCAACTTATCTCTAAATTTCATGGCCTCTCTAGTGAGGGTCTAAACAAACATCTAAATGAATTCAATGTGGTTTTCTCAACCTATAAACCAAGGAATGTCTCTGAAGACCAAATAAAATTAAGCACATTCTCATTCTCACTTGATGTAATCGTAAAAGATTAGATGTATTTCCTCAAACCTAAAGATATTACATCTTGGAATGATTTAAAATTTCTTTTCTTACAGAGATTCTTTCTAGCATAAAGGACCATGAAAATTTAAAAGGAGATATTTGGAATTAAGAAATCATAGGGATAGTAAATTTATGACTACTAGGAGTGGTTTATGAAGTTGTGTGAAAGATTCACACATCACCGAATCAGTAAGAAACTCCTTATTCAATACTACTATGGAGGTCTCACTCCCATTGAGAGGATCATGGTGGATGTTGCAGTATAAGGAGTATTGATCTACAAAACCTCAATGGTTTCTCGAGCATTGATTGATAAGATGGCACAAAACATCCAAAAATTTGGTGATTGAGGTACATGGAATATAAGGGTAGTACATCAGATAAATCCCTCTAGTATTGAAAATAATTTAATTGATACTAATTTGGATGAATTAATCACTATGGTGAGACAAATAGCCTTGGATCAAAAATACTCTCCACCAACTCCAGTGAAGCTTTATTTCATTTTTACTTCACTAGACCATCCAAAAGATTGTTTCCTGTAACTACAGGAGATAGAGGATTGTGTATCTGTATTCCCATGAAGATAATTTCAACAAAAACAACAACAAACTCCACAAAAGAAGTATGATTTCTTATCACCAACATAAAATCAAGGAATAAAATATCACTCAGATATGAGGTATGGCACTAGACAAAAAAAAAGGACTCATTTTCAAAAAATACTTCTATAAACCTCCACCTTAATAATAAGGTTTTCAATAACCCCAAAAGAGATTTGAATCCCAAGTATCAAAAAGTCAATAATAAGGGAATTCCCAACCAAAGGTAGATTCTAACACTGATGATATTTTGAAACAATTTGTTCTTAATTAATAGAATGAGATAAAGAATCATGGTACAGAGTTGAGGGATCTAAAGATAAAAATGAGACAGATTGCCACCATCCTCCATGAAATGGTAAAAAAGAACTCTGGAAACCTTCCCTCTTAACCCACTCAAAATCCCAAGGAGAATGTTAGTGCTATCACATTGAGGATTTGGAAGAAAAATTCAAGCAAAGTGTTCTTAGTAATCCTCCAAGATTTAACCAACCGAAGGAGATTCCACCATCACATCCAGTCATTGAGAAACCAAAGGAGAAAGACAAAGGTAGGTAAAAATGATTATATTTCTCCTAAACCCCTTCCATCTACAAATAGAGTTGTGCAAACCAAAAATATGGATGAAGAGATGATGAAAAACGGTGTTTTGGACATATTAAAGTGTATTGAAATAAACATACCCCTTCTTGTGGTCATTAATAAAATCTTAAGGAATTAGAAATGTGTAAAAGAACTTTGTACCAACTTAAGAGGGGTCAAGGGTAATGATAATATCAATATTGGAAGGAATGTGTTATCCCTCATTACAATAACTCAAGTAATTCCTACAAAGTTCATGGATCCTAGGACATTCACCATCCCATGAACTATAGGGGAGCTAAACTTTTTTAATTCTTTATGTGATTTGGGAGCTTCCAAAAATGTAATGAATCACTCTTTTTTATTTTCATCATAGGTTGGTGAGTTGAATCCAATAAGAGTGGTGGTGAAATAGGAAAATAGAGCTACAACATATCTAGTAGGAGTCCTTGAGGATGTACTTGTTCGGGTAAGAGAAGTGATATTTTCTATATATTTTTACATGTTGAACATGGAGGAATATCAGTTAAATTCTCATTATACCATTATCTTAGGTAGTCCCTTCATCAAAACTTCAAAAATGATTATAAATTTCCATGAGGGTTCACTTTCCATAGAGTTTGGAGATAAAGTTTTGAGATTTAATGTTGTGAACTATATGAAGTACCCTTGAGAGGATCATTCTACTTTTGGTATCTCCCATTTTGAACCATCATGTAAAAACCCCTTGGATTTTTATTTTTCTATGCTTAGAGAGATTATGAGAATTGGTCATAGTTTGATGTCTAAGAGAATTTACAAACATGAATATAATGAACACACCTCTCTTGGATTTGATTTTTATGTGGATTCATATTCTAATTTTGAGTATGTTCTTTTTTGATTATGACATTTTTGTTGTGTATAATAATGAATTTGATTCATTATTCTCTCATTTTGATGATGTCTATTATGATAATAATGTTTATTTTGAACATATTTCAGTTCCTTGGATATCTCCATCTATACATCACCCCCCTCCTCACACACACACACACTGGAACTCAAGCCATTACCACCAAATCTCAAATACTCATACTTGATGAGTAGTGAGAGATTACCTATTATAATTTCTAACAATATCTCATCTGAACATAAAGAAAAACTTTTGAATATTTTGAAGGATAACATTACATAAATCATGTGGACCTTAGCAGACATATCAGGTATCAACCCTTCCATTTTCATGCATAGGATTCTTCTAGAGGATGGGGATAAACTATTGAGGAATCCAAAAATGATACATAATCCAACTCTTTCGTAATTTGTTAAAAATAAAGTTTAGAAATTGCTTGATAAAGGTATCATTTATCCCATTTCATATTCCTAGTGGGTTATTCCTATTCATGTTGATCCTAAGAAAATTGGTGTTACTGTTGTTAGAAATGAGAAAGAAGAGTTAGTTCCATTGAGGGTGAAAAATAATTTGTGTGTCTATATTGATTATAGGACACCAAATTAATCTACTCACAAGGACCATTTCCCCCTCTCATTTATTGATCAAGTTCTTAAGAATATTGAAAAAAGGACACACTGTTGTTTCTTGAATAGCTTTTCTAGTTATTTTCAGGTTCCTTTATAAGATCATTAAAATGTAGAATTTACTTTACCATTTAGTATATTTTCCCATTCGGTACATTTTCCTACCAAAGGATGCCATTTAGACTTTACAACACCCTAATTACCTTCCAGATTTGTATGGTGAGTATTTTTTCTGATTTAATTGAGACTTGCATGGATTTATTTATGGATGACTTTACTATGTATTGTTATTCATTTAATGAATGTATTTTTATTTTAGGAAAGGTGTTTCATCATTGAATTAAGAATAATCTGATTTTGAACTTTATGAAATGTCATTTCATGGTAGATCATGGATTTATCTTAGGTAATGTAGTTTCGAAACATGGAATAGAGGTTGATAGATCTAAGGTAGTAACTATTTTATCCTTTCCATATACTTCATGTGTGTGTGATGTTATATCTTTCCTATAGCATACAGGATTTTATTTATGTTTCATAAGATATTTTAGTAAGATTGTTCTTCCTTCCTTGTGGTTACTTCAAAAAAATTCTGATTTTTTGTTTGATGATTATTGTATCGTTTCCTTTGATGAGATAAAGAAAAATCATCTCCACACCCTAGATCATACATCCCCCATGATGAGAGACCCCTTTAGAGATTATTTTTTATGCTTCAAACTTCATAGT
Source organism: Viscum album (assembly GCA_963277665.1). Taxonomy (NCBI): domain Eukaryota; kingdom Viridiplantae; phylum Streptophyta; class Magnoliopsida; order Santalales; family Viscaceae; genus Viscum; species Viscum album. Next base: position 224,240,917 of record OY728159.1, read on the forward strand.
TGGAGCAATATTATCTTAGAGGTTAGAACGGTGGTCCTATGTTATTTCTTATGAATCAAGGATTTTGGATTCAGAACAAGAAAATTACACCAATGGAAAAGGATCTTCTTACTGTCATATTTTCTTTAGATAAATTTTGTTCTTATTTATTGGGATCTAAAGTGGTTGTTTTCTCAAATCGTGCAGCTTTGAGATACATCCTAAAGAAGCATGTTGTGAAGCCACCACTCATTCATTGGATTATCCTTATTTAAGAGTATGAAATCAAGATAAGGGATAAGAAGGGGTCATAGAACATGGTGTTCAACCACATGAGAAGGATCACTCACATGTTAGAGAATTATTCCCCAAACCAAGTACCACTTTGGGATACTTTCCCCAATAAGAACCTCTATGTCATCTCAGGTACACATCATTGGTATATTGATTTAGTGAATTACTTGGTTGCCTTTTAAATTTCTATAAACCTAAAGAAACACAACATTTAAGAATTTAAGAGTAAATATAGTTTTTATGTGTGGTATGATCCTTACCTTCGGTGCATTTGAAGTGACCAAGCCCTTAGGAGTTGTGTTGTTGATCATGTGTTTGTGTCTATTTTTTATTGTCATCATACACTTTAATATGGTGGAAACTTTTGAACCCAAAGGAAAACTACGAAAGTAATAGACTCTAGATTTTATTGTAATACCATGTTCCATGATTCCCATGTATTTTTTAAGTCTTGCTCATGTTTCCAACACACTGGAAACATTTTTAAGCGAAACGAGATTCCTCAATAGCCCATATTACTCTGTGAAAATTTTTATGTATGGGGAATTGATTTTATGGGAACATTTCCAATATTATTTGGTTTTTTGTACATTCATTTCATTGTTGATTAAATTAGAAAATGGGTGGAGTCCAAGACTACTCCGACTGATGATTCTCATATTGTAATGGATTTTTTCAAGGCTAAAATTTTCTGTAGGTTTGGAGTACCAAATGCTATCATCAGTGAAAAAGGTCGCACTTTTTCATCCAATATTTGGCTTCCCCTTTTTGAAAGTATTAGGTGACACTCAAAACATCAACACCATACCACCTCCAAACAAATGGTCAGGTAGAAGATTCTAATCATGAGTTGAATCGTATATTGGATAAAATAATGTAGCTGAATAGGAAGGATTAGAGGAATCACTTGGATGATGTTCTATGAGATTATAGGATGGAATTAAAAACTCAAATTAGTATGTCCTCCTACAAGAACTTTTTTGGAAATCATGCCATATTCACATGGAGATCGAACATTAGACATATGGGGCTATAAAAAATGAAAAATGGATTTATCCCAAGATGGAGATCAAATGAAGCTATAAATTCAAGATCTTGAGGAGATTTTATTGTCATAATTTGAGAAATCATAGATCCACAAATAAAGATAAAAAGTGGTTCATGATAGAATGATCCAAAATGGGAGTTTCGTGTAGGAGACATAGTCCGTTTTGATAGTTCATGATTGAAGGTGATGCCTGGTATGTTACATTCTAGATGGTTGGGACCTTATGCTGTATCTCATGTTTTTTCCTTATGGTGTATTGGAGGTCATAAAAGAGGCTACATGAAGGAGATTTATAGTCAATGGGAAGTGGTTAAAGTAGTAATTTGATTAATTCCCCACACATGTAGTAGATGTCATTACACTGCATTAGCCCTCCATCACTTGAAATCACCAGGTTGTCCCTTGCCCTCTCAATTTTATATTCTTTATCTGAATTTTAATACCGCATTTCATGTTCATATTATCATTTCATAGAGTCACATTGAGGATAGTGTAACATTTTAAGTGTGGAGGAGGGGTGACATTTTGGTTAGATTCTTTAGGATTTTTTTGTGTTTCTTCTTTAAATTGTTGTTGTTTTCAAAAGTAAAAATGAAAAAAATAATAAAAACAAAAAAAAATTAACCAAAAAATAATAATCATGTCACATGCTCATTACTTCCATAGAACCAATTGAGAATACATGTTTGATTTTTTCAACCTCATGGGAATCGTGTTAAGCTTAGTAAATATTTCATTATTGGTGATAATTTTATTAAAAATGTAATTCGTCCAATGATATGCTTGATTATGTCTTCATGAATCCTTTAATATTTTGACATCATTAATTGTGGTACTTTTGTGGTAAAATTGTGTCATTTAATCTCTCTAAACACATCACACATAATCATGACTTGTGAGATCATACCCAATTGAAGGTATAGTCAAGTTAAGTAATATTTTTCAGCTTATAACATGGTCTTTCCATATGTTCATTTCTATTTCAATCAATTCCACTACTGTAGTGGATTGACATATGAGTGTATACCTGATATTGGATTGTTGTAAACCCTTAAAAAAATAAAAAATAAATAAAAACAAAAATAAAAAATAGGGGAGTGATGAAATGTAAAACAAGTGGGAAATCATGGCTGGGAGATTAAGGATTTGATTTTGGGAATACTTAAATAGGTATGTTTTGGAATTTGATTGCAAAGGATGTTTTTTATAAAAACAAAATCCCTCCTGATGGTGATTTTGGTTTGATTGTGTTTGTTGACAAGGTTTGATGTTGTTGATAAAATATGGTTTTCAAAGGAGGCATGAAGAGTTAGTGCAAATGTAAAAACTGATCAAGTGGGGCATGAATGCTAGAACAGATCACACAGAGTGTGAATATCTGAACTGATCATGCGGAGCGTGAATGTTAAAACTGATCATGTGGAGTGTGAATTTCAGAACTGATCACATGAAATGAAAATGTCATAATGGATCATGCGACGCACTTGAAGAAACCTCAAGATTTTTAGTGGATCTCGCATTGAGATCACACAAAGCACCTGAATACGTTGTATGATTGTTAGTGGATCTCATGGTGAGATCATGTGAAGCACATATGATTGTTAGTGGATCTCATGGTGAGATCATGCACAACACCGCATGATTGTCATGGTATCTAGCAAAGATATCACATGAAGAACCATATGATTGTTAGCGGATATCAAAAAGTGATCACGTGAAGCATCATATGATTTTCAGGGGATATCATGATGGGACCATGCAAAGCGCATGAAAGAAAATAGGTTGTAAATGATGAAGATATCTCACGGTCATTTGAAATCACACGACTGCATGATATTTATTTGATCACGAATTGAGATCACGTGAAGCACTAGAGGATAATGTCACTGACCACACGATTTTCAATTGATCATACAATGAGATTAGGTGTAGTGATAGAGGATAATGTCAAAGACCATGTAATTTTTAATTGATCATGTGATGAGGTCACATGAAGAATGCATATTTTCAATTGATTAAGTGATGGGCTCACACAACCTGCTCAAAGATAATACAATTGATCATCTGAAGCACTTATGGAATGCAGAAGATTATCAGGTAGAGTGACCACACAAAGTGTGTAAGGCTGATTGCTGAGGTAGTGGAACGAACGGCTAACCATGATTTGCGGAGTTAAGGAGGTGGATTGATGCCTATAAATACCCCTTAACCCATCCTAAATAAGTAACAAAGAAGTTTTCTAAAGTGGTTTTATCTGAAGTAAAGTATTTTTATGAGCATAATAGGATCTTACATTGGGATCATGTGATCCATGTAAATAGAATAGAGTCTTGCAAAGGGGTCTTATGAAGGAGTCTCGTAGTGGTATCTTGTGAAAAGAAGTATACATAGGGTGTTTTTGCACATAGGAAGACACGTTGATATCACACGGTCTGTATAACCTAAAAAAGTTCTTGCGCTAGCATCACGTGATACGCATGAACATAACAAATTCACACGTTCTGCATGAACTGAAGAAAGTTTTGTGATACGTGTGAACAGAACAAAGACTCATGATCCATGTGAATAGAAAAAGGTCTCGTGGAGGGGTCTCATAGAGAAGTATCATAGAGTTGCCTCAAAAAGAAGTCATATGGAGGAGTCTCATGGAGAGGTCTTGTGGAGAGGTTTCACTAAGAGGTCTCGTAGAGAGGTCTCACAGAGAGGTCTTGCAGAGGAGTCTTGTGATGGGGTTTCATGGAGGATCTACATGATAGAATCTCACACAAGGGTAACACGCTAGGATATCACACAAGGGTTACACACCAGGATCTCACGCAAGGGTTGCATGCCTTGTCTCGCATAGGGGTAACATGCCAAGTTTAACCTATGATCAATAAAATTATCACATATGGATTCAGAAGAAGAATAAGAATAAGAATAATAAGAAGACAGAGGATATGCACCATTCAAAAATAATTGAAAAATGAGTTTATTCACTCCTACATCTGAGGAAGTGAAAGGAAGAAGGTGGTGTTTCATACCATCAAGTGAAGGTATTTCCATAAACATTATGGAATGAGGAAAACTTATCATTTATTGAAGAACTTTATAAAGTGAGGAAGACTTTCCATGATATCTTGTGGAAAGGTGATACTCAAGTGGATGTCCACATAAATATTGTGAAGGAGCACGTGAATTTAAAAGGAATCTATCATGCATTTAGTAAAACTCTCAACAATATAAGTTATTATTCTTTTTTATGTGTGCCAATTTTTTCCCTTCTAAAGTAGTGATCATAAGAGAGAAGTTTGAGGGAAGTGATCTCAGGGAGATAGTTCATCAACCTAAAACATTGTAAGGGCAGTGATCCTTGGTAGGAGTGACCTAGACTAAACCAAAAATAGTGAAATTTAGTGGATTTGGTGCATTGGCACATCACCTTTGTATTCTCCTTGGATATAGCCTAGTGAGGTTGAACCAAGTAAAGATCTATGTGTCTTTTTTCTTTCTTTATTTCTTTACTTTCTATGCATCATCATTAGATAAAGATGGAAAGGATATTATCAATATAAATACTAAAGAGAAAAAGAATCGGAACTCATAATAAAGAGGTCAAAATCCAGTGGAGTAGAAAGGAATTTAAAAATAATACCCATACCCTAATTCACCCCTCCCCCCAGGGTATCTAATCCCCTTTTGGGATAACAATTGATATAGGAGCATAATTTTATTTTATTGGATTTTTTTTATCTTACAAAGTTTATTCTACTATTGAAATTGAAGTTTTAGTTTTAGTTTATCTCAGTGTCATTGCAAAGAGAATAACACCAAATAAAAATAAGAAGTTTGATGGAATTACTTTGTGTGGAAGTGTCTATGGAAAGAGTGTGATTCAATTGAAGGAAACCAAAAATATATATTAAACAATGGTTTGGATGAATCATACTATGAAACTATCTAATCATTCAATGATTCTTCATGATTGAGTGAAGAACCTGACATGTCAAGTGATGTTGGAACTAATGATGATGAAGAAATTCCAAGAAGGACAAAAGTGGAAGTTGTCCACATGACAAAAGAATTGTATCAAAAATTAAAAGAATAAAACAAGTATTAATATATATGTATCCAAACATAGGAAATTAAAGTAAACAAAGTAAAAGGTTTAAATAAAATACTTTTTGAAGTGGCCATGATCTAAGAGAGAAGAATGATTCTCAAGATAAAGAACTACAAAAACTCAAAGCTAATGATAAGGGAAAGAATTTGAACTCAAAATAAATTCTAAATTTAAAATCCATAAATAATGATCTTACTACACACCTCTTATAATTGGTTCAAGAGAATGCATGTTTTAAAGATTTTATTAATCATATGAATTCAAAAATAGTGGCACGGTGGATAAGCTCTCCTGAGCATTGGAAAATGAGATGAATAGTGGTAAAACTCTCAAGAGAGAACTTAATACTCAACTTGAATTTATGGACAGAAAGATTGAACAATTGGGAAAAGAGCTAGAGTTGGTCCAAAAAGAAGTAAAGAAATCTAATGTAAAAGGAAATCCCAAATTGAAGGATTATTTGCATTTATTATTTGATTATCCTTCAGAGGGTATTAATGAAATGAAAATAAAATATTCTACTTCAGAGGTAAAACATGAAATGTTTGTCTCATCCCAAATGACATGCTGTTTGTGAAAATCTAGTATTGGATATGATGAACCCTCTCCCATGAATAAGAGGAAGAGAGAAGATAACATTTCCAGAAATAGAGAAAATCCTATAGGTGATTAAAACATACCTAAAAAGATATATACAAAAAGTGATGACAACATGTGCTATTTATGTGGGATGCATGGTCATATTTCATGTTTTGGTTTTGAATATTTATATTTCATATTATGAAGATAGAAATATTACTAAATCTGAGAATAAGAAAAATATTCTTGAAAATTCTGAAAGAAACATCTCTTAGAAAAAAAAGTATCCATAAAATTCTATGATTGTGGAAGACTAGAACACACCATGAGTACATGTAAAAATTACTGAGGGCTCAATGTTAAAAAAAAGAATTCTGGATGCGTCAACATCACATCCAAGATATAGTGATGTGAGGTATGTTTTTAATAGGAGATTTTTTATATGCTCTAATCATGAGAATTTAGAAAGATATTGCAGCTGGAAGAAAGGAAGGAAAAGGAACCTGAAAGGAGATCCCCAACTATAATGGTGTATAACGAGAAAGCATATACTAGAAGATAGCCTGCTAAGTTGAAAAATTGGTTTAAAAACATGGAGGAAACGCATGGAGTTCCCTAAAAGATGTATCAAGCACCTCCTTTGTTATACTCACAACAGCTCTCTTGGAAAGAATGTGAAAAAACCTGGAAGAAAAAGGGAGGAGTTTTTTCAGTTGTGAGTAAAAAGAACTTATGTTCAGTGAAAGACTCACCCCCAACAAGAAAGGGTGATGTGACTCGGAAAACTGATAAAAGAAAAATGAATAAAGAATGCCTTGATAAATTCATGAATCATGCCACAAGTCGAGAAGTGAAGTCTATAGAAAGATCCCTAAAATGGAGGAAGAAGTAAGAGCATAAGACTAGTGGAAATATTCCTTCTTGTAGAAGGAATCATGAAAAAATAGCATATTGGTGGAGCATTAAAGAAATAAATTTGTACTAGTGGATTTAAACCCAAAATTATGAAAAAGACCAAGCCTATTGAATCTACGTATAAGAATAAGACTGAGCATGTGGGTAAATAATGTCTAGTTATATGGCCAAAATAGTTTAAGTTGGTTAGACAGTGGGAACAAGAACAGAAACAATACAATGCTTTGCAAGAAGATCTCAATGTGTTGGTTCATCAGGATCAACCACAATCCTATCCTTGAGGATTCCAAAGGTACCCCTCTCCCCATGCATTAACTATTTCTATTGTGTGTTTGAAGTGGTATTGAATGAAGGGGGAGATACAATCCATGGGGTGTGTGTGCACTGAAAAGGCATAGGTGCATAATTTGAATAGAGATACATGAAACAAGAAGAATATGAACTCTTGAAATTTTCATATGGTTTTGGATTCCATAAGTGGTGTTAAACACCTCTGTTTTTCAAATATATATTGGGATGTTTCATGTTATGTAAAAGGAAGATTATATGACAAAGAATCTGATGTGAAACTAAATAGTTTTCAATGCTATACTTTAATGATCTAGTGGTTCCAAGTCGTATTGAATATTCGACCATTGGTATCAGGGCTCATTTAGATTGGTATATTTCCATCAAGAGAAGAAAGATTAGTGGATAAGCAGTAACATTCATGCATTTCATGTTTATCTATTTTTTTCTAATAATGTGGTATCAGATGACCATTTTTAGGATGCCAAGAAGCTTCTAGAAAATCAATAGCATTTCAAAATAGTGTTTTCACCTTTTTGAAGATTAATTCAACATCTCGCCCTGACCCAACAATCATTATTAATAATCTGTATCAATCCAAATTTGGTGGTTTTCAAGGATATATGGTGACAAGCACTCTAGGAGATATTGTTTCATCCAAAAATAGAGTCCTCTAATGAATGTTAGAAAGTCATGATGTTAGCATCCATGGAAGTGAGTGAGTAACATGGACAACCTTGGTGTTTATTGGATTAAACTCTTGTTTCGTAAAAAGAGTTCTGACTCAGTAGGCTTAGATGATCTTTCAATGATTTAATTCTAAGTGGTAATTTCACTTGCTGAAAATCTATCAATAGTGTGAAACTATAAAGAATAATATGGCTCTGAGCTTAAGAAGTGCATTACTAAAGGGGGAAAATGATCTCTCTTTATCTAGATTTCAAGGGTTAGAATAATAATGTGTGTTCCCTCATGATATTTTGATTTATTGAAAATAAAATACATAGAGATCATTGATTAATGGGGAGTAAATTCATAGATGAAGGCAATGCAGTCAATATCATAGAATACAAATAGGTCATTAGCAGTCTGTTGTAATTAATAGTGACATGACTCAATATTATTTTTTTCACATGTCAGGCGGCATGATATCAAAGTAATCCCAAAAAAATTACTTGCTTGTAGTGAAAATAATACTTTGGTATATCAAAGGAATGGTGGATTTTTCTTTACTATATAGTGAAAAGTCTCAGCAAGAGTTATTGGGTTTTATGGATGCTTATTGGGTCGGTTTATCATATGATCAAAAGTCAATATCAAGTAGTGCATTCTATCTCAACAGACTATGTATTTATTGGCTAAGTAAGAAACAAAATTTCATTTCTTTGAGCACCATAGTAGCTAAATACATTGAGGTTAATTAATCTTTCATGTAGTTATTTTGGATGAAGTAGAAGTTTGAAGATACGGGAGTGGAAGTGAATTCTCTGATTAGAAACTGTCGTGATAATTCAAGTGCAATAAATCATAGAAAAAATCAATTCCATCACTTGAGGACGAAGCACATTGAAAACAAATATCACTTCATCAAGGAGAAAGTGGAGCATGAGATTGAGAAGCTGGAGTATGTGCCTACTAAACTACATGTTTCATACATCCAGATGAAGGCCTTACCTAATGAAGAGTTTGAATGACATCAACTGACTCTTTGAGTTCAGTTGACTCCCCAAATATGAAAAGTGTGTATGTGGGACCCCCTCAACTTGAGTTTCTATGCGTTTTTTTCATTATGTATTGATTTATGTTCTTTACCATGTACAGACCACAAATGAGTGACCATTGGGTTCATTTACAAAGGGGGAGAAAATGTATTGATCAAGATAGGGAAGAAGCTGATAGGGGGAGCAGCAAAACAAGGAGAGTTGTAAATATGGTGATGCTAAATCTGGTCTATAAACGAAGAAGAATCATGAAAAGGAGTGTCCTTTGGGTTTATGATTCAAGTAGTTGACATGTATAGGTTAATAAGTTATCTATAAGTATGAGCTTGTTTTATTTATTGTAATTGAGAAAGTTTATAGCGGAAGGATCGAGAATGAAGTGATTCATCGATGAACTTTTCATGTTAATCTTATTTCTCAAGCCGATATTAACTCTTGTGGGATTAGAATATGTTATAAGAAAGTCTTTGATCGCTATTTGGGGTTATAAAAGGAAAATGGTTTGCATGTGGATGACTTTTCAATAAGTTGGTTCTTGAAGTTTTTAAGTGTCGTTAACAAACCCAAATGAGGAGATTGTTGGAAAAAATATTTTCTGATGGAGCTTTTGGGTTGATTGTGTTTTTTGAAAAGGTTTGGGTTGTTGAAAAAGGCTGGTTGTCAAAGGAGATATGAAGAGTTGGCGTGAATGCAAAAACTGATCATGTGGAGCATGAATGTCAGAAATGATCATGTAAAGCACGATTGTATGAACCAATCATGCAGAGCGAAAATGTTAGAATTGGTCATGCGGAGCATGAATTTCAGAACTGATCACACAGAGCATGAATGTTAGAACTCATCATGTGAAGCACTTGAAGACACCTCATGATTATCAATGGATCTTTCATTGAGATCATGTGATGCACCTGAAGACATCACATGATTGTCAGTGGATCTCACGGTGAGATCATGTGAAGTGTGCATGGTTTCCATTGGATCTCATGGTGAGATCATGCGAAGCACCACATGATTGTCATGGGATATAGTAAAGAGATCACGTGATGAATTGCGTGATTGTCAGAGGATCTCATGAAGAGATCATGCGAAGCACCACATGATTGCCAGGGGATCTCGTTGTGGGATTATGCAAAGCACGTGAAGGAAAATAGGTTGGAAATGAAGGAGATATCCCACGTTCATTTAAAATCACACGATCACATGATAGTAATTTGATCATGCATTGAGATCACGCAAAGAACAAGAGGATAATGTCATTGGCCACATGATTTTCAATTGATTATGCTACAAGGTCAAGCGTAGCACTAGAGGACAACGTCGATTATTGCATAATTTTCAATCGATCATGTGATGAGGTCACGAAAAGAATGCATGATTATCAACTGATCAAGTGATGAGATCACGCGACATGCTCAAAGAAAATACAAGTGATCATGTGAAGCACTTATGACATGCAGAAGGTGATCAGGTGGAGAAATCACACAAAGCGTGTAAGGTTGATTGTTGAGGCAGTGGAATGAATGGCTAACTGCAGTTTCTAGAGTTAAAGTGGTGGATTGATGCTTATAAATACCCCTTAACCCATCCTTAAGAAGTAAGAGAGAAGTTTTCTTAAGTGGTTTGATCTGAAGCAAAGTATTCTTCATGAGCAGAACATGATCTTGCGTCAGGGTCATACGATCTGTGTAAACAAAACAAAGTCTTGTGAAGGGATCTCACAAAGGAGTCTTGCATAGGAGTCTCATGATGATATCCTATTAAGTGAAGTATGTGAAGGGTGATTGCACACATATGCAGACCTGTTGATATCACATGATCTGCATGACCTGAACAAGGTCTTGTGCCAAAGTCATGTGATATGCACAAACAGAACAAAGTCACACAATCTGCATGAATAGAACAAAGTCTTCTGATCTGCGTGAATGAAACAAAGACTCACGATTCACGTTAATAGAATATGGTTGCACAACGGGGTCTTGCAAAGAGGTCTTGAGGAGAGTTCTTGTAGAGGAGTCTTGCAGAAGAGTTTCCCAGAGGAGCTACATGCCAAAATCTCACACAAGGGTTACACACTAGGATCTCGCACAAGGGTTTCTCTCTAGGATCTCGCACAAGGGTTGCACACCAGGGTATCATGCAGAAGAAAAATGTCATGGTTAACCTGTGAGAAATATCATTGCCACATCAGAATTCAAAATAAGAGGAACATATTGGATCTACACCATTTTACAATACTAGTAGAAGTAATTTATTCACTCCATCTAAGGAAGTGAAAGGAAGAAAGTGTTGTTGCATACCAACAAGTAAAAGGGTTTCCAGAATCATTTTGGAAAGAGGAGGACTTGGAATCTTCTGAATAACTTTCCAAAGTGAGAATATTTAATAACATCTCATGGAAAGTTGATGCTCAAGGTCATGTTCACATCAAGACTGTGAAAGAGAAAGTGAATTTTATAAGCATCTATCATATATTTAGTGAAACTCTCAACAATAGAAGATGTTTTTCTTTGGCATGTGTGCCAATTGTTTTTCCTTATAAAGTAGTGAGCATAAAAGTGAAGTTTGAGGGAAGTGATCTTGGGGAGATAGTGAATCTACCCCAAACATTGTCAGGGCATTGACCCCAAGAAGGAGAGACCTATCCTAAACCAACAACAGTGAACTTTAGTGAATTTGGTACATTGGGACATCATATTTGTATGCTCATTTGATGTAGCACAGTTAGGGTGAACCAAGTAAAGATATGTATGAATTTGTACTTTCTTTTTTTCTTTACAATCTATGCATCATCATCAGAAAAAATTGGAAAGGATAAGATCGATTTAAACACTAATGAGAATAATAAGTGACCATCATAATAAAGAGGTCAATATCCAGTGGGGCATGAAGAAGTATGAAAATAATATTCATACCCTTATTCACCCCCCTCTCGAGGTATCTAAGCCAGTTTCTCACCTAACAATTGAACATGTTCAGTGGAATCAAATTAGGTAAGAAGAAATATTTTGCATGACCTGAATATATTGGAAAAAGGGTGGAGAGATAATCTTAAGATGGTTGTCTCACACGCACATGTGGAATTTGTGGCATAGTTGACTCATGACATATTTCTACCTGATTAGTGTCATTGATCTCACTAAATTTTGTTTTGAGAGAATTTATGAGACATTGATTTCATGATTTGTTGTGATTGACTTATTTTTTATGATTTTTTATGCTTATATTGTCATCAAGGATTGAAAATTTTCAACATGCATCATTTTTTGGATTTTATGACATGGGATTTTTTCAAGGAGTGCAAAAGGGTAAGTGTGGGGGAGTTGACAAGACATATTTTTGTGGAATATTTTTTTGATAGTATTTGATATAATTTCCCAATATTGAGCCTTATTTAAAGATTTAATGGAAATATGTGTTGAGTTTGAAATTGAAAATTCCATGAAAATTCTGATTTCCCATTTTAATTTTACCTTAGTAATTTTATAATAACATTGTATGTGTGCCAAATTTTGATTTGAAATTTCATGGTCGTATTCTTCACTAATTTTTATACATTTTTCATTGAGACCATGAAATATGTATCGCACATCTGGAGGGGAAAAATGGACATTAATGGAAATATGGGATGGATTCAACATATTAGACCTTTTTCACTATTTGGGCCATAATTTTTTTTATCTTTGTATGGAATTAGTTGAAATCTTTCCAAATGTTAAATGATTCAATTACAAAAATTTCATTCAACATGATTAAAGGCTAGTTCGTGTGGGAACTTAGTAGAAAAGGTGGATCAAGGAGTAACTTTTCAAGGTAGAATTTTGTATATTCCCTTATTGAAATTTCAAACCCTAACCCCCCCACACTCTATTTAAATGAAAATTTCACTCTTTTTGAGGGTCGGTCGAAGCTTTGGGAAGGTTTGGCTAAAAGGTTGGCTCTATGAAAAATCTCTATCCACTTGGAAGAAGAAAGGATTTTTGCAAAGATTTCTTCCAAGAAGACACTCATCTCTCACTTATACTTTGTGTTTCTTTGCTTGTGTGCTTTTAATTCTCATTTTCTTCAACAAAACTTCTATGTTATTCTTTTTTCCTCTTTCTATTTTCCTTCTTGGTTCCGAAATATAAGAGTGGAGACGAGATTGTGGGTTTCTCTTTCAATCCTTTACGTATGAAAATCATCTCCATGATGACAACTCCACCCATGAAAGAGTAGTTTTCATTCATAGTCGGTCCAATTCATACGCCCTTCATTTATTTGTTTTAAATCCATGAACAAACTATAATTCATAAATTGTGATCAATTAATTGAGTTTTAATTTCTATGGAACTCGGTCGATATTCACATTGAACACCAACTAGGACTTATGTGAATCGTGAGAGAGAGACATTAATCAATATATCTAATCAACTTGGGATAGAATTGTAGGGGCATAATCCCCAAACTCAAATAATTCACATTTCCAAGTAGGAGATGATTACCTAATTGGTAATTGGTAAAAAATTGGCTTTTGGATCACAATCAAAGCAGGATGCTACGATTGGAAATCCTAAAGTTAACCTAGTGCTCATTTATTCCAATCTTTATGGTCATGTTAATTTCCATAGGGTCCAGGGGTTGGCAAGATTATGGGATCACAATTAAATGGATTTTAATCACATTAGATAATGATTAATTAATGGTGAATAGGTAGATTAGATCAATTATTTCTTCTCATATTGAAGTTTTTAAACAAATTGTGTCCTTTAGTGATCCACAAACCATATATTACTATATATACACAACATGTACGTGTATAGCAGTAACATTAGTGAGCACAAAGGAAAAATCTCATGCAGAGATGTGACAAATCTCCAAAGAGAGATTGAATGAGTGTGTGAGGTTGTTGCATTCAACCCAAAGAGATATTGAGGGAGAGTTTTTTTATTTATATATCCTTTCAAAATATCAATACAAGTTTTGTTTTCTATCAATTTCTATCCTGGTTGTGATTGAAAAACCACAACAAATGGTATCAGATAGGGGTGGGCAAAAAACTGCCTTAATTGAGCCAAACCGCAAACTGAACAATGTCGAACCGAAATAGGGGTTTTATTTCTTGTGGTTTGGTTTGTGATGTGGATTGAATAGGCCCTTGTGGGTTTTGGTTTGGACCAAACCACAACTATCTTTTAAAAAATATAATTTTATAGTTTTTTATCGACTTAGCCAATAAATCTATTCCATAACTCTAACCCTCATTCAAATTTTATTTTTAGTCACCATTAATGAACAGAATTTTCATTTTGATAACAGATCAAGAATGATATTTTATCACCATGTCGTTGATTATGTATAAATTTTGTTCCTCATAATCCATTTTTTATCATTTCCATTTAAACCACTTTTAAAGGTTAAAGTGGGAACCCTTACAGCCTCACTAACCAAGTATATAAAAGACCAAAAACCTTAATTATAAAACATCCCAAATTAAAAATTCAAACAAAAGGAGTTGGTCGAATGATCGACATACCTCAAGCCTTGTGCCATAATTTCCTAAAATGACCCAAAATCACCCCTCGTCACATCGAATATGTCATCGTCCAACCCGTTCATCACACATCTCATGCCATTACTCTATGGAAATGCAGGGAGTCGCAACGAAAAAACAACGATTCATAGAAGAGTAAAAGGGGAAAAAGAATTAGAACACAAGTATTTACGTGGTTCGGTAAAAATCCATACGTCCATATAGAGGCAGAATTTCACTATATGTCGGGATCACAAATTATAGGGAGATTTCTCAAAGTTTGTAACTAGTAACCCTAGCCTGAAATGGGCTACAAATAAGAGGAAGATGATCCATAGTTCCACCAACTGCACAGGAAGTCCGCATCGCTACAGTGAAAGGTGGACACCTAAGTCAAAAGTGCTACAATGACTACCAGCTGGAAGTCCAAGGATCTACAGTGAATGGCAGCTGGAAGCCTACGTTGCTATAGTGCTCTGTCGGTTTCAGTCGGTCGGCTCTGCTATAGTGGTCAGCATTGCTACAATGCCCCAAAAATTTGGGTCGGGGGCCTTCAACCCCTAGACCAAGGATGCATTTTTCCCCTACAACCTCCAACGAGCTCATCGCAGACCTCAACTCGTGAAGGTTGCAGCCTAGTGTGCAGTACAGGCTGCAAGCATTCAACCCAAACATTATCCAAACCGGATCAAGCTACACCAATCTAGCAAATTACACCAAAGAAACTTCACCCAACCATCAGAAATTCAAACACAAACCTAAACACCAACACATGTCCAAATCCAACATTTGAAACGCTACCTAAACCATCACTGAAACATCACAGAAGAAGAGCCACAAAAAAACTATTGACAATCACAACGAGAGTCATAAAACACCATGGATAGCTTGGTGAGGACGTACACAATAGAATATGAAGCAACAAAAACGATTTCCTGAATCATTGCCATGGAGAAAGAGAATAGGTAGTCCATAAACACCATGGATACCTCGAGGAAAACGAACCAAGAAAGGAAAACCAGACACCGAAGAGGGGGATGACACCAGCCCAAGCCTATCAAGCCCAACACATAAGCCTTCTAGAGTTATATCCTAAAACCAATTGGTGATAGGAGGAGCAGCTCATCCAAAATTATATATCAGACACCACTCCTCATGAAAACCAATGTGTGATTGAGTTTTCATCCAACATTGTGTTGGAGTTGGTGCTCAAGAACCAACTTCTTTGTACTTTATGATAAATTGTATTCATATTTTTTGAGTATTAATAAACTTCTTATCACATCAGGATTGTTCTTCTGCATAACATAGTATTTTATAATATCCTAAGAGTATCTGTCGCACTAAAAGGTCATAATAGTTCCCTGCTATGATGAGAATCTGAAAGTGTTATGACACTATTCTTAAATATATGTTTTATAGTATGATGATATCATTTGTGACACAAATAATACAGGCTATCAGGGGTGCAGACTCATATGAATTTGAGGGAACTTCTCATGGTGTACACTCTTGGTAATATCTAGTAGGATATTATGAGAATGAGACATGCCAATAGGAAATCCGCATTTACATGTGCCTTTGAATATTACTATCTACGGACGTGTGTATTGGTCCATAGACTTGAAGATTATTTTTAATGAGTATTATGAGTCTCACACTTATATGTATTGATAAAAACATTGATGATAGATGTTCGTGGTGAGGTATGATATATTGGGTGCATCATGAGTAATATTGCATTAATGAATAATGCGAGAAAATATTTGTCTCTTCTGTTCATTAACAGAAGTTGATATCTCAGTCCCTTTTATGGAAATGATATAGCCTAAATAAATCCAAGGTCATTATGTTCTATAAACAAGTTCAGTTTCTGGGAAGTCAAAGAAAGATACATCGAACACATAGGTTGATGGCACCAGCAGGCAACCTGCTTGATTAGAGATATCGTGATAAATAGATTATATTACATAGTAAGCATCCGTATGAGGTAACATGTCGTTGTGATATTAACTTCTTTCTCTATGAGTGTCTTGGTATGTTGTTAGACATTAAAATTGGACTTTAGGCTGTTTCACCTAATTCCACTAAGAAAGAGGCCTAGATGGTCAAACACTAGGTGTATTAAGAATCTCAGTTAAATAATATATTATTATTTATTATTTATTATTTAACAAGTTAATAAATATTATCCCCGCACATGGTTTAATAATTATTCATGTATGTTTGATCGCATATATCATGTCACCAGTTATTCAAGAAAATATAATGTGAGCAGAATATTTAATAAATATTTAATTTCTATTTAGTAAATATAATATTTATTTATTTATTGGTGAATAATACAGTGATATTTATTTAATAAATAAATAGTCAATATTCAAGGCCCGATAAATATGGAGGAATGGCGGATCGCGTTTTTAGGCCCGATGTGAAATAATAAATATTGAATATTATTTAATTAAATGATATTTAATATAATTTGCAGGTTAAGCGCATGTCGAGAAATAATATTATTATTATTATTATTTGACATGGGGTTCTGCAGGGATTAAATAAATAATGAAGGGCACTTGTGCTATTATTTTATTTTAACCTTAACAATATATACTCATTTATATTATTTTTTCAATAAGTCAATTCATTTGTTTTGGTTGTGCACAATGTATTTGGAGAATCCTCTCAAACCCTAGAGAGCTCTCCTCTCCAAGAACGCTCCCAAGAACGGAGAGTAATCTTACTCCACCGAATCCTCTCAAGTCAAGAGAGATCAAGGATAATGCTTTAGAAGTGGTTCGTGTGGGAATCATAGGTGAATGATGTAAGCGCAAGGATTTGCTGTGCTAGTGCCCTGAAATTATTTCGGCGACGTCTAGAAATTCATGGAACACATGTGGATCATCACTAGAGGGAATTCGCACTTGATTTGTAACGACTCAAACTTTTTGAATGACAATTATTTTCTAAAAATGTTTGTTATATTTTTACACAACAAAACTATATATCATTATAATGAAGTAAGTATATTTTAATGTAATCATCGGGTTTAGACCGTTATATGACTATTGGTCAATTATGACTGTTGGTCAATATGTCTGTTGGAAACTATACTCATAACATTATGATTATCATTTATAAATAGAAATGTTAATGGTTAATTAATGTAGAACGAAGATTTGAAGACCTCAACCAGTAGAATCAGGTCATACGAAGCCCATTTGTCAAAGCTTAGGAAGGAAGTAGGGTTACTGGGCTTCGCTCTGGACCAAACTCAAGCGGGGCTTCAAAATGTTAAGCTTGAATGAAATCACATACGGGAGAAGTTCAAGTTAGTGGAGATTTCCACTCAGGTGTTGTTATCTAAGCCGCCCCAAGAGTCCATCACCATCGCACACCTTACCCTTAGGTCGTATGTGGGTGTTTTTAGAGGTTATGTGTCAAGGCCCTAGTTACCTAAAATTTAATCCTTTTGTTTAAATAAAATTGTTATTCCATCATTTCTATTTTATGAATATTTTTACTTAAAAATTGAGATGGAATTTGATAAATTGATTTTTCGGGTAAAAATTGTATTTTTTGGAAAGATATAAATTATTATATTAAATTAAGGTTTTATTAATAATGTTTATTATAATAAAATAGTGTTATAAAAACACTCCTTTTTAATTAAAAATGTTAAAATAATTTTATTTTGTTCAAGTGTCAAAAAAATTACTATGCATGTTACTATGCATTTTCCGTCCGCTATTATTTTTAATAATTAAGTATTTTTATAGTTAAAAGTTAAATTTATCATATTTAGAGAATTATTATGATAAAATAAATTTCATTTTTGAATTCAAAAGGTCTATATTGGGTTACAATGAATTTATGATATTTTTATAAAATAATTTATTTTTCAATGAATGGTAAAAATACAGTTTTGAGTTTTCGATATTTATAATGACATCATTAGTGACGTAATAATGTTGTAGTAATGCTGATTGACTCTTGAGGGATAAAATATGATATGAGGTGTCCCAAGTGGGCAATATCATGGGCAAGTACCATGGGTAAGCTCGTGGTTTTGCAAATACCACTAATGAAGTGTCCTCAGAAATTAATAAAAAAACATTATCTCTTTTACTATATATACCACTCATTCCTTCATTTCCTTTCATTCCAAAATCACTCCCTCAAAGATCTATTAGTATTACCACCCAAGAAATCCTCCCAAGGTGTCCTCAAGCCCCTAATGTCCCTATCTTCAAGTTTTAGGAGTCAATCTTCAAGGTAAGGGAATTCTCAACTTCTCTTTTCCTTTCAAGTTCCTTTTTTAGGATGTCTTTTATATTTCCATACAATATTCTTATTTTCATTTTATTCTGACCCTCTACTGTATTATGAGTCTTTTATGAATGGTTGACTCTTGTCCCCTCTTTTTAATGTTTTATAAAACCATGTTTCATATCCATTATGCTGTAGAATTTTCATCTTAATCTCTCTCTTTTTTTCACAAGAAATTCTTTTATTTTCTTTATGTGAATATCTAAACCTCTTTCATTTCCAGAGGTATTCATCAAGATATAAAAATTATTTATTTGATTCTAGAATTGACATACATAAAACTCTCATTCTCTTTCCATGAGTTATAAATGACATGATGATCATGTTTTTAAGCACCTTTTAAAATGTTGTGATTTTGATATGAAACTCATTTCTTTTATTCTCTATGGGTTATTTATGAAATGTTTGATCTATGTGGCTCACATGAAAATAAATACATGTTAAGGGTGCGACCTGATAGCACTCCAATGCATTGGGTAAAGAATTTAATCTTTAGAGATAACAAATTTTATGATACTTTGATAGATAACCATGATGATTTTTATGACACCTTGGGGATGGACCTTGGTGATATGATTATGAATATTCAAATTAAATGTTCTAGCCACATTTACAAGTTGTGATTCATGTTATTTTATTTATGATACGCCTCTTAATCATGCTCTTATGATATTCCTCAAGTTCTTATTGATATTCCTCAAGATCACAAGTAAACGGTTTCCCTTGGTATCCCTTACTGGGCCTTAAGCTCACAATATCCTTTGATGCATGTCCCTAGGTTATGAGATGCAATAAATGTACTTGGGATGAACCTCGAAGAAACTCTTCACGTTGAATATAAGGATGTTTTAAGTTTTCGTGTATTATGTACCTTTTTTTCAAGACATTAAGCCTTAAAAGATCATCTGTTTGTAAATTCTATGTAAAGTTATATAATTAAAATGTGGGATGTCATATGATTCCTACAATGCAATGACAGTGCACCGCAAATCTGTTACCAGATCCATCAATGAAGAAAGAATTCCATCAAGGTAATTTTTATTTAATTAAATTAATTATAAATAATATGTGATGATCCTCTCTTTAGTTCTGGCGTGATTATCCTTGTCTAATTTCGTTGATCTAATTTCGTAGATCACAGTGTTTATCATTGTGTAGATCTTGGATCGGTCATCAATCAAGACAAAAAGCAATGTTGGTCATCGCCCATCGCACGCTTCCATTGCACCCGAAACCTACAAGTGGTATCAGAGTTGTCATATAATTATTTATAATTATTTTAAGATCATTTGTGATTTACACATTTTTTAATTTAGTTTTTCAATTCAAGTTTAATCATTCTTTTAATCCAAATTGCGAGATCTGTTTCTTCTACCTTTGTTTCTCGTAGATCTAATCGAAACGATTAATTTGATGATTAAAATAAAATTGAAGATCTCATCCGGAGGTGCCAAAGATTTTGGCCGGATAACATGGCAGTACACATCGTGTAACTGGAGTTACACGTCGTGTAGTTTTGTTCAATGCATCAGGAATTAATTCAGTCGTATGCATTGACGACACGCAGTGTAGTTATTACCTCACACCGCGTGTTGACCGGAATAGGGTGGCGCATAGTCAACCGAAGTATGCACCGCGTAGCACACATACACGACGTGTAGTCTCTTTGAGTCGCAGACAGGCTGTGTATTACCATACACAACCTACCTAACTGGTGACCATGTAATTCGGATATCACACAGTGTGTAGCCCATTGGACACACCGTGTACTCCATTTTCCGAGGTACGATTTACACTGTGAGTCCCTAAGCGTGTACCTTGGATAAACGGTGAGAGATGTACATGTCGTGTACTTATACCAAATTACACAGATTTAAAATTTATTTATTTTACTATGTAAACCTTGAGACATGTACTTTCATGTGGTCGTAAAGATAGGACACACCATGTGATAGATTTTAATATACATAAATATATAAATGTTTAATTAATATATGTGCAATGTTTAGATTTTCATATCATGTATGAGTCGTATTACAAGTTGTTACTCTGCGTGCATTGAAGCATAACACATGAACGAAAAATCATGCAATTTGTGTAATCATCTGTGAAGTACATGTTGTGAAAGTACGTGATAAGTCATGTATATCATATGACACAAGAGTAAAATAATATACGGTTATAATACGTGTTGGGTAGAATCAGACGGGTATTCACCATGTTGCCTCCAAGATACATTTATGTACACAGTTAATTTTAAACGAATTTATTTAATTTGTTTAAAATTATAATGGATGAGAATCCCAAGGAATTTCGGATAAGAATTAAGATAAAAGAATTGATTAATTAAAGATAATAATTAATCGATTTGAGCACAATTTATCTTAAATAAGAACGATTAAGAATTATATGTTATTTTTATTAAATGTGCAATTCATTACATGCATGCGGATGATCAGGAGCTAAACCAGACCGTTGTATGTGATTGATTTCATTTAATTTATTATAAAATGAAATTGTTGGTATGCGTGCATTCTCTCCTCTTATTATGTAGGGTATGTGTGTCTATGGTTTATTTTATATAAACTCTTTTCTCTCACCTGCGTGTAAGTAAAAGGATATATAATGGATGAAGCTCTCAAGCTAGTAGAGGTGGTTCAAGTTTAGAGTTGAGGCGAAACCAATCCAAGAGAGATACATTGGTGGACAGGTGAAAAACTGTAATCACGAACCTTAATTGGTTTAAGGTGTTTTTCCCCTAGGTCAACAGTTAGTTTATCAACCGATAGATAAAATAACCATTAGTATAAGCTCATGATCATACCCTTTATTATTTTGCTTCTGTCAAGTTGTGTGGTTATTTCATTATGAATGTTTCGTCACGATCACTTAATTAATGAAATTAACGAGCATGCAAGATAGAACTAAAATAAATTGGCTTATGCGTAAATATTATCTAAGACATGGTTAATCACTTAAGTAAATCCACTTAATATTAACAAGCATGTGATAAAGATAATAAATGGAAATTTACTCATAAAAGATAAAATCCATCAATTATATATATTAAGTTGGTATAGTCTTCCATTACTTCAGTTAAAATCGAACCACGGTTCAAAGTGTTTGACCAACCAAAGTTGGGGTGCTTTCAATTATCAGGGAATTCTAACTTGAAGTTTTGGGTTGACTTAACTTAATTCACATCAAGGGTTGATTGTCAAAGCAGGACTTGGTGTAACTAAGAGGCAAGGGTTGAGGAAATCTAAATTAATGATTTTAAGATTGGAGAGTTCATTAAACAAATCAAGGAACCATGAGTTAATGCAGTTGACATTTGAAATGTCTACTTAAAACCATTCGAGTTGTTTGGCCAACCAAAATGGGGTAATGAGAAGGAGAATATGGATCTTTGCCACTAGAATATCCAAGCAACAGGATATTCCAAAGAAAAATGTGAGGGTTGTTGGGTTTCAATAAAATAGTGAGAGACTAATAAATATAATATTTGTTTATTTGTCTAAATTTTATCAGATAAAGTGCTAAAATTATGTCCATCTTGTTTTAAAGAAACAACAATAAAATGACATCAAACATATCATTGTGATTCATACTTGAGAAGGACAACCTTATCACTAG
Organism: Viscum album; assembly: GCA_963277665.1. Taxonomy (NCBI): domain Eukaryota; kingdom Viridiplantae; phylum Streptophyta; class Magnoliopsida; order Santalales; family Viscaceae; genus Viscum; species Viscum album. Next base: position 224,263,314 of record OY728159.1, read on the forward strand.
CACAAATTTCCAAGAATGGAAAAGGCGTATATATATCATCCTTCGCCATGAAAGAAAATTATATGTGTTGGAAGAATCTATTCTTGTTGGGCCTGGTAATGAGGCAAGTGATGAAGAGTTGTCTCTCTATGAGAAACATCTTAATGATGCTACAAATGTTCAGTGCTTCATGTTATCATCCATGTCCAATGAGCTTTTGAAGCAACATGAGGACATGGATGCATATAGCATAATGTCTTACCTTCGAGATCTCTATCAAGAGAAGGCGAGACAAGAGAGGTATGAGATCACCAATGCTTTGTTTACAACTAAGCTTGGAGAGTCTGCGACAGCTATCCCTCATGTAGTCAAACTCATTGGTTACATTGAACGCTTAGACGTCTTAGAGATTAAATTCTCGAATGAGTTGTGTACAGATCTCATACATTCATCACTGCCCAAGATCTTCTCCAGATTTATTGTTAATTACAATATGAGAAATAATGAGAAGTCTTTCAGAACTTCTTACTTTGATTTGTCAAGTGGATAAAGACATGGGTCGTGATAAACTTGTGGTCCTTATGGTGAATAAGAAAATGAAGAACAAGGCAAAGGGGCTCAAGACTTATAAATATTCTAAAACTCACAATCACTGTCCTTCCAAGTGGAAAGTTAGACCACTGGAAGAAGAACTACACCCAAAAGCAAGGGGATGTTAAAGGTATGTTCGTTATTGAGTGTAATCTTTCAATATCTACACATAGGGTATTAGATACAGCTTGTGGTGCTCACATCTGTATCGAAATGCAAGAACCAAGTAGATTCTAAAAGATTGATAGATGAGAGGTGGATCTGAGAGCTGTCAATGGTGCAAGGCTTACTACTCGTCATTGGTGACTAACACCTTTCATTACCCACAAGAATGATTTTGGTTTTAAAATATTGTTATTATGTACCTACAGTTACCAAGAACATAATTTTTGTATCATACCTAGATACATATGGGTTTATTTTTAAGTTTGGAAATAAAAGTTTTTTCTTCTATAAGGACAACATATGTTATGGTATGACACATTTAAATAATGGTCTTTATGTATTAAATTATGAAAACCAAGTGTTAGAAATTGATAACGAATCATGTTCACACAACTCATATAACACTCAGTTATGGCATCGCCATCTTGGTCATGTAAACAATAAGTGTTTGACAAAGCTCTGTCAAGATGGTTATTTAGACTCTTCTGAGCTAAAACCACTTGAAATATGTCATGCTTGTTTACAAAGAAAAATGACCAAATCACCATTTGGTGGATAGGGTGAAAGGGTCACAAAGCTTCTAGGACTGGTACACATTGATATGTGTAGACCATTTCCAGTAGAAGCTAGATGTGGATATTCTTACTTCATAACTTTTACTGATAACTTGAGTAGACATGATTATATCTACTTGATGAGGTATAAGCCCGAGTCCTTTGACAAATTCAAGAAATTCAAGAATGAAGTAGAGAATCAACTTGGTAAGAAGATAAAGAAGCTTCAATCAGATCGAGGTGGTGAATATCTTAATCAAGAGTTCATCGATTTTATACGGGAGTTTGGGATTCAATCTCAACTCAATCCACCATGCACACTATAGTGGAATGGTGTTAGTGAAAGGAGGAGTCGTACCTTGTTGAACGTGGTAAGGTCGATGATGAGTCATGTAGATCTTCCATTATCTTTTTGGATATATGCATTACAAACTACGGCATACACATTAAACCGAGTTCCAACTAAAGCGGCAAACGGAATTACCTTTGAGTTATGGAGTGGAAAGAAACTCATTTTGTCACATACACGTGTATGGGGTTGTGAGTCGTTTGTTAAGGCATTCTCAAGAAACAAACTAGCACCCCTGGGAAAAAAGTATATCTTTATAGGGTATCTCAAGGAAACAAAGGGATGCTACTTATACAACCCCTCAGAAAAAAAAGTTATTGTTGTCAAACAAGTCGTCTTTCTTGAGAGGGAGCACATCCTCAAAAAGAAAAGTGGGAGCAAGATTGGTTTCGATGAAGTTGGTGCTCAAGATACACAAGAGTTGGAGCAGGAACATGTTCCACAAGTCCACATGGAAAAAGTAGTTCCTGAAACAAAAATATTGTGTAGGAGCGTAAGAGAGGTAAGAGAACTAGAGAGAGATGGTTTTCTAGTCACCGAAGATGGTGACTTCTTATTGGTTGACAACGATGAACCTCTATCCTACAAGGAGGTAGTAGAGAGCTCAGAAGATGCATAGTGGCAAGAAGCCATGAATTTGAAATGGATTCCATGTATCAGAACCAAGTTTGGGTTCTGGCAAATGCGTCAGTTGATGTAAATCATTTTGGATGCAAATGGGTATTCAAGAGGAAACTGGACATGGATGGTAAAGTAAATACCTATAAAGAAAGGCTAGTAGCAAAAGGGTTTAAACAACATCAAGGAATTGACTACGATGAAACGTTTTCACCAGTTGTCATGTTTAAATCCATCACAATTCTACTTGCTATAGCAGCTTACCATGACTATGAGATTTGGCAGATGGATGTCAAAATTGCATTCCTTAATAGAAACCTTCAGGAAGATATCTATATGACACAACCAAAAGGGTTTGTGACTCCAAGTGATGCCAAAAGAATTTGCAAGTTGTAGAGATCCATTTATGGATTGAAGCAAGCATTGAGGTCGTGGAACATTCAATTCGATAAATCCATAAAAGAATTTGGTTTCATTAAGAACGAATGTGAGTTGTATGTTTACAAGAGGTTTAGTGGGAATGTAGTTGTTATGTCATGACCCCTCCCAATGGGGCCCGCACCGCAACTCCCCAAGCCCGCCTCTAATAGGTCGGGGGCTGGTGACTAGCACCGAGTAGGCATATCACTAACATGGGAGGTATTTCCTAAGTACTTGTACACACGCAAACATCTCTAAGCCCACAAATGCTGAAATAAAAAAAACACTAAGGGACAAAATGCATGCATACAACTAAACTCAACCAACAGAGTACAATGAAAAGTAAAGTGCAGAAAGTAAGTTGGGCCAGAATACAAGCTCACTAAAATAAGAGAGTCTACAAACTACAAAGTCTAACCTGTAAGCACAAAGAGGTACTGGGGCTGCTGCTCGTAGTCGTAGGAACACCTCGGCCTGTAAGGAACTCCGAAAGCTTGGTCCGGTCCTAGTCTGCCTTGGACTCCGTCAAAAGGTCGCTCATCTGCACAAGACATGACACATGTAGGAAAAGCCCGTGCAGGGGTGAGTATAACAATACTCGGTGGAGGACCCCAAAAACTACAAAGCAATACACAAGGTAAAGGTACAGTCAGGTCTACACAGTATATGTCTACTGAACATATAGCAAGAGAAACACAATCCAAATATACTTGAAACCCAGACCCATAGTCTAGAGACAAGTCACACGACCGCATACCCACGCTAGAGATTCAGTTCAAAGATTCCACGAAGCACTCGTCCGAAAGAAATCACTCCACTAGTCTGATAGCTCTGATGTCATTAGTCTAAGAAGTACCATTCGTCGGGAAAATCCATGAGAGATAGATACACTCATTCTGGGAGAACACACTACTCAGTGAGGAAAGATCATGATACACATATGAGGATCACTGTCAGGGCCTTGGCGGATACCGCGACTCATCCAGATTCACCTATGAAGTAGAGGATCGGTGTCCCGTAGGATTAGTCACGTCAATACTTGACTCTACCTAGGGTCAAGAATGGATAGAGGATTTCGCTCTGAGACCCTCGGAGGGATACCTAACTCTATCTCAGAAAGTCCTACTAAAGAGATCATACTCTTGTGGAAGGAAATGATACCTAACCTTCAGGGGAACGAGCAAAGGGGAACTAACCCAAAAGAAACATGTCCAAGGAACGGTGGACAAAAAGATCAAGCCATGTTCCAGGATATACACAACATGTAGAAGGGGTCGCACGCCGTGTCTCGCGACTCCAGGTACTGCCCGTGTGTAATGGACCGAGTTAGAGGGGACATGCCGTGTAGAAAGGTAAGTACACAGCGTGTAGGAAGGATCATGCGTCGTGTCCGAGTAACCGGAGTTCCCTCCGTGTACGCGGTCGTGTTCCCGTACACAGCTTCAATCCATGTGTGTCATCCTGTGTAACTGGTACACGAGGTAACCCGTTCAGCTGGCCTGGTCTGGCCATGTGGTGGAGTACACGGTCGTGTACTCCACCCTGTGTCCGTGTATCGCCTGAGATACTCATCAAGTCCCACGTAAGGACCCACACACTGTGTTCTTCAGAGAACACGTCGTGTCATCGCTTCCTGCACCGCGGAACCCTAACCGCCACTGAGCTGGTCCCACACGGCGTGTTCTTCGGGATGCACGTCGTGTGTTTTAGAAATTTCCAGAATCGCTAGTTCTTTGCCGGCGCGCCTCCGGTGATGCCCATTCTTCGATCCGGCCGCCTGATCGCCACGAAACTTAAGGATTTAGGTCGCCCTGACACCCCGAAGCTGATTTTGCTGGTTTCGATTCTCCGATCAGCCCCGAAAATGTGTTCTGATCAACCCACACGAAGAACGCTTGAAGAACAAGAACTCATAAACCATGTCGATTCGCCCGCCATCATCGTCGTCGCACCTCTGCTGGGTTGTCACGATGTCGGATCTTCAGTTTGGGATCGTTGCGCAGAGGAACGGGCATGCAACGATTCCTCGTCCGTATCCCCATGAAGAACACAAAGAACGCAAGGAAGAGGGATGAAGAAATCCAATAAACAAAAGAGGAACGAACCTCCGTCGTCGTTCGTCACATCGTTAATCCGCTCTCATTAGAAGGTTTAAACGGGGTAAATTAAAAGCATAAAACATGGAATAATAAATTCCCCATGAATGAACCTGATGAAGTCCTCCCACAGGAACGATGATGCGCGGATCAACCAGTTCGTGGGTTGATCCGCATTCTCCGTTGAATTAAAGAACGGGGAAGAAAAACAACTTAAAACAGATACCCTACTTCGAGAAGGGATCAATCGCTGACAAAGGGATCACACTGTCGTCGACGCTGAGATCCTTCAACTTCATTGGCACAGCGATTCACACTTTTGATTCATCGTCGTTCGTTGTCGAGAGTTCTCTCCAAAGCTCTAAGAATTCTCCAGAGTTTCTCTCAATTTTCCGCCAACGACCAACATTCGATTAACCCATTAAAAGGAGGGAATGTGTTTCAGCGTTCCGTTACGCTACAACATTAATGAGTCAGTGTTGCTGTTTCAGAGTCATTATGTTGTGTCATTAATTATCAAAATAGTTGCCCCATCGTTGCGCTGCAGCGAACATTTCCAAATAAAATAAAATAAAATTTTCAAATTATTTTATTTTATTTATTTTACTAAAAAAAGTTTAAAATTTAACTTTTTCCCTCGACCCATGTCGGTTGAGGTTAGACCCATTCTTAGGTAAAGTCGTCATCTCGGACGCAACGGTGCCCTCAGATTTTTAATTCGAGCATCTGTTTGAAAATTGTCACAACCACGCACACATGCCAACTCACTTAACTTAAAAAAATTCAAACCACCATTCTGGGCTCACCGGGCATCGGAATGACGTGTCGTCTCCGCGCTTGGTCTCGAAATAATTCCATATAATATTTAAAAATAATACACAGAAAATCCGAGACATTACATTCTTCCCACCTTAGGGTTTTGCGTCCCCAAAAATCCAAAACAAGGGCTACTCAAAAAGATGTGGGTATTAGGCACGGATCTGAGCCTCCCGCTCCCACGTGCTCTTCTGAAAGTTCTTGTGATGCCATCGGACGTGCATCAAGGGAATCGATCGCCCATGAAGGATCCTCTTCTGCCGATCCTCGATCTCCACCGAGTACTCAGCAAAGGTCGCTCCATCCTCGATGTCCAGCACACCCCAGTCGATGACGTGCGATGGGTCATGCACGTATCTCCTCAACTGCGACACATGGAAGACATCATGTACCCGATGCAACTGCGACGGTAAAACTAGGCGGTACGCCACCTCGCCAACTTTGTGCAGTATCTGGAAAGGTCTGATGATCCTCAGAGATAACTTGTCGCCCCGTCCAAATCTATGTAACCCTGGTCGAGGTGAGACCCGAAGGAAGACGTGGTCTCCCTCCTCGAACTCTAGAGGTCTTCATCGCCTATCAGCATAAGACTTCTGTCGGCTCTGTGCAGTCTTCATCCGCTCTCGGATGATCTTCACCTTTTCGGTGGTAGCTCGCACCAACTCTGGACCCATAAGTGCTAACTCTCCAGAATCAGTCCAGCAGAGCGGTGACTAACAGGATCTCCCATATAAAGGCTCGAACGATGTCATATCAATGGTGAAGTGGTAGCTGTTGTTGTACACAAACTCCACCAGTGATAGGTGGTCCTCCCAACTATGACCAAAGTCCAAGATACAGGCTCGCAACATATCTTCCAAAACCCGAATGGTCCTCTATGTCTGACCATCTGTCTGGGGATAGAACATTGTGTTCAAGCGTAGCTAAGTCCCAAAAGCCTCCTGCAATCCCTTCCACAATCGAGATGTGAAACGAGCATCGCGATCTGAGACTATCGTTGAAGGGACGCCATGAAGCCGAACTATCTCATGCACGTAGAGGCATCACAAGCTCTCTACGGAACACTACTCCCTGATAGCTAGGAAGTGGACCGACTTGATGAGTTGGTCAACGATCACCCAGATAGAATCATGCCCCTTGGACGTTCGTGGTAATATCATCACGAAGTCCATTGATATTCTATCCCACTTCAACTCTAGCACTTCCAGGGGTGAGCTAACCCTGCTGGAACCTGGTTCTCAACCTTCACCTGCTGGCACGTCAGGCATCAAGAAACGAACTTTGCTACTGCCTTCTTCATATCTATCCACCAGAACTAACACCGGAGGTCCTGGTACATTTTCGCCACTACGGGATGTACCTCCAAGGGGGATGTGTAAAACTCCCTCAAAACCTCCTCCTGCAACGCCACTGGTATGACAGTGCATCCTCTGAAAAGAACAATGTGCTCCCCACCTTGCGAATATTCATTAGGAGCATGTCCTGTGGATAACTAAGCACATAAAGCCTCACATTCGACATCCCCAAGTTGTGCCTCCCTAACTCGCTGTAAGAGTGAAGGGGTGACAACCATCGACTGAAGGTAAGTTGCATCCTCTCGGTCCATGAAGGATAACTGTAACGAGGCCAAATGCTCTGTCGCCTCACTCAATAGCTATGAGCTCGATCTCCTGCTAAGAGCATCTACCACCTTGTTCTCATTCTCAGGAGTATAGATGATCTCGAAATCGTAGTCCTGGAGGAACTCTAGTCATCGCATCTGCCTCAGATTCGGATCCTTCTGCGAGAATATGTATTTGAGGCTCTTGTGGTCAGAGTAGACGATAAATTGCTCGTCCATAAAGTAGTGTCGCCAAATTTTCAATGTGAAGACCGTCGCTGCCAACTCGAGATCATGGGTCGCATAGTTCTGCTCATGTGGCTTAAGCTGGTGCAAACCATAAGCAATCATCGTCTGTCTCTGCATCAGGACACAGTCAAGCCTGGTCCCTGATGCGTCGCAGAAAAATACGTACTCAACACCCTCTTCTGGAAATCTCAAGATTGGTGCGCTCGTCAAACTCTGCATCAGCTGCTGGAAAGCTTACTGGCACTTCTCCGTCCAGACGAAAGGCTTCCCCTTCCGGGTCAAGGCTGTCATCGGTGCCGATATCCGGGATAAATCAGGAATAAATCTCTGGTAGTATCCTACCAGCCCAAGGAAGCTTCGCACCTCTGTCACACTCTGATGGGGCTCCCATGGTAACACTGCCTCGGCCTTGGCTAGGTCCACTGCTACTCCATCTTCTGAGATAACATGTCCCGAGAGTGGACCTCTTGTATCCAGAACTGGCACTTTGAGAGCTTCTCATAAAGCCGGTGCTCTCAGAGTACGTCTAGAATCATCCACAGGTGTCTCGCGTGCTCCTCCTCTGACGTTGAGTATACAAGGATGTCGTCAATGAAGACCACTACGAACCGGTCTAAATATGGATGGAAGATCCGGTTCATAAGTCTCATGAACACTGCGGGGGCGTTCGTCATGCCGAAAGGCATCACCAAGTACTTGTAGTGACCGTAGCGGCATCGGAAGGTCGTCTTCGTTATATCCTCGTCCTGTACTCGTAACCAGTGGTAACCTGATCGAAGGTCAACCTTCGAGAACCAGTGTGCCCCTCTTAGCCAATCGAATAGGTCGTCGATCCTCAATAGTGGATACTTGTTCTTCGTCGTTACCTGATTCAGGCGCCGGTAATCCACGCAACCTCAAACTCCCATCAGCCTTCTTAGCAAACAAAACTGGGGCTGCACAGGGTGAAACACTAGGTCTTACGAAGTTCTTACTCTGCAGATCCTCCAACTCCACCCTCATCTTGCGAAGTTCTGCGGGAGCCATCCGATACGCTGGTGAGGATATCGATGTTGTCCTAGGGTGTAAATCAACGCAGAAGTCGATCTCCCTGCGGGAAGGTAGTCCTAGAACATCTTCGGGAAATACGTTCTCATACTCTGCCACAACTACTGGGAACTGGAAGCTCACAACATCTACTGCTCTGAGGGTAAGGCTAGCCAACTCATGAGTGATTGATTGCACCCTCCAATGCATGATCTCGTCCTGTGCTGCCTGTGTCTCCTTTTCACCGATAAAGGAAAACCTCGTCTCATCGCTGCGGACACACCGCACTCTTCGTATAAAGCAGTCAATCTGGGCATGGACCGAAGATAACCAATCCATCCCGAGAATGACACCGTAAGGCTTCGACGCTGCCACCAAGAGGTTCTAACCGAAACTATCACCTCCAAGGGTAAGATCACACTGTCTACAAAGGTGTGTGATCATCGAGTCCCCTCCCGTAGGTGTCTCCAAGCGTAAGGATCGAGTCAATAGCTCTACCGGAATCTCAAGGTTTCGTACAAGACATATGGCAAGGAATGACCAACACCTATGTCTATAAGTACGGAAGCTAAGGTAGAAAAAAATACAGATCGTACCTCGGATCATCCCTGGAGTCTCTGGGTCGTACGCCTCGACCGCATGCAGTTGTCCCCGCCTCTATCCCCCAGCTCCCTGAGCCTGGTGCGGACCTCCTGAGGGTGGTGGTGGGAGTATATCAAAGCGTTTGTCACCACCTGAAGCTCTCCCTACTTCTCTGCCACGTCTGTCGCCTGGCGAGTCTGTCTGCTCCACTCTCTATCTCTACCTCGGTGGTCCATCTACCGCTTCCCTGTCAGTAGCTCGATGAGTTGGACAATCTCTAGCGAGATGTCCCCTTACCGTCGCACGAGTAGTATCGCCTCTCCCTAGGCTGACTGGATCCAGCCTAAGAGTCATGGGTTATCGATCCCCTATCCTAGGTCCTCTTATGACGCCTCCCACGTCCCAAACCTTATGTCTAACGTCGGCTCCCTACTGTCGAGGTCTTCGCCCCTGTCTGCCTGCTGTTGACTGCCACTAGCTGTCTTTGCTTCGTCAAAAAACTCTCGATCAGCAAGCCCCGCTCGAGCACTCCAGCATAAGTCGAAATGCATAGAGGCATGACACTAGCTCGGATGTCCCATCGTAGACCTCACTCGAAGGTTCGAGCTCTGAAGTACTGATCTCTGACCATATCCATCGAGTACCTGGCGAGGTTGGTGAACCTCGATGAATAGTTGACCACCATCAAACTGCCCTGCTAGAGTTGAAGAAGATCCAGGATATGCACTTCTCTCAGCGTAATCAGAGAGAACTCCTCCCTAAAAATTTGTTCAAACTCCATCCACGAAAGAGTCTCATTGTTGTGATACTGTGTAGTCAAACTCCACCATCGTCCCGCCGAACCCTGAAGAAGGCTCACTCCTAGGATCACCATTTGGTCCACTAGTTTCCTCACTAGAAAGAAAACTCTGGTCACCGCCTCAAGTCAGTCCTCAGCCGCCTGAGGGTCGGGCTCGCCTCGAAACCTGAGGGGTCTCTGTCTCTGAAACTCATGGAGTGCGCTCAGCCTGCGCCCCTCATCTTTCGGTACTGCAGGTACCACGGGATGCTCCGCTGGTGGTGGTATAACAGGTGCACCACCTGGAGGTAATGCATGGGGAACTAGTCCCTGTATCGAAGTCTCGCCACTGAGGGGGTCATCCTCGTGATCGAGCTGCAGAATCATAGCGAGTATGGATCGCAGAGGCATCCTGTAAGGAAACAAGATGTATCATGGTCAACGAGTATATCTGGATAGCTGACACAAAGGACATGGAAAAAACACAACTCATTCCTATATGATGCATGTACCATTCTTTTACTTCCCCGCAATTAGTGTTTTCATGTACCGAGTCGAAAAGCAGTTTATCGAAGTCTTGGTGTATGGATACGCCGACCGCCCGCACCAACACCGGAGTCTCTAGCCTAAAAGTTGAGATCGAAACAGTTAACACTATTGCCCCAAACCAAATCTCATAGACTCGGTTCTAAGGTAGAACCGATCACCTCTAATACCACTCTGTTAAGACCCGTCCCAGTGGGGCCCGCGCCGCAACTCCCCAAGCCCGCCTCCAATAGGTCAGGGGCTGATGACTACCACTGAGTAGGCATATCACTAACATGGGAGGCATTGCCTAAGTACTTGTACATACGCACACATCTTCAAGCCCACAAATGTTGAAATGAAAAAAACCACTAAGGGACAAAATGCATGCATACAACTAAGCCCAACCAACATAGTACAACAGAAAGTAAAGTTCGGAAAGTAAGTTGGACCAGAATACAAGCCCACTAAAACAAGAGAGCGTCTGCAAACTACAAAGTCCAACCTGTAAGCACAAAGAGGTACTGGAACTGTTGCTCGTAGTCGTAGAAACACCTCGGCCAGTAAGGAACTCAAAAATCTTGGTATGGTCCTGGTCTGCCCATGACTCCGTCAAAAGGTCGCTCGTCTACACAAGACATGACACGTGCGGGCAAAGCCCGTGCAGGGGTGAGTATAACAATACATAGTGGAGGACCCTGAAAACTACAAAACAATACATAATGTAAAGGTACAGTCATCTCTACACAGTATATGTCTACTAAACATATAGCAAGAGAAACACAATCCAGATATACTCGAAACTCAGACTCGTAGTTTAGAGACAAGTCACACGGCTGCATACCCACGCTAGAGATTCAATTCGAAGATTCCACGAAGCACTCATCTGGAAGAACTCACTCCACTAGTCTAATAGCTCTAATGTCGTTCGTCCGAGAAGTATCATTCGTCGAGAAAATCCATGAGAGATAGATACACTCATTCCGGGAGAACACGCTCCTCAGTGGGGAAAGATCACGATACACATATGAGGATCACTGCCAGGGCCTTGGCGGATACCGCGACTCATCCGGATTCACCTGCTAAGTAGAGGATCGACGTCTTGTAGGATTAGTCACGTCGATACCTGACTCTACCTAGGGTCAAGAATGGATGGAGAATCTCACTCCGAGCCTCTCGGAGGGATACCTGACTCTATCTCGGAAAGTCCTGCTAAATAGATCATACTCCTGTGGAAGGAAATGATACCTGACCTTCAGAGGAACGAGCAAAGGGGAACTAATCCAAAGGAAACTTGTCCAAGGAACGGTGGACAAGAGGATCAAGCCATGTTCCAGGATATACACGGCGTGTAGAAGGAGTCACATGCCATGTCTCGCGACTTCGGGTACTGCCCGTGTGTAATGGCCATAGTCAAAGGAGACATGTCGTGTAGAAAGGTAAGTACACAGCATGTAGGACGGACCACACACCGTGTCCGAGTAACCGGGGTTCTCTATGTGTATGCGACAGTGTGCCCGTACACGGCTTCAACCCGTGTGTGTCATCCCGTGTAACTGGTACACAGGGTAACCCGTGCAGCCGGCCTGGTCTGGCTGTGTGGTGGAGTACATGTGTCCATGTATCACCCAAGATACACATCGAGTCCCGCATAAGGATCCACACGCCGTGTTCTTCGAAGAACACGTCGTGTCATTGCTTCCAGCACCGCGGAACCCTAGCCGCCACTGAGTCGGTCCCACACGGCGTGTTCTTCGGGATACACGTCGTGTGTTCCGGAAATTTCCAGAATCGCTGGTTCTTTGTCGGCGTGCTTCCGGTGATGCATGTTCTTCGATTCGGTCGTATGATCACCGCGAAACTCAAGGTTTTAGGTCGCCCTGACACCCTGAAGTTGATTCCACTGGTTTCAGTCCTCCGATCGGCCCCAAAAACGCATTCTGATCCACCCGCATGAAGAACGCTCGAAGAACAAGAACTCTCAAACCATGTCGATTCGTCCGCCGCCATCATCATCGCACCTTCGCTAGGTCGTCACGATGTTGGATCTCCGATTTGTGATCGTTGCGCCGAGGAACGGGCACGCAACGATTCCTCGTTCGTATCCCCACTAAGAACACGAAGAACGCGGGGAAGAGGGAGAAAGAAATCTAATAAACAAAAGAGGAACGAACCTCCTCTGTCATTCTTCACGGCGTTAATCCGCTCCCATTATAAGGTTTAAATGGGGTAAATTAAAATCATAAAACATGGAATAATAAATTCCCCAAGAACGCACCCGGTGAAGCCCTCCTGCAGGAACGACGATGTGTGGATCAACCAGTTCGTGGGTTGATCTGCGTTCGTTGTTGAATTAAAGAATGGGAAAGAAAAACAACTTAAAACAAAACCCCTACTTCGAGAAGGGATCGATCGCTGACAAAGGAATCACGCTGTCATCGTCGCCGAGATCCTTCAACTATGTTGGCGCAGCGATTCGCACTTTTGATTCGTCGTCGTTCGTTATCGAGAGTTCTCTCCAAAGCTCCAAGAATTCTCTAGAGTTTCTCTCAATTTTCCACCAACGACCAACATTCGATTAACCCATTAAAAGGAAGGAACGTGTTTCAGCGTTCCGTTATGTTGCGACGTTAATAAGTCAGTGTTGCTGTTTCAGAGTCATTATGTTGTGTCATTAATTATCGAAACAACTGCTCCGTCATTGCACTGCAGCGAACGTTTCCAAATAAAATAAAATGAACTTTTCAAATTATTTTATTTTATTTTATTTTACTAAAAAAACATCCGAAATTTAACTTTTTCCCTCGACCCATGTCGGTAGAGGTTAGACTCGTTTTTAAGTAAAGTCGTCGTCCCGGACGCAACGGTGCTCTCGGATTTTTAATCTGGGCATCCGTTTAAAAACTGCCACAACTGCGCACACACGCCAACTCACTTAAAAAAGTTCAAACCATCATTCCGGGCTCACCGAGCCTCAGAATGACGTGTCGTCTCCACGCTTAGTCTCGAAATAATTCCATATAATATTTAAAAATAATACGCGGAAAATCCGAGACATTACATGTTATTCTAGTAGTATATACTGATAACATATTACTTATTGGAAACGACATATCAGTCTTATAGTCAGTTAAGGACTGATTAAACAACTGTTTCTACATGAAGGACTTAGGTGAAGCAGCCTATATTCTAGGGATCAATATCATTCATGATAGATCCAAGAGGTTGTTTGGACTAAGTCAAAGTACATATATTGACCAAATACTAAATAGATTTGGTATGGAATAATCCAAGAGGAAATTGGTTACAATGTCACATGATTTACATCTTTCTAAGAAAATGTGTCCTCACACACAACAATAGAAAGGGAGAATGAGTAAGATCACATACGCTTCTATGATAGGATCAATCATGTATGTAATGTTATGTACTAGACTTGATGTTGCCTATGCATTGAGCTTGGTAGGCAGATATCAAGCAGATCCATGAGAACAACATGGGTTTTCTGTAAAGGTTATCCTTAAGTATCTGAGAAGAACTAATGATATGTTCTTGATGTATGGAGGAGACGAGGAGCTGATCATCATGGGTTATATCGATGTTGATTTTCAGACATATCAGGATGATTTGAAGTCGCAGTCATGATATATTTTTTGTCTCAACGGAGGAGTTGTGAGCTAGAAGACCTCAAAGCAGCCAATTGTCGTTGATTCTACAGCGGAGTCTGAGTCTATAGCGGCTTCTGATGCAGCCAAGGAAGCCATTTGGATTCAGAATTTTGTCCAGGAGCTTGATGTGGTACCTAACAGTATAGACTATGTCACATTGTATTGTGATAATACTACAGTGGTGACTCTTGCAAAAGAACCAAGGTCACACCAACTGACAAAACACATACTCTGAAAGTATCAGCTTTAGAAGGATTTTTTATCAAAGGGGTGAAGTTACAGTGAGTAGAGTACCCACAGAAGAGAACGTGACAGACCCATTGACTAAAGGTCTATCTCAACATAAGCATGAGTATCATGTGAGAGCTAGCGAACTGAAAGTTGTTAGCAGTTGGCTCTAGTGCAAGTGGGAGTCTGTTGAAGTTGGTGCCTTAGAACCAACTTCTTTAAACTTTATGATAAATTATATTCATAGTTTTTTAATATTAATAAACTTCTTATCACATCATGATTGTTCTTCTGCGTGACATAGTATGTGATAATGTCTCAAAAGTAGTTGTTGCACTAAAAGGTCATAGTTGTTCCCCGCTATGATGAGAACCCAGAAGTGTTATGACATTATTCTTAAATATATGTTATATATTCGGATGATATCATTTGAGTGACACAAATGATACAGGCTATCAGGGGTAGAGACTGATAGAACTTCGAGGCAGCTTCTCATGGTGTACGCCCTTAAAAATATCCAGTAGGATATTATGAGAACGAGACCCGCCAATAGGAAATCCACATTTACATGTGTCATTGGATATTCCTATCTACGGGCGTGTGTATTGGTTCGTAGACTTTAAGATTATTATTAATGAGTATTATGAGCTGCGCGCTTAGATGTATTGATGAAAATCGTGATGACAGATGTTTACGGTGAGGTAGGATACGTTGGGTGCGTCACGAGTAATATTGCATTGATGAATAATGCAAGAAAGGATTTGTCTCTTCTATTCATTAATGAAAGTTGATATCTCATGCCCTTTTATGGAAATGATATAGCCTAAATAAATCTATGGTCACAGTGTTCTATAGGCAAGTTCAATTTCTGAGAAGTGAAAGAAAGATACATCGAACACATGGGTTGATGGCACCAGCATGCAACCTGCTTGATTAGAGATATTGTGAAAAGGAATTATATTACACAGTAAACGTCTGTATAAGGTAACATGTCGTTGCAGCATTAACTTCTTTCTCTATGAGTGTCTTGGCATGTTGCTAGAGGCTAACCTTGGACTTTAGACTACTTCGCCTAATAACACTGAGAAAGAGACCTAGATGGTCACACACTGAGTGTATTCAGAATCTCAGTTAAATAATATATTGTTATTTATTATTTAACAAGTTGAATAAAAATTATTCTCACACATGGTTTAATAATTATTCATGTATGTTTGATCACATATATCTCGTCACCGGTATTTGAGAGAATATAATGTGAGCGGAATATTTAATAAATATTTATTTGATATTCAGTGAATATAATATTTATTTATTTATTGGCGAATAATGCAGTGATATTTATTTAATAAATAAATCATCATTATTTAATAAATAAATTATTATTATTTAATGCCCGATAAATATGATTCTATGAAGGAATGACGGACCGAGCTTTTAGGTCCGGTGAGAAATAATAAATATTGAATATTATTTAATTAAATAATATTTAATATAATTCGCAAGTTAAGTGTGTGACGAGAAATAATAATACTAATATTATTATTCGACATGAGGTTCCCAGGGATTAAATAAATAATGAATGGCAATTATGTTATTCTTTTATTTTAACCCTAGCAATATATAAACTCATTTATATTATTTTCTCAATAAACCAATTCAATTGTTTTGGTTGTGCACAACGGATTTGGAGAATCCTCTCAAACCCTAGAGAGCTCTCCTCTCCAAGAATTCTTCCAAGAACGGAGAGCAATCTTTCTCCACTGAATCCTCTAAAGTCAAGAGAGATCAAAGAGAACGCTTTGGAAGCGGTTCTCGTAGCGATCATAGGCGGACGACGCAAGCACAAGAATCTGTCATGTTAGGCCCAAAAATTCTTTCGACAACATTTGAAGATTCGTGGAACACGTGTGGATCACTACTAGAGGGAATCTGCACTTGATTCTTATAACGCAACAACAATGCACCACAAATCTGTTACCAGATCCATCAACGAAGAAAGAATGTCATCAAGATAATTCTTATTTAAATAAAATAATTATAAATAATGTGTGATGATCCTCTCTATCTAGTTCCGACGTGATTATCCTTATCAGATTTCGTTGATCCAATTCCGTAGATCACGACATTTATTGTCGTGTTGATCTCGGATTGGTCATCAATAATGACAAAAATCAATGTTGGGCATCGCCCATCGCACGCTTCTGTTGCACCCGACACCTACAGACTGATCCCCTCAAATCACAGGTCGTACATTCGAGCCCCCTCTTCAATGATAATCCATCATATCCAAACATCCTGCACCATTGTTGTCTCATCACTGAGTCCCACTAACTAACCACTATTATCATGAAGACTTTCAACAAGGTGTCGTGGATCCAAATGTTTAAATCGAGCCACCATTATCATAGTCAAATTGGTTTGGCTCCTCACGAAAATTGATGTGAGATTGGGTTTGCACTCAACATTTAGCACATCGGTTCAAGTGACCAGAGTAGTGGTAGCAGTGAGGCCCGCGAAGTAACAGCAAACATCCCAGCATCACCAAACATTAACGAGAGGAAAACCTAGAACAAAGAGAGAGAGAACCTCAATCCAAATGAAAACCCACCGAAAGTGAAGACGCAAATCCAAACCATCGCGAAGGTTAAAAACATGCTAGAAGCATCAGAGAGGCAAACTTAAATTCTCGCGGATGGCAAGCAAGAATAAGGTGAGGGAGGAAACCCTATATCATCGAAATCAAGTGTGTTGTCTTGAGAAAGAAGCATCTCCAAATTCCATTCAAATTATCACTCGAGCATTATAAAATACCATGGATCCATATATAAAATGTTAACATAAAAAAAGGTTAATCTGTAATTCAAACCAAACCAAACCGCAAATTAATGGTTTAGAAATTTTTTTAATCCAAACCAAACTGGTATTAAAGGGTTTGGTTTTTATATATAAAACCGAACCGTAAACTGTGGTTTGGTTTGGTTTGGTTTTTAGTCAAAACTGAACCAAACCAAGCTCCATCCATCATCCCTAGCATCAAAGAGCCTAACAACAAACCTTGTCTAGATTAAATATGTAAAATGCAATAATAAAAATGCATACCACAAAATATGTACATGACATAATATCACAAGATACAAATAAATATATACAAAACAAATCATGTCATCGTTCCAAAATGGCATGGTCCGTTTTCATATTCGATCGGGGTTCGACAACAAGGGCAATGAGGATGCGCAGCAAGCCAAGGCAGCAGGCATTTGGAATGGTACCTGTGGGAGCAAGGCAAATCCATCACCTTCTCTTGCTCTACTTCCCCAACCAATGCTTCCAAGCAAACAGCACAAACCCTCTTTTCTGCTGATTTGCCAATGAGGAACTTGAAGCTCCATGCTCTTCTCCCTACTACCTTTGAACCCAACCAGTTATTGCTTCCTTCGGTGCCTCTCAGCACAGGTTTCCTGCTCAATAACTCCTTCGATCTGCCATAGGACACCCAATAACTGTTATAAACGCTTTTGAAATCTTATTAAGCATTTACATTATTACAAGATTTCGCTTTGAGTGCAAGTACTTTTCAATAACAACACGGGGAACAACTAACAAGGTACTTCGTGCTGCTTGTTCTAAAAGACTTTCATTTCTATCTATCAAGGCATTTTGATAGTATTTCTGATGACCAGGGGAATCCATTTGAACTTGTGTCACCATATTTTGTTTCTTGACTGAGTAAAGCAGGACAGTTCCATGTCAAGAAGATCCTTTTTCTCTACTTGCTTTCTACAGATTAAGTCTACCAATATAGTTGAATGAACGAATAACACTGGAAAGCTGAAGAAACAACATTCATTAGATGGTAATTAATAAACAAGGAAGACGGTGTTTGAAATGCTGACGAGAAACACAAAAGCAACCTCTAACGATTCAGAGTTGCATCGCCCAACCAAATCTATCGCCCCTATTAGCTGAATTTAAAGCCAACTGGCCTCGAGTTTGGTCTAACAAAACCCTATGCGAGAAGTTCGGAATGCCGCAAGCGAGCACGGACACCTTTCAATCCAGAACCAGCATAAAATTTCAGCCGGAAGTTCAGTAACAAAATCAATCGGCCAGACCCTGTTCACCAATTATTCTAAATTTGATTTAGATCCACCAACAAAAGGGGCAGATTCTAACGAAACAATCAAGAGCTTAAAAGTAAGAACCAACAGAAGAAGAAGAAAACTACTGAGATGCGATAAAATCAATCGGCCAGACCCTGTTCAATCCAGGACCAGTTTAAAATTTCAGCCGGAAGTTCAGTAAAAAAATGAATCGGCCAGACCATGTTCACCAATAATTCTAATTTTGATTTAGATCTACCAACAAAAGGGGCAGATTCTAACGAAACAATCAAGAGCTTAAAAGTAAGAACCAGCAGAAGAAGAAGAAAACTGCTGAGATGCGATAAAATCAATCGATATTATGAGGATGAGTACTGATAAATATGCCTTGGGGAATAATAGAAGTTGCCGAATTTCTTGTCGAGACGATGACGAGCTCCCAGGGCCGTCTCATCCATGGGGCGCACGGCGGAGGTAAGTGCATCAGAGAGCCACTCTTGAGGGAGCGGACAACGGCGGCAGCTCCCGGGATCTTCCTCATGACGACGAAGACGGATTCTCCTCCGTGCTGCAAACTCCACACCCGGCAGCATCCCAGCCATCTTGAACAGAAGCCACCATCATCCCCAGCCGTGACGGAAGATAAAGCGGAATGCCAGAAGACGATTCGTAGGAAGCCGCTGTTTTCCTTCCTACAGTCACCGTTGTTCGAGTCACTAAGATGTCCGACATTTGACATTTCAAAAAATAATAATTATTATTATTATCTCTTATAAATAAATATAAAAAATGGATATTAGTTAGTAAAATGGAACTACAAATTTTGAATCGATATGAAAAGTAAGTCGATGACATACGAATATAATAAAAAATGCAGTGCCACAAAGGAATAGAGAACGTGATGTAGAGTGTTTCAGAAATCACACATTTCAACACATCGCCATATATATATATATATATATAGTACATGTGATTTGATCCAACAATTTAACCTTTATCATATCCAATCCAACTGTTAGAACTCCAAAGGATAGAAAATATAGAAGTTTGTGATGTGAAGGGTTGTGTTGGGAAACAAAGAGTCATCATAATTATTATTATTATGATATCCATAATGTAAGATCTCGGTTTTTGGAAAGGTATGTTTTTGTTGTGTTTTGAGTTGAACCCTTTTTTTTTTTGGTCTTAAAATGTTTCCTGAAAGTGTGAGAGGCCTTGGGGGTGTTACGGGGGCTCGGGGCACGAAAGAAAGGAAATCTGGGCAAGACATGCCAGGGCGCACGGCCTGCGCACGGTCAGGTAAACCGTGCGGCCTGCCCAGGCAAAATCGTGCGACCCTTCCACCTCCGAACAGAAGCATGCACACGGTTTGCCAAACCGTGCGGCTAAATCGTGTGACCCCTCCTCCTCCAGACAGTGGCATGCGCACGGTTTGCCAAACCGTGCGGACAAACCGTGCGACCACTTAAAGTTGGGAAAAATTACAAGTTTGTCACTCCGGGCTTTAAAACCCCACTCGGGATTTCCTCTCATTTCCTCCCTCTCCACCCTAGGCACGAACCAAATTGTCTAAAGGCTCCAAGAGACCGATCTCCTTTGATTCTAAGGCGTTTTTGGTGCCGTTGGTTGCAGATCGAAGCTCCGGGTAAGGCTAATCTCATCCTTGCTTCTCTTTTTGGTTTAGGGTTTGTATCTTCTCTTCCTCTCGTTCCAAAGCTCTAAAACCCTAACTTTTGGGTGAGTTTTAGGTTGAAGCCCTGAAGGTTGGTTGGATCGAGGTCTAAGGACTCGATTGAGAGTGCGTTCAATCGCGGTTTTGAGGTAGGTGGTCTACAAGTGATATTCCATAGTTATTTGGGTATTTGTGCACGTTTAGTTGTGTTCTTGCTTTCCTTTGGTCATGTTTTGGATAACCTTGGCATGTTTGGAAATAATGGTGTTTAAAATGGCAAATGGTAACCCTCACGATCCCCGTGGGATGTGTTGGGATAGACTTGACCTAATTGGGTCCATCCATGGGATGAGCCGGCTTTTCCCGGATTTAGGGATTGATATTAAACAAGTGACCTTGTTGTAATGAAATGTAGAGCCCTTGAAAAATATGTTGGCATGATTGGTTGAACTTGGAATAGAAGTTAGGTAATGCACCTAGACTTGGCAATAACCTAAGGGTTAAAGTGGAATGGGTTAAATGATTGATTCATGGGAATGATGAACGGGTTAAATGGGTTAATGTGTAAATTGATTAAAGACCATAATAGAATAGATTATGGGTTTAATGTTGAATGCTTAGTGAGATAGGCATAACACATGGGAATTGGGTAAATGGTTAAATGATGTGAAATGGTAATGTGTTAGTGGGTTAAGGCATGATGTGGATTCCCATGTGGGTTGTTGTGAATAGTGTTTGTCGAAGGGCAATGATTTGGATGGTTGATGGTTACTTATATATAAGCATGTGCACATGGCTTCGTAGAGTGGGGTATGACATGATGATCTATGTCTACGGGTCGAGTGAAGACTGAGGTTCTAAACTCCACCCTAAATGCACGGGTTAGGAAAGGGGACTGAGAGTTTATTCTCCTAACAGTTGCATCCACCCGGAGGTGAGATTATGGTTGCTATGAGGGGTTAGTCCTAGTGAGATAGGATAACGATGTGTTTACCCTCTTGTATGTGATTGTTGGCCTTAGACCCATGTAACATAATGTATGCGATTAACCCATGGAAATGTGATGAAATGGAAAATGGTGATAATGGATGTGTAATGAATGGTAATGGAAATGACAATGGCTTGGCTCTAAACTGGTTAATGGTACCTTAAATAATTACTTGGCAATTATCATTCATATTTCCCTTTCATGCACTACCTGTTTATACTGGATATTTTGTATACACCGTTGGTGGTGGCCTACTGAGTTGTAGTCACACCCTGCTCGGGCCGCCGTTGGGTACCCGAGCAGACTTCATGTTTGCAGGTCAGTAGAATGGCAAAGGTCCTTGCTAGATAGTGAGTGGACATGGGTATCACTTGGTGGAGGATCCGGACTTGGAGTCGGGACCCTTTTGGGGATTTTGGCCGTTGTCTTTATTTTGGGGTTTTGTCCACTTTTGCACTTGTAGTATGACATGACATATTTATTATTGGAAATGGATGTTATACATGTTCCGTGCTTATTGGTTATTGTTTCCGCTATTTGGTTTATTTCTTTTGTGGCTTACTCTGATAAAAAGGGGGTATAGTCTCCCTACCTGACTCCGTAGACTCCCGCTGCTAGTCGGCAACCTTTGGCGTATAGGGAGACGCGCTTAAGGTCATGTAACCACCCGGATAGGCGCACCAGTTTAGTGGCTTCCGGGTCGGGGACATTACAAAGTGGTATCAGAGGAGGTCTTTCTTCTCCTTCTCTGAGGCCTTGTTATTTGGGATTGGCAACCAAGGGTTAAGATGTGCCAGGCCTTGGTAATAAGCTCGTGCTTGGGAGTAGCTAACCCATGTACGGGGAAAACCCAAGTCACCCTGGGTGGGAAATGTTATTCTTGGTTGTGTGTTGTTATAGTTGATGATATTTCACCATTGGGTGATGCACATGTGGTTTGATGTGACTATCTTATGATATTTGGCTCGTGGCCTTAACGGAACGAGGATTTGCATTCATGCATCATTGTAGGCACCTAGGGAGATAGGTGACATGCATTGTGTTATGCATACGCACGAGGTGGGTGTGTGAGGCAGGAAAGTAGGGTGCATCGTGTATTTCATGAAACCAAGAAATAATGAGAAGAATGAAATAAAACAAGTGGATAAATGATGTTTAATTAAACATAAGGGTTTGAATCGAAGTGGAAAATGTTTTGTAAAACGTTGTGTGAGTTTGGTGGTAGCACATGGTTGTTTACCCCATGTGGACCATGGCCCACGGTAGGGATGGTCAGGGCAGTGAATTTGAGGTGCTAATGTTGTTAAAATGGTATATGAAAATGGGTTGTTGTAGCTAGTAAAGAGCTTTTGATGAGGTCATGAAAGTTTTATGCTATGCGTTCTAAATCCCGTGCTTGGAAATGTAGAGAAATGCCACCACGACGTCGGTTACCAGTTGGGCAACAGGAGGATGTTGCTGAGAACACTCCTCCAGTAGAGGAGCAAGAAAATGTGGCGATCAATGAAGGTAGAGAGGACCAGTTCCAAGAGAACTTGGCTCACCTTATGCAGATGATGGACCGGGACCTAGTGCAGGTTGCATCGAGTATGTTTGAGCTGATCAGGGAGTTCCAGCTGCAGCACCCTCTGACTTTCACCAGAGAGGGTGGGCCAGAGGTAGCGGAATTATGGTTAGAGTCTGTCCAGACAATACTGGATCATCTAGATAACCCTATCGAAAAGTGGGTGAAGCTGGCCGCTTATATGTTGCGAGGTCAGGCGAGGCGTTGGTGGGACATTCAAGCTCAAATTGAGCAGGCTGAGGGAATTTCATGGAAGGTTTTTCAGGAAAAGTTTCTGAAGAATTTCTACCCAGAGACCTTGAGACAGGAGCGGGCTGTAGAGTTTATGAGCCTGACTCAGGGATCACTATCGGTGATGGACTATGCTAGTCGCTTCATTGATTTGAGACGCTTTGTCCCAGTGTTAGTAGGGGATGAGGCAGCAGTAGCAAGGAGTTTCCAGGATGGGCTGAGACATGATATTAGGTCTCAAGTAAAAATCTTCTGCTTAAAGAGGTTTGTAGAGGTAGTAGATCAGGAACTGATCTCAGAAGGAAACCTGAAGGGAGCTTCGGGTAGTGGGCTTGTGGTGTCAGTGGGACAGACGAGCGGTGCAGCTACCGAAGGTTGAAAGAGACGCCATGAGAGCTCACAACATGGTGAAAGTGTGCAAAGTGGCTGGAAGAGGGGGTCAGCCTCTCAGAGTGGAAATCAGGTGTTCTACTATCAGTGCAGTAGGCCGGGGCATATGCGTGGTCAGTGTCCTCGACCTCCAGTTGAGTGTCATTCGTGCGGCCAGATGGGACATGTGCAGAAGTTCTGTAGGAAACCTCAGCAGGTGGGCAAGTATGATGATGGAAGGTAGGTACCAGATATAGGAATGGGATCAGTTTCCCCATATCAGGCAGGCAGTTAGAGCTCCACGAGTCGTACTGGTAGGGGCGGTGGACGTGGAACTCAAGGGCAAGATCGCTCACGCTAGTAGGGCAATGCAGCGCAGGGCGTTCAGTCTAGAGTCTAGGGTAGGTGGGCAAGTCAGCTTCAGACAGTTTAGTTTTCACCTGGTGATGGGGAGGCTGGACCATCGACTGTTCGAGGTACGATCCTTGTAGCTTCAACTTTTTCTAGTGCGTTGTTTGACATAGGTGCCACACACTCTTTTATCTCTGCTCAACTTGTGGTAGCGCTGGGTTTACCTGTGGAGGGGGTGTGTGGGGTGATGTCAATTGACACTCAGTTGGGGGTGCGGGCTGAGGATATCAAGCAGTGCAAGGGATGTGCCTTGGAAGTTGGTGGGCATCGTTTTCTATGGGACTTGTTCATTCTCGAGATGTCAGGGTTTGACATAATCCTGGGAATGGATTGGTTGGTGTTGTATCAGGCGCACATAGATTGTTACCGTTGTAGAGTATCGTTCAGGTTTCTTGAGGGTGACACTTATGTCCACCGTGGAGAATGGGAGTTCGAGCAGGGCGTGCGGGTCTATTTTGTCAACAGATGAGTGGACTCACGGCTCGAGTGGCATGTCTCGTGCTGGATGACAATGAAAGAGGAGAAAAATATGTTTCTCCTCCTGTGGTGTATCGGTTTCAGGACGTGTTTCCTGAGGATTTCTTGGGGTTACCCCCTGAGAGGGATGTTGAGTTCACAATCGAGTTGTTTCCAGGAGCGGAGCCAGTTTCTATTCCGCCATACCGACTGGCACCGGCAGAACTCTAGGAACTGAAAGTTTAGCTTGGGGAGTTGGAGCGTAAGGGGTTTATCCGTCCTAGTACGTCTCCTTGGGGATCTCTCGTTCTTTTTTCAGAGAAGGCTGATGGGTCGTTAAGGATGTGTGTTGACTATCAAAGGTTGAATCAGATGACGGTGAAAAATCGGTACCCTCTTCCTAGAATTGATGACCTGTTTGATCAGTTGAGGGGTGCATCAGTGTTTTCTAAGATTTATCTGAGATTGTATTATCACCATTTGAGGGTGAGGTCTTCTGACATACCGCGGACAGCTTTCCGGAGTCGGTACAGGTTGTTTGAGTTTTTGGTAATGCCTTTTGGCTTAACCAATGCACCAGCGGTGTTTATGGCTTTGATGAACCAGATCTTTCATCCCTATCTATATCAGTTTGTGGTTGTATTTGTTGACGATATCTTAGTGTACTCGAAAACTCACGACGATCATGCCCAACATCTTGAAATCATCTTAGGTACGCTAAGAGAGCATCAGCTATATGCCAAGCTATCCAAGTGTCAATTCTGGATAGGTGAGGTACATTTTCTAGGTCACATCATTTCGGAGGCAGGTGTTTCAGTGGATCCAGAGAAAGTGAAGGCAGTTGTATCTTGGGAGAAGCCCAAGAGTGTTATGATGTTCGGAGTTTTCTGGGTTTGGGCGGGTATTACCGAAGGTTCATTCAGGATTTCTCTCGCTTGGCAGCACCACTTTCGGGCTTGACCAAGAAGGGAATCAGGTTCCAATGGTCTGAGGCTTGTGATAATGCCTTCCAAGAGTTGAAGAAGAGGCCGACGACCACACCTATCTTGATCTTACCTGAGCCGGGTAAGAAATACATTGTGTTTTGTGATGCGTCCGGAATCGAACTTGGGGCTGTGTTGATGAAAGATGAGCGGGTGGTGGCTTACGGGTCAAGGAAGTCGAGACCCCATGAGCAGAATTATCCCACTCATGACCTTGAGTTGGCTGCAGTAGTGTGTGCCTTGAAATGCTGGAGGCACTATCTGTTGGAAGAACGATTTACCGTGTTTACCGACCATAAGAGTTTAAAGCACATATTCTCACAGCGGGATCTGAATCTTCAGCAGCAAAGATGGGTTAAATATCTCCAGTATTTTGACTTTGAGTTGGTTTACACGCCGAGAAAGGGAAACAATGTTACTGATGCTCTGAGCAGGAAGGTTCAGAATCAGATGGTTTGGGAGTCCAGCACTGAGTGGAAGGTGATGACTTTGTTTGCAGAAATGCACCTGGATGTACAAGAGGAGAGTGGTCGGGTCACTCTTGCTTTCTTAATAATGGAGTCGAAGATCTTAAACCGAGTTAAGGAAGGTCATCTTGATGATCCTAAATGTTTGATCATGAAGGAAAATCTTAAAGGTGGGGAGCTACCTTCTGGTTGGGTCGTCGGTGTGGACGGTGTTGTTCGTGTTCGTGATCGTGTGGTTGTGCCAAAGTGTGTGCGGGAAGAGTTGATGCGTGAGTTCCATGCATCAAAGTGGGTAGTGCATCCTGGTTTGACCAAGATGTTCCGTGATCTCCGAAGGTAGTTTTGGTGGCCTGGAATGAAGAAGGAAGTTGCGGGCTTTGTGGTGCGGTGTCTTACCTGTCAACAGGTGAAGACCGAGCATCAATGCCCAGGTGGTTTGTTGCATCCATTGCCCATTCCGGAATGGAAGTGAGATGACGTGACAATGTATTTTTTCATGGGTCTTCCAAGGATGCCACATAAGAATGATTCAATATGGGTGGTTGTGGATCGGTTTACGAAAGTGGCTCATTTCTTACCGATTCAGGAGACCCATACAGTCGACCAGTTGGGTGAGCTGTATGTTTGGGAAATAGTGTGGTTGCATGGTGTGCCGCAGACCATAGTTTCGGATCGAGATCCACGTTTCACATTGCGTTTCTGGAAAGGGTTGCAGAAGGTGCTTGGTATGCAGGTGTTTTTGAGTACGACTTTCCACTCGCAGACGGATGGGCAATCTAAGCGTACGATCCAAGTGTTGGAATACATGTTAAGAGACTGTGTCTTGGACTTTGGTGGTTCTTGGGAGAGACACCTATCGTTAGTTGAGTTTTCCTACAACAAAAGTTTTCAGGCTACGATTCATATGGAACTGTTTGAGGCACTTTACGGGAGGCCATGTAGATCTCCGTTTTGTTGGCTAGAGGTCGGTGAATCCGAGTTGTTGGGGCCAAGTCTCATGCAGGAGACTTCAGAGAGAGTTAAGTTGATCAGGAAGCGGATGGCTACGGCTTAGAGTAGGAAGAAGTCATATGTAGATCGGAGGCGTAGACCTCTTGAGTTTGGGGTGGGTGATAAAGTGTTCCTTCGGGTGTCTCCAAGGTTGGGTCACCGACGTATTCGAAAACATGGTAAGTTGACAACCATGTATGTGGGTCCTTTTGAAATTGTGGAGAAAATCAGAACAGTAGCTTACCGGTTGGCTCTTCCATAGTGGTATGGTGGGATGCATGATGTGTTTCATGTGTCGCAGCTTCGACGGTATCATCCTGACCCATCTCACATGGTTGATGTTGAGGATGTGGAGCTTGAGGCTGATGCGTCCTTTGAGGAGCATCATATCCGTGTGGTGGATCGTAGTGAAAAGGTCTTGCGAGGCAAGGTTGTGTCATTAGTGCGAGTACTCTGGCAGTATGGGAAAGTTCAGGAAGAAACTTGGGATCGGGAAATGGATATGCGGCCTCAGTGGCACAAACTCTTCTCTTCAGTGGATCAATGAGGCATGGAAATTCGGCTCGAGGATGAGCCGTTATAGGTGGGGAGGTTATAAGATCCCGATTTTTGGAAAGGTATGTTTTTGTTGTGTTTTTGGTTGAAACCTTTGTTTTTGGGGCCTTAAAATGTTTCCTGAAAGTGTGAGAGGCCTTGGGGGTGTTCTGGGGGGTTCAGGGCACAGAAGAAAGGAAATCTGGGCAAGACAGGCCAGGGCGCATGACCTGCGCACGGTCAGGTAAACCGTGCGGCCTGCCCAGGCTAAACCGTGCGACCCTTCCTCCTCCGGACAGAAACATGCACACGGTTTGCGCACGATTTACCAAACCATGCGGCTATATCGTGAGACCCCTCCTCCTCCGGACAGTGGCATGCACACGGTTTGCGCACGGTTTTCCAAACCGTGTGGACAAACCCTGCGACCACTTAAAGTTGGGAAAAATTACAAGTTTGCCACTCCGGGCTTTAAAACCCCACTCAGGATTTCCTCTCATTTCCTCCCTCTCCACCCTAGGTACGAACCAAATCGCCCAAAGGCTCTAATAAACCAATCTCCTTCGATTCTAAGGCGTTTTTGGTGTCGTTGGTTGCGGATCGAAGCTCCGGGTAAGGCTAATCTCAACCTTGCTTCTCTTTTTGCTTCAGGGTTTGTATCTTCTCTCCCTCTTGTTCCGAAGCTCTAAAACCCTAACTTTTGGGTGAGTTTTAGGTTGAATCCCTAAAGGTTGGTTGGATCGAGGTCTAAGGACTCAATTGAGATTGCGTTCAACCGCAGTTTCGAGATAGGTGGTCTACAAGTGATATCCCATTGTTATTTGGGTATTTGTGCACGTTTAGTTGTGTTCTTGATTTCCTTTGGTTATGTTTTGGATAACCTTGTCATGTTTGGAAATAATGGTGTTTAAAATGGAAAATGGAAACCCTCACGACCCCTGTGGGATGTGTTGGGATAGACTTGACCTAATTGGGGCCATCCATGGGATGAGCCGGCTTTTCCCAGATTTAGGGATTGATATTAAACAAGTGACCTTTTTGTAATGAATTGTAGAGCCCTTGATAAATATGTTGGAATGATTGGTTTAACTTGGAATAGAAGTTAGGTGATGCACCTAGACTTGGAAATAACCTAAGGGTTAAAGTGGAATGGGTTAAATGGTTGATTCATGGGAATGATGAACGGGTTAAATGGGTTAATCTATAAACTTATTAAAGACCATAATGGAATATATTATGGGTTTAATGTTGAATGATTAGTGAGATAGGCATAACACATGGGAATTGGGTAAATGGTTAAATGATGTGAAATGGTAATGTGTTAATGGGTTAAGGCATGACGTGGATTCCCATGTGGGTTGTTGTGAATAGTGTTTGCCGAAGGGCAATGATTTGGATGGTTACTTATATATAATCATGTGCACATGGCTTCGTAGAGTGGGGTATGACATGAGGATCTACGCCCACGGGTCGAGTGAAGACTGAGGTTCTAAACTCCACCCTAAATGCACGGGTTAGGAAAGGGGACTGAGGGTCTATTCTCTTAATGGTTGCATCCACCCGGACTGAGGCTTCAAGGTGAGGTTATGGTTTCTATGAGGGGTTAGTCTTAGTGAGATAGGATAACGATGTGTTTACCCTCTTGCATGTGATTGTTGGCCTTAGACCCATGTAACATAATGTATGCGATTAACCCATGGAAATGTGATGAAATGGTAAATGGTGATAATAGGTGTGTAATGAATGATAATGGAAATGGAAATGGCTTGGATCTAAACTGGTTAATGGTACCTTAAATAATTACTTAGAAATTATCATTCATATTCCCCTTGCATGCACTACCTGTTTATACTTGATATTTTGTAGACACCGTTGATGGTGGCCTACTGAGTTGTACTCACACCCTGCTCGGGCCGCCGTTGGGTACCCGAGCAGACTTCATGTTTGCAGTTCAGGATAAGGTAAAAGGTCCTTGCTAGATAGTGAGTGGACATGGGTAGCACTTGGTAGAGGATCCGGACTTGGATTTGGGACCCTTTTGGGGATTTTGGTCGTTGTCTTTATTTTGGGGTTTTGTCCACTTTTTCACTTGTAGTATGACATGGCATATTTATTATTGGAAATGGATGCTATACATGTTCTGTGCTTATTGGTTATTGTTTCTGATATTTGGTTTATTTCTGTTGTGGCTTAATCTGATAAAAAGGGGGTATAGTCTCCCCACTTGACTCCGTAGACAACCGCTGCTAGTCAGCACCCTTTGGCGTACGGGGAGACGCGCTTAAGGTCATGTAACCACCCAGCTCAGAGCACCGATTTAGTGGCTTACGGGTTAGGTACTTGACTCCGTAGACCCCCGCTGCTAGTCGACAGCCTTTGGTGTACGGGGAGATGTGCTTAAGGTCATGTAACCACCTGGCTCGGAGCACCGGTTTAGTGGCTTCCGGGTCGGGGACGTTACACATAAAATAAATTATAGTTCATAACACTCCCCATCAGATATCATAATTTCATGGATACTCATATAATCTTCACTTAAAAATCTAATGGGAAAACATGTGAATTCAAAATAATTGAATTTCACGTTATATTATCTCATTGAAAGCCTAATCATGAAAATCTAGTTTGAAAAACCCAATGAATAGTAAAAGAGTGCAACACCCCCAACTCCCCCTAAAAAAAGTCATAAGAGACTTCAGTTTTCACATATCAATTTTATAAATCAATTTCTCAAATGTTACAATTAGAAATGACTTTATGGACAAATCTGTAAGATTATCACAAGACCATATTTGATGGATATTGATCTCATGATTTTTTTGAAGGACATGAGTGAAAATGAATTTTGGTGAGATATGTTTTTTTATCTCCTTTGATTCACTCACCCTTTAATTATGTTATGAAAGTAACATTATCTTCATATAATATGGTGGGAATATCATTATTTAAATCTAATCCTCAATTACTTTTAATATGACGAATGATTGATCTCAACCAAACATATTCTTGAATCACTTCATGAATAGTAACCAATTCAGTGTGATTGGAGGAAGTAACATAAATGGTTTGTTTTATAGAGTTCCATGAAATGGAAATTCACTAGCCATATGTAAATAAATATCTAGTCTAAAATCTTCCTTTATGTGGATTATACAAGTATTCTGACTGAAAATTAATTTTTTTATTAAGATAAACCCCCTTTTTAATGGCGAAGGGGGAAACCTCCATGACATCAAAGACTTAGACAAAAAAACTCCAACAATCCAAAAGTCAAAGACCATAAACAACCCACACTACATGAGAAAAGCCCCTCCTGACATCGAAAACATTGAATCCAGTTTCAACCTTCCACTGCTGTTTAGCTAACTATTCCATACAAAATTGCACAGACCCGGAACCAATGTCCATATCCATACCCTCTCAAACTACCAATTCCAAATAGAGCTGTAAAGTAGAAACTCATTGCCCTGAACCTCATCTGGAGCAGCCTCATATAGACGATCTGGTTGTAGAATCCCTTGAACCGCAGAACAATGGAGCCGAACCAATAATAAACCACCAAGAAAAAACAACAATCCATTGATCCACACTTCAAACATCCAGCTTTAATGTATCCACGATAAAAACAACAGTTAAAGAAACATCCAAAACCATTTACATCCAAACGCAAGAATGAAACACTGATCCACCAACACAAAATGCAGCACATCGGAAGCCAAGAAAAACCATCACCAGTTGATGTCCACGCGAACACCAAATGCACCAGACTCAGCTAAATTCCAGCAACCCTTCTCCACCACGGTTGCAAAGTAACAACATACCACAAACCAAGACCCCATAATAGAATAACTAGAGAAAAAAACGCAAAATCCGAATCCAACACATGAACAACATATACCATATCCAAAAATTAAAAATGAAGCCAAGAAATGTAGAACCTGACTACATTACCCCGAGAACCATTCCAATGTCGGAAAGTAAGTGAAGAACCGTACCTTTCCAATAAATTCACAAAAACTGATATATCTTCCCTTATATTATTTTCAAGGTACATTAGTGCTCCAATAACACATAAATATGGTACTTAATGACCAGTAAGTTCTTCATTATCCTCTCATGGATTAAAAGTATCTTTATCTAGACAAAGAGACCGTACAACCATTGGTGTACTTGATGGATATGATTTTTCCATATTGAACCTTTGTAAGAATTTTGCTAAATATTGTGATTGACGAACAAAAATTCCATCTTCAAGAAGTTTAATTTTAAATCCAAGGTAGAACTTTGTCTTTCCAAATTTTGTCATTTCAAATTTCATATTCAAATATTCTACTACCATGGAAAGTTCCTCAAAAGATACAATAATATTAAAATCATCAACCTATACTACAATGATCAAAAATTTAGATCCAACCCTCTTAAAGAAGACACATGGGAAAATTGGATCATTTTCATAACCTTGTTTCATCAAATATTCACTTAGACAGTTATACCACATACACCTTGACCACATTAATAAATATAATGATTTCTTTTATTTAAATGAATAAATATCTCAAGATCCATAATATTTTTATAGAATTTTGAATACTTCTATGATTTTCATGTAAACATCACTATTAATATTATCATAAAGGTATGCAGTCACAACATCCATTGAGAATAATTTAAGTTTCTCATGTATAAAGAACACCATGATATACCAAAAGGTTATCACATCCATTGTAGATGAGTATATGTCATCACAATCAATTTTGGGTCTTTGTGGGAAGACTTGAGAAACAAGTCATGCTTTATATCTCACAACTTCTTTATTTTAATGTCTCTTTCTCACAAATACCCATTTATAACAAATAGGTTTAATCCCTTCAGATGTTTTCACAATTGACACAAAAACCTCATGTTTATCAAGCGATTCTAATTCAAATTGGATCACAATATTCCATTGATCCCAATCTAGTCTATCACAAAATCTATTAACCGTGTAAGGTTATTGATCCTCATCAATAATATTAGGCGCCACATTAAATGAAAATGTGTCATCAAAAAATATCTCTACTCTATTCCGATGTCATCTAATTTTGGTGAAATTTATAAAAATTTATTCTTGATCATGATCATGTACTTATTATACATTGTTTTCCTGAGGAATGTCATGATCATGTGAATTTTCATTATCATCATGTTCATTTATTCATTCAAGAAAAATAGGCTGTTTCCCTTTCTTTTGATGAGGATTTTTATCTTTTGAACCAAGTGGTCCCCCACAATCCAGGCATGGGTTGGAAGAATTGTTGATAATACCACTAGTTTTCTTCTTCAAATACATCTATTCTTATAAGTCCATTTACAGTGGGTATATATGATTTTGCAACCTATTTTGAATAATTGAAAGCATGAGGAAACTAATTTTCTAAATTTTGAAAATTAACGATCTTTTTAACTTCAAGTTCACTCATACTTGTGTGAGGATCAATATTTAACAATGAAGTCATTTTCCATGATATATCTTTCAATGTTTATTGTTTTTACCATTTTAATTTTTGAAACATTTTTTTCATTAAAATGATAATCAAAAAATCTAGTTGTGAATACATCTCTTATCATTGTCTATAGATACTTAATGATCGAGGGAGATAAAGATCCAACATACATCCCCAATCTTCTTTGGGGTATCATCTCTGTTCACTGTGGGGGTGCTACTGGCACATATATAACACTACAAAAAATTATGAAATGTGAAATATTTAGTTCATGGTCACAAGATAATTACATAGAGGAATATTCATGATATATTTATGGCATGGTTTTAATTAGTGTTGTTACATGAAAAATTCCATGTCCCCATTCCGAATTGGGTAATTTAATTTTCATGAGATGCAGTCTAGCATTAAGTTGTAATTTCTTTATAAATGATTCAACTTTACTATTTTAAGTGTGAACATTAGCTACAAGTTGTTCAACATTTATTCCAATAAATAGTTAATAATTATTAAATGCATGTGATAAATATTCACCAACATTATCAAGACTAATATCTTTGATTGAATAATCTAGGAATTGTTCCCTTAACCATATTATTTGAGTAATAAATTTCACAAATTCTAGACTATGAGTTGATAATAAACAAACACAGGGCCATATAGTTGACACATTAATCATGATCATAAAATATCTAAATAGTCAAAATGGTGGATGAATTGGACCATATATGTCACCATGAATCCTTTCAAAAAACATAAGGGATTTAGGCATGATTTTCAATGGTGATGGTCTTATAATTAATTTTCTTTGAGAACAAGCAGTACAAGATAAATCATTAGGTGTAAGAACCTTTTTATTAACCAATAGATGACCATGAGTACAATTAATTATTTTTATCATCATTATTGATCCTAGATGGACCACATGGTCATTCCATATAATAAATGTATCATGGCTAGTATACTTATAGTTTACCATATTTTATTTGATTATACAAATATTAACATAGTACAATCCAGAGAAAAGTCATGGAAGTTTCTCTTAAATCACCTTGTGCTCATTATTAATTCTTGTTATATAAAGGTATTTAACACCTCCTTAATCCATAGTTTTGATGTGATATCTTTTTTCATGGATATATTTAAAGATTAACAAATTTCATTGATATTTAAGAGAAAACAATGCATTATTTATTGAAATATGGTTAACACCAAGTATGCATATATATTTCTCTTTTGAAGCCTTTAGTTAATTTCACACTACCTACTTGACCACTTCTAACTTTAAGGTTGATAAAATATTTATCATATTTTTTTGTCGTAGCACAGTCAATAAGAAAAATTTCTTCATCATGGGGATGAATCCTGACAGAGCGATTCATAACATACATTTCTATTTAAGTGAAAACAAGACATTCATATAAGAGATAAATGAAATGGAAAAAATAAAAAATGAAACATTCATTAAACAACATTATAAATTCGAAATTTGTAAGGCCCCGTGTCTGTTTGAGCTTTGAAATTCAAGAGGAATTACGAACTTTTGAAATTGGTGGATAGGCTAGTTTTTAAACCGGGTGTTGGAATGGAATTATGAGGATTTCAACCCCTCAAAGTACTTGATTTTGACTTAGGAATAAGTTCTCTAGGGGGTTCATAGGTTTCAGGAATACCCAGGGTTTGGGGTTTGAATTTCGGGTTTTATGAGTGGTAGCAAAGGGTGCACAATTAGCTCATAGTTAGCGCTAACCATGAACCACAAAAATGCAACCTAAATTTATCTGGTGTAATGTTTTAGAAGATATCCGGTAGGTATTGAGAGACCGTGAAAGTGTCTTCATTAATTTGAAAACATGTCATAAGGTTGGCACATGGTCTCTAAAACAATTCCCTATAACTGTACAGGGTGGATGGTCATGGAAAATGGGGGAAGAACAGTTGGAACATGGTTTTTCAAACCATGTACCCCTTAAAAAGTGGGGAAATGACCGTTTTTACCTTTTGGTTTTAAAAGTGTTTAACCCCTTTTATTCTCCCAATTTTTTCTAGTATCCCTCTCGTGCAAACCTCCTACCTTCCCTCTCCTATCTTCCATTGTAGAAATCTATCATCCATTGTTCGAATCAGCTTATGTCTACAGTGTTGGGAATCTTGAGGTAAGACTAAGAGCCCTCTTTCTCCCTTAGTTTATTTTTCTATCAAGTGTTCTCATATTATTTATGTGAGTTATTCCCTATTTTCATGATATTTGTTAGGTTTCTCCAGATATGTCATTTCTGCTTAATTTACGGACTGATATCAGACGAGTGGACTCTCTTGAGGATAAGTTAGATAGTCCCTTTTAATTTAACCAATAATATGCCTATTTTCTATGTGCATGTGAGAAGCGGCCGAGCCAGATTTTCCAAGCTTGAATCCAATTTTAAATTAAATTTTTTAGTTTGTGTTTCCTTAGTTAAATTTCCTATTTAGTATTCATTAGACTTTAGTAGAGGGTGGTTTTATGTGAAAGGTATAGCAGGGGAAATAACATTTTAACAGATTAATGTTTTAAATGACTAATTTATTCTTAAAATGGTTTAAGATGAAATGTGGTTTGAATCAATGGCTATGAATTGTGATTTAAAAACCATTGATAATTGTAATTTTTTTTTACCTTTTTGGGTCTAATGAAACATTATAGCATGCTAGGTGAGATGTGTATGAATATGAGATGCCTTGGTTTGAAATTAGTATTCCGGTAATTAATGTTTGATTTTGGATAAACTCCTTATTAAATTAAATAGTATTTTATGAATTAGAAAGTGAATTTAGTGAATCCCTTTGTCAACGGGAATTTCCCCTTTGTGTGATTAATCCTAAAAGAATAAAAAATATGAATTCATGATTTATTAAATGGCTTGATTTTTTCAAATGGATGATTTTCTTTGTAATTGGTAATGGGTGTTAGAATATAATTCAGTGATTATGGTTAGTGGTGGCCTTAGGATTGATGGTAATTGAATAATTAATTATATAAATGTTTAAAATTATTCTAAATGCTTGATAATGTTGGGATGATCTCATTGGATTCCATATGACATGTGTTACTTAAGAATATCGGGATGAGCACTATAACATACCAGACTTGGTTCACTCATAAGTAATCGAACCCGGC
This sequence comes from Viscum album, assembly GCA_963277665.1. Taxonomy (NCBI): domain Eukaryota; kingdom Viridiplantae; phylum Streptophyta; class Magnoliopsida; order Santalales; family Viscaceae; genus Viscum; species Viscum album. The sequence goes on from OY728159.1 coordinate 224,298,966, forward strand.
TGGTCACAAGGCCTTAAGAGCGCCTCCCTGTATGCTAGAGACTACTGACTAGAAGTGAGGGTCCAAGGTGATATAGTGGGGTGACTATAACCCCATGATCAGAGTCAAACAACAACATGATAAATGAATAAATAACAGAAGCATAATAATGATAGATAGAGAAATGAAGGAAAATCATTTAGATAATAATAATAAACAAGCCAAAGACAAAACCATATAAAAAATGATGTGTATTTCTTAGAGCTATACAAATGAAGGCATACATACATGCAAGTATGTCAAAAAGACCAAAAGGCCAAAAATATATCCAATAGAACCAAGATCCAAGGCTTATTCCCATGATCCTAAGCTCCCATGCTATAATTAATCAGGAATCCAAGACTGGCCACTTTCCCCTATCCCTACCTGCATCCATGAAGACTATCTGGATACCAAATAATGGCCCAAATAGGGTGTGAGATACACTCAATAGGCCACCAACAACGATGTCTATACAAGTCCAGTCCATGATTATAAATGTAGAAGTGTGCAAATACAATATAAGTAGTGGAATAACATGCATGAAATAATAACCATGTTGGGTTTAGACTTATCATGGGATGCCCGACCAACCATATCGGCTTCATCCTAAGCTGGATATGTCTGAGCAAGTGACCTATAAATGGTTAGGGTCTAACAGATATGACCAGGGTGTCCAAGTAGAATCCATATGTATGAAGTGGGACCCAAGGTATAACCAAGGAATCCAAGAAAAATCAAGATCCAAGAAAAATCAAGGAATTCTCGACAAAGTGCAATCAAAGGGGTACACCAGAGGCATTCCACTGAAATCATATATAACCAAGTCTATGGATCCTATCCATAGTAAATTTTAGGCTAAGCATGCCTGTGGCCCAAGGGAATAATCTAAGGCACCTCCTATCCTAAGATATCAACTAAATATAAGGAGTGTATCCAAGGAGTTCTATTATATAGAATAGTTTCAAGTGAATTTTCAACACTACGCCAAGACATTAATGTATAAATAAGACATTATCTAGGTTACAAGGTGGGTATCTCCCTTGGAAACCATCCCAATGAATTGGGGCGGTGTCCTATATGTTCTCATGGAATTCCCTTGGGAATCCAAGGCCAAATCAAGTCAAACCACTCATATAACAAGAAAAAGGCCCATAATAGTAATAAACACCTTGAGTTTCATGATATAATCATGGCCATCTGATAACCATGTCATTTCATTCACTTTATATAAATAATTAAAGTCCATACCTTTTCATTCAATAATGAAAAAGGATATATAAGGTTTTATACCATTAATCATTTCAATCCAATTTAATATGAACCAAGATAAACATGATATCCCATCTATAAGGGTCATCTCATCCATTTCAAATTAATCTAACACTTGAAAACGTTAAACCCAACACACCAATGGGTGTTTCAACTATTACAATATAAAGGAAAATATGGGCATAAGCATGGAACACCCAAGAGGTGGCTCAAGTTGAGGTCCTTGGCCTCCAACCATAAAAGGGTCTAATATAATGTTTAAATTTCAAATTAAACTACTTATTTAAGGAAAATTTATTTTAGGGTCAAAGCGTGGGTGAAACCGACACACATCACAACAAAACCAATTATAAACCATTTATACTTGAGGGAAAAGTTATATAACACCTACCTTATGGAATTATAGGAACACACGTCCAATATGAGCCCTTGGTTTGGTCTAAATTGGAAGGAAATGGAAGAATAGACAAATACCCTAAAAATAAGGCATATTATATCACACCAAAAAAGCATCAAAGATGGCTAGAAAAATTGTGAAAGGAACAAAAATTATTGAAGAAATTACTAATACAGATTGACCAATGGTGGCTTGGTCAAAGTCTGGATGGAAGAGAGAACCACAAGAACCTAGGAGGGAGCCATATAGGAGATCCTTCAATGGTCTGCTACTATGCGGAAGGAGGGTTTCTATAAAATGAAGGGGTTATACCCCTTTTAAAAAAATCCATGATATATTCATGACGTGAATATTTTCACATCATGAGAATCTTGTGGTTTTACCCTAGAAAAAACTAATTCACACCATGTAAAGGGTCTAGAAAGACCAATTCACATTGTGAATGGGTTCTAAATCCAGGCTTCATCCCTCTACTACCTTCCTCCAACACACGAACCAACCATCCTAAAAGAATGGATTTTAGGTATAAACCAAAAAGTCATAGTTCATGAGGGTTTATCCAAAAATTTAAAACATCCATATCTCATATGAAGAAGCCTGGATCTTATAAGCACAAAAATTTCGTATGATTTTTGATGACTTGGTAATATTGGATTAAGATCTTGGATTCCCTATGATTGACGAATTGGGAAAGCTATATAGAGTGCATGGACCACATATGACTAATGAAAGGAATTTCAAGATGAGAATCTGGATTTTGTTGGAATACCTGGATGAGAATCTGGATGCACAAGACCTCATCCTCATAAATGATTCAGCCCAGTGTCGAGTCCTTGCCTGAAACAACCCCTTAGGACTATGCCCTCAAAATACGATAACTTCTTTATCTTCACTCTCTATTGAATTGAATAGGTAACCGCTAAAGATGTAAGGTTAGGCTGACCATGATGTTCTTATACCACTAAATGAATCTCAGAGAAAATATCCATAAACTAAAACTCACTATTGGCCTCATGCACTACCTGTGTATGAGTCCTCCAGATCAAGGCATCCACTACAACATTCCCCTTTCTAGGCATATAGTAAGATCAAAGACAAATTATTGCCAGTATTAAACCCACATACTTTTTCTGATATTTAAGTCACACTTCATAAAGATATACTTGAGGATTTTATGGTATGTAAACACAAAAAATTGCCATCCAATAAAATAATGTCTCTAACAATGTAAGGCATGAACTATAATTGTCAACTCGATATCATGTGCAGTTAGTTCCTATTGTGTGGTCTCAACTAATGAGACTTGTATACCATGAATTGATATTTCTACATCAGAACTACTCCTATCCTGATGCATGATTCATCATAATAAACTATATATCATGTTCTCAACTCTGGAAGAATCAGGATCAATGTTGAAGTCAGTCTCCCTTTCATCTCCTGAAAAGGTGTTTTGTAGGATTCTGACCATATGAACTTCATACCCTTCTTATTCAAGCTCATACGAGGTGTTTCTATGTTTAAAAAGTCTTGAATAAATCACCTATAATAGCCACTCATCCTAAGAAACTTTTTATGTTAAATACATTCTTGGGTTGTTCCCAGGAAACTATTGCACTCACATTCCCTGGGTCAATAAATACTCTTTCCTCTGAAATAATATAACCTAATAAGTGAAACTTGTTGATCCAAAAGTGACATTTGAAAAGCTTACCATACAACCAGTTCTCTCTCAGTGTATTCATAACCATATCAGGATGTTTTACATGGTCATGCTGAGTATGAGAATACACTAAGATATCTTCCTCAAATACTACTAAAAATGAATCTAGATATGGTTAGAAAACCCGATTCATCAAAGACATGAAAACAAATGTCATGTTTGTAATACTAAATGACATAAAAAGATACTCATAAAGACCATACCTGCTACGAAACGTTGTATGGAGTATGTATGAAGACTCAACTCATACCAAATGATAACCTGACCTAAAATAAATCTTTGAGAAAACTCTCGATCCTCAGATCTAGTCAAAGAGGTCATCTATACATGGAAATGGATATTTGTTATTGACTGTAAGCTAGTTCAACCAATGGTAAAGCCTGAGAGTATCATCCACCTTCTTAGAGAAAAAGGATAGATGAACCCCATGGTGAAGTATTTATCTATATAAAAACCCTTATCTTCCAAATCCTCTAGCTACCTCTTTAGCTCATACAAATTAGTAGTATCCATCCTATAGGGAGGAATGGATACTGGTGCAACTCTTGGAACAAGATCGATAGAAAAATATACCTCTCTCTCAGGAGGTATTTTGTAAAATTCATCAGGAAAGATATCCATGAAATGATCTACTACAAGAGTGAAATCAACCTTATGTATTCCCAGATCATCTATATAAAGGATAACAATTTGGGTTGTCACTTCACTCAGTCCAGGATGAATTGGTCTATCTCTAATTGCTTAGACATCCCATTCACCCTTTTGAATATAACTACCACCCTCTAGTGATGTAAATGATACCCTATAGTTATTGAAACCCACATAATCATGATAGGGGACCAACCAGTTCATCCCGAGAATGATTTCGAAGCTCTTTATCTTGAGGATGAAGAGTTCTCATAATAAATAGTAACTGTCTACCTCAAGGAGGAATTCCTTACACTAGATCACACTCTTCGATCAAATTACAAAGGAGTATCAAGTTTCATCACACCATATAAATATTGAATATTAAGCCCAAGAATTTCTACAGTAGTCATAGAAATAAAAGAATGTGAAGAACCCATATAAAAAAGTGTAGATAATAAATTAGAGGCAACTAAGATTGTACCTATAACTATAGATGGACCAACATACTTATCCATAGGTATAATTTGTACTGCATATATCTAGCCTAATCCATAACCCTGAGCTACAACCTGACTACTCGAAGTGGGTCCACTTAGCTGGCATTATGTATCTTGAGTCTAGTCTCCTCGACTGCGTCCACCTCCTAGGCCTATACATCTACTGGTATTCCATCTTCCGTCATGTCATGGAGCTATTGATCCCTCCATGAAAGGAAGACCTGGTGCAGATCCTATTCTACTAGGAATATATGGAAGGTTCAAAAAACAACTAAAGATTCCCCACTCCGCCTCAAGCTCGAAACTCAACCGGGTCTTAGTCGCACTGTGACTTTATGTGACCGTATCTCCCACAATAATGGAATATATAAGAATTACCAGTGTAGATATTATGACTACCACTGCTCTATTGAGAACAATCCAGATTACATTTCTTATCACTAGATGAACTACTACCCTATCTCAACACTGAACTACCATGCCCCGTACTACCAGCTTCCCTCAGATTATGCTCAGTAATAAGGACTTGGTTCACAACTCTTGAGACATTAGCCAAGTGGAAAACATTTACTTGATAACAGATATCATACCTAATCCCATCCTACAAATGTCTTTCTCTAGAAAACTCACCATTAAAAAAGGATAAAATAAATGTGTGACCAAAAAAATAAAAATAAAATAGAATAAAAAAATATTGAAAGTGATGATGAGATGATGGAAGAGAAACAAGAGAGACGAGAGAGAGAGAGAGAGACTGGAAGTAGATTAATTTAGGAGGTTCAGACTATCTAGAATTTATAATAAAATATTTTCTCTATTTAATATCAATGAACACAATTTTAACAATGAATTTGAATAAGGTGTGTAAAGAAACCTAATGATAATTCAAGCTCTATACACTATATAGTGAACTCTCTTAAAAAATGACCAGTAAATCAAATTCTAAGAAGAAAGATGTTCAATGATGGAAAAGAGATAAATCATCCTTTTCCAAATTTTGGTACTCTAGATGATGCTCAAAGGCATTGGATTTTCTACCATCTCTTGTTGTTACATATAATATCATGAAAATAATACTCATTATGTGGGAAAAAGAATCTCACTGTATAGAAAATACATTGACAACAATTTGAAAATGAAATCGAATAGATTGAAAATTATTAATTCAAAAAATTTGAAACTCCTAAAAATTATTAGGTTCACATGTTTGTAGTAATATATATAAGAATACATTCAGGAAAATAAATATCTAATAGAAATAAAAGAAAAGGAGAAATAGGGAAGAATATTCTCTGTCAAAGTCGCCTTCTTCCTCGAACTCCCGCTCCTTTTATCTCTGCATCGAGAGTGTTTTCGTTGTTCCTCCAGATCCAAGCTCTAGAATCCACTCTCCCGATCTTCCCTCATCACTATATCGTAAATTATTGTTCCTTCTTTTCCTTTTTCACCTTTTCTCTTTTTAAATTATTCTAAAAATAATAATTCTTATGTGAGGAATCTCGCTGTAAAAAAATCTTCAAAATCAACATTATTCAGGTAACAGTTTGTGATGTCTCGACCCATAAGCCACTAAATGGGTGCCCCAATCTGGTGGGATAAATGGTATCAAGAGTTCCTCCCAACATGTCAGAGTCTTTAGACTAGAAGTGAGGGCCTAGGGTGTGTCTATGGAGAGAGTATTTCCTCTGGTCAGAGTAGAAAAATAGTGTAATATATAGATAGTAAAGTAGTGGAAGCGTAAATAACCAGATATCACAGCAGAATCAGAAAATATAATGATCAGAAAATTAACCCACCATAGTAGAAATAGACATAAATAAACAAGCACCGAATAATAATCAAAATTATTAAACTAAACCATATACAGTGGATGATGAATTCTTGTCTCTACAAAACATGGAAAACATGTATACAAGTAAGCAGGAAATACATGATATACAAAATAAGAAAAAAAACCAAATATATACAACTATCTAGAGATCCATCTTGGTCATCTGCTATCAAGATTCCATCCTAAGTCATGCAAGAGGCCACACATCTGTAAGAGGATTCTTCCCCTTATCTACACCTACAAGCATGTAGTCTTCTCAGGTGCCATCGACGGTCTGAATAAGGTGTGATATAAACTCAGTAGGTCACCGCCAATGACATATATAAATATCTAGTTTATGTGTATAAAATAGAAGTTCATGGATATAATAATGTGAATTAGTAATAAAAACTATAAATTGGTTCGCTTTGGTTCCTGAATGAAACCAAGATGACACTACCTACTTCAACCAGTGTCAGAATATCTCTGAATGAGTAACAAGGGATGCAATGCTCTGTAACACATGAGTAGGGGATGCCATGCTCAATATCACTAAATAGAGACACTATTACCAGTATCACCATAGTAAGGGATGTCATGACCAATATCAAATATAGGGATGCCATACCCGTATCATATCATTAAGGGTCTCCATGACCAGTATCAAAAAATAGGGATGACATGCCCAATATCATATGTAGGGATGCCATGCCCACGACACAATATATGGATGCCATGAACAAATAATATATAGAGGGTCACCATGCTTTTATATAACAACAAGGTTATCCATGACCATTCACATGTATATAACATTAAGGATCTCCATTCCTGTTAGGTATTAAGCGAAATGGGTTTCATGACCATTTACATATAATAGGCATAAGGTTAATCAAACCCATTTACCATAATTAAAGAGCGTCTTCATTCCCACACATCATTAGAGATGAGTATCCATTAGATTTAATAGAATCCAAGGTATAATCTATAACTCTTTATTACTTAATTTTAACAAGGGTGTAACCATTGTTTCATTTATAAGGGTGACATGGTTGCACCACTCACATTCAATTCAATTCATTATAATTTACTAGGGCATTAGCCATTCTATGCCACTACATCCAATCCATTATTAATATGATATCACTATTTAGGAGTAGAACCAAAGACACCAAAAGTGTTTTGGGTAGAAGAGATTGAATTCTAATTAGGAATATGGAGGAAACACCCAAAGGGATGGATCACTCTAAAGTTGAAAAACTCAACAAGTATTTGGGTTCTAACAAGTCATTTAGTTCCAAGTATGAGAACCAATTCAAGGAAAATAAAAATTAGGGGCAACACACGATGAAACTAGTGTGAAACACATATAAAATATTATAAAACTTAAATACTTGAAGGGATAATTAGTAAACCACCTACATAAATATCTTAGTACTATCCTCATCCAGTATCGACCCTTCATTTGACATGGATCAAGATAAAATGGGAGAACATATCAATGACTTAGAAATAGGTTATATGATACTTCTCCTCAATAACTTCATTGAGAGAAAAGGAAAATAGAGAATAACACAAGATAAATGAAAATATTACCAAGAGTAATCCAAAGAGAAAATAGAAGCTTGATCAGACTTCAGACATAGAAGTTATTGAACAACCAAGATCAGAGGGAGAAGGAGCATCATGGGAGAAAAAATGGATATATTTGCCACTGGAAATAAGAAACAAGAGGATGGGGGTAAGTTAAATATAATTAAGGGAAAAAAATGTAATTTCACTCAAAATTTTAGGGGTCCATGGTTTGGTCACACATTTGGCCAAACTGTGTGCCAACCATGTGAAGGTCACTACTTTAAGAGGGATCACCAAACAGTCTGAGAAACTGTGCGCCAACCATGATGATGGATCTGTAACATTTTTCTATGATACACACACTAGAATATGACCCCTAGTGAATGGAAAGGGAAAAATATTCACCCTACATCACCCTTCTCTCAAGCCCCACATGGTTAGGGGAAACCATGCAAACAAGATCAAACAGTTTCTACTAACCGTGTGTCCAGTACAATTTTCCCACTGGCTAGGGTTTCGAGATATGAACAATATCTGAAAACCCCTGTAACCTCTATAAACTCATTAGGAATCCATAATATCTCTAAAACAAGGAGTTAGACAAAAATTAAAAGGATTTATACCTCATATAAAAACTGGGTTCTTACAGTCTTCTCCCTTAAAGGAACTCATCCTCGAGTTCACCTTCCAAGGGCGGAGAAATGATTTTTGAGAACAACTTTGGCAACAGAGCATGTACATTGTCCTCCCACTCCCACATCTCATATGGTACTAAAAAGTGCTACCATAACCCTCGTACTAAAGGGACATACCATCCTTGGAGATCCTTCATTCTCCGGTCAATGATGTGTATAGGATACTCCTCAAAAGAAGCATCAACATATACCTCAACATCCTCAGGATCAAAAGTATGAGATGATTTGTTATGATAATAACGAATCTATGAAATGTGGAAGACATCATTCATAGAATAATACCTCTTATGTAATAGTAAATGATAGGATACCATCTCGACTTTCTTTAAGATCTCAAATGTCCCGAAAAATCATGTTGACAGATTCCCTTACCTCTATATCCACTTATGCCCAAGTCTGGGTGATACCCATAAGAAAACATGATCCCCAACCTAGAACTCTATAGGTCTTCATCGATGTTCGACATAAGATTTTTTTCTAGTCTGATCAGTACACATTCTCTTCTTGGTTAGCTGAACCTGCTCCGAAGTCTCCTGAATGAGATGAGGACCTAGTAGCATTGCTTCTCCTACCTCTAACCAACATAGGGGTGAATAGAACAACCTAACATATAGGTCCTCATAGGGAGATATCTTAATCATCTCCTAATAAATGTTATTATAGGTGAAATTAAAGATAGGGATATACTTCTCCCAAGAACTTCTGAGATCAAGGTAACATCCTCAGAGCATGTCCTCTAACACCTGAATCATCTGTTCCAACTAGAAATCATCCTGAGGGTGAAAGGATATGTTCAGAAGAAATTTTGTACCCATATACTTCTATAAACCCTTCCAAAACTTCAATGTGAAATGAGTGTCCTTATATGGAATAATAGTACGAGGGACCCCGTGTAGCCGTATGATCTAAAAAACATACAGTCTTCCCATCTCATCAACTGATAAAGTCTCCAAAATAGAAAAGAAGTGGGATACTTTCATTAGTCGATCCACAAGTACCCAAACCATGTCGTTACCTCGAGGCGGCCTCGGTAAGGCGATCAAAAATTTCATTGCAATATCTTCTCATTTCTATTCTGGGACTGATAATGGATGTAAAAATCTGACAGGATGCTAGTGCTCTTCCATCGCCTTCTTATAGTTGGAACACCTAGTGGTAAAACCTACAATCTAAAATTTCATCCCTAGCCACCAATACTGTCGGCACATATCACGATACATCTTGGAGATAGCAGGGTGAACTATCCACTATGAAACATATGACTCACGCATCAAATCCTCTCTCATATATGTGGGAACCTAGATACACCCATGTATATGTAGGATGTCATCATCATCAATAGTCTAATATGAAGGCGATTCCTTACTGGTAATACTATATTGTATGTCCAAGCCCTTAGGATCTGAAAACTACCTCATATTCACTTTCTCCAATAGTGAATGGGTCATTGATAGTGATGCAAGTACATACTTTACATAATGGTCTTACACCTCAATCTGCATCTCAAAAAATAAATCCATAAGATTTCATTCGTTACTAGCCTCCCAAACTGTCTGTGACCGAGTTATCCTTCTCAGAGCATCAACAACAACATTTCCCTTCCTAGGTGTATAGTCTAGTTCAAAGTCAAAGTGTTGTAGATATTCAACCCATCTTTTCTACCTAAGGTTCAAGTATCACTATATAAAAATAAAACTGAGGATTTTCTAGTCCATAAACACCATAAAACACTCACCCAATAGGTAATGACTTCAAAAATGCAAGGCATGTACCACAACGACTAAATTGAGATCATGCGTCATGTAATTATGCTCATGAGGACTCAATTTCTATGACTCGTATGCAACAACTCAATCTTACTACATCATAACTTATCATAGCCCTATACATGACACATCAAAATAGATTGTATAGCTTCTTCCCAACTATGGAATAATCAGGATCGGTGCTAAAGTCATTCTCCCTTTCATCTCTTGAAAGGATGTCTCCTAGGATTTATACCTTATAAAATTCACACCCTTATTAGTAAAACCTGTAATAGGTTCCACTAAGCATTAGAAGTACCATATAAAATGCATGTAGTAACCAGATAGTCCCAAGAAACTTCATATATCAAAGTCATTCTCAGGATTCTCCCAGGTAACCACATCTACCACCTTATATGGGTCAACTGAAACTCTTGCCTCTAAGTTAATATAACCCAGGAACTATACCTTATCGATCCAAAAATGACATTTACCGAGATTAGAATACAACAACGCTCTCTTAGAATATTTAGAATAATCTCAAGATGAGTGACATGGTCATTTCAAGTATGAAAATATACTAAGATGCCATCTATGAAGACCATGAAAAAGGAATCCATATAGGGATATAAAACTCTATTCATCAAATCCATGAAGATGGTAGGGACGTTTGTAAGACTGAATGACATCATGATATACTCATACAAATTGTACCGACTACATAAAGTAATACATGGAATATATAAAGGCCTAACTCGAACCTAATGATAACCTGATCTCAAGTAGATCTTTGAGAATACCCTCGCTCCTCTAAGATGGTCAAACATATCATCTATGCGAGGTAAAGGATACTAGTTTTTCACTGTAAGTTGATTCAAATTCTAGTAATCCACACAAATCCTGAGGGTTTAATCCACCTTCTTAGAGAAAAGGAATGGTGTACTCCAAGGATAAGTACTATGCTGTATAAAACCCTTGGCCTCTAAATCCTATAGCTGCCTCTTCAGCTCCTGCAACTTAGTAGTAGCCATCCTATAAGGAGGAATGTATACTAGAGTAGCTCGATACACTATATCAATAGTAAACTATGCCTATATATTAGGAGGTATTCTATAAAATTCTTTAGGGAAAACATATATGAATCGATCGACTACATCAAGGAAATCAATCTGATGTAGTCCCTAATCATTCATGTAAATACTATCAATATAGGCGGTCAATCCACATATCCTAAGATGATCTGGTCTAGATCTACTATCCTGGACATCCCACTCACCCTTTTGAATATAAGTGATGCCGTCTAGTGATGTAAATAACATCCTTTGGTGATAAAAATCTATATAGGCATGATAGGGAACCAACCAATCCATCATAAGAATGATACCAAATCTTTTCATATCAAGGATGAATAGGTTCCATAAGAAACGATGGATGCCTACCTCCAGAGGATAGTCATTACATAGGTATATACTCTTAGAACATATACCCAAAGGCGTATCATGTCTCATACCACCACTAGAAAACTAAAAATCAAGCCCAAGGATTTCCAAAATAGGCACTGATATGAAAGAATGAAATGAACTTATATCAAATAAGGAAGAAAAAATAGTAGATTCTACTAGAATAGTACCTCAAATAGTTAATGTCCTGACATACTGCTCCTTTGGTATCAGCTGCACTGAATAAATCTGACCTGATCCATGACTCTGTGCCACTACTTAACTACCCAGAGTGGGTCTGCTCTACTGGCATTGTGTATCTGAATCTTGGATACCATGACCATGACCTCATACTCCTCATTTATGGATAGTAGTAATCTAGCCACCTACCTAGAAATCTACTACTGAACCTAATCCTAAAGGTGGAGCTATCACAGATCCTATCCCACTCAGAAAATATAGAAACGTCCTGCAGAAACAATGAAGATGCCCCAATATGCCACAACCTCGGAACTCGATGGGGTATCTGGGACACCGAGGCTTCTTATTCCCAGGATTCCCACACTGGATAAATTACACATAACTATATGTGGAATTTATTTAGCTACTTCTGCTCACGTGTGCTGTCTCAAAGCATCACTTTTGACCGGTAGTCGAATCACTACCCTGTCTGGTTTTGAACCACCCTAGCTTACACCATCTGCTTCCCACAAGTTTTGCTCAGTGATAAGGGCATGGTTCACTATGACAGTAAATCAGAAAACATTCACCTAAGAATGAATAGGATGTCTCAGATCATCCTCAAATCGTCTCACTTTCTCTAGCTCATCAAAATTATAGATGGGTGCAAAGCACTGAAGCTATATAAAATGAGCTAAATCATCCATGAATATCATAGAACCCTGTTATAGGTTCATGAATTCCCTAGAATGATTATCCCTTGGGGTATCATGGAAGGAATAATCAAATAAGTTCGATTGAAAATCCATAAAATTTTCTTCTTAATACTGACCAGCCTGATTTAGAATATCCCACTAGTGTTTGGCGGATCCTTGAAGAATATAAGTAGTGAGTTTCACTCTCCTCCCAGTAGGTGTATCAAAATGGTCAAATATAGATATAACCATCTTGAGATATAACTTTATAACCTATGGTCCACCATCCCCTGAAAATGTGGGCGGATGCTGCTGTTGGAACTCCCAAGTCAACTCTCACATTGAAGGGGCGGAGTGAAGAGATACCTATAACATCTGCATAATCTGTAGGAAATCTCCTCGAAACTAGGAATCATCACCCATGTTAGGAATATTAATAGGTGCCACAAGATGCACCAATGGAGATATAACTAGAGGATCATGGACCACCACCTCTGAAGCATGGTAATCACTTCCCTCCTGTTGTATGACCGAATGACCTCATGGTGGCATTGGTATATAATTTCCAAACATTAGATAAATGATTTAATAATGGAATAATCCACCTATGTAATAATAGAATATATAAAAATCCTTTCTATGTAATAGTCACACCCCTCTTCTAGCTCAAAGATTCAGGTTTGGGTGATATAAACATTATATATGACATAAGAGATGATACCTACTACCCATTACTAAGGGGAAGACTGGGTCAAGCTATGTGTTTTAGAATATTAGTTTTATTTAAATTTCATATTTCTATTAAGTTTATCTTTAAATGGTTAAATCAAAAGGGTCACCACTTCCAATCCATAAGGTCCCATACACCTTATTAACTAAATTATAGCATCCACTTAATCCATACCATAACACGTACTAGTCCATGCGACCAATGGTCCATGACTCAACATTCCATATTTGACTACTTAGGGTGTATTCTATAGCCTAAGAAGAAAAAACTGTTTAGGTTATGGTAGGCACTCTAAGAACCAATTATGTTTTTCTCAATCACCTGTAAGAATTGTTGGAGAATACCAATTATATTTATAGTAATCAAATCACTCGTGGCTATCACAGGAGACACAAATAACACAATTATCCTATATAGCTTGGCATGTGAATTTCCTACAAGGTTCCAAAAATGATGCATGATCAATGCTTCCTTTCCCTCATATCATTGGGCCAAGGATGAAAATTAAATACTAATCATAATAGTATTAACATGAAAATTAAATTTTTTCACCCAATGGTGGAATCAAATCAACTATAATAGGTGAAAAGAAAAAAAATAGAAATTTTTCATTCGAGGAAATTTGGATGTTTCCCATACATCGGTTAACTACTCCCATGCACATTTCATTAAAAAACTCCATAACCTTCCTAATATCATGTATATTATTTCCAAATAGTAAAGAAATAAAGTAACTCCTCTTATACCACTTTGTGAGGTCCTGACCTGGAAGCCACTAAATGTGTTCCCTAAGCCAGTGGGCCATATGGACTCAAGAACACCTCACCATACACCAGAGGCTACCAGATAGTAGTGAGGGACTAGGGTGTGTCCATGGAGAGATGATTCCCTCTAGTCAGAGTAGTACAGTGGTGTAATCAACATATAGTCAAATAGAAAAAGTGTAAATAACCAGATAACACAGCGAAAGAAGACAATATATAGATTGGACTAGTAACCCAACGTAATAAGAATAGACATAAATAACCAAGAACCGAATAATAATAAAAATTAGTAAACTAAATCATATACAATGGGTAATTATTTCATGTCTCTACAAAATAAGGAAAACATGTATACAATGCAACAGTCAATACATGCTATAAAAAAGAAGAAAAAAGGAAAAATATATCCAAGCATCTAGAGATCCATCCCAATCATCTACTATGAAGCTTCCATATTAAGTTATGGAAGAAGTCACACATCCATAAGAGGGCACATACTCTTATCTATACCTGTAAGCATGTAGTTTGAATGAGTTCCATTGGTATCCCAGATAGGGTGTGAGATAATCTCAATAGTCCATCACAAATGAAATCTATAAATATATAGTTGGTGTGTATAACATGACAGTGTATAGATATAATAATGTAAAGTAATAATAACAATTGTAAATGGGTTGGAACCGGTTCCTAAAAGAAACCAGAATGACACTACCTACTTCATCCCATTCCGAAATATCTCTAAATGAGTAATAAGGGATGAAATGCATGGTATCATAAGAGTAGGGATTCCATGCCCAATATCACTGAATAGTGACACCATACCCATTATCACCATATTAATAGATTCTATTCCCAATATCGCATATAGGGATTTCATGCCCGTATCATGTAAGTTAGGGTCACCATGCCTGGTATCACAGAATAGGGATGCCATGACCAGTATCACATGTAGAGACACCATTCCCATATCTTGTATATATATATATATATATATATATATATATATATATGGTCTTTATGCCTGTATATAACAACAAGGGTCACCATGACCATTCACATGTATATAACAATAAGGGTCTCAATTCCTGTTAGGTATTTTGCAGAAGGGATTTCATTCCCATTTACATATAACAATCATAAGAGTCATCGAGCCCATTTACCATAATTAAGGATGATATTCATGCCCACACATCATTATAGATGGGTATCCATTAGCTTTAATATGATCCAAGGTATAATCCATAACTCATTATTACTTAATATCAATAAGGGATAACCATTGTTCCATTTAGAAGGGTGGTGTGGTTGTACCACTCACATTCAATTCAATTCATTAAAATTGACAAGGGCATTATCTGTGTTATGCCACTATATCCAATCCATTATTAATATGATATATCTATTTAGAAGTAGAACCAAAGTCACCAAAAGTGTTTTGGGTATAAGAGATTGAAGTCCAATTAGGCATATAGTGGGAACACCCAAAGGGATAGAACACTCTAAAGTTGAAATACTCAACAAGTATTTTGGTTCTAACAAGTCATTTGGTTCCATGTATGACAACCAATTCAAGGAAATATAAATTTGGGGAAATTCATGGTGAAACTAATGTGTGACACATATAACATATTATAAAACATCAAGACTTGAAGGGATAATTAGTAGAACACATACCTTGATCTATTAGTACTCTCCTCATCTTTTATCGACCCTTCATTTGGCTTGGATCAAGAGAAAATGGAAGAATGACTCAACACCCTAGAATAGTTCATATGAAACTACACCTAAATAACTCTGTTGAGAGAAAGAAAAACACATAACAATGAAAGAAGAATGAGGATCTTACTAGGAAGAATATAAAGAGACAAATGAAATATCTATCAGACTTCAGAAGAAGAAGTTATTGAAGAACTTATATTAAAGGGAGAAGAAGCCTCATAAGAGAAGAAATGGAGCTCCCCACTGCTATAAATAAGAAACAAGATGAGGGGGTAAGTTAAATAGAAATAAGAAAAAAATGTAATTTCACCCAAAATTTTAGGGGTGCATGGTTTGGCTATACAGTTTTCCAAACCATGTTCCAATTGTGAAAATGCCACTGCCTTAAGAGGGAATTCCTTGTGGTTAGGCCACATAGTTTGAGAAACCATGCACCAATTGTACCGATGGCTCAGCTATATTTTTCTATGCTATATGCATAGTCATGCAGTCCTTAAAACATTGTTAGGGTAAATCATGCACCCTGGTTCACCCCTATTCCTAGGCTTTAATATTTAGGAGAAACCATGTAGATTGACATGCACAATTTCTACTAACTATGTGGCTAGTGAACTTTTCTCACCGACTAGGGTTACGAGCTCTGAGAAAGCTCTAGACAACCCTATAACCTATATGATCTCATTAGGAATCTATAATAGGTCCAAAAAAAGTAGTTAGACCAAAATTAACAGGACCTATACCTCATATAAAAAATGGGTTCTTACATTGTTTCTAATTGGTCCTTCATTATTTGTTTATGTGAAAAAAAGGTGACTGCAACTTCTCCCTTCAAACATAAAATCACTAGAATGCATTTCCAAAACATCATCACCTCACTGACATAATCAATATGTTTAATGGAAACCAGAATGCTCATCTTCGATTGTTTTAGGTGTTTATCCTTGATCTATAATGGAATGTTGTTTTCAATGGTCATCAATAGATTCGGCAGCCCAATTCAGTTCATCGACTTCTTCAACCAGACATCAACTTCAAACAGAATCAGAGTCTAGTTCAGTAAACTGATCTCATCGGCCGATGGTGCATTTTCTTTGGCCTCAACTTTGTTATTTGGATTTGTGTGCTCCTAACTCATAGCTAAGCCTCAATTGAGGCTTCTTCAATAGTGAGTTTCATATACTAGCTCTAATCAGCCTATCTCATTATCCCATTTGTATATAAGGTTTATCCAATAATTTTGGGTATGTGGTACTTAGAAGAATAAGCTATGTGAACTGGGTTAGATTTTGGATACATGATCTAATTTTTAATTTAGCTAGGTGGCCACTTGGAATTTATCCACATGAAAATCTTTTAAAATTGTCTATGTGAAGAACTATTTGAAATCCCTTAGGTGGCCATTGTAGATTCTGCACAAAAATCATTATAAAATAACCTCGGTGAATATTCAACAATGAAATTATTTCAAATTAAAATAGTTAAATAATTAAAAACATAACTTAAACATTTAAATAAAATAGATTCAAACTAAAAATAATTTTGTTAAATCAATAAGTGATTATTAAGATAAAATCAATATGTTTAAATTAATTAACTAATTAACTAATTAACGAAATCTATAAATAATAAAAATTAATAAAGAAATAAATTATAATTTTATATTAATAATTAAATAAAATATATTATAAATTAAATATTAATTAATTAAAATATTAATACTAAAAACAACAGGTAATAAATTTTGACTACACAGAACACAAAAATAAATAATAAAAAATGAATATTACAAGATAGAAATTCAACATGTGATAAAATAACACCAAATTTATTTAATACATAATTTGAAGAATGATATTTTTTAATTTAAACAATAAATCCTATAGTAAAATTAATTATTTCTTTTACATTAAAAATTCACTATTGTTGGCCCATAGGATATTGTGGGCTGCCCTCTTTAATTTTGATAATCACAAATCATGTCAAATCTCATTAATCATGTATAATTAATTCAATCATGTTTATTTAAGTTTCAATATGTGTAATTATGATTATCTATGATCACATATAATTTTACCACATTCTAATAATATTTATGCTATAAGACAATCCAAACAGAAATATTTACTAAGTATGAGAAGCTGACACCGACAGACAATTGAGTCACCGATGCCAGAAAAATAAGTCTGACTCACCGATGTCGACATCTCCAAGGAATCACTGATACCAACAGATAGAATGTCACACCAATAGTTCAAATGACTCACAAATAGTTTAATTGTCTCATCGATAGAAGGACTAACCTACCGACGCATGGTGCCACCGACGCATGGTGCTATTGACACCTGATGCTACCAACGCGTGGTGCTACTGATGCATGGTGCTACCGAAACAAGTACTTACCGATTCATGGTGCTACCGACGCAAGTACTCACTGAAACACTGATAGACCAACAGAAGGAGACACCGAAAGAATGAGACACTGATACCGATAGAAGGACTCACCGATGGAATGAGTCACTAATGCATTATTCATCGAAAAAGGAGTAACCGATAAACTGTTTAAATTTCATTTTATTTAATATTATTTCTAATGGTTATATTATAATTAATTTAATTCTTTTTGCAGACATCTTTTAACGAGGATTTCAGAAATATGAGGTACAACACCTACCTCAAACATGCACATTGTCGACTTGAAAGAATATAAAAGAAAAGGACTCGAGCTGAAAGAAGTAGCACATGAAAGAAATATACAAAGATACATGTATACACAGTAGCATACCCACACAAACAACATATAGAAAGAAAGAACACACAAGGAACTCTTCATTCCTACTTTATGTGAACCAGAGAACTGCTTTCCACCAAAGTCCCAACATCTCTGCAGCATTCAACTGAACCTAAGAAGAAGAACATCTCATCTTTCTGGAAGACAGAAAGCAGTGCTCCAAGAAACTCTGTTTCAGTTTCTACTTCCAAAATAGGACTCCAGCTTCAACTTTGGTACATCAAAGAGTCCCGAGCTGAACTGCTTAACACACCGAGCCTTTTAAACCCTATCTAATATTTATTGCTCTATTGTGTTCCTTTTTATTACATTTTGACTAGTGTGTACATCTTTATTTAAAACAAAAACTTTTCTCCTACAATGAAATGGAGCATACTAGATATCCTCACACAACTATCTTTTTATACCTATTTTCCCACATAGAACTGTGGTAGAGGTTCTGTGTGACATGGTTATATTTTGTTCCCACGTAGAACTGTGGTATAGGTTAGTTAACATAGAAAATTGTAAACT
The DNA here is from genome assembly GCA_963277665.1 of Viscum album. Taxonomy (NCBI): domain Eukaryota; kingdom Viridiplantae; phylum Streptophyta; class Magnoliopsida; order Santalales; family Viscaceae; genus Viscum; species Viscum album. The sequence goes on from OY728159.1 coordinate 224,318,156, forward strand.
ATTGTGTAAACCCCGATCTAGGGTGTGGATAAATTTTTTTTATCTATATAGACTGCTTGGTGGTAGGTGATCACCAAGTGAAGAGGACTAAGTCTCAGCTTGAAACTGAACCTCTTTTTTTATATCTGATGTGTTTTAAAATTTAGTTTTCTCTATTTTTACCTATATTTCAGAAAACTGAATTTCACTTTGATAGTTAGTATTAACTAGTTTTTATAACTATTTTGGATTATTAGATTAGTTTCAAAAGTTGTATCAATATCTCATATTGTTACAATTGAGAAATAATCAATCTTTTGAGAAATTAGTTGAACAACCAGAAAATTATAAATTCACTACTTTGATTAACTGGCCTATTAAGTTTTAAATTGGGGGAATCCTTTAACTAAAATTTTTAACAATTTTTTTAAAGGAACTCAATTCACCCCCTCTTGAGTGTCCTACTCTGAACAACAACTTTTAATTAACCAAAAAGTGATAATTAAGCAAATTAATTTCACTTCAACATTAAATATATAGTAAAACCCATAAAAAGGATGCGGTAAAATGTAAAGAATAAAGGTCACATCAAATTTCCCCACACATAAGATGTTTCTTTTCCTCAAACAACCTTTAGTCACATTCAATGGTAGGAAATGAATCTCAAAATGGAAAATCTGAAATGCCACAAATAATTGATTTTCAAATTGATTTTCCCTAATGGATTTTTTCAAGTAGTATAAATTAATTTCCCCTATAATTAAATTTCTTCAATGAAAAGTTACTTACTATTTTATAAAAATTATTTAAACTAAAAAATTTAAATAGAATTTAACAAATTTTAATTTCCATCCAACTGAAAGTTCAAACTTCTATTTACCTCAAGGTGAAAAGACTCACATAATTTAAGAAGGAATAATAAATAAAAACTCCATTGGATGGGGTGAAGTGAAAATTAATTGATGAAATAAATAATCTATCCATTATTTTAAAGAAAAAACAATTAAAATAATGAAATAATGAGTTCAATATAGATTGGGATTTTCATTTCATAATTCATTTGGATGCAAATCTTATGAGTTGAATTTAAATTAAAATTTTCAAAGTAAATAATAATCATATAAAATTGTTCCAATATTTTATCAAAAGACATTTTTAAGTGGGAAAGAAAAATGATTTACTCAATTAAACCCAAGAGGTATTAAAGAGTAACCTCCTCAAAGTGGCTTCATAACCTTCAACTTTGATAAAAATTATCATCCATTGAAAATTACTAGGTGATGAATAAAAACATAAAATTTCAAAAAAAAATTAAGGAATTTTATGGGATGAAAATGAATTAAAATTTATCACATTAAAATACCCCTCCCCCACACTTAAAACCCAACATTGACCCCAATGTTGAATGTAAAATTGGGAGAAACCAATTAAGATATATATAGTTAAAAAAGATTTTCAATTCGGTAGCGAATGATTCTTGTTTTAAGGGGTTAAAATTAAGTTAAAAATTATCTTTCCACTAAAAATAAATAATCAAAACATGCACAATAACATTTAATGGTTACTAAAAAAATTAATCACACTAATCTATAGTCATATAGAAAATGATCAATTATATTAACAAATAGTCACATAGAAGATGTTGCATGATAAACTTTGAATTTAAAAAGGGTATTCAATAAGGCACAAATAAGTGAATGAAAGTAAATGATTAAAAATTCAATGATTTTAAAATAGTTTCAATGACCAACATGTTTTACACTAAAAATTCAATATGTAAAAATACTAAAATATGAACTCTATAATCAATTATAACACCCCATGTAGCAGGAAAAATATTTTTTTATTCAAACATAAAAATGAGAAGAATCAAATTATAGAATTTGAAATTTTACTATCCTATAATATGTATTTAACACTTGAGTTTTAGAAAAAGAAACTTCCACCTTTTTTCTTTGAACAAGTTGTCTGGTAGCCTAAATTCAACTTCAGAGAGAAGAGTTAAGGAATTTTTTTTAAGTTTCTCCAACTAGTATCTCATGTTGATCTTATAAAATCATTTAATTTTTCTTCAATAAGATAGAAAATTCTTTTCACCAAAACACTTATAGATCAAAAATTAAAATATAGATGTATTAATTACTTATGATCAATATAAAATGTTTTTAAGAAAATTTAGTTTTGTAGAATGTTTTACATTTAATTCACTAATATTTAACACCAATTAGCCTGAAAGTGGAGCAATAATGAAATTTAAATGTACCCCTAAACAATTAATTAAAAATATTTAATAGTAATTTACACTTTGAAAAAGTTTAGGGTTGAAGGATACAACTTGGAATCTTATAGTAGAAGCATAAAAAATTATTAAAATTAGTTACTACATGGAGAAATGAACTTCCACTTATTTCCTACAAAAAAACTAAAAATATTTATTAAAACATATCAAATGAAAAATTAATAAATGAATTAAAACAAAGAAAATATTGGGATAAACCCCCAAGGGGTGCTATATTTTGGTTGTATATAGCTGTATAACCATAAGTTCATCCTCTATCAGACAGTGGATGTGGTTTATTGCTTAGAAAACACCACATGTGCTTGGATTATTTATTTTTAATTGTGAATTGAGTTATGTGGGCACCCATACCACTAAAGTAAAACTTGAATCCATTTTCAACTAAAATATACCCCTGAAAACACCCTTCACTAGTTGTGGATAGCTCACTGTCCACTTCTAGAATTGTTTTAAAATTGATAATATTTAAATTTTCAAGAAGGGAAAAAAACAAGGAAGGTGTCTATAGGGGTGTGGCATGGTCCTCAAAGCTCTCTTCTCTACTCCCAAACTCTAAATTCTAAAAAAAGGTTCTGAATGATGAGTTTTCAAAAAAAAATTTAGGAAGAGGGAGTTTAACAATGTATTGAGTAATTTTTGAAATATTGGATATAAAAAATAACTCATCTTCTAATTTATTATCATCTTTATCAAGAATTTAAACACCCAAAACAACTGTAGTTAAAAATGAATCAAAAATAATTTCTAACTTAAAATTAAGCATAAATCAATCAAGTTTAGGTTTTTTCAAGTTGTAAGTCTCTTACAAAAATTCATCAACTATAATCTCACAACTAATTGTAATTTCTTGTGAAAAATTATCTCTGTTAAGTTCAAAAAGTTTGTGTACATGCATCATTTCAGGTTCAAGTTTCAAAATATCATCCCTAAATTTAAACATAGTGAATTTTGGGTTTTCAATAACAACCTTAGAGAAGGATAACTCCATTTAAATATTATTGAAAATAAAATAAGAAAATTCCATATTAATGTCACTCCTCCAAAATTGGTTAACATTTGAATCCCATTTATCATTTAATTCAACAAGGGACTCAAGAAAAAATGTTCTTATTTAATTTTCAATTCTAAATCCACTTCTATTTCCTCTTCATCAAAAACAAACTCGGATTTTTTTGAGTTTTCCATTTTAGAATGGGGAAAAACCCAATTAAGACCAGTTTTTAAAATTAAAAAACATTTATTTCCAGTTTATTATTCCCTTCCAAACATTACCAAAATTCTAGCTCAAGTTCCTTTTATATTGTTTTAGAAAAATATTTTGTAGGGTTTTAAACTTTTAAAACCTCATTTCTAATATTTTCCACATCATGATCATCTATTTCATCAAAAATTATAAATTAAATAGGTTTAGGTGGAATAATAATGATTAAGTATTTTCTTTAACTTCAAAAATATCTTGAAAATGTTGGAAAAGGTTTTGTTCAATAATTTCATCATTTTGATATTGATTTTCAACATAAAATTATTATATTCAGGTTTGAAAACACTTTGGTTTTCTTTAATTTGAAGTAGTTATTGTTGATTTTCATTAAAACACTGATAAAAAATGTGTCCATAATATTCACAACAGACGCAATAATTATAATACAATTGATACTAACATACAACTTGACCCATCTTCAGCAACACAAAACTAATAATTTGTAATTAAAAACAATCCATAATCTAAAATATAAATAGAAAAAAATAAAAATAAGGCTAAACACACATTGATGGGAAGCTGAGATTGAATGTCCAACACAAACAATAAAAAAAATAGCAACATATTTTTTTTGAATGTTTGTTTTTATATATTTTTAGTTTTTTTTACATTTTTTTTGTATTTAGAAACACGTGTATTCCCCAATAATGATGAAAAAATTTTACATGAAATTTATTGAGATTCATGAAAATTTAATTATTTTAAAATCCACTAACAACTAGTAAAGAGGAAATTAAAATTATCGCATCCACATAAAAGGATAAAATAAATGTGAAACCAAAAAAATCTAAAATAAGTAAAACAAAACAAAACAAAATAGTGAAAATAACGATGACATGGTGGAAGATAAATAAAATAGATGAGACAGAGAGACTAGTTACAGATGAATTTAGGAGGTTCAGACTGTCCGAAATTGATTATAAAATATTTTATCTATTTAATATAAATTAACACAATTGTGCCAATGAATTTGAAGAATGTTTGTCAAGAAACCTAATAGTCATTCATGTTCTCTATGAATTATAGTGAACTCTCCTAAAAAAATATCGGTAAATCAAATTCCAGGAAGAAAGATGATCAATGATGGAAAAGAGAGACATCATCCTTTTATAATTTTTTATATTTAATTTGATTCTCAAAGGAAACATATTCATTATCATATCATATCTATACTTATAATAACATTAAAATAATTCTCGTCATGAATGAAAAAGAATCTCACCATATAGAAAATTCACTAACAACAATATGAAAATAAAATCGAATAGATTGAAAATTATCAATTTAAAACAATCTAAAAACCCTAAAAATGTTAGGTTTTCATGTTTGCAGTAGCTAAAGAAAGAATATATTCAAGAAGTCACATCTCTAATAGAAATAAAATAAAATGCAGAAGAGGAAAGAAAATTATCTATCACAGTCACCTTCTTTCTCTAACTCCCACTCCATCGATTCCTACATTGAGAGTGTTTCCACTGTCACTCCAACTCTAAGCTCTAGAATCAGCTCTCCTAATATTATCTCATCTATGTATAGTAAATTTTATTTCCTTATTTTCCTTTTTATAAATTATTTCGAAAAACAAATCCTCTAGGAGGAATCTAGGTGTCAAAAACTCTTTAACAACAACATTATCTAGGTGGCAGTTTCTGGTTGGTCCTTTATTATTTATTTATGTGACAAAAAGGTGACTATAACTTCCCCCTTAAAAAAACATTAGAATGCATTTCTAATGCATCATCACTTAACTGAAACAATAAATCACCTCCACCCTTTGGACTAGGTTCACCCACAGTCAAAGTCTAAAGACTTTTCAACATTACCTAACTCATCAGAAAATTCTAACATAAGACCAAACCTCCACAATGAAATTAGTCGACTTCAATAGTACCTACCCACTGAGACAATTCATTGAAAAATTGGTGTGCACCATCCTAAATTAATGTCGCTGCAATATTTGGATAATATGAGGTCCCACATCCTTCATCTTCATCACTGATCCTATAGAAGAACAAAACAAGTAGACAAAAAATATTCAACAACATTCACACTGCACTTGAATCGGATCATTCTTCTTGATGAAGCTTGGCCTAAAAGTGTCTTCAATATGATTTATGGAAACCATGGTGCTCAGCTTCAATTGGTATCGGTGTTTATCTTTGATCTATACTTGATCGTCATCTTCACCATCCATCAACAGATTCGATGGCTCATCTTAGTTCATTGGCTTCATCAACACGACATCATCTTAAAATAGAATCAAAGTCTAGTTCAGTAAACTGATATCATTAGCCAATGAAACATTTTATTTGGACTCAACTTAATTCTTCATCTTTTTCTGCTCCTTAGTCACAACTAACCCTCGATTTAGTCTTCTTTAATAGTGAGTTTTGTATACCAACTCCAATTGACTTATCTCATTCTCCCATTTAGATATGCAGTTTATCCAGTAATATTGGATATCTTGTACTTAGAAGAATAATCTATGTAAACTGGGTCAGAATTTGGATATGTAATCCCCTTTGTAATTTGGTTAGGTGGACACTTAGAATTCAGTTATGTGAAAACCTTTGAAAATTGGATAGGTGAGGAGCCATTTGAAATTCCTTATATGTCCATTACAGATGCTGTACAAAAATCATTGTTAAATAACTACAATGAATATTCAACAAAGAAATTAATTCAAATTACAATTGTTAATCAATTTAAAACATAACTTAATCTTTTAAATAAAATAAATTCAAACTAAAAATAATTTTGTTAAATCAATAAATGATTATAAAAATAAAATCAATTTGATTAAATTAATTAACTAATTAATAAATTAATAAATGATAGAAATTAATAAAGAAATGAATTATAATTTTATATTACTAATTGTTTTAATAATTAAAGAAAATAAATTATAACTTAAATATTAATTAATTAAAATATTAATAATAAAAACAAAAGATAATAAATTTTGACTTAAAAGAACATATAAATAAATAATAAACAAATAAATATTGCAAGACGATAATTTAACATTTGATAAAATAACACCAACATTATTTAATAAATAATTTAAAGAATGAAAAATCATTAATTTAAAAAATAAATCAAACAATAAAATTAATTAATTATTTTACATTAAAACTTCACTACAAATTAACAAAAAAGTGATAATTAACCAAATTAATATCATTTTAGCATTAAATATATATTAAACCCCCAAAAAAGGATGTGAAAAAATATAATGAATAAAGGCCACATCACTAGTCTGCATGAGTAATAATTTCCCACCCACACTTGGAAGAACTATGAAACATATAAGCAATGAGCTTGACCATCCTATATGGAGGCATCTTAATATGATCAAATATAGATATCATTGCTTCTATCCATGTCTCGGTAGTTTGTGGACCACCATCCTCTGAAAACGTGGGTGGAAGCTACTATTAAAACTCCTGTGTTATCTCTACCATAGTAGAGGATACATGTGGAGTTTCCTAAATATTCTAAATAAACCATATAAAACCTTATTAAAACTAGTAATCAGTGCCCATGTCAGGTATAACTAGAGGTTCCACAGGCAGCACTACTATCGGGTTAGGTCCCACCACCTTAAAAACAAGGTCTCACCACCTTCCTAGAACTCAAAATGATGAAGTCATGGTGTAATAGCTCTAAAAATTCCCAATACATGCCTCATGTAATATTTAACATGATAAAATCATTGATAAAATAACAGGATAGGTATAAGAATTCCTATATAAGAATCACACCCCTCTACATACTCATAAAGACAGGTCTAGACTCCGTATAATACAATGATAAAAATCTATAGATACTACCCACATCCTAATAGAAATGTGACATCAGGATTAAGTTATATTTTTTATAATAGGTTTTTGATATACAGTGTGTCAATTTCAATTTATAGAGGAAAACACCCTTTAAATTGCAATTGGCATCACTATTTAAAAAAAACCATTTCCATTTCCATTTTGAACTCAATAGTTCTCAAGTATGTCATCATATACATCAATATATATATATATATATGTGTGTGTGTGTGTGTGTGTGTGTATCAAGTTCTAGTTAGATGCATATATCATTCCCAAGTTATAAATTACTTCGCTTTATACATTGCAAATGGTACTATATGTAACTATAACCAGGATTTTAAGATGGTTTAATTATATGGATCAACATTCCCAATTTATAAAGGAACACACACTCTTTAAATTGAAATTGGCATACATATAATTGAAACCAACTAAATTTTAAGCTCATAAAACCAATAGTTCATGACTCAAACTCAATATAATTGCCTAATTAAGTTGTTATCATAACACTATATAGGAAAAATATCATAACACTATATAGGAAAACACCATTTAGGTTGATGAAGACGCTTTAATTATTCCAATTATTTATTCTTATAATAAATGTTAGCACAATTTCAAATATATCAATAAAGTCAAAAGGAATATGAAATAGCGATGCATACAATAATTAAACATGGCATGAAATAATGCATGACATATAAGCCATCATGTTCCTATAATGATGCATGAGTCACTACCTCCTTGACATACTAGTATAAGGGTAAAAATACATTCCAAAATAATAATGGAATCCATAATCCATGCGAATTTCCCCATTGTGAAATCAGTGCAACTATAATAGGCATAATCCATAACAACAAATCCCATCCCAAGCAATTTGGCTATTTCACCATACATGAGTTAGCTACTACCAGGCATAAGCTCATTACCAAATTCCATCACATCATAGTCTCCTTTATAATAACCCAAATAGCAATACCAAAGGAAAAGAAACACCCTTTGATACCAATTTGTAACATCTTAGACCTGGTTCACTCATAAGTAACCGAACTTGACCGGTCACAAGGCCTCAAGTGCTCCTCCCCTTACGCAAGAGGATGTTATTTAGTAGTGAGGGTCCAAGGTGGTATAGTGAGGAGACTATACCCTCTTGATTAGAGTCACACATTAATATGATAAATGAATAAATAGAGGAATTATAATAATTATAGATAGAGAAACAAAGGCAAATCATCCAGCCAGTAATAATAAACAAGAAAAAAATGACACCATATACAAAATTACATGTATGTCACAGAGCTATAAAAAATATAGGAATACATACATATTGGTGTATAAAAAATAAAAAAATATATGAAAAAGTTATCCAATAGAATCATGAGACAAGGCTCGGTCCCATGCTCCCAAGCTTCCATGCTATAATCAATATGGAATCCAATACCAGGAGCTTCCCCTGTCTCTAAATGCATCCATGAAGTCTGTTTGGGTACCAAATGACATCCCAAATAGGGTGTGAGATATAATAAGTATCCCCCCACCAACGACATCTATACAAGTCCATTCCATGAGAATAAAAGTATTAGTGTGCAAATATAAGATAAGCAGTGGAATAACATGTGTGAAATAATAACCACATCAGGCTTGGAATCCTCATGGGATGCCCAACTAACAATACCTACTTCAACCTTAGAATGATATATATGAATAGGTTACCTATAAATGGTTAGGTTCTAACATATATGACCAAGGTTTCTAGGTATAATTCATATGTATGATGTGGGACACAAGGTGTAACCAAGCTGTCCAAACAGGAACAATAATAAAATGGGATCTGAGGTATAACCAATGTATCCAAGAAGGAATAGTAATAAAATAGGATCTTAAGTGTAACCAAGGCATACAGGAAAGAATATTAATATATCATCCAAGAGGAATCAATAAATCCTTGATCGTAGAAGGTTGATCCAACTCATAGTACATAAACCATGCATCCCAACTATTAGAGAAAAAGTGTAATCCAAGGGGTACACCAGAGGCATTCTACTAGAATAATATCTAACTGAGTACATGAATAATTTCCATAGTAAATCCTAGTATATTCATGAATGGGGCCCAAGTTAAGAATCCAAGGTGCCTCCTGTCCTAAGACATCAGTTGAATCCAATGAGTTTATCTAAGGCATTCACATATAAATAAGACATTGTACAGGTTCCAAGGTGGGTTTCTCCCTTTTAAATTGACCCAATTAATTGGGGTGGTGTCCTCTAAGTGATAAATGAATTCCCTTAGTAATCCAAGGTCATATTAATTCAGGCTACTCCTATAACAAGAAAAAAGTTCATAGTAACAATAAACACCTTGAGTTTCATGATATAATCAAGTACATGTGATAAACATTCCATTTCATCCACATTATATAAATAATTCAAGTCCATACCTTTTAATTCAACAATGAAAAAGGATATGTAAGGTGTCACACCATTAATCATTTGATTCTAATTTAATAAAATCCATAATAAACATGATTTCCCATCTATAAGGGTCATTTCATCCATTTAAAATTAATCTAACACTTGTGAAACTCAAACCCAACACACAAATGGGTGTTTTGGCTATTACCATATAAAGGGAAACATAGGAATAATCATGACACACCAAATAGGTGGATCAAGTTGAGTTCCTTGGACTCCAACTATAAATAAATCTCCAAATAGAACATTTACATTCCAAATTAAACTACTTATTTAAGGAAATTTTATTTTATGGTCAAAGCATGGGTGAAACTGACACATAGAACAATGAAAACAATTATAAATCAACAAAACTTGAGGAAAAAGTCTTATAACACATATCTTATGGCATTAGAGAAACACACATCTAGTATTGGACCTTATTTTGGTCTATATCGAAAGAAAATGGAAGAATAGAAAAATTCCTTGAAAATAAGGAATATTATCTCACAAAAAATAGCGCAGTAGATTCATAGAAAAACTATTAAATGAAGGAAAAGTATTGAATCGATTACTAATATAGATTCAATGTGACCAACGGTGGCTCGATTAGAGTCTGGATGGAAGAGAAGCACAAGAACCTGGGAGGGAGCCATGGAAGAGCTCCTATAGTGGTCTGATGCTATACAGAAGGAGGGTTTCTATAAAATGAAGGGGTTCTACCCCATTTTAAAAAACTAAGACATGATATATTCACGATGTGAATGTTTTTAATGTCGTGAAAATATCGGGTTTTCCCATTGGAAAAAACCAATTTACGCTGTGTAAGGGGTAAGGCCAGACTAATTTATGTTGTCAATTAAATTCATTTCATGATTTTAATTCACATCATGAATGGGTTCTTCATTAAAGATCCAACCCTCTAAAACATTATTCCCATACATGAACCAACTGTCCTAAAGGAACGAATTATAGGTCTAAGCCAAAAAGAAAAACATAAAAAGGTTTTAACCAAAAATTTAAAATATCTATACCTCATATGAAGAATGTGGGATCTTATAAGAATCATAATTCCGTATGACATTTGAAGAATTGGGAATATCATTTTGAGATCTTGGATTCCATATGATTGATGACTTAGGAAGGCCATTTAGAGTTTCTAGACCTTATATGACTGATGTATGGAATGTTGGTATGAGTATTATGATTTCGTTGGAATACCTGGATGACTTCTAGATTTGAGTGATGGATGATGATGGGAATGATGTAGTGAGAGATATAACATGATAATTCCAGGATAAGCGTTTGGATCCCACACTGTGATTGATATTGAGAATTCAAAGATGAACACCTAGATTCCATATAGATATTTATGGTTGGAACAATCAATGAGATGTGTTTAGAGACACCCTGACACTGGTCGACATAGGTAAGGTTGATCATGATCACAGGCCTAGAGATCAACGACAGTACAACTGACCTATAATGTCATTGAGAACTTAGGGTTCCAATTTTTGTTTATTTATTTTATAGAATTTTTTTTAATGTTAAAATATTTATTTATAGCACTTCTCCATGAACTTATTATCAGAATGGTTATTTTAGGGATGTTGTTAGTGGTGGCCTATTTAGTTATACTCATAACCTACTCGGGATTCCGTTTCACTTGGGTATGCAAGTAGACACTAATATTTTTCACAGGGATAGGTTTCAAGGTTGGTCCTGATAATTGATGTTGGATTCCTTAGTTGATGTTTTACAATGGGGCTGGGTAGGGCTCAAAACAAGTTTTAGATAGGTTGCCAACCTAAATTTTATTTTTTTTCTTTCGATTAGTTGGTATGATCCTCCCATAGGGGATCCAGTTGGTATGTATGGAACATTAATGCTATTATTGTATGTGGTGTTTTAATTAATTTTTAGCACTTTTCTTATTTGAAATGTTTACTTGGAAATTTATCCGTTCATTTTATTCCCACAACTATTGAAACATTGATATGATGGAATAGTCTCCCTACAATGTTTTCATTAGACCTTGTAGTTGGTTAGCTGAGTATGGCATGTAGGGAGGTGTTCATATGGTCATGTGGTTATTTGACCCAATTATTGTTTATAGAGTGAGTCGGTTTGGGGTGTCACAAAGTGTTATCATAGTTATTAATTTTCTTTTTTCTTACTATTTCAGACATGGTAGACAGGAGACTAGTATTATATTGGGTCTTGGTAATGAGTGCGTTCTTAGGTTCATGCAGCCCCACATGTGAGGTAAAATCATGTTTCTAGGGATATGCGATATTGTTTATGATTTACAATCATACTATCAATTTATTTCCATATTTAGTGGCTTACATGGATGTAATGTTACTGATTCATAGGATTTATATCTCTTGATCCGGTATGGAAAGAGAGGATGTGTGCATTCATTCATCATGTTGGGCACATAGGATTTGTATTCCAATTGTATGATGCTCATGATTTATAAATACCTAGGATTTGCATATACTAATGTTTTATTCACTATCTATGCTTATTTTTGCTAGTCGTTTATGTCTACCTATGGATTTTAATAATTGATAGGGTATGGTATTTAAAGTGCCTTCATCCATTTATATGAATTACATATAACTTTATGGTTTCATTCTACTTTAACAACTCCTCAATAGAATTCTAGTTAATATTAAGGTATAAATAAGTTATAAAGAGATTATTTTGGTTAAATAAAGTGTTAGTAAGTAACTTATAAGGTGTTTTACATTATAAATTTTGAATGAAATTCTATATAAACAAACCTAAAATGTGAAACTTAATAATGCTAGTGAATTTTAAAATGTTGTCTAATAATAGGTTTTTCAAAATGTGAATCCCTTGGGTTTTAAAAATGGTAAAGTTTAAATAAAGTGAAATAAGAGATGATGAGGCCCTCATGGGATATGGTAATGAGTACCCTTTATATTTAGACCTTACCCTATGTATGGATGGTTTAGGATGTGATAAATACTGAGTGGTGAGACCCTTGGATATGGTTGTGCTAGACTTAGATGAGTTTAGGTTGTGAAGTGTCACCTTTTAATGTGGTTGTTTGTGATACTTTTTGAGTTATGTCCTTTATGAGTTGTGTAACACCCTGGAGAAAGTGTCTTGTATTGTAGTGTCAATGTATCATGTGTGTATCTATGTGTTCATGGGACCTACAATAAGCATTGGATTTAGCATAGTTTGTGCTATGTGTTTTGGAATGGTGGTAGGAGTACCATCCATGAGCAGTAACCGTGGGAGGCTTGATCTAAGGGGCTAGGTGTAATCCCAATAATCCTTAGTTTCGATTTGGGTTAAGGTGTTGAGTAAGAATTTTTATTTTTCAGGGGTGATTGTGAGAGGGGTTACCCCAATTTTGTGGATGTTATAGATATGTGAGGAGTAATTTGATGATTTTTCATGTGGAATCGATGCATGATATGTGCTACCAAGGTTTGGTAAAGGTATGGTTATTCCTTGTATCTTTCCTGAGGGAAGCACATTGAGTTCTTATGTTCTAGTTTTATGGCCGGTTTTATGCGGTAAAGAACATTCAAATTCCTAGCCTTTATGTTCTAATGTTTTCTTGATGCGATATTTGATTTTGAACCTTGGTGAATGGGCTATGGGCTCATAGAGCATGGGTGGATGATTTTGGTCTTAAGATAATGCCCAAACTGACATGTAGTCATCAGTTATACTTGAATCATTAGAAATATAAATCTAGTTTGTTAAATCATTGAGTATACCTAGAGTTTGGTGAGACTAATGGACCAAGAGTCATGATTAGATACCGAGTGGGAGCTTGGATCGAGTTTCAGTAACTCACAACTCATTGTATCTTGAGCCAGGTACAATGAATGGTCGCATGTAAGCGTGTGACCCAAAGTTTTTGGTGAGATAGTGGTGGTAATAATTTGTTGGAGATGTGGGATTCTATTTGATTTATATGATTGAGTGGCTCGGTATAATTCACCAGTTTCCTCTCGGTAAGATCAAGGTGATATGTACTAGCTACGGATGACGCCATCTTGTTTTGGAATGGTAAGAAAGACCGTTTGTGTAACACCCCAAGATTTTAAAATAGGAACATAATATTCAATATTGTATATGACATGAAACACTGAGATTAAAATAAAATATAACACCCTAAGGATTTATAAAATATTTATTTTTAAATAAATTCAATCTCTTCAATAGCTTGGGATGCACTCAACAATGGGTTTAAATGAAACATGGCACTATTAAAATATTATTATTTAAACATGACCACTATAACCTAGATGTTAAGTTGACAAGAATGAATAATACAAACTAAATTATGAAACATATATGGTTTACACATGTATATAATAAATTAAATGGTTATTTATTGATTAGAAATATAATAATTACCATTTGAAAGAAAAAAATGTTTTCGGAAAAATAGTATTTTTCTAAAAGGTGGTTTATTCAAGATTTGAATGCACAATTAGAAATTAATTTTTACTAATTTAATAAAAATTATTCTAAAAAAAACTTAGTTTTGAAAATATAAATTTCAAAATTATCTTAGGGTAAAATTTTGGTATTTTTTTTGAAATGTTTCATTTTTTGATGAATGGTGAAAAGTACTGATTTTTATTAAAAATACATTTTAATTTAAAGTATTCACAATACATATTTTTTAATGTGGGTTTTAAAGTAAAATTAGTTCAATTATATATTAATTAATCTAAATCAATTAATTTTAATCAATTTAATTATGAATTTTAAAATAAAAACTTTGTCAACTTTTGAAAGTTTTTGTTTTGGAAAAACCTTTTTTCAACACATCTACAAGTTTAATTTTAAATTAAATTCTTCCAATTATGTGAGATGAATTTTGTAAAATAGATTACATATTTTTAATCATAATAATATATATTATCTAATAATATAAACTTTTTTTTGACCAAAATTAGTAGTGAAAACATAAAAAATTATTTACTTTAGCTTAGGAAAAAATGGTTTTACTGGGGGTAAACTAAAAATAAAAGAGAAAAAATGAGAAAAAAATATCTAATTAATATTATTATGGTCATATTTTGACCTTATACCTTTTAAGGTTAAAAATGTTCCATTTTGGAGGCTTTTATTATGAGAAAAACATTGGTAGAATTATTTCTTTTCAAAAATCCCAAGTGTGTCCTCTCCCCCACTTATAAAAGGCCACCCATATTCTCTCATATTAACACTTAAAAACCTATTTATTAAGAAAATAACATAAAAATTCACTTACATAATTATATCCTATAATCTTATAAGACTTGTTTTGGTAAAAAATCCAACCTAGGAAGGCTTTTGGTGTACACCCAAAGAAGTTGTCTAAATACGAGGTAACATTCTTAACTGATATTTTTATTTTATTTCTTCTTAAACTTCCTTAAAATATTATTAAACCATAATGATAAAAAAAATTATATTATATATACTTATATGTTTTTATGTTAAGGTAATGACCTAAAACCATATCCTTCTCCATTAAATGGGAAACAAAACTATTGATCGTGTGTAAGGTGGACTACCATCTTACGAACCGATGAAATTTGTTTTCCATAACCACTTATCAAGGATGGATATAATGATGTATCTAATGTTTATATATGATATTTATGATATAATTATAATTATAGAATTATAATATCATATATATATATATATATATATATATTCTTACTTTACATTTCATAGAGAATATGACAACGTTGTTCATGTGTACGATTGACTACCACCTCACGGAGCGATGTGATTTGTTTTTCACTTATGATTTTCATGAAAGGTAACAATAATTAATTTAATTTTTATATATTATATTAATTACATATTAATAATTCTGAAAAAATATCATATATTTTCTCACCTTACCATCCATTTAATAAATGATAACGTTGTTCGTGTACACAACAGAGTACCACCTTACGAAGCTATGTGATTCATTTTTTACTAATTCTTTACATGGAAGGTAATAAATGATAAATTAAATGAATATATGTGATATATATGACATGATAAAAATTGTATATAATTAATATAAAATACACTTTCTTACCTTTTAACCCATTAAGTAAATGATAACATCACTCGTGCGTATGCATAGCCTATTATCTTCACAAAGCGATGTGATTCATTCTCCATGATAAAAAATCAATAATTATTATAAATATTTATATAATGAAAAAATGATATTCATAAAATTAATATAGTTATGGATATTATGTAAATATATCCTATGTTTGGGATTCGAAATGTTTCATGATAAAATATGAAATAGAAAAGAAGACAATTAACACCCAAAAAAGTAGTGATAATAAACAATTATTAATAAAAGGGTAATAAGATGTTATAAAAGGATAATATATGATATTATAAATATTAATATGGTTATTTTATAAGTTAATAACATGCTTAAAACACTATATAAGAGGTTAAATAGTTCTCAACTAAAGGGAATCATGAGATAAGGGGTTTCTTAACTCAATTTCCATTCACTGGGTTATACGTATACTTTATTGATTAAATTATGCCAAACTTATATATGAAATTACTTTTTATTACTTTTTTTTTATTTACACTTTTATTTTTGTGGATATATATTTTTTATACATAATTAACCCATTGATTAAATCCCACCTCAATGATATAAACTTTGTATGGGATTCAACTCAAACTTCCTTATTTGATATAGATGTTCTTTTATGCAACAAATTTACTTTGAGTAGTGCATATAATACCCCTTTTTATACTATATAATTAATCCTTCATACATTATTATATTTTAAGTTATAATTCATCTACTTCATTCATGAAAAGTTATTATTAAAAAGTTATCAAAGTGTAAGGGTTTATATTTCAATCTCATTTTAATCAGGGTGTCTTATGCTTGAATCTCCATTGAAGGAAATTATTTGATAATTGCTTAATAAAACCATTTAATTTTATTATTCACTAGTTATTCATGATTTTTTCAAGTAATAGTACTATTTTCCTCTCTTTTATACTTATAATGATTGATTTTTTTTAAAGAAAATCCATCTTCATTTCTCATTTTGGTCAAAAATATTTTTTCTTATAAATCCATGTTTTCTAAAAATGCTTTACTATGATTGTTTAAGGTCATTTTTACCCATTATTTTATTTTTTTACAAATTTTTTTAAAAGGAATCTTCATTTAATTTTCTAAACAAGGTACTTTTTTACTTTTCTTACAAAAATTTGAATGGAATATTAGATTTTTTTAAATATTCTAAATGAATGAAACTCTTACTCTATCATGGCAACAAAATATTTTAAAGCTTAATTTTTAAGTTTAAAAGGTTAATTTATAAAAAAATATTTAATTTTGAGAAAGTTTTAGATTTTAAATAATTATTTTCAAAATGGAAAGGTTATTTTCCTCAAGAAATTATCAAAGTGACCTTTTCAAACTCATTTTCCATCTAAGATGACATCATTTGATATTACTCAAAGTGAAAAGGTTATTTTTATCTAGAATGTTTTTAATATTTTTAAAATTATTTTAATCAACTAAAACAATATTTTATTCTCTATATTGCTTCTAAATTATGTATATATGTCTCTAGAATATATACCTATTTTATTATTCTTCCTTTTATGGGGTAATACATGTCTTATAATCATTTATAAAATGGATTTATTATGAAATTTCATTTGATTATGTTATGAAGCATGATTATGAAACCCATTTTATTTCTATGGGAAAAACTTATGTTATTTATTATGATCGATTTCCTTTATGTAGAATAAATAGATCATGAACATGTTATAATGGGGGAACCTAGATAGCACTCTTAGGAGAATATTTAATCCCATGATGCATCATGTATGGGATTATGGAGTAAAACTAATCTATTATGAAACTTTTTCCACCATGTGATATTGTCTAGGAAATTATCCCTAACTCATGTTAATATGAAGTTATATGTTTTTTTCCACATTTCCAATTCTACCACTATCTTATGATACCATGTTATTTATATTATGATTCCATGTGATTACTCATGTGCATACTCTTTTATGATATCATGTTATACCTTTTACTCACATGTTATGTTACCTTATCATGTTTATTCTTTTACTGGGCTTTTAGCTCACATGTTTCTTTTATATATTCCCCAGGTTATCCTGTGTAGTTTTATGAGCTTAAATGGATTTAGGATGTCATAATGGAAAAAAATAAGGATGACATGTTTTAGTTACCTTTTTTGTATTATGATCCTAGTATTTCAAATACACTAGGCCTTGCGATATTTGGGATTATACTTGTTGGATATTTATGTTTAAAAAACATGTGATGATAGTTGTAAAAGGATTGGGTCATTATAGTATGTGTTTATATTATACATAATATGGGTATTAGTGGAGGAGCATAATATATTTGGTGTAAGTAGTGTCTTTATGAATGTTAACTAGTGATGTCTTGAAAGAGAGTCATGTGGTTGTGATGAGTCTCAATTAACAAGCCCCACTTAGAGCGGGGTGACTAGGAGTTAATGAGACACTTGCGGGAAGAGAGGCCTAGGGTGTTTGGTTGTGTATTTAGTTATCCATACCATGAGAGGTCACATCATGGAAGTATTATAATGTGGTTCCAAAACTTCTTAGGTTTGAACCAGATAGAGGTGTTAGGGGTCAATAATGCATTGACTATGGATCAAAAGAGTAGAACACATTTTTCAGATGGAGATTTGGAGGTGATGCCTATGGAGTGGTAATAAAATATGAATGGTGGGTAGTGAACCATTGAATTTATAAGGGATATGACATCATTATGAACTAGATGTTTGAAATTGTCATGGGTACCATTCTTGGAATATAGGAATTGGTGGTAGTTGGTATTTATTTTCTAGCTCAGGTGAGAACATGAAAACTACATCCAATTTTTTGAGTTCGATGATGGATGGAATGTGGGTCTGTTGGTTAGAAATTTCTTGAGTGGAAAAATGATAATAACACTACTATGATGGGGAGTGATGTATCAGTCACAAACATATAGACCATGTGCTGGAAGGGTCATAGGTGTGTGGAGTTTACTATGGAGTAGTCGTGGTGGCATCAGAATGTCGGTGTGGAGCAATTGAGGTGAGTACTTGGATTCCACAGAGAATTCCAATAGGAAATTGATGTAGTGGTGGATTGAGACTGATCATTGTCTTTAGGATCAATATGAGTTAAATTTATTCAAGGGTACTTGGATAGGTGGTGTGTTGGTGTGTGTGGCCAGGAATAATGAAAATTTTGGGAAGTTGAGGATCTGATTGTGGAAGCTCACTAGGAGTCATGTATGGAGTATGATGAGCATGTTTGGTTGATCTTAATATGTCTCCGAGCATGAAGACATTGTGACCAGGTGGGTTGGAAACACATTAGTAGGTGGAGTCATGTTTTTTCAAGAAGGGTCAGCCATAGGAGGTCCGAAAGGTTTTTTTGGGTGTGTAATTAGAGGTTTTGAGTTACAAATCACATCCGGTGTGTCATATTGGAGTTGATATATGTTCTTTGGGATTCAATTGATATTTTAAGGAAAGGATTTTTTTTCTCTATCTTGTGCATGTATGACAGTTAAGTGTTCATCCTTAGTTGGTTTTCAGCGATGAGGATGGGTACTAGTGTTTAATTAGTGTTCCCATGTATGTTTAGTTGCAACGAGAAAGTAACTGTAACTATCACATTGTTAGAAATAAGGTTGTGGTTTCAATAATATATTTCAATGGAATAGGTTACAAAGCATCATAATTGGTGTTTGTAATCTGAATCTTATGGTGGGGAGCACTATAGGTTTATCAGGTGTTTGGATGATGATGCCATCAGTGTTTAGGATGGATGGGATCTAGTAATAGACATCATGATGTTATAGTTTTAACAAAGATCATTGGTTTGAGACTAGGTATTTTGAGTGCCTTGAGTTAAAGTTTGTTCATTGAACGTGGTTCAGGTGTTTGGGAATGAAAAGAGGTAGTTCATCTTTTCATTAGTGATCGTTGTAGGGTGAGTGATGTTGTTGAATGACCAATGAGTATTATTGGGTATAGTAACTCTTATGGTGGAGAGTTTATAATGCCTTGTGTCTGTTTGAGTATTGAAATTCAAAAAAAAATTCAAAAATTTTAAACTGGTGGATGTTCCTATTTTAAACCAGGTTTTATAACTAAATTATTAGGGTTGGAACCCCTCAAAGAACCTAATTTGTAATTGGGATGAAATTATCATGGTGGTTCATAGGTCTTAGAAACAACCCAGGGGTTAAGGGTATGGAGTTTGATTTTTTGGAGTGGTAGCATAGGGCGTATGGTTAGAAATAAATCAGTGTTTACCATGTACCCTAACTGTGTAGCTTAAATTGATTAGGCGCATGGTTTGAGAAACTGTACGATAGGTCTTGGGAGACTATTTGAGTGTCTGAAGTAAGTTGCAGACATGTCACATAGTTGGTACACAATCTGTGAAACTATATTTTGTAACTATGTGAGGTGGATGGATATGTACAATAGGGGATGAATGATCGACACATGATTTTTCAAATAGCACGATCAAACCATGCACCCATTAAAAAGTTGGGAAATGTTCCTTTTGTCCTTTCAATTTTAAAATGGTTTAACCCCTTTTATTCTCCCATTTTTGGCTAGTAGACCTCCCATTCAAACCTCATCCCTTCCCTCTCATCCCTTACATGGAAAAACTCCACCTCCATTGTATGAATTAGATTATATCTAAAACATTGGTAAACATGAGGTAATCCTAATGGCCATTTCCCCCTTTCTCGGTTTATTTTTTTTATCAAGTGTCCTCACATAATTTATGTGGGTTATGCCCTATTTTCAAGGCGTTTTTCTGGATTCTCTATATCTGTCATTTCTTCTCAAGAAAGGGCTAATATCTAATGAGTGGAATTTCCAAAGGCTATGATAGGTTTTCCCTTTTTATTTAACCCATAGTCTTTCTCATATTCCTAGTGCATGTGAGAAGCTATCAAGCTATATTTATCATTATTTTATCTAATTTTAAATTAAAGGATTAATTTTGTGTTTCCTTAGTTAAATTTATCATTAAGTATTCCTTAGATCTTAAGAGATGGTGGTTTTATATAGAATTCATGGTGGTGGAAATAACCTTGAAACAACTTAATGTTTTAAAATCCTTATTTATGTTTAAAATGGATTAAAAGGAATTGTTGTTTGAATCAATGGTTATGAAATGGGATTTCATAATAATTGATAATTTTAAATGTTTTGGACTTTTAGGGAATAATGAAACATTATAGCGTGCTAGGTTAGAGGTGTATGAATATGGGATACCTTGGTTTGAAATTGGTATTCTGGTAAATGATGTTTGATTTTGGATAAATGAATTGGTAAATAAAATGGTTTATTTATGAATTATAAATTGAATTTAGTAAATCCCTTGTTTAATGGGAATTTCCCCTTTGTGTGATTAATCCAAAAGGAATAAAAATTCTGAATTCATGATTTATGAATGGACTTTTTTTCTAAATGGGAATTTTGATTTTTAACTAGTGATGGGTATTAGAATATAATTTGGGGATTATGGTTAGTGGTGTCATTAGGTCTCATGGGAATTAAATAAATTGAATAGTTAATTAAATAAATGTTTAAAATGATTCTTGATGTCTAGGATTGTTAGGATAAGATCCTTGGATTCTATATGACATGTGTTATTTGGGAATATCGGGATAAGAACATGAATTACATACGATGTTTGATGACTTCAGAATTATGGGATGAGAGCTTTAATTCCATGAGATTGAATTGGGAAGGCTGGGTAGAGTTCCTATACCCAGTTTGACTGATGTAAGGAATTTTTAGGATGAGCACTCAGATTCTGTTATAATTCCAATATAATAACTTAGATTTGAGTGATGAAGGATGATGGGAATTTCGTAGTTAGAGATCTGATTCCATGGGAATTCCAGGATGAGAATTTGGATTCCACATGGTGATTGTGATCAATAATTATAGGATAAAATCTTGGATTATATATAGAAATTTATGGTTGTAATGGTCCTCAAGATGTTCTCAGATACACACCAACATTGGCTGAAGAAGGTATGGTTAATCATGGTCACTGACCTGGATATCGAAAACAGTAAAGCTGACCTCGGGTTTTATTGAGAGCATGGGATATCGGTTTTTATTTCTTTCTTATATATATATATATTAAAATGTTAAAATTTTATTTATTTCACTTTTGTGTGCACTTCTTATCAGACTAGTTATTTTAGGGACGTCATTGGTGGTGTCCTGCTAAGTTATACTCACACCTTACTTGGATGACCATGACACTTGGGTACTTGATCAAACACTTCTATTTGTCAGATGGATATGTTTCAGGGTGGTTACCAATGATTATTTTTGGTTTCTTGGGTTGGAGTAAGATTTTGGGACCAACCATGGATCAGAAAAAGTTTAGGATAGGTCTTCAACACCAGTTGTATTTATTTGTTCTTTAGTTGTTTTTATATGATCTTCCCACGGGGGACCCAATTGGTATGTCTAGAAAATTCATTCTATGATTACATGTGATGTTTTTTTATTTATCACTACTTTCCATGATTTTTTTAACTAGATGTTTATCTGTTCATTTTACTTCCACTACTATTGCTACTCTGATATGAGGGCATAGTCTCCTGATGGTTTTTTTCATAGGCCCTCGCTACTGGTTAGAAACATCTAGCATATGAGACATCAAAAAATTATATATCTATCATGATAATTTATACATTATCATTATTATATATTTCTTAAAGTTTAAAAAAACAATTGAAATTTTCATAATTCATAATGTCATCATCATATTTCATGACCTGATTCACAAAGTTTTCTTCAACACTATTTTCATTCACTATATTTTATTATTGATAAACATAAACAATATATTTCAGCATATTATAGGAATTTAACTAGTTCCCCTTCATGCCAAAATAAAAACATTTTCTTTCATCGTTATTTATTTTATTTAGTTATGGTTTTTTATTATTTTCCCACTTATGGTGGTGCCCTTTCCTCCTCTCATTTGGTGTATGACCACCTCGAATAGATGATTTTTAATGATATTGACTATATCAATTATTTTAATGACCTAGATTATAAATAGTTGTATTTACTTTAGGGAATGAAACTTCACCAATTGGTTAGGATTCATGATTCCTCATCAAGAGTTCATTATTTTGTTCTTCAATAAGAAGTCAAGGGAGTAATTGAGAGTATTTTGTAAATACATTCTCATGATATTCTTATTACAGAATTAAATTCAAGGCATGGAAATTAAATTAGGTTTTTTTAGTATATTAGTGTCAGTAATATTATATCTACATAATTTAATTATGATGTTATTTTAAATAGTGTTGAGTTGTATTCATTTACTGAATTAAAATCTTGGAATCACAAATTACTCACATCATATCTTTCTCTTGGAAGTATTACTAGTCAAATGTGATTATAACTTTCCTTGAGGTCTTTCCAAAACACTAGAGAATCCTTCATCATCAAATACTAATTCTTAAAATATCCATAAAGGTGGTGGTGAAGGAATATCAAGGCCCAGTCATGGTCTTGAGAGGAATCATGATTCCCAATAATAATTATCTCACAAACACCAGATGCATCTATATGAATCTCAGCATCCGGGGTCTAAGATAAGGAGCTATTTTGAGAAATTTATAGATGGAGAAAATAATGATTCACAATATTCTACATGGAAAAGTTACTCACCAAATTTTACTAACCTATTTAAATGAATGAATCTTGTACTGATAATGTGTTATGAAATAGATCAAATGCCAATTGAAAGCATGATGAATTTTAAAACTAGTATTAAATTTCAAACAAAGGTTAAATGATGATGATTGAAAATTAAGTTGACGAAAAGTGAGTATAATAGAAGAAATAGTGACATGAAAGAAGAGAGAAAAATGTTAAGGGATAGAAAAATCACACATCACATTAACACATCACCATATATATATATATATAGAGTGCATGTGATTTGATCCAAATGTTGAGATTAATCCATACCCTATCTAATCCAACAGTTGAAATTTCAAAGGTCAGAGAATATGTAAGGTTTTCTATATGAAGGGTTACATTGGAAAATGAATAGTTATTATTATTCTTATTATTATGACATCCATAAAATAACTGAAAATTCATTAAAATATATGGAAATTTATAATATTACTGTATATTCCTATAGATTTTGGTTCTTTACTTTGTATGTTTTTGAGGTGGTAGGGGAATGAGTGAGTTTGAGTGGTGATTTTGAAAGGAAAAGAAAAAATATAGGTTTAATGAAAAAAGACTATGCTTGAGGTATTACTATATTATGGTTTTGGTTTATATTTATGGTCTGGGGTGTATCATCATGATGTGGAGGAATATCAAAGTTTTTGTTAGATGCCGTGAGGAGTGATGAAAATCTAATATTTTGAGAACTATAATGTAGTTTATTGAAAATTTTGCAGTCTATATGGTCACTTGGTTATTCATTTTGATGGAGCTTATATAGGAAATTAAGAGTAAACATGTTATAGTTAATAGTCATGGTTTTTAAAATGATTTGGTTGAGTATAGGACACTATAATTTTCATCCCAAGGAATGAATAAAATATGAACAATCCAAATAATGGTTTAATAGGACACATCATGGTTTTGTACAACATGTGAAATTTAAAGGAAACAGATGATGAGATCATGGGAGAGATCATGATTTGGCACCATGGTTTTCAAATCAAATTTGATCAACTGAAATCACATTGTGATTTTAATGGCCACTCTGTGGTTTTTCTAGTTTTCTGTAGTTGTAAATTCATAATTTTCCTTCCTATTATTGGATCTTCCCTCGATTTTGGATAAATATAGAGGGTTCTTGATGATCCTAGGTGGATTTAGGTAAACTCCTTTGATAAGATAATGATTTATTAGCATCAAAATAAAAAATAAAACCAATTATTTATGAATACAACATATAAAAATGGATTTGGGAACCTTTGAAAAAGAATTAAAACATCAATTTAGGTATATGATCACGTACTTATCTCCTATTATATAGAATTGATATTTATTTATTAATTGTGATATGGCCTAAAGCCTATTTACAAATGTTACATTTTGTCTATACCATGTAGAACAATATATATATACATATATATATAAATATATATACATATATATATATATATATATACATATATACATATATATATATATATATATATGTCATATGGTATAACATATTGGAATCAAAAGTCATATCATATTCCTTGGTGAAGGGTATATATTATGGAATGATATATAATACCATGATATTGTCTTTTCCTATCATAATGTACAACATGAATATATTATGATGTTTTAATTAGTATTATATGATAACCATAACATCCTATGATTAACAAGGTAGTCAAAAATTAATTATTAATGTTCAAGAATCTTCCACAAATGACTATTACTATTATTGAATTTTCACATAATGAAACATTGAGAGGTGTGTCAGTTCAAGGGTTAAAAAGGGTTTGTGACTACAATAATTAATCACATGTTTTTTAATTTATGATTAAATTCATTTTAAGTCTTAAGGAACATCTCTAAAACCTATCTAAAAGTGGTAGTAGCCATGAAAATGGTATAAGATCCATAATCAATCCTACTATTGATTCTATCTTTCCCTAGAAGATCACATTATATTTATTCAGTTTTTTACTGAGAGGTACTATCATACCATGGGGGTTATGGAAAATATATCCCAAACATTAGATGATTTAGTTCATCCCATGGATACTATCAGGATAATATAAAAAATGGATCTACCATAATTTATCCATTGAAATATGCAACACATCAAAAATAGATATTCAAAAAACCCCCTTGATCAAAAGGAATCCCTTAATCTTAGTGTATTAGGACTTTGGAAAACCTTTCATCCTAAGTAATCCACCAATTTGACTTTACTCACACTTAAGTAAAACTCATACCACTCACACACAATATTTAGACAAGAGAACATTAATAAAAAAGGATAAAACTCATTAGTTTACATGCTTCAAACATGATTCCTATATCAATGGGAGAATACTTATACCATCTACATTACTATTATAAGATATACAGTTTTACCAAAACAATAAGTAATTATTGATATTATACTACCTTAAAATTCAATTCATAGTATCGTACAATAAACCTATGTATAAGTGGTTCCACCCCACTATTATAGTGGGGCTCATACGATCATCCAGTTTCACCAAATTTTTACATTTATAGAAGTCCCACCATTTTTCTTGATGAATTATGATCTCATATAGAGATCATAGCTCTGACTTCTTACCTCTAGTAGAAGAAAAAACATCCCTTATCTTCTATTATTTACCCTAAAGTTTGTTAGGATGGATTCCACATATGCCTGAAACCTCCTTCTGGTGAACTTGAACACCAAATACCATTAGAAGATAATATCTTATAATAAACTTACCCATAATGAATTCAAACACTACTAATGCATTAAACCTTATGTTTAATAATTCTTTTAAAAATTATCCTTCCAATCGAACTGGAAAATAAATTAAGTGTGCTTAAAATTCCTAAAAAATATCCTAGATGATGACTACTTTGAGGAAATATAGATACACTCCAACACTTTGAAAAAACCATGGATTATTTTGTAGTTATAACAGTCGATTATCTCCACCACCTTTCATTCACCCAAGTCTCACTGAAGCATAATGTTCCCTTAGACTTTACTAGACTAAATTCTTGGTGAACATGTCTACTGGATTATGCTTCCCAGCTATCTTATGAAAACCCAACACCTTTTCCCTTATAAAATTCCCAAGAAATAAATATTTTAGGTAGATGGATTTCTTCCTTACATGGGACACTAAATTTTGAGTTTAATGAATTGTACTCTGACTATCACAGAATAACAATCCACATTCCAGAGTTCTTCAGGGTTCATTCAGCAAGAACATCATCCATATAAGTTCATTTCCCACTTATATTTTAATCATGTACTCAACTTAAAATGTAGAAAATTTAACATGGTTACAATTGTGATATCCAACTAGATTTTTCCCTCTATAGGAGAACACAAACCTTGTGGCACTCTTTTGGGTATCTAAATCCCCAACAATGATTGTGTCAATGTGACCTTGTAATAAATCACCTTCTCGAAAACACAAGGCTATATCTTCCAATCTATTCAAGTATCAGATTATCCATTTAACAGCCTCCAAATAACCCCTTCTTGTATATGATAAGAATAAACTTACCACTCCTACTACAAATGAAATGTTTATTCAAGTACATATTATGACATACATAATACTACCAACCACTACTGAAAACAACGCTTTCACAATGTTTGTGACCTAATCTTACATTTTAATCATCTTATCCTTGGAAAATTTAAAGAGTATTTCTAATGGAGTTAAGACCTATATATATCCATTCATACAAACCTTTCTATTATATTTTGGATATAGTATGTTTGTGATATAAATAAATTTTTGGATTTCCTCTCTTAATATTTATTCCCTAAATATTTTTTTTCTCGACGGAGATCATTAATCTAAAATATATTGGAAAAGTCATACTTTATCTCATGGATACTTGTAATTTACAGACCATCTTGTAATATGTCATCCATATATAGGAGAAGTATGAGGAAACTTCCATCATTATATTTCTTTTGGTAGAATCAGTGATCCATGTTTCTTTGATTGAACATTTCTTCATCAATGAAAGTATAAAATTTAAAATTCTACTACCTTGGTGCCTAATTCAAGTCATAGAGACCCCTATTTATTTTACACACCAATCCCTCATTTCAATTTTCCTCAAACCCACTAGTTTCTTTATGTAAATTTCTTCCTACAAGTCACCATAAAGATATGTTATATTTACATTCATCTTCTTTAAGAGAAAATTATTAGAATCTACTAGGCTTAGAACTATATAGATAAAAACATACTTAACTACTGGTGAGAATATATTAGAGAAATCAATCCTATACTTTTATTGGAATACTTTTACCACCAGTCGTTAATTGTACCAATTCCTTTTTTCAGCTCCCACCTTGAAATGGAATACCCACTTATTCTCACATTATCTTTTACCTAGTGGTAAAATATTACACAACTATGTTTTATTGGAATAAAATGAATAAATTTATTACATAATCACTGAATAAAAAAAATATATAGTCACTTTGAGTCAGTACTTTTTCTAGGATTTCAGGTTTCACATCATTTGTTAATGGAAGAAAATTCATGTCAGCCCCAAACCTTTGAACTGGCTACCTAACTCTGGAATAACTTCACAGTTGAACATGTGAATATTATCATTTCAACTATAAAATTTCAATTTCTATATCTTACAAATAACTCCCTCAGGATTCAGTAGTCCTAGATAATTTTGACACATCTTTTTCTAGTTTCACTTACAGACTTCTAATACTGCTATCTGAACTATCTGGAACATGTTCCCTTCTAGTATCCTGGTTCATATCAATGTGGTCTTAGTTATTTAACACATTTACCTGAACATATGATTCATACAATTTCTATTACTTTCATATAACCTTTTCATTGAATAAAACAACCCGACTTTTTATGAATTATCAATTATCATCATCCCAAAGTTATAATCCAAACTTTTCATCAATATATCCCATAAAGAAATATGTCTTGGGTTTTTCCTTGAGCCCCAATCAGAATGGGAATCAGCCGATGCAGATGATATGAACAGGTATGAATGTGATGCTTATGACTATTCCGACATGTAATCTCGTCCTCTTTCTCTTGTTTGTCTCTGCACTTTTCTTTTTATTAATAAATTTGCGGTCCAAGCGTGCTTGGATCTGACTTCTAGGTATACCTATACTTATAATTAACATGTAAGTAATAAAAACTTTCAAAATTGTGAGGTGGATAACTTCCATTAGTTTACCATATCATATCTGCTTTGAAATTCCTTATCCAAATGGAATGGACAAAATTTTATTAAATAAGAACACAACCATGTTTATTGATTCTACCCAATTTTTAGAGGGCATTCTTGAGTGTACTCTCATGATCCACATATTCTCTATAAAAGTTTTATTCATTTAATCTACCACACCATTATAATTTGGTGTACCAAGAAAAGTCTTCTCCATCCTAATCTCTTTCTTTTGATGGAAGTTCCAAAAGTTCCTTCTGCTATACTCACCACTATTGTTAGATGTTATATATATTTTATCTTATGAACAATTTCCCTCTCCACCATGGAATTATATTAAACAAAATCTATGATTACATCAGACTTATGATTTAGAAAGTAATCCCATACATTCCTTATTACATCATCAATGAAATTTAAAAAGTAAAGTGACCCACTATGAGACTAGACCAGCGATGACCCCTAAACATCAGAGTGAACAAGTTATAATTTATAGGATCTAGGATTTTAACCATTCAAGTTGAATGAATCCCTCTTTAATTTTAAAAAAACAAAACTCTAAAAAAATATTAATTTTGGGTGATCAAGATTCAATATTCCATTTTTAATTATAACATTCATATTCTTATCATTGATATTACTTAGTCAACAATGACACAACTACAAACTACTACATGTTTTTTATCTAATTAATGTTTCTCCATATGATCTTATAATCAGATATAGGGTCCCATACGTTACTCCTCATCCCACCACTATGGATCCTCAAGTCACGTTCCAAACTCTTTTAGAAAATCTAGTGCCATAGTCAGCCTCATAAAGACATCCAATGGAAATTAGATTCTTATATATCCCTCGAAAGTTCATTAATTCTATCAGTTATAAGAAGATTTCATTCCTCTTCTAGATATTAACATAACCTTTCCCCATGATTTATAGAGATTGATCATCTACCAAGCATACTTTACCAAATCTTCCAGATACATAATTAACCATTAATACTTTTTCTATAATTTGGTGGTACAATGCCCTAGAGGAAATCAACCATTACTCCAGCAAAATATTGGAACTTAATAAAAAGCTGTCACTTACCTTAGATGAAATCAATTTTTTTATTTCTAGAAGCTTACATTTTGGAAACCTCCTCAAGAATCCTATAATACTCCTTGAGATTCCCTATATTCCAACATTTCCAATATATGGGGATAAAACCAATAGATTTAACACTTCTTCTATCTTATGAATTATCTTTAGATTTTCTCCAACACATCTTTCCATGAGGTGACCATATTCTTCCATTGACTCATAGAATGTTTTTATTAGGTTCTTGGACTTCCCTATATTCGAGTTCTTATTTTTTTCTCAAATTCATAACATCCTCAAACTCTATTTTTTTCCCTCAATAATTTCTAAATTTCAATACAATTATATCTCACAACTACAATATTGATCATATTGGTAGAAGAAACCAAAAATAATTCATAACTTTCACATTGACTGATTTAAGGTAACCTCAAATAATTTTGAAGTTATTCATGAGATATTTAATTAGTATTCGTTCTGGTAACCTCATGTTAAAAAAATTTCACATCACGAACACTATGTTAAGTGCTATCATCTTCTTATACATGTCTGTCAGGGACTTCATCAGTTTAATCATGGTATTAAATTTATAGATATTAAAGTCTATGTTATGAGGAAATTAAATCCAAACCAAGAAAATTATTTTTCTATCCATCCATTCTAATTCCACCTTTTTTATATTTTCTGGTCTGACTCCAGTAAAAAAATTTTGGTCCTTTTGAATGAGATAAACATCCATCTATAATCTCCAGAATCTAATATTTGCGCCATTGAACATGTATAACTGAAACTTACCCTCTTTTGATGACATAAATTTCAAATATAGTAAATTCATATTTAAAATGAAATAATTTCCAATCAAGAGAGCGAATTTTACCTGATCTACCTCTAAGTGTGTTGATGAGAAAGCAAAGAACTACAAGCTTTGATAACACTTGTTGGGAGCACACTAAAAAAACTAATCTACCAAAATTTATCCACCAAAAGATGAAACTTGATGGAAAAATATTTTTAAAAAACCCCCTTGATTGGAATATCTACCTAAATATTATTATATAGAAACTTAGGAACACAACTCACCCTAAATTACCCACTAATTCAACCCCACACACACTTAATAAAAACTGAAACAACTCACATAGAACATTAATACAAGAAAAAATTAAAAAAATCAATGATAGAACACATTGATTTATATGCTTCACACATGAATCCTATATCCATGAGAGAACACTTCTTTCACTACCATTACTATCGAAATTTTTAAGGGTTTACGATAATAATTTAAAATTACTGTTATCATAATACCTTAAAATTTGAGTCACAGTACAGTTGAGTACACTCATGTACAAGTGGTCCCACCCTACCTTTATATTGGGGCCCAAACAGTCATCTAGTTGCACTAACCACTGACATTTGTGGAAGCTCCACTTTTTGTATTAGTGACAACCGATCTCTTGTAGCAATCATACGTTTGACCACCAGTCTCCATCTCAGTATAAATATACCCGTAATTTCAATAATTTACTAAAAAGTTTACTAGGATGGAATCAAAATATTATTATAACTTACAACTGATAACCTTTTGGTGAACCCGACTGTTACACACCATCAGATGATAATATCATCCAATAAACCTACCTACGCTGGAGTCAATCACTACCACTGCACTGAACCTTAAAGCCTAGAAGCCTCTCCGTCTGGACAAACCTGAATAGAACTTAATAAGGATCACATTCCTATTAAACACACCATATAGGGAGGAACCCATTGGTTTTACCTAAAGTTTCTTCATCAACCATTTTGATTGAATATTGTTATTGCAACCAAAATCAATGTATGGTATATGTTCTTCATTTATAATCTACATGAGTTTAGTTTTTTATAGCATGGTGATCTTGATATTTTAGGTTTCTAATGTCTTCTATTTTAGTAAACAAATGTTATTTTGTTCTTAAAAATCCATAAATGGTATTATATATTTACTGTAATGCACTAATATTTTAATTTATGACTCCTTTTAAATAAGTCAATGTGTTCAATAGCTTGCTTGACTCGCAACACCAAACTTAAACAAAAACAGGATATATTTAGTTAAATGTTAAGTATGACCATTAAAACCTAGCCCTAAAATTAGTAGGAATGAATATAATTAACATATTTTTGAAATATTTATATAAAAAAACAATGAAAACTTTTAATATGAATGACAATCAATTAGTATATCTAAAACAACTAAGAAAATAATTTTATGCTTAAAAATATATTTTTCTAAAATTAGAGTTTTATTTCAAGAAAATACGTATATTATGAATAGATAATAATAAATTATATTTATAATATTATTTTATATTTCCAATAAATTAATTAATAATTGAAAGGAAATAAGAATAAACAATAGTTAACATTTTAAAAAGAAATTTTCCAATATGAAGAGTTTCCACAATATTTTGTAATTTTATCTAAATATTGAATTATCAAATTTTAAAAATTCAATTTTAGAAAATGAAAATAATTTTTGGATTAATCATAAGAATAAAATCTGAAGAATAATTTTTGAGTTTTTTCTAAAAGAAATTATTTTTAGGTGAATAGTGCAAAATACTATTTTTAAAAATAGCATGAATTTTATGACATTATTAGTATATAAGTATGAATTGGAAATTCATGAAATATTTTTCTAAAACCAAATATTTATTTTATATGTGAAATTATAATTTTAAAATTTTTGGTGATGCATGCCTTTTCATGGGGCATTGAAAGATAATTTTATTTTCTAAGTATTGTATAGAGGTTCACCTAGGGTAGTCTCATGAAGAGGAGTGTAACCAAAATAGTTTTTTAATTTTTTAATTTGTTTTTAGAAAAATTTATTTTTGATTTGGGTTGTGAATTTGAGAATTTAGAAAGAATATTTAATTAAAGGATTTAAAATAGTTGATGAAAATGGTGATTGGGTCGGGCATGTATAGACATAGTGCAATGTTATCATGGTTTAAAATTTTACCAATTAATATTTTACTAGTTGGTAAGAGAGATATTCCTCAATCGATTCATCTCTCTCACTTGGCCAGATAGTGATGGTGAGAATATCCCTAATTGAAAAATCAGGTTGGTCTATCTACCTATTAATGTTTGTGAGTACTGTAGTGGGACCTCTTGATTTATTAGGAAAATCCCCAATTATATTTTTCCATTCCCAAATAACCAAAAGTTCTTGCTGCAACTCCACAGATGTGCTGGTGACCATTGAGTACTGACCAACCAACCTTATACTATTCCATCATATACTAACCATAATTAAGATAAGGGATATTTTAGGTCATTGACCAAGGCAATTGAAATTAAAAAAAATCAAAACCTAACACAATCACATTCAGTATTAAAAATTGAAATTATATTGGTAGAATATAGAAAAGTTTTAATAAATTTGGGCACAAAAACTCAAGAATAAAAGTTATTCTATCCTCCCATTCCCTAATCAGTTAGATTTTTTACCCTTCCATGTAATGTGTAATTGATAAGAATGAGGAAAGAAAATACATCATAAGAATGGAAATTTAAATGAATAAATTAAAATAGAAAAGCAAAGCTAAAACTGGTCATTTTCCAGAGCTTCCCCTCACCAAGAGATGCTCATAAATCCTACCTAAGGTCTTGTATTTATAGAACTAGGTCTTTATTAAGTAGTATTTAATTTCCCATAAACGTGATAATAAATCTATTCTAAATATATCCCAAGGGTGAATGGGGATGCACATCAAGAAATAGGGTGTCTATTATAAGTTATGTCAAAATCGAGAAAATCTAGGTCTGGCCAGTATGATTCATGGAGTGACATATGTGTCACACTGTGAAATGTATGGGATGTCCTCCCAATGGATTTTTTATGCTATGAACTTTATCCCATGAATTACCTCTATTTTCATATCATGAATAGCCCATTAATGACATTAATGAGTGTTTTCCAAAAGATTCAACCCGATTTTATCTTGGTTATTTAGTTTTGAGGCTTGTGAACATCTCAAAGTAACCCCCCATCAATGAAATACTTCTTCCAATTTAGATTTTGATCCATTTTACCTTTTAGATCATTTCAATAAAACACTGTATCCTTCAAAAAAATAATAAAATAGTCAAATGATGGAAATATTAATCAATTAATATACAAAATAAATACATTTTACATCAAAGTAATTAATTATAAAATAGTTCTTTCAATTAATCCACACTTATAACTTGATTTTCCTCAAGAATGTAAAATTACATAAATTAAAGAGGAGAAAAATGTTACCAATATTCAAATTACAAAGTAATTACATCAATTGATTATCAATGGGGTATTAACCTTTAATTTTCCACATAAAACATCAATTCAACTTTACACACCTGAAAGAGACTAATAAACCCAATTATTTTACTTTTCCCATTAAAAAATGGTTGACATTTTACTTTCATTCATTCATATATCATAATTAATTATTTTTATACATGCCAAGTCATGATTTATCTCTCAAGGGATTCATTTCTCTCATCACTCATGATATAGATTCAAGTAGAGTTATGCTCGTACGATGAGTACATGATCCTTTTCCATAGTATTTCAAAGGATCTACATTCTCCAATTTTTAAATATAAAATTCACATAAAATAATGGGGAAATTTAAAATAAGGTTTTGATGACTTTAGTATTAACGTTGGTAGGGATTGGTGTTTAAAACATTAAAGCTCAAAAAATAGGTTTATCATTAAATCATACTGCATGATATTAGAAATAATGTTCACTAAAAATCTCTCCTATAAAATGACAACCCCCAATTCCAAGAATTCAAAGTAATTCGATGATCAATGTATGTATAATAAAATATTTTCACCTTTCTTGTATTTTTCTATATACGTTTTTTTCAACAATTTTTTTTCCTGAAATTTATACTTGGAGATAATCTCACATCCACCACTATTTATAAAGAAAATTCAGGTATTTGGTTTTATGTTCAATAGATAGATTTTGGGGGTTTAAATGTTTCACAATCATTCACGTCAGATTCACCATTTTTGAATGGATTCCAATGAGTTTTTTTCCTAGAGACAAAAGCACCCAATGATCCCCTTATTCAAGATGTTTCACAAACCTAATTTTCAAAGGAAGTTTATTATTAAAAGGTGGCCAAACAATGCTTGAGGACTCACATTAGTCGAGGGGATGAGAGTTTAGACCCATCACTCCCTTTTGGTGATAATTGTTTCCCACTCTAGGAATCTCTTAAAGATTTAATAAATATTCAAGAATACTTCATTAAATACCATGTATGACACATGTCTCCCTTGAATTAAAAATAAATTTTTAGCATGTATGAATTTGAAAATAATATGTATATATCTAAGGTTTTCATTGATAGAGACAACTGTATGTATATGAGGTTCTCAATTGATGGTATACTTTTGTGGAAGGATTAGAGATTCTTTTTATGTTTATTATTGTGATTCTGGTTTCGATCCACAAAGTGGGGAACTCAAGAATTTATCATCATCCATGGAGACGGAGGTTGTTTTGATGTTATAATTAGGCCCATCAGATGGTATTCCTACATATCCTTGTAAAACAAATCAAAAACCATGTAGTTTGGTTCCACTTAACGTGAAACATTCTACCTTTTAAGGTCACGTGAAAAGGACCCAACTGTTTAGTTTATCCTCATGTGACAAGGACATAGAGGTGAATGATTCCTAGTCAAAGTTTTGTGTCAGACATATTTTGAAGCGGGCCAATGGACCTAGAAGGGATATGGGATCCTATTTTGTATATGACCCTACTGGTAACGTGGTCCAAAAGAAAATTAAGGTTGATTTGGGGTGTTGGTTTTGGACCTCATGGAGGTTTCCTATGTATCCCATTTAGATGGGAATCAAAGCTCACATAGTTCAATTGGGTTAAGAACCCATGCCTATGGAAGAACTATGAGGGTTTTTCTGACATGGAATGTTTCCCTTTGATATGGTGATAAAATTATTTGGGCTTATTCTAAATAGTAATCCCATGGGGTGAGTATGTTTGGGGATTACACTGTGTAGGAGGATTCCCAGTAGGTTGGATACATGGCTTTAGGGACCCATGCCTATGGAGGCCCTATAAAGAAAGGTGATAGGAAGACCCGAAAAAAGATTATCTACCAAGACATGCATTTGATTGTGTATATTTCATGATCATAAATAGCCTCTAATACCATGTGATCCATGCTCAGTGTGAGAAATAATAATATTTAAAAGATCTGGAAAACCACACAATATTCTTAATCCGTAGGTGGAAGAGGTCGCGGCTATAGGAGAAGACTAAAAGGAATTGATATACCCATTTCCTCTAATTTTTGTATCTATGATAGTAACATATAAGTACCCATATATCTAGGGATCATAAGAAAGGCCAGGGGCTTACTCCATGAGGTATTACCTACTCCTAGTTATAGATAAAAGAAAAGGATAAGCCAAAAATCCCCATAAAAGATAAAATAAAGTGTGATCCTTCCCATCATTATCTTAAATGGGAGGTCCTTGGTCTCAGTGATGATAATTTAATGACATAACCCTTTCTCATGTCTGATACTTGGAATTACATGGAAATTCCCCTAGGCTTGGGGCACTCATAACCTAATTTATGTGTAGCTATAATCACCATCAAGAGCCTACCCATTAGGAAGGACAAGTGTGAGGAATATCTTACTGAAGGAATGTGTAACTGAATGAGAGACACTCCAGTGTGTCTTTATCCATATTCATGTAAATATTGAGGCTTTAGTGGAGGATTTGGTTTGTTATACCTCATATGAGAGTCCTAAGGAATGAGGTTCCATTCCATTGGTGGCATGAAGTAGGTCTCAAAGGAGGCTCATGCAGGTAAGGCCCGAGTGAGAAGAAGTGAGATTGTGCAGGTAAGGCCTGCACAGATTATAATTGCTCCACACATGGTAGGCCTGGGTGAGATATAGATGAATTATGGGGGACATAAAATCTAGGAAATAAAACTTTGGAGAGTCTTTCCTTTAGGCTCAAAGGGTTTCCTTAGGTTTCTGAAGAGGGGTCTCATGTAGGTACTAGGATTGGGAGGGGACCTTCACGCTAGTGCTTTTCAGTCAGAGGGAAGTGGTTCCTCGCACATGTTTTTTGTGATTCACACATTTTAGGGACTTTTATCCCACTAACCTATTTAATTACCTCTTCTCTTGGGTTTTGGAGAGCCACCTGGATGGTTTTGAGGGCCTTGGTGAGGGACTAGGGATAATAGAGCTTTGATACTTCTCTGGGTCTTTTTCATCATGAAAATGAGGAGTCCTAGGGTCCTATTTATAAGAAAACATGGGACCCAAGGTGAAGGAGGTTTACCATGAAGGCCCATCGTTCAAGGGTCATGTTCATGTGTCATGTTCAGGGGTGGATATGCCTTCTGGGCCATAAAATCAAGGCCTAAGAAAGCCTCTTGGCTTGGAGACTAAGTGTGTGCAGCTTGACCTAGGTGAGTGGATTGACTCTCCTTAGTGATCTTCACTTATTTATTTCTTTAGGTAATTTACATTAAAAATTTTCATCCCTATACATAGAAGGGAGTT
Source organism: Viscum album (assembly GCA_963277665.1). Classification (NCBI taxonomy): domain Eukaryota; kingdom Viridiplantae; phylum Streptophyta; class Magnoliopsida; order Santalales; family Viscaceae; genus Viscum; species Viscum album. The sequence goes on from OY728159.1 coordinate 224,355,660, forward strand.
TCAACAACCATATAACCCTATATGATAAAATCATCGATCTAGTAATGGTTATTTTTTATTTTCCCAAAAACCCAACCCATTATTTTTCATTTTTTCCATTATTTTTAAATAAAGGAAAACAATAAAAGTAAAATTAAAGTAACATGATCATATAACAATACCAAAAATATAACCCCCACACATTCCCCTTATAACATAATAAATCCATTCTTCCAATATTTCTTTCACCACCACACTTAAACTTTATAATATCATGAAATATAAATATAGTAGGGTAAAAATGGATATAAATTGCTAATACCCTCACTCATTATTAGAGAGGTCATCCATGGATTATATGAGATAAAAAAGTATTGAGGTAAAATATAGTCTCAATTATAATTCCTTATCAATAAAAATCACTCAATCAAATTAATTGTGATTTTTCAAAATCATAGCATTGACATGTTCTATTTCAAGTTCTAGAAGATGGTATGCTCCATGATCACTCAAGAAATATGATCATGATAGAAATGGAAATTATTTGGTCTATAACTTCACTTAGTAATTGAACATATGAATTAGAGAAAATACATAATGGCATGAAAAAATAATACAAATCAATACACATAAAATTTTGAAATTCAAAGTATGAAAATGGTAGGAAAATTCCATTTACCTGAATCAAATAATTCCATTAAATAACAATTCATCAAAATTATCATCCTAACCTTCCCCATAAACATTATATTATCCATTTTACTCATTAAATATCATTAAATTAGAAATAAGAAATATGGAATCATGGGATTCATAAGAAATCCACGTCTCCTAGACCAATCAAGTAGGGCAAGAAGGCTAACTGTGGGGAATGTAAATTATTTTAAATCTCAAAAATATATTTCCAAATAAAAATATATCAAGATAAAAATAAAATGAATGTAAAATTAAACTTATCTTAGTATATCAACCCAGGATTGACAGAAATGGATACTACATCATTTTAGATGAATATTTAGTACATTACAAAAATACATGCCCAAGGACTGTAATAGTTTAGTGTCTTTGGAAACTTGAAAAAAAAAATCTTTTATCCTAGTGAAAGATCCTCAAAATATCCCATAAAGATCTCCATCTTTAGTAATTCTACCTAAAACCTTTCTTCATAACCCGAGGAAAGAAAAAATAAGAAAGGGATGAGCTCAGATTCTTAGAAAGGTTAAATAAATAAATGCATAATCATAACATGAACAAAGGGTATGGAACTTGAGCATAACATTTAAAGATCATACCATGAATATTAGAGAACATAATAAAATTGGAAGTTCATAAGACATGAATCATAAGGAAATAAATAGAATAGTCCATGAAAGCATAACATATGAAAATACATGGAATTTGTGGCATGCACATTGGTTTATAATATTGTGAATATGTATAAGTAGGAATAGGTCCACTCATTAAGTTAATAACATGAAATCAGGCCCAAAAATCAACTTATGGACATGCAACTAGGTCCATGAATAACGTTATGAATGTGTAATCAAGTTCATGCATAACCTTATGGACATGAAACCAGGTATATGCATAATATTGTGAACATGTAATTAGGTTCACACATAACATTATGAACATGAAATCAGGTTCACACATAAACATATGGACATGCAATGAGGTCCATGAATTATATTGTGAATATGTAATAAGATTAACTCATAACATTGTGAACATGTAATCAGGTTCACACATAAACTTATGGACATGAAACCAGGTCCAAGCATAACATTGTGAACATGTAATAAGGTTCACTCATAACATATTGGACATGTAATCAGGTTCACACATAAACTTATGGGCATGAAACCAGGTCCATGCATAACACTGTGAACACATAATAAGGTTCACTCATAACATTATGAACATGTAATCATGTCCATGAAAAAACTTGTGGACATGAAACCAAGTCCATGCATAACATTTTGAACATGTAATTAGGTTCACATGTAACATTTATACTCATGAGTCATCCATCATTACCCAAAGCATTGGAGGGAGATATAGGTCCCACCCATCTCATAATAACATTATTCATATATGTGACAAAAAATAAAACATTCATAATATCATGAACCATAAAAATAGAGAGGGTTTATAAACATAAAATCATAACACATTAAATGAAATGGATATCATTAACATTTCCTCACATAATAACCTAGGGAAAAGAGATAGGTTTCATAATCATTTCATAAAATCCTAACCTGTGAAGAGAAGCGTGTTTCAAATGCATATCAACTATGGAATTGAAATGGGTGTCATAATAATTATTCCATAAAAACATAAATCATTAAAGAAATAATATGAATGCAACTTTTAGATCATCTCCTAGAAAGGCATGAGTAACATAAACAAATGTCATCTTAGATGGAAAATAATTTTAAAATATATTTCAAAAATATTTCTTGAGAAAAATATCCTTTCTTATTTAAAAATGGATTTTTAACACATAAACCATTTGAAAATCATTTTTTAGAGAATACCTTGAAATATTATAAAGAAGACTTGAAATAATTTTGAAAATTGTTTCCTTGAAAACTTTTAAAAGAAGCTTCAAAACATTTCAGAAGCCTTTTTTAAAACACTTTGAAAACTTATAAATAATGCTTGAAAACAATAAAAAAAAATTAAATCCTTTTTTCTAAGAAATTAACTTCATGGATCATTTGAAAAAAAAAATTAAAACATTTTTTAAAACATTTTTTTTAAATAAAATATATTTCTGACCGAATAGATAAATACAATTAGATTTTCTTAAAAACAATTTCTTAATTATCTTATGTACCAAAGTGTGGAAAATGGTACTAATAAATGGATATATCTTGAATAAATATATTATAAGTAAAATCATGATTTTTCTTGAGATATGGATCATAATATTTCATCAAAGGGAGCATAAACATAGATAATCTTGATAAATAACGAGATTGTTTTAATAAACATTGTATCACTTGGTAACTTTGAATCAACATCCTAATGTAAGGAAATAAAATTAAATGAAGATTTAAATATAAATAATGGAATTATAATCATTATATAACATTTCAAATATATTAAATACACCTTATATAAAAATATAAGTGCATAACATGACATGTGTCCCAAAGAAGGGAAATTGAGATGAAATTACTTTACAGGTGATTTTTGAAACATGAATATCATGAAATAAGGATCATAGAAATGATATGTAAATGCACATAAATTTAATTATAAGAATAATATAATAAATCCATTGTAATTATACACACCACTCAAAATAAATTGGTGGTTAAAAGAACATGTATCTCACAGAAATAAAAAGTGAGGTGAAATCCCCTTACCTTAAGTCTTGAATCTCATCATACTCATTCAAACCACCAGTATAATAAATATAAATTTATTATAAATAATTTATAGAAACATATTATTATATATTATACCATATTTTTTTATTATTACCTTATATTAACCACTTTTTAACCATCCTATGTTAAGGTTTCACTTTAGATAATATTTTCTTTGTTTTTTGCATGTGTCTTAATTTGTTATATCACTGGTCCTTATACTTTATCATGATTAAAGAATGTAAAAAATGATATAAATATTATTTATATCAAATATATTTGTATTATAATATTCCATATAATATATAATTATGAAATTTAATACACCATTCATGGAGATGGTAAGCCGTACGTATGCATGAATGCTATTTTTGTTTAATTATCGTGTTGAAGGAAAGGAAGTAAAGGACATATATATTTATATACATGTATATATATTATTATTAAATTAGATTTATTATATCATATATATCATATATTTTCAGTACATCCATCCTTAATACATTCTATGTTGTGTATGAACAAATCACATCACTTTGAGGGGGCAGTAGTCTACACTTCCTCAAACGAAATTATCATATTAACACAAAATAGAAAGTATAAATATGTGTGATGTAAAATAATTAAATAAGATTAAAGAAATAATAAATATTATATATAACATATATAAACAAATTTTCCATCATAATGGTCACCATGAGAGGTGGTAAAGGAAAATTTAACAATCATCGTTTAGCGAGGCGATAGTCTGCTTACACATAAACAATATGTTTGTTACCCATTATATGGATGTGTGTGTAAGTTAAGGTATAAATCTTAAAATAAAAACATACTATTATATTTATTATAATGTTTTTGTTATATTATCATGTAATAATATGATTTGAGGGAGTAAAAAAAGGAAATAAAATAAAGGAGTTTGAGGAAGTGTGTTACCTCTTAATCAGGTAACTCCTTTTGGTTTGATCCAAAAGGCTTCATTGGATTGTTTTCTAACAAAGATAAGGACTAAAGGTATAAGGGATGTAAGTTTTATATCTATTAGTATAGATTTTGGTCGAACCTAATGGGATTTAGAGGAGTGAGTAAATGGAAATGAAGGATGCCTTTTATAATGTAGGAGTGGAATCCCTTGTGATATTTTATAAGAAAGGAGTCCCACCAACATTTTTTTTATTTAAAGTCGATAAATAATGGTACAAAATATATAAAATGGAATATAGTGTATAAATATTTCCATAAAATTGCATATGTACAAGTGTATAGGTCGTTTTAGGCCTTAAGTTTTAGGTTTAGTCCCTTATTAATCTTAATTTAACCTTAATCGTTGTAATTAATTTTAAATACACTCACTAATATTTTTAGTAAAAAATTAAGTTGAACTTATTATAAATTATAAATTATTATTATTAAAAATATGGAATCTATTTTTACAAATTTTAAATAATGTAAGTGGAACAAATTAAATTAAAATAAATCCTGCAGGCGGGTTGACAATGCGGATTTTTAAAGTAAAAAAATCCTAAAGTTTGCTATGTTTTTAGAGTCCATTTAAATGTGAAATTGATTCTAATGAACTAAATTGGATTTTTTTGATAAAAATATTATCTAATTAAACTTCTAAACAAATTAAAAATCTAATTTAACCTTATAAATAAATTATATAAAAAATCAGTTTTGAACAAAAATCTAGTATTTTTAACAATCCTTTAAAAACGAAACCTTACATAAAAATACCAAAAATTTATCCTAACCTATTTTTTATGTTTAGATAAAAAATATAAAGTTTATTTTGACATATTAAATCTATAAAATTTCAAAAAATTGGATTTAAAACGTGTTCACCATTAAATGGCGGTAAAACTACTTTAATAAAAATATTGGGTTTTATGAGTTAAATTGGTTTTATTTTTATCTTATACTTATATAATCTATTGGATGAATATAAAAAATATTTTCTTGGAAATATAACATATATATTACATTAAAATTACTTATTAATTGTAATTAATTTAATTTATTATGATTAAACCAACTTTGTGAACATAATAATAGTTTTCTATAAAAATACCCCCTTTATATTCAACCGGTTCTTATATTTATTTCAAAATAATATGTAACTAATTAATACATTATATTTTTTTGTGAAAAATATATATTTACATAAGTTATTTAATAATATTCATAAAATATAATTTAACATCTAGGTTATATATGATTAATAATATATTATCGTTTGGTAACACTCGGTCTTGCGTGTCACGCAATACATCAGGGAAAGTTATTGTTGTATATAATGCAAGATATACTCTGTGTTCTATGTAGAAAAAGATAAAATTAATGTTCGGTGTAGTGAAAATATAAATTTTAATTGCGTATAATGCAATTCAAGATTTTTTATTTAATAAATATAAAATAACTATTTCCACTATTGCGTGAACTAAAAAATATCAAAAATAATTAATTAATTAGAAAAAAAATAATTCTAAGAATCTTAGGGTGTTGCATTCTACCCGCTCCCCCTTAAAATTAATTTCTCCCTAGAAATTCGTCTGGGTTATCAAAATTTTAATACTTAAAAGTTTTATTCATAGGACCCCACATCATAAAAATGAATACTAAAACTTCCCTTAAAAAGGGAAAGTTAGAACCTTAATAGTTACCCAAAGTAATACATAACTTGGTTTTCTCATAGGATAAAATAGGTTGGGAGTGAAGATTGGACATGTAGGAAAAATGTAAATATTTATAGGGAGTGATTGATCTCATCAATCAAAAATAAGTGAATGATCAATATGAAAAGTTTAGGGCCCCAAATTCATAAGTCTGCGATGATTTTAAAAGGCCATCAGCTCAACGAAAGTTAAGCTATTAGGATAATTTTTTTTGATCATTATCCTATCATTGAGTAATTATTTTTATTGACCAAGAATATATAGAAATATAATTACTTGATTTTATTACATTTCTTATGCACAATTCTAACCTTTGGTTATGCCTTGTAAATTTCCACTTCATCTATTACCCTAAGAAATTAATGATAATTCCTTTTTTATAAAGTACTAAAAAATCATGAGATCCATGATAAGTCAACCCATCTATCTTAATTTACCATAAAAAATAGGTTACTCAATATTCACAGGTCCTTATGAGGTTAGATAAAACATTAATCTCAATTGTTTTTGAATATTGACTTAAAATTTCCATAAATGGTTAACCTTATAACCCTTACAAATTATAATTCACCCTTTCCTTCTTAAATATGCTCTTATATTATATCAAAAACATTTTAATTGGATACTTGGGTTTATTCTTTCACTTATAGAAAAAATATTGTGATTTTATTATTCCAAAATCCATGTAGAGGGATACAATCACATGAAACTTCAATAAAAAACGAACAACAAGATTATCATAGGGTTTATTCATAAAAAATAAAACATAAAATTACCAACTAAGGGGGAAAAGGATAAGTTTCCCCTTAATTTTCATTATTCAATTCATCTATTATGATTTAATAAGATTTACCTTTGTACTTTTTCTTCATAAGTTGTTGTGTCTTATCATCCTTACTAGCCCTTGGGTTGGGGAATTGATTCTCATAATGCCCAAACTCCATGAACTTGAAACACTGAAGTGTGTGTGGTTCATTCTATTGAGTTTTCTCTTCACTAATTTCCTTGAATTTCCTCTTCTCTTAACTTCTACATTATTTTTCTCAATGGATAGGATTCCCACACTTGAAACACCTTCTTGTTCTTTTTAGGAACTCTCATAGGTGATCTTTCCCACAATTTTGGAAAGTAAGAGTTTGAAACCTTTTCTTCTCTCCTTGGTTTTTATATTCCCATTTGAAATCCATATTCCTATTATTGTTAAAACCATGAGATTGATAAGTAACTCTAACCTCTATTTCAAACTTGATTGAAAAACACATAATATCTTCGTAGCTGCTAAATTCTCTTATAGACAATTCCCTTCTGAGAATTGGCTTTAAGCCAATGAATAACCTATCAACTTTACTTTCAGGCTGAATGATAATACTAGAAGCATACCTCACAAGTTGTGTGAAATTATCCTCATAGGTACCGACATATTCATAATCCTTTTGCTTCAACTAAAGTAACTTCTTTTCAATATTCGTACAAAGTACACAAGGAAAGTAATTATTAAATAATAAGTTCTTGAACTCATCCCAATCCATGGATTCAATTTTATCTTGCTTCCTCATATTATTCATTAGAGACCACCACTGGTCTGCTTTACCTTCTAACCAATAAACATCTAGAATTACTTTATCATGATCCAAACACTTGAGAAAGGAGAATATATTTTCAATGGTACTGATATAGTGTTTAGTAACAAGTGGATTAGATGACTAGATGAAAGAAGGTGGATGATTCCTCATTAATGAATCAACAGAACGTTGTTACCTCCTTTTCTCATTTGGAAACTCAACATGATTCATAACTTGGGAAATCTATGAGAGTATAGAAATATGGTTTTGTATTCCATCCCCCAAAGAATTTGGATATTTAGGCGGATATTCTTTGTATTGTCCATCGAAATCACCATTACTCTGGATCCTTCGGGTTACAACCATTGGTTAAGACCAAAATCATAGAGTAAGAAACAATTATCATAATGAGTAACCACAAAATTATGAAAAGTTACTTATATGATGTATAAATTATGAAAAATTCCTTAATATATGACACCTTAGGTTTATACTAGGTTATTCAAAACCAAATTCTATTTAAATCCTTCAGGATGGTTCTTGAATATTTTGTGAATTTCCAAAGCATATCCTCTGGGAGTGTCAAACCAGGTGTGCAACAAGGCCCATTATCGTGTACCAGATTACCCAGAGTTAGGCCTAGAACATATTTTCGGAGTTGTTACCCCTAGGTACATCTGTGCTAGATCCACATCCACTTGTAGTGTCTAGATAGAGATGTATTACTATAGAACCACTTACTCTAACCTTTAACAAAATTATAGGAAATTATCCTAAAGGTTGAATCATCCTTATAATTATCCTTAGAGACATCCCTAGACATATCCTTAGAAATATACCTAGGGATATCACTAAAATTTTCTCATCATAGTTTCCAAATTTTGACTAAAACTTTCCTTTAATACCAAATATAATGAACCAAGCTTGGAATACATGGATATTACATAATTTTAGATGAATATTTAGTACATTAAAAAAATACATGCTCGAGGACCATAATAGTTTAATTTCTTTGGAAACTTGGAAACAAAATCCTCTATCCTGGTGAAATTTTTTCAATATCTCTCATAAATATATCCACCTTTAGTACTTCTACCTAAAACCATTCTTCATAACCTGGGGAAAGGAAACATAATAAAGCGGTGAGCTCAGATGCTCAATAAGGGTAAATAAAGGAAATGCATAATCATAATATGAATAAAAGGTTATAGAAATTGAGAATAACATTTGAAGATCATACCATTCATATTACATAACATAATAATGAATGGAAGCTCCTAAGAGATGAATCATAAGAAAATAAATAACATAGGCCATGAAAGCATAACATAGGAAAAGACATGGAATTTGTGGCATTCACATTGGTTTATAATGTTATGAACATGTATAAGTAGAAACAGGTTCACTCATAAAGTTAAAGACATGAAATCAGACCCCAACATCAACTTATGGACATGAAACCAGGTCCATGAATAACAAAGTGAATGTGTAATCAGGTTCATGCATAACCTTATGGACATGAAACCAGGTCTATGCATAACATTGTGAAAATGTAATGAGGTACACACATAACATTGTTAACATGCAATCAGGTTTACACATAAACTTATGGATATGCAACCAGGTCCCTGAATTACATTATGAACATGTAATAAGATTCACTCATAATATAGTGAACATGTAATCAGGTTCACACATAAACTTATGGACATTAAACCGGGTCCATGAATAAAATTTTGAACATGTAATATGGTTCACTCATAAAATTATGGACATGTAATCAGGTTCACACATAAACTCAAAGACATGAAACCAGGTCCATGCACAACATTGTGAACATGTAATAAGTTTCAATCATAACATTGTGAACATGTAATGAGGTTCACATATAAACTTGTGGACATAAAACTAAGTCCATTCATAACATTTTAAACATGTAATCAAGTTCACACATATCATTTATACTCATGAGTCATCCATCATTACCCAATGAATTGGAGGGAGATAAAGGTACCACCCATCTCATAATAACACCATTCATATATGTGACATAAAATAAAAATTTCATAATATCATGACCCATAAAAAGAGATAAGTTTTATAAACATCTAATCAGAACAAATTAAATGAAATGGGTATCATTAATATTTTCTCACATCATAGCCAATGGGAAGGATATAGGTTTCATAATCATTTCATAAAATCCTAACCCATGAAGAGAAGAGGGTTTCAAAAGCATATAACCCATGGAAGTGAAATGGATTTCATAAGAATTATTCCATCAAAATATAAATCATTCAATAAATAATATGAATGGAACCTTTAGATAATTTCCTAGAAAGGCATGAGTAACATCAATGAATGTCATCTTAGATGGGAAATAACTTTGAAATATATTTAAAAAAAATTTCTTGAGGAAAATATCCTTTAATCTTTGAAAAAATATTTTTAATACATAAACCATTTTAAAATAATTTTCTTATAGAATAACTTGAAAACTTATAAAGAATAGTTGAAATAATTTTGAAAACTTTTTCCTTGATATTTTTTAAAATAAGCTTCAAAACATTTTAAAAACCTTTTTCTTCGAAAACACCTTGAAAACTTCTAAATAAAGATTGAAAATAATAAAAAATTTTTAAAATAATTTTTCCTTGTAAATTAGCTTCATGGATTATTTGAAAACATTTTTTAAAACATTTTTTAAAACACGTCTTTTAAAATAAAACTGATTTCCGACCGAATAGAGAAATACAGTTATATTTTCTTAATTATCTTAAGTACCGAAGAGTGAAATAATGGTACTAATACATGGATATATCTTGAATAAATAGATTATAAGGAAAATCATGAGTTTTATTGAGATATGGATCATAATATTTCATCAAAGGGAGTATAAAAATAAAAAATCTTGATAAACGATGAGATTGTTTTAGTAAACATATTATCAATTGGTAACATTGTATCAACCTAATAATGTAAGAAAATTAAATTAAATGAATATTTAAATATCAATAAATTATGGATAATAATTATATAACATGTTAAATAAATTACATAATCCTTATATAAAAATACAAGTTTATAACATGGCATGTGTCCCGAAGAAGGGAAATTGAGATGAAATTACTTTACTGTTTTGGTGAATTTTGAAACATGAATCTCATGAATAAGGATAATATAATGGATAGGTAAATAAAAATAAATTTAAGTATAATAATCCTATAATAAATAAATGGTAAGTATATACACCACTTAAAATAAATGGGTGGTGAATAGAGCATGCATGTCACAGAAATAAAAAGTGAGATGAAATCCCCTTACCTTGAGTTTTGACTCTCGTCGTACTCGTTAAAACCACCAAAATAATAAATATAAATTTATTATAAATCATTTATAGAACCATATTATTATATCTCATACCATATATGGTTTGATTATGACCTTATATCACCCACTTGTTAACCATCCTATGTTAAGGTTTCACTTTAGATAGTATTAACTTTTTTTTCGCATGTGTCTTAATTTGCTATACTATTGGTTATTATACTTATACCATGATTCTAGAATTTAAACCATGATATAAATATCATTTATATACAGTATATATATATATATTATAATAATCCATAGAATATATAATTATGAAACATAATATACCGTTCATGGAGATAGTAAGTCGTACGTATGCATGAACGCTATTTCCATTTAATTGTTGTGTTGAAGGAATGAAAGTAAAGGAAATATATATTTATATATATTTATATATATCATTATTATAGTAGTTTTATTATACCATATATATCATATATGTTCATTACATCCATCCTTAACACATTACATGTTGTGTATGAACGAATCACATCGCTTTGAGGGGGCAGTAGTCAACACTTCCTTAAACAAAATTACCGTATTAACAAAAAATGGAAAGTATAAATATGTGTGTTGTAAAAATATTTAAATAAGATTAAATGAATAATAAATATTATTTTTTAACATATATAAACAATGTTTTCATCATAATTTCCACCATGAGATGTGGTGAAAGAAAATTTAAGAATCATCATTTAGCGAAGTGGTAGTCCGCCTACATGTAAACAATATGGTCGTTACCCATTAGATGGATGTGTGTATAAGTAAAGGTTGAAATATTAACATAAAAACATCATATTATATTTAGGATAATGTTTTTTTATATTATAATGAAATAATAATATTTTAGGGAGTGAATAAAGGAAATAAAATAAAGGAGTTTGAGGGAGGGTGTTACCTCTTAATCGGGTAACTCCCTTTGGTTTGAGCCAAAAGGCTCCCTTGGAATGATTTATGCCTGAGAGGAGGATTCAAGGTTTAAGGGAGAGAAATTGGGGAGATATTTTGGTAGAGTTTTCTTGAACATAATGGGCTTGAGAGGTGTGAGGAAGTGGAAATGAAGTAGGCCTTATATAATGGAGGAGGAATGGAATCTCTTGTAATGTTTTATAAGAAAGGAATCCCAACAAATTTTTTTTTGAAAGTGGATAAATAATGGAAAAAGTCAATAAAATTAAGTATTGCATCAAAATATTTCCATCCAATGGATTCTGGACAATCTTACAGGTCGTTTAGGCCTTAATTTTAGGGTTTAGTCCTTTATTAATCTTAATTTAACCTTAATCGTTGTAATTACTTTTAATTAACTTGACTAATATTTTTGGTAAAAAACTAATTTGAACTTATTAGAAATTATAAATTATTATTATTCCAAATATGGAATCTATTTTTATAAATTACAATCATATAAGTGGTATAAATTAAATTAAAACTAATCCCGCAGGCGGGTCGACAATGCAGGTTTTTAATGTAAAAATGCCCTAAAGTTTGCTGTGTTTTTATAGTCAGTTTCAAAGTGAAATTGATTCCAATGACCTAAATTGTATTTTTTAATGTAATATTATCTAATTAAACTTTTAAACTATTTAAAAATATAATTTAACCATATAAATAAATTATATGAAAAATCATTTTTGAACAAAAATCCAGTATTTTTAACAATTCTTTAAAAATGAAACCTTACAGAAAAATACCAAAAATATATCCTAACCTAATTTTTATGTTTCAATTATAAATATGAAGTTTATTTTACATATTAAATCAATAAAAGTTCCAAAAAATGGATTTAAAAATGGTTATCCATTAAAAGTTGGTAAAACTGCCTTAATAAAAGTATTGGGTTTTATGAGTTAAATTGGTTTTATTCTTATCTTATGCTTATATAATCTATTTTATTAATATAAAAAAAATTTACTTGGAAATATAAAATATATATTACATTAAAATCAATTAATAATTGTAATTAATTTAATTTATTAGGATTAAAATAACTTTGTGAACATAATAATGGTTTTCTATAAAAATACTCCTTTTATATTCAATTGGTTATTATATTTATTTCAAAATAATATGTAACTAATTAATACATTTTATTTTTTGTGAAAAATATATATTTAAATAATTTAGTTAATAATATTCATAAAATTTAATTTAACATCTAGGTTATATATTATTAATAATATATTATTGTTTAGAAATTCTCTATCTTGCATGCTACACAAGACATCGAGAAAAGTTATTGTTATGTGTAAAGAAAGATATAATTGATGTTCCATGTATATAAAGATAAAATTTATGTTTTGTGTAGTGTATGATTAATTTTGAATTGTGTATAATTCAAGTAAATCTTAGTTCGTTAATATTTATAAAATAACTATTTTTAGTGTTGTGTGAAATGAAAAATATCAAAAAGAATTAATTAATTCGAAAAAATAATAATTATAAAAATACCGGGGTGTTACACTTAGTTATGAAGCTTCAATTTAGGTTTCATAGGGTTTTTTCTCATATTTCTTATCTACTACATTTTCATGACTTGAATCCTCTTTCATGAAGTAAATTCCATTTAGAGAGTGTGAATTATCCTTTCACAGTGTAAATTATGTACATTTTATTCATGTTTCCTTTTTTTGAATATTCATGGAACTATAAATAAGAATAAAAATAATTTATAGTGTAGTCCTATTCAGTTATGCTTAAATAGGAATCAGGGGAAGATTATACCATGGGAAAAAATATAGGTTTCCACTTGGAAGTGCTTTTATTTAACATCATTGGATAGAATCAAAAGTAAAAATGTAAAATAAATCCTAATTCCATCCCCAAAACTTAATTCATATATTTTTGATATTACATTAAAATTTATTACTCAGGTAAGTATATTTTAAATTGAATTACCCCATTCAATAAACTATAAAGGAAAGGTATAACCTAGTGGTTCTTTATTGATAATCAGGTTGATTGAGTAGAATCTATTCCACTAATTCTTGTTATAGGTCCCCATGGTACTTATTCATAATATAACCATTTAAAATTAATGGAGTTTATTATCCTTTTAACCTTTTCATATATGCCTCATCCTTATGACCTTTTAAACTTAATCTCCCACAAAATTCTTCTAGAATCTAAAATTTATTTTTTGTATGTAATAGTGTTATAGATCTATTCACATGTTGACTTTTTTGTTTCTTTTACCTCAAATGCTAAATAAAAATCCCCAAATTGTTATTTCCTTTTTCCTGGTAAAAAATTACTATAAAAAAATAATAGGCTTTGTGTCCATACTTACTATAACACTAGTAAAATCCTTGAAATTGTTTTCTTCCTAATTGGTTTCAAATCAGTCCAGATTTGTATTTTTTCCATTCTATAGAAAACAAAACCTCACTTTTCTTAAGGGTTTGTGACCTCCTTGTCATATTCATCCCTCCCCTTAGTGTGGAAGATTTATCTTTAGTTTTCTTGGACCTTGTATCCTTAGTTTCTATTTTCACACATATACCATTGAATAAAACAAGTCTATTTGAAAATTGATGCAGGGAATATTTACCTTGTTCATGTGAAATTTTATCCTCATTGGTCTAATAATATTCTCCACTTACCATTAAAATTTTAGTGAATTCTTATTTAACCCTGTTACACTCATGTTGTATAGATAGACATATATCTCATGTCTCATCTAGTTCTTATTCCTTCACAACCAGTTCCTTCCAGAGATCTATGATAATATTTACATGTTCAGCTACTTTAAGTTTGTACTTATTAATCTCATCATTTTATCCTGATTTTGATTTTTTAGCCTCATTTTAAGGATAAGAGAATTAATTAGGTTCCCCACTTCCAAATATTGAGTCTCCCTTCTAAAATAAATCTTACCGACCTCTTTTAATAAACTATCAAAAAAAATTAGATATTATTTATTCTTCAAACATGAAATCAAAATTTCTATATTTTTGGAAACATACCTATTCCATGGTATTTTTAAAGAAAAAATGATCTTATAAGGATAATAATTCATTTAAAATACCTAAATATTCAATCATTTTTGTACCTTATTAGTGGGAGATTACATATAGTGAATGATTTATTAAAGGTTGTTTCCTTAAATAATGGATGTTGAAGTAATCCATGTTATCTCCAAGATTCATTATAAGAGTTAATTCATGCATGTTAATGATCACCTTTATTATATTTAGTAATTATCTTCCTAGAATAATATGTGAGTGTGATGAAATCCTATCTTATTCCATGTTCAGTATATAGAAGTCATCTGAAAATAGTAGATCTTTAGATTTCACATGAATGTATTCCAAAACTCATACCGGAAAAAATGTAGTTATATTTGAGAGTTATACCACCACTCTAGTCGGTTTTAATTCTCCAATATACAAAAATGTAAATATATAATGGGGTATAAAATTTATGGAAGAACCCAGATCACATAAGTAATCAGTAAAATTTAAATATCTAATAGTGTTGGGAATATAGAATATCCTTATATATTGATATTTTTGGGGTATTAGTTGTTTAATAATGGATGATATGATTCTTCCTAAGCTAATCTTCTCATTTCCATCAACCCCCCTTCTTTATGTGCAAAGCTACCTAATTTTTTTTTCATACTTTGGTATATATCATATTTCTTCCAACAATGGTATTTTTATTTCAACCTTTTGAATGTTTTCTTGAATTTATTTTTAAAGATTATCTTCTTCAATATTCTTTGACTAAATTTACCTTGATGGGAATGGTTTGGGTATGTCTTTTATTTCTTATTGTTGTCTTTTTATTGGAATTTTAGGCATGTCTTTCCTAAACTTGGTCTTTACATATTCTTGTTTATTATATTTTTAAGATTGTTTTCATTGGTATTTTATCTAGGTTTTTGGATAATATATCCATGAGTCTATAAATCTTACTAGATAAATATTTTACTATGTCCTTTAGCTCTTTAATTTATTCTCCTTGGTGGTTTTACTGAGAAATTTTTTAAGTCTATTCAAAAGGTTTTTGTTGGAAAGGGGTTGGTTGAAAGTCTTGGTGATGGTACAATTATTTATAGTATTGTTAAAATAATGGTGGGTTTTGGTATTACTACTACTGAAAGGAAGGTGAGGGTGGATATTAGTTTTTATAGTAGTTCTTATCATGATTCTATTGGTTTTTATATGTAGATTAATCTTCAGGTTTCCATAGTTGAATCTATTGGAATTTTAATGGCTAAAAGGTTTCTACACAAATTTCTATCCCATGAACTTTAGGTGGATGTTCATTAAAATGATTAGGTGAAGAACTCAAACCAAATACCTTTGATGGGACCTATTTTTTTCTTTCTTACATCACAACCAATTTTTCACTAGAATGGTTATTTAATTAACTTTTATTTAAAGTAGAGATTATGAATCATAATTTTATACCTTATGAATACATCTCATTCTCATACCTCTTGTTCCAAATTATTTTAAGTTCCAAGTGATCCTATCAATCAAACCTCTGTCCTTTGTTTGTGATTTATGTATCAATGATCCTCCATATGAGGTGTCTAGTGGATTTCAATCACTATCAAGTAGTCCTTGGTAGAATAATACAAGTGAGTAATGTTCTTCCATAGTTTGATGTGGGAAGATGGTATAAATCTTCTTGAACCTCTCCCAATATTTTTAGAGAGTCTCTCTGGTTTATTGGTGAATAATGTAGATCTATTTTCTTATTAATATTTTCCTAGATGTGGGAAAAATCTCTGCATGAATCGTCTTTTTAGATCTTCCTAGTCATTGAAATCTCCTGGTTATAGATTATACAACTATTCCTTAGTAACTCCCTCAATTTAGAAGGGGATTTCCCTCCCCTTAACTTGATCTTCAGTAACTCCTTCGGGCTTGGATCTTGAAGAGACATAGGTGAATTCTTGGATATTAAAATTTGAGTCTTCTTATATAAGAATATAAAATTTTGGAAGCACTTGAATCATGTTAATGTAAAATTTAAAACAATTATCTAAAGTAGGAACAATGCGTTGTTTTTTTTGGTTAGAAAATTTTTGTGTTCATAGGTCTTTGAGGGATTGGTTATGATTTACATCCATATGGTTTTGAGAGCCTGAGAAAAGGGCTAGGGAAAGAAGATCTTCGATCTTATCTAGGTTTTTTCATTATCTAAATGTGGAGACCCATGGTCTTATTTATTGGAAAACATGGGACCCTAGGCAAAGAAGGTTTTCTGCACAGGTTCATCATTCAAGGGTCATATGTAGGTGTCATGGATAGAGTTGGATTCCCCTTTTGGGCTCAAAAAACAAGGTCTACGTGAGCCTCTTGGACTTTAGCCTTTGTGCACATAGCATGACCTGAGTGAGTGGATTGGATATCCTTAGTGATATTCACTTCTTTATTTCCTAAGGAAATTTCCATTAAACCTTTTAATCCTTATGAAAAAAGAGAGTGTTAACAAAATACCCCCCTTAGGATTGGATCTGATCAGAAGAAGAGGGTCTGATCCTAAGGTAAATGGATTAAAAGGTCCTGAGGGACATGCATGTCATCCACATTGGTTGTCCACATAGAATTCCCACTCAGGTCTTTCGTGAAGGTAGTCCATGCCTATAAATAAGGTCAACTTCTCAGAAGTTCTTTTCTCTATCTATGCTGTTCTATTTCTCTCATCATGAAATTTGTCTGCACTTCCCTCCAAATAATCCTCTTCGCGCAAGTACACCATATATCAACTTGAGAGACTGGCCTACGTGGTATTAATTGGTTGAGTGGCATGCATAAGGCACCTGGTCAAGTGTAATGTATGAGGAACTTGGTCAAGTGGCCCGCATGAGGCACTTCATTTTCTAAAATTAATAAACTTTCTAAAATCAAGATTTTAACTTTAATGAAAAATCTCTATGTCTTCGTTCATGTTTTCAGTGTCTTCTCAAATGGATTCCCATGATAAAGCTACTACACATGTTTAAGAAATTATCAAGGTTTTCAGACCCGATTACTATGACATGTGTGACTCAATCCTTCCATAATTGTCATATCATTTTAATAAATATCATTGTGAGTACCCACAAAGTGATTATATTGAACTCTACAGTCACAGGTTTTTGAGAGACGTATTTATCCCAAAGATCTAAATTTACTTTCCAAAGTCCCAATTCATGGAATATATCAATTTTCCCACCACCAATGTCTCCTACAAGGGTACATTTATTAAGAAAGGAATAGTTCCCACTACATGCAACATGCACCACATCCCATGTACCCAGTATCTAAAGCCTCACACCATAGAATAGAAACCATACTGCTATCCATCAATCTTCCATGTGTCTAAGATGAATCAATCACAAGGATAGAAAAAGGATTGATATTTCTACTTTGGGGGAGGATTTAGGCCAGAATGGATGTGGGTATACTGGGTATGCCATACCTATGAATAATTTAAAACTAAGCTATGAAATGTTAGAATTTATGAGGTGGTTTGGGTGGAGAAATAATATGTCTAAAAGAACTTAGACATTATCCCTAAGATATTGATATACTGGATCCCTTAGACAAACAACTTCCATTTGATGCACAGATAAGTTGGCATCAACCTATGGGATGTTTATAAAATCCTGAGAGCTTCTATCCTTGGGGATATGTATGATGAATTCATTCCACCAAAGATGACGTGAGATGATGTTGAAATAACACTAAATTTGGCCCATGATCTGTTTAAATTGGATTGGAAAGTTTAGAATAAGGACCCCCACCTGAGGGGTGATATCCATTCAGATACCTAGATAAAATTATTCCTAGTTCCGCAAGGAGAAGGTCCAACCTATCTGTTCCCAACAGGATTCAATTCATCAGAGATCCATAGAATTCCTAGAAAACTCTGGCCATCCTTGGAGAAAGGCCAGTATAACCATTGGGGGGCATAAGTCCAATTCTAATGTCCTTTTAAGGATCCTTCTAGTCTGATTTACCGTAATGTGGTTGAGTACCTACCTACTGCTGATATTTGAATATAACGGTGGAAATAGGATAGAGACATTTGTGATGACAACCAAATTATCAAAAAGGAGCCACTTAGGATATGATGCCCCTGTTTTGGTGAATATCTAATTATTACTACTGTATGTGTAAACTAAGAAGGCCCCATATTCTATTTTAGGTCCATTTCAAGTGTTGTGGGGGTGGATTTCAGCACACTATATCTCTTATTCCATGCTGAGTGGATTTTAAGTTCCTAAAGGCCAATTTCACCCATTCATTCAGGCTATTTATGGTATCCAAACTTTATTACTAAATGTTAACAAAGTCTTGAACAACCTGAACACATTGGAAGAGTTCAATTTCTCCCCATAAAGTGACCCACCTAATGGAATGTTTGTCTAAAATGGACAAGATAATAGTTATTTAATGTTGTACATGATTTCATCTAGAGACAACGTACTGGTGGCCCGTATTGATAGCAAAATTATATGTGAGGCCTATGACCCATATCAATTTTCCCACCAGTTCAAGTGTATTAAATAGAAAAATATCTTCCCCAACATGTTTGGTTTAAGAAGAATTAGATGGTGGGTCAAAAAATTTTGATTCTCATGGATTTGGAGGTATCCTAAGTGTATATAAAACTACCTCCATTGGGTTCATCAATCAGGCTATATTCTAGATATGTTAGTGCTTGAATTTCTTCCCACCCCTAAGGGGAATTGACAATAAGTGTCCCTCGAGTCTATTAAATGATGACTGTTGGGAATGGAATGTGTGGTAGGAAGGTATTTCCAGAGGGTGATGACGCTGAAGCTCCAAAGTCTTCAAAGAGGTATTGTGCATGAGTCACAAAGTAGGACATGGATGATAAGACCACATATTCTGGGTCGAGGCAGTCTAGTCATCACCACCGGGAGGAGACCCACACCCTGTCCATTCAATATCCCATTAGAGAAGAGAGACCTGAAAGAGATTAAAAGTTAAAATATTTCAGGTCTTCCTCTCAGCTAGATTCATTAGAATTAGAGTACGTGCGACCTTTGATAATCCAAATTTGGTAGGGTGTAACCCCTAAAATTGAAGATATATGGGTGTTTCTCCAAGGTGGTATATTCATCTTATATCTTGGGGTTTTTGAAGAAAATATGAACTTCACCCTAATAACAATTTTACTAAGGTGGTGGAACACATCCAGGAACTGGAGATGCTAATATATGCCATCGATGATTAGATCCTAGATACAAATCAGGTAACTGCCATGTTGTCTTGAGATACTATCAATGGAATGTCTGGTTGATCTGAAAAAGAATGGGATGACTTCATCAAATCTAGTGAGGTATCTTTCTCTTTTCACTTCTTCTTTACCTTCTTCATCTATTATTAATTTTTAAGGCATTCATCTTGTAGTTGGTAGGAGAAGAATAGGTAACAAGGTTGGTGCTTGATTCACTAAAATATGGGGTGATGGAAACCCCCATCAGAGTGGTGAATGAGTCTAATGAATCCTTAGAACTATCCTCAAGTCATAGGATGATAGTGGAGGATATGGAAGTAGGGTCTCCTCGAATTCCACCTCAAGTTTCCATGATTGATAGGACTGATACAGGCCCCCCACTACCTCGATAAAAGAAACACATGAGGGTGAAGAAGTTGGTCTAACGTCTGCACTATTGTAAGTCTTCTCACCATAATTTTAATCTTATGACTCAACTGATGTACTTTTTTGACCATGATTTCCTTTTATAAGATATTCTTAACTCTCCTCTATCAAGGGGTATAGTACCAATCCATAAAGGACTAAGGGGGATGTTCCAATTGAGGAATATACTTGTGATGATGAATCCATCCCTTTGATGGATGAAGTTCCAAGAGATGAAGATGTATTCACCTCTGTTATTATAGAGAGGGAGGAGGGTTATGGTAATGTTAGATTTATATCATAACATTTAATGTACCAGTCCTTGAATTTATTCATTATGATATTTTAGATCCACCACATACACTAGAGGACCTTGCAACAACCACCATTAGCCCTGTATCCATTATAGAAGAGGTTGACAGGTATTTTGGGTGGTTTAATGAAGGTGTCGATGTTGATATTGTCTCAGCAAGATTCAAGGAATATATTCCTATTGAGAAGATGATATGAGATGATGATGGTGTAGAAAAATTGGGTCTTGATCCCCACATCTTGGATACCCCTACTGGTGAGGATGCTGTGAGACTTGATGCAATGTATATTGAAACAATGGAACTTGAGGATAGTTTGAAAAATATTAATATTACCACCTCTCTAGAAACGTTATAGGACTTTAGTAGGGAATTGATTATGAGTTTTCTATTTCTTATGTTTCCACACATATTCAACCTACTCACATATGATGTCTCACATCCGAGATGGAATTGTACAACTTTATCCGTAACAAACACTTCCAAGGAAATTCATTAAAAGGAATCCATGTTCATCCTACTCTCATGGATGAGGGAGTAATAGCTGAGGACTCAAAGTGGGTGTTTCCCAAGATATCTATATCCTAGTTGTTTAGTAGACTCAATAGGATGCTCCTTTACAAGGGATCCCTTCTCAAAACATCAATAACGGAGGGTGTCATAGATGCATTAAATCCATTCGTTACTGGACCCAAGAGTGATTATTGTTAACTACTCTAGTTGTTTCACTAACTTTAATATCAATTAACTTCCTAATGTTATTTAGGGGTACCATATACTATCCAGTTCCATCAATTTTAGTATCCAGGCTTGAGGGAGAAGTTTCCATGAAAAATCATCCAATAGAAGAGGGTGAGGTTGATACTGTTTCATAGGGAGCAGAGAAAGGTGCCTCTTTGAGTGAGCTAATTCCAGAATACATCTCTCCCTCTGAAAGTAGATACGAGTCAGACTTGGATACACATAATGCTCTTTGAAGTACACATCGTATCATCTAGAGAGACATTTGGAAGATAGTATTGGATATTCCCCTCAAGGACCTTCTACTATGACTTCACCAACTCCTAACCATATTTTACTTTTTGGGGTATGATGGGTTTTATTTCTGAATGTTCCATTATTTTGTGAAGTCAATCATTCGACAGCAGTAAGAGAATCAAAGTTCGCAATAGGCTGAGGTGCAATTAGAAGGCTAGTTTGAAAATATTAGATCTGCTACATACTAAGAAGAGATTCTCCATGCCAAGGAGGTGGATGAGTATCAAAACTGAATTAATGATAAATATCTCCAAATGGTATGACTTTAAGAGGAACCAAATTCCATAAAGGACTAGATTTTTCAAATCCACCATTCCTCAAAGAGGGTCTAGACACAAGGCAAGGATTTTTTGGATGGAGAGGAGGATAAGCTCTATCACACTGAATATTCCATCACCATGAAACTGGTTAGGATTCATAAAGCTACAAATAATTATCAATCCATAATTCAACATCTCAAGTCATATGTCAAGGAACACATATAAACTTTGATAGAGAGAATCTAGTTTTTGGAAGTTCCTTCATATTAAAAACATGAATGAAAATGTTTTTTTATTTATTAATAATTTTTTCTATGTTTCTATCCTCATCATAATAATACCATTGAAAATGACTCAATTGATTTAATTTAATTGTGTTAACACAATACAATTATAAAGATAAGGATGAGAGCACTCTAATTTTTTACAAAGTCTTTTAACCTAGTGAGTATAGTTCTACTATTTCTAGGGTCATATAACAAACCCTAAAAACTTTAATTCATTTAATTCATCACCCTAATTTTTTTAGCTAAGTCAAAATGAAAATGACTTAGCAGGAAAGAATTGGTTTTTTCTTAGGCTTCCCTTTGTGGGTTTTTAGCCTAACATTTTGTGGTTTTTTCTTTCATTGCTAGATTTTTTCCTAAACCATGCAGAGTGTAGGTCTAAAGGACTAGGAACCGTCTCTTATCCAGGTTTCCCTTTTGTGGGTTTTCAACATAGAGAGTACCATGTCTCTTTTTTCCAGAAATTTAGATTATTTCAAGACAAACTTATGTGACTGGTGATTTGGGACGAAAAACTTTCAACATGAGTTATAAAGCGATGAACCAAGCAAGGATTACTCACTAAAAATGTTCTTACATTTCTCAGATACCAAAATGGGGGAATTTTGAGTCACAATTTTTGTGATTTCCAGTTCTAAAACATGATGTGAGAAAAAAATACAAGAAAAGACCATAAAATATATTTGAGAATCATTTTCTAGTATGATGTTATCATTAGGGATTACAAAGATAGAATAGTTCTATCATGAGGATGAATGTACCTCTGGTTGATAGGACCTTCTGGTGGGATAATTATGAAATGCTAGCTAGGGAATATCTATTCATAGTGAAATAATGACATTCTATGATTGATATGCCCTTTTGGTGGGAGACTTATGAAAATCTAACTGGGGCATGTTACTGTATAGTTAGACAAAGGATCCCTTATTAATTTGACATCCTATCACTGATGATCAGGTAATTTGTGAAGTTCTATATTTCTCAAGTCCCTAAAGAGTGGTTTGTGAAGGAAATGTGTCTAAGAATGAAGGTATTGTCTGTCTTGGAACTTTCCATGAATGTAAGTCCACTTCTAAACAAATTTTACTTGTGTAAAGTAGGGTAAATTCTATTATATGACTAACACCATGGGGAAAGACCCCCCCTAAAATTGGTTGAAGTAGTGTGCAGTTTAATGTCATCCGACCCGGAAATGGACCATATAATTTGACATATTATAATGAGGATGTTGATGTATATGGTTTAATATTGTTTATATTTGACCGATAAATTAACAATTTTCCATTTCACGATAATCTTTCCAAGAATATTCCATCATCTTCAAGAATTAAGGGGGAAGGTTTGTAAGTAGTAATTTGGGGGTTTCTAGATCCAAAGATTAATATGGGGGTAAAATGTTGTTGGGGATTATAGAGATATAAGATGTATCTCTTGAGGATATATTTATGTTTGGTTGATATTCCCTTTTGGTGTGAGACTTATCCAAAGCCAACTAGGGTGTATCAATGCATAGTCAAACAATGACATTCTCTGACTGATATTCCCTTATGTTATGCGACTTATGAAAAGAAAAATGGGGCCTATCACTATATAGTATGAAAGAGGCATCCTCATGAATATGAAATTCTACTACCAATAGTCGGGGAAAGCTTGTGGAAATTCATATTTTCCCAGACATAGAGTTTGATTTGTGGAAGGAAAGTTCCTGAATATGGAAGGATCATTTCATATCAAAATTACCCAAAAATGGAGAGAAATATTTTCCCTAAATAGGTCTAAACCATACATAGGTAAGGGTTTTTTTATTAAATCTAGGCCTAGGATGTAGGATCCAGGAGTCCCTATGTATCTCATAAAAATGAGAATTAAGCCACATGTAGTTCTTGAAATATTCCCCATACTGATTAATTATAGTGTGGAGAAGGGGATCATTTTTTAATATGGGATCATGAATAGGGTGAGAACTCATATTGGATTCTATTATGAAGATATGAATCATACATAGGAGAGCAGGGGAATATTACCATATTGTAATTGGACCAAGATGTAGGATCTTTGCGTCACTACATATCTCATCATAAAGAGAATCAAGCCACACATAGTTCAGAAATTTACATCATGCAAGAGACATCAACCATGCAGTTTAACATTATGTGGTAAGGATGTATGGTGTACCTTTTATGATCTTATGACTAAAACCATAGTAACCCTAATGTGAACTGATATGCCTTGATCATATGAGTAATCCTTTATTAAAACTTCTAATCCCATGTGAGCTATGATCAGTGTGAGAAAAAAGGAGAAATAAAGTCTTATTCCACCATAAAAAGGTGATAAAAATGAAGGACAAATGAATTTTAATTTTGTGATGGCTGGATCATGATATAGAATCTGGGTTTCACTACATATCTCATGGGAATGAGAATAAATCAATATGTATTTCTTGAAAACTATATAGTTATGTGTCATGCAGTGATGACATCATCCATTTAGTTTAACATCGTGTAGTTAAACATATTTATTGTAATTTTAGTTCATATAGATATTACCATTTATCATGAAAATGAGGATTTATGTAAGGATCAGTGGACCAAAGATGCTCTGACATGCTTCATATGTGAAGGAGGAAATTATAAACCATGATCCTGGGGGTTCTCAGTTTAAGAGAAGTGGTACGAAAAAAAATGCAAGGAATGAATGTGGACCAATGTTTAAAAACATGGTTCCCAACATAGTGTTGTTGAGGATTATGAATATAGAAGAGGTATCTCCTAAGGAAAAATGTTCCTCTGGTTGAAAATTCCTTTTGTGGATGACTTATAAAAATCCAACTAAGGAATATTAATGCATAGTCAAACAAAGGTATTCTCTGACTAACATTACCTTTTGTAGGAGGATTATGCAGATATAATTGGGGAATATTGTGCATATTCAAAAAAAGGTGTCATGAAGAATATTATATCCTCTCATTGTTTCCCAAGGAAAGCTTATAGAGAAATGAAATTTCCCAAGACAAGGAGTATGATGTGTAGAAAGAATATGTCCGAGCACAAAGGAATCATTTTGACCAGCATTAGCCATGGAGTATGGAGTCTCCTGTATAGATCTCCATTTTTTTGTAGGATAGGGGAAATGTTTTTTCTTTCTTCTTGGTTGGGCCCAAGACATAGGTTCTAGGTGGAACTACGTATCCCATTTTAGGATAGAATCAATCCACACATATTTCTTATATAGAGGCTCCTCTGTGTAGGTATAATCCATACACAAAATGGGGGGAATTTTTATATTACGGCTGAATCCAAGATTGGATATCTAGGCATCACTAAGTATCCTATGATGGAAGAAATCAAACCACACTTAGTTATTGAACAAATGTGTAGTGGGAGACCAGTACCAAATATTATGATATGCTCAAACACAAATTGAAATTTTACACAGTTTCACATCATGCAACAAGGACATGAACCATGTGGTTTTACATTATGTGGATAGGATATTGTCATATGGTTTAACATCTTGTGACTAGGATGTTAGTCCATGTATTTATAATTCATAAAACTTGTACTATGACTTATTATAGTTCTAGGTCAAATGACTATGACCATATAATGTTAATTTTAAGGTCATGCATACATGATCATGATGCTATACAGTTTAATGTCATACAATAAGGATACTGGTGTCATGTAGTTTATCATCTTACAATGTGGATAATGGTGTATTTATCACAAAAAGTATTTATTGAGAAATATTTCATTGGTAGGGGCATAAAAATATATCTATATATAGATATTAGGGAATAATATTTGTTAGAGTGGACCTTTCATATGACATAAGGTCCCTCCCATTTTGGATAGAGTTTTGGAGGTTTTTTCCTCATTATCATTGGGGTCCTCAGGGCCATTACCAGTTCCCCTTGGAGGAATTAATAATGGTTAAATTTCTTCTTAAAAGACCATGTTATTTAGTTTTTATGGAATTATAAGTGATGAAAAGTATTCAATATTTTCTAATTAATTTTCTATAATTTATATAATCATTTTTGGGTTCACACTTCTACAGATAGTTGATTGCATATGGAAACACAGAGTAAGGGAAAATGGACCTCAATGGGAAGGACCAGTTCTGTCCTATATACTAGTGAGTATGAGGTTTCTAGTGAGGTAATGCAGGTGGTAGTTTGGTAAGCCCACAAGGCATGAAATAACTCTTCAGTCCAAGAATTTTTAACTTTATACACCATTTCTAGAACATATTTGATAGGGTTTTATTTAGGGCCTCTATATATCCTTTGGTTGGTACATTATACTAGGACACATGGTTGGATTTGATATTATTATCTTAATACATCTTATCCAACTTTGAAGAAAAAAAATTGGTTCCATTATCCATCAACATTTTATGAGGGACACCAAATATGGTAATGATGTTGGATTTCACAAAGATGACAATGCTCTTGGGCTTGAATTCTTCGTGGGGTATTTCCTCAACCCATTAGGAAAAGAATTCAGTAAAAATTAAGATGTATTTGAACTTCTTCGCCATAGATAGAAGACACAACCCTAAAAAATCCATTCCCCATATAGAAAATGTACAGGAGTATTTGGTTATGTGTAGCAACTCTAAGGTTGATGGATGAAGTTGGCGTACACTTGGAGGGAATGAAACTTGGTGAATTTTGTTCAATCCTGCATCATTGAAGTCCAGAGGTACCTAAGCCTCTAGACCTAATTATAAAGACTAAATGCTAATTGGTGGGAACCAAAACTCTTGTATGTACTTCTTTAATGATGAAAAAAATATCTTATCCATACATTTACTTGAGAAGGACTCCATAAAATCCTTGTTTATAGATGAATTTCCAGTGATTTGGGTCATCATAAAGAGTAAAGTTAATCACCTATCATTATATTTTTTCTTTTCTAGCTCCATCTAACGAGAGCACTCCGTTTTAGAGGTAGTACACAATGGGTATCATCCAATCAGTCATAGTACCATCTAGTTTAGGGTTGGGACTAGCCTCATTGATTTCTTCCATATTGACATGAAAAAAGGTGAGACTATTTGGTGATGTGCAATGTTGATGACTGTTTCATCCCAATATGGATCTAACAGAGTTGTGTATTAATTCACTAATACATCTGCCTTGGAATTCTATGATCATGGGACATGATTCAATGCTTTCTTAGAGGGGAATTATGCAATTAGTCCTCAAACATATTCAAGTAGTGGGATTAACTCTTCTTTTCTGATGTCATAGTCACTATTGATCATCTTGATTACCAACTCTGAATCACCTTTCTCATGAAAGTGTTCAAATGACATTTGAAGTGCCATTTTTATCCGTATAATGAGGGCCTAATATTCTGAATTAGTGTTTTTATAGACTTATGACAACAATAAGGAGTAAGGAAAGACTGTCTTTTCTAGAGATATGAGCATGACTCCAAACTCGAATATTTTGAGCTTAGGATCTTCCAGTCACTTCCTTGTTAGGATTCTGGATGTTCCATCAAAATATATCTCCCATATCTAGGGGACCTCTTGAACAGAGAATATTTCTTCATTGGGAATTCATTATTTAACAATGTTGCTTTCATAGATGGATGCTCTGTAAGGAAGTCTTCCAAAGTCAAGTATTTCACCACTTTCTGGGAAACAAACTGAATGTTAAACTACTACATGATAACTACCCATTATTCCAAACACCCAATAAAATTAGGGACATATGAGGATGTATTTTAGAAGGTTATTATGAGAGACCAAATGGACCTCATGGTCCTACAGGTAGTGCCTTAGTTTCTGAACTATGAATATTAACACCAAGAATCAATTCTCAATATATGAATAACATGTCTTAGTGTTGATCATGGTTCGAATGAGATAATAAAGGTTGTTTTCATTCTCAATATCATTCTTTTATGAAAGGAAAGAACCCAATGATTTATCTAGGACTATTATATATAGAATGAGTGGATTCCCCTCATCAGGCAACATCAAAATTGGCCGGATCAAGATACATTTCTTGAGGGCGTTGAATGCTTCCTTATAATCATCCATCCACTGATATGAGTTCCCCTTCTTCATCATCCTGGTGAAGGGAAATCACTTTACTTCAAGGTTTTCTATAAAGTGACGAATATAGGTAAGGTGTCCATATAGTATTCTCAATCCTTTGAGTTTTCTAAGTGGTGAAATATTGAGTATAATATTTCTCTTCTTAGGGTCGAATTTTATTTCACAATAGCGTATGAAAAAACTGAGTAATTTCTCTAAGGTGACCTTGAAAGCACATTTAAAGGGTTCATATTCAAGATGCTCCATAATAGTTTTCTAAAGATGGTCTCAAGATCAACCAGGTTATCATAACTCTATCAATACTTAACCAACAATTCATCAACTTATAATTCAAAAAATCTTCCTAATAAGGGTTTAAAGATGTGCTTCTTGGCACATTGGTATATAGAATTGACATTCTTCAATATTAATGGAGTTACCCAATAGAAAAATAATCACTGAGGGGGATTGAAGGTAGTGTATTATTCATATTCTTGGGCTATTAATATTTGGTTATACTCTGAATATATATCCATGAAGGATAAGTCTTGATATCCAATCATTGTATCAATCAATAGGTCTATGATTTGGATAGGGAAATCATTTTTCAGACAGTGCCGATTGAGATCCCTAAAGTTGATGGAAACCTTGATTTTTCCTTATTATTATTCTATAGGATGATATTGGATATCCATTTCAGATACTAGACTTCTCGAATGAAATTTTATTTGATAGTATTTTCAAATTCAACCTTAATTTTGGAGGCATGAGTTAGACGTGTCTTTCTGGATTCCTGTTTGTAACCCTGATGGTTCTTTGGAAAGCCCAGGTAGTGAGTGGCCATATCAGGATTGAGGCCTAACATATATGTGTTATTACAAGAAAACATGCCATGATTATTCTTCAGAAAGTATTTATATACCTCTCATTATTTATAAGACATGGTCACACTAATTAAAGTGGGTTGTGGGTTCTCTTTTGTACCCAAAATTATTTCTCTGAGTTCATCAATGGTAGTAGAAACACCTTCCTCAAATAATAGAGAGGCATCCCTGATATCCTCCTTTTCATCCTCTTACTATTTTGTATTAATCTAAGGGGGAATAGGTAATGAAGTAATATCTACAGAGTTAAGAGATGAGTTGATATTTTTACATATAGAAGATGAAGCAACATCCCCTGAATAAGCTGACGGTTCAAGGTCACTTCAAAGTTCTAGAGGGGTTTAATTAAGGGATATAGAGGCTAAATACTTATCATATTTTGACTCAGTTAACAAGGAATGGATATATTGAAGCTTAGGGGATGAAATGAGGGCATTTTCATCCAAGATTTTACCGTCTGGAGAGTCAGTGACATTTTATTCACAATTTAGCTCATTTTTCACGAATGATATCATGAAGGTTGTTCTATGTGCACTCAAATTTGGGTTCAAGCATTTGATCTGATGGATGGGTAGCACATATTTTTTACCAATATATTTAAAAGGATTATATGGGGTCATTTCTAGACCATTTGGGTCTATGACTCAAGAAACACCATCGTTCATGGGTTTATTTCTTTCCCTTTGGTAGAATCCTAAATCAATGTATTGAGTTTCACAAGATTTTAATGGTGATTTATCACCATAAAATTTCCCAATACGACCATTAAAGATATATTTGTGGTATTGGTGATATGATGAGGGGATTGTAGAATGATAATACAAATAAGGTCTTCCTAGCAGAACATTGAAAGCTATGTCTTTCTGAACAAGCCTAAATTCTGAGTCAGATACAAGGTCCCTGAACTGAGTCATAATCTTGATTTTATTGAGATGTTTTTTCTTAATATTACAATAACCTTGTAGTGTAAGAGTAGGGGGAGTGAAGTGGGTCTCACTTTATCCTAGACAGAAAAGTAATTAGACTGTAATGATATTGACTCCTGATCCATTGTTAATAAAATATAATTAGATATCAACATCATTTATCCTTTTAGATACATATAAAGGCATTATGTGTCCTTGTATAATGACATCTTTGTATTATTTTGTGAAAGTGATGATTGTGTGGAAATTAGTAGGATCTATATCACCATAATATAATTCAACAGTAGTAACCTCAACTTCAAACTCTTGAGTGATTAACAAAGCCTCTATGAGCATTTCCCAGAGGTCTTTTTATAATATTAGAGAATATAGGATTGATAACTTCTCTATCACCAAGGAAAATGCTTTTGAATTTCATACTTATGGGAGAAATTATTACACTTCCCATCATGAAGATTCTATTTTTTAGTTTCTCGAGGAATTGAAGTACTTGATGTGGGAAAATTGACTCTTGGATCACGAGTTGAAGGTGATCTTATCCTTGGTGGGTTAAGTTGACTAGGTTTTCCTACACGTAAAGGTTTATTTGGAAACAACATCCACTCTAGTCAATCTTCTAGGACGATCATGTTAGGTCAATCCACAAAATGTGTGTGTGTGGGGGAGGGGGTATTTCCTACTCTTGTTGGACCTGCTGGAGGGCTCTCCCAAGAGTTTTGGTAGACCGAAAATTTGAGCGAGGATGTGGTTGGAGTATTGATTTCTTTTGTGACCATGTTTCACCCTATATCATCGACCCCTATGGCCTCTTTCCCTTATTCCACAATTAGATACTGGGAAATCATATGCATATCTATACTCATCATTATAGAAGGGGTCCAGTAAGTGAATAACATTAATGGAACCAGAGGTCAATAATTTATCTGATGAGGACTCTGTATGTATGGTCGAATTTTGTTGTATCATTTGGTGGGGTGGAACCCATTATTTTAGAACTGAAGGCATGAATTCTAAGAGATTAAAATTCAACTTCAACCTTGGTACATGTATATATCACCATGTTTTTCCCACCTTTCCATCCATGTCATTTCTTGGAAGACTGTATTTTAGAGGACTGTGGTGTCGATTGAGTCAGTTTTGCCATAGCAAAAGCAGTTATGGGGATAGTTGTCTATTTAAACTATGCTCAGTGGATTTCATGAGTCTAGATTATTGTATTTCTGATTATCCATTCACTAAAATTATTCATACCTTTTCTAGTAACTTCTCTCCATTCACTCTCTTCCTCTGGATTGGCAATAGAAACACATGCTACCTATGTGGGTGGCTTACCCAACTTCACTTGTCCATAGTCCACCATTTTTTGTAGGATGTCTTTGGAAATGAATAATTCCTTGATGGTGTGACCCAACATCCAATGGAATGGGAAATATTTTGTGAGATCTTAGTGACTAGCATGATCAATATTTTTATAATTTTTTAACTTGATCATGTTGTTCTCCAAATCCATGATAAAGTAGATAAGGACTTGGTCATCTCGAAAATAATAAACTTTATTCTTTAGTTACTCAAATTGGTTCCGCTTATTATCCCTTTTATCATCATGAAAATGCAGTAATTTATATTGATGCTCGGGAGGGGGTTCCATGTGATATGGTATTGGATTTAGAGTTAGAGTGGGAGGAGGGATTGTATTAAGCATGACTGTGGTAGCCTATACTTTCCTTATGATCTTCCCTTTAGTTGAAAAAATTACTCAGGAATTGGTCTTGGTTTCCAAGATGGAATCTTACATTTTTTGAGAAACTATGTTGAGATCCCAAACCCTTCCATTTATTTTATGAGGATAAGTGGAGTGCACAAATTTTCATGGAGATTATCTATACAAATAAACAAAAAATATTCTTGGGGGATATATAGGTTCATGGAGTAGGATAAACCTTTATATAGAGGAATGAAATCTAATACCCTCTCATTATCCCACTCTTTTCAGTTCTATAAATCAAGTAACAGTGTCTTCTGTAGAATTGAGCTAACTTGAAAGAGAAACCGCCAACAAATGTCTTCCCATCATGCAATTGATTGATATAGAAAACTAGTATACTAAATGAAGGAAGTCCCTTGCAACATTTGTATGAATAATATGAGTTTCAATACTTCATGTTGTGTAGTAGTTCCCATAATGGGATTATATAGGGACCTAAAATGTGTCAAATGTTGCTCTGGATCCCCCAAACCATTAAAAATTGGAAATATAGGGTTCCCAAAATCCAGTGAGGGATGGATTAAATCCACTCAATCAGGGTAAGTCCTATTTTCAGGATATACCGGTGTATTCCATTCTTTCATAGATTCTAATTTATATATCAATAACTCAATAGTATTAATGATCCCTTGAGGGATGTCTGATTGAATAGGGAATTGAGAGTTGGGGAAGCAATAGGTATAACCTTATGAGGTGGCTCTATTTGTACCCATGGTAGTTAGCCTGTAGGGGATGGCCCATGAGGATGTGTCTAAATTAGCCCTGGTTGTGTTCCCAAGGGATGTAACTCCTAATATATCACCACTATGAGGTCCAAATATATTAGTTTTTATCCCCGTATGTGGAGAAGATCTTCAGGTTGTAATTTAGTTGATGGGGTGATACCTCTTTGTTAAGGTACAACAGTTGGGTGTGCGGGTTGAGGATCTATTTATAAAACATATCCAGTAGGAATGTTGACTCAAATTATTTCTGTATTGAGTCTGTCAACTCTTTTATCCCTTCCTCTTGATTATAAAATATTTTCTCAAGTGTCAATGGTTTAACCTCTTCAGGATGTGGGTGAGGAACAACCATGAATTTTACCTTTTCTTTAGTGGATATTCATTAAGAAGGTAGTAGTAGAGTAGTTGAGGGAATCCCCAAGTTTAAATCATGCCTTTGGTTCTGAGTATGCACACCCCCTTCAATCATTTTGGTGGGGAAAATATTATGAACTGAAACTTCTTCATCATACTCCTATGTATTGGCTATAGGTTTTTTGGCATCTGTGGGGGTGGTGTTAAAAATGATCACCGATGTGTGAAGCATTACAAGCATTTCATCAGTATATTTGAGATATTAATTTTGTTTGTACCCACTACGAGTCCTCATACTCTCCTTTGTTGGTCCTCCTAGAATTATTCAATGAATTGTAATCTAAATGGAATCTTAGGATAATATTTTCATGCATGTTCTGAGAGAGGTAACTGGGATACAAGATAGGATGAACTTAGAGTATTCATTCTGTATTGTTCCCCCTAGTCTGGAAAACTCTTAATTCTTCTTAGGAGGAGGTTGTTGATGTAAAAAATCCTTTAGAACTTTGGGATTTACATTTCCAAAAACTTTTGAGTTTGGTTTTCTAACCTTGAAGGATGTGTTAAAAAAGAACCTATCCCTATAGGATGGGGTTTCTCTTGGATTGATGTGGCTTCTACTTCCATATCCGATTTCCTAATTTTATGGAGTCAAGCTCAAACATGGGATGAATGCATGGTGGGACCTGCACCTGATCTACCTAATACCAAATACATTTGTGAAATTTGTGACATTTGAACTATCTGGAAGTTGATTTCCCTTAAGTAATAGGTTTGACTAATATTTTTATATGCCTAATGAAAAAGTCTTTTGATGGATCTCTCTCTTTTAGATAAATGTCAGTGAGAGTCTTCCAGGGATGGTTTTCACTGAGTGTACCATATGTTTTGAACATGGTCTGTTTGTTGAAGCTGGCTTGAAGCAATGAAATTACACGATGTCTCTTTTGGTGGTATTTTTTGATTGGGGAGAATGGTGAAATGCAACACTATGCTCTTTCCCCATCCATTGATATAAACACTGGATGATGAATCTATGATCAGATGATGCAATTATTTTAATGCATTGAGACATGCTCTTGGAAGATATCCTTGCAAATTTTCCAATTTCAGATGACATGTAACTAGGAGAGCTGCCAAGTTAATTTGGATGTGTATCCATTATATTACCTTGACATGTCATGGATACTCATCATAAGGGAATAATATTTTTCTTAAATGTTTAATAGTGTTCCATATATTGAGGCAAATTTTTTTCACAAAATCTTCCAAAAACACTTCTGGAATGCTGTATTGAGGAGTAGCTAATGACCAGAACATGACTGGTATGTCATCTTTATCCAACTGTCTCTTTATGTTAATCATGTATTCTTCATCTTTTTCTAGAGGCTCCTCAACTTGGTCTAACCAAATTGGATGGTTCATTTCTACTTTATTGTAAATAGTGAGATTGGTAGGGATTTCCTCTGTCATTTTGGAAGGAAGATGATCCAAGGGTGGTTTGAAGAGTGACTTTTAACTTGGGATATATTCTGGATGAGAAAGTATTTCACTTGTCAATGATGAGGCATTGGGAATGATTGGACTCATTTTCCCAATTGAATTATGGTAGGATGACTTTCTCATCATTAAAACATCAAGGCTAATACCTCCTTAATGAAGTGAAATGATGTTATGGGTAGGACTACTATCACAACTTAATTCACAACTACGAGGAGAGTTCCTACAACATATACCTTGTAAAGGATCTTCAAGGAAGACAATATAAAGGGGAGGACCTTCTTGTTTTTTGATCTTCTAGACACATATAGGGAAGTTGTGCAACTCATTAGGAGATGAGCTCTTGAGATCAATCTGATTTTGGAAATGAAGAAAGCCTTCATGGTAAGATGTTCAGGGAGGACCTCTAGAACTGATGTCACTACTTCTATAATTTGGTAATAGGATATTATGATCATGAGCTACCATCGATAAATGTCTAAGGTCTTTAAGAAATCCAACATTAATTAGAGTGGGATCATAGATTAAATCTTCATTTTTCAGTCATCTCTGGTGAGGCATATTTTTAGAGGCCTTCTTGCGGGTAACTGGGTCGCTTACTAGGGTTAGAGATTTTCATATATGGAGGCCTGTTTGATTGGACACCGTTTCACTACCAAAATTTTCAAGAAGGTTTCTAGAATTTTGGTAGGGGCTTGTGCCTGCCTTGGAATAACCACTATGGTAGACTGATGACCTCTTATTGTAATGAGGGAATGGTCCCAATCCAACTGTCTATATATCATAGGGTAATTTTTCCCACAACCCCACTAGATGGGAGCAGAGGTGTGTGTCTAGTTTGAAGTGAACCTTTTATTGTGTTGGTGAGTCTCCCTAACTATGGGTATGGAGTTGTGTTTCTATCCCTATATCACTACCACTACTGTTATTTTGTCCTGGAATATTTTTAAGATGTGGGAAAAAATTTACATCTGCCCTTTCACCATAATCAAGATGTGATTGGTAACTTCCGTAGTTTGAGTGAGGATATATTCCCATTTCATGACTGGAGATAGGGTGTGTTCCTTATCTTTTCCTTTATTTTATGTTGGTATGTACTAATAATAATTAGGTGTGGGGGTAGAGTTATGGGGTTTTCCCATGTTTTTTTCGAGACTTTCCAGATGATTTCTCCAATTGCTGCCAGGATAGGATGATAGGATGGATAGACATAGTCAGGTTTGTGCACCTTCTCATAGATCACTTCCATAATTGTTTGGCGGTATTTTTTGATACGGGGAAGTGTTTGTGCCTACTTTCAATTGGTCACCAAATTTTACTAGTAGTCTTCTATGGATGATGTTGAACCGCACCAGAAGGCTTGGCTGGTGTGGGAAGGTGTTTGTACCTACTCGTAGTTTGCAGTTGAATTTGGCTAAAAAAATTCTTGAGAGGGAATGGAGGTGTGTCTTTACTTCCTATTTCCTAGTTGCTTCCCTCTTCTGGCCATCTTATGTACTTGAGTCTGAGTGACCTGGGCTGGTGTTCTGAGGAAAACACCCTCATCATGTCAAGGGCCTGTCTCTGCATGATGTTGGTGGTGACAAATTTATAAAGGATCCCTTTAGAGGGACCCCTATGCTGTATGGATGAGGTTGTTAGTGGACTCTTGATCTGCCTTACTAAGATAAGTAAGGAGCTTATTACTGCATTTTGAGTATAGAATCCTAAAATGGTTTGAGACTATAATTAGTTATTTCTACTTATGGGACACTAACCATCATTGAGTGGATGATTTTTGAGGATTCATAAACTATAGAACCTATCAAGTAGCCTCCAAGGTCAGGACAATACCATTTAGGAGGTAATCCTTGACCAATTCATTTGTAACCTGACATTGGAGATTCTAGGTTGGTAATGGCGTCCTCTGTTTGGTCGAGGATCCAACTGGTGCAGTGACTGAAGCACATGTCTATGGGAAATAGTATGATACCATTTTGATTGAAGGGAGATCTAATTCATTATGACTGGATATATGTGAAAAACAAAAACAATAAATCCCCATAAAATCAGCATCTCCATAAATGAATAATTTTATAATCAATTGTTTGGTTTGGACTTATTTTATTTTGGATGTGAAATGGGCCTGATATGTGGGTGGCATAGTCATCTTGGTTAAGGATTCACATCATATTCACTATTTTTGTTTCCAATGAAAATGAAAGCATTTAGTTTTATGCTTTACTACTCAATTTTGGGGGTTTTAATGTTGCACAATCATTCACATCAGATTCACCATTTTCTAATAGATTCTAATGAGTTTTGTTCATGGATTTAGAAACACCCAATGGTTCCCTTATTTGAGATGTTTTAAAAAACTACATTCCAAAGGCAGGAGATTATTAGATGGTGGCCCAAAAATTATTTGAGACTCACATTGGTTGAGAGGATGTGAGGTCGGGCTTATAACACCCTTTTGGGGGTAATTATTTCATACTCTTGGACTCTCTTAAATATTTACGACATATTCATGAATCCTTCATTAATTCCCAAGTATGGAATTGTTCTCCCTTGAATTAGTAATCAATTATTAGCATGTATGAATTTTAGAATCATATATATGTATATGAGGTTCTTCATTGATAGAGACATATGTATGTATCCAAGGTTCTCCATAAATGGTATCCTTTTTTGGAAGATTTAGATATTCTTTTGTTGTTTATTATTAAAATGCTGGTTTTGAGCCACACAGTGAGACACTCTAGAATTTATCATCATCTAGGGAGATGAAATTTGTTTTGATGTCATTATTGGGCCCATAAGATGGGATTCCTACGTATCCTTATTAAAGGAATAAAAACCAATATAGTTTGGTGCCACTTAATGGGACACATCATACACTTTTAATCCATGTGATAAGGAACCAATTGTGTAGTTTAATGTCATGTATAAAAGACATCTAGGTGAAAGATGCCTCAACAAAGTTTGGTGTGGGGCTGTTGATGCTCCTTTTTCGTCACATTGTCTAAAAGAATGGAAATGGAAATGACTTAGCACAAATTGATGCATCCTTTGAAGAAAACATAAAAAATCGACAAAGGCATGAACAAGGCTTAAAAAGCACATGTACCGCGCAAGTTCCATCACTGTCGCGCAAGTCCACTTGCGCGCCGCCTAATGGTCGCACAAGTGACTTGCGCGCCCTAAAGGATAACCGCCCGGGGTCTTCTCCAGCCTATAAATAGACCCTTTGGGCCCCCCATTTAGGGAGGGAATTGTTTTTTTCAGACTTCAGATTTAGAGCTCTGAACGCCCAAGTCTTCTCTTCAGGTCTTCCAAACACTTCTAAGGTAATTATTTACCAAGAATGGAAGGTCTAAACAAGAGGAGTAAGGTCTAAGTGTTAGAATTCACTAACACTTGCGCGCCTAAGGTGTTTTACCCTCAAGGGAAATTAACATACTTGCACGCCACCCTACTTCCTCACCAAAACTTGCGCGCCTCTATTCTAGAAGTACCTCAAGATAATTCTAAAGGCATTGGTCAAGGATCGCCTAAGTATTAACATGCTAGTTTACAAATGTGCAAGTACCCATGTGTCGTGCAGGTATAACTGCGCGACCAAGACTTGCGCGCCCACGCAGTACTTGCGCGCCTGCCAGGACTTGTGCGCCCCTTCCTTTTTGGGTGCCTTTCTTGCCCATTTAACCACTCTTATGCCATTCCACCTATCCTATTCAAGATCCAGTCTTCAAGACACTCTTCAAAGCCATTTATGGCATGATTTCTTGATTTGGATTCCTTATCTGAAAGGAACTCCATGGAACATCTCTCAAAATCTAGTGATTCACACATCTTTATGTCACTAAAGATTGATATTTCATTCATTCAAACTCATCATTTAAGATGAGAGAACTCTTTTAACCCGGGCCTCCTTTTCAGGAGTAAACCCCAGTCATAATTTACAAATATGGGCATCCTCTTTAGGAGTAAGCCCCAAGTCCTCATTAATTTGGGCATCCTTTTAAGGAGTAAGCCCCAATCATAATTTCCAAATATGGGCATCCTCCTTAGGAGTAAGCCCCAAGTCCTCATTAATTTGGGCATCCTTTTCAGGAGTAATCCCCAATCGTAATTTCCCTAAATATGGGCCTCCTTTTCAGGAGTAATCCCCAGTCCCCTAATTTGGGCATCCTTCTTAAGAGTAAGCCCCAACCATAATTATCTTAACCTGGGAATCCTTTTTAGGAGTAAGCCCCAGTCTCAAATATGGGCATCCTCTTCAGAAGTAAGCCCCAAGTTCCTCATTAACCTGGGCCTCCTTTTCAGGAATAAGCCCCAGTCTCAAATATTGGCATCCTTCTCAGGAGTAATCCCCAGTCTCAAATATGGGCCTCCTTTTCAGGAATAATCCCCAATCATAATTCCCATTAATTTTGGGAATCCTCCTTAGGAGTAAGCCCCAAGTCCCCTTACCTGGGATTCCTTTTCAGGAGCAAGCCCCAGTCTCAAATATGGTCATCCTCCTTAGGAGTAATCCCCAAGTCCCTTAATTTTCCCTTAACCAGTCCTAATTTACTTTTGATCTGAATCTCTTTCTCAGGAGTAAAACCCAATCATAAGTCCCCTCCTAATTTGGGCCACCTTTTCAGGAATAATCCCCAAATTAGAGTATCCAAATATCCATAAAGTACATATACCTTTATAGACCCTTTTCCTAGATTTCTTCCCTGAAGTAAATTCTAATCTTCATCTGTCTGGGCAGTCATACATACATAAGCCCCACATTTTTTCTTATGATTGCATCTTTCAAGGCACAATTGTCTGGTTTTTACCAATACCACTTGTTTCTCACACCGATCATGACTCACGTGATCTTAGAGTGTAAAAGTAATTATGGCATCCTTCTTTGAGCCATCAATCATAAACATCATACTCCCTTACTTGAACTACATGGGTTCTGATTCCTTTTCCAAAATAAAGGATACGTTTGAAGCCCATCTGCAGGTATAATCCCAACTTTGAAATAATTCATGTCCTTCTGAATGACAATAAACTTCAAGTGCCCCACTGAGTGGATTTAAAACTAGTATGGTCATCATAATGACTAAGAGACTTTTACGTATCAAAGGATACCATTGAATAAGAATATCTAACAAATACAGATGACACTATATCAATGAAGAACCTCGAATACATATAAAAGATTCTCTAAATTTCCTACATATCAATCATTGATTGTCAGATCTAAAAGAAAGATCATTTTATACTTGTTAATGTAATAGGGATTCACGAACATAACTTAAATCTATAAAGAGAGTCCCGGAGTAGACAATAATTCCCCTAAAAAAGGTGTGATGAGTCCGACCTCACATCCTCTCGACCAATGCAAATTCCTAAGCCTCATCAGTCCACAACTAATGAGCACCTAACTTTGGAAAGTAGGTCCAAATGGATGTGGAATCATTAGCTGTTTCCAGTTCTACGAACAAAACCATTAGAAACCGATTGGAATGTTTGAACCTTAAATCAAGGAGGTCATACCCAATTCCAGAGGGAAACAAAAAATGGTGAACCTGACGTGAATCCTTAACCAAGTTAAAATGATGTTTTACCTATTTGTTAGGCCCCTATTTAAAACTCAATGGGAGTGCCGACAAAAACAATCATTGGCATATGTGCTCATACAAAAGATGTAGTGGATGAATTTATCTTGATTACGTCTAATATATCAAACAAGAACTCTTTTCCAAGATCTTCTGCATTTTCAGAATGGATGATCTCAAGTTCACACCTGTGAATACTGCTGTTGCAAATGCCACTACTGCGACTCCTGCTGGATCATCGTCCGCTCTAAGGATGACATCACCTACTCAGCATCTTCAACGCTGGGTATCAAATGCGCTGGTTAATGAGTACCGTCAAAACAATACCATTCCAACTATGGAGGCTGCCCGACAAGCCCTCCAAGTGAACAACTCACACCGGTCGTCTGGACAACGATGACCAGTGATCAAGAAGCAGGTAGTGCTTACCACTATCTCCAACCGTTTCGGGTCGTTATCCCCGGAACTCAATCACCATTCTCTCCCATATTCTGGGGAGGTGAATGAGCAGGTCCCTCAGGTCCTTAATTCAAGGAAGCAGGAGTCCTTCTCGAAGGCTCCCATAAACAATCGCCGCTAGACTCGAGCGGCAGTGTGCCCTCAACATGATGAGGGTGTCGACTCCAGGCATTTGGCTCAGGTTCCTCGAACCCGAGCAGGCAAGACGAATCTCCATAGGCGAAATCTGTTCAACAGTGAGCAGGTTCTCATCTCTTCCATCTCCGGAGAAGTCCACCAACCTAACTTGGTGGAAAGCAACGATCAAGCACACACACATACCCATTTTAATTCTGCTGTCCAGTAGACTCGTCTGGCAGCGTCACGCCAATCCCGCCAGGAAATTCCGGCAGAGTACTATAGGCAGGAACATACACCTGTTTATACATCACCAACTAGTCAGCAGGCTCGTTTGACTACATATGATGGATCTCATCAACCACATTCGGAAAAGTGCAATCAGCATGGACATACACCTGCTAGTATTGATCAAGTCTACCAACAGTCTCGCTTGGTATCATTCAGAGAAGTCAGTCGGAAAGCTCCGGTGAAAAACAGGAGGCAGACTCAACTCTCTGCCCCTACACTTGAGTACTTTCCGGA
The DNA here is from genome assembly GCA_963277665.1 of Viscum album. Classification (NCBI taxonomy): domain Eukaryota; kingdom Viridiplantae; phylum Streptophyta; class Magnoliopsida; order Santalales; family Viscaceae; genus Viscum; species Viscum album. The sequence goes on from OY728159.1 coordinate 224,397,033, forward strand.
TTTACTGACAGGAAAAGGAGGACAGGAGAAGGCACACACACCTACTCCAAGCACGAAATGGACGTATATCCCCATTCCAGCAGCTGAAGTCACCAAGCATATTCTATCAATGGTGAAAGAGAAGAAGCAAATTCCTTCTCATATCCTGGATGCCTGTCAGGATATTATAATAGCTTCAGCGACATCTCAGGGAAAGACACATAAATCTATCCCTAACAGTGGAGTGAAACATCAATAGTTCACTCCGGAACAGACACACACATCTGTTCCAGTCCAAGAGGGTTGTGGGGAATACTCCCCCATATCATACGGACAACCAAGTCAGGCACGTGCACCTGATTTGAGTGGAGATCATCAGCCTAACCTGGCCATCTCTCCTGATCAGGCACATACACCTGCTCAGAGTAGCCACTTTCGTCAACAAGTGGTTTCGAAGGTGAGTAATAAGGCGTCTAAGAAGAAACTCACCCAACACAATCAAAAGATCAATCGCCAATCTGTAACAAGGCCTTGCTCGATGCTGGAGTTCTTGAAGCCCTCAGACAGTTATCTGTTGGAATTCAAGATTCTACTCCCTCATTTCCCAATAGTGGGAACATTAATTCTGAAGGTATTCAACAGACACTTCCTCATGGAGGCTTTCTTCATGACAATTCGGTCGATCTAGAAGTTTCATCTTCAGATGCAAGCCACAGGAACCCTCTGTGTCGCCAAAAGACCAAGGAGAAAGAGATTTCATCTTTTGCTGTAACCCACCATGGTGGTCCTCCCCATGATGATGAATTTCGCTGTGAAAGTCCTCTCCACAGTAGTGATGTACATTGACCAAAAAATGCTCCAGTGGACAATGTAGTGCTGAGAAATCCCTCTTATCTTGAGGCACTTGCAAATGCGAAACCGGTCATGTCTGATGTTTCATCGCTGTAAGGTGAAATACTTTCTCAATCAGAAGATAGCCCAGGGTGTAGGTCATTCTCCGAACCACCCCTAAGTCATGCATCTTATAGTTTAATCAGTGATTTCTCTACCAATCCTATTGAATCAAATGAAGCAACAAGGAAGCACTAGCTCTGGTCAAAACAATTAGAATAATCTTCATCAAATGATAAAGAGGAAATGCTGAACACGAGAAAACAACTGGAGAAAGGTGAAGTGCCAGTCATGTTTTGGCCTCTGGCTGACTCTCAGTATGAAATTACAGAAATGTTGACGGAAGATGGAATTCATGATATTCGTCTCAACATATGGAAAACTATTTTTTCAGTTGAAAAAGAAAGTATTATCTTATGATGAATATGAAAATCATGTTAAGATAATAGAAGGATTACAATTCCAAATTGACTTGTCATCTCTATCAGTCTATCGATACCCGAAGGATGAAAAGCAGCATAGAGCCCTTCAGCGTTCATGCCTTGGCGCACTAAGAATATTGAGCCAGTTAATTACCAATGCCCCATCTAGTATTCATGTCATAGGATGGGGTGTTCATGGAGAACTGCATTTAATGGTGCTCTCTAGTCAGCAAAGCCTGCCGAAAATGGTCTCATGCAATGTTATTTCCCATGGCCGGCCACATATACCTGGCTTTGTTTGTAATCAAAAGCTTGCCCAAGAACAGGCTTCAACTAGTTCCTCTAAAAATCAAGAATACAGAGAACATGTTGTTGAATTACTCCTGCATCAAGCAAACGAAAATATTGAACAAGCCTCTCGTTTGGAGCAAGCACATCACCAAGTGACAGAAGTGCCATAAATCATCCAACGGTCTTTTGAACCGGGTGATAAAAGTGGATGTCGATTGATGCATCCAGCTAATTTCCGGACCAAGGTCCACAAGATCAGGAGAGATTTTAAGAAAGTATCAGACATATCATGTCAGGAGCCACCCCAGCTCACCAGACTGGGGACTATATTAAACCAACCGTCGGAATCAACAAATAGGATTCGAGGAGTTGAGAAAAGACAGCAGGAACAGCCCCAGTCCACCGGACTAGGGACTTTTTCAAATCATCAAACCCCTCCTCAGAGAAAGTCGGTCTTTTCTCGATTGGGGAAGAATCCACAAGAGGAACAAAGAGCCAAATTATCAGGAGATTATCTCCAAATTACGGTTCGTCAAGAAGTTTCTGAGGGATCGAATCAACAAAAGGAAATGTCTCATCAAAGACATGGAAGGAGACAATATCACAGAAATTCTAATAGAAGGGATGTGATGCATTATGCATAAATCAATTTCATCAATTCCTTTGTTACTGATCCACCAGATGAGGCTCACTCAGAGGGATCAGATGAAGAGGTTCCTGTTCAGGAAGTTGTACGCACAAACACAAATGAAGAAGGTGTGCATACACAAAATCAAAGGTTTACCCAAAATCTGGGTGTTCCTTCAAATAACCCACTTCCCCCTATCCTAAAGGGATCAAACAAGGGAAAGGGGAAGAATCAGGTTACATATCCTCCCTCTGGAGAGGGCCAATCACTCTCACTAGAGCAAAGATTTGCGCAACAGGATGAAGAAATGAAGGAATTGAGGAGGATGAACGCAGAACTACTTCCGGGTAGTCTTCCTCCTAAGAGTTCTGGAGTCAGTCAGCCAAGGTATTTTGTTACAGCTATTGAGATGGATCAAGAATATCCCCCTTTATCAGTACACTCTCATAGGTCTAATCCTACGGGTCAAGTGCAACAACAATTGGCAGTGCTGCCATCAGTTGCAGTACCAGCTGCCATACCCGTCCAAGCTCCAGTCAGTGAACCTGTTCAGATTCAAGCTCAACCGGATGTTTCTCAAAAGTTAATAAATACTATTGAGTCATTAACAACTCTATTGGAAGCTATGGAAGGAAAGTGTGTGCAGGTTCAACTGGAAAAGAAAGCTTACCCTGAATGGGTAGATTCAATCTCCCCCCATCAAATTTTGGGAACCCTATATTCCCTATTTTCAATGGATCAGGAGATCTTGAATAGCATTTGACACATTACGTGTCTTGTTGCGATCCTATGATGGGAACTTCGGAACATCAAGAAGCAGTGAAACTCAGATGCTTTGTGCGAACCTTGCAAGGACCAGCTTTTGTCTGGTATACAGGCTTGAAATCCCGGTCAATTACCAGATGGGAGGATCTTCGCCAAAAATTCATTCTTCAGTTCAGCTCAAATTTTCCAAAGACATCAGTTTTCGATCTTACAAACTGTAAGTAAAGGGAGAATGAATGGGTCTCAGATTTCATTGCTCGTTGGAATAGATTAACATATTCCCTGAGCTTAGCACTCCCTCAAGAGGAACTGTTGCCAATCTGTGTGACGAATTACGCACTCCATTGATCCTTGTGAAAAACACAGGAGGGTTTCGAGACCTTACTTCAATCGCTTAGCAGATTGAATATTCCCTTATATAGGCTAAGGCTAAATCTCGTGTAATTCCATCATCTCCAAGAAGGAGAATGGGTAAAGCATAGACTGCTACAGTTATGCTTAAACAAGCACTTGTACCTTCTTCTACTTCAAAACCTTCATCTTCTAGAAGGGCTCCACCTCCTGATTGACAACAACAAAGACCGTTTCGTCAATACGATCAAAGAAATCAAAGATGAAAACAATTTGAGGATCTGAAGAGAAAAACACACTCTTTCCGAAATGAACAAGTTCCTGGTTACTTCATTTCGGCTCTGGAAAATAATATGGTTCAATTTCCAAGGCCTGAGAGGCCAAACAAGGAAGGATATGAAGACCATCCCAATTATTTCCCTTTTCATCAAATGTTGGGGCATCCCATCCAGGAGTGTTTTTTCTTCAAAGACCTCCTGCAAAAGATGGTCGACTCGGGACAAGTCAAACAGAAAGGCTCTTTAGCCCAGGTATCATGTGTTACTGCTACAGTTCCAGAGGAGGAAGGAGAGTGACAAGAAGTAAAAAGTAAAAATACACAACAATATGATGATTGGATGGTCAGAAAGACGATCAACCAAACTCATGATATTTTGCGAACACAATTGAAGAAACCAATTGTGCCTTCTGCTATGAATGCCGCAGCAAAATTCTCTTCATCATAGGGAAAATCCTCAAAGAAACGACATGATACAAATAAAGAAAAAGAATCAGAATAAGATGAGTACGTGTCAAAGCCTAAGTTGTCTTTGACCTTGTAAGACTTCATGCCATATACTTCAAATCAACGGGCACCACCCCATCAAACGACACAACCTAAATTGTCTAGTCAGGAAGAGTCTTCATTGGATGAAGAATTGATTTTCGGTTCTGTTAATATGATTCAATTAATAGATCCGTATGTCTGTTGTAGTTTCGATTATAATGAGCCCGAATTCCCTATATCAAATAGAGGAATCAGAGGAAGTTCTAGAGGCTTAGGATATAGGGGAAGACATGGATCTTTCAGAATCCACTATTCCAATTCTACCCCTGCTAGAACTGTGTACGCAGCAGAAAATCGTGGCAGAACCCTTCAGCGAGCTCAACAAGAACAAGAAAGTTCTTCCACCAATAGAAAATCCAGTCCTGGAACAGTTATTCTGGAAGACCGGTTGAAGGTTCCATCTTCTTCCTCTCAGCAAGTAAATGGATCTAATAAGTCTAATCTTCCAAAACCAGGAATATTTCTAACTCCTATCCCGATACAAGATGCATCAACTTCCAAAGCATCTGCTACCAAGGAACCTGCTAAACCACATGTTCCTATTGGGAAACACAGACCTCTAGATCAAAAGTATGATGTATTGAAACACCTGGACCAAGTACCAGCCAAGCTATCAATTCTGGATGCTTTTAATCTGTCAAAGGATCTTTGGGAGGCACTCATCGAGGCTTTGTCAAGTCCTCAGGAGTTTGAAACTGAAATTACTGCAGCTGAAGTCTATCACGTAGAGAATAATCCTGCATAATTCCATGCAGTGATATCTTTCACTGATGAAGATGAAGATGATGTCGTTCATGGACATATTAGACCTTTTTACTTATCTAGAAAGGTCAATGGCATAGACGTCCGAAGAAATTTCATTGACAATGGTTCAGGAGTCAACCTCATGTCCATCCGTACACTTCGTCAATTTGGCCTCATGGAATTTGATTTATCTCCTTCTACCATGATGTTACAAGGATATGATAAAAATGAACAAGAACCACTGGGCGAAGTTACACTCAGAACTTAGTTTGGAGATCTTGTATCCAATTCAGATTTCATGGTTGTTGATCAAGACTCATCTTTCAACATCTTGCTTGGAAGACCCTGGCTACATCAACATGCAGCTATCCCTTCATCATACCATCAATGTCTCAAATATTGTTTCGATGGTCAAGTTGGGACATTTTATGGTGATAAGACCCCGTTCAAGACATGTGACTCTCAATACATTGAGGCGGAATTCTATCACATGAAGGGAAAGGATAAATCCACAACCAGGGAGATTACCAAAGTTAATGCTCCATATGGTTTGGAAAAGATTCCATTAAATCCATTTGTGCATTTGAGTACAGATTATGTGTTTCCTATTATTCAAATTGATAGGGTAGACCCAAATAAAAATACTCTTATGGAAAGATCCATAATTTCAATTATGGAAATCGAGCCAGACAACATGGGAGAAACTGGTAACCCACCAGGCAATGATGAAAGCTCAAATGGAGATGTCTTCATTTCATCTACTGAAATCCAGCAAGTCTATACTTCGCCAACCAGGCCAGAAGAAGTTATAGCAACATCGGAGGTGAACAATGATGTAGATTCTCAATCCATCATCTCCTCTTTATTTCCCAAGGAAGACTCTTCATCATTAATTGGGTTAGAAATGGAAGCCTCTTCTTCAAGATGTTCAAATTTTAACATCTCTTCTGATCATGGAAGTTTTGCTTCATCATATGCTATGCAAGTAGAAACGGAAGAAATAACACATGATGAAGAAGAAGAGGAAGATCTCAGAGATGCTCCTCCAGCATTTGAAGAGGGTATCTCTACCACCGTGGATGAACTCAGAGAAATAAATTTGGGTACAAAAGAAGATCCATGCCCCACTTTAATCAGTGCATCCATGACTCTTGAAGAACAAGATATGTATATTTCCTTTCTAAAGAAAAATAGAGATATATTTTTTTGGAACTATACAGAAATTCCCGGGATTGATCCTGATGTGGATACTCATCATTTGGGTTTACCAGAAGAACATCGAGGATTTAAGCAAGCTGCGAGAAGAACACACCCAACTTATGCTTCCAAAATTGAAGTTGGAGTGGATAAGCTTATCAAAGCTAACTTCGTCAGAGAAGTTCAATATCTCAAGTGGTTGGCTAATATTGTCCCTATGAAGAAGAAGAATGGAAAAATTAGAGTTTTCATTGATTTCAGAGATCTTAATCGGCATTATCCCAAGGATGATTTCCCAGTTCCGATCACAGAACTTTTAATTGATGCAACAGCTGGCTATGAAGCACTTTCCTTCATGGATGGATATTTCGGATATAATCAAATCCGAATGGACCTAGAAGACGAGGAATCCACAGCCTTCAAGCCCCTTAGGGTGTGTTTTGCTACCGGGTAATTCCCTTTGGCTTAAAGAATGCAGACACAACATATCATCATGCCATGCATCGTATCTTCAAACCCTTTTTAGGAAAGTTTGTTGAATGCTATGTAGACGATTTGGTGGTTAAATCCAAACAATGTTCTAATCACTTGGCTGATTTGGAAGTCATATTCTGCAAGCTTTGACAACATAATTTGAAGATGAACCCCTTAAAATGTGCTTTTGGGGTAATCTCAGGAAAATTTCTCAGCTTTTTTGTATGCCATCGTGGTATTGAAGTCGATCCTGAGAATACCAAGTCAATCCTTGGTATTTCACCTCCTCAAAATTTGAAATAATTGAGAGGACTTCAAGGAAACTTAGCCTATATTCGGAGTTTCATCGCCAATTTAGCAGGCAAACGTTTACCCTTCACCAAATTGATGAAGAAGGGAGTCACTTACCAGTGGACTGAAGAATGTCAAGAAGCATTCGATATTCTCAAGAAATACCTCTTGAGTCCACCGGTACTCATGCCACCTATTGAAGGAAGACCACTTATCCTCTATGTGGTAGCTCTAGAGCAATCATTGGGTGCCTTTATTGCTCAAAAGAATGATGCTGGGAATGAAAATAGCCTCTACTACCTCAGTCGGACTATGCTTGAAGCAAAAACCCGGTATTCGAGTATTGAGAAGTGATGCCTGGCATTAATCTTTATAGTTCAGAAGTTGAGACACTACCTGCAACATCACGAGGTCCAATTGGTATCTCGTAATAACCCGCTCAAATTCATCCTTAGTCGTCCAATGCTTACAGGACTTCTGGCAAGGTGGGCAGTTATTTTGCAGCAATTCGACATTCAGTACGTGTCTCAAAAGGCAATAAAGGGCCAAGCTCTGGCTGATTTTTTGGCTGAACACTCTTCAGTGGAAGACACATCTTCATATATTGAACTCCCTGATGAGGAAGTCTTCTCTATTTAGGATAGTCCTCAGACATGGGAAATGTACTTTTATGGTGCTTTCAGAAGTCCAACAGGGAGGAAAATGGAAAATCCCAAATTCAACAAAGTTGGCTTAGGAATTGTGCTCATTTCTCCAGAAAAGGCAGTTCTACATTATTCCTTCTTATTATGGGAAGATGGTACCAATAATGAAGCAGAATACCAAGCTCTCATCGCAGGTTTGGAATTGGCACTTCAATCACAAGTGAATCACTTAAAGGTGAAAGGTGATTCAGACCTGGTAATCAAACAAGTCAATGGGGATTATGCCATCAGAAAATAAGAACTAATCCCTTTGTATGATTACGTTAGAGATATAATGGCATAATTCCCTTCGGAACTGACATTTTCTTATGTCCCACGATCACAAAATGATCAAGCTGATGCACTGGCTAATATAGCCATAGCTCTGGCAGATCCAAATCGGGACGAGACAACCATCAATATTTCCCACCTTCGTGCAATTTCACCTTATGTTCGAATAAGAACAGAGGAAATTAATGAAATTAGTCCCATTCCTGAACCATATGGTCATACTATAGGATGGATGTCACCTATCAGGGAATACCTTCAAAATGGAACACTTCCACCTGATAGAGCCGAGAAAGAACAAATCCGGCGATGTGTGGTCAATTTTACTCTTTATGATAGCCCAGATCACCTAGAGAAAATTCTCTACAAATGTGGTTTTGATGGAGTTCTCTTCATATGCATTGATGGTGAAGAGACAATGGCTGTCATGAAAGAAGTGCATGCAGGAGTCTGTGGTTCCCACCAGTCTGGACATAGACTGTCTGATCAGATTCGAAGGCTTGGATACTTTTGGCCTTCAATGATACAAGATTGTGTTGATTTCACAAAGAAGTGTCATTCATGCCAAGTACATGTCAACTTCATTCATCAACCTCCAGAGTTGCTTCATACAGCTAAATACTCATGGCCATTTTCCACATGGGGAATGGATGTGGTGGGGCCTCACCCTTCTGCTACGACCAAGCAGTTTAAGTATATTCTTACTGCTACTGATTTCTTTTCCAAATGGACAGAGGCAATACCACTCAAGGAAATCAATTCTAAATGCATTGTTAGATTCATAAAGTCTAACATCATTACCAAATTTGGTGCCCCACATACAATATTGATGGACAATGGCACTAACTTCTATTTATCCGAGGTGAAGAAATTGTATCAAGAATACAACATTAAATCCAACCATTCATCTCGGTATCATGCAGCGACCAATGGCCAGATAGAAGCCTTCAATAAGACTCTGTCAAATATACTGAAAAAGATGGTGGATAAATATAAGAAGTAATGGCCAGATAAACTCTTTCATGCTTTATGGGATTATCGGACTACCACCCGCACTGCAACGCGGTCAACTCCATATTCATTGGTATATGGAACAGAAGCAGTCTTGCCAATTGAAGTTCAACTACCCTCGCTTAGAGTTTCCATTTTTGATCAATTATCTACAGATGAACAATCTCAAAAGTGATTTAATGAATTGGAACAGTTAGATGAGAAAATATTGTGCACTTTTCACCACTTGGAAGTCTATGAGAATTGAATAGCACGAGATTTTAACAAAAAAGTTCGTCTTCGTTCATTCACTCAGGGAGAATTGATATTAGTTCTCAGAACTCCAATGATACCAGGAAAGAAACCTCCCAAGCTTGATCCAAAATGGGAAGGACCTTACTCAATACATAGGGTCTACTCCAATGGAGCTTATTCTTTAATCTCAATGGATGGAGAACTCATCACTACTCCAACCAATGCCAGATTTTTGAAAAAGTATTTTGTATAAACACAAAATATATCATCAATGGTCTGATATGACCTTAAACTGCACCACCGTCCAACAAGATGTTAAACTTCATCATCCATGGTCCATGCATATGACCTTAAACTATTCGCACTTACGTCCAACATGACGTTAAACTGTATTGTCCCTATATCATCCTACACGACGTTAAACTGTACCGTCCAAACTACATGATGCTAAACTGTATAAATGTCCCTTACGTCCAGCAAGATATTAAACTGCATCATCCACGGTCCATGCATATGACCTTAAACTATTCGCACTTTCATCCAACATGACGTTAAACTGTGAAAAAGTCCCTAATATGTCCAACATGACGTTAAATGGTGTACTATTTTTCCCTTACTACATGACATTAAACTGCACAATCTTCTTTTTGTCCAACATGACATTAAATTGTATTGCCCCCATCGTCCTAACTACATGACGCTAAACTGTACAGAAAGTCCTTTAATATGTCCTACATGACATTAAACTGTGCTTTGTCCCTGCTACATGACATTAAACTGTGCAGCACCAATATTCCTAATTGCAAGACTTTAAACTGCATAGTCCCTTCATATGTCCTACATGACATTAAACTGTGCATTGTTAGGGTTGTTGCTACCTCTTGTTTCTCACACCAAGTATGAATCATGTGAGATTAGAGAAAACTTCAACCATAACACTCTCTCTGGGCTACTAACCATGTGTAAGTCCCAACACCATCATTTTTTAGATCATTGTCCCCAAGAACAACTTGATCATTAATTCATTCTTTAATTGAACTATGCGGACTTTGATCCTTGTCTTCCAGGCTGGGTACGTAGGCAACCTCCCAAGGTTCAAGCCCAAAACCAATATTTTCACATCGGTTCACCTCCATCTTATATGAGGTTGATTCGTGAAACCATCCCCAGAATCAATATCTTTACATTGGTTCACTTTCGTCCTTGCTATACGACGTTAAAATATACAATAATTTTGTCCAGTATGACAATAAACTACAATATTCTTTGATACCCTCACCTGAGAGGGAACCATTATTTACATTGATTTTTCAATCATGTTTCTTTTCAAAGACTATGTGCATACATGGAAATGCCCAAACCTTTTATCTTGGGTTAAACTATCATTACACTAAAGTCCCCTTTCACCCTTCACATGTACAAACCAAATTTGTACAGTGGGTATTTCTAGAACTACGTGGGCTTGATTCCCATCCTTATGGGATACGTAGGAACGCTCGAGTGTCCCTCGAATCCAGCCCCAAGTCTTTTGGGCCTAACCCCAAATTCCTCTTTCAGTCCCCTGGCTGAAAAGTCCCCATGAAAACACACACTGTGTATTTCTTACAATGGTCCAAGCTCTATGACCCTAAAATAAGATCTCCAATCATTTTGTCCCACATGATGTTAAACTGTAATTTAAGAACTACGTATGGCTTGATTCCCATCCTTATGGGATACGTAGTGAAGTCCAACATTTCAATTTAGAACCCAACCACAACATGATTATGGTTATCATTGATCTTTGTATCTTTGTATACATTGAACAATACCCATCTTTATGTGTCATAATCCTAACCTTAAATATTTTGAGATCTTCATAAACCTTTTCTTGACTTCTAGTCGCAAAAAATGTCAAACTTCTAAGAGTTCTTTTTCCTAACTATGCAGTATGTGCCCTTAGGCGGCCTTGCATAAACAGTCTACATAACAGATTTGTTAGCCAAAAGATACTATTTATTTGACTATGCAGCCAATGCCCTTAGGTGGCCCTATATAATTCAACCCCCTAACGGGTTTGTTAAATAATGGTAACTTCATTCTTGAGAAGAAAGCCTCTTTTGTCCTTATTGGTATTAAATGACTGTATGTAGGGATCCACAAAAATATCCATCCTTAACATATTTTTCCCATATCCTTTTTGATGATATGAAAGTATTCAAGTCTATGGTTTATATTCTCCTTACCTACGTTTTGGTCAGACCTTCATAGGAGTGATATCAATCCAGTTCTTCGATAATCTTGTTCGGAAATATCTTATCCATATTCAAGTACCTATTTCCATACAACAAACTCTATACTTTGGAAAATTTGAATCTCCATAAACTTTCACTAGCTTTTTAGCACTAGGAAAGTAAATTTCTGAGAGTTCTTTTGCCTGACTATGCAGCACGTGCCCTTAGGAGGCCTTGCATAAACAGTCTACATAATAGACTTGTCAGCCAAAAGATGTTATTTATTTGACTATGCAGCCAATGCCCTTAGGTGGCCCTGCATAATTCAATCCCCTAACGGTTTTGTTAAATAATGGTAACTTCATTCTTGGGAACTACTTCTTCTAATTCCTTTTAGCTCTTTTTCATATCATTCCTCAGATTCAAATATTCTTAAGTTATAGTTTACATATTTTCCCTCATAACTTGAGTGTGGTAATGTGTTTTCAGATAAATTTTCAAAGAATTGAGTCAATTATAATTCATTCGGTCAAAGCTATTTTGACCTTAAACATTAGCCTTTTTATGTCCAATGTGCATGACTTTAAACTGCCCACAAAAGAAAAAGGAACTCTGAATAAAATTCAAGTTCCAGCTCACTGAACATACATTTTGTATGATTTAGGTAATATTGAGCAATTAAAGATTCAAAGTTTGTAGGGTTATTTACATTAATCCTAGTAAAAATAAAACTATGCTTACTAGGCCCATTGGATTAAGTAAATTTAAAGCAGATAGCAAAAGAGAATGCAGGTACAAATGATTGAAGGTGAAAGTGTTTTTCATTGATGCACAAGACTTATAAGGACATCCACAGACTAGAGTCTCTTCTCTTTTTCAGGAATTACAAAAGACTTTCAACGTAACTCTTCATTTGATTTAAGGCATCCCGAGATTCATCAGCAGCCACCTGGAATTCATTCATTCAATTGGATACCATAAGAGATGTAGTGATACCATCTCTTCTTGGAACAATTGTAAAAGAATGTTCTTGAGTGCGGTTTGAGAAAATTTTCTACTGATCAAATAGTGACTTTGTTTCTGTCCAAGAGACTTGGAAGATGGATACATGGATTTGAGAATGAAGCATTGGAAGTAAAGATACATTTGGAGAGAGTACTCTTTTCAGATATTTCTCTAATTCCATGTTTGTCTTCTCTCCACCAACCGACAATGAAAAACATTTCAGCCCATGGGTTTTCCATTTTCATATCTGCAAGGAAATGACATGGAAGAAAAATTTGAAAGTTCACACCATTGTTGTTGCTCTTAATGCACAACATAACCAAAATAGAGGAGTAGTAGTGCAGCTGCATCTCAGGCATATAATTCTTTGCATATGGAACATTGACTCCTTACAGATGACCATGACCATATAGAGGCAGGTAGATGCTTTGTGGGAAATTAAGATGATATTTCTTCAAGTACTTAGCCAAATCTGGGAGAGTGCTATCGTATATATCATAGTAATCATGGACAAAAAATGTTCATCATGTCATCAATCCACTTGCTAACCAGTCCATCAACCGTTCCAATTCTCTTGGGAGCCATTAAATCTGCACAAGAGTTGAATAATTAACTCTTAAGTAAGTTAATTTTTCATAAACTTTGTGAAGAAATTTGAAAAAAATGGCTAAGGCATTAAGGCGCACAAGTCTAATTTTGATGCGCAAGTATGGATTTTCCGCACAAGTTTTTGGCGCGCAAGTATCACCATGCAAGTACAAATACCTATACTGTAGCGCAATAGAAAAGAAACATCGGAAAATAGAGCAACTTGCGCGGTGAAGGTCACCTGCGTGGCGAGATCTCGAAGGTTTGAAATCTGGATGCTTTGTATGGAAATGGGGCCACATATTTATAGGCCAGGCTGCACCCTTGCGCGCCGATGCCTGCGTGCTCAACACTTGCACGCCACCCTCTGTGCCATCAACACTTGCGCGCCACCTTTCCTTTGGTTTTCTTCTTTTCCTCAGAGTCACATCCTCATTTCTTTCGGATCCAACTCTGAGGAGGGACTTTTGTTGACGCTCCTTTTTCATCACATTGTCTAAAAAAATGGAAAGGGAAATGACTTAGCACAAATTGATGCATCCTTTGAAGAAAACATCAAAAATCGACAAAGGCATGAACAAGGCTTCAAAAGCACATGTATCACGCAAGTTCCATCACTGTCGCGCAAGTCCACTTGCACGCCGCCTAATAGTCGCGCAAGTGACTTGTGCGGCCTAAAGGATAACCACCCGAGGTATTCTATAGTCTATAAATAGACCCTGTGGGCCCCCCATTTAGGGAGAGATTTTTTTTCTTCAGAATTCAGATTTAGAGCTCTGAATGCCCAAGTCTCTTCTTTAGGTCTTCCGAACACTTCTAAGGTAATTCTTTACCTAGAATGGAAGGTCTAAACAAGAGGAGTAAGGTCTAAGTGTTATAATTCACTAACACTTGCGTGCCTAAGGTGTTTTACCCTTAAGGTAAATGAACATACTTACGCGCCGCCCTACTTCCTCACCAAAACTTGCACGCCTCTTTTCTGTAAGTACCTCAGGATAATTCTAAAGGAATTGGTCAAGGATCGCCCAAGTATTACCATGATGGTTTACAAACGCGCAAGTACCCATGTGTCGCGCAGGTATACCTGCGTGACCAAGACTTGCGAACCCACGCAGTACTTGCACGCCTTCCAGGACTTGCGCGCCCCTACCTTTTTGGGTACCTTTCTTGCCCATTTAACCCCTCTTATGCCATTACACCTCTCCTATTCAAGATTCAGTCTTCAAGACACTCTTCAACGCCATTTATGACATGATTTATTGATTTGGATTCCTTATCTGAAAGGAAATCCATGGAACATCTCTCAAAATCTTGTGATTCACACATCTTTATGTCACTAAAGATTGAGATTTCATTCATTCAACCTCATCATTTAAGATGAGAGAACTCTTTTAACCTGGGCCTCCTTTTCAAGAGTAAGCCCCAGTCATAATTTCCAAATATGGGCATACTCCTTAGGAGTAAGCCCCAAGTCCTCATTAATTTGGGAATCCTTTTAAGGAGTAAGCCCCAATCATAATTTAAAAATATGGGCATCCTCCTTAGGAGTAATCCCCAAGTCCTCATTAATTTGTGCATCCTTTTCAGGAGTAATCCCCAATCATAATTTCCCTAAATATGGGCCTCCTTTTTTGGAGTAAGCCCCAGTCCCCTAATTTGGGCATCCTCCTTAGGAGTAAGCCCCAACCATATTTCTCTTAACCCGGGCCTCCTTTTCAGGAGTAAGCCCCAGTCTCAAATATGGGAATCCTCTTCAAGAGTAAGCCCCAAGTTCCTCATTAACCTGGGCCTCCTTTTCAGGAATAATCCCCAGTCTCAAATATTGGCATCCTTATCAGGAGTAAGACCCAGTCTCAAATATGGGCCTCCTTTTCAGGAATAATCCCCAATCATAATTCTCATTAATTTTTGGCATCCTCCTTAGGAGTAAGCCCCAAGTCCCCTTAACTGGGCTTCCTTTTCAGGAGTAAGCCCCAGTCTCAAATATGGGAATCCTCCTTAGGAGTAAGCCCCAAGTCCCTTAATTTTCCCATAACCAGTCCTAATTTACTTTTGATCTGGATCTCCTTCTCAGGAGTAAAACCCAATAATAAGTCCCCTCCTAATTTGGTCCACCTTTTTAGAAGTAAGATCCAAATTATAGTATCCAAATCTCCATAAAGTACATATACCTTTATGGACCCTGTTCTTGGATTTCTTCCCTGAAGTAAATCGTAATCTTCATATGTCTGGGCAATCATACATACATAAGCCCCACATTTTTTCTTATGATTGCATCTTTCATGGAACAATTGTCTGTTTTTTACCAATACCTCTTGTTTCTCACACCGAGCATGACTCACGTGAGCTTAGAGTGTAAAAGTAATTATGAAATCCTTCTTTGAGTCATCAATCATAAACATCATACTCCCTTACTTGAACTATGTGGGTTCTGATTCCTTTTCCAAAATAAAGGATACGTAGGCAGCCCATCTACGAGTACAATCCCAACTTTGAAATAATTCATGTCCTTCTGAATGACAATAAACTTCAAGTGCCCCACTGAGTGGCTTTAAAACTAGTATGGTCATCATAATGACTAAGAGACTTTTACGTATCAAAGGATACCATTGACTAAGAATCTCTAACAAATACAGATGATTCTCTATCAATGTAGAAACTCAAATACATATAAAAGATTCACTAAATTTCCTACATATCAATCATTGATTGTCAGATCTAAAGGTAAGCTCATTTTATAATTGGTAATGTAATAAGGATTCACGAACATAACTTAAATCTATAAATAGAGTCCTGGAGTAGACAATAATTCCCCTAAAAAAGGTGTGATGAGTCCGACCTCCCATCCTCTCGACCAATGAAAATTCCTAAGCCTCATAAGTCCACAAATAATGAGCACCTACCTTTGAAAAGTAGGTCCAAATGGATGTGGAATCATTGGATATTTCCGGTTCTACGAAAAAACCCGTTAGAAACCGATTAGAATGTTTGAACCTTCAATCAAGGAGGTCATCCCCAATTCCAGAGGGAAACGGGGACTTATGACAAAGTGTACTAGGGGACCTAGAAGAGATATAGGCTCCGGGTTTGGATATGAACCTACTAGTAATGTGGACTAGGGAAATTAGGGTTGACTTAGGTACTGGGTTTGGACCTTAGAGAGGGTTTTGACGTATCCCATTTGGATAAGAATCAAAGCCCATGCAGTTTTGTTGGTTTGAGGACCCACACCTATAGAGGCCCTCTGAGGGTTTTTCTCATAGGGAATGTGGCCCTTTTATATGGTGATAAAATTTTTAGGGATTATACTGGATAAGGGGCCCATGGGGTGAGTATGGTTGGGGATTACACCATGTAGGAGGATGACTGGTGGGTTGGATACCTGGATTTGAGGATCCTTTACTATAGAGGTCCTCTAAAGGAAGGTGAGAGGAAGACCCAAAAGTGGATTCTCTATCGATAAATGCTTTTGATCATGTGGATTTCATGATCCTAAATAGTCTCTATTCTCATATGATTCATGCTCGGTGTGTGAAACAAGAGTAAGTCAAAGGTCTATAAAACCAAACAATATCCTTCATCTACTGGTGGAAGAGGTCAGGGCTATGAGAGAAGAAGAAAGGGCATTAAAGTGAATGTATCCTCCCATTTTTGTAACCAGGATAGTAAAAGATGACTACCCATCTGGATACATCCCATAAGAAAGACCAGGGGCTAACTTCAGGAGGGATTCCCTGATCCCAGTTCTAGATAAGAGAGAATGATAAGGCATTAATCCCTATCAAAGGGAAAAGAAATTGTGATCATCCCACTCATTGTCTGAAATAGGAGGTCCTTGGTCTCAGAGATGATGATTTAAGAACATAGACCTAGAACTATTTTCTAAGATTGAGAAGTCCCTATAAATTTTCTTAGGTTTGGGTTCCTCATTACTGAAGGGATGCGTAGCTGCACACACCCCGAGGACCCTACCCGTATGGTAGAACAAGTTAGGGACACCTCTTATCGAAGAAATGTGTAAATGAATTTGAGATACACTGGTGTGTCTTTATCCATGGTTGTGAAAATATAGATGCTTCTATTTGGTCTCCCTTAGATAGGATTACCAAGGAAGTAGGCACCCTTCAATTTGTTCCATGAAGGATGTCTCAAAGGAGTATTACACAAGTAAGGCCTAGGTGAGTATTAGTGGGATCTCACAAGTAAGGCCTAGTAGAATTAGAAGTTATTCATGTATGGTAGGCTTGGGAAAGCTAGATATGACTTATGGATGATAAACAACCTAGGAAATTACTCTCGGGAAAGTCCTTGATTTAGGATCTTAGGGCTTCCTCAAGTGTCCCAGGAGGGGTCTCACGCTAGTCCCGGGATTGGGAGGGGATCTTCATGGTAGTGATTATCAATCAGGGGGGGTCTCGTGCATGTGTTTTTTACTTCACTCACTAGAGGGACTTTGATCCTAATATCCTACTTTATTCCATTTTCTCTTAAGTTTTTGAGAGCCACCTAGATGGTTTTTAGGGTCTAGATGATGTACTAGGGTGAGCATAGCTTCAAGTCTTATATGAGATTTTTTTCATGAAAATGAGGATCCCCATGGTTCTATTTATAGAAAAAAAGAGACCCTGGGAGAAGGGGGTTTCCTATATAGGTCCATGAGCATGTTCCATGTTCAAGGGTAGATTCCCCTTCTAGGCTATGTAGGTAAGGCCCGTGTGAGCCTCTTGGCCTATAGGTTGTGTGCTTGCAACTTAACCTGGGTGAGTGGGTTGGCTTCCCTTGGTCCTCTTCACTTATTTATTTCTTTAGATAATTTCCATTAATCATTTTCATACCTATGTGAAAAAAAGGAGTTTCAACAACTACCTAACCCCATATGATAAAATAATCTATCTAGTAATGGTGATTTTTTATTTTCCCCCAAAACTCAACCCATTATTTTTCATTATTTTTATTTTTTTTAATTTTTCTCAAAAAACAAAAATAAATAAAAGTATAATGAATGTAACATGATCCTATCCCAAAATACAAAATATCACCCCATACGTTTCCCTTATAATTTAATACATTCCTTCTGCCAAGAGTTCCCTCAACCATACATTTAAACTTTAGAATATTATGAAATATAAATAGAGTAGGGTATAAATGGATATAAATTTATTATAAACTAGATCACTCATAGAGAGGTCATCCATGGATTCTATGGGATAAAAAAGTATTGTGGTAAAATGTGTTCTCATGTATAAGGTATTATTAATAAAAACATCTTAATCAAATTAAATGTGATTTTTCACAGTCATAGCTTTGAATGTTCTAATGCAAGTTCTAGTAGGTGGTATGTCCCAAGATCACTCAATAAATATGATCATGATTGAAATAGAAATTATTTGGTCTATAACTCCTCTCAAGAATGGAATATATGAATTTGGAACAATATATCATGGAATTATATAGTAATAAAAAATCAATACACATAATTTTTTTTAAATTCAAAGTATGAAAATGGTTGGGAAATTTCATTTACATGAATCAAATAATTCCATTAAATCACAATTATAAATATTATCATCCTAAACTTACCTATAATCATTAAATTATTTATTTTACTCATTCAATCATATTAAATTAGAAATTAGAAATTAGAAACATGGAATCATGGGATTCATAAGAAATCCATGTCTCTTAGAACAGTCAAGTAGAGCAAGAATGCTAACTGTGGGACATGTAATTTATTTTAAATAAAAATATAGATTTAAAAATAAAAATATACGGATTTAAACATATAATTAATCTAAAATTAAACTCATCTTATTCACGAAGCTTCAATTTAGGCTGCACAAGTTTTTTTCTCATAGTTCTGTTTTGTATCATTTTCATGACTTGAATCATCTTTCATGATGTAAATTCCATTTACACAGTGTGAATTTCCCTTTCATAGTGTAAATTATGTATAATTTATTAATGTTTCCTTTTTTCATTATTCATGGACCTATAAATAAGAAAAAAAATATATGATAGTGCAGGCCTGTTCAGTTATGATTTAATAGAAATCAGAGGAAGATTAGACTAAGGAAAAAATATAGGTTTCCTCCCAGAAGTGATTTTTTTTAACATCGTTGGATAGACTAAAAAAAAAGTAAAATAAATCCTAATTCAATATCCTATACTTAATTCATATATTTTTCATAATACATTTAAATTTAATATTTAGGTAAGTAGATTTTAAATGGAATTATCACATTCAATCAATTGTAAAGGAAAGGTACAATATGGTGGGTCTTCATTGATAATTATGTTTATGGAGTTTAATCTCTTCTAATTGTTCTTATTGTAGGGACCCATAGTAATTATTTATCCTATACCCATTTACAGTGAATGGGGTTTCTTCTCCTTTTGAACTTTTCATATAAACCTTAGCCTTATGACCTTTCAAACTGCATCTCCCATAAACTTCTTCTAGAATCTGAATTTTTTTAATGTAATAGTGATGCTGATCTATTCACATGTATATTTTTTTTGAGACTTTAGCCTAAAATAATAACTAAAACTCACAATTTTTTTATTTAAATTTTCTAGGAAAAGAATTATTATAATAATAATAATAGGATTTGTTTCCATGCTTATCATAAAACTACTATAACCCTTGAATATTTGTTCTTCCTAATTAGTTCATGATCTGCCCATATTTTTATTTTTTTTTCTATCATATAGAAAACCAAACATCACTTTTATTAAGGGGTTTTGGCATCATTTTAATATTTTTCCCTCCACTTGTTTTGGAATATTTCTCTTCAGTTTTATTAGCCCATGTATCCTTATTTTTGGTTTTCACATATTCACCATTGAATAAAACAAGTCTATTTGAAAATTGATATAGGAAATAGTTACCTTGTTCATGTGAAATTTTCTCCTCATTTGTCTAAGAATATTCATCTATTAACTTTATAGTTTTAGTAAATTATTCTATGACCTTGTTTAACTCATGTTTTATAGTGATACATATGGATCCCATCTCATCTAGTTCTTCTTTCTTTACAGTCAGTTCCTTCTAGAGATCTATGATAATCATTAAATGTTTATCTGATTTTAGTTTTATTTATTGATCTCATCACTAGATCTTGATTTTGATATTTTCCCTCCTTTTCAGGATAATTGAATGAATTAGGTTCCCCAATTCCAAATATTGAGTCTCCTTCTAAAATAAATCATGACATCCTCTTCTAATAAACTATCTAAAAAATAAGATATTATTTCTTCTTTAAATATGATATCATAATTTCTAGATTTTTGGGCACTTACTTATTTCATGGTATTTTTTAAGAAAAAAAATTATCGTATGATGCTAATAATTCATTAATCATACATAAATCTTCAATTGATTCTGCACCTTCTTTTGGGGAACTTACCTATTCCTTAGGTAATGGTATGAAAAGTCTTGTTGACTCTTATGGTGAATGCATCAAACTCAATCAAGTGATGGGTGGGGCCCAAAATTATATAGCCCCTCAATGCATTGATAAGTCTCATGAGAAAAAATATATTGGGTTTTAGTGTATACCTCTTACCATAATAGGATAGTGTCTTGGAATGAGGCCTTGATATTAGGATTTTAATATATGGAATTATGCATTCGATCAGTATGAGATCTGTATTATTGACTTCCATGTTTTCATTTATTTTCATGGATACAATATGCTCCCATTTTCAATTTGGTTATGACTTCATGTTTTTTACCTATTCCTTCCATAATATTTATTCCACGATTTCATCTATTGTATTTTTCCCTTACCAATAATTTGATCTCACCCATTATTATATTTACATTTCCCTAGGTTATGATTTTTTTTACATGTGACATGTTTAAAAGGATAACACATGTGGAATAATTTGTTAAATATATTGAAGGATTATCATAAACTAAGTAATTTATTATATATATATATATTGGAAAAATTTCCATTAGTTGAGAAATACACGATCATTATTAGTTTATTATATATCATAATTCTCTAAAGCTCTAAAACTGAAAATATTCTCATGATATAGGAGATTCGATTAATCATTATTGATTTTTTAATTACTGATGGTTTTATCTAGGATTTTATATCTTGTATCAAAGTGAGTATATAAAATATGTGTTGGATTGTAATGTATATGTAGGATAGATAAATACAAGAGGGTGGGGGGGGGGGTGAACTGTATATTTAAAAACATTAATTTTTAATCTTAAAAGAAAGGTAGTTTAACAGGGTTAAACGAATCAAATTCATGAAGCCTCTTTCATATTTAATCTTTAACAGACATGGCCCTTGGGTCCGATTGTAAGAATATCATAATCACAATGGTTACGATTTATCAGATTATATAGAAAACTTATGATTCTATATTAAAATCATATAAAATCATAATGTAATATTGTATTCACATATTAATAAACCAGAGTAATAAAAATGTATTTTAATTAAAGCTATTACAGTAAACAAAGTTCTAATAGAAAGATGAATATAGAAGAATTAAATTTTTATTAAAATTTTAGTGGAAATAAAAGACTTGTAATAAAATAAGTAAAAAAAATGAATACACTTATTTTAACCTAAATAGTAGGGTATATAATAAACTAGGATAAAGTTACCTTGTTTTATACTTACTAGAAAGTTTTCTCTTTTCTTACAATGTAAAATACCTCGATATGATGATCAAATTTTCTCTGTCTGTATATCCTCAACAAACCTCAATTCTATGGATCAGATTTTATCTTGTTATCCCTACAAGCCCTCAATCACATGGATCAGATCTCTATCTTCCTAGCCTTATAAGACCTTGATCGTATTCACACAATCAGATGCACAAAAAAATTACAAAACAAATTATTAAGGGGAAAACCTGACAAGGTTTACTTAAGAAGAACTCTATCTAAATCAATACAAGAGACTAGGAATAATATATTCAAACTTTTTACACTTTAGAAAATTTGAGAGATAAATTGAATTAGCAGGTCTAAACTCTTCAAATGACCAAGTATTTATAGACACACTTCCAACGATCATCTTTATCCTCCAACAATTATATTTTCTCCAAGTTTTTTACAAGGACTTGGACACCCAAAAATTCAATGGTAATATTATAATAGAATGTATGGCATCATTTTTTTACACATTTTTAATGTAAAAAGAAATTTATTATGATAAGATATAGTTTTTATGTATTCAGATTTTAACCTTTAGTCAATCCAATGGATTTACATGTGTCATTACAATAATTTCTATGATTATCAATCTGATCTTTATTAGTTATGATATGAAGTCTGATTATAAGAATTTTTTTTTCAGTACAAAGACAAGACAAAAAGTCTTAAATCTGATTTGATAAATGTAAATCTACTCGATATTAGATCTATTCTCATTATGATAATTGTAATGAATAAATCAGATTTGTTCTCATGAATACTTTAAAACTATTACTAAGTATAAAAAACATCTTAAAAAACTTTGGTCATGAAAGATTTATTAATTAATTATTTAAGAAAGAGTTTGTGATTTTCAAAAAAAAAAGGAATGAAAAGGTCAAAAAGATACTTTTGACTCAACAATATCACCCTTTTTAGAAAGAACAAACCACAAGACTCAAATATTAAATAACCTAAAAAAATAAAGTATGTTATATTTTAGGTATATCATATTCCGAATTTATATGGTAATAATTTTCTCTCACTGAGTTTACAACTAATATAAATAGGGTAATGAATACGACTAGCTCACCCTTAGGATAAAAAATTCTTGTAAGGGTCGTATTATTTTCTTTAAAGATAATTATATATTTTACTAAAAACATCCCCCCTATAAAATTCTCCCCCTTTGTATAATTTTTTCCTTCTTTGTGATTTTCAAAAAGGATTAGGAGAGAGTCTTGTAATGCCTGAAAAGGGTTAGAGAAATAGTTATATTTAAAAAATAAACTATCTAATCATTCATAAAAATTATGAATGAATATTAAACCAATTGAAATTGGGAAAAAATTCAGATAATCATATTTAAATGAGAAGAATAGTTTATTAATTTCATTAGAGATAAAAAATTCAAACAAAATTTCAAAAATAGTTCAAAAATATTTAATCTCTCTATAGCATCAAGGATCTCTTATTGGTCTTTAACTTTTTTAGTACCTTTTTATCCCATTCCAGCTTAGCAATGAACTGTTCCTGAGTCTAATTTTTATGTTCTAGATCTTGTAACCTTTCCTATGTAGTAGAATTTGATCCCTAGACTTCTAGTAATACAACATATAATCATACCACTTAACTGATTGATTTTTTATCATAGACACTCTCTTTATTTTAAGTTCTTGTAACCTTTCCTCTTGAATCTGAATATTTTCATCTTGCATCTAAATATTTTCTTCTTGGTTTGAATGTTTTTGAGAAAAATCATTATTCAAGGTATTGAATTCCTCATTAAATTTTTTTTATTCACCTTATTTGATCTTCTAGAAACCCTCATCTTTCCATTCATCTCATTTATAGTCTTATTATGATTTTCAGTTTGGTCTTTAAAAGACTGAACAAACTTTACTCTTTCAAAAACATCCCTTGTTAATAGGTGGGAGTTTTATTTCAAATATTTCAAGTCCTTACTTATCTCTTTAAAATTATTATAAAAAATATTGAGATCATATTTGACTCTTTGAGACCACTTAGTCTATTAACTACATGATTTTCTATGAACCTAATAAAAATATTTACGGGTTTTGAACTCATCTTGGAGTTTGATCACTATTTCTGCCACTATGTTTGTTGAATCCGATTTATGATTAATTTTTTTTAAAGAGTCTAACATCGAGACTCTATATTTGAAAAATAGGGGATCGTTCCACTAATCCTTTTCAAATTCTAAAAAATAAAATATACTCTTTCTAAAGAGGTTGTTTTGTTGACTCTAATTGATCTTCTTCTTGTTCTTCAAAAATAATAATGCAGTTGGTTCTGATTTCTTCTTGAACTCTTTTTTAATTTGTATTTATTTGACACTGATTTCCCAATTCTTTTCTCATATTTATTTCCATTACAAATTTCAATAGCATCAACATCAATAAATTTACTAACTTATAATTTTTGGTTCTAATTTGTTTCATCCTTATTGGATGAAGATTCAACTATTTGAATTGATGGGAAATTTTGTTTCTATGAAATTATATATTTTATTTTTGATTTCCCAAGGAATAAAATTATTTTGATGAAGCATTTGAAGTGCTTAGTGAAAAATTATTAGATAGAAGATCTTCTTTATCAATATTTCTACTTTAATTACCTTAACATTTATTCTCATTATTCTCATCATCATCATATTCACATCCTTTCTATTTTTCTACTTCATACTATTCTATTTCTTTTTACACATAATATTTTTCAACACCTTCTTATATTCCATTTTTAAATTAATTATGGATTTATTATGTTGATCTTATATCACATTTCCCAAATATAACTAATTATTTACCCACTACAATAGCCTTTACCTTGTCTATGACAGTAGGAACATTGTCATGGATAATATATGTTTCTTGAAAAGACAATATGGCATCCAGATTTGGAATAAAAACATTTTCAAAAGTTTCCTCTACTACTTTCACCAATTAATCAACAAAAATAGCACCTTGATGTTTCTTCTTATACTTCTTCTCTTTTTATTCATTTTTTTGAATTTTAGCTCCTTGTATTTTTACAGATAAAGCTTTAGCTAAGTTGAGTCTGAATTACGGATCACCTTATTTTCCCTCTGCTATTTTCTTTCTCCACTCTACATCAACATCATCTAATATTTTTCTTGTTTATTTTCTTTTGGATGAAGAGATTCATACTTTCACATTTTCTCAAATTTATTTGTTTTATTTGATTTTGAAGAAGGTTTTTCTTTCGATTATGAAAGATTATTATTATATAAAAACATATTTTATTTATTATAAAAGACATACTTTATCCATTTCATTGTATTATCACTGATAAAAGTCATCTTTTCTCTAAGAGAATAATTTTTTTTTCTATGTTGAAGTGCTTCATACTTTATTCAATCATCTTACTTATCAAGGTTAGAAACATTATAATATGAGATTTGATTTTATGTTATTTGATGTTCTTGACTTTAAAAAGAAAAAAACCTTCCAAGTTGATCTTTCTCATGTTATCTAGGTAATCAAAAATAAAAATATCAAATACCATAAAAGTATTTATGCCTCCCTTTATCGTAATAAGAAACCCTTGTATCTAAAGGGATATAACTATATAATCAGTAATGAGATGTTTAACATTTATTTATTCATCCTATGAAACATTTCTAATAAAATAATTTTTAGATATTTCTTTATTAAATGAACCCTTGGAATCAGGTAGTTTGTGTGAAGGGAAAAAAGAATCTAATTCTACTGAAATACCTAGGAAGCCTACAACTGCCCTATATTTCATCTTGTAAGTTTTATCATAGATTCAAAAAGAAAAAAATCTATTTTCCACCTTATTCAAAAAAAATTATGGATTCATAATAATCACTTACTAAATCCATGTAAAATAAATAATAATTTGGAGTTTATTGTTCAACACATAAAATTTACAACCTTGTAAATCTATTATCCTCCTTAGTGATGAATCATACTTTTCATAGAAAACTTTCACTACTAACCTTTCCCAAAAAACATATCACTTGTTGTAATCCTTCATAGGTTCTGTTTTATTGGGACTTGAAACTGAATATTGGGATATAAAGAAAGAAATTAGACTGGGAAACTTAAACTTGGAAGCACCTCGAGGCTGAAATATTGAAACAACTGATGTGGGAAAATTTACGGGTCCCATTTATATAAGAAATTTTGAGTGAAGATAGATCTAACAAAAAATATTTGATATATGTGATTCTATTCAACTGATCTAACAGTTGAGAAAATTATCTGAAGAATTATTTTTTAAATAATATAAACTTATTAGGATTTATAACACATTTTATCTTATTTGCTGAATATGATTAAAAAGGAAATTTATAATAACAGACAAGGATAAAACTAATAATAATGAAATAATGTTAAGGTACAAAATAAATAAGAATACTATTCGGAGTGGAATCATAGGTATTATAATTTATTCTTCGAGTTTTATAAAATGACAGATTATGATAGTTTTAGAAACAATTCAAGATTTATTTAAAAAATGGAAAATTTGAAAAGAAAATTTGAAAAGAAAAATTTTAAAATTTGATTTGAAGTAAACTTGACTCTGGATTTTTTTCATAATTCCTGAGTCCCAAAAAATATGGGTCTAAAAATTTATTCTTAAAAACATTATAAGGAATTATGTGTCTAGAAGACCCATTGTGGTAAAAATTTAGGAAAACTAAAATTTTAAAAAAAATTAAAAGTTTTGTAAAAGAACTATCATATGTACTCCCATTATTAAAAAGAGTAATTTAATGTAAGAATATTTTTTAAAAAATAATTATATATGAATTATCACTTTACAATTAACATTCCAAGATTCTATTTAATGTATTTAAATCTATTAGAAGGTAATGGTTTTGTAAAAATATTATCAAGTTTTCTTGCGTTATGATGAATTGTAAAATGCTATCTCATCTTTGTGTGTGATCTCTAAGAAAGAGATTCCTAATATCTATGTGTTTTTCATGAGAGTGATGTATAGGGTTTTTAATTAAATAACTGTTACTAATATTATCACATAATATTTGATTTTTAGTAAAACTCATGCCATAATCAGTGAGTGTGTTTTACATCCACAACACTTGAGTACAACAACATCCAACCACTACATGTTAATATTCAATAGTGGAAAGTTATATTGAGTTTTGTTTATTACAATACCAAGAAACTAACAAATCTCTTATGAAATGAAATGTTTCCTATGTACTTTTACTATCCATTCTACAACCACCAAAGTCAGCATCTGAAAAAAATTAATTCAAAATCATTTCTAGAAGAAAGAAAATTCCTAAATCCATAGTTTAATTTAGATAATGAAACATTTTTTTTCTTCTTCTTTTAAATGTGATTATTTTGAATTATATTGATACCTTTCACATAAGTATCCATAAAAAATTAATTCTATTCGACTAGTAGTTAAGTATAGTAAAATTCCTATCATGCCTCCAAAAATTGTCCGATCAACTGGTTTCCCAGCTTCATCGAGGACAAGTATTTTTTAGTGAACAATGGGTGTAATAATACTTTTAGTATTATCCTATCCAAACATTTTAAGAATATATTTTATATACTTATGGTGAGATATATAAGTACCTTCTTGTTTTTGAGAAATTTGAAAACCAAAAACAATGTTAACTCACCCATCATACTCATTTCAAACTCATATTTCATAAGATTCACAAAGGAATCTGTTAAATATTGGTGAGTTGATCCAAATATAATTTCATCAACATAGATTTTTACAATAATAATATTTTATAAATTTTTTTATAAAAATATCTGGATCAACCATTCCTTTAACATAATTATTTTATAATAATAATCATGTTAATCTACTATAACAGCCTCTATTGGCTTGTTTAAGTAAGTCTAATGATTTGGAAAGTTTATAAAAATATTCAGGATATTTTTATCCTCAAAACCATAAGTTTTTTCAAACAAAAACTTTCTCTTGTACATAATTATAAGGAAATCACACTTCACATCCATTTTAAAAAGTTCAAAATTGAAGAATGTTGCAATGAATAGTAGAATACGAATAGATTTAAGTCTAGATACTAGAGAACATGTTTATTTATAATCTATTCCATCTTGTTATTATCAACTTTAGAAAAAAGTATTTATTTATTTATAATTATTATTCCATTTTCATCACATTTATTTCTACAGACCCATTTTACTCCAATTGTTGAAGTTTTTTTAGGTATTTAAACCAAGGTCCAAACTTTATTTCTTTCGAATTCATTTAAATCATATTGTATATCCTCAATCCAATATTCATCACCTAAATCCTCATCAGGATTTTTAGGTTCAAATTGAGAAATAAAAGAAAGATGTTCTACTTCATTTCTTAAGGAACTTCTAGTCCTAACTGGTTGATTCACATCACCAATGATACTATCACTAGGATGATTCTTAAGAAACAACTAACTTGGGTTTTGTAAAGTCTATTAATCAATATAAGGTTGAAAGTATTATTGAGTAAATACTTCAAAAAAAACTTCTTGATTATTTTCTTTATTAGAATAATCTTCCAACAAAGATCGAGGATCAGTTTTGGAAAACACATCCGTGAATGTTGGGTGGGTTTGTTTAAAAAAAAGAATGAGTTTCATCAAATTTAACATGTGATGTTTCCTCATTAGTACAATATTTTTTATTAAAAACTCTATATACATTAGAAGTAGTTGAATGACCTAGAAATATAAATTCATCGAATTTGGGTGTGAATTTATGTAATTTATCTTTCATATTCAATATTAATACTTTGCATCCAAATACTTTGAAGTAATAAAATTTTGGTTTTCGGCCTATCCACAACTCATAAGGAGTTTCATTAATAAAATGTCAAATTAAAACTTAATTTATACTATAACATGTAGTACTAATTGATTCATCCCAAAAAATTATAGCAAATGATTAATCACTAAATATGGTTCTTGTTATTTATTAAATAATATGATTTCTTCTTTAAACAATACCATCTTGATGAGGAGTTCTAAGAGATGAAAAATTATGTGTAATGTATTTTTTACTATAAAAAATTTCAAAATCATAATTTAAAAATTCTCCTCCATGACAACTATAAATAGTTATCTAGGGAAGGTTTTTCTCATTTTTATCTTTGGAAACAAAAGTTTTGAAATAATAAATGATTTCAGATTTATTTTCTAGAAAATAGACCCATGTGTATCTAGTGAAATCATCAACTAG
Organism: Viscum album; assembly: GCA_963277665.1. Lineage (NCBI taxonomy): Eukaryota > Viridiplantae > Streptophyta > Magnoliopsida > Santalales > Viscaceae > Viscum > Viscum album. The sequence continues at coordinate 224,425,823 of OY728159.1, forward strand.
AAAAAATACATAGTACTTACCCTCAATACATCTAGTTTGTGCAGGAATGAATAAATCCAAATGCACTAACTGTAAAGAATTAGTAGTTGAGACTTCACTAGTAGATTTAAAACTAGACTTTTGTTGCTTACCATATTGATAGGGGTCACAAACTTTTGAAGAATAAAATCTAAGATCTAGTAAATCCTTAAAAAGTATTTTCTTAGTCATCTCATATAAGTTTCTAAGGTTTCAGTGTATTAACCTTCTATGCCATAACAAAGAATGGTCTTCCATTTCACTAAGGAAAGGTAAGTCTTAGCTCCTAAGGTATTCTAAATTTAGTAAGTATACATTCTCATGCTGATGGACAGAAATAATGAATTCATCCTTGGAATTATGTACTACACATTTATCATTCCTAAAATTCATAAGGTAACCTTCATCACATAATTGAATTATGTTTATAAGGTTTTTATTAATACCTTTAACAAATAAAACATTTGAAATTAACGCTTTTCTGAGATGAACAATATTAGCTATACGGATAATATATGTTTGAGCATTATCCAAGAAAGTAAAATTTCCACCTTTAATCTTGATAATATTTTCAAAGACATATTTATGTCCAATCATATGTCTAGAACACCCACTATCCATATACCAAGTATTCTTGTTGTTGGTACTTTTTTGTATCCTAAAAAAACAATTAGACTTTCAGAACCCAAACCTTCTTGGGTTCATAAATGTTAGAAAAAAAAAATAGAAATCCATATTTATTTTGAAAAATGATATTTTTGGAACCCTAAGGATTGAATTTTATTTAAATAACAATTCTTTTCCCAATGACCTTCACTTTGACATTTAGTACAAAAAGGAAACTTTTAGGAACAAATAAATTATTACTAAAAATAGGTTTTTTATTAGTATATGCCATTACTAAGATAATACCACGTGGAAGGATTTTTTTTATACATCTTATCAAAACCTTCCTTACCAATAGTAAAGTTTGATAAAAGTTTATTCAGTGAAGAAATTTCAGAATTTAGTTTTACAACTAAATTCTTATCCACATTTATATTAATTTTGGAATTGAGTTTCTTAAAAGTGGTTTTCAAACTATCCTTTTTAGAAAATAAATTTTCTAAATATTTGGAAATAGTAAATTTTTTAGAAATATCCTTATAACAATTTTAGAATGATCTGATACTTCTTTTTTTTAAACATTTATCCTTGAATTTTCTTTATCATGTTTTTTTAAAACATTGAAATTTTCATTTTCAAGGAGTTTTGAAAAATGAGAAACTTCTTATAAGAAGGAAATGTATTACTATCAATAGCTGAGGAGGATTATTCATCCTAAGATATAAAATTATTCTATTCAGGGTACTTTTCATTTAAATGCATATTATTTAAGGAATCAGCTGTGTGTAACTTTTCCATAAAACAATGATTTATAATAGGTACTCTAGAAAGATACCAATATTCCTATAATCTGGACTTTCATTATTTGAGGAATTTTCTAAAGAATAACCTCCACTAACACTCCAAGTGTAGGCATCATTAATAAATTTCCTTCTTTTTGACTTATAGAACTTATTCTAATTCCTATTAGAATTCTTATCCTTCTTATCTTTTCTTTTTAACTTGGGATAGTCATGTCAAATATGTACATATATTTTACATTCATAATAAGTAACTTCAGAATATTTATTTTCATTCCTATCATTTTTACATTTCTTATAACTATATTGAAAATCCTTTTTACCAACCATATTGTTCATCCTTCAAGAAATATTAGCTAATTCATCCACAGATTGTTTAGAATCACTTGAATTGGATTGAATAACAACCATTTTCTTTCTGGAAGACTTAACAACATTTTCAGGTGTTGGAGCTTTGGTAAGAACTATAGTATTGAAAGAAACTCCACAATTCCTTTTCTTTTCTTTTTCAGCATCACTTTTTAACCTTCCCTCAAATTGTAAGAGAGTTCCAAATAAGTCATCAAGAATGATAATTTTTATCTTCCTTGATTAATAAAAAACTATTCTCTTAGATTACCATTCATTGGGAATGATGTCAATTATATTCTCTATAAGAATTTCACCATATAGTACTTTATCTCCCATAGATTATAAAATGTTTAAAATTTTTATAAACCTTTGATGTATATTTAAAATAGGTTCACCAGGTATAAATTCAAAAGCTTGATAGTCAGCTCTAAGCATTGTTCTTCTAGTTTCAAAAACTTTTGAAGACCCAAAATGAGTAACCTCTAAATTCTTACAAATACTATTAGATACTTCACAAGAAAAAATCTAGCTATATATGTTTCGAGTCATGGAACATAGTAATGTATTTCTTACCTTGTAATTCAACTGATATTCAAGCATTTATTGATTAGTAAAAGTTCTGAATTCCTTGTAATCTCTAGTAAGTATTACATAATTGTAAACTCCAATGTTCATCATAAAATTCTTTATTATATCCCTCCAACATTCATAATTAGCACCATAAAAAAATGGTGGTCTAGTGGGATTGAGATTTCCAATGGATCCAGCATCTAGTCTTGCCATCTTTTAGAATAGATAAAAAAATATTTTCCACAAAATGAGTGATTAAAATAAAAGTTTATAAACAAAAAGTTTATAACTAAATTTGAATTACTTGTAATAGTAGAGAAAATAAAAACGCACAATAAGAATAATTTAAATAAATTAGAGAGTATTACTACCATATGTAGTATTACCTGCTATGATACTAATTTTTGGATAGTAATGTATATTTAGGATGAATAAATACGAGAATGGGGAGATTGTAGATTTAAAAACTTTCATTTTTAATCTTAAAATAAAATTATTTTAACAGGTTTAAACACATCATATTCACAAAGCCACTTTCTTATTTAAAATTTAACAGAATTGTCCCTTGGGTCTGATTGTAAGACATCACAATGTTTATGATTTATCAGAGTATATATAAAACTTATGATTCTATCTTACAAGCATATAGAATTGTAAAGTAATATCATATTAACATATGAATGAATCGGAGTAATAAAAATGTATCGTAATTAAATTTATTACGGTAAATAATGTTCAAATAGAAAGATGAATATAAAATAATTCAATTTCAATTACAATTATAGCAGAAATAAAAAAATTGTAATAAAACAAGTAAAACAAATAAATACATTTATTTTAACCCAAAGAGCAGGGTATACAATAACCTTGGATAAAAGGTCCCTTATTTCATACTTAAAAGAAAGTATGTCTTTACCTTACCAGGTAAAAGTTCTCTATATGATGATCAGTTTTTCTCTATCTGCCTATCCTCAGCAGACCTTGATCTGTTGGATCAGATTATATCTTGCTATCCCCACAATCCCTCGATCAAGAAGATCAGATCTCTATATTCCTAGACTTATAAACCCTCAATCATATTTACACATTTAAATGAATAAATAAATTACAAAACAAATTCTTAAGAAGACAACCTGAAAATGTTTCCTTAATAAGGAATCTCTCTAAAGCAATACAAGATACTAGGAACAAGCTGTTCACAATTTGTACACTTTAGAAAATTTGAGAGTGAAATCGAATCAACAGCTCTAAAATCTTCAAATGACTGAGTATTTATAGTCACACTTCCAACAGTCATCTTAATCCTCCAACATTCATATTTTCTACAAGTTTTTTACAAGGACTTGGACACTTGGAACTTCAATGGTCATATTATAACAAAATGTCTAATATAGTTTTGTTTTACACATTTTTAGTGTATAAGGAATTTTATTATGATAGGATATAGTTTTTTCGTATTCAAATTTTATCCTTTAGTCTATCCAATGGATTTACATGTGTCATTATGATAATTTCTATGAGTGTCATTCTTATGTTTATAAATTTTGATATGAAGTATTATTATTAGAACTTTTATCAATACGAAGACAAGATAGAAAGTCTTAAATCCAATTTGATAAATATGAATCCGATCAATATTAGATCTATGCTCATTATGATGATTGTAATGAATAAAGTAGGGTTGTTCTCATGAATAATTTAAAACTATTACTAAGTATAAAAAACATCTTAAAACACTTTGGTCATGAAAGAGTTAGTAATTAAGTATTTAAGAAATAGTTTGTGATTTTCAAAACAAAAGGAATGGAAAATTCAAAAATATACTTTTGACTCAACAATATGTGTTTAAGGAATCAGATTTGAGTGTGTGGGTTCAAGGCATCAAAATTACTATGATTTTTTATTCTCAAAATTATATTTTAAATGCATAAATATTTCATGTCTTATTGGATATTGTAGGCTACAATATAGATTTTCTATTGAAAATGGATATTGTAATCCAAGTGATGAAATACGATTTAAAAAATAATTTTGTGGCATACCTTATGATATAAGATATCTCAAGACATGATATGTTCACACCATATAATATGGGACATCATAGAGAGCAGTTTAGTGTAATTTCATTGGTTTCAACATATCGTAGTGTAAGATATGGCTAGTTGTAGCTGACGATAACATTGTTTACATTCCAGAAACAAAGTATCATATCACCACTATGATATAAAATATATATCATAAACTATGATAAATAATTGAATTAATATTTATCATAGTATTCTACCCACTAATATTTAAAAACAAAATAGGATAATTCTAGACCCCAAATTAAGATATGCATTATATCATTAAATATGGTATATAAGAATTTTTTAAAATTTCAAATATGAATTGAAATATATGATTTAAAATTTTTATATAAATTATAGAAAAATATATTTTGGGATATTTATCTAACTTGTAAAGAGTTTATAAATTATTAATTATAAAATTTTTATAATTGATTATTTAGAATTTTAGAAAATTATAATATATAAATATTCATAATATTAAATTTTAATATTAAATAACATTTCAATTCATATAGAATGATTTATAATTTGAATATAAAGTGTTTAAATAGGAATTATAAGTGAAATTTATAAAATGTTTATAAATTTCAAAATAAGGGAAAATATAAAAGGTTTTATATTGAATTATGAATTGTTTATAGTTATATAATTTAGAATGTTCAAATTATAATTCCTTATTTGAGATTTTTTTTAAATAATATCGAAAATATATTTGATAATTTTTATGATCAAGGTTTAAATAATATTAAATATGTGATGTTTTCAATGTTTACCTAATTTATAAATAGTTTGTATATATAATTTTTATATTTGAGATATCATATGATTAAGTAAAAATTCTATATAAAGGTAAAATATGATGAAGTTTATATTAGAAATAAATAGAAATCATTTATATTTTTTAATTATGTAGTGTTAATAATACATTGGAAAATTATAGTGTGTTAATTTCTTTATTTATGAATTTTTCATAAATTGGTTACCTCATATTTAAATATATGAATTTTTCATTTATTTATTTTATCCCCTTGTTTATTTTTCATAGATATAATTATTATATTATGAATTGTTTTATAATTTATTTTAAATAGTTAAACTTCTTCTATATATTTTTCATAAATACATATAATGAGTTATATGCTGTGTTTGATAATTGGTTTAGTTTATTTCTACCTCAACTCTAGATTTTTCACGAGTTTTCTAAATAGTTATACGACAATATGATTTGATCATATTTATTTGGTGTGAGGAATAGATATTTCAAACTAAATAATTAAAAGAATATTACCTAAAAATGGAATACATGAAAAAATATGGAAAGATTAAATATACGTTAATTATACTAAGTGAAATATTTCATTAAAAGTAGACACTTCTCAGACCTTGATCATCCTACCATGTAGGCCATACCAAAGTTGGGTGCCCCGATATTATCTTTTTTAAGGAAAAAAACTAATGAGGTGACCCTAATCATTAGGTGAATCATTCTTGGATTTTTTTATAGGTTATAATTTGATGGGAAACCCTAACAGTTATGATACCATAGAAATAGAGATGAGTTTATCAATATGATAGAACAAGAAAGGAGTTTCTTGTACATCCATCCAAGAGTCATATGTTATATGATTGAAATTATTTTCTAACATATACAATCATGAATCATTTTCATGTTTAACCGAATTAAGTTATGATGGTATATAAATATTTGACCACTAATAGATATGATGTAAATTTTTAAGGGGATATCATTTCAGTGGGATCATATTTAATAAAATTAATTATTAAATGAATGAAAAAATGGATACTCATATGATAAAAGATTATTTTATAGATAAATGGAATCATCATCATTAAACATTACTTTGAGATCAAAATTTGATAAGTAAAATCTTAATGGAAGTGATTTCATAGATTTTTGTATGAATATAAGAATAATTCTTAATAAAAAAGAAAAAATTCTATGTAATAGAACAACACCTGATGGTGTAAACAAATATTGTAGTTTTTCAAATAGTGTATCTAGATCCTTATGGAATGCATAAATTACTTCAATTAAGTTTTCAAAGGCATTATATACAGCGTGATCAAAGGAACTTTAGTCTCTACTCACATTCTCAATATGGTCAAATAATCAAATGACTTAGAGAGACTGGAGGATTCCTTTAAGGCTTGTTCTACCTATGGATTTCATTATGCAATCCTCATTGGAAATGTTTTAACAATGTGAAGGATTACAATAAAACATTTACCCTATTTTTAAAAGTGTCAAGGATAAATGGGCATGAAATGTGATGTATGGGATCTAGTGTTATGCTGATAGCATTAATGGGTAAAATATTATTCTAGAAAAGAAGAATGGATTTTTCCAACAGTCAGCCTTGGTCATTGAAACCTAAAGAAAGAATCATGAATGAGGGGAAATGTTTCAACATAATGGAATTATTGATGATACTAGGAGTTTTGGAAACTACATGGAAAATATATATCAATTATCAGTGTTATTGAAATAAATTCTTCAATTTTTATGGTTATGTGATACAAAATATATATTGGATATACAATTAAAATAAGGGTATGTCAGTTCTAATATGTATCCAAGTTGTATTCTATGATATTAATGAGATGAATATCATAGCCTATGATATTCCAGTATTGTAAAGAATATAATTCTTTGTATTTCCTTTGTCATATCATATGAATGGATTATGATATGGGAAGATCATACATGAATTTGGTCACCTTCTCCCACATGGTTTCTTTAGTTATGGTTCATTAAGAATGATCTATTAATATATTTGAATACTAATTACATCCATTTAAATGTTCAATGAATGATATCACTCTAATAGAAAGAAATGATCAGCTACTATATGATGGTAGCTTCTGCTTGAATCATTCTTCATTAAATGAATAATATCTATAAAAGTGGATAGAATCCCTCCTATTGGTGTAAAAATGATACATGCAATCCAATCCATAACTCTCATTTAATTGAAACAACATTAATATTTATAATAATGTGCTAACAACACTTTGGTAGGTTTGGGTTCCTCTCATTACAAGTAGGGATCCAAGTTTGGTGTACTACTTGTTAAGGTGAGATTATTATTTTTCTATAATGATCTATATCAATCCAAAAAGATTCAATATTGAGGTATTTTCATTACAGGTACACTATTTTTAAGTTCTTAATTTTCTACATGTTGATATATTTTATATAGACTAGGAATGTTCATGGGATTCATCCACTTCTTGTTTATTATATGAACTCCCTAAATCTCACTAGTGGTATCTGAGCCTTGTTCTTAAATAGATCAACATGTGATTATTATATTTTTGAATGAAATTATTTTTCCTAAACTATTTTAATCCATATAATTAAATACTAAAAAAATAATTTCTTCTGTTTGGTTATCCATAGCATATGATAGATTTATACCATAAGGTATGATATACAAGAAAATAATTGATTTTAACTATGATATATAATAGGACATGTGTAACAACCCAACCCGAGTTCTATACAATGGGGTCTCAATCCAGTTGTTCACATTCCCTGAAGCGTGCATCCATGTACGCTAGAGGGTGTTGACTAGTAGAGAGATTCTGATAAGTCAATCATGGGGAGACTATGCCCTATTTTATCATAGTAAAGTACCGGTAGAATCAAATAAGAATAAACAAGTGCGGACGCATATAAATCACCAAAAAAATTTCAATGTCACCAGATATTCAAAATAGGAAAACTATACTCAACTAAAAGGGAAAACATGCTGTAACAATTCAAGTACCAAGTGTCTATAATGAAACTAAAATTAAAGACACAAAGACTCCATAACGGGTCCCGAACCACATTTGGTTCTCTCACCCATGATCCATTCGCAAACAAAAACCTATCCCAGTGTCTGTCCCTTATCCTATCCTGCAATAACAAAGTCCGCTCGGATGCCGATCAGAAATCCTGAGTAGGGTGTGAGTATGACTTAGTAGTCCACTAGCAACAGTGTCTAAAACAAGTCAATTCAAATGACAGTGTATACAATTCTATAAAGAAACAAGTACAATTCATAATTAAATAGTTATCACATTATATTTTATTCTTTGTTTAAATTAATTAAACACAGGTTTGACTCATGTCTCTCATTCATTTCATAATTCATTATTGTCATTCATTTGGTTTTGAACGCCATGTCAAACACCCCAAATATCATTCGGTGTAGGTCGTCATGCCTAACACCACAAATATCATCTGGTGTAGATCACCACATCTACCACCCCAGATCCCATATGGTGTTGATTTCCATGTATACTATAACACCCCAAGCTTCCATGGTACGCTTCTCTTTGAATAATACAGTAGCGTGTGTTGTACGCAACTTCGAGTTCTAACACACACCACAACCAATCAAACTAGCCATTATGAATAGTAATACCAAATTTTTGAAATTTTATAAATTTTATCTTTAAAAATGGACTTCATTTTTGGATTATGAATATCAAAATTAGCTTAGGGGAAATTTTTGGTACTTTTCTGATAACTTTCATATTTTGATGAATAGTGACAATTACTAAAATTTAATTAAAAACAACTTTTTTAATCAAAATAATTAATAGTGATAAATTATGAATTTGAGTGGGTTTAAAGTATATTTATAATATATTTTTACCATTTAATCCAATGTTGGTCATTGGACATAATTTCAAATTTAAATCGGACATAAAAAAGTGTCAATCTTTTGATAGTTATTGTTTCTTAAAAACACGCTTTTTTGTTTTGACAGCGAGAATTAATTTTAAATTAATTTCTTCCACTTCTGTGTTTTGAATTTGAAAAAATGGATTCCATATTTATAATCATGATGCCCAAATTTTGTAAATTGGTAACTCTTATTTTTAGACATTTTGAATAATTAATTCGGTAAATATTTTATTTACCATGGTTAAAGCGTAAATCCGGTAAATAAGGGTAAACAAATAATATTATAATAATATTAAATTACCCTAAAACATTTCATAACACTATTTATTGATACATGTCCGACAATGAACATCTTTGGGTTGATTTTGGGACCCAATAGAGCCACTTGTAAGTGATAATGACAATTTATATTAATTAAGTTAAAGTAATTACAAAAATGACATAAGCATATATCTTTTAGAAAAACAATTTTTACATAGGGTTATATATGTTATATTTTCGACTATAAATATTTATTAGAAAGATAAATATATTTAATACATAATGGTATTTTATTTATAATTTTTATACATTTAATAATTAAATTTATTTATGACACAATGATGATGCTGTATTTTCTTTATTAATGAAAGAATCAAATAATTGGTATTATAAATGTTATAATAAATATAATTTGAAAATTTGGATGCCATACACGAATTTTATTGGTTAATATGACATGTTAGGATTGATTAAATTAATTTGGTTTGAATTAATAATGTTTTTAAGACTTTAACAAAAATCAATTGTTAAATAGTGTCAAAATTGACATAAAGGAGTTTTTAAAACAAATTTTATATTATAAATTAATATAATATTCCTAAAAATATAAGGTTAGGCTAAAGGAATTATATAATTATAGGTGTATCATTAATGGACCAATTTGGGGTCTCTTGGAAGTATATAGTAAGTTTATTAACTATATAATATAAAAATACAAAGAGACTTGGTAAATGTCAAACTGTTTAACTAAGAGTTAAATATAAATGATAAGGTTAATATAGTGACCCAAACCTATCTAAAAACTATTTGTTGAGTGTTTTTCGACCAATAACCACCTTATATTTTAAATAATCTATTTTGGAGCCATTAGAAACCAAATATGAATTTATTATAAAATAATACTTTAAGTTTTTCCTAAAGAGCCCCTCCTCCCCCTTATAAAAGGACACCACTTCTAACCAATTCTTCATACCTTCAAAGCATTTTGGTTCTGCAAAACCCTGACAAAATATCCTATAAACATACCTCAATTCATCATAAAGGCCTTACTTTAGTCATAAATCCAACTTAAGGATCCCTTTTGATCAAATCAAAAGGAAGAACCTGAAGAAGAGGTAATAATTTCACCACCCTCTTTCAAGTTACTTTCTTCTTACACTTCTTCTTTATTTGTTATTTCCATTATAAAATAATAACTACAGTATCTTCTATATATTATGATGTTATTAAAAATATGGTACAACCATATTCAGTATTCTATCCATCCTTTGAATGACATGTCACCATACGTGCGTACGTACGACCTACCGTCTCCACGTCGTGGTGTAATTGTTATTCAATACATTATTATTTAGATGGGTATGATAATGATGTGTAATTGATGTAAATAATAAATATAACATGATAATGATTCTGTATATATTATATAACATCCAATTATATATTATTTTAATATCAAAAGAATGATATTGTCGCTCGTGCGTACGTACGGACTACCGTCTCCACGACGCGATGAGATTCATTTCCACATTCACCATTCATCAACGATTATAAAAATATATATTACTAATATGTTTGTAATATATTACATAATAATTCTACTGGAGATATATATATATATATATATATATATATATACTTACATATGTTTTATTCACTTAGTTCTGTTCAATACGTTATGAAAACGGAAACAGAGTTTATGCGTACATACGGACTACCGTCTCCATAAACGGTGTTTTAAATTTCATATATATGTCTATATAAATCATGTTTATATTCTAGAAGTATTTAAATCATGATCTAAGTGATACAATCAAGAGTAACAAGTTAAAACACGTACGATAAAGAAAGCGATTATTACCCGAAATGTTAATTTAACATGGAAATTATTATTAAAGGGGTAGTATAAAGTCATAAATGAATAATGTATGATATCATAAATATTAATATGGTTCTGGTATAATTTAATAACATACTACGGTATTCATACAGGAGGTTAAATGTACCCTCAACTAAAGAAAAGTGCAAGGTAAGGGGTTTTCATCTCACTCCTTATTCCCGTGAGAATCATGCCATATTTCCACTATTACCTTTTGTGTGGTGTATGTACTGACCATAATTATATTCTTTGTGTAATACACTTTAATTTATGTGTATTTACATATTTATTGTATGATACCTCTTTCATGGGGTGTATGTTTCGTAAGTTACCAAATTGGTAAGGGTTAATTTCACAATCTCTTTTTATCCGAGGTTACTTTTACATAAGTATCTACTGGGACATATTTATTATCCATGTCCATGTTTCATAAAAGAGTTTTCAAAGGGATTCTTTTTAAGGTACTTTTTACTAAAACATCATTTTAAATGTTTTAAATATTTACTCTTCTAAATCATTTTCATTAATGTCCATGTTTTCAAAATAGTTTTTAAGGATTTATTTATATGGACATGAATGTTTTAAAAATGTTAATTCCTTTAAAAAGTTTCAAAGTGGTATGGGACACTTTGATTCAAAAATGTATTTAAATGTCTTCCTTTAAAAATTGTGTAACTTCTAAATGTTTTCATGTAAAAGAGATATTTCTCTCAAAGATTTTTACAAAAAAATTTCATCTATGTCAACTTCCTTTGATGGATTTTAAGCTTATTTGAAGTTGATTTATTATGATACAAAACTTCCATATTTTATTGAGGGTTTTGTGATATGTTTGACTGTGGATGTGTTATTTTTATACCATTCATGGGTTATGGATAAAGTATCAACATTTTGTATGATATTTTTAATACAAATGTTAATGTTATGTTTAAACCTTTTCATATGAGGAATGCATTGGACTTAGTAAGTGACGGGTGGAGCCCGCTATAGCTCCTAGATGCATCGGTAGGTATCATGAGACAAACTAGTATCTTGGTACATGGCCTTGACAAAATCTTATTTGTAGTCTTGGCACAAGGCCTTGACTATGTGGTTATGATAGTCTGGAATTATGCATTCCATCATTATGAAAGTGGTTGGTGATATTGCATGTGATTATTCGACTAGTAGAATATCCATGTGAATAAGTATATGGAATTACTTAATTATATTTTTTCCATATTATAATGAAGTTCAAGTTTAAAAGGATTTTGTTTTAGTTATACATAGCCTTAAATATTTATGCATATTTATGAAAGTTTCCGCTGTATTGTTATCCTTACTGAGAATTTGAGATCACCACTTTCTATGTTTTATTTTTCCCAGGATTCCAAGAAGTGTATTGTGATTGATATGTAGGGTTAATCCAAGGGAATAATGGTGCTCATAAAGGATTATTTATGATTTTTTGTATGTTATAAAGTGTAATGTAACATTCATGTATGTAATCTATTTTCCAAGACTGCTAAACCGATCGGTCCTTCGGGACTTGATTCCTTGTAATCATGCCAATGTATTAAAATAATGCACCGACTCTAGGTAACTGGGGTTGGGGAGTTACATATACCACCTCGCATAATAAGTTCTTGGATAACTATTGGGGTAGAACACCATGTATAAGCCCCAACTTCTCCATTGATCTAGAACACCATGTATAGAACCCATATACTCAATCATTTACATCAATTATAAATTCATAAATAATTATTGACATAAATACCTTACTAATACAATAATTAGTTAAATATATAAAAACCTATTAGTTAACCCGTGTTTAACTATGTGTACAACCCATTAATTAATTAATCAATTAATTAATCAATCAACATTAATCTAATTCCATATTTAATTCTCCAAAATTAATTATCCAAATCAAATATCAACTTATCATAATTAATTCCATAATTAATTATCTTAATGAAACAACATGGTACATAATTAATCCATCATTAATTATCTCACATAGCCAATCCTTATCTCATAATTAATTCCCCTCGATTAATTATCTCAAACACAACCAAATTCAGTATCTCAATTACAATATCTCGAACCATAAAAAATTTTCCCAAATCAAACAACTATTTGGATAACCCCTTTGTATCATGGTTCAATCAACTATTTAATCACTAAGGTGTCAACAAGTCAATTTCACATTCCTAATTACTCCAATTTAGGAAATCAATTATTAAGGGATGCTAGAAAATCAATAATCTCACATACACATATCAAATACAAAACTATGGGAGTTTGATTTAGACCACATACCTTGGTTTATTGATGGATGTTTGCCCAGTGGAAATCCCCAAAATTCGAGTGGCACAATAATTTCAATTGAAATCTGGATCTAAAACCCCAAACCCAAAATTAAGATCAAAGGCATCAAGATCATGAAAATATAGATCTAGATACACAATCCTAGATCTATATATCAATACATAGATTTAGATCCATGGAAATAGTGTATATATTCCATGAAAAGATCAAAGAAAGATAGAGGAAATAACATAAGATGCATCAGGATGAAATCCACTTACCAGGAAGAGAGAGGATCTTCAATCCGGGCTTTGAATATTGAAGGATGGTGTTTTAATCACCTTGTAATCCCTTCAGAAAGCTCTGGGATTTCCTTGAATTCATCAACCATGATACTAGGTTGAAATATAAGGGTTTGGGGGGTTTATGTGATTTAAAAACTAATTTTTGTAGAAAAATGTTCCACATGCATGGTTTCACCTAGAAGGGGCGTACGGATAAAGAAACCATGTGAAACCCATATGGACCTCACTATCCAGGTTCACATGGTTCACACAGTTACCTGGGTTTACGCACATAGTTTTTCAAACCATGCACAAAACATGAAAAACCCTCTTTCTATATATGTTTCTTAAATCTTCACCCAAATGCACCTCAAACCACAATTCAAAAGAAAAGGTACTTCAAAACAACAAAACGTACCTGAAAAACATGCCCGAGATGACTCCAAAAAGGATGGGATCTTACAATATCCCCACCTTATAATAGCTTATACTCGAGCTACACTCCCAAACTTCACTACGATTTCAAGACAAAAATATTGGGCCATTGATCCCTCATGTCTACTTCCCATTCCCAAGTTTCATATTGAACACGTCCATGTTTCCAAAACACATGAACTGTCGATAGAGTCTTTCCCTGCAACATTTTCTCACTGTGATCCAGCACATGTATCGAATGTTACTCAAATGAAACATCAATCTCAAGGTCAACCTACTCCACATAGATCACATGAGAAGGTCTAGGGTGATACCGTTATATTTGTGAAACATTAAATACTTAATGGATAGTGCTTTATTTTTTTGGAAGAGGCAATCAGTACACCACCGGCATGATTCAATCCACAACTTCAAATGGTCCCACAAACATGGGTGCCAACTTGACTTGCCTATGTAACCTACAGTGACCCAACCTGGGAAACTCCTAAAGGAAAACATGATCACCCTATGTAAACTCTAGGGGTCATCTCCGCCAATCATCATATGAATTCTTCCTACTATGATCCAGAGACATACATTTTTGAATCAACTGCACCTGCTCTGATGTCTCCTATACGAGACTTAGTCCCAATAACTCTGACTCTCCCACCTTTATCTAGTATAGTGGTGATCTACATGGCCTTCCATAAAGTGACTCATATGGAGCCATCTATATAGTTTTCTAATAACTATTGTTATTGGAGAACTCCACTAAAGCCAAGTGCTTCTCCTAAGAACCACTGAAATCAAGTACACATGTCCGCAACATATCCTCTAGCACCTATATGGTATGCCCCAACTGCCCATCTGTCTATGGGTGGAAAGCTGTACTCAACAAAAACTGTGTGCCAATAAATTTCTGAAATCCCTAACAAAAGCATGAAGTAAAGCATGAATCATGATTTGAAACTATAGTTTGTGGAACCACATGCAAATTAAATATCTCTCAAATGTACAGTTCCCCCAATTGTTCCACTATGAATATTTATCTAACGGGAAATAAATGTTTTACCTTTGTCAGTATATACACAATGAACCAAACCACATCATTCTTCCTAAGAATCTTTGTAAGAACTACCACAAAATATATGGTCATGTCATACCACTTCCATTCCGAAATAGGAAACAACTACAGTAAACCTCCAGGTCGTTTGTGCTCAGCCTTCACCTGCCGATAAGTGAAAAATCTTATCACAAAACTTGCTATCTCCTTTTTCATTCCTAGACACCAAAACTATCATTGTAGGTCACAATATATTTTTTTCACCCCAGGATGTACTTACCAATTTGAGTCATGAAATTCTAGCATGAGTTCCTCTCACATACTCGTAGGCACAATAATCCATTTTTTCACATAGATGAACTCATCATCATCTATCAACTAGTCTGAAGGTGTATCCCCACCTTCAATGTTTTCCATCAAGGATAAGCACTCTAGATCTTCATAATGCCCATTCCAGATCCATCTCAAGAGTGTATACTCCACTGATATTGAAATTAGAGTCATTTTATCCTAACTCTCCTAAACCACCAAATGAATTTTAGTGATAAAAGTCATCATCTTCAACTCTACACTTGACTCATGTACCAATTGAGTCCAAGTTTTCCTACTCAATTCATCAGCCACACTATTCCCCTTTCTAGGTATATATGCTAGGTAAAAATCAAAGTACTGCATATACTCTAGCCATCTTTGCTACTGAAGATTCAAGTCATGCTGTGAAATGATATACTTCAAGATTTTGTGATTTTTAAAAACTATAAACTTTTCACCCAAGAGATAGTGTCACCAAAACATAAGAGCATAAACCAATGGTTCCAACTCAAGTTCATGCGTGGGGTAATTCCATTCATGTGGCCTCAACTGCCGGGATCCATATGCAACAACTTGATCCCCCTACATCAACACAACTCTGATTCCTATCCTAGAAGCGTCACAATACACCATGTAATCCTCACCCAACTCAGGTAGGATCAATATTGGTGTCGATGTCAAGTGCTTATTCAATTCCTATAAAGTATTCTCGCGTGATTCCATCCATTCAAACTTTATCCCTTTATTTATTAGACCCGAAAGTGGTTCTTCCAATTGGGAAAAGTCCTAGATGAACCACCTGTAATATCCCGCTAATCCCAAACATCTTCAGATATCTAAAACATTCTTGGGATGATCCCAAGAAACCACTAATTTAACTTTCTTTGGGTCCATTTCCAGACCTTTTCTGAGATTATATACCCTAAAAAGTGTACCTAATCAATACAACATTGACAGTTAGATGGTTTGGTGCATAATTGATGATCTATTAGTGTACTCAGGATGATGTCAAGATGTTGGGAATGATCGTCATGAGTCTTGGAGTACACCAAGATGTCATCCATGAACACTACCACAAATTGATCTAGGTATAAATGAAATATCCTGTTCATCAAGGCCATAAAAACCACTGGATCATTTTTCAACCCAAACAGAATTACACAAAACTCATAAAGTCCATACTAGATTCTAAAAGTATTCCTTGCTATATCATATGTACGAACTATCACCTGTTGATACCCTAATCTCATATCGATCTTTAAGAACACACAAGCTCCCTTAAGCTGGTCAAAAGAATCATCGATATACAGAAGTGGATACTGGTTCTTTAAAGTCATCTTATTCAAATTTTGGTAATTGAAACACAAACATAAACCCCCATAAACCTTCTTTTCAAAAAAAGGGTGATCCCCAAGGTGATGTACTTGGATGGATAAACCCTTTATCCTCCAGCTCCTCTAACCGATTCTTGAGCTATTAAATCTCAATTGGTGCCATTATGTAAGGTTGAATAGATACTGGATCATCCCCCAGCATGAGCTCAATAGTGAATTCCACATCTCTCTTTGGTGGAAACCCTGATAAGCCTTTAGGAAATACATCTTAGAACTATTCTATAACTGGTGGAAGGACATTTTGATTACCTCCCCAATCATCCGACAAAAGACTAGAAATTTAGGTTGTAAGATCTCATAGTTGCTGATTAATTGGCCTAGATCGGCTTGCCTAGATATCCCACTCTCCACAATAAACATACTGATCACCCGTAGGAGACATAAATGTCACTCTCCTATGGTAACAATTGACGTGGGATCATTATGTGACAAACATATCCATACCCATAATCAGGTCCAAGCCCATCATATCAAGGACATAAAGATCCCAAATAAAATGATACACTATGATCTCTAGTGAACATCACTTGCATAAATAGATATCTATAGATCAATTTCCCAATAGTGTATCAATATTCATTACTCTGTTCACATAATCTACATCCAAGATCAATCTATTAACAATATTTTCATATATAAAGGAATGAGAGGCACCAATATCAAACAAGGAACTAGCTAAAGTAGAAGATACTAGAATAGTACCTCTCACTATCAATGGACCATCCTCTCTCTCCACAAGTGTAGGTTGTACTGTATGTAACTATCCCACCCCTCTTCCCTGTGATGTTGTCTGACTCCCCTGAGTAGCACCACTCTGCTGATACAACCACTCTTTTCCTGAAGCACCACATCCACTACCTCTACTGATCCTACCAGAAGAAATCTAGCTACCATACCTATATGGTGTAGAAGACCCCCTTCCCACATTCTGACTTTGCATAGATACTCTGTCAGCACCAGTATGTCACTACAACCTGTAGAACCTCAATTGTTTCCCCATATTGCCACAAAATTGGCACACCACTAGTGGTCAAAGGAAATGTTTACAATAGTGTCCCGTCCTACCACACTAGTGAAAAAACACGCAAGTAATATCCTATAAAACTATTCCTCCTTATTTTCCATCTTCCTTTCAAATTTCCTGACTAAGGTTCTTGTAACGGGGCTTCCTGATCTCAGAAGGTGCACTCCCTGGTTGTCCAACGATAACTACCTATCTAGTACTAGAATCCTTCTTCAGGTTCCCCTCTAAAATGAGAGTCTGATTCCCCAATTTTGAGAACTTTTTCAGTCTAAATATATTCACCTAAGACTTAATTTCTCATCTATGTCCATCCTAAAATCATTTTTCCGAAGTAGCCTCATTTGCTGCCAACACCAGAGCAAAGAACTGTAAATCTGTAAAATGTTTGACATAATACATTATGGACATGATTCCTTGGGTTGGATGCATAAAATCTGAATCCTTCTCTTGTCTCAATGTATCAGATATAAGTTATCTAAGAACTTATCTAGAAATTCCTTCCATAACATATCATTAGTCTATACAGATCATACAACGATTTTCTAAACCACATAGAATATAAGCAACCAACTTGACCCTCCTCTCAGCTAGGGTCTCAAAATGGTTAAGTATCATCTCTATAGATTCAATCCAAAATTGATCTCCCTCATGTCCACCCCCTCCAGTAAATGTCAGAGGGTACTACAGCTGAAACTCTCTTATCAACTCAAACATGATTTTCAGAACCCACCCTGGGTCTCTCTCCATGAAGTGAATGAAACAAGAAAATTTCTCTCCGAAATTCTCCCCTTCCTCATTAACTGGCACTAACGGTGCCTCAAGTTCTCTATCTGAAAGTTAATTTTGATCCTTACCCCTCGGTCCTCCCATCAATAAGCATCGTGGATGCATAATCTCTACAATTCCAAACACACGTCTTAGGTCTCATAAAAAACCTTATACAATTATGTAAGAGGAAAAAGATACACAAAAAGTCTCAATATGTCCTACCCTCATATCTCTCCACGCATTCAACACCGAGGTGATATCACTACCCTTAACCATTCTACACTTAGGTCTTGGTTAGTAAGGGTAAAAAAATTCTCATTAACAAGTTTCTCGTTTAGACACCCAATTTATTCTCAATTTTCATAATTTTTAAATATTTCTTAATTCATGTTAGGCATCATTTTCGTTTCAATCACATAATAAGGAAATTAGTTCAAGTTCAAAAACTTACCCATATCCATTTTTCCTATGAGTTACAAATGATGCATGTCACAACAAACCCGAGTTCTAAGAATGATGCATACAGACTCAACTATTGTGTCTCTTTAGGCTATGAATCAATACTCAACAATTCTAAAAAACAATTATCACATCACACCACAAGTGCATCACCCCAGGTTAAATAATATCCAACTATAATAAGAAACATCAATCACAATAATCCCACCATGAGTACCCAGATTTTCCCCCATACATGGGTTTTCAACTCCCATGCATGAGCTAATTACCAAACCCAGAATCTTACTAGTCTCATGTCTACCTTTCCCAAATAAGTAAGACAAAAGAAGAAGAAATAAAGAAAACTCCTCTGATACCACTTTGTAACATCCCAACCTGGGTTCCCTGTAATGGGGCTCTGAGCTGGTCGGTCACATGCCCTCAATCACACCTCCCCATATTCTAGAGGGTTCTGAATAGTAGTGAGGGTCTGGTAATTCATTCGCGGGGACACTATATCCTATTTTATGAGAGAAAAGTACCCACATAAGCAAACAAAAATAAACAAGTGAGAAAGCATATAAATCACCAAAACAATACCAATGTCACAAGAGGGTCAAAATAGGAAATACCATACTCAACTGAAAGGGAAAACATGTTGTAAAAATGAAAGTTCCAAGTTTCTACAATTCAACTAAAAGTAAATACACAACGACTCCATAGTGGGTCCCAAACCATGTACGGTTCCCTCACATATGATCCATTCCCAAATAGAAACCTATCCTAGGGACTTTTCCTTATCGTGTCCTGCAACAGAAAATTTTTCTCAGGTTCTAATCAAGTGTCTTGAGTAGGTTGTCAGTACGACTAAGTAGGAAACCACCAATGGTGTCTAAAAAAGTCTAGTCAAAAGACACTGTGTTCAATTCTGTAAATCAAAAAGTACAACGAATAATTAAATATTTATCAAATTTTCATTTATTATTTGTTTAAACACATTAAACTCAGGTTTGATTCATGTCTCTCATTCATTTAATAATTTATTATTTTCATTCATTTGGTGTTGAACACCATGTCAAACAACCCAAATATCATTCGGTGTAAATCACGATGCCTAACACCCCAAATCTCATCTGGTGTAGATCACCACGTCTACCACCCCAAATCCCATCTGGTGTAGATCGCCATATCTATAGCCTCACATCACAAGCGCTTGGATAATTATTGGGGTAGAATTCCATGTCTAAGCCCCAACTTCTCTATTGGTCTAGAAAGCCATGTCTAGAACCCACATTCTCAATCATTTATATAAATTATCAATTCATAAAGAATTATTCACATCAATACCTTACTAATCTAAGTATTAGTTAAATACTTCAAAAACAATTAGTTCTACCATGTTTAACTAAGTGCACAACCCATTAATTAATTCATCAATTAATTAATCTGTCAACATTAATCTCATTCCATAATTAATTATCCAAATAAATTTCAAATTATCATAATTAATTCCAAAATTAATTATCTTAATGAAATAACAAGGCACATAATTAATCCACCATTAATTATCTCACATAGAAAATCCTTATCTCATAATAAATTCCCCCGATTATTTATCTTGAACCCAACCAAATTCAATATTTCAATTACAATATCTTAACTCATAAACAATTTCCCTAAATCAAACATCTATTTGGACATCCCATTAGCCTCATGGTTCAATCATATATTTAATCACTAAGGTGTCAACAAGTCAATTTCACATTCCTAATTACTCTAATTTAGGAAATCAATTATTAAGGGAATCTATAAAATCAATAATATCACATACACATATCAAATCCAAGACTAGGTTAGTTTAATTTAGACCACCTACCATGGTTTGTTGACAGATGTTTGCCCAGCAGAAATCTCCAAAATCTGAGAGGCACTATGATGTCGATCGAAATCCAGATCTAAATCCTTAAACCCAAAATTAAGATCAAAGGCATCTTGTAAATATAGATCTAGATCCAAAATCCTAGATATAAATCTCAACACATATGTTTATATCCATGGAAACATTTGGTATCTTCCATGAAACAATCAAAGAAATATAGAGGAAATAACGGAAGATGCATCGTGATGAAATCCACTTACGGGGAAGAGAGAAGATCTTCAATCCTAGCTTTCAATCTTGAATAACGGTGTTCAAATCACCTTGGAACCCCTCTAGAAAGCTTTAGGATCACCTAGAATTTTTCAAGCCTGAGCCTAGGTTAAAATAGAGGGGGTTTGGGGGTTAGGGCGATCTAAAAACTAATTTTCATAGAAAACTGTTCTCCAAGCATGGTTTCACCTAGGGATGCACATTTAAGGAAACCATGTGTAAACTGTGCAAAAATCATTATCCAGGTTCGCACGGTTCACACGGTTACCTGAGTTTGGGCGCATGGTTTTTCAAATTGTGCACATCCCTCTTTCTATAGATTTTTCTTAAAATTTCACCAAACGCATCTCAAAACACAATTCCAAAGAAAAGTTACTTAAAAAAAACAAAAAGTACCTGAAAAATTCACCCGAGATGACTCCATAAAAGTCCAAGATCTTATAACATGAGACATCATAAAGTATGACATAATCACTATTTTTAGTAAAACATAGCATCTTCATATAATTACAATATTGGTTATATCATTAAATATGATAGGATCTTTACTATATCACTGATTGTAAGTGATGATAACAATCATAACATTCGAATGGAATTTATATAATATAATAAAATTGATATGCATTGTTTTTATCTTGTATCGATCGATCGATCAAAAATTTATTTTTTATTATATAATATGGACAAATTTCCATTTGACAAGAGTGTCCTCACACGGGTCTAAAATAATGCAACCCAAGAGCACCCCCCTTCACAAAATTATTACATTCTTGAGGCAATGATCCCAAACTTGAAAACATAATCAACAAATCCTCTGTACTACTCCCTCGAGAAAGCACATTCATAATAAAGTTGGCCTCCCTATGCACATACCGAACCAAGCAACAATGTCCTAGATTCAAGGAAAAACTGTGAACAAGATAAGTTAGGTGCCAAGGAGGATCCACTTGACCGTTTACAGCTCATAAAATAGTTTCAGAATCTAACTCCACCTTTGAACACATAAACACTAAGGCCTTGCAAAGCATGATACCTGTGTGAATTTCCTTCAAATCCACACCCAGCAAACTCCACAGACCAAAAAAACTACTAAAGGAGAACATCATTGAACCATACACATCCCATAGTAATCCTCCCCCCACATTTTACCATTCATAAATTAGCCATCCACGTTCAGATTATATCCTTGTAGTGGTGGTCTCCATCTAATACAGTTTCCCTATAACATAGTCATTTCAGGTGTCTTATTGAGTAACCTGCATATGATATGAGACAACATTCCACATTTTACTAAGGAACCCATCTCGTGAACCAGCCCCTTTATTATAACATGAATAAAGGCAACCAAATGTCACACCTCTATCCTCACTCAGCCTCCTATAATGTCTAGAAAATAGAGATAACAATAATTCCATGCCTCTTGTATTCCATTTGTTGGTTTCCTACTCCCAGAAACTAGTTAACGATAAATTCCTGTATGGAAGATCATGATGGATTGTAATAGCCCCAGTTTCCCATGATAGACCATAAACTGTTGGCCCATTCTCCTTGGATAGAAAGATGAAAGGTCGACTCCGTCTGCGGGTATTTACAGCAATAACAGCGTGAGGCCAAAGATATACCCTTATTCTGAACATTATCTCACGTAGAAAGTGCATGGTGTCATTCCCTCCATACCAAGAAATTCATTTTTGGGAACCTATTTACACCATAACCAAGCATCCCATTTATCACGTTATCCTCCATGACTAAGGAGAATCCTATACTCCTTCCCGTTGAAAAGACTTTAAGCCGCACCGGTAAAAAAAACCTGGTCATCCTCCTCATTAAACACTATCTCCCTGAAGGTGTCCATCTTCTCCTTGCTTAGAATAAAATCTAGAAGTATGGGAAATAATGAATCCTATTTAACCATCATATCTAGCATAGGACAGAATGGAAAAAATAGCTTCTCACCAACCCAATTATCACTCCATAAATTGATCTCACCTCTCCCCACCACCCAACAAGAGAAGTCCTGGAGAATTTCTAGATGATATAGCATAGTTTTTACCAGGCTGGATAGTTTCTGTTTGTCCCACTCTTCCCAATGTTGTTTGTATTTATTTATGAGGACTTTTCCCTACAATGATTCACCAACAATAAAATCCCATTCCAAACGAGCCTCCCTGAGACCAACTCCTCCCTCCTATATTGGGTTTTTCAGTGGAATCCATGAATCCCAATGAGCTCTAACCGTGTAATTGGAATCCCATAGGAAGCCATTCATAGTTTTCTACATAAATGAAATAACACCTTTGGGTGGAGCTATAATGGACATTACATGCATTGGAATTGATGATAGAACACTGTTGATCAATCAAACATGGACACCGAAGGAAATAAATCTTCTCTTCCAACTTAGAATCCTCCCTAGCATTCTGTTGATGAGCTCCTCAAAGAGTAACTTTTTAACACGCCCAATAGAAATAGGTGCCCCAGGATACATTATTGGAAACTGATTCCGCTGGATTCCCAGGATGTCCTGGATGTCCCGAGTTCTTATTCTAGAACATTTATTTGAAATGAAGACACTACACTTCCTCACATTAACATGTTGTCCACTCAGTCAACCATAGGCTTCCATAATTCCTATAAGATTCAAAATAGAAGATCTCCTACCATTCAAAAAAATTATAATATCATCAGCAAACATGATATGTGAGAGGTATCCACCAAAGGATTTTGAGTGATAAGGGAGAATCCTCCTTTCCTCCATGCCTCTATGTAAACTCTGTGAGAGGGCCTCCTGTGAAATGACAAACATTATGGGAGATAAAGGGTCCCATACCTCACTCCTCGCATGATTTTGAAAAAACCAAATCCATTACCCAAAATAGATATGGTAATCCATGGTGATGAATAACAATGAAATCATAGGTCACACACCCATTCATTAAATCCCATTTTTCTCATGACCTGGATAATAAAACTCTAAATCATTTTGTCATATTCTTTGTCTATATCCACTTGAATGATGATGTTGGACCCAACCACTCTTTTATTAACATTTTCCTCCATCTCTTTGAAAGTTCCAATCACCCCCTGTATGCCTCTACCCTTAATAAAACTATGTTGTTCTTGATAAATCATTTTCAGGATCATATTGTTGAGTCTCCTAGAAATCAGGCTTGCCAAAATCTTGTAAAAGACGTTACATAAAAAAATGGGTCTAACATGATCAATAGATGAAGGGTCTTTTATTTTCAGAAACAAAACCACTCTAGAGGAACAAGTGATACTGTTAATGGACCATCCCCTAAAAAAATCTCGAATAACCTCATTCACATGTATCCCCACAAAATCCCACACCGCCACAAAGAAACTCCCTAGAAAACCATCCGGACCAGGTGCACTGTCCAAGGACATGTTGTGGACTATGTCCCAAACCTCATCACCTACTGGAATAGTCATGAGGATGCTGTTATCCTCCACTCCAAGTATGCTAGGAATGGATCCCATGAATGAATCATGCTCATCCACTGCAACACCATTCACCAGATTCCCTTGAGCACCACCTGTAAGTAGCATCTAAAAGTGTTTCAACACCAACTCTCCAGCTACATTTACATTAGAGGTGTAGGATCCATCCTTGAGTAATTTTCATATTCTACTACTCCTTTAAACATGCATGGAAGAAATTAGTATTGAGATCACCCTCTTTAAGCCATTTGACCCTAGAACAGAGCTTATAGCCTATTTCAATCTTGAGTAACCTCTCAGCCAAGTAGGCACGTTTATCACATAGAAAGAGGAAGCTACTCTCATCCCATCTCCACTGAAGTTATTCCTCCAAATTACCAATTTATAACTAGAGAGAAACCACAAAATTATCTGCCATTGGATTACTAGAAATCCAGAGAGAAATATCTTCCTTAAGTGGCTTAAACCTCCCAATAAGCCCCACCCAAGCCCTCCCATCAATATCATGTTCCCAGGAGTTCCTTATCATTTGTAAAAAAACCCTCCAAATTGTTCTAGTTAGATGAATACATTACATACTTCAAATTCTAACCCCCTCGTTTGACTCAACCATTAGCGGGGAATGATTCGAAAAAGCACGGGATAAGTGCGAGACAGATGAAAGAGTAATGGTATATAATCCATGGATGTTGGAAAGGCATCTATCCAGACGGCTCCATATGTGCCTAATCACTTTGATATTATTGCACTAGATATATTTACACCCATTGAAGCCCAGATCCAAAAGTCCCTTCCTTGACATGAAGTTCCTGAAGTTAAGCATACCACTGATAGAATTATTCGATACACCTCTCTTTTCCAAAACATCATCAATCGTATTGAAGTCTCCACCAATGAACAGGGTAAGCCCACTAGATCTACAGTCTCCAGATACTCCCATAGTTCCCTTCTTTCCTTCATGTCATTACTAGCATAAATGAAAGAAAAACATATTTCAGTACATTTGAACCCAATCCTCACCATTATACATTTGTTCATTGCCTATATTAATTCCACCTATATAATCCATTTACAAAACAACTAGATGTGTATATTTGTGGGATGATTATGAAAGCAATTCCCGAAAACCATCTTCTTCGCAAAATAACTTATTTTACTGATATATTGTTTAGGTTCAAAAATCACAGATAAAAAACACCACATCTCTGAGACTCAGACGCCAAGAATTCACATTTTGAATGTACTCTCATACCCCACACATTCCATATAATCAAAGAAACCAACAACATATAATGTTTTTGGCCTTCCGAACCTTGTTACTTAGACTCAGAACAAATATCATTTTGCAGCACTCATCCTTGGACATCAACCGAGTAACTAGTCTAGAAGATTATTCCGAAAAGGATCATTTCTTAGGAAAAAGTATCTTCTTCTTCAATGGGATATCCTCCTCATATAGTAAGGAGATCATATTCCTCACAGGAGAATGAAGATACATTGGCTTCACCTCCTCCTGATGCAATCCATCCAACACCAACCATGCAGGTGATCTATGAGAAGCAATGATTTCCTTTTCCACCCCTCTGGTAAATCCCACCTTGAAGGTTTAGTGTTGTTATCTCTAGATAAACCCATCTTGGCCAAAAGGGATGATTGAAAAATTTCAGAATGAAGAGGAGAGGGGATCAAAGAACCTAGAGAAGATTTCGATAATCCCCTGGTTATGTTCGCAACCACACAAACAAGGAAGAGACCCTTTCTTTCAGAGAAAACGGTAGCGAATGTCGATATATTAAGTTCCATTACACCCACTTATGTGAACACCGTCAACTATCCAATTGGTTGTAACAGTAAAAAATTGGAAAAAAAATTCCTCTGACAAAAAGATTCCCCCTAGGTCCCCTCCTCCGTACTACAAGACTTTTCTGCCACAAAATCGACAGGATTCGAAAATTCAAAAAACTCCACTGGATCATTTACTTTTGCCACCCCCTCCGAGGGAGATGACAGAGTATCCCGTTATGATAATTCCGCACTGATGACTCCCAAAATGGTTGTCTTGACACGAGATCCAACCTCATCCCCAACCTAAGAAGACTCTAGAAGAGCTCTATGTCCATTCAAGGACTGGTGATTTTGTTGCCTTGCCTTCCCCTTTCTATAGATATCCATGGAATGCCCTTGGAATCCACAAACTGAGCAAAATCTGGGTGGGGCCTGGAACACCAACTGCTGCCACCATTGAAAAACCTCAGGTGATTTAATGAGTAAACATGTAGGAAATTTCCCTAAAAGGTTCATCTCAACACAAATTCGGGGATTATCAACGTCCATTAGCACATCTGTGCTCGAATCAGAACAAAGAAAGATCCCCAAAGAGTCACCCACCACCGCCAATCTTGAGGGGTTGTGTAAAGGAAGTGTAAGACCTGGACTTTTGATCCAAAACACATCCATGGAGGATTCTATACCATAGTGACACTCCCAAGAACAATGTGAGAGTGTAAACTGGCGGGAACCACAACACCTCTCCTCCCATGCCCACACCCACATGAAATATTCTTTATTGAAGAGGTGAATGAAAAATGCAAACCAAGAATGTCTCATAACAACCACTAGATGATGCGAACCCTAGAAGTCCACAAAAGACCCGAACACCTCTAGCGAGGGTTTCACCAGACCAAATTGAGCCACCAAGGTGAGATTATGAAACTCTACGGCCTCCTGGATCTCCTTTTCTGAACCCTTAACGACTAGAGCTCCATCCAAAAATTCAATTTTTCTGTGTTCCATCTGAATCGGAGGAATATTGTGCAACCCATACGCACCTACCGAGGAACCCCCCACTACAACCTTCTTGAAAGACTTCTCCATCAACTATTTATTTATGTTTTATAAAATTCTTATAAATTATAAGTTTTAGTATTTTAAAATTGTATTTTTCATACCTAAATTAAATATGAAAATTTTATATTTATATCACATATTTTTGAAATTAAATAAAGAATTTATTTATTTTTTAATTATTTCAAAATATTCATGTTTATATAATGTTTATAAAATTTGAATATTGTGTATACTTAATATATGTGATAAATTTATTCTAGTTCATTGTTAAACATTGTATTACATGCTAGGTGTGATTTTGTAAGATTTATTTTTCATTTATCTTAACCTCAGATTGTAATAAAAGTTATTATCTTGAATTTAGTTGGCGAATATAGTTTTTTCATATTAGGTTTTGGAGTCATTATGAGTTGGATTATGTCTTGAGTAAATTCTCATTGGGGAGAGGGTCATGGGGTTGGACTTCCCACTGGCTTGGAGGATTATATTTATTCTATAAAGGTGGGGGTTAGCTATCTATTTCTTTAGGATTAATCATGTGGAGTGGGTCAATCTAATGTAATTATATAACTTTACATGAAGAGTTTATATACCTTATGCATGAGATGCATTTGGATATGTGTGAATATGTTTCAATTCAATTTTTTTGTGTGTAACACAAAATATTAGGTTGGGTAAATAATTACACATTAATGTTGTGTGAAGAAATTAATTTTTTGGATGTTATAGGAATTCCAAAAAAAATCATAAGAAACATGCATACCAAAAGGAATAAAACACGAGATAATAAAGAGTGCATGAGATAGAATAATTATATATTTAATATGCATATGATTCCTATTAAATTTTTGATACTTTTAAAATAAAACCACTTAAAAATACTTAGAGTAATATTCCTTCAAAAGTAAACATGAGTTAAGACCTCAATCATCCAACTATGTCATTTCATAGCAAAGCAGGGAACCCATGGATTATATTACATAAGGAATGGAGGGCATGGTTAATCCTAAGGGGTAGGTAAACAGATCCCATTATGATATTTGGGTGACACATAATTAAGAAACACTATGGGTTATGATACAAGAGGAATATAGTTGAGTATTATTCATATGATTGATATGGACAAAATATTTCCCACTCAACTATCCAATAATAAAAAAAGTTTTGATTGGCATGATTTCATACCTAAATAACTAAAATAATGATATTTATTCCACATTAATGTCATTTCTTAGTGAAATATAGGTCTTGTATAACGGAAAATATATTATGTACGAGGTCATTATTTTTTGTGGGAGTACTTTCATTAAAATACCTTGATGAAAAGATATAAAACATGATACTCACCCATAGATGTGTATTTTTTATAGATTATGGATTACATTATGATAATAATTTTTAGATCCCTTATAGTTATGACCTATAAAATAGTTCTATATTGGTATCTAATGTTTAGAAGTGTTCTCAAAGACAAGAAACATATGAATATGAATTTTAATGTTATAAATGTTAATTTCCCTGACTTTGATTCAGGTTTATTGGATATAGTGTGTTCATCACACATTTTTTTTCTGATAAAAATAGACATGAAAATGAGATGAATTTAAAAATGGGAAAAATAGATCTTTGGGTTAGTAATGGATTAAGAATTTCTGCATTAAAATTCAACACTCACGACCTTTCATTACCAAGTGGATTTATACTAGAATTGGAGAACTATTATTATGTTTCCACCATAAACACTTAATAATTCCATATTTTTTATTTTTTAAATAATATATATAATTTACTAGGTTGATAGGGACACCTTACATGACCCGGTGGCCAATAATACATGACCCAAAGTCCCATTATCACAAAGTCCTTACACATTTGAGAAAATTTATATTGACCAAATCTAAATATATATTTATTTTACATCATTAATATAACATCTATACTTGTAATCCCCTTAATTGGGCCTCGAGTCAATGGGTCACATGGCCTAAAGAGAGCCTCTCCATATGCTAGAGGACACCGACTAACATCGATAGTCTAAGGTGGGAAAGTGGGAAGACTATACCCTCATATCAGAGTGGAATAACAATTACGATAAATAAACAAAAAACAACAGAAAAATAATATAACATATAGAATATTAGAAATAGATAAAATAAATAAGCAAAAAAATTATAAACATATAAGCTACTATAACAATAATCAAAATATTATAGGGTGAGTCATATATATAGATTTCATGTCATGCAGATATACAAAAAGGGGAACAGGGGATAGACATAAACCACATGTAGTAAAAAATACAAAAAGGGAAAAAGACTACTCAAATAAAATCACGAGCATATGCTTGGTCCTCTATTCCCATGTTCCAGGCTATAAGTAAAATGGATCAAGCATCTATAACAATACAGTTTCCCTTATCCATACTTGCCGACATAAGTCCTACTCAGCTACCAAAGGCAGGATGAGTAGGGTGTGAGATTAAATTAGCAGGACACCACCAACGGTGTATAGAAATAATCCATATTGTGTACATATCATATTTTTGTGTAGTTATAACAAATAATAAACAAATCTAAATAATAAATACTAACTGACTTAGGTTCCTTCATGACACCTTAATGGCTATACTTGTAAGATCATAAAATTTATAGAGGTGCGTTCTTGTCTAAATTTTGGTTTGAATCTCCTAAAGTTGGATAATTAAATTTTAAATTTGTGCATGAGAAGGATCAAGGGTGTCCTAGGAGTTCATGACATGAAATAAATGGAAAAATTTCCATCCAATGCATGTTGTATGATTGATGCATGGTTGGAGTAAACCATGGAAGTGGGGAGGCCAAACCGTGCAGATTGGGACAAAGTAATTCCACACAATTGGTGAATTTTTTTTAAATTGTGTGGACTAACCATGCAACCATGTGACATGGACTCCTCTTAGACAAAGGCAAGCATATGGTTGGTGCATGGTTTGGTAAACTATGCAACCAAACTATACGCCCCATTAAAAAGTGAGAAATTACCATTCCCCCCCTCATGATTTTAAGCGTTTCACTTGATTTTATTCCCCATTATTCCTATTTCAACCCTAGTGAAGAACCTAAACCCCCAAATCTTCCCAAGGGTCAATATCTTTATTTTTTAAGATGTTTAGAGTTCTGTTGGTTGCAAATCAACGCTCCCCTTTCTTCTCTTTTCCAGGTCGGGGATTGTGGATTTGTTATTTTTATTATAAATCCCTAAAAACCTATTTCCCCAATAGATCTTAGGTTCAGACTTGAAAGGGTGGTTAAATCCGATTCTAAGGCTGAGGTTAAGCATGTGTTCATATTTAGATTCAAGGTAGGTGGTATACAATTTATATTCCATAGTCTTGAAGTTGATTTGTGCATGTGTGGTTGTGTTATCTCTTCACCCTTATTGTGTAATTTTTTACTTTAGTGATAATTAGTAAAATGTTTGGTTAAATGATAAATTTTACCCCCATGATCCTCATGTGATGCATTAAGATTTACTAGACTGATTTAGGGATACCCATGGGGTGCGTTAACATTACCGAACATGGAAAATTTGTAATGTTAATCATAGAATTGACTAGTGACAAAGTAGAGATCATGATGAACATATTGTTATGTTAGTTGAGATGAAAAGGGAATATTTATTTTTGTGTCCTGACCTTGATAATGTCTTAAGGGATAGTTTTTCCTATTACGAAATGGGTTATATGGAATAATGTGATTATACTAAATAACTTATGAATTAGACTTGAAAGGCATAAGTGGGTTAATGTATATGAAATGATAAACATGTTAGAGAGGGTAAATTATTTTAAATTTATGAGTGTGTTAAATGGATTAATGTGTGTGAATTGATGAATATGTTAAATGGGCCAAGGTATAGAAATTTTTTATTATTCTTAATAAGGTAAGGCATGAGAAAGGAAAATGGGTCAAATGGGATATGCAATGTAAATGGTAATCATGCTAATGGGTTCAAGATTTTTGTTAATTCACATGTTGAATAGTTATGAAATGTGAATGTTATATGTGTTGATTTTGTATGGTTTGTGGTATGTTTATGTGGAAAATGGATAAATAATCATATGTATATGGATTGGTAGTTATTGCGTATTGGACTTGAGGATCTACGTCCATGGGCCGGGTTAGACTGAGGCTCTAAACTTCACCCCTATAATGCATGGGTTAGGGAAGGGTACTGAGGATCTAAAACCCCAACGATTGTATTTGATGAGACTACCTAGATCGATGCTCCATGTTAACTAATAGAGTGAATGATGAAAATGGTTAATGTAATTATTGTTAACTAATAGAACCTGAGTTATCTATATTTATCTTGTCATTTAATTAGTACTTTCATGCACTATCTGTTTAGACAAGATATTTTTTAAACACTATTGGTGGTGGCCAAATGAGTTGTACTCACACCCTACTCAGGCTTCCATTGGGTACTTGAGTAGATTTCATTGTTGCAGGCCAGGATAAGGTTAAGTGACATATGCTAGAGAGTTGTGTTGGGCTTGGTATATGCATGGATTATGATCCAAACTTAGATTCAAGACTTGTTTTTTGGATGATTCCGTTAGTCTATATTTTGGGTTTTCTTCACTTTGGAAATATTAGCAAGACATGGAATATTTATTGTTTGGGTGTGGTTTGTACCCTGTTTAGGAAATGGTATTTAATTCATGTTTCTAGATTATTGTTTATTGTTTCTTTTATTTGATATCTTCTATACTGTGGATTACTGTGGTAAAGAGGGTATAGTCTGCTAATGTGATCCATTAGACCCTCACTACTAGTCGACAACCTATAGCAAATGGGGAGGCATGATTGAGGTGAAGTGGAAACCTAGATCAGGCCATTGGTTTACTGGCTTCCGGGTCAAGGATGTTATAAAGTGGTATACAAGCAGTTGTTTTCTGTGGTATTATTGTTTTGGATGGTAGATATGAGATTAAGAGGTGTCATACCTTGGTAATGAGCTCATGTACTGGAGTAACTAACCCATGTATGAGGTAAAACCCAAGTTCCCAAGGTGGGAATTGTTTTTATTGATATGTTTTCTTACCGTCGAATGATATTTCACCATTGGGTGATTCACTTTTTGTGTGATATACTATTTTATGATATTTTTCTTGTTGCTAAAATGGAACGAGGTTGTCTATTCATGAATCATTATATGAACCTAGGGATACATGTGTCACGCATCATGGTAGGCACACATGGGATGGGTGTGTAGAACATGAAGGGTAAAATACATTTCAATTCCTCAAAAAATTGATGAAAAAATTGGATAATAAAGTTGATGAAAATGGTTAATGGAAATAATGTGAAAGAATGGTTAAAGAATTTTGTTTAATGGAAAGTTATAAATGAGTTAAAAAAACATGGATTGTATCAAGTTTTCAAGATATAAAGGTGCCTAAATGAGGGATATTCATGTTGTGAATGTAAAATGGCTTAAACAGGGAGTCAAATGAATAATTGTGATTGTGTAAGTTGGTTTACCCCGTGTTGACCATGATCCATGGTATAGGTGGTTGAGGGTAGTGTTCTAGGTGTGACGATGTCTTTTGGGATAATTTATGTGAAATGGGTTTCTTAGGGCTAGTGGATAGCCCCCTTTTTTTGTAAATTGTGGAAACTTCATATCGTGTATTCTAAGACACATTTTTGGAATTGTAGTAAGATGTCACCATAATGACATATTCTGGTTGGGTTGAAAGAGGATATCATTGAGAAAACTCCTCCAAAGGTGGGGCAGGATATTTTAGTCATTCAGGGTAACAGGGTAGAAGAGTAGTTCCATGAGAAATTCATTTGTTTTATAAAAATGATGGAACAAGACCCAAGGCAGGTCGTGTTGAGTATGTTTGATATAAATAGAGAGTTTTATTTGAAATAAACTCTAATGTTTTTTGGAGAAGGTGGACTCGAGGTTGTAGAGTTCTTGGTAGAGTCCATCCAGATGGTTTTGGATCACTTAGAGACTCCTACAGATAAGAGAGTCAAGTTTGTAGCATATATATTGCAAGGAATGGAAAATAATTGGTGAGATATTTTGATCCATAAATAGTAGGATGATGGCATGTTATGGAAATAATTTTACAAAAATTTTCTATAGAATTTCTATCCAGATATCTTGAGGCTGGAGGGGGCTATAGAGTTAATGATGTAGACATAGGGAACTATGTCAGTGATTAATTACACCAGTCATTTCACAAACATGCAATGATTTGTTCTAGGGTTGGTAGGAGATGAGGACACTATAAAAAGATGTTTTCAAGATATACTTATACATGATATTAAGTCATAGGTGAAAATCTTCTATTTAAAAAGTTTTGTAGGCGTGGTGGATCAAGCCCTTATTTCAGAGGGTAACTTAAATGAGTCTTTAGGTAGTGGAGTTGTGGTTCTAGTTGGATAGTCTAGTTTTGAAATTTTTAAGGGTAAGAAGAACCATTTTGAGAATATTTACTAGGGTGGTGGTGTGTAGATTATTCATAAGAGTGAACCAGGATCTCTGGGTGGTGAGTAGGTGTTTTGATATTAGTGCAAAAAAGTTGGGTCACATGCAGGGTTAGTGTCCCTGAACACCATTTGAGTGTTGAGCGTGTAGTAGAATGGGGAATGTGCAGAGGTTCTGTAGGAACCCTCTAAATCTAAGTACAGTTGGGGGTCAAGGTAGACTTTGAGTGTAGTCTGGGGTTCGTTTACCCCTTATCAGGATAATAGTTGGAGCTCTACCCGTCATATCAGTTGGGGTGTCAGACGTGGTACTTCAGTGAAAGAGCATCCAAATCAGTGCAATGGTTAAGCATTAGGGATTCATACTGAGGACCAGGGAAAAATGGTAGGTCAAATTTATATAGTAAATATTACACTTTGAGCTGGTGAGGATGGACCATCGATTATTTGGGGTATGATCCTGGTAGCTTCCACACCCACTGGTGCTTTATTGTATACAAGTGCCTCAAACTCTTTTGTTTTGTCTCATTTTTTTATCATATTGGGTTTAACAGTGGCGAATTTGTTTGAGGTTATGTCTATTGATAAACCGTTAAGGGTGTGGGTAAAAAATATATGACAATGTAAGGGGTGTGCTCTTGAGGTTGGTGGGTACAATTTTTTATGGGACTTGTTTGTGCTTGAGATGTCAGGTTTTGATCTGATTTTGGGAATGTATTGGTGGTGTTGTACTAGGCCCATATTGACTATTACCATCATAGGGTAACATTCACGTATCTTCTAGGAGACAATTATGTCCATTGTGGTGAATGGGACTTTTGGGAAGGTCGTGTAGGGCCAGTTTGTCAGCAATTGGGTGAGCTGACAACCCAGCTGGCTTGTCTCATGATTGATGATGGGGGAGTAGAGTACTTGTATTTAATATGGTGGTGGAATGGTATCAGGATGTGTTTCCTAAAAAATTATTGGGTTTTCCACCTTATAGATATGTTGAGTTCATCATAGATTTGCTACCAGGTGTAGAACTAGTTTCCATCTCGCCATATAAATAGAAACTAGCAGAGCTCCAAGAACTCAAAAATTGGTTGCGCTTATGTGTCGATTATAGAAAGATGAATAAGATTATGGTTAAGAATGGATACCCTCTTCCTAGAATCTATTATCTATTTGACTAGTTGAGAGGTGCTTCAGTGTTCTCCAAGATTTTTCTAAGGTCGGGGTATTATCTATTAAGGGTGATACCCTATGATGTACCACGAACTGCCTTCAGAAGAAGGTATGGGTTGTATGAGTTTTTGGTGATTCCATTTAGGTTTACCAATGCATTGACACCATTTATGGCCCTAATCAACCAAATATTTCACCCATACCAAGATTAGTTTGTAGTTTTTTTATGGATGAAATCTTGGTGTACTCCAACACTCATGATGATCATGAAAAAAATATTGAC
This sequence comes from Viscum album, assembly GCA_963277665.1. Classification (NCBI taxonomy): domain Eukaryota; kingdom Viridiplantae; phylum Streptophyta; class Magnoliopsida; order Santalales; family Viscaceae; genus Viscum; species Viscum album. The sequence continues at coordinate 224,461,464 of OY728159.1, forward strand.
ATCATCTTGAGTACACTAAGAGGTAATAGGATATACACCAAGCTATCCAAGTTTCATTTCTAGATTGATAGGGTGCAATTATTAGGCCACATCATCTCGGAGGAAGGTGTGTATATGGACTGAGAGAAAGTGAAAGCGGTCGTGTCTTGGGAGCAACCTAAGAATGTATCTAATGTATGAAGTTTTTTGGGTTTGGACAATTATTACTGAAGGTTAATTAAATACTTTTCCCATTTGGAAGCACCACTTTCTAGCTTAACTAAGAAGGTTATCAATTTTGAATGGTCTGGGGTATGTGAGGATTCTTTCCAATAATTAAAGAAGTGATTAACAACTACACTGATTCTGACATTACCTGATCCAGGTAAAGGGTATACCTTATTTTGTGATGAATCTGATATTAGCCTTGGGGTAATGTTGGTGTAGGATGATCAGGTTTTGGAATACGGGTCACGACAGTTGAGGCCTCATGAAATAAATTACCAAATTCATGATCTTGAGCCACCCATAGTGGTTTATTCTCGAAAGTTTTGGAAGAATTACTTGTTAGGATAAGGGTTCATGGTGTATACTGATTGCAAAAGACTTAATTATATCTTCTCCCATAAATATTTGAATCATCAGTAGTGAAGATGGGTGGAGTACATGCAGTCCTTTGGCTTTGAACTGGTGTACACATTGGGAAAGGGAAATAGTGTTGTAGATGATATGAGTCGAAAAGAATCAAAATAAGATAGTTTAGGAATCTTATTCGGAGTAGAGAATGATGGAATTGTTTATATAGATGCATCTAGAGGTGTAGGATGGAAAAAAACAAGTGACCCTTACATCCTTGGCAGTTGAGTCCATGATTCTGGGCCAAATCAAGGAGAGGTAGTATGAGGATCTATAATGCTTGAATTTAAGGGAAAGTCTTGAAGGTGGGGAGTCACATTTTGGTTGGATCGTTGGGGATTATAGGAGCGTTTATGTTCATGGCTATGTGTTTTTGCCAACATGTATCTGAGAAGAGTTTATGCATGAGTTTCATGCATCAAAATGGGTAGTGTATCCTAGTTTTACCAAAATTTATCGTGATCTTCATAGGAAGTATTGGTGGCTAGGGATAAAGAAAGTGGTTTCATGTTTTATGGCATGATGCCTTACATGCTAGTAGGTGAAGGATTAGAATCAATGACTGGGTGGTTTTTTGCAGCCACTACCAATTCTAGAATGTAAATAGAATGATGTGACCATGTATTTAATTGGGGGTATTTTGAGTATGCCTATGAAGAATGACGCGATCTGTGTGTTTGTGGATCAATTGACTAAGGTGTATCATTTCATGCTGTGTTGATAAACTTTCACCATGGATTAGTTAGGTGAATTTTATATTTGGGAAATAGTATGGATGTTTGGGAAATAGTATGGATACATGGGGTGCCGTAGACTATAGTTTCATATTTTTATCCACATATTATATCAAATTTCGGGAACGGGCTAGAGAATGTGCTTATTACCTAGTTGTTTTTGAGTACGACTTTCCACCTGCAAACAGATGAGAAATCGAAGTGTGATATTTAGGTACTAGAGGACATGATAATGGCTTATGTCCTAGAATTTTGTGTATTGTGGGAAAAGAATATAGTGTTGGTTGAGTTTTCCTACAAAAATAGTTACCAGACTATGATTCAGATAGAACCGTATGAGTCACTCTAAATTAGACCATTTATCTCCATTGTGTTGGATAGAGGTTGGAGAATCGGAGTTGTTGGGACCAATTATCATAGAGGAGACATCATAACAGGTTTAGTTGATTTAGTAACATATGGAAATGGATTAGAGTAGGAAAATTTTTTATGTGAATTAGCATCATAGACCTCTTGAGTTTATGGTGGGTGATTGTGTGTTTCTTCAGGTGTTGTCAAGGTTGGGTCACAATCAGATTCAGAAACAGGGTAAGTTGGTGCCTAGGTACGTACTATTTGAGAATATAGAGAGTATCAGACTGATGATGTACTAATTGGATCTTCCACAGTGGTATAGTGTCTTGCATGATGTTTTTCCTGTTTCATAGATTTGGTTGTATCACCCCGACCCATCTCACATGATTGATGTTGAGGATGTCGATTTTGAGGAAGATGCTTCCTTTTAAGAGCATCTGGTTCATGTTGTGGATTGTGGTAAGAAAGTATTGCATGGTAATATTATACCTTTGGTTGGAGTTTTTTGGTAGCATGGTAAAGTCTTGTAGGAAACATGGGAGAGATAGATGAATATATAGACCTAGTTTGCATATATATTTTCTTTGGAGGCCTAGTGATTCTTGGAAGTGTGGCTTGAGGATGATCCATTATAAGGTGGGGAGGTTGTAAGATCCTGGAATTTATAGAGGTATGTTCTTGTTTAAATTTTTTGTTTGAATCTCATATGGTTTTATAATTAAATGTTTATAGGGTGTACGAGGAGGCTTGAGGGTGTCCCATGGTTTCTAGACATGAAATAAAGAAAAAATGGGCATCTAGTGCATGTTTCATGGTTGGTGCATAGTTAGAGTAAAACAGGAAAAGGGGGAGGCCAAACTGTGTGGATCAGGATAGAGTCATTCCATATGATTGGTACATATTTTTTCAAACTGTGCAGGCTCCCTAGGTACCTATGTGACTTGGATCCCTCTTGGACAGAGGCAGGCACAAAATTGGCATAAGATTTAAAAAACCATGTGGCCAAACCCAACACCCCATTAAAAAGTGAGAAATTACCATTTTCACCCCTTGGGATTTTAGTGTTTCACCTGATTTTCTTCCCCATTCTTCCTCCCCCAGCCCTAGTGATGAACATAAACACCCAAATATTCTCAAGAGTTGATATCCTTTATTTCTAAGCTGTTTTAAGTTTCATTGGTTGCAAATCTAATCTCTTGGTATGTCTAATTCTCCTATTTCTTCTCTTTTATATATTAGGGATTTTGGTTTTTTTCTTATTCTTTTAAATCCCTAAACCTTATTTTTCTAGTGGATCTTAGTTTGGGGATTTATAGGGTGATTGAATCTGAGTCTAAGGCCAAGGTTAATCATGGTTTCATCTTCATATTTGAGGTAGGTGGTCAACAAGTTATATTACATTTTCTTGAAGTTGATTTTTGTATGTGTGGTTGTGTTATCACTTCAATATTATTATGAAATTGTTTCATTTTGTGAGAGTTGGAAAATGATTGGTTAAATGATAAATTAGACCCCTCATGATCCTCGTGGGATGCATTGAGATTGACTAGACTGATTTAGGGCTACCCATGGGGTGTTTCAACATTCCTAAACATGAAAAAATTGTAATGTTAAGAATAAAATTGACTTGTGGCAAAGTATATCCTATGATGATCATGTTTTTATGTTAGTTGAGTTTAAAAAGTAATATTTATATTTGTATCTAGACCTTGATAATTCTCTAAGGGATTGTTTTTCCTATTACAAAATGGGTTAGGTGGAATAATGTGATTATGATAAATGACTTATGAATTGGACTTGAAATACATAAGTGGGTTAATGAATGTAAAATGATGAAAATTTTAGAGAGGGTAAATTATTTTGAATTGATGAGTGTGTTAAATGGGTTATTGTGTGGTAATTGATGAATATGTTAAATGGGCCAAGGTATGGGAATTGTTGATTATTCTTAATAGGTTAAGGCATGAGAAAGGAAATTGGGTTAAATGGGTTACGCAATGTAAATGGTAATCATGCTAATGGTTTCAGTATTTTTGTTAATTCAGATGTTGAATAGTTATGAAATGTGAATGTTATACATGTTGATTGCATATGGTTTGTGATATGATTTATGTGGTAAATGGATAAATAATCTTGTGCACATGTCTTGGTAGTTATGGGGTATTGGACTTGAGGATCTACTCCCACGAGTTGGTTTATACCAAGGCTCTAAACCCCACCCCTATAATGCATGGGTTAAGGAAGGGGACTAAGGATCCATGACCCTAATAGTTGCATTAAATGAGACTTCTTAGAATGAGTCTCCAAATTAAGTGTGATGTATTGTTTATGAAATATTTATACCTAATTAGATAGGGAACTTGACTTATTCCATTATGTATGGTAATTTTTTTGGATTAGTTCATAGTTTAAATGAAGTGAATTCTTAACCCATGGAACAAGTGATGAAAATGGAATGAATAATGAAAATGGTTAAAGTAATTATTGTTAACTAATGAAACCTAAGTTGTCTCTGTTTATCATGTCATTTAATTATTAGTTTCATGAAATGTCTATTTAGACTGGATATTTTGTAGACACTGTTGGTGGTGGACTACTGAGTTGTACTCACACCCTACACAAGCCACCATTGGGTACGTGAGAATATTTCATGGTTTCAGGTCAAGGTAAGGGAAAGGTCCCTATGCTAGAGAGCTAAGTTGGGCTTGGGATGTTCATGGATTAGGATCCAGACTTGGATTCCGGACCCATTTTTATGATGCTTCCGTTGGTCTTTATTTTGGGTTTTCTTTACTTTGGCACCATTATCATGACATGACATATTTATCATTTGTATATGGTTTGTACCCTGTTTGGGAAATGGTATGTATTGCATGTTTATGAATTATTATTTATTATTTATCTTATTTAATATGTTATATATTGTGGATTACTGTGGTAAAGTGGGTACAGTCTTCCCAAATGATCCATTAGAGCCTTGATTCTAGTTGGAAACCTATGGAATACTGGGAGGTGTTCTTGAGGTCATGTTTGAACCTAACTCAAGGTACTAGTTTAGTGGCTTCCGGGTTGGGGACATTACACTACCTACTTTGGAATAGGCCGGTGTAAGATTCTGACCAGTAACTGTATATATATTAATCACATATAAATATATAAATAAATAAATATATATATATATATTATACATGTATATTTATAGTATACATGAGGATGTTTAGATCCATATACATGGATACTAGGTGTTAGCTAGACCTGGGGAGTAACTCGAGAATCCATAACTAGTCTATTGAGCCAATGGCTCTAGCAAGGGTATGAGCCCATAATATCATATGAATGTAAGACATCTTTTCTACTACTTGAAATGGTAGGGTGAGTCATCATGCCCAACACCCAATTATAGGGAATGTGGAGTTTCATTCCCATCATCCACATAGAAGTATAATGGTGTGAGAAGTCATGATCCAAACCCGATGTAAGTGAGCATGAAACATCATGATGAACAAGTCCCTTATCCATAATCCAAAGAACAATCTCCATTGTATAATAATAATAATAATAATAATAATAATAATGAGATATTACCTCTTAATAATTTCAATCATCAATCCCAATACAACTAATGGAATAATAATTCATTCAAATAATCATTTAAATATACAACAAGCGGTGTACCCTTTCCACCCAATATCATTTAATTAAAACAATCCATTTTATTATCAATGCAAGGAAATTAAATTCTATGGTCAATCCAAACCCTTATAGGTTAATTTGGTCAACTATACATTTATATAAAAGGGGGAAATTCCATTTCCAAGACATGATGAACACATAATTAGTGTTTCATCATTTAAACAATTAGATATAAGGTGGGAATTTCATTGGGCACACCCAACAAGGTGGCGATGAACAAGTTCATCATCCTCTAATAACTTAGAAATGGTTTATGGGAGTATAAAAACATGATTTAATTTATTTTTAAAGGAAGAACACTCTTAAGGTAAATGCACGACAATGGATGATGTGCATCAAAACAACGAAGCTATGAAAACATCACCACTTTTAAAGAAAACAACTATACCACCTACCTTTGGGTCATAGACCTTTCCTCTTCCAATATCGTCTTTAGGTTTGAAGTAGAATATATTAAAATAGATGAATGGACCAATGTACAGAGAATAGGGTGAATGATCTCACACCAAAATGGTACAGGATTTGGGAAGATAAACAATGAAATGAAGAAATAGGATTCAAGATCTTACCGATGGGGATCCAATATGACTGAATACATTCCAATCGGAGTCCATATTGAGGAGTTTGCTCAATCACTTACCAAGGAGGTAGGAGAGAACTTCACTAGAGTAAAAACAAGGGGATTATTATTGGAGGAGAAGGGAAAATAAGGGTGAAGTGATTAAAATATTTAAGGGGAAAATGATCATTTTACAAAAAAAATATTTAGGTCGCATGGTTTGGCTGCATGGTTAGCCAAACTGTGAACCATCCACTTTTCTTGAACACCACTCATACGGGCTAAGTGCAGAGTTTTCCTAACCATGAAAAAACACACTGTTGAAAAATTCTGAAATCTCACACAGGTGTGTGCCTCAGCTAGCACGGTTGTAGAAAAACATTGCGGCCTCCTACTGTACACAAGTTTCCTACATGGATAAGGCATAAAGTTAGTACTTAACATTACCTAACCATGTGTCCCACTTTGTTTTTATAATTTATGAATCTCTTGGCTCCGAACAGACCCCATATGTTCCTGAAACCTTTCTTAGTCCATAACAAATGTTTACTAAGATAAAAAAGGATTAAAACCGAAATACAAACTAGTAGTACCTTTTAGAAAAGTAGGGTCATTACAATTAATAACAATTAAACATTAAATTTCATAAAAATCTTACAAATCTTTGGTAAACTTTTGGTTTAGTGTCTTTGAGGACCAGTTACACAAGAAAATTATTTTATAGAACATATGAACACTTCCCCATAATTGAAAAATTATAGAACCCCCTTATAGAATTTTCATAAGTTATACTTAACCTCATATCATGGGGAATGGAAAAATAATAAAGGGGGGAGATATAATTCTCTATAGTGTAACACATTATAAGGGGTTGTATAATAATAATATGATAAAACATGAGTAGGGATAAATTTCTTATTAAAAAGAACATGGAACAATAATAGAATTACATAAATCATGAAGGAAGGACATGTGGTCTCAAAAGATAAAACATATACTATGAAAAAACTGTGAGAGATAATCATTAAAACATAGAATAAGTAAATTATATCATAAGTTCATAGAAATATAAATATGTGGCTAGAATATAAAACATGACATCATAAGAATAAGTCAAGGATTACTTCCAAGACTATCATAGTGGATAGAGTTACATAGTATATTTGGTTAACTCCCTATTTACTTTTATATTATATCTTGATATATAAAGTTTTACTCAATTCATTAGAGGGATATATAATTCTGGGTCCATCTTCCACATAAAATTGTGTGCTTAGGATAATTACACATACACCATACATGGAATATAATTAGTTGAAAACATCACCCAATTCATTATATGGATATATAATTTTTATACCCTACACCACATAATTAAAATCATAATATTTACATGTATACGTGTTCCACATAGATAAAATAAACTATACATAAAATATAATCATGATTATACCCATGAGAAAGAAGTGGGTTTTATAATCTTGTCTCAAAAAAAAACAAAAGGGTATATCATAAAGATTACTAGGAGAATAAAGAATTAAATATTTTATGATGTTCATATTTTAATAAGAAAACATCAGTCTTGGGTATTGAGTTCCAATGTTTTAAAATTCATGATAAGGATCAATGAGAAGTAAGAATAAAAATGAATCACATAGGTTATGATTTTCAAAATGAGAATATTATATTTTAAAGAAGTAAATGGATTATTAATTTCTTTGACCTGAATTGAACTGTGATGGGTTTTTATTAAATAATTAGAGTTTTAAAAATCTTTTCATGGTGAAAAAAATTTTATATAGGTGACACTTTTTATGAAATAAAAAACAACAAAGTTCCCTTATGTTGGGTTTACTTAAAATTGATAATTTTGAAGATATCATAAAACAAGTATTATCCCAAAAAATAAAGGTAAATTAAACTATATATATATATATATGGAACATATATACATAATATAGATAAACTATATGGGAATAATACTGAGGATAAGTGTGAAAAAGAAAGAGAACATGCAACTCAAAAGTAACAAGGCTGGCTCAGAAGATCCGTTTTTTTTGTTTTTAAAGCACCTTTATTGAATTCCTATATCGTAAAAATAGGTAAAAAATTATTTTAAAAATAGGGAAATAGAAATATAAAGGTCTCATGAGATAAAACAAGATTAGGTTTATAATTAAAAAGGATAAAATTGGTGGGAAGGGAAATTGTAGAAAAGGAGGGGAAACCATCATTAAATTATATGGGGATTATTCTCAACAATGATATAATTTTTGAGAAAGAAATTCATCCAGATAATAGATTTTATTTAAAATATAATTTCACCCAAAATATTAATATAATATTCAATTTAAAATATTATGGTGGAAGAAACCAAGTATGGAAGTAATAAGTTCAACATGAAACATTATAACTCAACGAAAGGGGTTTGAGTTAACAAAATACTTACAACATCATAATATTTTAAATTAAAAATACATGGAAGGGAAAACATGAGATGGATTTTTTAAATAAAATAGATTTAATTAATTTTATGAAAATAATAAATAAATTTCCAATAAATACACCCAAAAAGGAACAAGTTTTGAACATGTATCATATCTCAATGAAACAAAATTGAGCACCAAAAACCCTTACCTTAATTCTAGACTTCTATTAAAGCATTGGAATCAATTGTATAAAAAAATAATTATATTAATATCTTATTTAATAAAATTTTTAATATCTATAATATTTTTTAAACTTTATTTATAATTATTCTATATATGTATATTTGTTATTTATTATCTACTTTTAATTTTGGGTGTTAGTAATCTTGATCGTTTTGAATAGGTTTCGTAATAGTGGTGTTGTTTTTTATTTTACAACCAAAAATCATCATTAAAAGATCATCAAAGGTAATATTTAAAAAAAATTATTTTTAATGTTTTAATTTTATTCTTTAGTAGTTTTGGTTAGAGTTATTGTATAAATAATTGATGACAAGCATGTTTCAGTGATTTTTAACAAAAGAATGATGATATCTTAATTAATGAATTAAATATCATCGTTAGCATTGCAGAACTATATTAAAATATTTATTTTATTATTTATATCATATATTATCAGTAATTAATTTTTCATATTCATTCATTTTTTTTATTTTATATCATTTTTCAAGTAGGTGTTTAGACCAATCCAAACATGAACATTCCATAATTAATGGATGATTACAATTATAAAAGTGTTTTATTTTGTGAATAAGATCAATATTAGAGAATAATAATGACATTATTTAGATAATTTTAATGTTTTAAATCATATTTAAATATATTTTAATGAATAAGTAAGAAACTAGATGAAAAACGGGATACGTTACTTCGTAGAGGTGGCAATCTCCACAACACTTAGTTAATATTTTCATTTCTTGAAGAATGAGAGTGAAAGAAAGTGGATTTTAATTATTATATTTATAATTATAATTATATTATGTATTTCATATTTCATATTTATTCCTCAATTTCAACCTTATAATCAGTGAAGATAGGTAGTGGTGAAAATCTGAACTCGTTGCTTCGTGGTGGCGATAGTTCTCAAAACACACGAATAAAGATTTCATTTTTATTATTAGAAAAGAGGAAATGTGGTTAATAGTTATTAAATTATAATAATAAAATAAATAATAAAATAAATAATTATTTAATTATACAGTAATAATAAAATTATAAATTAAAAGTTAAGATATAAAGGAAAAGTTGTTAGGAAAATTGAGTACTCACATTGAAATATCTACGTTTTCCCTGGAGGATTCTTCAGAAATGCAGGTCTTAATACAATCAATTGAGACCATATGATCAAATAAAATGAAGAGGATTATAAATAAATGATAATGGTTAGATATTAAAGTGTAAATAAAATTATTTTTTTGGTATTTAATGGGAGATGAGAGGCCCCTTTTAAAAGAAGCGATAATGGAATTTTTGTAATTATGACCATAAAATAAATAAGGGATCACATGTTAAACATATTAAGAACACTATAAAATAGAAAATAATGGAATTTAAGATGATATAAATCCAATAATACCTACAATATTTATTTTAATAGATGTTTTAAATATGTTTTCAAGTACTTTACTCTTAGATTTTTTACTTTTTCTATTTTTTTTTACCATGGTTACTAATATTTACCAATGTAATTTAATTTTAATAAAAAATTAAATTAAAATTATTAAATAACTTTTATAAACATATTAAAAATAAGAAATATATTTTATAATATAAAATTTATATGTGTAATAAAACTAAATCTTAACATTAGCGCATGTAATGTGTAGAAACATATTTTTAGAAAAAGTGTATTTTTAAGCTTAAAATTTATGTATATGGTAAAACTATCAATGTTATAGATATAAATGATATAAATTGGTTTATTATAAAAAAAATAAAATTTATGTTTCTTTAAAATCAATACAAATCCAAATTTTACCAATATAATATTTAATTAAAAGAAAAGACCTAAAATAGTTTTTATTAGAAAATATTACCTAAGTCCTTAAAATGTTAATAATAGTTTTTAAAAATTCACCATATTATTTTAAAATTAATATTTTTACTTAAACACATATTTTATCAATTAAAAGGTTTATAAACTTATAGGTACTTCTTATATAATTATAAATTTATAGTTTTTGTAAAAAAATTATTTTCACTATTCACCTAAATTTTTTTCTATTTTAAAGATATATGAAAACATTATCCTAAGAAAATATTTTTTTTATAAATAAAAAATGAATTTAGTTTTTTCAAAGAAAAATTATAAAATTTAGGAATTTAACATTTAAATAAAAACAAAAAAATATAAGGAAAACATTTTTCATTGGAAAATAACCTTTTTTTAATATTAACCACTCTTACTTTTACTTCCTATCAATTACTAATTATATATAATATATTATTAATATAAAAAAATATTTTACACATAATATATTTAGTTTCTTAATATGAATAACATAAAAATAACATTTTTAGAAATGTCACATTTTAAAACATAAATCAATCTTATTAGTTACTTAGTTGCACTAATTAAATTTTTATCAATTATTTAGTATTAATAATGAATTATATTTTTTATTTCTATATATATTTCCTAGTTTTATCCTCTTTATTTTTACCAAAAAATTATACGATTATATTTTAATGGTTGTATACAGTATAATAGTTTATTTTGGATTGATTTTGTGTGTGAAACAAGCTATTTAAGGCATTAGGTTATGACATAAAATGTATACTTTGAAATCTCAAGGTGTTAAATTCTCCCCCCAAAATAAATTAAATACTTACAATTTAAATATCACTCAATAATAAGATTATCTAATAGTATTTAAAAGATATTCATAAATCAAGATATAATTTCTAGAGATATATCAACGTTAGTATCTTGGGTAAGTCTCAAAAACAAATCTATTTCTTTATATTAGACATATCACAATATGGGATTTCATCTTAACCATTTAAGTTAAATAATCCTTTTGATTGGGATTAAGGCCTATATAATGGAACCAATTTTCTTAGAGAGTGAATCATTAGCCTTGTTTTGATAAGTGATCATATGTTGATTTGGGATATGAAATATTATCTCTTTAGTTCATTAATATGGAGTATATGTGGAGTGTAACGCCACAACCACAGTTACCCGGAGTCGATGCATAATTTTAATACATTGGCATGATTACAAGGAATCAAGTCCCAAAGGACTGATCAGTTTAGCAGTCTTGGAAATAGATTACATACATTTATATTACATTACAACTTAAAACATAAGACACAGCGTAAATAGTTTTTGATAATGACATTATTAACTTTATCTTAACCCTTCATATCAATCATAATACACTTCTTGGAACCCTGGGAAAATGAAACATAAGAAAGGGGTGAGCTCAAATGCTCAGTAAGGGTAAGTAATACAGCGGAAAATTACATAAATATTAAGCATGGAAACTAATTGATACCACATGCCTGTACCAATAATAAACATGAATACTTGTATAGAAAGAATATGAGTTGAGTAAATAATGCCATAATAAAACATAATCATGGTTATTCTACTAGTCGAATGACCACATGAACCATCAATATTATTTCCATAACGAGGGAATGTATAATGCCAGACATTCTTAAACATTTTGTCAAGGCCTTGGCCAAGATGTCTAAAAACGATTAAGGCCTCAGCCAAAACCATAAATCAAAATGGGAAAAGGCCTCGGCCAATTCCACGTCTAGTTGTCTCATGAGACCTACCGATGCATCGATGAGCTATAGCGGGCTCCACCCGTCACTTACTATGTCCAATAAATTCCTCATATGAAAAGGTTGAAACATAACATAAACATTCGTATAAGAACTAGGATAAAAAATGTCAATACTTTAACCATAAACAATGAATTCTATTAAAATAACACATCCACATTCAAACATATCACAAAACCTTCAATACAATATGGAAGTTTTGTATCATAATAAATCAACTTCAAAACAAGTTTAAAATCCATTAAAGGATTTGACATAAATGGAAATGATTTGTAAAACTCTTTGATTGAAATATCCCTTTTCATGAAAACATTTAAAAGTCACACAATTTAGAAATGAATACATTTAAATACATTTTTGAATCAAAGTGTCCCATACCACTTTGAAACTTTTTAAAGTAATTGACATTTTAAAATATTCATGTCCATTTAAATAAATCCTTAAAAACCATTTTTGAAAACATGGACATTAATGAGAATGATTTAGAAGAATAAATATTTAAAACATTTGAAATGATGTTTTAGTAAATAATTACCTTAAAAAGGATCCCTTTGAAAACTCTTTTATGAAACATGTACATGGATAATAAATATGTCCAAGTAGATACTTATGTAAAAACAACCTCAGATAATAAAGAGATTGTGAAATTAACCCTTATCAATTTGGTAACTTACGAAACATACACCCCAGGAAAGAAATATCATACAATTAATATTTAAATAAACATAAATTAAATTTTATTACACAATGAATACAATTATGGGAAGTACATACACCACACAAAAAGGTAGTAGTGGCAATATGTCATGAATCTCACGGGAATAAGGAGTGAGATGAAAACCCCTTACCTTGTACTTTTACTTGGTAGAGGGTAGGTTAACCTCCTGTATAATGGTGAATTAATTTTTATTAAATTATACAAGAATAATTTAAATTAATATGATATCATATATGATCTTTTTACATTGCTTTGTTAATAATATCTTAGTATTATCCTTGTTTCGGGTGTGAACTTACTCGTTTTCTTTTATATGTTTTCTTACATAAGCCGTGTTTGTTATGGATAGGTTGTATCTTATTCATATCCAGAATGATATCAAGTCATTAAACATTATTTTTAATCATCAAATGAGAATTAGACTTGAATGGATACGATGGGGAATGAATCTCATTGCGTTCATGGAGACGTTAGTCCGTACGTATGCCGAACGCTACTTCCATTTCATTTTTTCATTTTAAAAGGAATAAAAACCAAATGATACATAGGTATACTGTTATTAAATTATAATATAATATCTTATATGTGTTACTTAAGTTCATTAAGACCATCGTTTATATGTTCCATGTATGGTATGAACGAGTCATATCACTTTGAGGGGGCGGTAGTCCACACTTCCTCAAATGAAATTATCGTATATATATACAACAAGAAATGAATAATGGTATGATATAAAATGGAATTAAATAATCTTATATATAAAATAAATATCATAAATATCATATTTAATTATAGTTCCATCATAATGGCCACTATGAGAGGTGGTAGGAGATAAATGAACAATCATCGTTTCGTGAGGCGTTTGGTTGCCATCCACAGAAACATTATGTTCTTCACCCATTAGATGGAGGTGTGTGTAAGTTCAGTTCTAATAATTCTCATAACAATATCCTAGTATATTTATAATACTGGTTTTGTTACAAAATAAAATAATAAGAAGAGTTTAGGGGTTGGATAAGTAAAATAAAAGAAAAGAAGCTAAGAGAAACCGTTACCTTTAATTTGGATAACTCCCTTTGGTTTAAACCAAAAAGGACACTTGAAGTGCCTTATTCCTAAGGTAAGGCTTCTAGGAGGAGGAGAGGGATGTAGGGAGATTAATTGGGATGAGGTTGGACAACAAAAAAGGCTTGGGAGGTGTGAGTAATTGGTCATAAGCGGTGTCCTTTTATAAGGGGGAGGAGGGGCTCTTTAGAAAAAACTTAAAGTATTATTTTATAATAAATTCATATTCGGTTTCTAATGGATCCAAAGTGGATTAATCAAAGTATAAGGTGGGTATGGGTATAAATTATTTTAAACAAAATATTTTAGACAGGTTTGGGTCATTATATTAACCTTATCTTTTGGTTTTAACTCTTAGTTAATTAGTTTGACATTTACCAAGTCACTTTGTATTTTTATATTATATAGTTAATAAACTTACTATATACATCCAAGATTCCCCCAAGTGGTAAATTAATGATACACCTATCATGATATAAGTCCTTTGGCTTAACCTTATATTTTTAAGAATATAATATAAATTAATAATATAATATTTGTTTTAAAAACTCATTTATGTCAATTTTGACACTATTTAATAATTTATTTTTGTTAAAGTCATAAAAACTTTATTAATTCAAATAAATTTCCTTTAATCAATCCTAATATGTAATATTAACCAATAAAATTCTTTGATGTCATACAAACTTTCAAATTATATTTATTTTAACTTTTATAATACCATTTATTTGATTCTTTTATTATTAAGGAAAATACTACATCATTATTGTGTCATAAATAAAGTTAATTATTAAATGTCTAAAAATTATAAATAAAATACAATTATGTAGGAAATATTTTTATATTTCTAATGAATATTTATATTCAAAAAATAAAACATATATAACCCTATTTAAAAATTGTTTTTCTAAAAGATATATGATTATGTCATTTTTGTATTTACTTTAACTTAATTAATAGAAAGTGTCCTTATCACCTACAAGTGGCTCCATGGGGTCCCAAAATCGACCCAAAGATGTCCATGGTCGGACATGTATCAAAAAATAGGGTTAGGGAATATTTTAGGGTAAATTAATATTATTATAATATTATTTTTTACCCTTATTTACCGGATTTACCCTTTAACCATGGTAAATAAAATATTTACCGAAGGAATTATTAAAAATGTCTAAAAATAAAAGTTACCTATTTACACAATTTTTACCTCCTGATTCCAAATCTGGAATCCATATTTATAAATTCAAAACACATAATTGGAAGAAATTAATTTAAAATTAATTCCTGTTGTTAAAACAAAAAGCGTGTTTTTAAGAGATAATAACTATCAAAAGATTGACATTTGTTTATGTCCAGTTTAAATGTGAAATTATGTCCAGTGACCAACATTGTATTAAATGGTAAATATATATTCTAAATATACTTTAAAACCACTCAAATTCATAATTTATCACTATTAATTATTTTGATTAAAAAAGTTGTTTTTAATTAAAATTTAGTAATTTTCACTATTCATCAAAATATGAAAGTTATCCAAAAAGTTCCAAAATTTCACCCTAGGATAATTTCAATATTCCGAATCCAAAAATGAAGTCCATTTTGAGAAATAAAATTTATAAAATTTCAAAAAGTGGGTATTACTATTCATAACGGCTACTTTGATTGGCCGCGGTGTGTTAGAATCTCGAAGTTGGGTACAATGCAAGCTATTGCATTATTCAAAGGGAAACCTACTGTGGAATATTGGGGTGTTACATTCTCCCCTACTTCAATAAATTGTGTCCTCGCAATTTGAAATTGTTCTTCAAAAATAAAATGATGAAAATAGAAAATACCTTTGTGGAAAACCCATATCGGAAATAGGGTTAACAAAACTATAACTTTAAAAGAAAGAAAGAGAAGTAAAAAAGGTCACCCGAGATTTCCAATACTAGGATTCTATGAAAACATGGATATAGAGGAGAAACAAAACATCAAGGTCTGATGGAGAGTTTTAGAAAATAGTATTAGAAGAAAGTTAACTACAAGAAAATCACAAACTGGTGATTGGTTAAACGGTCTTTGATTCCCCAGTAGGAAAAGTTAATCGACAACGTTTTTGTTTTAAGTTACCTTTCATAAAGTTGAGGAATTTATTTATGAGATTTACTAAGAACGTAAGGAAATATACTTACTTGTTGTGTAGTCTTTCATTCTTTAATAAATTTTTACGACAAACCCATCTTTCACTCCAAAAGACAATAGAACTGAAAAATATTCTATTTATCCTAACCATATCTGGTTAAAAAAAATGAATTTATAATTCATCTACCAGATTTTTTTTAAAAGACTACATTATTCAATCCAGGACATCACGTGGGCCAGTGGTAGGTGATAAACCTTTGTCTCTCTTCGGTTGCGGGCTCAAGTCTCACGGCCTTGCCGGACGCGATGTGTTGCCACCCGACCTCCGAGTTGTCCTTTTAGGGCAATCCAAGAATAATCTCAAACTAGAATTATCCAAAATACTTCTGTCCAAACTCACAGTCCAAAACTTATAAGGAAGGTAAACAAAATGAAGATCCTTTTCGCCGTGTAATAACAAGTGAACACCTTCATCATGTATTCTTTTAAAACACTAAAACATCCTGAATTACCATAAAACCTTATTGATTACATTCATGATCCCTCATTCCTTATAGAATACAGAATATACTTCATCCATCCAAAAATGTTGTAAACTCCAACAATGATGGAATATAAAAATCTTTAATTAGTTTCAATGTAGTCAAGATTATCTAATATAATTTACCAAAATCAACCATATCTTATTCCAAAATCAGTACCTCAATATTAGGACCATATTAAGGTTTATCTTTCCTTCAAACATGTAATTTCCAAAAAGTTTAAATTACTGTAGAGTCACTTTTCTTAGTACCATATAATCTCAAATCCTCAATGAAATAGTACTGCAGTACAATCCTTATTTATTTCTAGTACATCATTGATACAACACATCAATAATATAATTCCAAAATAACAACATACGAATACTAGTCATTCCTCTTCATCTGTGGTAGTATCATAACTTGATTATTATCCAATATAATCATTTGAGGCATAGTATGATGATTGGGACATTGGTTCACGTAGTGTCCAAACTCCTTGCAAATGAAGCATTGTACATTTGAAACCATTTTATTACCCTTGCAGTCACGTACTTGGTGTCCCTTTTCTCCACACTTATAACATACTCACATTCCCTTAAATCATTTTCCAAGGTGATTCTTTCCACCGTTATCACATATGGGAAAATCCTTCTTTACCTTCTTCCCTTTATTTGTCCTTCTCTCTACCATCCTTTCCTTCTCTGGCTTCCCTTCAAAGCCATAGGACTCAGAGAATTCTTTACTTATCTTATTAATACATGATACTATTTATTCATATGTTTAGAATACATGAGAGACCATTTCCCTTATAAATGTTGGCTTAATACTGTGAAAGATATGATCCTTCTTACTCTTTGGATCATATGTATTACTGGAGTTCACATTCCTTCTACTGGGTGCCATTTCTATACAATAGCATAAACTAGGTCAGTTTATGAATTGCAATGAATAATTCCAAACTTGTAAAATACCTAATGTAAATTGAATGGTTTATGGATATAATACATAATCATAAGGATGTTTTCATTGAGGAATTATATACTCCTAAACCCTTTATAATGATTTGTAAAGGAAATGAGAATCATCCTAAGCATATCCCCCGAGAGTGTCGTAACCAAGAGTGAAGCAAGGCCCGTTGTTGTGCACCAGTTCCCATTCAAGTCTAGCTCAAAGCGGTGTTTTGGGGTTTTACCCCTAGGTACATCTGTACTAGATCTGCCTCTACCTGCTCGTATCCAGAAAGGTATGTATTGCTTGGAAAACTCAAAAAATCTCTACAATACCAAAATTCTAGGAAGTTCTTCTATACTAATCCTCAAAGTATCTCTTATGGCTATGTGCTCTAATCAGAGTTTATCTAAATCTAGTTTCCAAGGTTTGTACAAAACTTCCTCTGATACCAACTGTAATGCCCCGACCCCAGTTATCCGAAGTTGGTGCATTAAATTAATACATTGGCACGATTACAAGGAATCAAGTACCGAAGGACCGATCGGTTTAGCAGTCTTGGAAATAGATTACATACATTAACATTACATTACAATTTCAAACATAAAACACAGCGTAAAAAGTTCTTTGAGAATTCCATTATTCCCTTTAGCTTAACCATGCATATCAATCATAATACACTTCTTGGAACCCTGGGAAAATGAAACATAAGAAAGGGGTGAGCTTAAACGCTCAGTAAGGGTAAGTAATACAGTGGAAAATGACATAAATATTAAGCATGGTAAATAATCGATACCACATGCCTTTTCCAATAATAAACATGAATACTTTTATGGCAAGAATATGAGTTGAGTAAATAATTCTATAATAAAACATAATCATGGGTATTCTACTAGTCGAATGACCACATGAACCATCAATATTATTTCCATAATGAGGGAATGTATAATGCCAGACATTCTAAAACATTTTGTCAAGGCCTCGACCAAGACGTCTAAAAATGATTAAGGCCTCAGCCAAAACCATAAATCAAAATGGGAAAAGGCCTCAGCCAATTCCACATCTAGTTGTCTCATGATACCTACCAATGCATTGAGGAGCTATAGCGGGATCCACCCATCACTTACTATGTCCAATAAATTCCTCATATGAAAAGGTTGAAACATAACATAAACATTCGTATAAGAACTAGGATACAAAATTTCAATACTTTAAACCTAAACCATGAATGGTATTAAAATAACACATCCACAATCAAACATATCACAAAACCTTCAATACAATATGGAAGTTTTGTATCATAATAAATCAACTTCAAAACAATTTTAAAATCTATTAAAGGATTTGACATAGATGGAAATGATTTGTAAAAATCATTGATTGAAATATCCATTTTCATGAAAACATTTAAAAGTCACACAATTTATAAAGGAAGACATTTAAATACATTTTTGAATAAAAGTTCCCCATACCACTTTGAAACTTTTTAATGTAATTAACATTTTAAAACATTCATGTCTATTTAAATAAATACTTAAAAACCATTTTTGAAAACATAGACATTAATGAGAACGATTTAGAAGAATAAATATTTAAAACATTTGAAATGATATTTTATTAAATAAGTACCTTAAAAATAATCCCTTTTAAAACTATTTTATGAAACATGTACATGTATAATAAATATGTCCCAGTAGATACTTACGTAAAAACAACCTCAGATAATAAAGAGATTGTGAAATTAACCCTTATCAATTTGGTAACTTACGAAACATACACCCCATGAAAAAAGTATCATATAATGAATATGTAAATACACATAAATTAAAGTTTATTACACAATTAATACAATTATGGTAAGTACATACACCACACAAAAAGGTAGTAGTGGCAATATGACATGAATCTCACGGGAATAAGGAGTGAGATGAAAACCCCTTACCTTGTACTTTTACTTGGCCGAGGGTAGGTTAAACTCCTGTATAATGGTGAAATAATTGTTATTAAATTATACAATAATCATTTAAATTAATATGATATTATATATGATCTTTTAACATTTCTTTGTTAATAATATCTTAGTATTGTTGTTGTTTCGGGTGTTAACTTACTCATTTTCTTTTATATGTTTTGTTACATAAGCCTTGTTTTTTATGGATAGGTTGTATCTTATTCATATCCAGAATGATATAAAGTCCTTAAAAATAATTTTTAATCATCAAATGAGAATTATACTTAAATGGATACTATGGGGAATGAATCTCATCATGTCCGTGGAGACGGTAGTCCGTACGTACGCACGAACGCTACTTCCATTTCATTTTTTCATTTTAAAAGGAATCAAAACCAAATGATACATAAGTATATTATTATTACAGTATAATATAATATCTTATATTTGTTACTTAAGTTCATTAACACCATCGTTTATACGTTTCATGTATGGTATGAATGAGTCATATCACTTTGAGGGGGCGGTAGTCCGCACTTCCTCAAATGAAATTATCGTATATATATACAACATGAAACGAATAATGGTATGATATAAAATGGAATTACATAAGCTTATATATAAAATAAATATCATAAATATCATATTTAATTATAGTTCCATCATAATGGCCACCATGATAGGTGGTAGGAGATAAATGAACAATCATCGTTTCGTGAGGCGTTTGGTTGCCATCCACATAAACATTATGTTCTTCACCGATTAGATGGAGGTGTGTGTAAGTGTAGTTCGAATAATTCTCATAAAAATATCCTAGTATATTTATGATACTATTTTTGTTACAAAAGAAAATTATAAGAAGATTTTAGGGGTTGTAGAAGTAAAATAAAAGAAAAGAAGCTAAGAGAAATTGTTACCTTTAATTTGGGTAACTCCCTTTGGTTTGAACCAAAAAGGACTATTGAAGTGCCTTATGACTAAGTTAATGCTTCTAGGAGTAGGAGAGTGATATAGGGAGCTTAATTGGGTAATGTTTGGACGATAAAAAAGGCTTTATAGGTGTGCGTAATTGGTTAGAAGTGGTGTCTTTTTATAAGGGGGATGAGGGGCTCTTTAGAAAAAACTTAAAGTATTATTTTATAATAAATTTCTATTCGGTTTCTAATGGATAAAAAGTGGATTATTAAAAGTATAAGGTGGGTATGTGTCTAAATATTTTCAAACAATAGATTTTATACAGGTTTGGATCATTATATTAACCTTATCTTTTGGTTTTAACTCTTAGTTAATTAGTTTGACATTTACCATGTCACTTTGTATTTTTATATTATATAGTTAATAATCTTACTATATACATCCAAGAGACACCCCAAGTGGTCCATTAATGATACACATATCATGATATAAGTCTTCTGGCTGAACCTTAGATTTTTAGGAATATAATATCAATTAATAATATAATATTTGTTTTAAAAACTCATTTATGTCAATTTTGACACTATTTAATAATTTTTTTTAAAGTCTTAAAAACTTTATTAATTAAAATAAAATTACTTTAAGAAATACTAATATGTAATATTAACCAATAAAATTCGTGGATGTCATCAAAACTTTCAAATTATAATTATTTTAACTTTTATAATACCATTTATTTGATTCTTTTATTATTAAGGAAAATACTGTATCATTATTGTGTCATAAATAAATTTAATTATTTAATGTCTAAAAATTATAAATAAAATAAAATTATGTATGAAATCTATTTATATTTATAATGAATATTTATAGTAAAAAATCCAACATATATAACCCAATGTAAAAATTGTTTTGCTAAAAGATATATGATTATGTCAATTTTGTATTTACTTTAACTTAATTAATAGGAAGTGTCCTTATCACCTACAAGTGGCTCCATGGGGTCCCAAAATCGACCCAAATATGCCCATGGTCGGACATGTATCAACCAATAGGGTTAGGACATGTTTTTAGGTACATTAATTTTATTATAATATTATTTTTTACCCTTATTTATCGGATTTACCCTTTAACCATGGTAAATAAAATATTTACCGAATTATTCAAAATGTCTAAAAATAAAAGTTACCTATTTACACAATTTGAACCTCTTAATTCCAAATATTGAATCCGTATTTCTAAATTCAAAACACAGAAGTGGCAGAAATTAATTTAAAATTAATTCCCGTTGTTAAAACAAAAAGCATGTTTTTAAGAGATAATAACTATCAAAAGATTGACAGTTGTTTATGTCTGGTTTAAATGTGAAATTATGTCCAATTACCAACATTGTATTAAATGGTAAAAATATATTATAAATATACTTTACAACCACTCAAATTCATAATTTATCACTATTAATTATTTTGATTAATAAAGTTGTTTTTAATTAAAATTTAGTAATTTTCACTATTCATAAAAATATAAAAGTTATCCGAAAAGTTCCAAAATTTCACCCTAGGCTAATTTCAATATTCCAAATCCAAAAATGAAGTTTATTTTGAGAGATAAAATTTATAAAATTTCAAAAAGTGGGTATTACTATTCATAACAGCTACTTTGATTGGTCGCGGTGTGTTAGAATCTCGAAGTTTCGTACAATGCAAGCTATTGCATTATTCAAAGGAAAACCTACCATGGAAGCTTGAGGTGTTACATTCTCCCCTAATTCAATAAATCACATCCTCGCAATTTGAAATTGTTCTTCGAAAATAAAAGGATGAAAATAGAAAATACCTTTGTGGAAAACCCATATCGGAAATAGGGTTAACAAAAATATAACTTTAAAAGAAAGAAAGAGAAGTACAAAGGTCACCCGAGATATCCCACACTAGGATTATATGAAAACAAGGATATGGAGGAGAAAAAAAACATCAAGGTCTGATGGAGAGTTTTAGAAAATAGAATTAGGAGAAAGTTAACTACAAGAAAATCACAAACTTGTGATTGTTTAAACGGTCTTTGATTCCCCATTAGGAAAAGTTAACAGACAACGTTTTTGTTTTATGTTACCTTTCATTAAGTTGAGGAATTTATTTATGATATTTACTAAGAACGTAAGGAAATATACTTACTTTTCATGTAGACTTTCATTCTTTTAATAAATTTTTACCACAAACCCATCTTTCACTCCAAAAGGTAATAGAACTCAAAAATATTCTATTTATCCTAACCGTATCTGGTTAAAAAAATGAATTTATAATTCATCTACCAGATTTTTTTTAAAAAGACTACATTATTGAATCCAGGACATTACGTGGGCCAGTGGTAGGTGATACACCGTTGTCGCTCTTCAGTTGCGGGTTCAAGTCTCGCGGCCTTTCCGGATGCTATGGGTTGCCGCCTGACCTCCGCGTTATCCTTTTATGGAAATCCAAGAATAATCTCAAACTAGAATTATCCAATATAATTCTGTCCAAACTCACAGTACAAAATTTTTAAGGAAGGTAAACACAATGAAGATCCTTTTTTTCACGTAATAACATGTGAACACCTTCATCATTTATTCTTTTAAAACAGTGAAACATTCTGAATTACCAGAAAACTTTATTGATTACATTAATGCTCCCTCATTCCTTATAGAATAAGGAATATACTTCATCCATCCAAAAATGTTGTAAACTCCAACAAAGATGGAATATACAAATCTTTAATTAGTTTCAATGAAGTCAAGAATATCCCATATAATTTACCCAAATCAACCATATCTTATTCCAAAATTAGCACCTCAATATTAGGACCATATTAAGGTTTATCTTTCCTTCAACCATGTAATTTCCAAAAAGTTTAACCTGCTGTGGAGTCACTTTTCTTATTACCATAAAATCTCAAATCCTCAAGGAAATATTACTACAGTAAAATCCTTATTTATTTCCAGTACATCATTGATATAACACATCAATAAAATAATTCCAAAATAACAACATAAGAATAATAGTCATTACTTTTCATCTGTGGTAGTATCATAACATGATTATTATCCAATAGCATCATTTGTGGCATAGTCTGATGACTGGGACATTGGTTCGCGTAGTGTCCAAACTCCTTGAAAATGAAGAATTGTACATTTGAAACCATTTTCTTACCCTTTCAGTCACGTACTTGGTGTCCCTTTTCTCCAAATTTATAACACACTCCCATTCCCTTCAATAATTTTCCAAGGTGATTCTTTCCATAGTTATCACATATGGGAAAATCCTTCTTTACCTTCTTCCATTTATCTGTCCTTCTCTCTACCATCCTTTCCTTCCCTGGCATCCCTTCAAAGCCATAGGACTCAGAGAATTATTTACTTATCTTATTATCACATGATCCTATTTCTTCATATGTTGAGAATACATGGGAGACTATTTCCCTCATAAATGTTGGCTTAATACTGTGAAAGATATGATCCTTCTTACTCTTTGGATCATACGTATTTCTGGAGTTCACATTCCTTCTACTGGGCGCCATTTCTATACAATATCATAAACTAGGTCAGTTTATGAATTGCAATGAAAAATTACAAACTTTTAAAATACCTAATGTAAATTGAATGGTTTATGGATATAGTCCATAATCATAAGGATGTTTTCATTGAGGAATTATATACTCATAAACCCTTTATAATGATTTGTAAATAAAATGAGAATTATCCTAAGCATATCCCCCGGGAGTGTCATAACCAAGAGTGCAGCAAGGACCGTTGTCGTGAACCAGTTCCCGTTTGAGTCTAGCTCAAAGTGGTGTTTTTGGGTTTTACCCCTAGGTACATCTGTACCAGAGCCGCCTCTACCTGCTCGTATCCAGACATGGATGTATTTCTTGGAAAACTCACAAAATCTCTACAATACCAAAATTCTAGGAAGTTCTTCTATACTAATCCTCAAAGTCTGTCTTATGGCTATGTGCTCTAATCAGAGTTTATCTAATTCTAATTTCCAAGGTTTGTACTAAACTTCCTATGATACCAACTGTAACGCCCCGAACCCAGCTACCCGGAGTCGGTGCATTATTTTAATACATTTCCATGATTACAAGGAATCAAGTCCCGAAGGACCGATCAGTTTAGCAGTCTTGGAAATAGATTACATACATTAACATTACATTACAATTTCAAAAATAAATCACAACGTAAATAGTTCTTTGATAATTCCATTATTCCCTTTAGCTTAACCTTGCATATCAATCATAATACACTTCTTGGAACACTGGGAAAATGAAACATAAGAAAGGGGTGAGCTCAAACGCTCAGTAAGGGTAAGTAATACAGCGGAAAATGACATAAATATTAAGCATGCTAAATAATTGATACCACATGCCTTTACCTATAATAAAAATGAAAACTTTTATGGAAAAAATATGAGTTGAGTAAATAATTCCATAATAAAACATAATCATGGGTATTCTACTAGTCGAATGACCACATGAACCATAAATATTATTTCCATAATGAGGGAATGTATAATTCCAGACATTCTAAAACATTTTGTCAAGGCCTCGGCCAAGACGTCTAAAAATGATTAAGGCATCGGCCAAAACCATAAATCAAAATGGGAAAAGGCCTTGGCCAATTCCACATCTAGTTGTCTCATGAGACTTACCGATACATCGAGGAGCTATAACGGGCTCCACCCATCACTTACTATGTCCAATACACTCCTCATATTAAAAGTTTGAAACATAACATAAACATTCGTTTAAGAACTAGGATACAAAATTTCAATACTTTAAACATAAACCATGAATGGTATTAAAATTACACATCCACATTCAAACATATCACAAAACCTTCAATACAATATGGATGTTTTGTATCATAATAAATCAACTTCAAAACAAGTTTAAAATCCATTAAAGGATTTGACATAGATGGAAATGATTTGTAAAACTCTTTGATTGAAATATCCCTTTTCCTGAAAACATTTAAAAGTCACACAATTTAGAAAGGAATAAATTCAAATACATTTTTTAATCAAAGTGTCCCATACCACTTTGAAACTTTTTAAAGTAATTAACATTTCAAAACATTCATGTCCATTTAAATAAATCCTTAAAAACCATTTTTGAAAACATGGACATTAATGAGAAAGATTTAGAAGAATAAATATTTAAAACATTTGAAATGATGTTTTAGTAAATAAGTACCTTAAAAATAATCCCTTTGAAAACTCTTTTATGAAACATGTACATTGATAATAAATATGTCCCAGTAGATACTTACGTAAAAACAACCTCGGATAATAAAGAGATTGTGAAATTAACCCCTATCAATTTGGTAACTTACGAAACATACACCCCAGGAAAGAAGTATCATACAATAAATATATAAATACACATAAATTAAAGTGTATTACACAATTAATACAATTATGGGCAATACATACACCATAAAAAAAGATAGTAGTGGCAATATGGCATGAATCTCACGGGAATAAGGAGTGAGATGAAAAACCCTTACCTTGTAATTTTACTTGGTCGAGGGTAGGTTAAACTCCTGTATAATGGTGAAATAATTTTTATTAAATTATACAATAATCATTTAAATTAATATGATATCATATATGATCTTTTAACATTTCTTTTTTAATAATATCTTAGTATTATCGTTGTTTCGGGTGTTAACTTACTCGTTTTCTTTTATATGTTTTATTACATAAGCCGTGTTTTTTATGGATAAGTTGTATCTTATTCATATCCAGAATTATATAAAGTCATTAAAAATTATTTTTAATCATCAAATGAGAATTATACTTGAATGGATACAATGGGGAATGAATCTTATCACGTTCGTGGAGACGGTCGTCCGTACGTACGCCCGAACGCTACTTCCATTTCATTTTTTCATTTTAAAAGGAATCACAACCAAATGATACATAGGTATATTATTATTAAAGTATAATATAATATCTTATATGTGTTACTTAAGTTCATTAACACCATTTTTTATACATTCCATGTATGGTATGAACGATTCATATCACTTTGAGGGGGCGGTAGTCCGTACTTCCTCAAATGAAATTATTGTATATATATAAAAAATGAAACGAATAATGGTATGATATAAAATGGAATTACAAAAGATTATATATAAAATAAATATCATTAATATAATATTTAATTATATTTCCATCATAATGGACACCATGAGAGGTGGTAGGAGATAAATGAACAATCATTATTTCGTGAGGCGTTTGGTTGCCATCCACAGAAACATTATGTTCTTCACCCATTAGATAGAGGTGTGTGTAAGTGTAGTTCGAATAATTATCATAAAAATATCCTAGTATATTTAGGATACTGGTTTTGTTACAAAAGAAAATAATAAGAAGAGTTTAGGGGTTGGAGAAGTAAAATAAAAGAAAAGAAGCTAAGAGAAATCCTTACCTTTAATTTGGGTAACTCTCTTTGGTTTGAACCAAAAAGGACTCTTGAAGTTCCTTATGCATAAGGTAAGGCTTCTAGGAGGAGTATAGTGATGTAGGGAGATTAATTTGGTAGAGTTTGGATGATAAAAAAGGCTTGAGAGGTGTGAGGAATTGGTTATAAGTGGTGTCCTTTTATAAGTGGGAGGAGGGGCTCTTTAGGAAAAACTTAAAGTATTATTTTATAATAAATTTATATTCGGTTTCTAATGGATAAAAAGTGTATTATTCAAAGTATAAGGTGGGTATGGGTCTAATTAATTTCAACCAATATATTTTAGACAGGTTTGGATCATTATATTAACCTTATCTTTTGGTTTTAACTCTTAGTTAATTAGTTTGACATTTACCATGTCACTTTGTATTTTTATATTATATAGTTAATAAACTTACTATATACATCCAAGAGACACCCAAGTGGTAAATTAATGATACAAATATCATGATATAAGTCCTTTGTCTGAACCTTATATTTTTAGGAATATAATACCAATTAATAATATAATATTTGTTTTAAAAACTCATTGATGTCAATTTTGACACTATTTAATAATTTATTTTTTTAAAGTCTTAAAAACATTATTAATTCAAATATAATTCATTTAAGCAATAATAATATGTAATAGTAACCAATAAAATTCGTGGATGTCATCAAAACTTTCAAATTATATTTATTTTAACTTTTATAATACCATTTATTTGATTCTTTTATTATTATGGAAAATACTGCATCATTATTGTGTCATAAATAAATTTAATTATTCAATGTCTAAAAATTATAAATAAAATACCATTATATTGGAAATAATTTTATATTTCTAATGAATATTTATAGTCAAAAATCCAGCATATATAACCCTGTGTAAAAATTGTTTTTCTAAAAGATATATGATTATGTCATTTTGTATTTACTTTAACTTAATTAATAGAAAGTGTCCTTATCACCTAAAAGTGGCTCCATGGGGTCCCAAAATCAAGCCAAAGATTCCCATGGTCGGAAATGTATCAAACAATATGTTTAGGACACGTTTTAAGGTAAATTAATTTTATTATAATATTAATTTTTACCCTTATTTACCGGATTTACCCTTTAACCATGGTAAATAAAATATTTACTGAAGTAATTATTCAAAATTTCTAAAAATAAAAGTTACCTATTTACACAATATGGACCTTCTGATTACAAATATGGAATCCATACTTCTAAATTAAAAAAAAAAGAAGTGGCAGAAATTAATTTAAAATTAATTTTTGTTGTTAAAACAAAAAATCGTGTTTTTAAGAGATAATAACTATCAAAAGATTGATAGTTGTTTATGTCCGGTTTAAATGTAAAATTATGTCCATGGACCAAAATTGTATTAAATAGTAAAAATATATTCTAAATATAATTTTAAACCACTCAAATTAATAATTTATCACTATTAATTATTTTGATTAAAAAAGTTGTTTTTAATTAGAATTTAGTAATGTTCACTATTCATCAAAATATAAAACTTATCCGAAAAGTTCCAAAATTTCACCCTAAGCTAATTTCATTATTCCGAATCCAAAAATGAAGTCCATTTTGAGAGATAAAATTTATAAAATTTCAAAAAGTGGGTATTACTATTCATAACGGCTACTTTGATTGGTCGCGGTGTGTTAGAATCTCGAAGTTGCATACAATGCAAGATATTGCATTATTCAAAGATAAACCTACCGTGGAAGCTTGGGTGTTACATGGAGGTATATAATTAATTTCCAAAACAAAATTAAATTCATCTAAATTAAGGATTATAATATTTTCACAAAGAATATTCCCATAAACTTAAACAAAGGATACCAAAGTCATGCCACAAAATTTTTTTATTAAAAAAATAAAATTCTTTTTATCTAGGTGATGATTTGATGTTCCTAGAAAACATACTAGGTATAATGAAGTGGGTTGAACAAGATATAAATACAACACTCATTATTCTTGAGTGGATGATTGGTGTTCCTCACTTCACATCATTTTTTAACTCACACCATTAATTTTAGAAGCATAAGATTTCTATTATTCTCTTGGTATTGGAAATTTTGGATGCCTATCATCATTATTAGACCTTATATTAGGTCATTGATTTGGGTAATACCCATGTTTACCAAATTTAAGTAATTTAAATGTTATTTTTACTAAAGGAAAACACTTTTTCCATTCACCATGTCCACTAAAATATTCATTTTTTCTTGGTAATTAGTTTCTCTATTCCCTCCTTTAAGATTGATAACACACATTATAGATTTTTAAGATATTCCCATAGGCGCCTATTCCCATATTTTTGATATGTAGTAAATTTAATCTTATTTATTTCACCATCTTTATCACTTGAACTTCCATGAGACTCTATCTTTTTCTTTTTTGGTGTGTTTGGGAATCCAACTATGTCTAGGTTGTTAATCATAATTCATGATAGTTGGTTTGGAATAATCACAATACTTATCAATCTAGATATTATCCCATTAGGTTTTTTATTGTTACAATCTCTATATTGTTCATGAAATCCATTATTAACTTGATTCCTTTAGGCTTCATCCATTACTAAAACTAGAAGGGGTTAACATGAGTGATTGAAAATTAACATTATAAGATAATCATCATAAATTATATTATAAAAAACTTAAACTAAAAAAATTATGAATCTTTAAAACTATCACATTAGCTTCTTGTTCATCCTAAACAACTCAATTCAATTTAGGTTTCATTATTTTTGGTTCTTTAAGAATACTTGACCTAACTCCTTGAAATAATAAATCCTTCATAATGGATCACAAAGGAAATGTGATTGATCTAAGAACATACCTCAGAAGTTTCAAACTAGAAGTGTGGTTAGGCTATTTTTCATGCACCAGGTCATGATTGAGTTAATACCCAAAACACCACTTTCATAGACATCACCTCTATGTACATATATGTTAGACCCAACATCCACTTGTATTATCTATATAGGGATGTTATTTCTAGTAAAACCACACAATATCAAACTTTCCAAAATTTTAGTATTTTATTCGATACTTAGATTTATCCCTTATTATTTTCCCCAGGGTTTTAACAAAAGTTCTCTAATCCTAATCCCCAATATAACTAGAAAAATCCTAAAAAAATAACTAAACCATTATTTTATACCAACTATAGATACCCATTATAAACATATATTTATTTTAAATTATTACTAAATATCTTAAAAATATCATATAGTTTGGATAACCTTTTGGTTTAGTTCCTTTGAGTAATAGTTATATAGGTAAATTATTTTACAAAAAATGTGAATACTTCTCCATAATTGAACTTCTCTAGGATCCCCTTATATAATTCTCATAACTTTTACTTAACTTTTTAACCCATGGAAAAAAAACATAAAAAATGTGAGCTTTAATTATTAGTAAGTGAAAATTTATCAACATTTTATCAAGGGTAAGATCATAATCATATGAGAAAATATGAGCAGAGAGAAATTTATTATTAAAAATAACATGGAACAATAAGAGTTGTCCATAAATCATGAAATAATGAAATATAATCTTAAAAGAAAAACCATATACCATGACATAATAGTTTGAGGTACTCATGAAAAAATTACATAAATAAATAATTTCATAAGTTCATGGAATCTTAAATATGTGGCTATAATAAAAAACATGATATTATAAGCATAAGTAAAGGCTCACTGTTGAGGCTATCATATTGGAAAAATTACTATAGTTAATTATGTTTACTCCCCAATCCCTTTTATATTATCTCATGATATATAATTCCTTTCCCAATGCATTAATGAGAAATATAATTCTAGTCCCACCCATCACATAACATAGCGTGCTTAGGTAAACCTCCCAAGCACTATACGTGGAATATCATGAGAAAAAAACACTACACAATGCATTTTAGGTCTCTATAAGTCTATTACAACCCATAACATAATTAAAATCATAATATTAATAGTAATATGTGTGCCACATTAGAAAAATAACTATACATAAATCATAATCATGATAAAACTCATGTGAAATAAGTGGAATTCATAATATTATCTCAACGCAAAACCAAAGGCTATATCATAAGGATTAACAAGTGAAGAAGGAATTAAGTCATTTTGTATGATCATATTTTAATAAATAATATAGATCTATAACATTGAGTTCCAATGTAGGAATATTCATGAGAATCATTAAGAAGAAATTATAATAAAAATGAACCACATAGGAGACTCTTTTCGAAATGCAGATCATATATTATAAAGAAAAGATTATTATTTAAATTTAGATAAAAATTGAATAGGGATGTTTTTCCATAAAATAATTATAGTTTTAAAAATATATTCATGGTTAAAAACATTTTATATAGGTGACACTTATCTGGAAATAATAAATTGGAAAGTTCCCTTTAGTTGGGTTTAGTTAAAAGTGGTTATTTTGAAGGGAACATAAAACATGTATTGTCCCCAACAAAAAAGTTAAATTAAACTTAATATATATTTAAGAAACTTATATTTATAATATATATGAGAATAATATTGAAGAAAGTTGAGAAAAAAAGGGATCATGTAACCTCAAAGTAACAAGGGTGGTTCAGAAGTTCCCATTTTATGTTTTTAAAACACCATTATTTAAATGCCATATAATAAAAAGAGCTAAATAAACATTATTTTGAAAATATGAGTAAAAAAAATGAATGTAAAATGAGATAAATCATAATTAGGATTATAATTAAAAAGGATAACATTGGAGGGGAGGGAAATTATGGACAATGAGGGGAAAACATTTTTAAAGTGGATGTGAATAATTATCGACAATGATGCATTTTTTAAGAAATAAATTCATCAAAGTAATATATTTGAGTTAAAAATTAATTTTGCCCTAGATAGTAAGATAAGTTACCATTTAAAATCTTAGGGTGGAAGAAACTAATCATGTAAGTAAAGATCTAAACATGGAACTTTGTAAATCAATAAAGGTGTTAACAAAACCCTTACAAAGTTGTAATCTTTAGAATTGAAAATCCTTGGAAGGAATAACAAAAGATTAAAATTTTAAATACCCTATATTTCATTAATTTTAGGGGAAAATCCATTTCTAATACATACACCAAAAAATGGAACAAGTGATGAACACAAATCATATCTTAATGAAATAAAATTGAGATAAAAAACCCTTACATTAATTCATAACTTACACTAAAGTTCTAAAATATATAATATAATAAAAATAAATATATTAATATTCTATTTAAAAACCTTTTTAATATCTATAAACTTTTATAAACTTCATCTATAATTATTTTTTACATTTATATTAGTTAGTTATTATCTACTTCCAATATCAGGTAGTAGTAATCTTTATCATTTTAAACTAGTTTCATAATAGTAGTGTTGTTATTTTTTATTATCTAAAATTTAATAATTCCCATATCATAAAAGTTACTATAAATGATTAATTATAATAATTTATAATTTATAATTTTATTCTAGTGAATTTTTTATTATAGTTATTAAAGATGAAATTGGCGACAAGCATGTTTCAATGATTTTTAGAAAATCAATGGCAGGGTATTAATTAATGAGTTTAATAATAATGTTAATTTTTAAAAACAATAAAACAATTATTTTATTATTTATATCATATATTATCATCATGTAAGTTCTCATAGTCATCCATGATATTATTTTATAGCATTGTTCGAGTATTTTGTTAGACCAACCCAAACATGAACATCACATAATTAATTGAATATTATGAATGTGGTTTATTTTGGGAATAATATAATTATTATAGAAGAATAATGAAATTATTTAGATAATCTTATTACGATGAATAATATTTTAAGGGGTTTTAATAAAATAGATTTAAACTAGATGAAAAAATAAATACGTTACTTCGTTGAGGTGATAGTCCGCACGACACACGGTTAATGTTCTCGTTTCTCAGAGAATGAGAGTGAAAGAAAGTGGATTATAATTTGATTATTTATAATAAAAAATAATTTACATATTTTATATTTATTCTTAAATTTAACACTTATAATCAATGAAGAGAGGTAGTGGTGGAAAACTAAATTTTTCACTTCATGGAGGTAGTAGTCCCTACAACACACAAATGGAAATTTCATTTTTCATAAAAGAAAATGGGAAAAGTGGTTAATAGTTATTAAATTAACATAATAAAATCTTGTTCAAAAAAAATAATGATGTGACCATAAGCTCAATGAAAATGAATAAGATTATAAAGGATGGATAATAGGTAGTGTTTCTAGTATAAACCAAATTATTTTAGTGGTCTTTAAGGGGTGGTTAGAGGCCCCATTTATTAGTGGTGAGATTAGCATTTTTTTAATTATAACAACTTAATATAAATGGAACACTTATTAAACATGTCAAGAAGACTAAAAAATAGAAAATAA
Organism: Viscum album; assembly: GCA_963277665.1. NCBI lineage: Eukaryota > Viridiplantae > Streptophyta > Magnoliopsida > Santalales > Viscaceae > Viscum > Viscum album. Next base: position 224,494,866 of record OY728159.1, read on the forward strand.
TTAGTAAGTGATGATATAAGGTTTATAATACCTCAACCATTCATTTTAAAACATGTTTTAAACATGTCTTTAAGTACATTGATATTAGAATTTTCACTTTTACTATTTTTGGTTTTAACATGGTAATAATTTTTTACCTAAATAATTTTATTTTAATGACTAAAAATAAAATGGAAATTATTAAATAATTTTGATCTAGGGATTTAAAATATGAAATTAATTTTTATCTCATAAAATTTATGTGTAAAAAACTCAAATTTAACATTTGAAAATGTAACGCGTAAAAACCCACTTTTAGAAAAGGTTAATTTTAAGATTAAATTTTCTTTTGAAGGCTAAAATTATCAATTTACATGATTTTAATGATAAAAATTGGTTTATTATAAAGAAAATAAAATATATATGGATTTAAAATCAATCTAAAAATTATATTTTACCAATATAATATTTATTTAAAATAAAATACCAAAACTATTTTTATTGGAAAATATTACTTGAGTACATAAAATGTTTGTCATGGATTTTCAAAATTCAATATAATATTTTTAAAATGAATATTTATACTTATTAAACAAATATTTGATCAATTAAAAGGTTTAAAAACTTCTATTTATTTTTTATATAAATTTTTTTTTGTAAAAATTATATTTTCACTAGTCACCTAAAAGACGATTTTAGTAAAATACCAAAAAACTATCTTAAGATAATATTTTGATTATAAATCCAAGAATGAAGTTAATTTGTTCAAAGTAAAATTCTAAAATTTATGAATTTAACTTTTAAATAAAAACATAAAAATATAATGAAAACTGTTTTCATATGAAAATAACCTTTTTAAAATATTAACTGTCCTTAGCCTTATTTACTATTAATTACTAATTAGTGATAATATATTATTAATATCAAAAATATATTTTATCCATAATATATTCAGTTTCTTAGAATAAATCACATTGTTAGAAAGGTAATAATTTAAATAAAAAACCAGTCATATTAGTTATTTATCTAGACTAATTTAATTTTAATCAATAACTTAGTTTTAATAAGGACTTTTATTTCTAAAAATATTTCATAATTAAATTATTCATAATTTTATGTACTAATTATATGATTATATTTTAATGGATATATAACATTTCACTGTTTATATTTGTTTGGTGTTTCATGTAAAGAAATATGTTGAACACATTAGGTTTTAAAAGAAAATATATTATTTAAAATATTGATGTGTTACACAAAAACATAGAAACAAACTCTCACCTACACCTATTTATATATGCACCTATATAATTACCTAAAAATATAGTTATATTTTTCGTTCGACGTAGAGAGTTTCCAAGATCCTAAACCTAGTGGTGTGTCCTCCATATCCCTCAACTAACCCTTGTATAGTTAGTTCCTCTTGGTGACTAAGACCACTTCAATCAATCATCCTAAGGATTATTTAGTATAGTGAAACCACCCAATATTGATGGACTGGAAACCTAGTGGCCCAGAGGCCTAATACATTGCCCGAAATCCCGATTCTGGTGAATAGTACCATTGTTAATATACTTTCTATAGTACTTTACCTATTATAGTTCTATAGTACTACTACAGTTCATCAAATTTTTTCACCGGCCTAGTTTTAACTTAGGTTCTATACATGATTACTGGGAGTCTTTATAGCTTAGGTAAGACCACAATTTCTCCCATAATAAACACAATTTTTTGGTATCTTATTTGGATATTATGGGATTTTCATTCATTAATAAGAAGTAGAGTTATTCTATATATAATAATGAAATATTTTATGGAATTTTAAATATAGTAATTGGTTTATATATTCTAGATATAGATTATTCTATCTATAATATTCAAAATAAGAATTCCGAGGTTAATTTTGATTATACCTACCTTTGGCGTTATTTCCCTAGATATAAAAATGAGAAAAAAATTCAAATACTCTATAGATATAGTTTGCTGGACACATTTGATTAATAATCATTTGATACGTGTGATTTTTTTTATTAGGAAAAATGATTAAAGTAAATTTTGGAGGAAAATATAAAAGGGAGAGTGGACTAATGGATCTCATATATAATGATGCATGTGAACAAATGAGTACTCAATCATGTGATGGGTTTAGATACTTTGATAAATTTTTTGATGAATTTAGTCAATATGGTTATGTGTTTCTGATGATACAAAAATAATAAAATTTTAAAAAGTATAAAGAGTTTTAGATTGAAGTATATAATCAACCGGAAAAAATTATCAAAATTCCGATAAGATCATAATGGTGAATACTTAAGTTAGGAATTAATTGACCATATAAGAGAGTGCAGAATTGTTCTACAATACACTACTATTGGATAACCATAGTGGAATAATATATATGTAGGGAGGAATATTTCCCTACTAGACATGGTTTGGTTGATGATGAGTTAGTGTAACCATCCTGTTATATTTTGGGGTTATGATTTAAAAGATATTTCATTCATACTTAACCATGTTCCATATAATGTATTCATAATTTCCCCACATGAGATATGGACTAGGAAATGTATCATTGTCTCTTTTAATATTATTTTTTATTTTGAATATAACAATTCAACCTGAATAACCCAATCCAATCCGAGGTTAGTACATAACCTCATGAATTCCTCCCCATACAAAAGAGGATTACAATTAGTAGAGAGGGACTAAACAGAACTATGAGGAGAAAATGAACTCTATATCATATGTCCATCAGAGTAACACATACAAAAAAATAAATATATATAGTATAATAAAAAATAAGGGTATGTAGACAAACAATATAGAGGAAAATATAATAGCATCATAACATGACATAGTAGCAAACCATATTCATACAAAATAGTCAAAAGGTATCCCTATATATGGTGGATCAAAATATAAAAGGAATAAGAGAAAAAAATAAATAGTGGATTCATTAAAAAATATTTAAGAGTATAAACAGAACTCAATCTATCCCAATCTACTAGAACCTACCCAGTAGTCCTTCGTATGGAACTTTCCCTGGGTAGATCCCTAATCATGGTGTCTTCACAAACATCATGATTCCCATGAAGGACGTGAGTATAAAATAAGTAGGAAACCACCAATGGTCCCTTATAATAATTAAACAAGTGTTTAAGGGTGGATTCATGAAAAAAATTATAAATAAACACAAAATATTCCAGATCATCATGTACAAACCAGGATTCTATAAACCTTGACCCAACCAGCTTTGGCATCATTTTTGGAAGGAAAGTATATCATAACCTTTACAATAAAGTACCACACATGGTTTTTTTCCTGGTAAATAGGTCAATACCTCACCAAGTACCTCAACCCATCCCTATATAATCTTGGGAGGTTATTCCAATACTCTGATCCTTCCCCATGGATTTTATGGAGGTTACATCATCACCTCGAACCACCCCTTAGATTCTAGGGAGTTCGATGCATCACTCAGACCCATACTAGTGTATTATAGGGAGGTCATAAATAATAAATACCATATAAAATATAAATGAACTATAAGTCGCATACGCTAGGGACTCATCAATTAATCCCCTACACCATTTATCCTGGTCATTATAATCTCAACTGAGCTCAAAAGTCTCCCTCAATTCCCAATTTATTGGGTGGAAATCCCTGATATCACCCAAAAATCCAAGTGTAATTACCAATTAAAATTGGAATCAAACCACCTATCCCCATATAAAGGATCTTCCATTTCTATATAGACCCACCATGTCACTTTAATACTAATTAAAGAATTCTTATAGTGATAAAAATGAACACACATGAAAAATGAAACATACAACTTTATACAACCACCAAAAAATGGTAAGGAACTTCCTAACTTAGGCGTGATGGAGGTAAACCACTATAAATCACTAATTGATTCAATATTGATGCATCAGTTCTAATAAATAATCCCCAAAACCATCAAATTATAGTTTTGGAAAGGTAAAATCAAAAAATAGGAAGATGGAATCTATGGAAAGTGTTTTGTTAGTCTTACCAAGAAGAGTCTATAAGATTGAACAACATTTTTATATGACAATAAATGAGTCTAGATGAATTAACAGAATCAAAAATCCACAAAATCATAAAATAAATTCAGAGGGGGATAAATGTGGGGGTTTCAGACTAAGTCCCATATTTTAAAACATTTGAAACACCATCTGAGGGTCGTTCATGTTTTGAAACTCACTTTCACACAGAGAATGTTTGACCTAGAACCTCCCAAAAACATTTACATGATAATTTATTATGTTACTCATTATGAAACACCATGAATTCATGAATGCCTCTTCTAAATAGTTTTAGGTATAGCCTCTTCCTCTCAAGAACACTCTCAAACTACCCTAACACCTCCATCAACAAAAAAACCCCAGTTACATATATATATATATATATAGGATAAAAATTCAACCATAACATAAATCAAAATTCATTGGGTGTTAAAAAATCCCCCTATAGAGACTTCCCATAATCAAGAAGTATCTATAGGGTTATCTCTCAAACAACCTAGCCTCTAGTCCTGAATAAATGACATCTATTCTTGGACATTTGACTCCCACCCTCAAAACCATTCTCATAAATTTCCATGAAAACAACTCATGAAATGAACTTAATTTCCTCATAAATTTCCTTCATTTGGTACACAACACACATTGGAAACCCCTAAAAATAAAAAACAACCTCTTACATGATATTCTCACTAACAATCCCATGTAAAGGGTCCCACTCATACCCACAAGTCATGATATAAAATTTACATGACTCCTCAAACCTGTTCACTCACAATAAAAAACTTTACCATATTTCTTCACACGATTCACTGCTTGAATCATGTGAAGAATCATAATTCACCCCCTAAAACATGTCATGAATTCAGGTTCACCCCCAAAACAAGTCAAAAAACATGGTTCAACCCCTAAACCATGTAATGAATTGGGGTTTACCCCCCTAAAACAAGTAATAAAACACGGTTCACCCCCAAAGCCATGTCACAAATCATGGTTCACCTAATAAAACTTGTCATGATCTATGATTCACCCCAAGAATTAAGTCACAACCACACTAGATCAAAAAAAGTCTTCCTAAAGCCCCAAACCTCACTCTAATTTTCGGTAACACCAACTCACACTTGACTATCTTTGACCAATAGTTGCACATGGGTATCTCTCTTTAATTGATGAAAATCGACTATTTACACAAACATAACAAACAAACTTACTCATGTGTTAGCTTAATCTACACATCACTCCTAATGTGCACTAATAAATTTCCATCACCACTGATCTACAGACACAATCAAAATCATTGTTAGTCAAACACTAACAATCAGGAGAATTGCAAAAACCTTATGATTTTGATCACATTTGTAAATACCAATGGATTCAACTCATGTGACACATTATAACACACCAAATTTAGTAACCCAAATCTGGTGGTTATACTACTACATTGATACAATATACAAGAGATGTTATCATAAATGATCAAATATTTTAGTAGTATTAGAATACTATATACATACATGATTAATATATTACTTTTGAAAAATTAAAATAAAACTTAAAATTATTTTGATAAATTTATTATTTCTCCTTATATATCCATGAAATAATTCATATATACCTTCTTGGTATCTTAGGGAAAGAAAAACATAATAAAGGGTGATCCCAGATGCTCAGTAAGAAAAATAATACAATAGAATCTATCATAGAATAAATAAATAATTCATAATATGATAGAGATAAACAATAATAAAATATTCTATATAACTAAAATCATAAAAGTGGAATATATACATGGTTGAAATAATAATATAAATGACCACATGGATAATAATAACTAATTTAATAATGATGAAATTTATAATATCAGACATCATAATCATACCATGAAGGGATTGTTCCAAGATAACCTAAACTCACCGCCAAATCCTCATGTCAAGACATCATAAATAATTGGGAATACAAACACTAAATACCCATTCCAATTTTACTCATGAGACCAAATGATGCATCGAGGGGATATAAAAATCCCCACTAGTCACTTACTAAGTCAAATTCCTTCATTATATTAAAGGGATGAATAATCAATACATTACATAATCAAAATAAATATACATATTTTAAAACAATCATATAGAATGTCAATATTTTAGCTAGTCAAAAAAGCAGAACATCATGATGATAATTCATCCAGAGTAATATTTTGAAAAGTATCATTGGATAATATTCTCAATAAAGAATCATATTAATCAATGGATATTAACATAAATAAAAATAAATTTAAAATAAAATTTAAACCTTTCTTTGAAAAAATGAGAAAAATATCATTTTCTTTGGATAATATTTTAAATATTTTTTATAATATTTTAAAAATTACTTCATTTTAAAATAACTCTGAAAACTTATAAAGGAAGATTTAAAGGAAATAACAGTTATGGAGGAGAAATCCATTCCCATAGTAAATGTTAAAACAAATATTCATTTCAAACATTTGGTAAAAGGTAAAAAGTACCTTGTTCATAAAATGATAAGAATATTCCATTTAAAACTTTGAAAATAATTTCAAATAGGTTTAAAAAAACATTAAATAATCATTTTATCATAGAAAATAACACTCTTGAAAAAAAATTATGAATCATGTACATTGAATAAAAATTACATCGATGAAAAAGGAAAAAAGGTTTTCTTTCCTTAAAAACATTTTCTCAGTCGTATTAAGTACCAAAGATATGAAAATGAAAGGAAAACATATAAAATATATATATAATAATAGGATAAAAAAATATATGGTTATTAAAATAGTAATAGATTATACATTTCTTCTATGGATATTTAAACACTAACAATCCCAAATAAAAATTAGATTATCGAATAAAACCTTAAAGATTTATAAATATCTAAATCAAAACCTCATAAAATAGAGAACCTCATATTGATTTGTAAATAAATTTAATATCCATCAAAATAATCATAAAATACATTCATGGAAATTATATACACCACAAAAAATAAACAAGTGATGAATATAACATAGGTCTCATAGAAATAAAAGTGAGATGAGAAACCCTTAACTAATAATCAATTTAAATTTATTATAATTCTATACCAGAACCATATTGTTGTCACCCTTGTTTTAATGATCAAAAAATAATTTTTCTTACTATATTAATGATTTTTATATGTTATCAATGCATTTTATAATATAAGGTAGATTGGATAAATTTGGTTAAGTATGATTCACCGTTGAGGTTGATTCACCACCCGAAATGACCCAACATTGAGGTTGAGTTGCTGCCAGAAATGACTCAACATTGGGGACACTTCCATAATGAAAATTTGGAAAAGTATTAAAATCACCCACCATCATATATGTATCATCACCAATATATATATTTTTTGAAAATTATGGGAAAGAATCTCCTCCATAGGATGACTCACCATTGGAGACAACTCACCATCAGGGTGAAAATATGGGTAAGTATGGGAAAGAGTAATCATCGAGGATGAATCACCATAAATAATATCTCACCATCAGAACAAGAATTTAAAAAAATACTAGAAACAACTACCGTCAGCTATGGGTCACCACTAGAATGAATTTTTAGAAAAGTATGGAAAACAACTACCACCAAACCTGAGTCCCCATTGAAGATGATCTACCTCCAGAATGTAAACTTTGAAAAGTTTTGGAATGTATCACCACAAACTTAAGTCACCATTAGAATGACTCACCACCAGTATTGTGTCACCATTCAAAAGATTCATGAACACTATTCTATTTATTTTTACTTTCATATTTCTAATAGCTATATTATCAAATTTAATGATGAAGCTTATTTTAATGATTGTTTTTAATTGTTTTGCAGAGATACATTAAAGAATGTGTCAGCCTTAAGTATAAGGATGTAAAAGATCCATATGATTCTTCCTGCATGCTTATGGTAAAAGGATAAGAATCCCTTGTGAAAATATACACACATACACATATACCAAAATACAAAGAGAAAGACTCATACACACAAATTGAGTTGAAAATATATCAAATAATATTAAGAGTGACACTTTCTATTATCTTACATGATGTATCATACAATACAAAACTATAAAAGATTTAAGTAAAATGATCATCATGATCCTTCCCATAGTCAGAACAAGAAATAGTTCATGACACTCTATTATACTATGTTTTTTAGACACATGTCTCAAGATTCATTTAAAGCTACATTCAAGGAGTCACATGCTACAGATCATATCATGCAGAGAAAAACAATCCTTCTACATATTTTTTGATATTTATTTCTATTTTATTTACATTACAAGTTGTTTATATTTAACCTATATTTTTATCACACATGTTATCTCCTATTATACAACTAGAAGATACTAGATATCTTCTTAAAATCTCTTTACTCATATTTTCCCATGTTATTTTGGAATAGGTCTATGTGTGGACTATCTTTGTTTTATTCCCACAATTATTATGGAAGAGGTCCTATATGACTTGGATAGATTTTTTGTTATACACCCAATCCAGGTTTTAGATCATATATTATTTTATATATTATTCTTGGAAACAGTTGTTTTCCAATTGTAGAGGAATATGCCTCAGCTTAAGACTGAACCTCTTGTATTTTATTCCACTGTGTGTTTTGTTTTTGTTTTCTTTAAGATTTAAATAGAATCTATTTTAAACTATAAAAAAACTACTTTTATATTTAGTATTAATTAGTATTTATATAAGGTTTTAATTAAGTAAATTGATTTCAAAAGTTAATGTATTTTTTCTTAATTATTTTAACTAAGACTTAATCAATATTTGAGAAATATTTTAAAATATCATATCTTATATCGATCTAATATTTTGATTAACTTGGTTGTTTTAATTAAACTGGGAGATTTTATTTAAACCTATTTTAGATAGATATTTTATTGGGTACTCAATTCACCCCCTCTTGAGATACTTACTATGACCAATATTTTATATCAGAGGTTATTCAAAACTTTTCAAATATGATTTTATTTATTTTAAAGATATTAAATTCTTGTTATTACTAAATGTAATTATTTAAATGGATAATGAAAAAGAGTGTTCTACTATTAAAATTCCTCTATTAATTAATGGTAATAACTATGATCAATGAAAAATAAAGATGAAAATGTATATAGAAAGTATGGGTTTGGAAATTTGTTTTTCTATAGAGGGTAATTATGAGTTACCTAAGACTGATAGAGGTACTTTGGATGATGCAACTAAAATTTAATATAATAATAATTGAAATTCCATGAATTATATTTATTATTCTTAGAGGAATAATATTTTAATATAATATCTATGATTAAAAAAACTTATGAAATTTGGGATAATTTATCTATTTCATATGAAGGAACTAAGAATGTTAAAGAGGTGAGATTGAATACTTATACTATTAAATATGAGGCTTTTAAAATGAAAAATTATGTGTTATTCCTGATATGTATCATAGGGTCAATGAGATAGTCAATAATATGAGATCTATGGGAAATATGGTGTCATATAAATATAAAATCCTGAGACTGTTGATATTCCTTTCAGAGAGATGGAGAGGGACATATATTTCTATAAGGTAATCCCACAACATCAGTAAACTACCTATCAAGAAATTTATTGGGAAGGTAATGATATATGAAGAATAACTTAAGTTCAATCATGAAGAGGATTATGAACCCAAGATAAAATTAGTATCTTTCATGTTTACTGCATCCAAACAAAAATCAAAATAAAACATTTGAGTCAAAATTTCTAGTGATGAGGAATCACCACTGGATAGTGATGAGGAAATAGCGCATTTGGATAGATGGTTTAATAAGTTCTATAGGAAGAAAAAGTTCTTTAGGAAATAAAGCTTTAGAGGAAATTAGTACAACAAAGTAACATGGAAATAGTATTGGAAATGGGATAAAAATTCAAATGAGATTACTTATTATGAGTATAATAAAAAAGGTTATGTTAAGGTAGAAAATCCAAAGTTTAAATACAAGAAAAAATATGAGGATAAAGAAAAAATATAATAAATCCATGAAATCCACATAAAGTTACTTTGAGGACAAATATAGTGACTTTGACTCAAATCATGAAGTTAGAAATGACAGATCCAACATGTACTTCATGAAAAATGTTTTTGAGGTACCTATTATATCATTTAAACTTATTTCTGATCATTCTGAAAATGATGACGAAATTTCAAAAGAATAAATGTTTGAGTACTTAAACATGATTAAGGATACTTTTAATGAACTTAAAGAAAAAATATAAATTCTAAAGAAACAAAATGTTTTATCTAATAATGTTAAATTTGATCTTACTTTAGGAAAAGAGAAAAAATGCTCAATTGTTAAAGAGAAATTATAAACTCAAAATATAAAATGAGCAACTTAAAAAGGTCTTGGAAATATTTACAAATGGAGTAGAAACTCTAACTCATATTTTAGGAAAACAAATTACTCCTAAATATTTTACAGGTATATGTTATCAATCCAGATAGAGAAGAGTTTTTAAGAGCACATTTGTTCCTATGTCTAATTCTAGAAATTATTGTGCTCATTATATTTCAAATAGACCTAATAACTTTTTTATTTCAAAAATTTTGAGATCTTCTTATAATACACCTATTATGAAAATATGGGTTTCTAAGGCCCTAATAACTAACATATCTAGACCCAAGAAAACCTTAGTACCAAAATCATTTATTGCATAAATTTTTTTTTGTAAGAAAGCTGCTTGAAGAGCTCCTATAGAAATCTATGTTACTTGGACAATGGATGTTCCAGACATATGACAGAAGACTACTCAGTTTTCAATAGCCTCATAAAAGTTTATGGTTGTCATGTCACCTTTGGTGACAATGATAAAGGAAATATCACCAACCATAGAGAAATTGGTAATACTAATTCAGTTCTAATTTCTAAAGTAATTTTTTTGATGGCTTAAAATATACCTTTATTAGCATCTCAAAATTATGTGATGATGGTTTTCATGTAATGTTTGAAAATAATTATTGTAATGTTTTTTATTTTATAAATACTTTAGTATTTAATTCATTAATATTTGAGAATGTTTATGCTATTAATCTTGATTCTTTGATTTCTCAAAATGTTTCTTTCTTAGGTGCCTTTTATAGATAATCTTGGATTTTTTATAAGAGACTAGTCCACTGTAATATTTAGTAACTTATAAATCTTACTAGAAAAGGGTTAGTTAGGGATTTAACTAAACTTTAATTCCCAAATGATAAAGTCTATAACCCCTATCAAGAAGGGAAATAACATAAGATTTATTTAAAATTAAAGAAAGAAGTTTCAACTTCTCAACCTCATGGCTTGGTTTACATGGAATTGTTTAGACCATACAGATTTTCTAGTTTAAATGGTAAGTACTATGTCTATGTAATTGTATATGAATTTTCTAGGTATACTTGGGTATTCTTTTTAGTGAATCCTATTCTTATTTTACCAAGTGGGCTAAATCTGTAGAAAACCTTAGTGGTCTTATAATTAAGATCTTAAGAAGTGACCCTGGTAATGAGTTTGAAAATCGAGACTATGAATCCTTTTTATCAAAAAATGGCTATAGTCATAACTTCTATAATCCTAACACCCCTCGGTATAATGGATTTGTAAAAAGAAGAAATAGAACACTTCAAGAGATGGCCCAGACTATGCTTAATGAATATGACTAACCTGTTTACTTTTGGGAAAAGGCTATAAACACAACCTTCTATATAATCAATAGAGTTTTAATTAGACCTATCTTGAAGAAAAATAATTATTAAATTTGGAATAATATAAATCCTATGGTTAATTACTTTAGAGTTTTTGGTTTCAAATTATTTATCCTTAACACTAAGGATAATCTTGAAAATATTTCCGTCAAAAGTGATGAATAAATTTTTATAGGATATTCAACTTTCAGTAAATCCTATAGAGTTTGTAATAAAAGAACCAAGACTATGGAAGAATATGTTTATATCAAATTTTATAAGATAGATCCACATGAACCTAAGACACATTTAGAAAATATTGAGGTTGATTTATCTACTTTGAACATAAATTTAAAACCTTTCAATTCTTTTGTAAAATAAGCATAAATTGAACCTATAACTGTAGAGGACCCTGAGGTGAATAACCTTCCTTTTTATTGAGATTTTAAAACTCTTAAATATCTTACTTTAGATGATGTTGTTGGATACTTAAATATAGGTCCAAAACTAGATCTTCTTAAAAAACTAGGTTGAACATCAAGCATTATTATCACAATATAAACCTAAAAACATCAATGATGCAATCAATGGTGAATTACAGTTAATGGATATGCAAGAATAAATTAATCAGTTAGAAATAAAAAAAGTGTGGAAACTTTTTATAGACCCAATGAAACCATGACTATAGGCACTAAATGTGTTTTTAGAAACAAGGTTGATGAATATGGAACTACAGTAAGGAATAATTATAGACTAGTTGCACAAGGGTATAGTCAAGAAGATTATATGGACTATGAAGAAACCTTTGAACCTATAGCCTGACTTGAATCCATTAGAATACTAATTTACTATAAAATTCATATATATTTCCTAATATATCAAATGGATGTCAAAAGTTCATTCTTGAGTGGGTATATAGTTGAGGATGTTTTTGTGGATCAAGCCCTTAGTTTTAAAAATCCTGATTTTTCAAATCATAATTTGAAATTAATAAAATATTTTTATGGTTTAAACTAATCTCCTAGAGCTTGGTATGATAGGATCAGCTCTTTTCTTATTTCAAAAGGATTTACAAAAGGTATAGCTAATCCTACTCTATTTATAAAAAAATTCAAAAGATTTTTTAGTTATTAAAATATTTGTAGATGATATTATATTTGGATCTTCTAAAAAAATCTTATATACTTACTTTTATAAAAGGACGCTAAATGAGTTTGAAATGAGTTTGATGCGTGAACATAATTTTTTTCTTGGTTTTCAGATTTTTTAAAAATAAATAAGGAATTATTTTAGATCAATGTAAATATACCAAGGACCTTTTAAAACATTTTAATTTGGATAACACTATGAGTAGTGATAATATTATGGGAACCACCTATAAGTTGGATCTTGATGAAGATGGAAAATTTGTGGATCAAACATGTTACAGAGGTATGATTTGAAGTCTTCTCTACTTAACTATCAATCAACCAAATATTAGTTTTAGTGTGTGTACATGTTCTTATTTTCAAGAAAATCCAAAATATTTACACTTAGTTTTTATTAAAAGCTTTTTTAAATACCTCAAATATACTAAAAATTTAGGTTTGTTTTATCGAAGAGGAAAAGCATTTGATTTAGTTAGTTATTCAGATAGTGATTTTTGTGGTTGTAAGTTAGATAAAAAAGAACCTTTGGAACATGTTCCCTTTTTGGAAAGTATTTAGTTTCTTGGTGTTGTAAGAAACAAAATTCTATTTCATTTTCTACTGTTGAAGCTGAATACATAGCTTCAGGTAATTGATGTGCTCATATATTATGGATGAAACACACTTTACTAGAATACAGAAATAAATTATGACATGTCCCTATAATTTTTTTAAAAAAAGTGCTATAAACATTTCTAAGAACCTTGTATCTCATTATAGAACAAAACATTTTGATGTAAGACATCACTTTTTGAGAGATGATTTCCAAAAGGGTGATATAACTCTTGAATACATTGTTATAGAACATAATATTGCTAATATTTTCACAAAGACTAATTATGAGATAATGAACTATATCAAACATGAATTAGTCATGATTAACTTTTGTTAATTTTAATTTTTGGGAACTCACCATTGAGTTTTACCCACTGTTGAGTTTTACCCACCCTTGAGTTTTACCCACTCTTGAGTTTTACTCACCCTTAGAACTACTCAACATTGGAATTACTAACTTTTGGAATTAATCACCATTGGAATTACTCGCCATTAGGTTTACCTAGAATTATAAAATTTTTTCCTTTCTCAATTTTTAACTATTTGTGTTTAAGTTTCCATTGTTGTTTTAGTTTTTTTGATTAATTAATTAATTATTTAATTATTTAATTCAATTTGATTGTTATCTCAATTTTTATTTTACGAATCCCTAAATCCTAAAATCATATAAATTATATATTTTTCAAATTCCAATGCTCACTTACCTTGTGCCTTTTTGTCTCTAACCATGTTAGTACCCTTTCTCTTCTAACCATTGACATTGTTTTTCTTTTTCTTGAGCCTTCCAAGTCAATCGCCATAGTTAGAGTGAAGTGACCTCCAAAGTCTTCTCTAGATGAGTCGCGTCCTTATAATAATCATAAAAGTGAATCGAGATGCTAATATTTTTAGAGCCTATGAATTCTGAGTTTGGAAAGTGGTTTGTAGTACCTAAAATTGAAGTACAAGACAAGTGGTTTCTATTAAGAAAGTTGTTAGTGATGAAAGTTTTAAGGGAATAGGGATGGATGATATGATTTTCTTATAATAAGAGACCTTTCTATCCTAGGTGGGTATATCAATTTTATCATTTCCGTGTTCTATTTTCAAGAGAATAAAGTTGAATAATAACTGTAATCAATGGTTATAAAGTCATATTTTCCTCAATATAGTGGTCTGGTTGTTTTGGAGTTCCTCATGAAGGAGTTGTAAATGATTATCATGGAACCATTCTAGATAACAGTGAGACTTTTGTCTATAAATATTCCTTGGCTAAGTTAAATGGTGATGGTATATTTAGAATACCAGTTTCCTTTAAACTTTATGGATAATTTCCCCTGCTCTTTAATTTCATCCAACATATTCTTTGTTCAAGAAAATGTGATTTCCCAACCATGAGGTATCAGGATGTGTATCTATTATGTCAAAATAAAAGAGGAGAGAATATAAACTGGTGTATATATATAATTCTTCACATGATGGAAATGTAAGAGCCTTATTATCATTCTAATTCATTAATCTACCTAAAGTTTATTTTAGCTATGCTAAATGCCACAAGTATAGTTGATGAAGGTGAAGAATTAATAGTGAATTGTAGAGGTTTATGTATCACCAGAGTGATTTGTAAAAGGATAAATATCAGTTGGAATCCTTTGATAAACTAGTGGGCTGATGATAGTGAGAGGCTATATAATGATTTGTAAGTATTTGACCATCCTTCTAGACCAAAGGATCTTATGGACCCTAACTTAGAACTGGATGACATTGTTGTGTATTCTAATGAATATGAAGTGGAGTTTGCTGCCTCTAGTGATAAGGAAAAATAAATCTTAGTGTATGAAGGTAGTGACCAGGATTTTCCCCAAATATCCACTTCTATATATTTTGATGATCCTAGTCCACCAAGGTTTATTCCTATCATAGAGAAACTCTTAAAAGTAGGTAGTGAAGAAGAAGAATAAACAAAAAAATTTGGTCAATAAATATTCAAGAGTTATTCCAAATCCTATTAAGAGAATGAAAATGATGAAAATTGTGATGAGGATTAAGAAGATGAAGAAGAAGGAGGAGGAGGATAATATTAATAATGTGATAAAAATGGAGATGGAGATAGAAGAATCAGTTGAGGGGGATAAATTACTAAGTCTATAAAGTCATCTAGTTAACCCTACTGTTGGTGGAGACTTCAATGTTCCTATTGATGATGTTTATAGGGATGATGAGTAGATTGTTATGGATTAGTCAGTTAGTGATAAGATAAAAGTTAAGCTTGTTTTTGTTGAGAAGTTAGTGTTTGTAAAGAGATTAGGTGATTATTTGAGTGTTGTACCTATTTTGGTTGTTTCTAAAATTTCTAGTTCTTATGTTTTAAAATCTCATGGTATGTATTCTATTGTTTGGATGGACCCTATGTTTGAGGAATGTGATATGTTTCATGTAAGTCCACCAAAGAATGGTGGGTATTCTATTCAAGGTTCAAGGGATCCTAAGGGATCATTGGTAGATCATATTGATTTTGCTGGTGAGATGTAGAGGTTTGATTTGGAGAGCGTTAATGCTCCAGTCATTCCTCTAGTTCCAATGGATGTTTTAATAAGAGGTGACTTAGATTCATTCAAAGGGAAGATGCTTTCTAATTTTGGTGTGATATTAAATAATCAACCTACTTCGGTTACCAATCTTAGTTTTAAGGATGAAAGGGATTTTCTATCCCTTATGATTCAACATATTCATCGAAATATGATGTTCTATATTAGAAATTAGGAGGTGGAAAATAGAAGGTTTGAAAATGAAATGTAATATATGAGAGCCACAATAGATGAGATGAGATCCTCTTTTGAAGATTCCATAACTCTTTGCTGTAAAGGATATAAAATATTACTTCCATGGATTCTTCTTCTAGTTAACCTACTCCTCCTCCTATTGATGTTGACATGATTAGATTTTTTGGGAGAAAAGAGCATCGAGCTGATTTATGTGATGCTATTGGCCTACCTCATGATGCTTTGAGAAAAATCAAGCATAATAATGACCATGTCAATATAATGGAAAGGGATTATATGACATATATAAGGTGTGATAGAGAGACCATACTAGAATCCATAAATTATTATCTTTCAAGGATATGTTCTAAGCATGAGATGAATGCTCAATTCAAGTTTTTGGCTAAAAATATGAGGATGCATCTCGTTACCCAAGTGTTTAAAGAGAAATTGAATTAGTTAAAGATGACGAATACAGTGTTAAATCTATTTATATAATAGAATAATAAATTATTTAGTTATATGGAGATAGGTGGAAACATCATTATGGACTTCATAAATCATATGTAACCCTTTCTGTATATTTCTAGACCTGTTATAGTGGCTCAGGATACAATTCCTATTACTTCCCATATGACCCCTCCAGATTTTAAACCAGAGTTCTTTAGGTCTGGTGTAAATATATATCCTACTTCACCCTTGAAAACTCGTTTCCATCATTTCATCATGTCTCCTAGAGAATAAGTTCAACATCTTAGTACAATCATTATCTGAGAGCCACATTCTATGACTGATGTTCCTACTTCCATCCCTAGAGCTCCCTCAGCCTCACCTGCTGACCATTATACTTCAGACAATGGGAAGGGAAATGATACTATTGATTATTCTGACAATCCCAAAAAATGTTGATTGTTGGAATCTATTTTTATTTTATGGGGATGTTTTTATATACCTTTTGTGAAACTTTTTGGATGACTTTCAAATTGATTTTCTTAATAGAAATTATTTTATACTCTTACTCTCTTTCTATAGATTTCCAAATTTCTATTCACTTTTTGATAATACCAAAATGGGGATAAGACTCTATGGAATTTACTTATATAGTACCATTTCCTTGATACCATACTAATAGTAATTTTTATTTCCTTCTAGTGATACCATCTTTTCTTTTCCCCTATTTACTATCCAATTACTTTTAATACCATGTGTCATTTTTTTATCTTTGATACCATGTTTAAAAAATTCCATGATTTTTGATCATCAAAAAGGGAGAGATTGTTAGAACCCCTATTTTAATAATCATCAAATTATGTTTCTTATGCTATTATTTATTTTTATATATCATGGTATCATTTTACAATATATGTAAGGTTGGTGAAATTTGGCTAAGTATGACTCACCGTTGAGGTTGATTCACCACCTAACATGACTAACTATTGATGTTGAGTCATCTCCTACAATGAATCACCAATGTAGATGTAGCTTGAATAAAAATTTAGCAAAGTATTGGAATCTCCCATCATCATCTATGTCCTACTTCCAGAACAGATTTTTGGAAAATTATGGGAAAGACTCACCACCAGAGGATGAATACCCATTGGAGATGACTCACCATCGGGGTAAAAATATGGTTATGTATGCAAAATATTCACCACCAAGGATGAATCACCACAAATTATGTCTCACCACCAGAATGAAAATTTGAAAAAAAATTACTAGAAACACCTATCGTCAGCTATATGTCACCACCGAAATGGATTTTTGGAAAAGTATGGAAACAAATATCACCAGAACTGAGTCACCGTTGAAGATGACCCACCCCAAGAATGGAAACATGGAAAAGTGTTGGAATGTCTCACCACCAACTTAAGTCACCATTAGGATGAATCACCATAAGTTTTGTGCCACCGTTCAAAATAGTCACCAAAACTATTCTATTAATTTTGAATTAAATATTTATAATGGCTATATTATCCAATTTATTGGTAAAATTTATTTTAATTATTTTTCTTAATTGTTTTTCAAAGATTCATTAAAGAATGTGCCATCCCTGACTATGAGGATGCAGAGGATATGGATGATTCTTCTAGAATGCTTATATTAAAAGGAGTATACTCCCTCATAAATATATAAACAGATACACATATACATAAATACATAAATAGATACTCATACACATGATGTGAGTTGAAACTATATTAAATTATTTGAAGAGTTCCACTTGTTTTGATATTACACAATGCATAATCCTATACACAATTATAGAATATTTAAGTATAACGATCATCATGATCCTTCCCATAGTCAGAATAAGAAATATTTCATTACACTCTATTCTAATTTGATTTTCATAAACATGACTTGAGATTCATTTCAATCCACATTCAAGGAGTCACACGCTATAGTTCATATCAGAAAGAGGAACACAATCCTTCTACATATTTTTATTTTCTCTTTTTATCTTGTTTCTTTACATTACAAGAAGTTCGTGTTTTCTATATATTTTGATCACACACACTATCTATTGTGCTACAAATTTAAGATAATATATATCTTTTCAAAATATCTTTACTCTTTTTCCCACGTTGTTGTGGAATTTTTCCCTATGCGTCATGTATTTGTTTAATTCCCATGGGTATTGTGGAAGAGGTCCTATGTGACCTAGAAATATTTGTTATTGTTCACCTGATTTAGTTTGTATATCATAGATTATTTTATATAATCTGATTGGCAGTGGGTGATTACCAAGTGGAGAGGATTAGGTTTTGGCTTGAGACTGAACCTCTTGTATTTTATTCCACTATGTGTTTTGTTTATGTTTACTTTAAGAGTTAAACATAATCTTTTTTAAATAGTAAAAAAACCACTTCTTTGATAGTTAGTCTTAATTAGTGTTTATATAAGGCTGTGATTAAGAAAATGGATTTCAAAATTTAAATTAATTTTTCATAATTATTTTAAATGATACTTTTCCAATATTTGATAAATATTTTAAAAGATCATATATTATATCAATCTATTATTTTGATTAATTGGGTTGTTTTAATTAAACTGTGGATTATATTTATACCTATTTTAGATAGAAATTTTATTGGGTACTCAATTCACCCCCCTCCTGATATACTCACTCCGAACAACACATATGTATTCTTATAATACCATACAAGTTTTATTTATAACATATTATCACCTTTACATTTATAATATTTCATTATCATCATTATTTGATGTGTTAACTTCTTTATTTTTCATAAATGTTTCAGTATAAAAGTTATGGTCCTTGAGTATTATTCATGATCCATCATCTCTATAATTTTAATCATTTAATTTATATCTTATTATTATATAATATCACTGGTATTCAAAATTCCTTAATCATTCATTTCATAAACATTATAACATCACTCATGTAGGTGGTAAAACTGATCAAAACAAGAGCTTATTATAAAGACTAAATGAGTAAGAACGTTCTAAGGTATAATATTAATATAAAATTTACAAAATATTATTCATTTCATAAGTATTATTTATATTCATTATGTAAAAGTTTATAACTGTCCATAAATTGTGGATATAGAAAATAAAATATATCTCTCATGGAAACGGTTGTCTATATATACACTTGAACGATACTTCCTTTTTATAATGAGAAAAATGAAAAGAAATTAGATAATTTTTTTAATTTAATAATCATCATCACATAACTAATATTATATCTATTTAGTAAATATATCATTATAACCAACCATGAGAGGTGAGGTTGGAAAATTAATCACAACACTATGTGGAGAAATTAGTCTACATGCTCACACAAGTTGTACTTACATTTCCTATTTCATAGAAAGGAGGTATAAAATGGTTATCCCATAATTATAATAAAATATTAGTATATTTGTGATACTATTTTAATTATATTATGATGGATGAAACATATTTAGAAGAATTATTAGAAGAAATAAAATTTGAAAGAGTTGATAAATATGCTTACCTCTTATTTGAGATACATCTATTAGCTTCAACTTTAAGCCTTATTAGGATGGTCTTAAGATAATAAAATAAGCTCATTAATGAATGTAAGGAAGTTGGGAAGGTTTTTTTGTAAGGTTTTGGATGATCTAGAGGGATAAAAGTTTGTGAATAAGGGAGGAAAAGAGGTTCCCTTATCATAGTTGTTTTAATGATCACAAACACTTATTATACTCTAACATGATATTTAAAGTGTGTTTCTTGTGTTTTTTGATGTATAGTGATATAAAGTAAACTAGCCTAAGTTGGTGTTCAAAGTGGTCTTAAAGGACTATTTATTAGTAAAACTCAATAGTGAAGAACCAACAAACCACCAAGAGTGCACTGGACAACTGTTAGAACGTCCAGAACCACCCATAGCTTGTAGTATGCCCCTAATTACTTATTGGGAATGAAATGGATAGCTAGTTGAGATTCTAAAATACTAGTTATACTACCTTTCACACAATTTAGTTTGTGGCATTGGTTGGATATCTAGTGGAGTCAATCCAGAACATTCTGAGGTGTATTAAATGATGGTCCAAAAGGCTCAGTTTAGATCATCTCATTAAAGTCCCAACTAGACCTTAGGCCACCTAAAAATTCTAGGAATATATAAATAGATGTCTTTTGAGTCTTTTATCTTCATAAAAAAAGAGTAAAAATCTAACTAAACACTTTTTAATTACCAATGATCAATGATTCCTCACCAATCTTCAAATAGATTTAATGTTCAAATATTTATCATCGATTTATAAATGAGATCATGTGTATATATTCATTGGTAATAAATAAATTCATTTATAATAATTAAAATTCATGAATTTCATTAAAAATCATTGAACACCATCAATCTTCATCATTCTATCTTTCTTGGTTCCCTATTTATTCTTCTTCTCTTGAGCTCTTTTACCTTATCTTTATAACCTCTTGGCTCTCTCAAAATTGTGTCTTCTTTCCCTCTAACAACTTATTTCATATTCTTATACTTTAGTGAGAATTGATATTGGATTATAATGGGTTTTATACAAATCAAACAATCTCTATTCTTCCTCCTTTTTTTGGTTACTTACTTTTTTTTAAAAAGTAATGGTTCTCATGGTTTCTTTATTTTCCATTCAAAAGAAAGGGTTTATTTTTTTAGATATTGGTTTTCATTAAAACTAATAGATTGCTTTTTTTATCTTGTATATCCATTAAAAATAATGGGATAAATATAACCCTCTTAATCCTTTTTTATGGGATGACATGTAGGGTAACTTCATGTTCTATTTCCGAACTCCTTTATCAAAGTGTTCCTTCTATTTCTTTAATTTTCTCATTTATATTCTAGCTATACATAAAATTAATTTTTTTTATCTTTATCTATGATTTTACTTTGTTTATATTTTTTTTGATATCACCATAACTTATATAAAATCATTTTAAGTTATTGTTTTATTTTTTAAAGGTAAATTCACCCCATATTTTCATCTACTCTGACCAATAACTAGTATCAAAGGATGTCTTTGCCCTTTTTTTCAAAGTATGTATTTTTTTTCTCAAAAATATTAAATTTTCAAAAAAAAAATTGGATTTTAAAAATCATTATTTATTTAAAAGTAAAATATTTTTATGATGGTGTCTAACTCTAATTCACATGCACCTATCTTTGATATAACTAGTTATTCCCATTGGAAGAATTATATATCAACCTTTCTTAGTAGTATTATTTACCCTATTTGTAAAATGTTTATGGATGAATATATTACTAACAAATAACTAGAAGATAATTTTAATCCTAATGATATTAAAAATTTTGAACTTAATAACAAATATATGAACACTTTACATTGAAATCTTAAACAAAATGAATTTAATTGTGTTTATTCTTGTAAAATGGCTCATGAAATATAAAAATTTCAATAATTCACGCATGATGAAACAAAAAAATTTAAATATAATATACATTAAATTTATAAGAAATATTTTTAAAGTTTATCTATATATACAAATGAATCTATTACTAGTATGTTTACTTGGTTTGCTAACATTTTCAATGGTCTAAAGTCTCTCGGTGATTTTTTTTCTATTGAAATACTTGTGAAAACTATACTTTGTGTCAATCAAATAAATTGGGAACTCAAATTAATTTCTATAAAAAAATAAATTGACATAAATAAAATGGAGGTTGAATAGATTATAAAATCCCTTATGACATTCAAAATCACCATAAGGAACCAATCTCAACAAGAAGCAGAAGAATATAAAAAATATAAAAGAAAAATTACATTAAAAGATATTAATAATTAAGATTCATATGATAATGAATCTAATATTGAATTCTTGACCAATATATGGAACCAATTAAACCAAAAGAATAAAATATATCATGGTTCCAAAAAGAAAAATCAAATTGAACCACCATAAGTAACTTGTTTTGAATGAAACAAGAAGGGAAATATTAGATTGACATGCCCCATATATAAAAAATAAGTTAAAGGAAAATAATAAAAGTAAGAAATTCCTTAAAGTATCAACATGGAGTTCTAAATATGATTCCATGTACACAACCTCCATAATCAAATCAAGTCCTAAATTCCTCATGGCACATGTTAAGGAAGGCGAAGAGGTTAGTTATTCTATTTCTCACTCTCCTTATTATTCCTCATCTTCATCACATTCATCTTCTCATTCATTCACTTTTAATCAAGATAAACTGAATTTTTTTAAGGAACTTATTTATAAATATGATAAAATTAAAAAACAATATAAACAATTTTTTAATGAAAAAAATCAACTTTTTAATGAAAATGATATTATTTATAAAGAAAAAGATCATTTTTTTTTGAAATTAAAAGATCAACCTAATGTTGAGAATTTGGAATCTCAAATAAAACATCTTAAAAATTATATTTTTCTATTCAACCAAGGTAAAGAAAATTTGAATAAAATTATAGGTTATTAACGTCTTGTAAAAAATCAACATTGTTTTTTTTAAATAACATGATTTCTATTAAAAATTATACTTTTTAAAATATATTTATAAAAATAGGTTTTTTAATTATTTTTGAAAAATTGGGTATTTGATTTATTAATGTGATAAAAAAATTATAGATATGGAAGACATAAATATATTCATATTTATTCCCATATATCTAATAAAAATCTCATACCAAATTTTGGTCCCTAATTACTTTAAAATATTTATGGACCTGAATTTGTTTCAATACCCAAATTATTTAGTGCTTACACTACTAGACCTAGAATCTAGGTATCAAAAGGTACTCAAATTTGATATCTTATAGGGACAATCCATAGAGATTCACTATCATATCATATAACGGTTATTTAATAAGTAATAAAAATAGATATACCAACTCAAAATTAGTCTTTTATCGAATGTAAGATCCATGGGTTGGGAATTTTATAAAAATCTAGGAAGTGTCTTGATTTTTATATAATCTATTTGTTTTATAGGGGGAGTTGTTTTTATAATCCATTTGTTTCTATAATTCCTTATCTATGTTTGTTTTAAAGTTTCTATATTTGTATAATAATATTCTATCTTGAAAATGTTTTGTTTATAAAAGCACGTTTTATAATGTCTATATCATTGTATAATCTTCTAAATTATTTAAAAATATTTTATAATTTGAATATATTTATACACGTTTCATTGATCATTATTTTCAAAAGTTTCTAATTTGAAATATTTTTTGTTCATTTTTTTATTTTTGGAATGATCCTAATTTTTAATATCTGTAGGGATTCTAGAGTTTATTTGTGTCAAATAATGATAGTATGAAGATCCACTCACTTTAATATGGAAAAAATTTCTTAAGGTGAGTTAAATAATGTTATGTATGAAAATTATTAAAAAAAATCTTATGTATATCATTTTTTATTTCATTCATAAAGGAAATAATTTTCATTGAAGTTTATATTTATTCTCTAACCCTATTGATTTGTAATTTTTTTTATTATCACAAATGGGGGGGGGAGTTTTTGGAAATCTTTATGGGGAGATTTTTTAAGATAGAGGAAAAAAGATAAAAGAATTTACATATATCATCAAGGGTGGGAACATTGTTTTAATGTTTCATACATCAAAGGGGAGTTAATTTCATAAAAGGGAGACTTTGTTTCATGAAAATTTGGTAACTTCTTCCTTTTTATATTTTCCCTCTTCCTTATATTGATTTTTATATCAAGTGTTTTGTATCATCAAAAAGGGATAGATTTTTGACTCTCATAGTTCTTTTAATGGCCAAAAACACTTATTATGATATAACATGTTTTTTAAGAGTGTTTCTAGTGATTTTTTTAAGTTATAGTGACATGAAATCATGAAACCTAAAGAGGTTTTCAAAGTGGTTTTTGAAATACTATTTATTATTCTAACTCAGTAGTGAAGCACCGGTCAGTCGGTGGGTGTGTAATGACCAGGTGGTATAACTTCCAGAACCACCCATAGCCTGCAACACTCCACCAACTACCTAGTGAAGGTTCACTGGATATCTGGTGGAGACTCTATAATACCTTCTACACTACATTTCACACCATAACGCTAGTGTCTAGTTAGTTTCATCATTCTAGAAAATTCTAAGGTACATTAAATGATGATAAAAAAGGATATTCTCAACTCATTAAGGTCTAAGATCAAAATTAGACCACCCCACACAATATGAGGCTATAAATAGTGGTCTTGAGAGGAATGGATCTTTATTGAAACATAGTTGAATATAGTGAAATTATTTCTGACTACCAATAATCAAAGACTCCTCGCCAATATTCAAAGAGCCTCAAAGTTCAAATATTTCTCATCCATTTCCAAAGGATATCAAGTTTAAATTTTCATTAGGGATGAATAATGTCAATGGGAACCATTAAATGTTGTGAAAATCTTCAAAAATAATCAAACACCGTTAATATTCATCATTTTATCTTTCCTTTTGACTTTTGTATTTGTCTTCTATTGAGCCTTTGTACCTTCTCTTTGTAACCCCTTGGATCTATCTCCATTGAATCTTCTCTCTCTCAACTTCATATTCTTATCATTTATCAAGAATTGATATTTTATAGTAATGGGTTTTCCTAAAAGAAAACCATATATATATTCTCCTTCTCATTTTGGGTTATTTCCTTTTCCATTAAAAATCATGGGTTGTCTTGGTTTCTTTATTTTCTATTCAAAAGAAAGGGTCACTTTGTTTGGTTCTTTGTTTCCATTAAAATTAAGGGTTTACTTTTTTTTGGTTATTGGAACTCTATTAAAAATAAAGGGTTAAATATAATCATCATAATCCTTATTGAAGGGAGGATACGTAGGGGCACTTCGTGTGTTGTGCCTAAATTACTTTATCAAAGTGTGTGTTTCTTTTTTTACTTTCTGAATTTATATTTCTTCTATGCATTTTCTTAATTATTTTACCTTTTTATACACTTTAACAGGAATTATATGTATTTATTTAAATATAAATATCTTTTATAACATTTTTTAAGTTTATTTTATTATTATTTAAAAGGTTATTCACCCCCCTCTTTTCATATACTCCAACCAAAAAGGGACACCCATGGAATCACATAAAATATTTAAATAATATAAATTAATTTTCTTAAGAATGTGGAACTAAGTGGACAAGAATCAGAATTTTATATAATATAAGGTTGAAATATCTTCAACCACTATTATTTAGGAAAGTTTAAGTGTCATATTTACACATATATTTTAGTTTAACCCCCACAATAAACTCATTTTAACACAAATCATGTTAATTTTTTTACTCTATTTACTATTAATTATTAACAAAAATTAACTCAAAATTATTAAATAATATTAATTAAGATGATTCCAAATATGGAACATTTTTTTTATTCAATTTTTATAATTGGTAAAAATTAAAATTATTATATGTTTGTAAAATGAAAGGAAAAATGTTTTTAAAAAATGTTTATTTTAATAATTGAAATTATTTTACTGCAAAATAAAGTATAATGTTGATTAAAATGGAATTAATTTGATTATTTTATATAAAAATAGAGTTATTTTTATTTAAAACTCAAATAAAACCAAAACCAACCTTTAAATACTTCATTAAGATAGAAGAACTAAAAACAGTTTTTATTTGCACAAAAATATTACTTAGATTTCCAAAATGTTAAGAATATATTTCATTGTTCACCATTATATTTTTAGATAAATTAAATTAATTCTAAAATATATACATTCTCTATTGAAAAAAAGTTTCATATTCATATATCAATATAATTTCATAAAAGTTACAGTTTTTGTAAAATCGGTATTTTTACTATTCACCCAAAAATCACCTTTTTTGAAATATATAAATAAATCACCCAATGATAATTTAAAAAAACATGAAAAATGAATTTCATTTTTTCATATAAAATTTCTCAAAAAATGAATAAATTAATTTTAATAATTCTCACATAAAACACTAAAAACCCATTTTTTAGGAAGAATGTATTCTTATGGAATAAACTGAATTTATTCACATAATTTTTCTAGTAACAAAAATTAGATAAATTTAATTTTTTTGATTCAACTGATTATTTGTATTAAGGAAATCCTTTTTTCATATATTTAAAAATTCACTTATTACAATTCATATCCACCAATCCAATTATTAGTTTATAAAATTCATATTTAAATAATATCATTTCACTGTTTGTTTATGTTTTCGGTTGTGTGTGGTACACATTATAAAAATTAGTATCAATTTAAATGAAACTAAAATATTATGTTGTTACATTATACTATCCTTATAGAAATTTTTTCCTATGATTTAAATTTATTTTGATCATATCATGATAGTTTAATTGATTTTATCCAGAATTTTAATTTTAGGTTAAGTCTAGAGAAATTATTATTTTATAAACAATATGTAAATATTTATAAGACTTTCACTTGTGAATGTGTTTCTATAATATTACCTTAATAATTAATTTATATAATCCATAAAAATGTGATATATTTGTATTACATTTCTTGAGTTTGAGGAATTATAAGAAAATATACTTACTTGAATCCTTTCAACTTTATATGTGATGTTTTCAATTTGATTTAGTATATAATCAGTTTCCATTTCTGGTTCTAATGATGAATTAATAAGGAGATATTTTCCTATATAAATCTTTAAAATAAACCATTAATGGATCATAATATCCATAAAATAATGAAAAGTTATTTCAAATTCATAAAAATATTATTAGAACGAGTTAAGATAACACTCAAGACAAATATAACTTCTTGTGAAGTAATAATACTTTAGTTAAAAATGAATTAATAATAACTATAGTCACCCAAGATTAACATAAATTTATATTACATCATTTTAGATGAATTTTAATTACATTAAAAATGTACATTCCTAAAGACCGTAATAGATTAGTGTCTTTGTAAACTTGGAACAAAATCTTCTAACTTGGTGAAAGATCTTAAATATCTCCTATAAAGATCTTTCCCTTTAGTAATCCTACTTAAAAACTTTATTCATAACCTCAAGAAATGAAACATAAGAAAGGGTGATCTCATATTCATAGTAAGTGTAAATAAATGAGATTGATAAGATTAACATGCAAATAAGGGTTTGCGAACATGATCATAAAATTTGAAGGTCATAGCCTGCATATGAAAGATCATAATCATGTGTCCTGGAATAAATATTGACAGTTCATAAGATGCGAATCATAATAAAATAAAATAACTCGAGTCATGATATAATAACATTGTCATAAGAAATAGACTTTTGGAATACACATCATATTATAACATTGTGAACATGTGTAAATTGAAATAGGTTCACTCATTAAGTTAGTGACATGAAATAAGGCCCTCACATAAACATATATACATGCAACCAAATCCATGCATAACATTGTGAACATGTAATAAAGTTTACACATAACATTGTGAACATGTAATCATGTTCAGGCATAAACTTACATATATATAACTAGGTCCATGTGTAACATTGTGAACATGTAATCAGGCTCACATATAACATTGTGAACACCTAATAAGGCTCATGCATAACATTTTGAACATGTAATCAGGTTCATGAATAAATATATAGACATGAAACCAAGTTCATGCATAACATTTTTAATATTTAATTAGGTTCACACATAACATTGTGAACACATAATATGGTTTACTCATAACATTGTGTACATGAAATCAGTCTCACACATAACATATATACTCATGAGTCATCCATCATTACCCAAAGCATTGGATGGATATATAGGTCCCACCCATAACATAAATAAATCATACATACATATTATACAAGATAATAAAACATTCATCATATCATGACCCATAAAAAGAGATGTGTTTCCAAAACATCATATCATAGCCCATGAAATGAAATGGGTATCATGAATATTTAATCACACCATAACCTATGAAAAATAGATAGGTTTTATAATCATTTGATAATAGATTAACCTGTGAAAGGAATCATGTTTCATAATAATTTTATCATGGTATAACTCATGTAAGAGAAATATATTTTATAAACAACTTTTCATCCTAAACACAAACCATTCAATGATGGAATAAAAATGGTAACCTGGGATCATATAACCAATAAATCATAAACTATATCAATGTATTTAATCTTATATGTATTTATTTATGAGAAGATCATTTAATACATTTTTGAGGAAAATATACTTTCCGCTTTGAAAAACACTTCTTAAAACATAAAACATTTTGAAAAAATTTTTCTTTGAAAGTAACCTTTGAAACTTATAAAGGAATATTTGAAAATAATTTAAAAAAAATTAAAAAAAATTAGAATCCTTTTACCATAAAATTGTCTTAAAATATCATTTAAAAATATTTTTTTTGAATTTTTTTTAGAAAAGACAGTTTTTGAATAACACTACTTTCCGACCGAAGAGGGAGATAAAGTCTGATTTTCATAAAAACATTTTATTAATCATATTAAGTAACAAAGAGTGAAAAATGGTAATAATATATAAATATATCATGAATAATAATATTAGAAATAAATTAATTAGTGTTCTTGAGAGATGGATCATAATATTTCATCAATGGAAGCATAATTGTAAACAATCCTAATAATAGATGAAATTATAGTAATAAACTATTACCACTTTGGTAACTTTGACTCATAATACACATGAGATAATAAAATTAAATGAAGATTAAAATATCATTAAAATAATTATATTCATGATACAATATGTCAAAGTTCAATATATATACCTCTTAAGAGAATGTAGGTGCATAACATAACAAGTGTCTCAAAGAAGGAAAATTGAGACAAAAACTACCTTACCAATTTGGTAAATTTTGAACTGTAAACTATATGAAAGATAGATCATCAAATGTATATATTAATACAAAAAAAAAAATAAGTATAAGAATAATGTAATACATTTATGGTAAGTATATACACCACAAAAAATAAATGAGTGGTGAATAAGGTATAAGTTTCTCATAAATAATAGTGAGACTAGAAATCCCCTTACTAATTTAGTAAATTTTGAATCATGATATACATGAAATAATAACATAAATTGAAACATTAAATATAATTAAATAAATTAAATTCATTATATAACATGTCATATGTAATTATATATACCATAAAATAAGAATATGTGGTGAATATAGCATATATATCACATAAATAAAAGTGAGATGAGAAAACCATTACCATAAGTCTTAACTTTCTTCATACACATTCAAAACTCTTGTATAATAAATATATGTTTATTATAAAAATACAAGATAATTTTTTTAATATATCATACAATATATAATTTTTTTATGAACTTTTATTACCCTTTTATTAACAATTCCATGCTAAAGTTATATTTTGGGTAATAACCGCTTTGTTTTTCACATGTGTTTTGATTTGTTATTTTTTAGTCTTTTTACTCATATTATGATTTAATCATCTCCAAAATTTTAAACATGATATAAATATCATATATATTCATTATATATGTGTTTCTAATAATATATAAATGATAGAAATGGGAAATGAAATACACCGTTCATAGAGATGGTAGGTCGTGCGTACGCATGAACGTTGTTTTCATTTTCTTATCATATTAAAAGAAAGAAGACAAGTATGAAATATGAACATAAGCCTCATCCCAGTTGGTGAGGAATTATTAAGTGCATCCAAGAGACCTGGGATCAAATCCAGGCGGAGGCATATTTCCGGGTACTATAGCAGCACTGTAGCAGGTACTGTTTGGCACTGTAGCAACCGAGACTATTCCCCCATTTGGGACTTCAGGCTGCCGATTTGGTCCCTGAGTCCTTTAAGGCCTTCAAGCCACCTAGGCCTTTGGGTCAGTAATTCCTTCGGGCTACCTCAAGGCCTTCGGGCCACCTTAAGTGCAGATACAAACCAGACAACCTACAAGGAACAAGCTCCAGAAAGAGGATGACCAAGGAGATTTCACCACAGAAAAAGATAAACGGATTGAAATAATGAGAGGGTATGACACCTACCATCGGGACAAGCCTGTTCATGCATGATAAATACTAGTCGAACAACCACGCGAAGGTGGAGAGTTGATTTCATGATGAAGATGCTGGGGAGGAGAAGTTTCTAAGTAGTTAGTCGGGGTTTATGTAATGTTTGAATACTATGGGAAATTAATTATTCTAAGGCCTACAGGCCATGAAATTCTTATGCCTACGGGCCTTTTAAGGGTTCCACCTCACCCCTTTAAATGTGTATTATCAAAAATCAATAAAAAAATGAAGGTCATCGGGCCATTGGAGATGGATAAGTAAATGAAATATAAATATAGATATAAATATATATATTATGATGAAAGTATCATTATTATATCATATATATCACATATTTTTATTAAACCCATCCTTAATACATTCTATTTTGAGGGTGAATGAATCACATCCCATTGAGGAGGCAGTAGTCCACACGTCCACAAACGATGTTATTGTATTCTCACAAGATGGAAAGTGGGAAGGTATATGTTATATAATAATTATAGAAGAAAAAAGAAATCATAAATATCATAAATATCATATAAAAATATTAATTACATCCTTATTACTAGCCTTGAAATGTGGTAATGGAATAACGAACGACATCTGTTTGTGAGGTGGTAGTTCACCATACACACGAATAATTATTATGTATCCAATTTGATAGAAGTGTGTGTGAGTGTAAGTCATAACCTTAACATAACAAAATATTAGTATATTTAGGATACTGAGGATATTATATAACCATGGTATAATAATAATTGAGGGTGTAGAGAAAGAAATAAAATAGAAGGTCTTGATGAAGCATGATACCTCTTCCTTGGGTAACTCCCTTTGTTTTGCACCAAAGGGCTTCCTTGGTTGGATTTTAGCACACCGTGATGCCTCTATGATTATGTTGGGGATTTTGTGACCTTATATTTATAGTTTTATGATGATCTAAATGACTTTATAGGTGTTAATAATTGAGGGGGTTGTACCCTTTTATAGTGGAGGGGATTGACTTTTTTGTAAATACAAAAAGTAAAACACAATTGAGAGGTATCCCTTACATAAAGTGCCTCCAATAATTGTCAATTTTAGATAAAAGTAAGTATATGGTAGAAATATGCCCACAAAATGGATTTTAGACATGTTTATAGGTTATTTTTTCCCGTAAGTTAAAGCTTAACCACTAAATAAACTCAATTTTACCTTAATTACTGTAATTAATTCTAATTACTTTCACTAATATTTCTGGTCAAAAACTAAGTTAACCTTACAAGATATTATAAATTATTCTAATTTTAAATATTTAATCCATTTTTTAAAAATTCAATCACATAAGTAGTAGAAATTAATTTATAATTAATCCCACAAACAGGACGAGATAACAAGTTTTTAAAGTGAAAATGTGAAAATGTTTGAAATATTTTTAAATCAATTTTTAATGTGAAATTTATTCAAATGAAATTAATTGTATTAATATATGTATAAATTATCTAAATATACATTAAAATAAAATAAAATTATAATTTAAATATATAAATAAATTATAAGAAAAGTCACATTTCAATAAAAATTCAATATCTTTCATTATTTATAAAAAACTGGAACTTCTCAAAAAAATACCAAAAAATAACCCAAAGTAAAATTTTATATTCAAATTTAATAAATAAATATTATTTTCTCAAATATAATTTATAAAATATTCATAAACTATATTTAAAACAACTGTTCCATTAAAAGGTGGTAAAATTACCTTTTAAAAAATACATCTTTTTATTCATAAAAATAGATTTATTCATATATTTTTCCTATAAAATCTATTAGGTGAGTCTCAAAAACATTTATTGTATATATAATATATATATTTTATTAAAAAAATCATCAAAAGTGGTTTTTATGATTTATTAAAATAAAATGGTGTTTGTACATATAAAAATAGTTTTCTAAGAAAATGATTTTTTTATTTTCAAATAGTTCTTACTTTAATTTCTAAATAATTGATAACCAAAGGATTAATTATATATATATGTTTAAAAAAAGTTTCATAATTTATTTAATATTATTGATATCTTCTATTCCAATGGCTATGTGATAACTATAATAATATTTTATTAATATTATTTATAGTATATTGTTGTTTGGTAAAACTTGGTCTTATGTGTAATGAAAGATGTTAAAAGAACATGGAATTGTGTGTAACATAATCCAAACATAGTGTTTCATGTACTAAAACATAATCTAAGTGTTGTTTGTATTGAAATATTTACTTGGTGTTGCGTATACAGAAATAATAACTTCATGTAGTGTGAAATGAAATCCATTAAAGAAATTTAATTTATTCAGAAAAAAATTAATTCATAAAAACTCAAGGTGTTACAATATACCCCCCTTAAAATTAATTTCTCCCTTTAAATTCATTTGGGTTATCCAATGTTTAATACTTTGAAGTTTCTTTCATAGAAACCCACATCATAAAAATTAATACTAAAACTTCATTTCAAAAGGGAAAGTTGGAAACATAACAATTAACCAAGGTAACTCATAACTATGTTTCTACACAGGAGAACATAGGTGGTAAGTGAAAACATGGACATAGAAGAGAAATATAATTATAAAGTTATGGTGGAGATTGATAGAGAACACAGTTAAGAGAAATTTAATGATCACAAAGTTGTAAACCAAAGAGACTTGAAAAAGGTCATTGATATCATAAAAATGATGATAATGGGACGACATTTTATTTCAATACCCTTTTCCTAAAGTTTAATTATTTTCATGAGAATATATACTTACTTTATTTCATCACATTCTCACCATTTTTTGTACCTTGATCAATTTCCACTTCATATCTTATTCCAAGAAATAGAGGTGTATTTTTCATTACTAAAGCATTAAGAGATCATGAGATCCATAAATAGAATGATAGGCCATTCCATCTATATTAATAAAAAAATGGTTAGAACAGGTTATCCAACATGCATAAATCCTCTTATGGTGATATAATACTTTAATCTCTAAAACTTCAACCTAATATTAACTTAAACATTCTATAAATGGTTCACCTTATATCTCTTTCAAAATATAATTCACCCTTTATTCCTTAAATAAGATTTTATATTATACCAAAAACATTTTCATTGGAAACATGGGTCAATCCTTGCACCAATATAATATAAAATGTGATTTTACTATTCTAAAATCCATGTAGAGGAATATAATCAAATGAAAATTTACTAAATAATGAAAAATAAGATTTTGATAGGGCTTATTCATAAAAAATAAAACATGAAATTCCCAACTATGTAGGGGAGTATAAGTGTACCCAAATTATAATGATTCACTCATACATTTTTATTGCATAATATTTACCTTTTACCTTTTTCCTTAGAGTTTTTTGTGGTTTACCATAAATATTATCTCTTAGATTGAGGAATTGATTCATATAATGCCCAAACACCTTGAACTTGAAACACTGAAGTGTGGGTGGAGAATTTTATTGAGCTCTCTCTCCAGTAATATTACTTATAAATTATTTTTCTCGATAGCTAGGCTTCCCACACTTAAAAAACCTTATTATTCCTTTCATTCACTCACCCAAGTGCTTCTTACCATAGTTTTGGAAAGTATTAGTTTGAAACTTTTTCTTCTCTCTGTGTGATATATCATTGGATTTTTCATATAACCCCATTTTCCTTTTCTTATCACCAGAACTAAGTGGGTTTTCAAATTCCATTTCAATATTTAGTGCACATCTAATGATTTCTTTATAACATACAAAGCCCCTTATGGCTAACACCATTCATAGATTCAGTTTTAGTCCAATAAAAAATTAGTTAATCTTACTTTTAGGCTGAATTATAATACCCTAATATTAACTTGAAAGTATTATAAAATTTTCTTCAAACACACTAATGGATTCATCATCCCTCTTATTAAGATATAATAATTCCATCTATATTTTTTATGAAGAATATGAGGGAAAAAATTATTGTAAAATAATCTTTTAAACTCATACCACTTTATGGATTCAATTTCTTCTTGTTTCCTTGTATTATTAATAATAATCCACCACTGATCCGCCTCATATTCAAGTTGGTAGATAGTTAGAGTGAATTTTTCATACTCTAAACATTGAATAATTGAAAATATATTTTCATTGGTACTGATCCATTGCTCAAAAAAATAATTGATCTAAATAACCCCTAAAATAAGGGGTGTGTTTCCTTATTAATTAATAAACATAACATTGTTCCCTCTTTTTCTCGTTTGTTTGTTCACCATTATTCATAGCTTGAGAAATTTTTTTGCATAGAAACGAGGTTTTAAATTCCATCCTCCATAACATTTGGTTTCTCAAGAGAAAAATCATTTTATTTTCCATTTCATTCATCATTAACACGATTCCTTTGGGTTCCAACCATTGACTAAAACCAAAAAATAGTGTGGAAAACACTAATCATAGTATAAAACCACATAATCATTAAAATTTATTTATATTAAGTCTAAATCATGATAAATTATTTTCAAACTATTAAACCTTAAGATTAATCTAGGAAATTTATATTCATTTCCTATTTAAATCCTTTGTGATGATTTTTAAAGAGTTTGTGAATCTCCAAATCATATCCCATGGGAGTGTCAAACACAGTGTGTAGCAAGTCCTATTTTCATGCACCAATTGTCGATCAAGTCTTTCTCAATAGTGTTTTTGGGATTTTTACACCTATTTACATCTATGTCAGAGCCATATCAACTTGTAGTATTCATAAAGGGATCTATTTATAGGAAACCACTCACTCTATCCTTTACCAAAATTCATTGAAATTTTACTAAAAATTAACTCATCCTTAGAATTATCCTTGGAGACATCCGTAGACATATACTTAGAAATATCCCTAGGTATCTCACTAATGTTTTCTCATCCTAGTTTCCAATGTTTGACTAAACCTTTCCTTTGATACTAACTTTAGATACTCAGGCTTAACATACATGGATATTACATCTTTTTAGATGAATATTAATCACATTAAAAAACTACATGGCTGAGGACCATAATAGTTTTTTTTATTTGGAAACATGGAAAAAAATATTCTAATATGGTGAATGATCTTCAACATCTCCAATAAATATCTTCCCCTTTAGTACTTCCACTTAAAACATTTCTTTATAACCTAGGGAAATGATACATAAGAAATGGTTAACACAGATTCTCAGTAAGGGTAAATAAAGGATATATATAAGCATAACATGAACATAAGGGTATGATAACAAGAGCATAAAATTTTAAGATCATACCCTTCATATCAAATATCATAATCATGAGTCATGGAATAAATATTTATAGTTTATATGACATGAATCATAAGGAAATAAAATAACATGATTCATGAGAGAATAATATTGGCATATGACATAGACTTGTGGCATACACAAGAGTTTACAACATTGTGAACATGTGTAAATAGAAATAGGCCCACTAATTAAGTTAAGAACAACAAATCAGG
The DNA here is from genome assembly GCA_963277665.1 of Viscum album. NCBI lineage: Eukaryota > Viridiplantae > Streptophyta > Magnoliopsida > Santalales > Viscaceae > Viscum > Viscum album. The sequence goes on from OY728159.1 coordinate 224,531,108, forward strand.
CCCTCACATAAACATATAAAAATGAAACCAAGTACACACATAACATTGTGAACATGTAATCATGTTCACATATAACACTATGAACATGTAATCAAGTTCACACATAAACATATGGACATGAAACTGGGTCCATGCAGAACATTGTGAACATGTAATTAGGTTTACGCATAACATTGTGAACATGTAATCAGGTTCATTAATAACATTGTGAATATGTAATAAAGTTCATGAAAAAATATATAGACATGCAACCAGGTCAATGCATAACATTTTGGACATATAATTATATTCATGCATAACATTATGAACATGTAATAAGGTTCACTCATAATATTGTGAACATGTAATTAAGATCACACATAATATATATACTCATGAGTCGCCTAACAATGACTAATTATTTATAGGGAGATATAGGTCCCATAGGTCACATAAATAAATCATACATATATGTACCACTATATAATAAAACATTATTCATATCATAACCCATAAAAAGACATGTGTTTCATAAACATCATATCATAACCCATTAAATGAAATGCGTATCATAAAAATTTCATCATATAATAACCCATGAAAAATAAAGATTTTTCATAATCATTTCAAAATAGACTAACTTGTAAAATGAAGCAGGTTTTATAAGAATTTTATCACAGTATAACTCGTGTAAGAGAAATATATTTCATAAAAAAATTGTCATCATAAAAAGAAACCATTCAAAGAAATAATAAAAATGGAGACCTTGGATTATATCACAAATAAATCATAAACTATATCAATGGATTTTATCTTAGATGGAAAATAATTTTTAAAGGATCATTTAAAACATATCTAGAGGAAAATATCCTTTCTCCTCTGAAAAACACTTTTTAAAACATAAAAAAATTTGAAAACCTTTTTCTTTGAAAGTAACCTTTGAAACTTATAAAAAATATTTGAAAATAATTTAAAAAACTTTAAAAAAAATTAAAATATTTTTCCTTTAAAATTATCTTAAAATATAATTTAAAAATATTTTTGAGATCATTATTTAGAAAACAAGGTTTTTGAATGACATAGATTTCCAACTGAAGAGGGATATAATGTCCTTCTATTAATCATATTAAGTACCAAAGAGTGGAAAGATGGTACCAATATATGAATATATCATTAATAATTAGAGTAGAATAAAATTCAGGAGTTTTATTGAGATATGGATCATAAAATTTCATCAATATAATCATAATCGTAAACAATCCTGATAAATGTTGAGATTGTAGGAATACACTTTTAACAATTTGGTAACTTTGACTCATAATAAACAAGAAATAATAAAATTACACGAAACTTAAAATATCATTAAAATAATTATATTCATGATAAAACATTTCAAAGGTCATTATATATACCTTCTCGGAGAATGTAGGTGCAGAACATAACATGTGTCTCAAAGAAGGAAAATTGAGAAAAAATTTACCTTACCGATTTGGTAACTTTTGAACCGTAAACTCCATTAAATATAGATCTTAAAATTGATATATTAATTCCAAAAAATTTAAGGATAAGAATAATATAATAAATTCATTGGTATTATATACACCACCCAAAATAAATTAGTGGTGAATAAGGAATAAGTCTCATAGAAATAAAAGTGAGACTAAAAATTCCCTAACTACTTGAGTAACTTTTTGTATCATGAGATTAATGAAATAATAACACAATTTGAAACTTTTAATATCATTAAATAAAGTAAGTTCATGATATAACATTTCATATTACAATATAAACATCAGACAATAAGAATAAGTGGGGAATATAACATATGTCTCACAGAAAAAAAGTGAGATGAGAAAACCCTTACCATAAGTCTTGACTTTCTTCGTACACATTAAAAACTCATGTATAATATATATAAATTTATGATACATCTACCACAAAACAATATTTTCATATATAATACCATATATTATTTTCTAATGACCTTTTATTTCCCATTTATTAACAATTTCCTGTTAAATTTATGTTTCGGGTAATAATAGCTTTGTTTTTTGCATGTGTTTTGATTTGTTATATTTTTGGTACTCTTACTTATATCATGATTTAATCATCTCAAAAATGATAAAAATGATATAAATATAATATATTTTTAGTATATATGTATTATAATAATCTATAAAATATATAAATAGAAAATAAAATACACCATTCATGGAGATGGTAGGTCGTACGTACGCATGAACAATGTTTCCATTTTCTTATCGTATTGAAAGAAAAAAAGAAGTAAATGAAATATATATATATATATATTATCATTATAATAGAATTATTATTTTATATATATAACATATTTTTATTAAACCCATCCTTAATACATTCCATGTAAATTCTAAACGAATCACATTGCTTTGAGGAGGCGGTAGTCCACAGGTCCACAATTGATGTTATCGTATTCTCACATGATAGAAAGCCCGAAAGTATGTGTTATGTAATAATTACATAATCATAAATACATAATAAATATCATAAATATTATATAAATATATTAATTACAACATTATTCCCAACCTTGAAAGTTGGTAATGGAAGAACACACAACATCGGTTCGTGAGGCGGTAGTCTGTCATACACAGGAACGATAATTGCATGTGGTAGTCTGTCGTACACACGAACAATAATTACATATCCCATTTGATGGAAGTGTGAGTGAGTGTAGTTCATACCTTTAACATAAAAAAATATTAGTATATTTAGGATAATTATGTTATTATATAAGAATGGAATAATAATAATTAAGGGGGTGGAGAAAGAAATAAACCAAAAGGGATTATTGAAGGATGTTACCTCTTCCTTGGGTAAATCATTTTGGTTTTTACCAAAGGGATTTATTGGTTGGATTTATTCCAAAATTAAAGCCTATATTATTAAGGGATGGAATTTGGGATCTTATTTTAGAAGATTTTGGATGATACAAAGGGCTTGATAGGTGTAGAGAATTGAGGGGGGGGGGGGTACCCTTTTATTGTGGAGGAGGTGTGATAGTTTTGTAAATACCAAAAGGAAAACACTATTGAGAGGTATCCTTTATGTAATGTGCCTTAAATAATGGTAAATTGTTTATAAAATGGATTATATAGTTTAAACATGTCCATAAAATATCTTTTGGGCATGTTTCTCAGTTACTATCCCCTTAAGATAAAGTTTAACTACTAAGTAAACTCATTTTTACCTTAATCACTATAATTAATTTTAATTACTTTCACTAATATTTTTTGTCAAAAACTAATTTGACCTTACTAGTAATTATAAATTATTATGATTAAAATTATGGAATCTATTTTTGAAAATTCCAATTCCGTAATTGGAAGAAATTAATTTAAAATTAATCCTACAGACGGGACGATACAACGAGTTTTTAATGGAAAAATGTTCAAAGGTTTGAAATTTTTTTATATCCAATTTCAATGTAACATTCATTATAATGACCTAAATTGTATTAATATATGTATTATTGATCTAAATATACTTTAAAAATGAAATAAATATAATTTAACTATATAAATAAATTATAAGAAAAGTTGGTTTTCAATTAAAATTAATTATTTTTCACTATTCATCAAAAAAATGAAACACCTCATAAAAATACCAAAAGATCACCTAAAGTAAAATTTTATATTACTATTTAAAAAATGAATCTTTTTTTAAATATAATTTATAAAATTTTCAAAAAAATATTTAAAATATTTACGCTATTAAAAGGAGGTAAAATTACCTTTTAGAAAAAAAATACATCTTTTTATTCATAAAATTGGATTTATTATTATCTTATGTCTATCAAAACTATTGGATGAGTTTCAAAAAAATATTGAATATATAATATAAATAAATTTTATTAGAAACATTAATCAAAATTGGTTTGTTTAATTTACTGAGATAAAATGGTGTTTGTACATAGAAAAACAGTTTTCTAAGGAATTCATTTATATTCAAATTGTTATTACTTTAATATTTAACTAATTGATAACAAAAGGATTCATTTTATATACATATATAAACAATAGTTTCATAATTTAGTTAAACTTATTGATATCTTCCATTCCATTAGCTAGGTGATAACAATAATAATATTTTAATAATATTATTAATATTATATTTTAGTTTGGTAAAACTTGGTCTTGTGTGTAACACAAGCTATCAAAGGTACTTAAAATTATGTGTAACACAAGACAAACATAGTGTTTCATGTACAAAAATCTAATCCAAGTGTTGCATGTAGTGAAATATTAACATGGTGTTTCTTATAAATCAATAATAACTTAGTGTAGTGTGCAATTAAATTCATCAAAAAAATTAAATTTATTAAAAAAATCAATTCATAAAAACCCAGGGTGTTACATTATACCCCCCTTAAAATGAAATTTTCCATAGAAGTTCATTTGGGTCATCAAAGGTTTAATAGATGAAATTTACTTTCATAGAAACCCACATCATAAAAATTAATACTAAAAATAACTTTATAAATGGAAAGTTAGAAACATAACAGTTACCCAAAGTAACTCATAACTAGGTTTCCATAAAGGATAACATTGGTAGGAAGTGAAAACATGGACATGGAATAGAAATATAACCACAAAGTTCTGATTGAGAGTGATGGAGAGAATGGTTAGGAGAAAGTTAATGATCACAAATACATAAACCAAAGAGTCTTGTAAAAGTTTATTGATTTCGTAAATAATGATGATAATGGGACAACATTTTATTTCAAGACCCTTTCCCAAAAGTTTAAGAATTTTCATGAGAATATATACTTACTTGATTGCAGAAAAATATCACCCTTTTTTCCCTTTAGCATTTTTTGCTTCATATCTTATTCGAAGAAATGAAAGTGAATTTTTCTTTTTTGAATCATTAGCAAATCATGAGATCAAAAAATAGAATGATATGTCATTTCATCAATGTTTATCACAACAAAATGGTTATCACAGGATATCCAACATGCTTAAATCCTCATATGGTGAGGTAATACTTTATTCTCTAAAAATTCATCCATAGTTTAACTTAAACATTTTATAAGTGGTTAACCTTATAAACCTTTCAAAATATAATTCACCCTTTATTCATTAAATAAGTTTTTTTCATATACCAAAAACATTTTCATTTGAAACTTGGGTCTATCCTTGTACCAATATAATATCAAATATGATTTTATTATTCTAGAATACATTTAGTGGGATATAATCGCATGAAACTTCACTAAATGTTGAAAAATAATATATTTATAGGGATTATTCATAAAAAATAAAACATGAAATACCCAACTACGGAGGGGAGGATAAGTTTTCCCTAGTTATCATGATTCACTACATCCATTTTGATTCCATAATCTTTCCCTTTATCCTTTTTACTTAGAGGTTGTTGTGTTTTATCATCCATATTAGCCCTTGGATTGAGGCATTGATTGAAATAATTCCCAAACTCTTTTAACTTGAAACACTAAAGTGTGAGTGGTGTATTATATTGATCTCTCTCTCCAGTCATATCACTTCTAAATTCTTTTTTTGTTTTCCAGGATTCCCAAAATTGAAACACCTTATTTTTCTTTCCAAGAACTCACCAAAGTGCTCCTTTCCATAGTTTTGGTTTTGACAAAGGGAACTAATTTTAAGTTAATTAATTAAACTTTTATGTTTTAAATTTGGTAAAATAAAATTCATTTTTGAATTCGGAATATCAAAATTATCTAAGGGTGAATTTTTGGTATTTTTCAGAAAACATTCGTTTTTTTGAATAGAAAAAAAACACTACGTTATTATTTTAAACCAAATTTTTATTTAAATAATTAATTATTTTATTTAAATTTATTTTAAGTCAAAATAGATATATAATACCTATATAAGTTAAATTTAATTCATTGGAGTCAGTTTATAATAATATTAGATGTATAAATTTTTATTGAACTTTTTACCGTCTTTTACCCACCTTCTAAGAGTATTTGCAAATTTGCATAAAACTTAATTTTACTGCTTCTGTGAGTTGAATTTCAAAAATTTAAGAAACACGGTTGACATCATTAAGTAAAATGTTGTTCAATAAGATGAAAATAATTGTTCTTGAATAGTAACTTTTGACTTTTATTTACCACGGTTAAATGTAAATAGGGTAATTAAGGGTAAAAATGGAATTATAATTACCCTAAAACATGTCCTAAATATTTTGGACAAGTGTAATTCGATCAAAAAAACCCTTCAGAATAAAATATGACCATTTTTGGTCCAATTGGATTAGATTAGGACATTTATTATTATTTTATTTAAAGAAAAGTTAAAAGTGTTAAATTCAAAGTTTAATAAATAAAACATTTTTAATATAGGGTCATACATAAGATAGATTAGACTATAAATATTAATTATAAAGATAAAAATATTTCATACATCATGTTATTTTATTTATAATTTTTAGACATTAAATAATTAAATTTATTTATGACACAATGATGATGTAGTAATTACCTTATTAACGAAAGAATCAAATAAATGGTATTAAAAATATTAAAATAAATATAATTTCAAAGTTTTTATGACATAAACGAATTTTCTAGGTTAATATTACATGTTAGGGTTTATTATATAATTATTTTTCGAATTTACAAGGTTTATATGACTTTCACAAAAACATAATACCAAATAGTGTCAAAATTGACATAAATTAATTTTTAAAACAAATACTATATTATTGGTTGATATAATATTCCTAAAAATATAAGGTTAGGGAAAATGGATTGAATAATATTATATATGTCATTAATGATCCACTTGAGGTTCTCTTGGATGTTTATATTAAGTTTATTAACCATGTTGTGTAAGAATACAAGAAGACGCGATAAATGTTAAACTATTTGACTAAGAATTAAATATAAAAGATATGGTTAAAATAATAACCTAAACTTGTATAAAACCTATTGGTTGAGAGTATTTAGACCCATAACCACCTAAGTATCAAAATAAATTCATTTTGACCAATTAATAACTGAATATTATTGTATAATAAATTAATATTTTAATCTTTTCCTAAAGTGACCCTCACCCCTCTTATAAAAGGGAACTTCCCATTATCTCAAAATCACACCTACAAAGACATTTGGATCAGCCAACCCCTAACCAAATATCCTACAAACTTCTCTAAAATCAACCTACAGTCCTTACTTTGATCATAAATCCAACCTAAAGAGCCCTTTTGATCAACTCAAAAAGAAACACCCGAAGAAGAGGTAATAATTTCACCACCCTCTTTCAAGTTATTTTCTTCTTCCACTTCCTAGTTATTTGTTGTTTCCAAACCAAAATAATAAATCCAGTACCTCCTACATACTGTGATGTTATTATAAATATGATACAACCATATTATTTATTCTATCCATCCAATAAATGACAAAGTCACCATACGTGCGTACGTACGGCTTACCGTCTCCATGTCGTGGTGTAGTTTGTTATTCAAACACTTAATTATTTGGATGGGTATAATAATGAGTATAACTTATGTAAATAATAAATATAAAATTTTAATTATTCTTTATATATGATATACCATCCAATTAAATATGATTTCACCATCAATATAATGATATTGTCGCTCGTGCGTACGTACAGATTACTGTCTCCATGACATGATGAGATTCATTCCCACGTTCACCATTCATTGATGATTATAAAAATATATATTATTAATAATTATGTAATATATGAAATAATAATGCTACGGTAGACATATATATGTATTTAATTACATATATCTTATTCATTTACTTCTGTTCAATACGATATGAAAACAGAAACAACGTTTATGCGTACGTACGATATACTATCTCCATAAATAATACCTTACATTTCATATATATATCTATAATAAATATTTATATTCTAAATATATATGATATATAAATCAAGTTTTATATTCTGGAAGTATTTAAATCATGATCTAAATGATATAAGTTAAAACACGTACGCTAAAGAAAGCTATTATTACCCAAAATGTTTATTTAACATGGAAATCATTATTTAATGGGAATTATAAAGTCATAAATGAATCATGTATGATATAATAAATATAAATATGGTTCTGGAATAATTTAATAACATACAATGGTCATTATACAGAAGGTTAAACTTACCCTCGACCAAAGGAAAGTGCAACGTAAGGGTTAATTCCATAATCTCTTTATTATCCGAGGTTGTTTTTATATAAGTATCTACTGGGACATATTTATTATCCATGTCCATGTTTCATAAAATATTTTTCAAAGGGATTCTTTTTAAAGGACTTTTTTACTAAAACATCATTTTAAATGTATTAAATATTTATTCTTCTAAACCTTTTTCATTAAAGTCCATGTTTTCAAAATGGTTTTAAGGATTTATTTATATGGACATGAATGTTTGGAAATAATAATTCTTCTCAAAAGATTCAAAGTGGTATGGGACACTTTGATTCAAAAATATCTTTTAAATTACATCCTTTATAAATGTGTGACTTTTAAATGATTTCACAAAAAGGGATATTTCTCTCAAAAAATTTTAATGATCATTTTCAAATATGTTAGAATCGTTTACTGGATATTATTCTTGATTGAGGTTGATTTATTATAATACAGTATTCCATATTATATTGAATGAGTTATGATATGTTTGACTATGGATGTTCTATTTTTATACCATTCATGGTTTATGGTTGATGTATTGACATTTTCTATACTAGTTTTATACGAATGTTTATGTTATGTTTCAACCTTTTCATATAAGGAATGCATTAGACTTAGTAAGTGATGGGTGGAGGACTCTATAGCTCCTTGATGCATTGGTAGGTATCATGAGACAAACTAGTGTCTTGGAACAAGGACTTGACAAAACTTTTATTTGTAGTTTTGGCATAATTCCTTGACTATGTGGAAATGATGTCTGACATTAGGCATTCCCTCATTATCAAAATTAGTTATTACATGTGATTATTTGATTAGTATAATATCCATGTGAATGTTTATATAGTGATATTTGATTTATTTTTTCGATATTATGTTCATGATTATGTTTAATAAGGCCGTTGTTTTTATTAAAAATCTTTCCTTAAAAGTATATATCTTCTACTAAATTATTTACCCTTACTGAGCACCTGAGCTCACCCCTTTATTATGTTTTATTTTTACAAGATTACAAGAAGTGTATTATGATTGATATAAAGGGTTAAGATAGAGGAAATAATGGTGTTCTCAAAGAACTATCTATACTGTATTTTATGTTTGAAATTTTAATGTAAAGTTGATGTATGTAATCTATTTTCCAAGACTGCTAAACTGATCGGTATTTTAGGACTTGATTATTTGTAATCTTGACAATATATTAAAATAATGCACCAACTCCGGGATTCTAGGGTAGGGGTGTTACAGTTGGTATCAGAGGAAGTTTAACAACAACCTTAGAAATATATTTAGATAAACTCTAATTAGAGAACATTACCCTAAGATAGACTTTGAGGATTAGTATAGAATAACTTCCTAGAATTTTGGTAATGTAAATATTTTTTATATTTTCCAAGTAATACATCCATGTATAGATACGAGTAGGTAGAGGTAGCTCTGATACATATGTACCTAGTTGTGAAAACTCTGACAAGGAGTTTCGGGCTTGACCCGGGGTATCCTGGTACATGACAACAGGCCTTGCTGGACTCTTGGTTATGACACTCCTGGGGGATATGATTAGGATAATTCACATTTTCATTATGAGCCATTATGAAGGATTTAGGAGTAAATACTTCTTCAAAGAAAACATTTTATAATTATAGATTATATGCATAATATTTTCAATTTATGTTAGGTATTTTACAAGTTTGGAATTATTCATTTCGATTCATAAACTAACCTAGTGTATGCCATTATTTAGAAATGGCGCCTAGTAGAAGGAATGAGAATTATAGCAATACGTAAGATTGAAAGATTAAGAAGGAACATAACTTTCATGGTATTAAGCCAACATTTAAAAGGAAAATAGTCTCCCATGTATTCTCATCTTATGAAGAAATATTATAATGTGTTAATAAGATAAGTAAATAATTCTTTGAGTCCTATGGCTTTGAAGGGAAGCAAGAGAAGAAAAAGGATGAAAGAGAGAAAGATGGATAAAGGGAAGATAGGAAAGAAGGATTTTACCATATGTGATAACTGTGGAAAGAAAAACCTTTGTAAATTCTTTAAGGTAATGGGAATTTGTTTTAAGTGTGGAGAAAAAGGACACCAAGTACGTGATTTCAAGGGTAAGAAAAAGGTTTCAAATTTAAAATGCTTTATCTGCAAGGAGTTGGGACACTACGTGAAGAAATGTCCAAATCATCATAGTATAATCCAAATTCTGCTATTGGATAATAATCAATTTATGATACTACCAAAGATGAAGAGGAATGATTAGAGTTATTATGTTGTTAATGTATTGTGTCATTTGAGTATTTTATTAATGATGTACATGTTATAAGAATTATAAAGTATATAAGGATTTAACTGTATTATTATTTCATTAAGGATTTGAGATTGTGTGGTACCAAGAAATTTTACTCAATAAAAAGTTAAACTTTTTGGAAAATACATGGTTGAAGGAAAGATAAAAATTTAATATGGTCCTGATACTGAGGTATTGATTTTGGAATAAGAGATGATTGATTTTGATAAATTATATTGGATATTATTGATATCCTTGGAACTGATTAATGGTTTGTCTATTCCATCATTGTTGGATTTTACAACATTTTTGGATATAATAGGTATATTCAATATTCTATAAGGAATAAGTGAGCATGAATGTAATAAATATGGTTTTATAGTAATTCAGGGTGTTACCATGTTTTAAAAGAATACCTCATGAAGGTATTCACATGTTATTACGTGGAAAAAATAATCTTCATTATGTTTACCTTTCATATAAATTTTGGACTGTGAATTTGGATAGAAGTATTTGGATAATTATAAAGGTTGGAATGAATTAAGTTTGACATTGGATACTATTATTAAGGTTAAATAATTTCTTAAGATTGTTTTTGGATTGTTATAAAAAGGACAACCTGGAGGTTGGGCGAAAACCTGTCACGTCTGGTAAGGCCGCGAGACATGAACCCGCAACCGAAGGGGGACAAGGGTGTATCAACTAACACTGGCCTACTTGATGTCCTAGTTTTTATAATGTAGTTTTTTAAATAGTCTGACAAATTAATTATGAATTAATTATTATTGTAACCCTATACGATTAGGATAAATAAAATATTTTTGAATTCTATTATCTTTTGGAGTTGAAGATGAGTTTGTGGTAGGAAATAGTTAAAGGATGAAACTATACTTATCAAGTATATATATATATATATCCTTATTCTATGAATAAATTAATTCCTAAACTTTAGGGAAGGGATCTTAAAACAAAAAAAATGTGTTATCCTAATACCTTATGTTCTGTTGAACCGATGATATTTTACATCATCTTAGATTGATGGCTTTGAGGCCCTAAATTTTACACTTGTTTTTGATTGATGACCTCAATAACTCCCTAAAAATATTTAATATTTTCCTGCAATTATGTGTCTCTAATTTCCACCAATGTTCTCCTAATAGAGATCATAATTTGATGGTGACTTTTTCATTTCCCTTTCCCTCTTATTAAGACTAAATTTTATTAAACCAATTTATGATGTGGGTTTTCCACAAAGGTATTTTTCTATTTTTAACCTTTTATTTTCAAAGAACGATTTCAAATTGCATGGAAACAATTTATTGAAGTAGGTTATAATGTAACACCCCAATATTTTATAGTATGTTATCCCTTCAAAGCAATTCAACAACATGTGCTACACGCAACAACGAGTTCGAGTGCACCACAGCTTACCAAACCAGCCGTTCAAAAAGGGGTTATGAATAATATTAATTGTATATTGAATCTTATATACTCAATATAATTTTAACATCCATATTATGTGTTTATTAGACATAATATAAGAACAAATTAATTTTTTAGATAAAAGAAGTGTTTTTTCAAAAAAAATGCAGTTTTACCGTCTTTTAATGGAGAACCCTCCTTAAAATCAATATTTGACACTTTTATATATTAAATTTAATGAAATTAAATTCTTATTTAGAATCAGTATATAAAAAATTTATTTTGGATAACTTTTTGGTACTTTTTTGATAACTTTCATATTTTGATGAATAGTGAAAAATACTATGTTTTAAATAAAAACAACCTTTTTAATTGAAATAATTTATAGGGTTAAATTATGAAATTTAATGCTTATGAAGTATAATTAGATTATATTTTTAATCATTTAATACAATTTAGGTCATTATAATTAATTTCATATTTAAATTTGACATAAACACATGTCAATCTTTTGATAGTTTTACTTTTTAAAAACCCACTTTTTGGTTTTGACAACAGGAATTAATTTTAAATTAATTAAAAAAACTTTTATGTTTTGAATTTGGTAAAATAGAATTAATTTTCTAATTCGGAATATTAAAATCATCTCAGGGTTATTTTTTGGTATTTTTCTGAAAACATTCAATTTTTGATGAATAGTGAAAACACTACATTATTGTTTAAAACTGAATTTTTATTTAAATAATTATTCATTTTATTTAAATTTATTTTAAGTAAAAAATAGATATATAATACCTATATAAGTTCAATGTAATTTATTGGATTCATTTTATAATAAAATTGATGTATAAATTTTTATTCAACTTTTTACCGTCTTTTACCCACCTTATAGGAGCATTTGCAAATTTTCACAAAACTTAATTTTACCGCTTCTATGAGTTGAATTTCAAAAATATGAGAGACATGGTTGAAATCAGTTAGTAAAATTTGGTTCAATAAGATGTAAATAATTTTTGGTGAATAATAACTTTTGACTTTTATTTACCACGGTTAAAAGTAAATAGAGTAATTAATGGTAAAAATGATATTATAATTACCATAACACTTGTCCTAATTCTATTGGATAAGTGTAATTCGAACAAAATAAACCTTAGGAATAAAATATGATCCTCTTTGGTCCACTTGAATTATATTAGGACATTTATTATTATTTTATTTAAAGAAGAGTTAAAAGTGTTAAATTCAAAGGTTAATAACTAAACCATTTTTAATATAGGTTTATAAATAAGATAAATTAGACTATAAATATTAATTATAAATATAAAATGATTTCCTATATCATGGTATTTTATTTATAATTTTTAGAAATTAAATAATTAAATTTATTTATGACACAATGATGATGCAGTAATTACATATTCAATGAAAGAATCAAATAAATGGTATTATAAATATTAAAATAAATATAACTTCAATGTTTTTATAACATAAAAGAATTTTATAGGTTAATATGAAATTTTAGGGTCTATTGGATAAATTATTTTCAAACTTATAAGGTTGTTATGACTTTCACAAAAACATAATACCAAATAGTGTCAAAATTGACATAAATTAATTTTTAAAACAAATACTATATTATTGGTTGATATAATATTCCTAAAAATCTAAGGTTCATCCAAATGGATTAAATAATATTATATATGTCATTAATTAATAACTTTAAGTTATCTTGGAAGTTTAGAGTTAGTTTATTAACCATATAGTGTAAGAATACAAGAAGACACGGTAAAAGTTAAACTATTTAACTAAGAGTTAAATCTAAAATATAAGGTTAAAATAATAACCTAAACTTGTCTAAAACCTATTGTTTGAGATTATTTCGACCCATAAACACCTAATTCTAAAAATAAATTCATTTTGAGCCATTATTAACCTAATATAATTGTATAATAAATTAATATTTTAATCTTATCCTAAAGTGTCCCTCACCCCTCTTATAAAAGGGCACTTCCCCTTCTCTCAAAATCACACCTCCAAATCCATTTGGCTTGGAAAAACCCTTCCAAAATATCCTCACAACTTCTATCAAATCAACCTAGAGTCTTTAATTTGATTAGAAATCCAATCTAAGGAGCCATTTTGATTAACTCAAAAGGAAACACCCGAAGAAGAGGTAATAATTTCACCACCCTCTTTCAAGTTTGTTTCTTCTTACAATTCCAACTTTTTTTCATTTTTTCCAAAATTAGGGGGGGGGGGATTTTTACTTCTTGTATTTTAAAAGTGACTTCAAATGTGTTCCTAATGGTTTGGCTCGATTTTCCTTGAAACATGCTTGGGTGAGTGGTTAGAAAAGCTATGGCCCGTTATGAATTTGAGATGTGTTTATGGGTGAATGTTGGGAGATATGTTTTGTTTGGAATTTTTCAAAATAGAGTTGGCTTATAAGTGTTGTGAAAGCCCGTCTGGTACTTTTTTATTTTTTTTTATTTTAGTTTGGCTTAAAAAATGTACTTGGGAATTTTTGGTGAATTCTTGGTCCAAAGGCCCATTTTTCCACATTAATATAAGGATGATGTTTAATGTTTTTTTATAAATGGTTTATAAATTTTTTTGGTAGACAATTGAATGTTGTGAAGCCAAAGGCCAGTTGGAATTTTGAAATGGATATTTGGAAAACCCCTCTTGAGTTAGGCCTCTTGCCTACTCGGTTGATCATGAGATGGGATGGTCCTTTGAATGGGACCTCATTTAGATAGTGATTATTTTAAGGCAAGGGACCAACCTTAAGGTGGTCAGTGTGGTGTTGGATTGTGTGGTGTGTTTGGTTATATATATACACGTGGTTTGTTGTTTTAATTTCATGGAACACCCCCTTGTGAAACATGAAATGAGAACCTAGCATAGTAAATAGGTTTACTGAGAATGATTACTTCACTAGTAAAGTTTATTCCACTAGCTAGTGGCCCAGAGTAGGTGGATACTTGGGTTTATTTATATGGGATAGGGCCACTCGACCAGAGAATGTAGGGTGATGTTCGAGAGTTAGGGTGTTATGAGGTCATTGAGTAGGGAATGTATTTAGGATGAGTCACATGTATAGCATGTTCTAGTTTCCTCTGAGTTCCTAGGATTTCCCATGTTTTCCCATTACGAGTACTATTAGAGTTGTTACCCTAGTTATATAATATATTATTCTTTGTATTTGTTTTTGGTTTTTATTTGGATAATCTATGAATGTCTAGTTTGTTGAAAAAGTATTTCCAAGTAGTTGTTTTGAAAGAGAAATCACAACTCCCCTTTTTTCCTTCTTGTACCTTATTTCAAATTATGTGGGAAATGGATCATGTTTATTTGTTATAAAATGAAACGTGTGTATGAAAATATATTTCTATAAATTTATTTCAAACTAGTATTAATGGAATGTTTTTGGGAAATGAATGGAATGGATTCTTTGGTGGTTACCTATAGAGCAGTTAGCTCACACCCTAAATATACCACTCAGTGTCCATAGACCCAAGTTATTTTTTCAGGTTTATCCTTTGTTCAGGTTTCCTAGTAGGTTATCTTTGTTGGAGAATAACTGTTATTATGGTTGGTGGTGACCAAGAGGTCACACGGAAATCACGTGGTGGCAGTTCGGTTTGTTCGTTTTAGTTTCAATTATGTATCTTAGTTTTCATCTTGTTGAGTGTACTTTGTAACTGAATCTATTTATATTTTATGTGAGTTTCATTTGTTCATGTTGTTGAGTTTTTAGTTTATTCCATTAATTTATCTAGTCCTGGTTATTTATTTTGGGCTTAAATAGTTCCAACGTGTATGTTTTGATGTCTTCCTCTAGTTGTCAGCCTATGGGGATTAGGAACGCCATTTGGGCCTTGCTGCAGACCGGCTCGGGTGACCGGTTTAGGGTCAACCCAGGCTGGTTCATGAAAAAATGGTATCAAAGAAATCCCTTGATATTTGGGGTGTCTAGTAGATGGAGATTAATATTTTTGAGGCTTAGGAGGCTGGTTACGGGTTAGTGCCTAATCACCACCACTCATGACGAGGCCTGATTTACTAGGGTTAGTCTGGGTTTTGTGTCGTTTGTATTTGTTTTGGATTGAGGGATGACAATAGAGGTGACTCGATGTCATGCTATGACCCCACATGGAGTAGTGACCCATGTGGATCCTAGGTACCCAATTCAAGGTCCTCTTAGTGTTATGTCTTACTTGGGACGTGACCCACCACCATGTCGTTGGGTTAAGTGTAATAACTAGTTCCTCATTCCAAGTTAGTTTGGTGTATGATGTGCTCTATCTTGTTTTTGGTGGTGTAAGTGTGTGTTGGTAATGAAAATGTATTTTGGAAATGTAAATGGTTTGGTAACTAAAGTTATTTCTTAAAATGAATTTAAACGGGTAAGGTGGATTTAAAAAAAATGAAAGTGTTTTTTATTTGAGTATTTAGATTGGGAATGCCCTTTGTGTTTCATATGGATGTTTTCGTGTGTGTGGGTATGTATGGAACGTGCATGTGGGAACGCGAGGATAGAAATGGGTGGACACACCTATAACGGTTCTTAGGGTGTCATGGGTGGGTTTTTGGAATTAAATGGTTTTCTTGTTTTTTTAAAAAAGGATTTGAATGAGAAGGTGATTTCAAAAATTTATTTTTCTTGAAAGGTGGGTTTTTTTATTTGGGAATTGGCCCTGGAAAAAGTCAGTTTTGAAATTTAAAAGTAATGGATTTTTTTAGAAAAGTGATTTTTTCTTGTGTTTATATATGTTGACTTATGATCTTGTTACCCTTGTATTGTGGTGTTGCTTTTGGTTGTGTTTAATCTTTTTCGGGATTCTGGGCCAATTATCTCAGCTTAAGGTGTTTCTTTTGATTGAGTTTTGGCTTGATTCTAGTTTCAATTTTCTTTCATGTGGTTCTTAATATGCCGCCCAGAAATGTCCCTAGAAGTTGTTAATGAGTCATCCTCAATTCTGGTTTCTGTTGATTGTTTGTTGTTTGTCGAGGCGTTTGGGGTCTGTTATGGACAATGAACTTGTTTGAGGGGAGTAGAGAAAATCTTCTGGTGGTTGGGGACTCCCGAGTTTGTTAGAGTTCATATTTTCTTGGGTTTAGTGGAGGGTCCAGCCTTGGGCTTGGGTAGGTGGATGTCTCATCATAGTTGGAGTTGAGATTATGTGGGAGGTGTTGAAGTCCGTATTCATCCAATGGATCATACCTGAGGAGGTGAAGGTGAAAATAGGTAAGAGACCATTCATAATTAACAAGGCCATTGGTTGTTGAAGGCCTATACCAGCCACTTAAAGGAGTTGGCATCCGGATCACAAGCGCTTGGAAAATCCAGTGCCTCTCATCCTTCGTGATGGTTCCCCATATAGTGAGTGGGGTGTATGAGAGGAACTAGTTTTTGAAGAATCCCTTTCACTAGTGTTAGATTCTAGTTCATCATTCCACTTTATGATGTTCCATCAGTATGGTCGGTTTAGACCTTCCAAGTCATCTTATCGCATCCCTCTAAAGCCACACCGTCGTTGCGGCCATTCGGATCACCGAGGAAAGTTCTATAAGAATCACAGTTCTAGGAATGAGTTATGATCAGGGGATGCTAGTGTTTTACTATGTGGCATAAGATGCTTCATCCATCAGATCCCCAACCTCAGGACTCGGGGTGAAGCTCGTGCCGAGTCAGAAGTTTCTGGGGGTGTGAAGCCTTGGTCTGGGTTGTGAGTGCCATGTTGGTAATGGAACATTTAAATACTTTTAATTACTATTTTTATGATGTCAAAGTTTTACCATCATTGTAATTTCATCATTTCATTGTAAGAGTGTGATGGAATTGTTCTATTGTAATCCAAATAGTTGTACCTATTTAAAATTACCCTCTGTTTTTAATCAGTCGTCCTCCTTGAGTTCTTAAGTTGTGCTCATTTGGAGGTATTTATGTTTTTTGTAATTTAAGTATAATGTACCACTTCATTTGTTTTGAGTTTATTTTTGGGATCTACCCCTAGAATTGGGGGTTTTGGGCGGGTGAGGAAAGTTTCTAGTTCCTAAAACAGTGGTGTTTTGTTTGTGTTAAGAAAATTGGTCTGATTCGGGTTGAGAGTTACCTAGTTCCTAGTTACATGATGGTGTTGTTTGGATAGTGTGGAGAGGTTGAGTTAGTTCCGGAGGTCCCGTTTTTCCAGGTTTCTTCTGTAGTGGGTTTCTCATTTAAGTCCAGGTTTTGTTGGCTGGGTTTTAAACTTTTCATATTAGCTAAGTCTTTGTGGTGGGGAGACTCCTCCTCTTGTTCACCCCATGTTTTGGGTTATGGTTCCATCTAGATTGTTTGGGTGTGACTTGGGGAATAAATAGTCACCTTTTAATTCCTTGTTTCTTCTAGTTGTGTTCGGGCATGGACTCAATTCTTGAACAACTTTCATCTTGGTGACTTTCTGGGGGTATAAAGTTTTGTGGTGGGGAGAATAATCACTCCATAAACTTTAAAATTGTTTAATTTTATTATTTCTTGGATTTGGTTAGCCTCGTCAAGGTGCGAGTTGAGCACTAGTCTAACATTTATGACATTTAATAATATTGATAGGTTTCAGATCAGTGTACGAGCACTGCACGGTTGGCGGTAATCATACAGTCGGCCCAGGTGCCCGTGTGGTTCCCTAATATTTAAAATAAATATTTTGTTATGAAAGTAAAAAATTAGTAAGTGTTTAAAACATAATATTAATAATATTATTACGATAAATTATAATATTATTTTTATGAAAAAAATGCGGCTAATATTTTATTATTAATTTTTTATCAAAAGTGTTCTTAATATTTTTATGATTAAATTAATATTAATTTTGTTATAATTTAAAATTAAATGAATAAAATTATGATTATGATTATGATTATTATTAATTTTGTTTTGATTTTTTTTAATTTTATTTATTTATTTATTTATTTATTTATTTAACCCTAATTGGGTTCTTTCCACGTAGCGCCTCCCCCCATGGGTCTCTCCTGCGCATCGCCCCTTGGTGCATGACCTAGATTCAGTGGCCTCTCAGTCTATCCAACCAACTCCGATGAATCCTTCTTACCCTAGCTTGTGCATGCCCCCCCCCAGCTACTTCCCTTGTGTGTGCATGAACCCTATCCCAAACCCTTTCTGACGCGGCCTAATCCTGGTGCACCCCCTCACCTGCGCGCTTCCCCGATTCCGGCCTGACCCGATCCTAGTGCACCACCCTTTCCAGCCGTACCCCCACCCCTCGTCTACATCCATGTCGCAATTCTATTTTTATATTTCATTTCTTTTTTGGTATGTTCATTCAATTTAGCCAAACCCTAACACATCGGTTTATGATTTGTGTTTTTTCTTTGTTGTCTAGGTTGTGTGGTTGGATCATGAGGTCTCGCTCTCCCTTTCGTTGGAGTTTTATCCCATATGCACATGTTGCGTTAGGTGTTTCCATGTTCTTTATTTCTAATAGATTTTATTTGATGCTTAATGAATTTAATATATTTATAACATTTCTACGTGCCTATATGATACTCTTATTAATATTTTTATGGTGTTTTTAAGTTGTTAGATTTTGATAAAAATAGGTTTTTGCATGAATATTGGTTTATTCCCATGTTTATTTATGCCTTTAGTGTTTGATAAAAAGACTATTGAACCTTTTGGATGTAATTGTATGGTTGTGTGAGGTTTTCCAACATATATGTTTTGTTAAATTTATTTGGATCATGTTCTGGATTTTATATGTGAAATATGGCGATTTCCTTTGATGTAATTTGGAACTTATTTTGAGAAGAGCTTCTTGGTTTGTGAACCTGTGTTGTATTTTATAAATAATTGAAATGGATGGAGTTGGGGTAGAAAGAAAATGGTTGTTTTATGAAAATGGGTTTTGGATGCTTTGATTAGTTTTAGAGTGTTTCATTGGATTAAGGCACATCAATTGGTGCACTATGTGCACACATGGATGTGTAATCAAGTGAAGATGTCACTCTAGAGGTAGTCCCCTTCAAGAACACCTCTTCTTCCCATTCTTATATTTTCCCTAAAATGGTTCCTTGTTTTCCAAAATGGTGGGGGGGAGTGGTACTTATAGTATTTTAAAAGTGACTTCAAATGTGTTCCTCATGGTTTGGCCCGATTGGCCTTGGAAAATGATTGGGTGAGTGGTTAGAAAAGCTACGGTCTGTTTGGTATTTGAGATGTGTGTATGGTTGAAAGTTGGGAGCTATGGACCATTTGGAATTTTGTGAAATAGAGTTGTATTGTAAGTGTTGTCAAAGACCATTTGGAACTTTCGCATGTTTTCTATATTTTATCTTGGCTTTAAAAATGCAATTCATAATTTTTGGTGAATGCTTGGTCCAAAGTCATTTTTGTCCACGTTAATATAAGGATGATGTTTGATGTTGTTTTGGAAATGGTTTATGAATGTTTTTTGGTAGACGGTTGAATGATGTGAAGGTAAAGGTCCGGTTGGAATTTTGAAATGGATATTTGGAAAACACCTCTTGAGTTAGGTCTATTGTGTAGTTGGTAGATCATGAGATGGGAGGGTCCTCGAAATGGGACCTCATTTGGACATTGATTATTTTAAGTAAAGGGAACAACCTTGAGGTGGTCAGGGTGGTGCCAGATTGTGTGGTGTGTTTGGTTATATATTTATATATATATCTATGTGTGTGTGTGTGGATTGTTGTTTGAATTGTATGGCACACCCCATTGTGAAACATGACATGAGAAACTAGCATAACAAAGAGGATTTTTGAGAATGATTATTTCACTAGCCTGGGTTATTGTACAACTGGTGGCCCATAACAGGTGGATACTTGGGTTTATTGCTAGGAGATCAGGACCCTTGACCATGCCAGGTTGGGAGATGGTCAGACTTTAGGTCATTATGACATCATTGAATAGGGCATTCCTTCAAGATGAGTTACATGTATAGTATGTTCTAGTTCTCCTTTGAGTTCCAAGGATTTCCCGTGTTTTCCTATTACGATTACTATTATAGTTGTTTCAATAATTGTGTAGTATCTTGTTCTTTGTACCTATTTTTGGTTTTTATTTAGAAAAACTGTAAATGTGTGGTTGGTTGAAAAAGTATTTCTAAGTAGTTGTTTTGAAAGATAAAGCACAACTCCCCTTTTTTCCTTCTTGTACCTTATTTCAAATTATATGGGAAATGGATCATGTTTTATTATTTTAAAATGAAAAGTGTGTTTGAAAATATATTTTTATAAATATATTTCAAACTAGAATTAATTTAATGTTTCTGGTAAAAGAATGGCATAGATTATTTGGTGGTTACCTACTGAGTTGTTATCTCACACCCTACCTATACCACTCAGTGTCGGTAGACCCAAGCTATTTTTCAAGTTAAACATTTGTTCAGGTTTCCTAGTAGGTGCTCATTATTGGAGCATAGTTGGTCTTATAGTTTGCGGTGACCAAGAGGTCACATGGAAATTGTGTGGTGGCGGTTCAGTTTGTTTGTTTTAGTTTCAGTTATGTATCTTAGTTTTTAGCTTATTGAGTGTATTTGTAACTAAATTTGTTTATATTTATATTTGATATTTAGTTGTTCATGTTGTTGTGTGTTTATTATATTCCATTTATTTATATGGTCCTGGTTATTTATTTTTGACTTAAATCATCCCTACATGTTTGTTTTGATGCCCGACACTAGTTTCCAACCTGTGGGGATTGGGAACGCCCTTTGGGCCATGTCGCGGACATGCTCGAGTGACCGGTTCATGGTCAAACTGTGTTGGTTCATGACACATAAAGTCTCTAAAACCTAAGTCACAAACTACTAAACATATAACACCATAACATCCCACTCAAGTAAGGGAGAAAACCCCCCTCACATACCCATCAAGAACCATAAAACTCAATCATCCCATAAATCGATACAAAACCAATGAATGAAAAGCAAAACTAATGTACAAAGTTTTTACTAGCTTAGATCTCACATATAGAGGCACACATTAACAACCTAGAGATACAACACACAACAACCCATCAATCTCACATGTCTTTACTTTAATTAACACCCCTTTAGCCTAACCGTGATAGGGTTCACACCAATCTTATGGGCTCACATAACCACTTATTTTCTATATCCCAACTCTATTAACCCTACAAAGAACCACATATACATAGAAAGGAAACATCAAAAGCTAATATACCCCCTTTTAGGGTCCATATCTAACTAAAATGCAATCCTAACTGGCTAACCACATTTTATCTCATCCTCTAAAGGGAGGCTATTCACCAAACCACACATTCAGAAAACCACAACTCGAGTCAAGAAAAAATAATACAAAGAATTATCATTGGGAAAAGATCCACATCAAACAAAACATACAATGGGTTCTGTAGGTTCTCCCATGAAAACCACTAAACCATAGTTTAAAAGTGCCAAATTGTCTCGACTAAAATCCCAGCTCAGTGTAACAAGCCATTTACACCTTTTGAAAATATATTTCAAACCACTTGTTCACCCAAAAAATTTGTTAAACCATGTTCAAACCATTCAAAAAACCCCTTTTTTATCCTTGAAAAATTTGAGAAAACCAACCATTTTCTCCCATTGAAACAGATCTATAAAACTAATACTCCACGCAGTTCACATCCTAAAAGGGGCTAAATAACCTTCAAAATTAAAATTTCGTTTAAAAACCATTAATCCATTTCATAAACACTTGGAAATAAAAGAGCATATTTTAAAGCTAAAATCACTTGTAAAACCATTTAACACATTTTATCCCATGTGATTTTACCTTTAAAAAACTCTTTGAAAATTAAATAAACAATGACAAGATAAGAAAGTGAAAAAAATGACATACCCACCAACTGAAGACTCAAGTCCATAATATCAACACCTAAAAATTTGTCACAATAAAATATACATATCAAGTCACTACATGTTCATTCTAAATTAATTTAATGTAACCAATAACGTAACTACTAAAATATTAAATATATTATTTTTGGCATTTAATTAATTTATACCTATATCAACCATATGGAATGAAGAACATGAAATGTGAACCTACATGACTCTCCATGATGCATGAACTCATCCACTCTTTCTAATTAAAACAATATAAAATATCATAAATCATAATACCAACATAATGTGCATCACTAATAGTGAAATCCTTCAATAGTAAAGTCACAAACCAAAACAAAAATCCCACCCCTAGAAACATGGACTTCCCTTGTACAAGGATTAGCTACTCTTGGGTAAAAGTTCCATAGAATGTCTCAAAAACTCCCTATATTATATATTCTATGTCCCAAATAGTAACAAAATATAAATAGGTCTTTGACATAATTTTTTAATACCATGACTCAAATCACTCAATTCAAGCTAAGGTTGGTACATAACCTGATGTGCACATCCCTATACCCAAGATGCATACGACTAGTGGTGAGGTCCTAAATGGCACAATGGGGAGACTATTTTATCTATATTAGATGTTCATTAATGTTATGTATACAATAAAATAAATATATATAGTGTAATAAATAATAAATGTAGTCAATGAAACAATATAATAGAAATAATAATAGTATCATAACATGCTATATCACAGTAGAAAACCAAATTCATACAAATCAATCAAATGGATCTCTAAATATGTTGGATTAATGTAAAAAAGGTAAAAAATAAAAAAATATATAGATTCATAGCTACAAAAGATCTTGGAGTATGGCCCAAAATTTTCTCTATCCATGTCCACCAACACCTACTCAGCAATCCATCATAGGACTCTTTCCATTTTCTAAATCCCTGACTATGAAGTCTATACAACTAATTATATTTCATTTTATGGTGTGATAATAAACTAATTAAGACACCACCAACATTCCCTTGTCATAAATTCAATAAGTTTATAAGAATGGATGCATTAGTAGAAAGTAAATTCATAAATAAATACATAATATTCCAGGTCATAACACTCTAACAAAACTAGCATGAACCCCTACCCTACTTTTTTAGGCTCCATGATAGAATCAAATAATGTTAAAATATTTAAATAAAACTACCACACATATCTTGTGCCTTATATATAGATCACAACCTCATAACTTACCTCGAACCATCCTTAGAAACCCTAGGGAGGCCATACCAACACTTTAACCCATCCCCAATGATTCTAAGGATGTCACACATCACTCAGACCCATCCCTGTAGATTCTAGGGAGGTTAATTAATAATTAAAACCAATACCCATGGATTATAGGGATGTTACAAACAAATAGTAGAAATAAGGAAAAAATTTTGCACTATAAGTCTCACAAGGAAGGGAAATCATCACCTGATCCCATACACTATTTATATGAGTCATTCTAACCTCAATAGAGGTTGAATGGATCCTTCAAGAAAAAAAATTCGAGTACACATACCTAATTTCAACCATGAATCCAAGAAAAAATCCAATTTAAACCAGGCATCAACCCTCCACTCCCCTTCTAATGGGTTTAATAAGTCCATGTGGACCTACCCAATCACATTAATAACATAGGTTGAAATCTCACATGGATACACATAGAAATATATGAAAAATGATACATACAACTCTATGAAACCACTGTAAAATGGTAAAGAAATTCTCACCTTAGGAAAGATGAAGCTAACCAACCAAGAATCACTTCCTGATTCAATACTAATGAACTTGTTGTAATAAATCATCCTGAAAATCATCACATTAATGTTTTATAAAGAGAAAAATAAAAACAAAGTAGGAAGAAAGAATCTCAAGAATTCATGGGGTTATAATTACTTAGAGGAGTCTATAGTATTAAAAGATGTTTTGATCTAATAAAAAAGGAGTTCTGAGGAGATCTAATAATCCAAAATACCCAAAATCATGAGAGGATATTAGAGGGGAATAAATGTGGGCATTAGAGGCTGAGACAATTATTTTAAAACAACTAAAACACTATTTAGTTGTCTTTAACAGAGTGAAACACACTTTCATGCCTGAATGTTTGATCCAAAACCTCTCAACTACCCTAATATGATAATTAAGGGGGTGACACCAAGTTTCATGTTGTAAATGACTACATGTAACTTCAAAACATCTACAAGTCCAACCTCTTCCTTCTAAACATACTCCTAAAAAACCCTGACACCTCCATCATCTAAAAATACCATAGATACATATGTTTTGAACTAAAATTAAATCATAAGATGCCTCTAAATTAAATGGGAGTTATAATGAAGCTCTCATATGATGATTCAATTCTAAAAATCGAGCCCCCCAAGTTAGAGAAATGCTAATTAATTAGTTATCCCAAAGAAAAAAAGTGATTTTATTTCTATAACCCTTCTAACCCCAAAGTGTTTGTGGCTTGAGATAGTATCATTATTGAGAGATAAAAAATATATTAAGTGGATGGTGAGAGTAAAGTTGAACATATAAAAGTTCAATACCAACAAACTATAAATTTTTCCGAGGTGGATATTGTGTCTGTTACACAAAGAGTCCTGAAAAAAGAACTGACTCAATCTAGTCAAGAACCTCAAAGGATTGGTAGGATTTATCAGGATCACAAGAGATATTAATTTCTTATGGTGAATAATAATCAATTAATTTTCATCAAAAGTGAATCTACTACCTACCAAGAGTCCTTCAAGAGTTATGGTTTAAAAAAATGGTTAAAATCCATAGAATCTAAAATAGA
Organism: Viscum album; assembly: GCA_963277665.1. Classification (NCBI taxonomy): domain Eukaryota; kingdom Viridiplantae; phylum Streptophyta; class Magnoliopsida; order Santalales; family Viscaceae; genus Viscum; species Viscum album. Next base: position 224,556,704 of record OY728159.1, read on the forward strand.
CTCTATATACACTAACCATGATTGGAACATAGTGGATACAATTTAAAGGGTTATACCCATCGTTTTTATGTGGGTTTTACACAAGAAAAATGAATTATATTATATAGAAACTACCTATAAACAATTCTTGGTTGTAAAGGGTTATAAGAAAATTCATGGTATTGTATATGAAGAAATATTTTCACATGTTGTGATGATAAAGTCCATTTGAATATTAATTTCCATTTTGGATCATTTTAATTATGAGATATATAAAATGGATTTCAAAACCAATTTACTTAATATTAATCTAATATAGGACATGTATATGATACAACCTAAAGGTTTTGAAGTTCTAAATGATTTTACTAAGGTATGAGAGTTGAAATGTTCCATTTTTTATTGAACCAAGATTCCAGGAGTTGGAATATCTACTTTGATAAATCAATAAAATATTTTTGTTTCATCAATAACATGGATTTATATATATATAATTGAATTATTGGTAGTGTTTTAGTATTTGTGATATTTTATATAGATGAAAAAATTCTAATAAAAAATGATATCCCAACTTTATACTCTATAAATATGTGGTTGGATAAATAATTCTCCATGAAAGACATGGGTGAAGAAGACTACATACTGGGTATAATGATCTATAAAGATATATCTATGAGGCTAATTAGAATCAATTAGAAAATATACATTGGTAAAGTGTTAAATAGGTTTAACATAGAAAAATATTAAAATGGGTCTTGGATGGTATTGCATGTCGCAAATCTTAGGAAGTTTCAAGATCATTCAAAGGAGTTAGAAATTATGTATAAAATTACCTATGCATCATCCATATGATCTATCATGTATTCCATATTATGTAATTAACTAGATGCTTTTTAAGCTCTTAGAATAACCAGTAGATAAAAATATAATCCATGTGAGAGTCACTAGATTACTGTTAAGAATGTATTTATATACTTGGGAATAACTAAGGATATATTATTGGTTATTGGAGGAGAGGATGAGATCTGTTTAATGGGTTAGACATATTATAGTTTTTAATCCAATGGAGATAATAAGAGATCTCAATCTAGTTTCTTGTTTTACCTAAATAGTGTATATTTTAGTTTTAAGAGTTCGGAGCAAGAAAGTATAGAGGAATCAACAATAGGGGAAAAGTGAATTGTTATTTCAGATGTTGTGAAAAAAGCTATTTGGATAAAAAATTTCATTTCTGAAGTTGATATGGCTCATAGAATCAAGGTAAAAATCTAGAATTACTGTTAGAATAATGAATTCATTACCCAGGACAAGGAAACTCAATCTCACTGAACGAACAAACACATATATAAAAAATACCATCCCATATGAGAGATCGTTGAGAGGGTTGATGTTATGATCTATTGGGTGGATACAAACAATAATGTAGTAGATCCACTATTGAATCCATTATCATTGTAGAATTATGAGGGTCATATTGAATATCTTGGTATATGAGACATGAAATATTGATGTAATGGATAAATTATGTATCACAATTTTAGAATAAAAATAAATCCCCATTTATCACTTATTAATGTGTGTTACAATTTATTTTACATGAACAATAGAATGATAAAATCCTCTCAAAGTAGGACTTTGAATTTTTTTCTAATGAACAATAATCATAGATTATTATGGGTTTTGATGTTATATTAATATTAGTATGAGTAGTAGAATCATGATACAATAAGTGGAGACTTATAATTTGGACTGAATCGCTAAATTATAGACCATGTAATGCAACAAAATTATTGATATACTTAGGGGTGTATTCTTACTATCAATATTTTTTACCTAAGGTTTGTAGGATACCTATAATGAGAACATTTATACATTTATACCATTATTATTAAATCATTTAGGCTTATCTAATCAAAACGTTGTTGTACATTTCATTCATCATGTCATCAGTTAGATCTCAATTAAGATGATATTTTTTCACTTGTATAATGAGAGAATACCCATATCCCTTCATTGAATTAAATTGAAGAAATATATGGTCATGATTATCTAGGTTACATATGATGTGTTCAACTACATGTATGTGGGACATGTGATGTGATAATATTTTTGATTAATGACACATGATGTATTCATCGACCATGCCATTATTTTTCAAAGAATCAAGAAAGTTTGAGATGGGAAATACTAGATTCACATTGTCCCATGCCTAGTGGTTTCTCAATGCCATGAAATTTTTTATTATATATGTATACATAAAATATTTATTATACATATTATGGTGGAAAATTGATATGAAAATATTTGAATTTTTGATGAAGATTACAACAAGCATCATAGTTCTTGAGTATCACTGATGCTTTATTAGAGGTATCTCTTTTCTTACATCTATGAAATATGGATTTCATATTTATAATTAATGATACTATATTAAATAGGGTTATATAGTTAGGAAATTGGATAAGTATTACATTTTGGACAAATTTTTTGTTTCCAAATGAAGAGAGTTTTGATAAAGTGTTTCCAAAAAGAGTTTTGGATGGACTTAGAAATATTTTTTATGTTTTTTTTTCATAAATCCCTTTTGAGATTTTAGTGAAAGTAGAATATTATTGGATATTCACTATAAATTAGGGTATAATGGTTTTATTATATACCATGTATTTATTCTATAATATTCATGAGATGAATATCATAGTTTATTATAAGCCGGTATTATAAATAGGTATAAAATTCTTTTATTTTCCTATGTCATATAGTAAAAATGGATTACAATATGAGATGAACATTCATACATTCAAACACATTCTACCATATGATTTAATTATTTATGGTTAATTAAAAGTGATATATTAGTGGGTTTGTATACTAATTATATACGTTGAAATGTTTAATGAATGGTAGCACTCCAATGGGAAGAAATTCTAGGATCCCATGAGATGGAATCCAACACTAAAAGCCTTTATCATTAAATTAGAAGTTGATATAAAAGGTTATATGAACCCTACTATTGTTTTACACAAGATACATGAAATTAAGGCTATTAATATCATTGAATTAAACCACCATTCATTATTGGAAGAAGGCATTATCACCCTTTTAGTAGTTTTGGGTTACTTTCACTGTGAAGAAGGCTCTAAGGCAGGTCTACTAATTTTGGTGGCAAGATCTTTTTATTTCTTTAGTGATATCCACCAGGTATTGAGAATTCAAGATAAAAGCATTAAAATTACATGTATTATATTTTTAAGTTCATAAATTTCTATATATTGATATATCGATGATATACTAAGCTTGTTTATGGGTTTCTTGCACTGCTAGTTCATTAAATGAACTCACTAAATCCAATAAATTTATACTTTACATATGTTTTAAATAGAAAGGATTTCAAAATCAAGTAAATTATTTATGGAGATTATTGTTTTCATTAAGATATAGTAGAAAAGTTTTATATTATGAATATATGGAAGGAAAAGGAATATATAAAGCTCAGATGCATATAAATAAAGGATGTGTATAGTTATCTCATTTATATTATATTATAATATATTTTTGTATAAAAAAGGGATTTCATTAAAAACATGTTATGATGGTTTTAATAGACATGGTTTATGATTAATCAAATTATATAACATGTTTTAGGAGGAGGTAAACATAAAAATATTTTATCCAAGATAAAAGATTGTTTCCGAATATTTGTAAAAATATAAGGGATATGGTCCCACCATCCATCTGTGGAATATTTTAAGGAATAAAGTATTATTTTCCATATTACTACCAACACATAAAATACCATATAAAATACGTTTTTAATAGTTTATTTTTTAATTATTCTCACTAAAAGGAAATAATTGTTATTTCTTAACACACAAGAGTTTTTGTATCCTAGCATGATATTGTTAAGGTAATATATACTCTAAGAGATTATTTTTAATATTTTTTGAACTTAAAAAATTTGATTATATCAAATAAATTATTATTTTAGTATAAATATTTAGTAAATGTCACTTTATATACTAAAGTTGTTAGGGAATGCAAGAAAATAAATAATATAAAGAGTTACATTTATTACCAATATTATCTCAAGCAAAAAGTTTGATTGAAATTTTCAAAGAATGATAATGATGATTAACTTATAAAATTTCATAGTAGAAAATGAAATTTATTAACATCATAACATTTTATGTCATTAATTTAAGGAGTTTGAATAATATGTTCAAAGTGTTGGACATTAAAGATATGATTCCAAAGATTCACTATAATTCAAAAATAATTAATTCATAGATGCTACTCAATAAAAGAGTTTGGTATGATGGTTTTATTAGATGATAACATTGTGATTTGGTAAAAATTTCATTTATATATAATGAGTTTAACAAAACCCTAAAAGTATTGAAAACATAAGAAAAAACTCACAATAAATCATATCAGATATGATTAGATAGACACCTATATATGATTTTTTAAATATTTTTAAAAGAGTTTAATAATATAAAATATATGATGTTATCCAAAAGGCAGTCTCCACTTTATAATTCTTTCAAATTGGATGAATATTTTTCATGAAGTTAAATGATAATTAACATTGAATGGAATATATTTGAGTTATCTATAACTTATGTTAGTTAAGGTATTTTATATATTTTGATAAAATAATAAGGTTAGTGTGGGTGGGATATAATATTATTATAGGTAAAAAAAGTTTTTTGTGTTGGATGACCCACCTAGTATACCACATGAAGTGTCATATACTTTTTATTTAGAATACTAGGGGTTTATGTTTCATATTGAATCCATATACTTGAGGTTGTAAATATACCTTTCATGAGAAAATTCATACATTAATACATTTATTACACAATTCTTGAGGATTGAATAATCAGGGGTAGTTTAGTATGTTGTTAATCATGTCCTCAATTGAGGATTAAACAAGATATGATTTGACATATCATATGAAATATCAGAACTTGATTGATAAAGAACAAGGAAGTGTATATCCATATCTATATAAGGTGAATGTGAGGTGATTATCTATCTAGAAGAGGTATATGTGATGTGATTATCTTCTTAGATGAATTACATGGCATGTATTCATCAACCTGGTTAGTGTATACTTACAGAATCAATAACATATGAGTAGTCTATATGGGATTTAAAAACTATGTATCCTATGGCCACTCAATGTACTAGAAAAATTTGATAAAACTTGTGGACATAAGTATAGAGATATATGTTCTTTATGGGGACCATAAAACATCCTTTTGTAGCCTATGTATCACCGATTCTTTACTAGAGGATGATCTTTGTTTAAATTTGTGAATTTGTGAATTCATATTTTTTCAACATTGCAAAGTCTCATTGTAGTGACTCGGGTTTTTGGCCCTGTCAGACTTTGGAATATTTCTACGAATAATTCCAGAGCTAGGCGCGAAGACGGCGTGCGATTTCGAGGCCCGGTGTGCCCGGAATTAATTTTATAAAAATATTAAGTATTTTTATACTATGCACGTAGCGAGGGTGTGTATCTCCTAAAAGGTAGCTCAGAACGGGAATCTGAGGGCACAGTTGCATCCGGAACGTGCCGTTTACCCTAGGCGGGGTGTAATATTTGCGGGCGCGGGCCTGCGGTGAGAAACGCCACCAGTGGCATTTCCGTAAATAAGTAGCAAAGTAAGTGTGCGAGCGTCGGCTCAAATAACTTCTGAACGGAGTCTCAGATGGAAAATCTGAGTCCGCTGTTGCGTTCAGAATGGCGTGTTTACCCTAGGGGTGACCTCAACTTTGTCCGCGTCGGGCGCGAGGTCGGGGGCGTTGTGTTGCTGGAGGTTTTTAAATAAAAAAAGGAAATATTCATATCTCCTTCCCACTCACCTCCAATGCGCAGCAGACGGAACCACCTCCTCCGCTCTTCGTTCTTCGCCAATTTGAGCTCCAGGCGTCCGTTTTCAGCGCTGATCGTCAGCAGATCGAGCTTCAGGGCATCGCCGTCGTCGATCTGCACCCGAAGCTTCGGCGATCCGCCAACAGGTAGGCGGTTTGAGTTTTAAAAATCCCGGATCCCGTTTTTGTGTTGTTTTTCTTCAAATTTTCATAAGATTTGTATAGTTCGGGTCCCGAGCTTTCCAAATCTTTTTTTCGGATCTGAATTTGGAGCACCGGGGTGCTCTCAGTGGCTCCCGGAAGTTTTCCGGCGAAAACCCGGTTTTCCGGCGGTGGCCATGGCGGAATCCGGCGACGGAGCGGCGGCGGGGCGGTGGTTTCCGGTGGCGGCGGCGGCGGCGCGGCGGAGTCCGGCGGCGGCGCGGTTGTTTCCGGCGACCCTGCGGTGGTCCGGCCAGTTTGTTCCGGGGGTTCTTTAAACCCCCGTAACTCGCAAACCGTAACTCCGATTTGCGAGCCGTTTGCGGTGACGTGCTCCTTACGTCGAGACGGACCTTTTGAACTAACTTTGAGAATTTTATGGTTCGGGATCGTGTCCCGGGAGTTAGAAACGTCGTATAAAATAATATTATTTTATTATTTTACGACTTCGGGCCGTTGTAACTTCTACCTGGAGCGTCCGATTGACGTGCCGTCAGTGGCGTTGAGACCCTGATGGTACGACGGACTTTTTGAGATGGTTTCCGGGTGTTGGGTTTGAGAACGGCGTGCGGGCCCCACGAGGCCGGGTTTGGGCGTTTGCGGGGAAACGCAGCTTTTGCACCAGGAGTCCGATTTTGGCGGATGAATAGTCGATCCTGTGTGTTTTTCCGAGAGGATCGCCGTGGTGCAATCTGTTCGGTGAGTTTCGGAATCCAGGCGTGGGCCCCACCCGAGCTGGCCTTCGGTGAATAGTACCTTTTTCACCGGGTGTCCGTTTTGGGCGAGCGAGTAGTCGATTTCGCTTGTTTTTCCGAGGGGATCGCCGTGGTGTGATCCTCTCGATGGGTTTCGGGATCGTTGTGTGGGCCCCGCACGAGCTAGCTACGGTGAATAGTGCCTTTTTCACCGGTGCTCCGTTTCGGACGAGTAATCAGCCTATCCTGCGTGTTTTTCCGCGTGGAACGCGATGGTGGCCTCGGTTTTGGCCTAGGAGGTGCGCAGTGTGGCGTTAAGGCGGGTTGCTCGAGTTAGCGACGTTTGGACCAGCAGTGGTTGAGGGTTCTCCCTTGGTTCGTTCCTACGAGGGTTCGTGTGGTATCACAACCTTCATATGAGTTTTTGATCCTCTCGATGGGATGTTTAAACTGTTAGAGTTGTGGTATCCCTCCGGTGGGCCCGGAGTGGATCCTCTAGCATCTTTACCCTAGATCGGGTTCTTGGTATCGCTGTGACCGCTTATTCACGGGCAGCGATCCCCTATCTAGCAGGTTAACCCCGTAGGGTTTGTGGCATCATCGGGAATATGATCCCCTACGCGGTGGGTCGTGCATAGTAGGGTTGTGGCATCGTCGGGTTTAAGATCCCCTACTCAGCATGATGTTTATAGTAGGGTTGTGGCATCGTTGGTTATACGATCCCCTACTCAGCGCTTGGTGTCGGTAGGGTTGCGGTATCGTTGGTTATGCGATCCCCTACTCAGCGCGTGGTTTCGTTAGGGTTGCGGCATCGTCAGTTCGATCCCCTACATCGCGAGTTATACTAGATAGGGTTCTGGTATCGTCGTGACCATCTTTATATGGGCGATGATCCTCTATCTGAGTGTGGAACTTCTGTCGAGCGCCAGATCGGGTTGTGGTATCCCCCAGCGGATCCTGGGTGTGATCCCCTATCTGTGAGAACTAAGTATGCCCGATCGGGTTGTGGTATCCCCCAGCGGACCCTAGGAGTGATCCCCTATCTGAGAGCTACGTATACCGGAGTGGGTCTTGGTATCCCCCTAGCGGACCCTAGCGGCGATCCCCTCTCCGAGGAGTTTGGTGGTTATGTTTCTACAGTGAGGTTTCCTCAGAGATGCTATCCGACGAGCGTGGTCTCTCGGGTGAGCGTCTGTGATGTTTGCGAGTATCCCGATGGAGTGTATCTCTCGGATGAGTGTCATCTGGTATGACAGTGTTCGTGGTGTACTCTCCTGGTTGTGGACAGTTGCTGGTGATGAGGTCGGTACCTCTTGTGGCTTTGTGGCGTGAGCTGTGTATATCTGGATTGTTCAAGGTGTATGTATGGGCATACACCTGAGCTGAGCTGAGATGACTAGTCGTGTTTAGCCGAGGATGGTCACGAGATGGAGTTCCTCTCTCCTCTGGGTTCCCTCTGGCTGGGTTGAGCGGACTGTTTCCTTTCAGTTTCTCCCTTGGGTTTTGGGTTTTTGGGGTGCCTACTGAGTATGTTTATACTCACCCCTGCACGGGCTTTGCCCTCACATGTTTGTGTCTTGTGCAGACCACAGGCCTTTTGACGGAGTCCCAGGAGGACCCGGAGCAGACAGAGCTTAGTGAGCTAGTTAACCGGTGTGTTTACAGGAGCTGTGCCGAGGGAGCTTTCCGGCGGGTGTTTGTGGTAGCGTTTCCCTTCTTCAGAGCAGGTTGGACGCGCTTTGTAGTTTTCTTTTGGTGGGCCCTGTTTTGCCCTTGTACTTTTTTTGTTGCACTCTGGTTTGGGATAGATTGTATGCATGCATTTACTTTCCAGTTTCTATATCTCTGCACTGTTGCATGGAGGTGTTTGTGGGTGCGTGTGTACAGGTACCTTAGGCTAATGCCTCCCATGTGTGTGATATCCTACTCGGCGCTGGTCGCCAGCCCCTGGCCTATTGGAGGCGGGCTTGGGGAGTCGCGGCTCGAGCCCCGTTGGGTCGGGTCGTGACAGAGTGGTATCAAAGGAGGTTCCACCTTTGGGATCTCAGAGCGTAGCTGGTCTAGCTGTGAGCATGGTTTGGGTTGCATAGCGGCAGTGTTAGGATGTTTCGAGTTCGACTTTCAGGCCAGGGACTCCAGTGTTGGTGCGGCGGCCGACGTATCCATACAACAGGACTCTGATAACCTGCCTTTTGACTCGGGACATTCGTACACTGGTCGCGGGGACATAATGGTACATGCATCATATAGGACTGGGTTTTGGGTTTTCCTTGTCCTTCTTGAGTCAGCTCTCTAGATATACTCTTTGACTGTGGTGTGTTTTGAATGTATTTCAGGATGCCTCCACGACGACAGCCAGTGAGGGTTCCGCAGCAGGATTGTGCTGATGACCCGCCCCGTGTAGTGGCTGTGGAGCAGGGCGCAGGTTCTGAGGTTGCACCTCCAGGTGGTCTGCCAGTTGAGCCACCACCTGTCGAGCAGCTGGTTGTGCCGGCGGTGCAGGAAGAGGTTGCACGCAGGCTGAGTGCGCTGCACGAGTTCCAGAGGCAGCGACCTCTAAGGTTTTGGGGTGATCCAGACCCCCAGGCAGCTGATGACTGGCTTGAGGCAGTCACCCGAGTTTTCCTCCTAGTGAGGACTCCTCCAGATCAGATGGTGGTCCTAGCGGCGAGCCTTCTGCATGGTTCTGCCGGGCGATGGTGGAGTTTGGTGACGTAGTCCCATGATGAGGAGACACTCACGTGGGCAGAGTTTGAGCGGCTCTTCAGGGAGGAGTTTTATCCGGTGACACTGAGGTCAGTGCGGATCCAGGAGCTTCTGCAGCTTCGTCAGGAGAGCATGACTGTGTCGGTGTACTCAGCGAGGTTTACAGACCTGTCACGCTACTCCCTGGATATGGTTCGAGACCCGTTCTTTAGGGCTCGGACCTTCGAGCAGGGCTTACGCAGGGACATCCGAGCAGGTGTGGTTTCCTTGTGCCTTCCCACCTATGCTGGAGTGATGGAGCGAGCGTTGGTGGTGGAGAGTTTTCTGGCTGAGCAGTTTCCCCCTGTTAGTGTTGGGCACTCGAGAGCTGAGACTTCGTCAGTCGGATCGGCATCTGGTAGCCGACGACAGACTCAGTGGTCTGGACGTGGCCGACGTTTCAGGAGGCGACCCCAGGATGGGGGATCTGAGCCTCGGAGCTCATAGGGCTCGCAGGCCAGTTTTGGTCAGCCGCAGGAGAGGCGGTGTTACGCTTGCGATGGTCGGGGACATCTTGCTAGAGATTGTCCCACCCGACGTGCTGCTGAGAGGGAGCCGGTCGATGGACCGCCTTGGCAGAGGCAGCGTCTCGAGCAAGGAGGTCTGCAGGGCGGCGGACGTGGCGGCGGAGCTGGTGCAGCGGGAGGCGGTGGTAGGCAGTACCAGTTGCCACTACCCCCACCCCCAGGTGGTCCACGCCAAGCTCAGGGAGCTGGTGGTCGAGGGTGAGGACAGCTGCATGCCCTGGAGGCTGTTGACCCAGAGGCACCGCGGATGGATAGAGGTACACCTTGTGTCTTTCTACTTACTGCAGTAGTTTGTCAGACACTGTTTAGCGGTACTCTTTCCTTTTGTTCAGGGCGTTGGTAAGACCCTGAGTGGTTGTTTTTTGGTGAGCTCGCTGGTGTGTGAGACCCAGTTGAGAGTCCAGTCGCTTTCCTTGTGCTTAGGGCTTTTCGGAGACGAAAAGTTCTAAGGGGGGGAGGATGTAGCGACTCGGGTTTTTGGCCCTGTCAGACTTTGGAATATTTCTACGAATAATTCCAGATCTAGGCGCGAAGACGGCGTGCGATTCCGAGGCCCGGTGTTCCCGGAATTAATTTTATAAAAATATTAAGTATTTTTATACTATGCACGTAGCGAGGGTGTGTATCTCCTAAAAGGTAGCTCAGAACGGGAATCTGAGGGCACAGTTGCATCCGGAACGTGCCGTTTACCCTAGGCGGGGTGTAATCTTTGCGGGCGCGGGCCTGCGGTGAGAAACGCCACCGGGGGCGTTTCCGTAAATAAGTAGCAAAGTAAGTGTGCGAGCGTCGGCTCAAATAACTTCTGAACGGAGTCTCGGATGGAAAATCTGAGTCCGCCGTTGCGTTCAGAACGGCGTGTTTACCCTAGGGGTGACCTCAACTTTGTCCGCGTCGGGCGCGAGGTCGGGGGCGTTGTGTTGCTGGAGGTTTTTAAATAAAAAAAAGGAAATATTCATATCTCCTTCCCACTCACCTCCAACGCGCAGCAGACGGAACCACCTCCTCCGCTCTTCATTCTTCGCCAATTTGAGCTCCAGGCGTCCGTTTTCAGCGCCGATCGTCAGCAGATCGAGCTTAAGGGCGTCGCCGTCGTCGATCTGCACCCGAAGCTTCGGCGATCCGCCAACAGGTAGGCGGTTTGAGTTTTAAAAATCCCGGATCCCGTTTTTGTGTTGTTTTTCTTCAAATTTTCATAATATTTGTATAGTTCGGGTCCCGAGCTTTCCAAATCTTTTTTCGGATCTGAATTTGGAGCACCGGGGTGCTCTCGGTGGCTCCCGGAAGTTTTCCGGTGAAAACCCGGTTTTCCGGCGGCGGCCATGGCGGAATCCGGCGACGGCGCGGCGGCGGTTTCCGGTTGCGGTGGCGGCGGCGCGTCGGAGTCCGGCGGCGGCGCGGTTGTTTCCGGCGACCCTGCGGTGGTCCGGCCAGTTTGTTCCGGGGGTTCTTTAAACCCCCGTAACTCGCAAACCGTAACTCCGATTTGCGAGCCGTTTGCGGCGACGTGCTCCTTACGTCGAGACGGACCTTTTGAACTAACTTTGAGAATTTTATGGTTCGGGATCGTGGCCCGGGAGTTAGAAACGTTGTATAAAATAATATTATTTTATTATTTTACGACTTCGGGCCGTTGTAACTTCTACCTGGAGCGTCCGATTGACGTGCCGTCAGTGGCGTTGAGACCCTGATGGTACGACAGACTTTTTGAGATGGTTTCCGGGTGTTGGGTTTGAGAACGGCGTGCGGGCCCCACGAGGCCGGGTTTGGGCGTTTGCGGGGAAACGCAGCTTTTGCACCAGGAGTCCGATTTTGGCGGATGAATAGTCGATCCTGTGTGTTTTTCCGAGAGGATCGCCGTGGTGCAATCTGTTCGGTGAGTTTCGGAATCCAGGCATGGGCCCCACCCGAGCTGGCCTTCGGTGAATAGTACCTTTTTCACCGGGTGTCCGTTTTGGGCGAGCGAGTAGTCGATTCCGCTTGTTTTTCCGAGGGGATCGTCGTGGTGTGATCCTCTCGATGGGTTTCGGGATCGTTGTGTGGGCCCCGCACGAGCTAGCTACGGTGAATAGTGCCTTTTTCACCGGTGCTCCGTTTCGGACGAGTAATCAGCCTATCCTGCGTGTTTTTCCGCGTGGAACGCGATGGTGGCCTCAGTTTTGGCCTAGGAGGTTCGCATTGTGGCGTTATGGCGGGTCGCTCGGGTTAGCGACGTTTGGACCAGCAGTGGTTGAGGGTTCTCCCTTGGTTCGTTCCTACGAGGGTTCGTGTGGTATCACAACCTTCATATGGGTTTTTGATCCTCTCGATGGGATGTTTAAACTGTTAGAGTTGTGGTATCCCTCTGGTGGGCCCGGAGTGGATCCTCTAGCATCTTTACCCTAGATCGGGTTCTTGGTATCGTTGTGACCGCTTATTCACGGGCAGTGATCCCCTATCTAGCAGGTTAACCCCGTAGGGTTTGTGGCATCATCGGGAATATGATCCCCTACGCGGTGGGTCGTGCATAGTAGGGTTGTGGCATCGTCGGGTTTACGATCCCCTACTCAGCATGATGTTTATAGTAGGGTTGCGGCATCGTTGGTTATACGATCCCCTACTCAGCGCTTGGTATCGGTAGGGTTGCGGTATCATTGGTTATGCGATCCCCTACTCAGCGCGTGGTTTCAGTAGGGTTGCGGCATCGTTAGTTCGATCCCCTACATCGCGAGTTATACTAGATAGGGTTCCGGTATCGTCGTGACCATATTTATATGGGTTATGATCCTCTATCTGAGTGTGGAACTTCTATCGAGCGCCAGATCGGGTTGTGGTATCCCCCAGCGGATCCTGGGTGTGATCCCCTATCTGTGAGAACTACGTATGCCCGATCGGGTTGTGGTATCCCCCAGCGGACCCTGGGAGTGATCCCCTATCTGAGAGCTACGTATACCGGAGTGGGTCTTGGTATCCCCCTAGCGGACCCTAGCGGCGATCCCCTCTCCGAGGAGTTTGGTGGTTATGTTGCTAAAGTGAGGTTTCCTCAGAGATGCTATCCGACGAGCGTGGTCTCTCGGGTGAGCGTCTGTGATGTTTGCGAGTATCCCGATGGAGTGTATCTCTCGGATGAGTGTCATCTGGTATGACAGTGTTCGTGGTGTACTCTCCTGGTTGTGGACAGTTGCTGGTGATGAGGTCGGTACCTCTTGTGGCTTTGTGGCGTGAGCTGTGTATATCTGGATTGTTCAAGGTGTATGTATGGGCATACACCTGAGCTGAGCTGAGCTGACTAGTCGTGTTTAGCCGAGGATGGTCATGAGATGGAGTTCCTCTCTCGTCTGGGTTCCCTCTGGCTGGGTTGAGCAGACTGTTTCCTTCCAGTTGCTCCCTTGGGTTTTGGGTTTTTGGGGTGCCTACTGAGTATGTTTATACTCACCCCTGCACGGGCTTTGCCCGCACATGTTTGTGTCTTGTGCAGACCACAGACCTTTTGACGGAGTCCCAGGAGGACCTGGAGCAGACGGAGCTTAGTGAGCGAGTTGACCGGGGTGTTTACCGGAGTTGTGCCGAGGGAGCTTTCTAGCGGGTGTTTGTGGCAGCGTTTCCCTTTTTCAGAGCAGGTTGGACGCGCTTTGTAGTTTTCTTTTGGTGGGCCCTGTTTTGCCCTTGTACTTTTGTTGTTGCACTCTGGTTTGGGATAGATTGTATGCATGCATTTACTTTCCAGTTTCTATATCTCTGCACTATTGCATGGAGGTGTTTGTGGGTGCGTGTGTACAGGTACCTTAGGCTAATGCCTCCCATGTGTGTGATAGCCTACTCGGCGCTGGTCGCCAGCCCCTGGCCTATTGGAGGCGGGCTTGGGGAGTCGCGGCTCGAGCCCCGTTGGGTCGGGTCGTGACACTCATGGGGTCACACATTTTGGTTTATTAAATGGGGATTTATTTTTTTGAAGCTAAAAGAGTTACAATAAATTGTTTTAGAGTTTATCTCTAAAGAGTTCTGTATGGATATTCACAAGGTGCTACATTTGATGTGATATAAGATGAAGTTGTTGATAAATTTCCTAAATCATTTTGTATGATACCTAAAATGATTTTTTTATGTTTTTCATGAATTATTTTATATGATATGGTATATTTTAAAATGGAACAAAGTTTATGAGGCTCTAGTGAAAGAAATATATTGGTAGAGATATGTCTTAAATCCTATATGTATATGATTAATTTTGGATATATCATGAAAGATTATTTATTTATATATAAATCATATGGTATGATATATTAGAATATAAAGTCATATTTTATACCATGGTGAAGGGTATATTGTATAACATGATATAAGATACCACGTTACTACCTCTTCCTATTATAGTGTATGACATGAACATATCATGATGATGTGATTTATATTATACAATAACCATAATATTAAGACTAAGAGGTGTGTTTGGGGATATTTTGAGATCTAAATTGACTACAACCTAAGGGATGATTATTGTGACTCCAAGAGTGGATATTTTTATTGTGTTGGATTTTGTTTTCAATATAAAAAAACATATTCAAAATCAAATTAAATAAGGTTTATCATGTGAGGTGAAGTACATTTCATAGATTTGGAGTTTTTGAAGATGTTTAAGAATTATTTTAAGAATTATTGAGGGAATTTTATGAATTCCATAATTTTATAAGTTGTATATGAATTCTACAAAAGTTCAAAAGAACTTATACTATGTCACTTATGAATTTTCGAGATTTATTTAAGATTTTATAGGTGAGAGTAAGAGTCATCAGATAGATGAATTTTTTAAAGGAATGAGTTTATAACAATATTTTCTAATTTTATAAGACTTTTTAAGGTGTCATAAGACTTTATATTCATTTCATAATTGGTATAATAATTTTGTAAGACCCTTGTAATATTTCATAATTTGTTGAATATTTTTTAAGAGTTATTTGAGATTTTATAAGGATGTATCTTAGAATAAGACATTTTTTATTTGTGTGTAATATATTTAAGTTAGTCATAATTTGGAAAGGGGATAAGAACGTAATACTTTTCTTCTAGTGTGTAAGGCTTTGTCTTATTCCATAAGTCTTTTTTAAGGAGCATAATATTCTTTGTGTTCCATACAAGGATTTTTTGTTAGTTGGTATTTAGAAAATACATGAATGCATAAGGACTTATAATACTTTTGAATAGTAATTAATGCTTTTAAATTAGAATTGTATTGAAAATATAAAGACTTACTAAAAAGTTGTATTATAGAAAAATCTATATTTTTTATAAAGTAAAAAATTTATGGAATACACTTCTATAATATTTAAATGAGACGATGTTGAATATAATATTTCATTGTTTAAATTAAGTAAAGGGAGTTTATTATTCAAGATGTTCTATGGGATAAAGAAATTATCACCATGAAAAAACTTTCTATTCCATAAAAGAATAATATTTTTTCATTTAGTTATGGAAAAACTGGTTGGTCACACCATAAAACATCCAGTTATGCAGTGTGTTATTTTTAAGACTAACCAGAAAATTCCTTCGATGAGAGAAGAGGTAAAAATAAGAAGTGAAGTTGAATAATTAGTTTAGGAGAAGTTATTAGTCTGAAGTTGTATTTAAAAATCAAATTTGGATATTTTTATACTGCCGTATATGATATATATTGAATAAGGATATTTCATTCTTGAAATATCATATTTTAATTAGTGTTGTATGAGTGATGTTCAAATAAAATAAAAGATATTTTTTTTTCAAGTGTAGCATATAAGAGATAATAATCATAGATATTATTCAAAATAGAGAAATAGAGGGAAAGGTGAAGAATAATTATCACATGGACAACATGATTGAATTCTTATTTGGTTGAATACTTTTCTATGGTTAATTTTTTGTATAGTTTTTTATTGTGTTGTAGAACTGTACATAGTCATAAGAATTAGGTGTAATGCAATTTAAATGATAAACCCTACATGTTTGTAGTCTATACGATGAAACTAGTGGAATGTATGATCTCACAAGAATTCAGATCATGAAAAGGATCATCCTTCTCCTTTTTAGAGGTTAAACTAGTAAAATCTATTATGCTTAATATGAATATGTGTTATTGTGAGTGATAACGATCAAAGTAATCACTGTAACCAATGGTGAAGTTTGTTTCTATAGAAAACTTAAAAAGGAATTTTAAATCACTGATTCACCCAAATCACATCTTTTCCATTTATTTTGAGCGTGTTTTTCAAATGGTATCAGAAATAGGTTCCCTTCATTTAATATATAATTTTTAGATTTTGGAGATAAGGACTTCATCTATGTTAATATATTTGATCATTAAATTTCTATTTTAAATATGGACAACCTCAATTTAGTGAATAGTAATATGATTTCCACTTTTTATAGGAAAAATTATTATAATTTGAAATATTTTATGTTGAAATATTTATTATAAATTAATTTTGGGGTATTGAAGGATGATACTGGTGGATCTTCTCCTTGTGTGGAAGGTGTTTCTATGACCATAAATTATTGAAGGAACCTTGATAACTATAGCCTTGGTTGAAATTCCATTATGTCATCTCTTTTAGCGAAGGAATTTCAAAAGGTCAAATTAATTAAGATAAAAAAGGCATATGGGATAAAACTGAAAATATGTGTAAAGGAAATCAAAAGGTGAGGCAATATAAATTAAATATTTAGAGGTTGAAGTATGTTGACTTAAAAATTATGGAAGATGAAACTATTGATGGATTATTCACTCAAGTTAATGAAATAATGATAAATGTAAGAGGTTTTGGTGAAAATTTAGAGGACACAATAGTTTTCATGAGGATACTATTCATTATTCTATAAATGTTTGATGAAAAAGTTTCATAACTTGAAGACCATGATAATAGTACACATAATTTATATTATTTACAAAAAATTCTTTTTTCATATTAAATATAAAAGTTAAGTTTATTTTTGGCCAAAGAGAGGCCTTCTTTTGATTAAATGACTAAAAAAACTCCAAAAAACTTATGAAATCAGATACAATGTTCTGGAATGAACCCGTATAAAAAAATTCAAAACATGAAAGATAAATTTATCTCAAATCACTATAATGATACACCATAATTCTAGATAATGATTACAAGACCAACAAAAGGAAAAAACAAAAAATTGATTATGTTCTTTAGAATTTCATCATAATCCATAGGGAAATGTTTCATTTTTTATTTATAGAAATCATAGGTTGATTAAAAGTTTCAAAACCATATTTGTAACAAAGTTATTATACCCTCACTTATATAGTAATTTATATCCAATTCCCATGGTTTTCACCACCTTCCAATTTCCATGGGGTGAAGTCCACCTCAATCAATCTTCACAGATGATCCTATTCTTGGTCAAGTATATCCTCTACCTCAACTTGGCCACTAGGTTAATAGTAAAAGCTTCCAAAGATCTTGAGATTATTTATTTTTTCTACAATACCTCCATAAATCATATTTTAATAGTTTTAATTAAGGTATCACATTTTTTTCTTGAATCCATTCCTCCCATATTCAATTTGTCTAAACTTTACTATTTTTGTTTAATCATCCCCCCCAGTTTTTATATGTTTGGACTTTGAATTTTATCCCTTTGTTGGTCTGGTTATATTATCTTGTAAATGGTTTCCAAAACCTAGAAATCCACCAACAATACCTCTCAAAGATTATATATCACTATGCTTACCAACAAATCCCCCTTCTACTTTGGAAAACCTCCATCTATTCTCAAAACTCCCACTAATCAGAAACATGGTTTCCCACAAAATATTACAATCAAACTAGTCTAAATGAGTTGTATAATAACTTTAAGACATGTAGATTAACCTCATTCATCAACAAATCCACTAGATTCTTCACTCCTTCAATCTTCTATAAGTCTAACTCCCCAACCTCCAATAGCTTTCAGATGAAGTAAAAATTCAATAAAATGTTCTTCTTACAAGAATTAAACATTGTATTATTAGATAATTGATTTAATAATATTTTGATTCTAATTTATTTCTTTATGATTTAGGATATAAAGGTTATTCCTTATCTTTAACACAAGTCTCATATTTTTATTTTTTGCAAAACACTTCTATTTTTTCATAAATATTCCTTATCCTAAGTCCCCATGAAGAAATAATATCTTCACATCCGTTTACTCTAGATGAAATAATTTGTAAGTAACCATGATTAAGATCATTTATATAGTTATGTTTTTAACATCCAAAAAAATATATTCATGAAATAAACTCCTTTATTTTGTTGAAATCCCTTTACAAATAGCCTATCATTGTAATTACTCATATCATCTTCATCTTCCTTTAGTTAAAAAATTCACTTATTTTGTAAGACATTCTTACTGGTAGGTCTTTTAAACATCTAATATTTTCTAAACACATGGAGTAAATAAAGTTCATACCTCATTACTAACTTAAAATAATTTGTATCTTCCAAACTCCTTTCCCTATCCAGGTTTTCTAGTTCTCTATCATTCATTATAAGAAAATAAAACAAAATAATTTCATACTTTTTCACTAGGATCATTTCTCAAGTAGACCTATACAATTGTTCTGATGAATGCACTCCTTATGAAACTAAAAAATTCATATTATGAAATTCAGGTTCTCAAGATTCTATTTTCCTTTAAATCATCAATACTTTAGGCCTTGGAAACACCATTAGAATATGACCACCTTCCAGAACCTCCTATAGATGGTATTATGTTTTTGAAACTATAATGATTCCTAGATTTTCTACAAAGTTCATATCTTCTAGATATACATCCTAGTGAAACTTACCTTATAATGATGCTTTTTTCTCACTATAATCCCCTTCTCGGTTCTAATCCTTCCATAGAACTCATTTGATGAAGATTATATTCTGACTTTTGATGACCATTCAAAGATTATTATCCCAGAGTTTAAAACTGAACTCTGCATCATTTTATCCCACAATGTTACATGCTCAAGACTTAGCCTCCAACTTTTCTTGTTTCTTAGCATCAATATGGACATAAAATAGTTCACTAAAGAAGATGAGGTGGTTCAAGTTGACCTTATTTCTAAACCAATGAGCTTTTAGTAGTTTCTTCCCAATTTGAAAACATTGACTTCAGTTGATTAAGTAGGAGACACAATTAATCGCTTCCACACATAATATTTTTAGATACCTTGAATGAATTTTCATGATATTTTATTTAAAGAACCTTTGTGATGTTTTTATTTTAAAAAAGTTTTTTTTGGAAACTATCCTTTTTTTGTAAAGGAATGTTTTTGTTCTTCAAGATCAGAATGAGTCCATCATAATGAGTTGTTGTAAGAATGTTTAAAGTTGATGAATGTTCCAATACAAACACAAAGGGGGAGAAATATTTTAATCATCGAGAATTTTTTTTATGGAAACAGGTTTTTAGAATGAGAAATACAAGATAAAGAAGGTGTAAGGAAGTCAGAAGCTGTAATTTCTATAAATTTGTTGATCAAATGCACAATCAGATTCAGTTTATCAGATCCAAAAGATTCAAAGGCATAAATTATTGATTTTTAAAAGTTTTTATTTACCGTAATCAGAGAAATAAATAATTTTATAAGTTATAAATTCAAAATGTGGCTAAAGATATTGAAGGAAGATAGTGATGTCAGGAGTTAGAAAGTTCTTAAACCTTCAACCTTAAATCAGATGATGATTTTATGGTCTTGGAGTTCACCTAAATCATGATAAAGTATCATGATGAAATATTTTGAAGTATGGATGCTATTGATGGTCTCTGAATATCATGAATTAGTTCCAGATCCCAAACACAGAATATCAGATCCCGAAATACCAGACACAAAAGTTTTTGAGGAGTCTGAATGTGTAAAGATGATGGAGTGTGAAAAATTTCAAAGTTTCTAAGTATAGTTATCATTGTATATAGAATATAATAATGAGTTTTCCATCATCATGAGAAATATTTCATAATCAATATAACTGAGATGAGGAATAAATTTAGTCAAATAGAGCTAAATAATATCCATCAGACTAGGAGTGGACGTCTATCCATCATATCTGGAATGGGCACTAATTCATTCAATGAACGCTTCTCACCGATAACACATTGGATGAAAAACATCAGAGTGATCATATTTTTTTATTCCAATATATTAAACAGAGATCATTTATTAAGGTGTGAAGATTATAAAAGAGGTTTTTTTACTAGAGAAGAAATAAATGGAGAGTTTATGTTTTAAATTGAATGAGTTGTGACACCGATAAGTCATCTGCTGAGGAATTTCATTGTAATGAGGTGAAGAAATTTAGATCATAATGAGTAGAGTAAAAAATTTAGCTCGTATTAAGCTAAAGAAGTTCTATCACACTGAAAAAAATCTAGTATGTTTGAGAAGAATATTTTTGGAGAAATATTGAAATGGTTTGAAGCATTTAAAGTTGAAGTTTTAAATATACGTGTTTTTCGGAGTTTTGAAATTTGAGTAAGTAGTAAAAGTTTTTCAGTTTCCCACATTTTCCATTGTGGGATGCCTATAAATATAAGAAGAGTACATTCATACTTTGTAACATTTTTACATATGTGGAAAAGGAAGGGCGCTGCATAATTCTTGTCAAGGTTTATTTCTAGATTGAGATCTCAGAAGAAGTTTAGACACATGAAATTTTGGTTTAAAAATAAGAGGAAGATAGTATTGAGAATTTTAGTAGAGTTTGAGGTTTTGAATATTGATAATGGGTTCAATTTACTAAGTCTATCTGACTAAATTCATCATACTGAGGAAGTTCATATTGAGTTTTGAGTAGTTTTTGAGAAGCGTAAGTTTTGTTATCTAGATAGTATAGAATGTTTCTTTAGGAAAATAATGAGAAAGGGAGCATCATATTGAGTTGACCAGACCAAGTCAATTTGACCGAGTTCATCCGACTAAAGGCCATCAATCTCATGGTCATGAAACCCAAATTTTTTTTAAGTAGATTGAAAAAATTCTTTATTCTTTTATTTTAGATCAATTTTTTATAAGAAATTTTTTCAAACTTTTGTGAATTGGTATCATCGTTCCTATCAGGAGATCAAAGGTGTTTAATGAGAGTTGGCACAAGTTGTATTCACTACTTCATGATAGTAATTTTGCATAGATCCATGGGAGTGGCTATGGAAAGGATGTAGGTTCTCACACTGAGGCCGAACCATGTAAAGATTGTATGATTTACTTGCTTTCCAAGTTTATCATACATGGGTATTTACTAAAATATGATAAGGACATAAACATTAATAGGTTACATGGGTTAAGTCTTAAAATTATTGAAACTTAAAAAAAATCGAACAACTGATTCACCCCCCTTCCCAGTTGTTATTCAATCCTTTGAAACTTTAGTTGGTGTCAGATACAAGGGTCCCTTGTTGAATACTTATCATGGATAATATCAATTATATAAATAGTATAGTAATTAATACATTTTATGGAAAAACAAATTATAGATAGAAAAATAGGATGATTTTTTATCTCCTATCTATTTCTATTGAAGTTGTTGATGCTGTTACAATTGGTTTTCTGCCTTTTGAGAAAGATAATCCTATAAAATTTGTTGATAATAGAAATATCAAAGTTTATGGAAAATCTAAAAATTATTTCCTTATGTCCTTATCAAAAAATGTTTATATGAAGGTGATGGGTCTCAAAACTTCAAAGAGTATATGGGATAATATGGAAAGTATTTTCGAAGAGAATACTAAGGTTAAGGAAGAAAATTTACAAATCTAGAATCGTAAGTATGAAGACATCAAAATACGATATAAAGAAACTATTGATGAATAATTCCATAGAGTAAATGAAATTTCTTCTAACATTATAGGATTTAGAGATGTCCTAAAATTTTCTACAATTGTGAAGAAACTTATGAGAAAATTTCAAGATAGGATTGATTCTAAAATTTCTACTTTATAAGATAAAGATGATTTATATATTGATGAGTTTCATAACTTTATTATTACTTATTAAATGGGATAAAATCCAATGTTAAAAAAAGATGAAATATGAAATGGATTTTGAAGCCATGAGAAAAATGAAAATACAAGGTACTAAATATGTTTATCCTTGTGAAACTGAAGATAAAGAGGATGATGAGTTGAATGAAAAAATCTTGTCTCTTATATCCATGAAGTATTGAATAGGAAGAGAAAAGTATAGAGGTAAACTTCCTATCAAATGTTTTGAGTGTGGTGGAATTTGGCACTTTTATATGAATTTCCCTAAGAAGAAAGTTTTTGAATATCAAGATGATTCTGGTGAAAAACCTCAATGAAAAAGTGGAACACAAAAGATAAATAACAAAATTCATCCAAAAAATATAAGAACAAGTTTACTAGGAACAAGAGAAGTATGTTGAGTAAGAAAGTTGAATTAGAATCTACCGAAAACAATTCTTCATAAGATAAAAGTTTATAAAAGGTTAGAATATTCATTCCAAAAGTTTAGAAAACAGAATACTCCTCAAATAGTGAAGAAGAAGAAGAGGTAGAATATTATAGAGAGTATCAGATCAGAATAGAACTTCTTACATGTCTTCAAAAAAAACAAATCTATTAAGAAAGAAGTTATAATGATAAAGATAGATAGTGGAAAAAATTTTATGGTAAAAAAGATGTTGTCAAGAAAGAAGAAGAATACATCCAAGATATCTCAAGTTACAAACAAAGAATTTCTAAATAGGGAAAGATGGTTAAAGATCTTAGTAAGAATCTAGATGCTAAGTAATAAGAAGTTAAAAAGTTTTAATAAAAAATTCTTGAGTCTGAAAGTACCTTGATAATGATTAGTGAAAACTTCAAAAAATATTTATAAGTAAAATCTAATAATTCTAAAGTTTTTGATAAAGATAAAATGAAGAATCAGGGGAAATCCTCACCAACAAAAAAAAATACTATTTCATCTAATTTTTCTAACATTTTAGGTTCTATAAAAAGTATTAGGAATGATTTGATGAAAAAACGGTGTGATAAACCTATTTTATCTACAAAATATGAAAACTCAATCATGAGGAAATATTATCCACATCCAAATATTTTTATAGTAGGAAGATGTTATCAAAATCAACAAATTTTCTACAGAGAAAGATCTTATGTCAATAGAAAATCAAGATTTGATGGTTATTACTAGTGTTTTGGAATCTATGGGCATAAGGATTATAATTTTTGGCATAACTTTTCACTTTATAGAATAAATTTTGAACAAAGTGAAAGAAATTGTGTAAGAAGGATAAGTAACTTTCATTACTCAAAGAATGTTAGAAAAGAAAAATTGTAATATGCAAGAAAATTTCCATCAAAAAATCAATTTGAATATCTAGAAGAGTTTTTTGAATGATGTGATTAGTATAGTTAACATGCCAAAAGATATATGACACTCCTTCTAATACAATTTTCTTCTGGTAGAAAAGAAAAGGAAGTTGAAAAGAATAAATTTGAGGAAATATCTTTTGTTTTTGATAAAATTTCAAAATAAAGTAAAAGGAATAAACCGTGGATACTTGATAGTGGTTTTTAATCACATTTTAAAAGTTATATAAAATTCTTTAAACATGTTGAAATTCATTATGGATGAGATGTTACATTTTCTAATGATAGTTCCTTAAAAATTGGAGGAATCAGATTGGTTGAGATTGAAGTAGAAAATTTGAAATTCAGGGAAGTTTTATTTATTGATGGAATAAAACATAACTTAATTAGTGTAAGTCAACTTTGTGATAATGGAAAATAAGTTATTTTTAGAAAATATTATTCTATCATTAGAAGTGTGAAAAATGGAAAAGTTATTACTAAAGGAGAAAGAACTAGTGGTAATATTTTTCCAATTAGAGAGTTTAATAACTCTTATTAATTGATTGTTGAATATGGAAAAAAATTGTGGCACCAAAGACTTGAGAAAAATTGGGGGAAAAACATAAAAAAACTTATAAATTTTATGTTGTCTTCTACTTTCCATAATTGAAAAGAACATATGAATATTTTTGTGTTACTTTTCAGAAAGCAAAGATGACTAACAAAAGTCCTAAGAGAGTTAAGAATCAATCTACCATACCTCTTGAAATTATTCATTCCTATTTATGTGGTCCAATGAGAGATCATTCAATAAGAGGATATTTATAATTTTTCACTTTTATTAATTATTTCACTCAGATGTCAAACATCATTTTTATGAAACACAAGTCACATGATGTGAAAATGTTCAGGTTTTTCAAAAAATAAGTTGAGAAAGAAATGGAGGAATATATAAAGAAGTTGAAAATAGATAATGGTTCTGAATTAAAAATAAATACTTTTGAAACTTACCTAAGAAATCATGGTATAAAACATTAGTATAGCGCTCCCCACACTCCACAAAGAATGGAGTTGCAGATAGAAATAATAGAAGTTTAAAAGAAATGGGAAGAAGTATGTTAGCAGAGTAAAAACATTAAAAGTTCTACTAGAGAGAACATTTTAATACTAATGTACATATTAAGAACATATGTTTGTTGATACAGGAATCCAACATGACGTATTATGAAATGTGGAATAATAAAAAACCTTTATTGAAGTACTTTGAAGTTTTTAGAAGTCCATGTTTACTTAAAATAAAAAATCTGGATCTGGTAAAGTTTGATGAGATAATTGAGGAAGGAAATTTTATGGGTTATTCACCCCATAGAATAAGTTAAAAATGTTGGAATAAATTCTTACAAAGGTTGGTGGACTCATATGATTTGAAATTAATTAAAAATCAAAATTTCATAAAAAATAGTATTTTAGAATGATGAGGAGGATAAATTGGAGATTTTGAACAATAGTGAAAGTAATTCAAAACATCCTTAACAAGATTCTGAAGAATCGTGTGATGAGGAATGTTTAACTAAAATAGAAACCTTGAAATTTAATACCTTACAAAAAAATTTTGAGTCTAAAACCATTATTGTAAATCAAAAGGATCCAGTTTAGACCAGAACAATGTTTAAATTAGAAAATCAGACTTCACTTATCTCAAAAGTTGAACCGACATCATTTTCAGAAGCTATTCAACACAAATAATGGGTAGATTCTATGAATGTATAGTTGGATAAAATTGAGAAAAATGAAATATGGGTAATTGTTCCATGTCTGGAAGGCGAATATATTATCAAAATAAATTATTTTTACAGAAAAAAGTTAAATGAACATGGAGAAGTTTCAAGAAACAGAACTAGGATAGTTTATAAAGGCTATATACAAGTGGAATCTGGGGATTTTGATGAAACCATTTCCCTAGTTACAAGGTTAGAAACTATTCCAATGTTTCTAGCAGTGGCTACTCAACATAATTATAATACATATCAGATGGATTAAAATTCATCATTTATCAATGGATAAATTGAAGAAGAAGTTTACATTGAACAACCTTGGGGATTTCTACTTGATGAGGATGGAAAAAAAGTTTTTAAACTGAGGAAAGCTCCATATGGGCAGAAACAAGATCCATGTTCAAGGTATTCTAAGCTTTATAATTGTTTTAAAATGTAAAATTTTTATAAAGGAAAAGTTTATAGAAACTTATATGTAAAATATGTTGAATATGGGACACTAATTATAATTGTTTATATATATGATATATTTTTTGCAGGGTATAGAGAAGATTTTTTTGAAACATTTTCTTAATAAATGAAAAATAACTTTGAAATGTCAATGTTGGAAGAATTAACTTTCTTTCTTGGATTACAAGTTCAAAAAAAAGCAAAATAAATTTTCTTATCACATGATATGTATGTTGGGGAATTGTTACAAAATTTTGTCATGGAAAAATCCAAAGAAGTTTCTACTCCTATCTCAGTGGGTATGAAGTGGATTAAATATGAGTCCAAAAAACGTGTAAATTAGAAATAATTTTGGAAGGTGATAGGAAGTATAATTTACCATATATACTTAAGGCCTGATATTATTTATGTTGTGAATTTGTGTGTCAGTTATCAAAGTAATCTGAAAGAATAACACATGTTCTAAACAAAGAGAATTCTGAGATATTTCAAAGGAACAACTTCAAATGGGTTGTTATATAAAAGAAATTGTGAGATAAAGATTCATGGTTATACTGATGCTGATTGGGATGGAGAATGTAATGATATAAAATCAACCTCAAGAAGAACATTTTTCTTGGGTGAATGTTGTGTGAGTTGTCATAGTAAGAAACTAAGATCATTAACTTTAAGCACAATGGAATTAGAATATGTTGCAGTTACTTAGGCTTGTACTCAGATTTGTGGATGAAAGTTCAACTGAAATATTTGAAAGTAAAAGTTTCTAAGAAATTAAAGATACATTGTGATAATTAATGTGTAATTCATCTTTTTGAAAATCTTTTCCAACATTTAAGTTCAAAAAAAAATTATATAAATTTTCACTTTATAAATGATTAATTTTTTGTTGAGATATTTTGCTGGAATATATCTCAATGTAGTATCAAATTCCTGATATATTCACAAAGGAAATGCCAAAGGAAAGGTTTTTTGAGTTGAGTATGAAACTTAATTTTAAGCCTCCTCTAATGAATTCCTAAATAACATAAGGAATTACCCCACCATTCTTAAAATTATGTTAAAAAGGGAAAGAGAAAGTAACAAAATTTTTTACTTTGTAAGAAGTTTTTACTTATGTTTCTTTTATGAATATTGAGAATTGGTTATCATTAATTGGGGGAGAGAAAACTAAAATTGAGAGGAAATAATAAAAGTGAGTGGGAGTTTATCTTTACATGGATGAAAATTTTTATTGTCACCGAGGGATAAAATTACTTGAAAAACATTACTTTATCCAATAGTGTGGTGTCAGGACACTTGCTTTTGAGAAAGGCTATGTTTTGATAAAAGTTTAAAACCTTTATATGTTTGTAAAATTTGAGTTGTGACATTTTTATGAGAGCTGAAAACGTTTTTAACAAGTTTTTTTCAACAAATAAAAAGGGGAATATTTAAGATCCTTTTTTATTTTATTGTTTTCAAAAAACTTTTATATTTTTTTAAAACTAACCTTTTTTGTAAAATAATGTTATTGTTCATTAATATTTGACCCATACCATGATAATGATATTTTTTAAGAAAGATAATTTTTTTAATGTTTGAATCCAAACACAAATGGTAATAAAAGTTTTTATCTTTGAGAAATTTATTTTCCGGACACAAGTTTTCAAACTCAGTGAAACCGAACACAAACGGTGTAAGGAAGATGGAAGCTGGAAGTTCTGTAAAGTTATTGATTAGATGAACCATCAAATTTAGATCATCAGATCCAAAATAATTAGAGGAAAAAATTGTTTATTGTTGTAATTATTTATTTATCGTAATCATATAAATAAGGAAGTTGCTGAGTTAGAAAGTCAGAATGTCACTGAAGAGGTTGAAGGAAGATAGTGATGTCAGGGATTATAAAGTTTTTAAACTTTTTAGACTTAAATTCAATGATTCTTTTCTATTCATGGAGTTTTCATAAATCATGATAAAATATCATGATAAAATATTTCGAAGTATATATGATTATAAAGGTTTATGAATAGTTTGTATCAGTTCAAGAAACCTGAAAATATAAGATCAGATCCACAAGTACTGGACACAGAATTTTGTTAGGAGTATGAATGTGTAAAGCTGATGAAGTTTGAATAATTTCAAATTTGTTTAGTGGAGTTATTATCTAAAACAAAAAATCATAATGAGTTTTCTATCATAATGAGAAACATATCCTAATTAATCTGACTAATCTGAGGAAGAATGTAAGTTATATGGAGTTGAAAAATATCTATAGGACCAGGAGAAGCGGCCTACCCATCAGATCAAAAACATGAAAAAATTCGTCAAATGAATGCATCCCATTGATAATGAATCAAATAAATAATGTTAGAGTGATCATCATTTCTGATGTCAATCCATAATACACATATCAGTTATGAAGGTGTGAATATTCTAAAACAGTTAGGTTTACATGATAAGAAACAAAGGGAGAGTTCAAGTTTGCAATCAAATGAGTTGTGACACCAATAATTTATCTTATGAGTAAGTTTATCATAATGAGGTGAAAAAAGTCAGTTCATAATGAGTAGAGGAATAAATTCTGTTCGTAATGATTTGAGGATGTTCCATTACACTGAAGAAAAGTTAGTATGTTTGAGAAGACTATTTTCAGAAATATTGAGAAGGTTTGAAGTAGTCAAAGTTGATGTTTTAAATTTGAGTGTTTTTTTGAGTTTTAAAATTTGAGTAAGAAATAAATGTTTTTAAGTTTCCCACCTTTTCCATTCTAGGATTCCTATAAATAGAAAAATAGTACATTCATACTTTGTAACTTTTTATGTGTGTGAAAAAGGTGGGGTACTGCATAATTCATGTTAAGTTTTCTTTCTAGATTGAGATCTCAGAAGAAGGCCAGACACCTAAAAATTTTGTTTACTGGAATGAGGAATATCGTGTTGATAATTTGAGCATATTTTGAATTTTTTGTAGATTAGGAATGGGTTCATCATATTGAGTCTATCCGACTGAATTCGTTGGACTAAGGAAGTTTGGATTTAGTTTTGATTAGTTTCTGAAAAGTGATAGTTTTTTTTCCAGACATAATAAAAAGTTACTTCAGGTACAAAATGATAAAGGGGGAATCATATTGAGTCAATCAGACTAAGTTCATTAGACAGAGGGCCATCAGAATAAAGGTCATCAGACCTAGTAAATTTTGTGGAGAAGATTGAATAAAGTCATTATTATTTTGTTTTAACTCAGTTGATTGTAAGAAAACTTTGTAAACTCATGGGATTTAGTGTAATAATTCTTATCAGGAGACAGAAGGTGTCTAACTGTAATTGGCACAGTTTCTACTAACTTCTTCATAATAATGAATTTCCATAGACCCATGGTAGTGGGTAAGGAAAGGATGTAGGTTCTTACATTGAGGATGAACCATGTAAATCTATTGTTCTTTACTTTCTTCCCTACTTTTTCATGCATGAGTATTTAATAAATGATGACAATTATATAAAATTTATTAGGTTGCATGGGTTAATTTTTAAAAGTATTGAAACTTAAAAAAAAGTGGATAACTGATTCCATACCCCCACTTCTCTGTTGTTATTAAATACTTTATAACTTTAGTATTTCTCCACCAAAGTCCGATTCATATTTTCTGAAACTCTATTGTGTTCTGGAGTTACTATAATGATTTTCTCAAACTAAATCCCCTTATACTATAAAAATATTTAGAGATCCTTGTTTCCATACTCACCACCATTATTTAACCATAAGCATGTAAAATTAATTCCATTCTCCTTTTCCACCATGTACCTCCACTAGAAGAAAGTACAAAAAACCATAAACTTGTGCCTAAGAAAGTGAACTCACACCTTTCATTTGGAATCTCCAATGAAGATCATAAATAAGAGTGATCCTCCATGAGAGTGAACCCAAACAGGACCAAAAACAGTTGTGCGAACTAAATCCATATTTTAGTTCTTTAGTGTCGTCCCTTTCATTTATAAATACACCTTCTACTATTTTCCTAATATAAAATCCTCACACATTTTGAACTCAGTGCATTAGAACTTTAGTAATCATTTGGAAGCTATAATATTCATCCCCTTACTACTAAGATGACCCATATGATCATGATAAAACTTAGTATAAGTTATTTTTTCACCATGATTTACAACTTTTGACACTCTTATAGGTTATAATTTTTCATCCATTGTACATTTTTAAAAAACCATGGAGTTACATAAAATATTCCATGCTCTATTTACAAACACATTAGAGAATCGTTTATCGTCATTTTGACCAATTGAGATTAGATTTTTTACTTATCTCCAGTTTTTTTCACACATCCTTTAACTCTATTATGCTTTCATTCCTTTTTTGTATTGAAACATCATAATTATACATAATCTAATTATCACTATAATCTATAAATTAGACCTTTCAAAGTATTTTGGAATTATAATTTTGCATGCCCCCACCTCTCTAAATTTTAGTGGAATGAAGCTATGGAGTATAAAAACCAAGAACCAAATAAATTATTATCACTTTGGAGTAAGCCATTATTATCTACTGATAAAGGGTTTTTAACCCTACTTCTTGAAGTATACTTTTCGAAATTCTATCTCCATTCAATAAAATATTTCTTCAAGTTTTTCTCTCTTATAATTCCAATATAAGGGAACACCATCCACTAAGCTACTCTTGATACAAATCCTCTTAAATCATACCTTTAAATGAATTTTCAATAATGTGGATCTTCCTAATTCCTAATTATATGTGTTTCTTAAAGATTTATTTATGTACATATGATGAATATGTTTGTTCAATATCTAGTTGTGAACATCCATAGATGCCAAGTCATCATTTACAATTGATTTACTCATAGTGCTCACCATCATATCCCTTTATTCAGGAAGTGAAGAGAGTAACAAGAGAACCCAAATTAGACCATTGATGGTCATATTCACTAACTCCAGTTAACTTTTAATCATATTGATGTTTTTTATATGATCAGTTGCAGACCTTCCTTCCAGCATTCTCATGTTGAAAGTTCTTCTCATCAAGAACACCATATTCATATTTGTGGGATTACAATATATATTAGCTAAGTTATTCATAATATATGAGGTAGTTTTAATTTATTTGATATTTTAGGTCACATTTATGGAAAGTTACATTTAAATCAATTCATGTTCTTTCTTATCGATCCAATCCCATTACTCCTTTTTTATCACTTTCAATTTAGCTAAATTTAATAAAAGTTAAAGATCATTCTACACTATATTATCCTATGTCAATATTTTCTAGATTAAAAGAAATTAACCATTAAAAATTTTCTAACCAGACCTTACACTCATTATATTCCATTCCCCCAGAAGATGTGAACTTCTACTAACTTCCAAAGAATGTAAAGAAAAAGACATCATAAACTATTTACCAATATTATATTACAATATTTAGGGTAGAATGTTAATACTAAATAAATACATAAAACACATTAACCATGGTTTGGTTATCTAAATAACTTCAATATTGAGCTCTAATACCACTTATTTGGTCCAAAAGAAGCCTTTTTCAATTAAACTACCTTGAACCAATACACTGGAACTTATGCAAATGTAAAAAAAAATAGAATAAACTAATAAAAAAATGTATGGAACTTGAAATACAGACTACCCCCAAAATCACTATACTACTACACCACCCTAATACAAAATATATACAAGACCAATGGGAACAATGATATAAATAAAAAAGAAAGGAAAATAAAAACACAAATGATTACCTGGTTTATAAATACATCTAAATCCATGAAGGAATATTTCTATAATGTTATTTGTTAAAGTAATATGATGATTATAATTATTGAATATATCTCACTATCAAAGTTATCACACCCTCCATTAAATATTTGTTCCTATAAAGTTATTATAGTTTTCATTGTAATCCAATTTCCATGGGGTGAAGTCCACCTCAACTGATATTCATAGATGATCCTCCGTTTGGTCAAGTATCTCTATAGTCTCAACTTTCCCACTTAGTAAATAGTGAATGATTTATAAGATCTTGTGATTCATTATCTTTTCCTTCACTACCTCTATAAATAAACTTCAAATTTTTTGACTTTACGTAACACCTTATGATCTTATATCCATTCCTCCCAACTTCTAGTCAAACTAACATTGTTGTTTCCATTCAACTATCCCATTTGGTTTAGGATGTTCAATAACCATATTTTCTCCTTCTATTTTTTATTTAAATTACCCTATAAGTGGATTCCACATCATGTAAATCACCCAAAAAATTAATTAAAAATAAATTAAAGGCGAAAAACTAAATTTCTTTTAAATCCTCAAAATAAGAGAAGTGAGAGAAAGATGATGCTTTGGAAGAAAAGGATTCATAAGTATAATAATATGATAAATATAAGTTTTATATAATCATTCCACTCATCTCTAGTTTTATGATATGTTTTAACGTAAGGTTTAAGGGAAAACTCTCTAAAGTGTTTTAGGTGTGAAGTAATTGTATTTTTTGTACAAAAAATCCAAAGTTGAAAGAAGATGTAAGTAAAGATCGGAATGAGAGTCCAAGGACATCCTTTAAGACTAAATAAACAAAACTTGATATATAAAAGTTTTATTCAGAAGTAAAGGGCATGAATTTATCTAAATAAAAGAAGATGAATTTCTTATTTAAGTTTGATGATGGTGAAAACTGTGATGATAATAAGGAAGTTTAATTTTCTAGTGATATTGATGAAAAACTAACGATTTATAAAGTGAATGAGGAAGAGTTCAATAGTAATGAAAGTATTAATTATGGGAGTGATAAATAAATATAAATAGATATTTTTTGAATTGATAACTAATAATGTGTATTTTAATCTTCAAGGTGTCAGATCAGTAATGATTGTGAAGGATAGGTTGAAGTTCAAGAACACATTATATGTTGATGGGATGAAACAAAATATGTTAAGTTTATCTTAGTTATACGATGAAGGAAATTAATTGTCTTTTAATAAAGGTTAATTTGTTAAGAATTTAAAATATATATGTGTTTTGATAAAAGGAAAACAAATAAGGCATATCTTGTTTTTGCTTGGTGATTATGGAAATTTATGCTACATAAACTTGAAAGAATGAAATCAATTGTGGTATAAAAGGCTTGGTCATCTTGGAAAAATGAACATGATAAATCTTACCTAAGGAAATATTCTCATGATGTACCTATGTTGAAAATATATAGAAATTAGATGTGATCTACATTTCAAAATTGAGATATTATTAAAACTCTATATAAGAAAGTATATATTTAATCAACTCATCCATTGGAAATAATTAATTCTGACATTTAATGAACTATGAGGAAGTAGTAAATAAATAGTTATAAGGGATTTAGTTCCTTTTTTACTAATTTAATAATATCACTTTTATTTTTTTATGAAGTATAAGTCAGAGACTCTAAAAATGATCAAGAGTTTTAGAGGTTGTTCTAAAAAAGAGTGATGAGGAGTGCGGTTTTTTACATGAAAAATATATGTATAGAGAATAGTGAATAATATATTATTGTATTATCTGAATAATATATTTATAAGTATGTTATTCAACATGAAATCAACACACTATATACAATATAACAAAATGGTGTTTTTGAATGAAATAATTGAAGTTTGGTAGAGATAAATTGTACCATATTGATTGAGAATAATACTTCTCAATATTTTTGGAGACTAGAAATTGGTGTAGCAGTTCAAATTAAAAAACAATTATACATAAAAAATTTATATATTTAACCATTCAAGATTTATTATATTTTTCCCAAGTATGAAATAATTAAGGGTGTTTGGATTCCCCATTATAATCAAAGTAAAGGGTTTAAATTTTGGGAAGTTTGAGTAGAGGGGAGTTTATGGTATCTTAATTATCTATCCTGCAAATGGATAATATTCCATTATTAAATAAATATATAGGAAATAGTTTCTATTCTTCTATTGAAAATGTGATGGAACACTCAATTAAAGAAATAATACAACAAGAATCATGATTCAGAATTGATGAAGATGATTTTTTTTAGTTAAGCGGGGTGGTGATTCTAAAATTAATGTGAGTTTTGAAGAAGTAAATAATAAATATGATGATTAAACCATTTATAATGATGAAAAAAAACATTTCTCATCTCATCCTAGGTTTATACAGTAGGTGGAGGTCTAGAGCATTATTGGAGAAAAACTTCATTATGTTTATACTAGAAAATCATTAATGAAAACAACACATACCTCACTATTTCCACTTGTTAAACCAAGATATGTAAATGATATATTATATAATTAAGATCTGGTTAATTCTATGAATGAATAATTATATCAGATATATAATAAAAACCTCAGTATTTGGAATCCAAGGATAGAAACAATAATGTTATTAGAACAATGTGTTGTTTCGTAACAAGATGAATGAAAAAGGATAAATTGTAAGAAACAAGGAAAGACATATGTGAAAAGGGTATTTATAGGTTAAATTAATTTATTTTGATGATAAATTCACATTAGTTTCTAGAATAAATGGAATTTAGATATTTCTTGTAATTTTAGCTCAATGGAAATGCAAGATTTTCCAAATGAATTTCAAGTATATCTTCCTCAATAGAGAGTTAGAATAGGAAGAGTACATTGGGAAGCCTAGTGGTTTCTTTATTTCTGAAGATGAAAGTAATATTTTCTAGTTAAATATGTATTTATATGGGTTAAAAAAATACCAAAGTGTATGGTATTCCATTTTATATACTTTCTTGAAGTAGTTAAAGTTTGAGAAAGGAATAGTTAACATCAAACACTATATTAAAGATAAAAAGTGGTATCACTTTTTATTTTTGTTCCTGTAGATGATATTATTTTTTATAGAAATGAATAAGTAGTTTATAATGATTTTTATTTAGATTTGAATGAGTTTTTTAAAAATTTCCATGCTTATAGAAATGAGATACTTTTTTGGCTTACAAATTTCTTAAGATGAAGATCATATCTTTATTTATAAAGGGAAGTATACTAGAAAATTTTTAAATAATATTTGAATAGAATAATCAAAGTAGGTTTCTACACCAATTTTAGTAGGAACCAAACTAAGAAAGTATGAGAAAGGAAAATAAGTTAACCATGAGAATTGAGAAATATTATTTGTAGTTTTTTATACTTTATAGCTTCAAGAATTGACATTTTATATATTGTTACATTTTGTTCTATGTGTAAATGTGAACCCAAGGAGCCTCATTTTATTAATATAAATAAAATAATTAGGTATGTTAATGGAAAAATAGAATATAAAATGAAATATAACTAAATTTAAAATATTAATCTTTTTGTATATATATATATATGTATATTAGTCTAGAAATAAAGATGATAAAAGTTCTATATATATTGGGGTTTTTTATTTGGTGAAAGTTATATACATTGAAACAAAATGAAGAAATTTTACATGACCTTGAGTAATTTTAAAGTAGAATATGTGGCTGCAACCCAAGCCACAATGCAACTAATATCAATGAGAACTCAGTTTGAAGATCTCAAGGTGGAAGTAAAGTTACCATTTCCCATGGGTTATTTTAATAAATGGGCTATAAATTTATCAAGAAATTATTTTTAACATCTAAAATCAATTTACATTGATATAAAATTTCACTTTATGAAATATATTGTAAATAAAATTTTGTTAAAGATAAAATGTATTCCTATAAAGAAGAAAATAACAAATGTTTTCACCAAACCAACAGACACATTATAATGATTGAGATTGATGATGGGATTTTAACCTAATTCATCTTAAGGATAATGTATGGGGATTATTTCCCCTCTAACACTTATTCTAAAAATGTTATTTTAAAATTTGGAGAATGAAAATATAAATCCCTTTATGTTTATTCCTTTATATAGTAAAAAATGTTTTACTGAGGGGGAATTTTTTTTGAGAGAATACAAAGATAAAGTTTTCACCTATTGGGAGAGATATATATCATTTAGGAAGAAAATGTATTTGTATAGATTTCAAATTATAGTTTTGTGAGTTTTGTGATTTTTGAAATATTCTAACATTTTAGGTTAGTATGTTTGTAGAAACATATAATCATAGGTTCTTTGAAAATTTTCGAAAGGTGGAATAAAAATAAGATTTGATATCAAGTTGTATCAAGGGTTGAGAAAGGTTAAATTTTCAATTGGTACTAAGAGGATAAATATTTTTGAATATGTGGATATAAATCACTATTTTATAGACAACTTGCTGTTATTATTCAATATTCTTGTTTTCTATAAAAGGTTTACTGAAGTTAGATTTTAATTATTGAATGATGATTCATTAATTAATATAGTGAGTGTAAAATTTATTTATTTTCAATGGTTTCAAAATTAATAAAAAGTGGGATATTTTTTAGAATAAGATTTGTTTATAAGAAGATGTTGCCATCTAAAGTGATCATAAACCTAGAGGTGACTATTGAGATTCTAGGAGTGGATATGTTTATTGTGTTGGAATTTTTTATAACTATATAAATCATATTCAAACTCACATTAAATAATTATTATCATGTGAAGTGATGTACATTCTAAGGTTCATGTGTTTTATGATGTTTAAGAATTATTTGAAAAAAATTTAAGTTCATTTTAAGAATTCAAGAATTTTGGAAGTTGAAGATGAATTTTGAAATAGTTCCAATGAAATTTTACTATATCACATAATAATTTATAATATATATATATGAATTTTCTTGTTGATAATAAGTGTCATCAGATAGACAAAAATTTGAAAAATGGAATTTTATAAGTCTTTTGAAGGATTAATAAGACT
This sequence comes from Viscum album, assembly GCA_963277665.1. Classification (NCBI taxonomy): domain Eukaryota; kingdom Viridiplantae; phylum Streptophyta; class Magnoliopsida; order Santalales; family Viscaceae; genus Viscum; species Viscum album. Next base: position 224,593,078 of record OY728159.1, read on the forward strand.
TCAGATGTATTTTAAATGACTTATAATCATTGTGTAAGACTCTTGAAATATTGTTTTAGCCTTTTAATATTTCATAAGGCTTTATTGAGATTTCATAAGACTTTTTTTTGAGTGTAAAACATTGTTTTCCTATGTGTTTGACTTTTCAGTTTGTCAGAATTTTGAAAAAGGGTGATCATGTAAGGTTTTTTTGTTAGCATATGTGACTTCATATAATTTTATAATAATTTCTCTAATTTCATAAGACTTAATCTATGGATAATAAGACTTTGTTTAAGTTGAAAATTATTTCTCATTTAGATAATATCTAGAAAAATAATAATCATGTATGATATTTTAAGTCTTATAAATATTAATTATTGTCTTAAAATTAGAAAATGAATGGAAATATAATGTCTTATAAAAAGGTTTTTATTTTAGAAAACATAAGAATTTTAATAAAGTAAATAATTTCTGGAATACACTTTCATAATATTTAAATAAGATAAAGTTAAATCTTATGTTTCATATTTTAAATGTCACAAATGGAGTTTATATTCAAGCTATTCTATGAGTGAAAGATACTTAACCTCTTAAATAAATTTTTTTCATTTTGAATGAAGAATAAGTTTCATTTTAGTTAAGGAAAACTATATGGATACACCATATAACATCTAATTTCACCATATGTTATTCATATGTCTAAGTAGATAGTTCCTTCGTTTAATAAAGATGAAAAAAGAAAAAAGCGGTTGAATAGAATTTATTTCTAAAAATTTTAATTTCCAATTAAAATTAAAATTAATTGTTTATGTTTTGTGTGATATATATTAAATAGAAACCTTTCATTTAAGAAATATGAGTGTTGTATGTGTTTTATCTGTGTGATGTTCGTAGAAAACAAAAAATATTATTTTTTCTAGTGCAACATACAAGATTGAATAATCATAGATATTATTCAGAAGATAGAAAGAGAGGGGAAGAGAAGAATCTGTATCATAAGTACATCATTATTGAAGTCTCATCTGGTTATATACTTTCCTATTGTAAAAAATATTTTTCTATAATTTTGATTATGTGGGATCACAGTAAATAGTCAGGAGACTTATGTGTAATCTGAGTTCAAAGATAAACCATTATCATTTATAATCCACATGATAAAAATTGTGGATTGTATTATCTTATGTGAATTCATATTATGTCAATCATTAGCCTTATCATTTTTAGTGGCGAACCTTGTAAAATATCATTTTCATTCCATGATTGTACATTTTTTTCATGTTATAATGATAAAATTAATCACTTTAACTGATGTAGAAGGTATTTTTTATAAGAAACATTAAATAGAATTTTAAAAAGATTATTCACCACCAATTAGTGATTTCCCACATATCTTGAGGGTGTTTTTAACATATCATCCTACTAATAATAACTGATTCAGACATTAATTTCTAAAATTCTTGAATATTATACAAATGGATATCATTATTATTGAAACTTAATAAGATGAAATGTTAGGATTTGTATAGTCTGAGTGGTTACAAGGGGTTTATAACCACATACATTACTCAAACGTTGTATAATGTATGAGAAAATTCATATAAAGGCTTAGGGAATATCCTCAAGGCTTATATAAATGTGTAAATACCCATGACAATGTTATGAGATCATTAATAAATGTCCCAACCTATTCAAACTTCCCACATAAATTTTCATTTTCCTTATCCCATTTTCTATAGAGAGGTATTATCATACCATGAAGGTTATAGATAATCCCACCCAATTTTTGGGTGATTTATTTTTTTCTCATGGATACACCACAAAGTGAAGAACTAATTGGTTTCTCTTTAAGTATATTCATAAACCACTATGATTGATGATTATTTTTTCATCCAAAATAAATTTAAGTTACATGTTATTCATTTATACTATACATGATTTTGGTTTTTAATAGCACAGTGATCTTAGGATTTGAGTTTTCTAATGTCTTATGTCGTATTGATTAAGTGTTATTAGATCATTAGAAACCAAACACTTTGTGGTCATGTTTTTTTCTTCAGAATTTTCCTTCTTATCATCATACCCTAATTCTTATAACTTTTTTTGATTGGATACTTTTTTATATCCCACTTTTCTTCTATGTATCATGTTATTTTATTGAATGTTATGTAACCTTATGATTATTCTCATTATATCAATGAGAATTTATAAATTGGAATTATTATAAAGATGATTTTGATTGATATCCATTTTAATTTAAATTTTATAGATTAACCATAACACTTGGTCTCTGCTATGATACGTTGGCCACCTTGGGAAAGATTAGACGTTGAGATATCTTAATTAGAGGTTATGATAAAAGAGGGATTCTGTAGTTTTATGTTATATGGATGTTTTTTGGTATTATTTAATAAATTATAAATTTTGGGGAATATAATTTTGATTCGTGTGTATACATTTATGTTTTTTGAATTTTATTATATATATTGTTGGTTTGTGTATTGTATGGTTATTAATAAGAGGGATTAGTGGAGGTAAGTTAATGGCGATGATGGAATTGAAGAGTTTATGGTGGAAATGAGGTTTTAGTTTTTTGTCCAGTTTTAGGTAAATATTTTGAAGTGGTGGTATGAATTTAGTAATTGATTTATGTTATTTGAATATTTTATTTCTTTATTTATGAAACTATTAAAATGGTGGTGTTATATAACTCGTGTGGTGGTATCTTGAAAGAGGCGGTGTTGTTGTGATACTAAAGTGGTGAAAAGGTGAAGCATGAACATATGATGTAGTGATGAATTAAATAAAGAGGATGTGGTGGTTGTGGATTTTTTTTATTTTCACCCAACCTTATAGTAGCTAGTAAGTGGAACATTCTACTGAGGTTTTGTTACACCCTAACCCAAAATCCCAATTCTCAATATCTAATACAGGATTTCATATGGACTCATGTTCACTCACCAGTCGCCAAAGGATGCTGAAAAGTAATGAAGGATAAAATAAACCACTAGGATAATGATTTTCTCTCATTAAAATAAACTAAAGGCATGAAAATTTAAAATATCCTTTAATAAAAACAATATAAAAAAAGTTTTCATAGGTAGAGAAAAAAATTTCTTGTAAAAATTCAACACCAAAGGAAATAAACAAAACCCAAGATTATAATAAATAAATAAACCCTTACTCCAAGACACTAACTCCTCCTTAAACATATCTCCATCATGGATCTATAGCTTATTATTTACAATCAATATAGTCCTCCCCTTACCTATATCATGACTAATCTTACCAACATATCCACAAATGTGAATATGTATGATCTGAGTATAAACTCAACATTATTTATCCAAAGAATTCAATATTCTTGTATATAGTAGTATAAATAATAAAAATCAAATCAATATATGATAAATAAAAGTAGTTAAAATATAACATTTGATTCATTAAAATACATTTCAAAACCAAGGTATAATTACCAAGTATCATCAATTCATTTATAAATACAATTTTATAGATGAAACCAAATGGAATAATCTTATTTAAAAATGATTGAAAAATAAAATTTTATCTTAAAAAATAATTCTTATAAATCCACATAATTTATTGAAAGTCCCAAAAAATCACATTTTTGAAAAGACCAAAATAAACTTATATTTCTTCAAATCCAAAATAAACTTTTAATTTCTCTAGAATCCATCATAATAAGGAAATCATGATAATAATACAAATAAACTAATGTTAGATAGATTTATTACATGTAAATCCCTATTCATACATCCAAATCCCACACTTTAGAAAGGTATTATCCGGATTACATACAGGGTGGACAATAATGAGAGGGAAGGGGTGTGTGGGTGATTCAGTACTTAAAAATTATATCAAAACTAAATGATATCATACAAATTAAACATAGTTCTCTTAAGGATATCAGAACATTGAAATAAAATAAACACATTACATTTATTAACGAGGTTTTCCTCATAAAAGGATGGTCATGTCCCTTGTGTATTATGGTTTTTATCCCTTGTATACACAACTCTTATATTATTATCATGAAGTTTCTATAAGAAAGGTAATGACCTTGGACCACTTAAAAATGTTGGTCTTAAGTATTTAAAATTTAACGCAAATAGAATAGAATGAATCTTTTATAAAAACCCACAGAAAAGATATAAAGCCACCATATAGGCTAAATAGATGTTGATTATTCTCTTACTTTGATAAAATAGTCATGATACTGAATATAATACCATCTTCACAATTATTAAATTATGATTATTATAACATCTCTTCCTTGGTCTATTATGAATAGTGAACAAACAAGAGAGTTACTAGATCTTTGGTGAACCCTCTCATACACCAGAGGCCATCGCCTAGAAGTGTGAGTCTTAGGTGGTTCAGATGGGAGACTATAACCTCATATTAAAGTGTAACAACAACATAAATAATAAAGAAATAAAATATAAAATACTAATAAATAAATAATTAAGTGAGATACCCATCAAAGTGTTGGTAAATAGTGACCAAAATCCATGTTATATCATAATTTGACTACAAAATACATGTTGGGAAGTCATACAACAACAAAAATTCATATACATCAAAACCTAAGAGACCAATGTATAAAACTAGGAAAAACCCTAAAATGGTATTGATTCTTATCCTGGTCCTAAACTCCCATGATTATTTCTAATAATCTAATAATCGAGCAACATACATTGATCGAGACTAGAACTGTAATCAAGTAGCATCTTCTTAGCTACCCAAGTGACATAGAGGCCCAAGAAAGGTGTGAGTAAAACTCAGTAATCCACTAGAAATAGTGTTTCTAATTATAACCATTTTGATAAAATATTTTCATTTTAGGTCCTCTAATTTAAAATTGTTGTCACTAGAAAACACGCCCACAAGATACGTCAAATGCTTCCATACATGATCCAAGAGAGTATCCCATTTTTCAAGCTTCTATTTGACTGGTCATAAATCCCAAACGGAGTTACGAATTGGGAGTTATGGAAATTCCAAGTTGGGCTAGAAAAATGGTTCGCAGAGCCCATTCGCAGAACTCCCTCCGTGATCACAAAGTAGAGTAACATGACCAGAGCCTCCATGAGTGCCGCAAAAGGACATGAAAGAAGCCTCTTCAAGTTCAAAGAACTTGACCAGAGCCTCTGTGATCACCAAATAATCCATGATAGTAGCCTCTGTGAGTCCGAGAAAATTTACGAACTTGATGGATCTTCCTCTGATTGTGAAGTGCAATTTTCTTAACAACTCACTTCTAAGCATCACAAGACCCCTTTTCTTTTAAATACTCCCCTCATACCTTCATTTTAGGATGATACAGTGTCGAGTCATACCCTGGCGCTCTCGATTCATGGATCTCATGTGGTCCAAGAACACCCTCTTCTGTAGAGCCCTCATGCTCCACAAAATCTCCTTCTTTATATTCTCATGAACCTCCACCACAAGTGGATATTCCATTCACTAAGTCCTACATATTTTACCAAGGAAGAAGGACCTATGCGGCACTTTAGGCTTCATTAATAATTCAATCTTTTCAAAGAACTTCCCCTATGACTCAAGGAATCCTTTGCGATACCTTAATTTCCGCAAATCCCCTTTGCTCTTCAAGACCTTGAGCTCCATGAAGCCCCTTTTCTACACAAGACACTGAGATCTACAAATCCCATTTGATTTATGAGACTCGAAGCTCTATGAATCCCATTTATCCATGATACCTTAAGTTATGTTAAGCCCCTTACTCCGTGAGACCTTGAGCTTTGTGAAGCCCCTTGCTCTGTGGGACCCTGAGCTTCGCGAAGCCCCTTTCTCATGAGACCCTGTGCTCCATGAATCCCCTTTCTCCACGATACCCTAAGCTCTGTGAATCCATATCCTTTGCGAGATCATAATATCCATAAAGCTCCTTTGTGAAGCCCTGTCCTTCATGAAGTTCCTACCATCACACCCACTGGTCCATACCACATGGGTTTCACCTCCGTACCCCCACTCATAATCTGTGTTGGGCTATGGTCTCGGCCCTCTGGTCTAATCCCTTTGTTACCATTACTGACCCCCATGAAAAATGGAGATTTACACCATGAACTTTTCAGGCCAAAAGTTCGACATTTTCCAATGATCCCTTATGCGCACACACCTTCCACCTATGTAATACCATGATTTGAGATACTCCTCCACACTCTATGAAATACCTTGAGTTGACATATTCCTCATAGTACCTTTCACATATCGTGAGTTTAGATTCTCATCTTCAATATCCTGAGTACCTTGAGTCAAACCATTCCACAAGAAACTCCTCCAAACCCAATCACTTGACTCCTATGCCAGGTTGAACCAGAAAGGGATTCTCTTGTGTAAGTCCCAACACCAGCCATTGCTAGGCACCTTTGGCCTAATAGTACTATCTACTTGATTTTAAATTGTATTACACCCTATGTGAAAAAAATAGGATTCCTCTTGATCTAAAAAAGAGATGCCTTATTCACTAATAATAAGATGTCAATAGTTCTATCTATATGAATTTAAACTATAGTACACCCTATATGACAAACATATGATGCCTCTTGATCCAAACAAGATATTTCTTATGCGCCAAGCATAAGATGAAAATATTTCTATCTACATGACTTTAACCTATAGTACACCCTATATGAAAAACCTAGGATGCCTCTAGATCCAAACAAGAGATACCTTATGCACCAAGCATAAGATGCCAACAGTCCTATCTATATGACTTTAAAGTGCAGTACACCCTATATGAAAAATATAGGATGCCTCTTGATCCAAATAAGATATGCCTTATGTGCCAAGAATAAGATGACAATAGTCCTATCTATATAACTTTAAATTGAAGTACACCATATATGAAAAACATAGGATTCCTCTTGTTCTGAATAAGAGATGCCTCATGCACCAAGAAAAATATGAAAATAGTCCTCACTACATGACTTTAAACTATAGCATTCTCTATCATTCAATAATATTATTCCACTTGTTCCAAATAAGAGATGTATTATGTGACAAGAATAAGATACCTCATTCTATGATTACAGTTGTTTAATTTCAATAGCATTGGAATCCGTTCAAACATTCCATTACTCAACCTCACGCTTTGCATGTCATTCATTTGGATATTCATCCTCTTTCATGTCTGAAGGGACCCCCTAAAGGAATGATTTCATACCGTTTCGGCTCAACTACCCTTCTGGGACAATTCCTAAGAATACTTTGGATGAAACTTTGAGTTTGGACACTTGTTTAAAATATAGTAAGTGGTTGACCCTTGTTAGTTTGTTTCCATATCATGCTAACTCGATGTGGGTGTTGTGATTCGAATATGGTCATTAGTTATCTCCCTTCATCATTACTCCCTCATCATGTTCCAAATTTTGAGAATGTGATTCACACTTTTCATCTCCCTTTGTTCGGACTAATTATAATTCCCTTGGCATTATCCCGATTGTGTATTAGCACATAGGTCTTAGACTTACTTATATGCCTCAACCCACCAGTGAGTTGGGATTCCCTCATATCTAGACATGAAGAAGACATTGAATGAATCTTTTATGCGTAAACCCCTTTCACCATTTCCCCTCCTTAGCGGCATTAGGGTAGCTTCCATGTGTAAACCCCATTCACCATTTTCACTCCTTAGTGGCACCCTGGCTGCTTCCATGCATATTCTCCATCCACCATTGTCAGTCCATAGCGGCACCTGGGTAGCTTCCACGTGTAAGCTCTATCTACTATTGCTTCTCCTTAGCGGGACTCAGGTATCTTCCATGCATAAGCCACATACACCATTTTCTCTTCATAAAGGAACCTGAGGAAACTTCCATCCATATGCCCCATTCACCATTGCTGCTCCTTAGCGGCACCCGGGATGATTCCATGCATAATCTCCTTCCACTATTTCCACTTATTAGTGAAACTGAGGCTGATTCCATGTGTAAGACTCATTCACCACCCTTCGTGATTGCACCTTTGTTCCATGACCGTGAGGTCTGTTGTTGCTTCTTGTTTCTCACACTGAGCATAACTCATGTGAGATTAGAGTAAAAAGTGACCATGACATCCTCTTTGGGCTTCCTTAGTCTGTAAGAACCATGCCACTATACACCTAACTACGTGGTTTGTTATCCTTACCCTTATTCAAGAAAGGTACGTAGGAAGCCTCTTTGTGGTTCAAGCCCATCACCCATCAGTCCTGACCACATTGCATCGATTAAACCTCATCTCGCATGATGTTAAAATGTATGCTCTTTCTTCCCCGCATAGTGATAAACTATATTCTTATGAACTACGTGAGTTTTGATCCCATTATCCTAGACAAGGAATGTAGGAAGCTTCCCTGAAGTTAAATCCTAAACACTAGTAAACTTCAGCATCCCCTTTCTTGGGAACCATATCCTTGGTCCTCCCCTTAGTGGTGTTAGACCAGTTCTGAGGCAGCTAACCATGAATTGGCCCCATAATCAACCCATAATTCTCCAACCAAGAGTATCCCTCTTGTGATGAGATACTAACCATGCGTAAGTCCCAACATTTCTCTCAGTCACTTTCCTTTGTGTACACCCTAATTCTATGCCCCATCATGAACTATGTGAACTTTGATTCCCTGCCACGGGGATACGTAGGAAGCCTACATAAGGTTCAATCCCATCATCCATGTCCCATCCTAGTATTTCCTTTGAGCCTTTGTGTTTCAGGAGTATCATTCTCTAACCCAATGGTTCTACTTCCTTTAGGTCCCCATGCATTCTCTCCATTCTCACGGGCTACATCCTAAGGTATCCCATCGCCCCACCGAACTACGTGGACTTTGATTCCCATCCAAGAGGATATGTAAGAACCCTTCTTGAGGTTCAATACCAACACTATCATCATCTTCATGTTAGTTCCATCTCATTCACAATACACTTAATTCAAACCTCCATCATCCATCATGATTCTAACCCAGGCCTCCGCATCCCGTTGAGATCATGCCATCTATCCAATTGCTACCCTTTGTGGCACCCAGGCAGCCAACCATGCATAAGACCCACACAATACATATCCATACATCTGGTGTCCCCCTTTTTGGGGTTCACTTTCCCTACTCCTCCATCAGTGGTGTCCAGATCAAAATTCATGGTGTGATGTCTTCCCTTTCTGGGACACACCACCCTAGGTCCTATCCCATTGAGTGTTCTGGTCCATCCATCCGGTGTCCCCCTTTCTGGGGTTCAATTTACTTGATTCTCCCTCAGTAGTGTCTAGATCAGATTTCAATGTGTGATATCTTCCCTTTATAGGACACACCCCCTAGGTCTACTCTCATTGAACATTTTGGTCCATCCATCTGGTGTCCCACTTTCTGGGATAAACTATACATAATCCTCCCTCAGTAGTGTCCAAATCAGACTTCACGGTGTGATATATTCTTTTTATGAGACACTCCATCCTGGGCCCATTCTTATTGGGCGTTCTTACCCATCCACCCAATAAACACCCCAGATGCTACCTCTTAGTGATTTACCAATCTGATCTACCTCCATGGGGTGTTCTGATCATGCTCATTCAGTCTCTGAAAGATGTTAACTCGCGGCCTACCCTATTTTGAGCATGGTATGTCTGAGGAAAACCTTAGAAACTACACCTTTGGTGTAACCATATCCTCAAGATGATAAACTTGCGGCCTACCCTGTATTGAGCATGGGATGTCTGAGGAAAACCTCAGAAACTATGCCTTTGGTGTAACTGTCTCTACAAGATGTTAGATTTTTGGCATACCCCATGTTAAACATTAGAAGCTGAGGAAAACCTCAGATATATTCCTCTGAAATAAGATACCCTGTGACCGATGTGGGATACATCAGGTTCTCTGCCCTTGAGATTCCCTCTTATGAGGAAGAATATAGGTTCCCCAATGTCCACACAACAAGAGATGCACTGACATGCCTGATGTTACCATCTACTTCAACCGAAGTTTTCTTCCCTATAAAGACCACTTGGAATGTCCATAAAGAAGTATCATAATTAACCGAAATCCACAAATATATGGAACTGAGAAGATTTTCATGAACAATATATTAATCTTTAAGGGAGACCCAGACTAGGCGACGAATTTTGAGGAGGAATCCATGGAAGGAGAGACTGAAATCCCATCATCCCATTTTGATCAAGGAGAAAACATCCTTGAATAAGTGATGAATGTCACCCAACTTTAGAAAGTAGTAATGTGGGGAAACAGTCAGCGCATCCCCATGGATGGATGTTCATCCCGAAGAAAGATTTGGAAACAAATATCTTAAACAATTTAAATAAAAAATAGTAAATAACCACCAAATCTTGGGTTCCATGATGATACCCGAGAATGGAAAATACCACCATCGATCCATAGATTCATGAATAATATCGACCATAATTTCTTCAACTAGTGATAAGGTGTATCTGAGAACATCGTGGTAACTGTGCCAAACATAACATCATGACCTACCTAAAGGGAGTTTTCTAGACAATCATGTGGGGTGTTTTGTTATAGAATCAAAACCACTCCAAATGGGTTTTTCTTTATAGTATCATAATCTCCCTAAAGGGAGTTTTACAAACCACCCATGTAGGGTGTTTTATTCATAGTTTCATAACCTCCCCAAAGGGTGTTTTCTAAACTAACCCATTGTGAGTTTTCCTTATAGTATCACAACCTCCTTGATGGTAGTTTTCCAGACCATCCCATAGAGTGATTTCTATTTAGTATCATGACCTCCTTGAAGGGATATTTCTATAAAACCTTATTGGGTGTCTTTCTTAATAACATTATGACCACATAAAAGGGAATTTTCTAGACCACCTCATAGATTGTTTTCATTATATAAAAATAAAATCACCCAATTGGTATTTTCCATTTAAACATCAATCCAATTTCACATATTAATATTTACCATTTGATTTTATAATTTCACTTCAAATAAAAATCCATCACACCATAACATCCATACCCATTTCACAACCCATGGTTTACCAATTTACTATATCAATATAAAATTATAATCTCACAATTTCCTTTCATATGAGGTCATTCTAATTTCTCATTTTATTTTTTTCACTTTGGGGTTAAAAATATAAATATAGGCATATGCCATCAATTTCCATTTCAAACAACCTAAATAAATTTTTTAATAAACTTTCATCATTTAATAAACCCATCATAAATAAGTACCAATTCCTTGACACCTTTTAAGATGTCTGATCACCCCATTTCACTTTTATCACAAAACAATATGGTTTCCTATTTACATTGTTATTTATAGGGTTCATTTATCGATAAAGAAATCCCATTGGGATTGAGTTCAATATTTGAAATTAACATTTCAATTTTAAGGAATAAAATCATGGAAATTCAGTTTGAATACACAACTCATGTAGTTAAAATTTAAGGAATACTATAGAAAATACTTAGGTACCACTTACCATAGCCTCACTAGAGTATACTCAACCAATATTGGCCTTTGGATCAATCTAAAATAGATGAAATCGAAGAAGCAGACAAAATACATGAAAATAGCACATGTTAGACATAAAAGGAATGCACTCTCTATTTATAGGATGAGAAATGAATAAGAAGAGGTAATTTAGTCCTATATTAACCTCTAAATTTGAATCACTAATGATAACAATCTAAAGGACCAAGGATCAATGGATGTCCACCTTAGAGAATAAAAGAGACGGATAAGCATGATAGGATTCTATTGGACCAAAATAGGATGAAAACTAGAGAGGGTTATGAAGGGGTATACCTAGTAAAATTATGGGGTTATCCAATTTAAAAACTATCCAGGATGTCACCGACTAGCCGTTGGCCTCCCACTATCTAGTGGGTGGCCTTCCATCTATCCACTACTATCTCACCAGTTAGTTAAAGAACCAAGGAACCATATAGGACTATTGGATAGCCCAAAATATTTCTAGTGGCCACTCACCAGTTAGAAGATAGAGCTCCTACTACTATTTTAGCTAGAGTCTTGGTCCCCTATTGAAACTCTATGCCCCTGACCCTCGATACCACTCCCAATACCTCTCATACTCCCAAAAACATTACAAAACTGGAGATCACAAAATTTCTGAAAAAAATTAAATTGGTTCACCCATCAAGGTAGGGTATTTTTTTATATCCTTCCCACTATACAATATCTTATCCCCAAGTTTTACTCTTGAGAATTATTGAACCTCCCCAATGGATAACTCCAGCCACCAAGCCTATTCTCCTTACATAAATTAAGGACCCCATATCTATTCACAAGCTTCAAAAACTCAAGATATAATGATGTCCCAAACATGATGACACATGTAAGAATACGTGGTCACCCTCCTCAAACACACTAGTTCAACAACACTGATCCACCTACAACCTTTAACTACCCCAGGAATTAATCATGCCTTCTAGAGATAAAATTAACATACTATGAGGCCTCTTTCCTGAGACCCAGTCCTAAAAATATGATTCACTAACCTCCATTTGATCATATTCATGGAAAATTTACACCATCCAAGACCCACTCCTCAAACCCTCACTATACTATACATCATGGTGCCATCCATTTTAAATATCTCCACCATAAATCCCCACCTCCAGTGGAATTTCTAATTTCCCAAACCATTAGAATTCATAGTCTTATCCCCGATACTATCTATAATTCAAGTCCTCTCCTCTTTATTTATATTGATTGTCTTCCCCTGAGTACTGTATCCTCACATACCCATTCACTATACTAACCATATTTCTAAAAATTTCCCCCAGTAATATCACTTTATTTTTACCCCACATGTTCCAATTATCAATCACCAAACACAGAATTCCAACCAAAACCATTAAACAATTCATAAAAAATTAGACCCCATATCCCAACTATACATGTGATTTTTTTACCTCACTACATCCTACCACATATAGATTCACCATCCGTACCCCATCTTTCTATCTTTACTCAAGATAACTAGACTACACCCAATGATGTGCTACCACATCTCTTGATCACGATGTATCAACACCATATTTTGGACTCGAATCTCAGTGTCATTCCATTATTAAATCCTCAACCAACAAAAAATTTCATCATGATTCACCATGATCACTAATACACCCTTGATCTAACTCATGCTCAGAATTATATCTCAAGTTCGACACTAACACCCATGCATTAACCAACACCATCTATGGATTTCAAATATGGTACTCTCTACAAAACCTAGATAAACCTATATTCCTACACACATTAGAATCCTACATTCAATTAAACCATCCACTAACCAATATCACTACATCCATGATCCTGTCTATATTAGATCATATGCTCATGACTGATTTGATACTCCCCGCCACAAGAGTAACCTCATCATCTCTCCATCAAACCAAAATTATAAGATCCATGGTCTATCATCCACCCATTAGTGCATGTAATGACCAAACACAACCTCCCCACTCACACTCAATTGAAAACATGAAATACTAACCACTACCTATTCTTGATTTACTAGGAATGTTATATGAAACATCGATAAAAATACTTTCATAATGAGAGTAACACCCTCAACCATCCAATTGTGTGCTCCCACCTTATGGACTTTCTTATATCACTCCTCAAGTGCGACCTTAACTGGATCCATATTCTAAATTCATGTGTCTCTCCTAATGATCTATAATCATTCATCATGTTGTCCCATAACAAGGTTTATGCTCAGACCAACCATGGCATAACACCTCAACCCATCCATGTTCTCATTCTCACAATAGGAACATCACAATTATCCACCATGTCCAATGGAAACCATTCCCGTAAGCCTTTCATCAAATCTATATTAGTTCCCAACCTACACTTATAGATTCTTTCTCATTTAATAATTATAGGTGTATGCTTTAATACCACCCAATATATAATCCAAACAGCATAATGATTCTCCAATATGGACTTTCCTTTATAATCTCATTAAAGACCAATGGTTTCATGCTCCCACACAACCAGAACATAGAGACCTTTCTCAAATTCTAGTGATTCATGTATGATCAAAACGAGGCTCACCTTCCTCAACCACTGGCCATGCCTCTATTTCATAATGGTCTCACTAAGAAAAAATAACCTTGAAACTTTTAAAAACATAATCATCTCACCAAACCAAAATCATTCACATGACCACTAATAGACTAAAAATAATTCCAAAACCCGAAGCATCTAACCATGCTCTATTATCCCTATATTTGACCACCCAGGGTTACTATAAACTATATAATTATAAATTTTACCAATAGTTGTTATGGCTAGGAACCTAAATGATCTTACCCTCCAAATGTGGTCTCAACAACAAAACACCTTAAGGAATCCACTTTCCCCTCTCAAAACACATCCAATGGTATCTAATGACACTAGGAAATCTAGGTCCATACATTCTCAATGAATCTCACAAACCTTTACCACACACCAATAGTTCTCACCACACATCGATCTCAAAGGGGAGTATTTACACATGAATCTCATTCCAAAGGAACTTATGTTTTAAGGAAAACCCCTCTATCGGGTTACACTCAATCACAAAAACCTACCAACTCACCAATATCCTATATTGCATCTCAAATGATATGAGGTCCTTACACCTAGTATTATATAACTGGTCTCGTAAACATATAAACTCAACTGATATCACATTCCAAATCATCATCCTATGTAGTGAACTAATTCTTACTAGGACTCCTGATATGAGACTACCCTCAAAGGACCTATTCCCACACACATAAAACAATCCTATCACACTCAGACTAACTACCCACAATATGGTTATCCTCAACTCAAATTCCTAAAATAAAGGTAAAAGTAGTGATAGAAATCAAGTTAGTTACTTTGATCACACCCTATAATGTAAGGGTCTTCCATACCTGCTCAAGTCAATATAACCTACCCATTTTAGGTCATGCATGAACCTACATGAGTTACAGACAACTGAAACGGGTATAACATCCCGATATATTATACATATCACATCATAAGGTCCCAAAACCTAATCTCTCTATTCAGACACCATTTACCCATACACATGGTAAAAATAAAATTACTAAAAGGTCCATTTCATATATATATATATATATATATATAGGATTCAAAATTTTAAAATTTTCTATTTTTAATTTCCTGAAGTTCTCATTAGCAGGGTTCAGTTAAATGAAATTTATATTATAATCTATAGAATAAAACACTTCATATGCTATAATTAGTGTTTAATATTTCTGAATCCACATAATAATCAAGGAAAGGGATCACATAATTTAATTTTAACCATTTAATTTAATGAGAAAATTTCATAGTTGAGGCTCAGTTAAATGATATATCAATTATAATTTACATAGGATAACACTCTATATGTTGTAATTTGCATTTTATTTAGTTGGTACCTTGAATTAATCAAGGTGAAAGTTCACATAATATGAATTATCTATTTAGAATATCAGTTAAGTAATATTCCATCATACTCTTAAATAGAAAACACTCAAAAAATACATATGGAAACTTTAAATAACTGAACCATGTCATAGTCTAGTAAATCAAATAATTAATCATAGGAAATCATGAAAATGAAATGTAAATCATTTGTTCCTAGTATGATGAACATGCACACACTCTATTATCATACCAACCAAGAGATAAAATACTCTAAGTCAACAACCACATAATCACATGTCTCGATCGAGGTGAAGTTAGATCAATAGTAAAAATTAACATCATGAACAAATCTCCCCTCCTTAGAAACATGGTTTTCCCTTGTGCATGGGGTGGCCAGTCCTGGGTACAAGTTCCATACCATGTTTCGAAGAAATCCTATATACTATCAACCATTCCCAACCAATAAAAAATTAAAAGGATACTATGATATAATTTCTTAATGCCCCCACCCTAGTCCATTATGAACAGTGATCAGACCATAGAGTTTCTAGACCTCAAGAGATCCACCCTATATACCAAAAGCTGCCAACTAGAAATGTGGGTCTAAGGTGGTATAGTGGGGGGAATATACCCACATATCAGAGTGTAACAACAAAAAAAATAATGAAATCAAATATAACATCTAGATACATTAATAAGTAAAATAGATACCCATTCAAGTACTGATAAATAATCAATATAACCCATGATATATCAATATGATACTATAAAATATATGTCATATTGTCACACATTCATAGAAATTCATATATATTAGAACCCAAAACACTAAAGTAAAAAACTTGAAAATGGTCATTAGTCTTGGCCTAGTCCTAAACTCCCATGCTTCATCATTGTAAGACAATGATCAAGCACCGAGAATTTCCCAAATACCATACCTATGATCAAGTAGCATATTCTTGGGTACCTAAGTGTCATGGATACCTGAACAGAGTGTGAATACAACTCATTATAAAACTATCAATAATGTCCCTAAATATAACTAGCCTAATAAAATAAGTGCATGGGAGGTGATACGAATCAAAATATTATGAAATTTAAATAAAAAGTAGTAAATAACCACTGATTCCCAAGATACATGGTGACACATGAGATCAGATGATACCACTATCGATCCTTAGGTCCATGAACTTGATTGAAAATACCTTGTTTATCTAGTGCTAGGGTGTCACTGATCACATTGTAGTGACCATCCCAACTATTTCATTATGGCCTCCCTAAAGGGATTTTTCGAGACCACCCTATTGTGTGTTTTCATAGAGTATCACAACCACCCTAAAGGGTTATTTTCTTTATAGTATCACATCCTCCCATAAAAGAGTTTTCTAGAAAAACCATAAGGTGTTTTCTCCATAGTATCATAAACTCACTAAAGGGAGTTTTCCAAGACACCCCATAGGGTGTTTTCATTAATGTATCATGAAATCCATGAAGGGAATTTATATAACACACCATTGGGTGTTTTATTTATAGTATCATGTCCTCCTCTAAGGTAGTTTTCCAAACCACCTCATTAGGTGTTTTATTTAGAGTATCATGACCTCCCTGAAGATAGTTTTCCAGACTACCCTATAGTGTGTTTTCATTTCATAAAAACCAATACCTCCCCATTAGGTTTTACCATTTAGATTTCAATCCAATCACACATCTTAATATTTAACATTTAATTTTACAATTTCACTTAAGATAATAAGTAAACACACCATAACATTCATTACCCATTTAAAAAAACATGGTTTACCATTTTACTATGTCAATATAAAATCATAATCTCACCATTTCATTTCATTTGAGGTCATTTTAGTTTCTCATTCCATTTATACACTTTGGGGTTCCAAATCTAAAATGAGGCTTATGTCATAAATTTCCATTTCATAAGACCCAAATCAATTTTTAAAACACTTTAATAATTTATCAAACCCATATTCAATATGTATAAATTCCATAACCCCATTTACCATTTATAGTTATCCCGTTTTACTTTTATCATAAACCATTTAGGTTTATTTTTATATAGTTGTTCAAAGAATATATTTCTCAAGAAATTGATCTCATTAGGATCACCTTTAATAAGGGTAATTAATATTTCAATTTTGTAGAATAAATTCATGTAATTATATAATTGAAAACTATAATTTAAATTTAGGGTCAATGCACCGTATGTCAGTATGATCGTACAAATTATGCACTTGAAATTTAATACTATTAGAAAGACTTAGAGACCACCTACCCTAGCCTCATAAAAGTTTACTTGTCTAATAATGTCCTTTTGATCGAGGAAAAATGAAAGAAATTTATGGAGAAAACAAAATACATAAAAATAGGGCATTTTAGACATAAACAGTGAGGGGTCTCACTTGATAGAAAGTGAAATGAATGAGAGGAAACCTTATCATAGCCTTACCTATTGCTTCAAATCACCACTAGAGACACTCTAAATGAACAATGATTAAGGGAGATCTTCTTTTGAGAATAAAATTAAGGGAGAGGTGTGAGGGGTTTCTACTAGAACAAAATAAGATGAAAAACCCAAGTGAGGTATAAATGGGTTTAATTGGTAAACTTATGCAGTTATACCCATTTCAAAACTACCTAGGAGAACATAAACCATTTTTTACCCTTATATTATCTAGATGGTGAACCTAGTAGCCAAGAAGGTCTACTTGATAGTCTGATCGTTATCCACTGCCCCCTTACTAGCTAACTGGTGGAACTCCTACATCTAATTCAAATTCATGATTATTCCTCCATTAAAACACCGAACCACGGACCTATGATACCACTCTAAACATCTCTCATCTTCCCAAAAATAATCCCATCCAAGGGAACCACATGGAATCTGAAAAAATATAAAATATATCCATGAATCAAGGTAGGGGTGATGTTTTCCAATTATCATCTTTTATTCCACCATTTATCATTTTATATTCATATGTTTTTGTGAATATTATTTCAAAAATTTGAATATGGAAACTTGATTGATTCTAGATGGTAAATCAACTCATTCAAATCTAGTAGATATCTTCAGTTTGAATTCCAATTCAAAAAGATCACTTAATCCTAATTAATATCATTATTTAAATTTATATGAATTTTGGGATATTTTTTGTCTGAGTAAATATAGAAAAAAGAGAGGGTGAATTGTCTTTTATGGAATTTTTAGTAATTAAAAATAATATAGTTGAGATTAAAAAAAATAAAGTGATAAACAAAAATATATAATAGTTAAACACACAACAATAATAAATATAAAATAAAATGCATAAGATTTTGTAAAAGGAGTTTTAAAAATAATACACAAAGGGATCCCTATGTCTCATCCACTCAATATCCTTTAGATGTTTTGGATTAAACCCTTTATTTTCAAAATTTTCATCCTTAAATCGAATCTCTCTTGATTTTTAGTGGTTATATCAAGAAACCCGTTTACAAATGTAAAACCCATATGTTATAGTGGTTGTACCAAGAAAACCATTCTCCCTTTATTTATAGTGGTTGCTGTAAGGATGTCACTATCATTTTACTGGTTGTGTCTAGAAACCAAATCCACACACTTTGATGGTAGTGTGCACCAACCCTGCACACTAAAATAGTAGTGAGCACCTAATATCCTCACTTAAGGTTGTGAGCACCAAATCTCCTCACTCTCAATCATAGTGAGAAAACAAGAAAAGAAAAAATAAATAAGATAATTTATATATGAAATGACTTTGAAGTGAACTCATGATTATCCCAACAAGATAAAATAATATAAGAGCGGGATATAGTGAGACATGAGTGAAGAGAGCTTCATAATGAAAAAAAGTAGCGCAATATGGATCCAAATTGATCATCAAGGTATCTATATACACCAAAATATTTATTGGGGGTGTATTTAAAGTGTCAAATACCCTTAGGATCATATTTAGGTGTCGGAGGTTGAATGGTTCCATTGATGGTCAAATTAAGGCACTGGGGTCCACCATAAATGAAAATATTTTTTTCTGTTAGAATTTTACCAGATAGAAGGTTTGTGTCATCAACCAGCTGGTGGAAACTAAAAAAATTCTATTATGTACAACACCTACCAGATCGCCAGTGTTATTCTACCAGCCAACCGCTAGTTTTATCCTACATGGGACTTCAAGTGAGGCCTTTACGTGTCATGTGATCCCTCAGTTTGGTCCAAACACATCTTGAAAAAAATTACAAGATAAAAACACTAAAATACATGAAATAAAATGGTCGGAAACAATTTTTGGTATTTTTCATTATTAAACACAGCAATGAGAGTAAGGTAAAATATTCTACCCCTTTTTTATGATCATAGATACTTAAGAAATTAACCAATATAAAGATACACATGATTAATTTCTCACAAACATAACTAAAAATAATGTCAATAATTCATAATGAAATTCCACAAATTATTTATTTTTAGAAATTATTTCCTAAATAATTCAATTTCAAACCTTCTCCTCCTTTTTAAAGCATTATTCCATAATGGGTTTGAATATATTGAAATTAAAAATATTTAAACAATTAGTAACAATATAATTTAAAATTAATTTGAATAATTTATGACATTTAAAAATTTTACACACAAGTCACTCAAGATCCCACCAGCTATATACAATTTAGTTCTTTGATAATTTCTCTTGAGATAATATTCTTATAAAAAATTAAGAATATGGAGATTTGGGAAGAAAAAATTTTGTGCCACACATGTTATCTAATAAAGAAATAGGAACCCAAATTTCCCTTTGATTACATAATAAATATAATATTTTATAGAAAAAATATTTGAAGATTAGTTAATATATTTGGGCTTACCATGACATGAATTTTTTCAAACACACTCATAAATCAAGTTCTTGGATTTTTTATAATAATTAAAATATTTATATTGATATCCACCTCTTTAAAAATAGTATTTTTAATATTTCTTATGGTTGTTTCTTGATTAGAGTAACCAAGACCATAATTTCCCTTTCCATTACTTTGAAAAAAAAATCAATTTTAAATTTTACTTACCTTGGGTGAACTTGGGAAGAGATTCTTTAAGACCTTTAATTGTATTTTCTAATTTTTCAATATTGGGTTGGTATTTTAAATAAATCCTTTTATTTTTAAGTTTAATTAATTAATTTTTAATTGTTTAATTTTATTCTAATTGAAAATTGAATCTGATTTCATGATTTTTAATATTTTTTTAATGCTAATCTTGGGATTTTTATTTTCCTCTAGTGTCTAATTTTGTTTGATAATTTAATCCTTTTAAACAAAAAATGATTGTATTTATTTTTAAGTTATTTGAATTTAGAGTTAATTTCAAAAAAGACTTCTTGGAATTGATCTCTAGGATATGTAAGATCTTCATAATTAAAATTTATAGAAGAAAAAGAATAATTTTAAAAGGAATAAGAGAATTAAGAGAGTTTACATAATCATGCATCAAGATACATTTGGTGCTTCCATAACTTGATGAGTTTTATGAGAGGGATTAATAATTGTAAATTCATGTTAACCCATTTAAATCATTATTGATTTTCATTTTTCCCCTTTTTTATTAATTTTATTTAAGATTCACTCAGTCTTGATGTGACCCTTTTTATTGAAATCATAAAACCTTACCTCCAGTTCACTATGTTGCTTTTCCTTCTTGTCATGATAGAAAGACTACTTTCTATTCATGAATTTTCTTATCTTCTTGTCCAAGTGTATTATTTCATCATCACTTCTGGATGTTTCTTCATTAGTTTTCATAAATTAAATATTCTTATTTTCTTTGAACTCTTTACATTCCTTTATAGAGTGCCTCTATATTGTAATCTCGTTGGTTAGGAGAGACCCAATGAGATATCCCACTAGCTTATTTTTGATATACTTCAATTCTTGTATTGATTCCACTTTGGGTTCCTAAAAACTAAGAAATAACTAAAGAATATTCTTAACAATCATCCCCATGCTAATAAAATCACCAATAGTGTAATGCCCTGAAAATCTAAAGTAGGAACATTGTATCTGATAGCGTGTATGTCACGCAACACCAATCACATAAGGGAACATACTATCCCAAGAATTTATAATATATTTACTATTTTAAATAAATTCAATATAATATATAGCTTTCATTTCATACAACACCAATTTATTGTGCATTACAGGCAAGCGCGACAACCTTTAATGGCTTGCGTTACATGCAAGACCGAGTTGTACCGAATAATGATATATTATTAAAATATTATTATTTAATATAGTAATACTTAACCTAGCTGTTAAATTATAGGTTATGACTAGTATTAACTAAATTATGAAAATTTATGGTTTAAAAAAATATAAAATTAATTAATATGTTACCAATTAATTAGAAATGAAAATACAAACCAATTGAATATAAAAGAAACAATTGTTATTTTTATGCTCAAAAAGAATTTTTTTCTTAATAAATTAAATTAATTACAATTAGTGAATGATATTAATTAAATTAATATGATATATATTCAATATAAATTTTTTTATATTCATCTAATAGATTCGATATACATAAGATAAGAACAACCCCTAACTTACATATAAAAACCTATATTTTTATTAAGGCTCTTTTACTACCTTTTATTGAAGAACCCATTTTAAATCAAAATTTTGACCCTTTTATAAATATTTTATATCAACATAAACTTAATTTTTTAAATTTTAACATAAAAATTAGGTTAGGGTTAATTTTTGATATTTGTTTTGTGAAGATTCATATTTTAACGAATAATTAAAAATACTAAATTTTTGTTCAAAACTGCTTTTAATATAATTTATTTATAAAGTTAAATTATAATTTTAATTTGCTTTAATTTTTAATTAGATAATATTTTTATCAATTAATCCAATTTTGGTGATTGGAATCAATTTTAATTTGAAATTGAGTATAAAAACAAATCGAACTTTAGGACATTTTTACTTTAAAAACAAGCATTGTCATCCCGTCTGCGAGATTAATTTTAATTTAATTTCTACCACTTATGTGATTAGAATTTGTAAAAATGGATTTATTATTTGGAATCATAATAATTTATAATTTACAATTAGTTCAACTTAGTTTTTTTACCAAAACGATTAGTGAATGTAATTACAAATAATTACAACGATTAAGGTTAAAATAAGCTTAATAAGAGACTAAAGCATAACCTTAAGACCCAAATATACCTATTAACATGTCAAAAATCCATTTTATAGAAATATTCAGACCCTAAAATCCATATTATATACTTTTTACCAGTATTGGTACAATTTAAATAAACAAAAACGTTAGTGGGGTTCCTTTGTTCTAAAATAATACAAGAGTGCCACCCCTCCTCCATTATAAAAGACCTCCTTTACTCCAAACTCCTCACACATATCAAGCCAATTTGGATAAAAAAAACTACCCAAATATATCCCCAACATCCCTAACTTCCTCCTTGAATCCTTCCTTTATAATAAATCCCTTCAAGGAATCTCTTTGGTGTAAACCAAAAGGAGTTACCCGATTAAGAGGTAACACCCTCCCTCAAAATCCTCTCTTTTATTTCCATTCTCCACTCCCTCAACTGTTCTTATTCCATATTTATATAAAAAATATAATATACTCACCATAATAGGATTTTTTATGCAAATATCCTACCTATACTTACACACTCCTCTATCTAATGGGTAATGAACATACTATTTAGTGTAGGTGGACTACCGCCTCGCTAAACAATGATAGTCCAATTTTCCTTTATCGTATCTCATGGCGGAAATTATGATGGACACTATGTTTATATATTTTATATATCATATTTATTATTTCTTTAATATTATTTAATTTTTTTACAACACATATCTTTATACTTTTCTTTTTTGTGTAAAAATGATAACATCGTTTGTGGAAGTGTGGACTACCGCCCCCTCAAGGCGATGTAACTCATTCATGCCTTACATGGAACGTATAAAGGATGGTTTTAATTAAAAATACATGACAAAAATAAAATATTTATTATATTAATGAAATAATTATCTTTCTATAAATATAATATATATCATTTTCTTTATTACCCTTCACACACTTTAAGAGATAACGTTGTTCGTGGACGTGTGGACTACCGCCTCCTCGAAATGATGTGATTCATTTTACATCAAATAATAATATATATAAGAATTTATGATTAAATAATCTGGTATTAATTATATAATTATTATTCTGGAAATATTGTTGTTACTTACCTTCTTTCCACAATGGTCATTAAAAAAATGGGAACATTAATCATGAGTACGTACGACCTACCATCTCCATGAGTGTAACATTGTTTTATTTTTCATAACCATATTTAATTATTTATTTTAAAATTATAATTTATGTATAAATGTGATAATTATGTCATGTTTATTATTCTGTATATGTTATATAAGGAACCCTTTGAACATATTTGACCAACCAAAGTTGTTTTTGATCCATAAATCGAATTTGGTCAAAACACCCTACATAAACTTAATTGTTTATGTAATAGTATACAAAATAATAATAAGTAAATTAAAATTAATAATAAACTTTATAAAGGTTATGAATCAAATATTAAAATTTCATAAGTTCATTATACATGAATTTAATGAACGTTCACCCGAAAGGAAATGAAATTTAAGGGATTTCGTCTCAATTTCATTTCATTGAGGCATATTGTATTGTTATGCACCTAGTTTCTTTTATATGGTGTATATAATGCTCCAATGACATGTATATCATGAATTTAATTTATTTAATAGTATTAAAATTATCATTTATTTTAATCTTCCATGGATCTCACGATTCAAAAGTCACTCAAGTTGTAAGGGATTCTTGTCTCATTTTCATTTTGTGAGGCATACTTAATTATTGTGCACCTAATTTCTTATATATGGTGTACATAATGACACATTAACATATAATATCATGAAATTATATTATCTTTAGGATATTTAAATGTTTTATTTAATTATTATTACCTTTGGTTTTACCAATTCATTTGTTACCAGTTTGGTAGTAGATTTTCATCTCACCTTTTACATCTGTGGGATAAAAGTCATATTCACCACTTACTTCTTATGTGTGGTGTACCTACTACCAATTTGATATATTATATCATAAATTATTTTTTCTTTATGTTATTTAGAAGTTTCATTTTATGGTTGCTTCTTTTGGGTCTTATGATTCATATGTAAGGGAATTTCATCTCAATTTACATTTTATTGAGACTTATTTGTTATTATGCATAAATTCACTTTTATTTGTTGTATAAACTATATTTTTCTTATTATATCTTGAATATATTTATACTCATGGTATTAGATGTTTCATTTAATGTCATAACTTTGTGTATATTATGATTTAAAATTTTCAAAGTGGTATGGGACACTGGAATATTTAAAGATTATTATCCTCAAGAATGTTCTTAATGATTATCATTGCAATCTCACTTCCTTTTGTGATTGTTAATTTTATATTAAAATAATAAATTTATTTTAATCATTTTTAATTTGAAATTTACTTGAATATCCATATTCTCACACAATGTATATTAGTATTTCCTAAACCGTATACCATTTTACATATGGTGATTACTTTCACAGTTATTTGTTTAAATGGGGAATTATTTATAAGTCTGTATTTCTCATTCAATATAGTTATTTGATAAGGAATATAATTTATTTCAATTATTAACTATAAGGAAAACTTTTGAAATAAAATATTGGGAGGATACCAAACTTTATATAGCTCCTCCATGCATCAACAGGTTATCATTAGACATGATGTCTGTTAAGAAATAATTTCCTTCATATTTAGTTTAATTTATTATACATCCATTATATATTTTTGACATATCTATGGATATAGTTCATTTTAATTAATTGATTTATGACATGTATTTTAGTTTCTTACCTTACTGTATTTATTTTTCATTATCTAGTTATTTTAATGGAATGTATTTCCAGTTATTAACTTTCCATATTGTTTACATACATCGATTCAGTTTATTGATTACATGGTATGTGTGTTCAGTTATTTACCATACCATAATTATTACTCTCATTGATAAATTATTGCTTCCACTATATTTTTTATTTACTAAGAATTTGAGCTCACCCTTATGATGTTTCTTTCCATAGGAATCCAATAAGAATACTATAAAATATATGTAGAGATTTACAAGATGGATTAGAGTTATCTCGAAAGATGTTTATTTATTTAGAAGAAAAGAAAAAAACTATGTTGTAATTAAAGTATTCTTTTATAATAAAAGGACCATTTATGTATATCATTTAAAAATACTACTAAAATCTCAATCCTTTGGGGATTTATTCATTGTAGTAATTCCAATTTAATTGATATCAGACATTGGCTCTGGGCTATCTAGTTTCAGGTCTCTACAGTTGGTATCGACGGTGATTAGGTTTCCCTTCCGCCGCCTCCTTCCTCCCTTGATGGCTACTCTTTCCTTGGCTCTCAACCCGGTGTCCTCATGGTGTGGCTACTCTTGCTCGCTCAGACTCGTTATCATACTCAGTTTTTCGCATCGTTGCTCGAACTCTTCGCTTGATGCCCCAAGGTGCGGGATCTATGCTGCATTATGGGGTTTCTGTCGTGTTCTATGTCAGGTGTTTGTGCTTTGGGTAGATCTGGCCATAGGGTGCGATTCTGAAGGCGGTGAAGGGTTCTGGTTCATCCATTTTTTGTTTTGTACTGGATTTGGTGATGATATCGTTCAGGTGGCGATGGGGTCGGCTTGGCTACTGAAGGTTTTTCTCTCTGAGGAGGTGATTTCATTCAGGTATGAGGTTCTGTTTTGGTGTTGCTTGTCGCGTCGGGTGTCTGGCGATGGACTGGGTTCTCTTCGAGCGGATTCGTTTCTTCTAGATGATATGCGGTTTAATTTTTTGTTGTGCGGTGGTGATGGTGATAAGTTTGTGGTTTTGGTTTCTGCTGGATTGTTTTCTTGGTGGTTCTAAGTCGGGTGTGGAACCACAGATACAGTTCTGATTTCGTTCATTGTTATGGTGTTGTCATTGTCTATAATGGTGTTTGAGTTTTCTAAGGTGATGTTGGTGGTTGGTTCTCACTGGCGTTGTTGGATTTTTGGATGTGATTATGAATGGTGGTGTTCTGTGGAGGAGGTTCCAGCGACGACGCTTCCGATGGTCTCGTCGGCGACCTGCATTGATGGATGTGCATGATGAACATTGATGGCAATGTAATGATGGCATTTCAGCGATGCAGTGAAAGCGACGTGTGATGATGGGATCAAGACTCGAGGTGTGGTGTGTGGCGTTTGATGGACAATGGTTTGGTTTGAATTTGAATTTTGAAATCTGGATTTTTGTGGACTGTTTGTTTGGGTACTGGGAACCCTTAAATCGGTTTTTAAAAATGGGAAAAAAATGTTCTGCTAGAATTGGTATCAAAGGAAGTTTAGTATAAATCTTTAGAACTAGATTTAGGAAAACATAGGTTGGTGAATATAACCCTAAGGTAGAATTTGAGGATAATTATAGATGAAAATACTATACATATATATTATGCGGGTATTCCTAGAAATACATCCTTTTCTGGATACTAAAATTGGGCATGGTTTTGGCACAAATGTACCTAGCAGTAACAACTCTGACAAGGTGTTCCAGGCTTTACTCGAGGTAACCTGGTACATGAAAATGGGTCTTAATGTGCACCTAGTTTGACACTCCCAGGGGATATGATTAGGAAAATTCAAATTTTATTTACAAACCATTATGATGTATTTTGACAATGAATAACCAATGTTAAACCTACGGAGTTTTAGATTGATGAAAAGATTTCATGATTTAGAAATCCAACAAATGATATTATGGTTAAAACTTAGACTAAAGAAGGAACAATTTTGATGAATTATTTTTGGGATTTAGTAATAAAATTGTAGAATCATTTTACCAGTGGTATTTTTTCTATAAGAATCATGAAACATATAAGGACTATGCTTGATTTTAGAAGCATATGTTATAGTGGAAAAATGTTATTTGAGGAATAATGCATTTAAATTTTATATACATAATTTTATAGATATTGATAACCTTTAGGGTTTATATAATCAGTAATGACATCATAATAATAGTAAAATAAGATTATGAGGCTTCATAAAAAATGGTTGTATTATAAACCTTAGTTAAGAGTCTATTTAATGATTATATTTCGAGGATGTCTATAGATTTATTTTGGAAATTATATTAATTTGGTTTTAAAAGAGGAAAACCTGTAAGATGGTTGAAAACCAATCAAATCTAGTAAGGTCATGGGTCTTGAACCCATGATCCAAGGATGATAAGGTTTTCATGCCAACCACTGACCTGCATAATGTCCTGGTTAACTTTTCATTGTTTTTAGTTAAACAATTTGACAAATAAATGTTAATAATGAACCAGTAATATCACTTTTTATGATTAGAGATTAATATATTAACCATATTGGTTTTAAAAGATGGTTAAGGAAAAACAGTTATACTTATCACTTTTTATGGGCCTTAAGATCCTTTAAAATTTTCTTTTAGTGATTTAGGCATAAAAATCATTATTATTAATTAATTTTTGAGGGTAAAAGGATCAATTAGAATTTGATCGAAGCACAAAAAAAATTTCGGATTTTTCATATGAAATTGAAACCTACAAAGTAAGAATATTTAATTATATTCTTGGTTAGTAAAATAATTACTCAACATTGGAAAAATGATAAAAAAAAATGTGTCGTCCTAATATCTTAATTTCTGTTAAACCAATGGTCTGCTAAATCATCATAGATTTATAGATTTGAAGCCCTAAAATTTCTATTCACAATTAACTTGATTGTGATTGATGAACTTAATCATCCCTATAAATATTTATGCTTTTCTTCTAAGTATGTATCTCTACTTTCAACTAATGTTCTCTTACTTAGAGACCTAGTTATATGTTAGTCCATGTTACCTTTGTACTTCCCATTCTATCTTTTATAGAGGATGTCTTATAAACCTTTCTCACAATATGGGATTCAAACATATGAGATATAAAATAATATATTATAAATGTTAATTATAAATTGTGAGGACACAATTTAATTAAGGTGGGGAGAATATAACGCCTTGAAAATATAAATTATGAACATTGTATCTGATAGCGTGTATGACACACAACACCAATTGTGTAAGGGAATATAATGTCTCAATAATTTATAATATATTTACTATTTTAAATAAATAAAATATATTTTTTAGCTTTTAATGAATGAAACATAGAGTTATGATGCATTACATTCAAGACCGACCACATTAAATGGATTTCATTACATACAAGGTTGAATTGTACCAAACAATGATATATTATTAAAATATCATTATTTAATATAGTAATTCTTAACCTAAACATTAAATTAGAAGTTATTAATTGTATTAACTGAATTATAAAAATTTATGTTTTACCCAAATATAAAATGAATTCATATGTTACTAATTAATTAGAAATGAAAATACAAACCAATTGAATATAAAGGAAATATTATTATTTTTATGCTCAAAAAGAAATTTTGTCTTAATAAATTAAATTAATTACAATAATTAAATGATATTAATAAAAAGTATACGTTTTATATTCAATAAAATATTTTTTTATATCCATAAAATAAATTTTATAGACATAAGATAATAATAACGCCTAATTTACACATAAAAACATATATTTTTACTAAGGCACTTTTACCACCTTTTAACGTCAAACCCATTTTAAATATAAATTTTTCCCTTTTTATAAATATTATATTTCAAAATAAACTTAATATTTGAAGGCAGAACATAAAAATTAGGTTAGGGTTAATTTTTGGTATTTTTCTGTGAAGATTCATTTTTAACGAATAGTTAAAAATACTGAATTTTAGTTCAAAAATGATTTTTTATCTGATTTATTTATAAGTATAAATTATAATTATAATTTTTTTACAGTTTCATTAGGTAATATTTTTATCAATTAATCCAATTTAGGTCATTGTAATCAATTTCACTTTTAAATTGACTATAAAAATATAGAAAACTTTAGGACATTTTTACTATAAAAACCCGCATTGTCATCCCTTCTACGGGATTAATTTTAATTTGATTTTTGACACTTCTATTATTGTAATTTGGAAAAATAAATTCCATATTTTGAATAATAATAATTTATAATTTATAATAATTTCAACTTAGTTTTTTACCAAAATTGTTGGTGAAAGTAATTAAAATTAATTACAATGATTAAGATTAAATTAAGCTTAATAAGAGACCAAACCATAACCCTAAGGCTCAAATAGACCTATACACTTGTAATAAATCATTTTTATGGCAATATTTATACCATATACTAAATTTTATATAATTTGGATCATTATTGATCCACTTTAAATAAAAAAATCATTGGTGTGGTTCATTTATTATAAAATAATACAAGAGCACCACCCTCCTCCATTATAAAAGATATCCTTTCCTCCCACTTCCTCACACATCTCAAATAAATTTGGATTGACTAAACTATGAAACATAGCTCCCCAACATCCCTAAATTACTCATTTCATAATACCTTAGTAATAAATACCTTCAAGAAAGATCTTTGGTGCTAACCAAAATGAGTTACTGGATTAAGAGGTAACAATATTCCTCAAAATCCTCTCTTATATTTCCATTATCCACTCCCTAAACTCTTATGATTCCATATTTATATAAAAAATACAGTATATTAAATATAATATGATTCTTTTATGCTAATATTTTTACCTAAACTTACACACGCCACCATCTAATGGGTAACAAACATATTGTTTACATGTAGGCAGACTATCGCCTTGCTAAACAATGATTGTTTAATTTTCCTTTACCACCTCTCATGGTGGAAATTAGGATGGAAAATATGTTTATATATTTTATATATCATATTTATCATGTCTTTAATTTGATTTTATTCTTTTAAAACACATATCTTTATAATTTTCATTTTGTGTAAAAATGATAACATCGTTTGTGGAAGTGCGGACTACCGCCCCCTCAAAGCGAAGTGACTCGTTCATGCCATACATGGAACGTATAAAGGATGGTTTTAATTAAATATTTGTGACATAAAAAAACATATATATTATATTAATGACATAATTATCCTTTTGTAAATATCATATATATATCATTTTATTTATTACCCTTTCACACACTTTAAAAGAGATAATGTTGTTCGTGGACGTGTTGACTACAGCCTCCTCAACACAATTTGATTCATTTTACATCAAAGAATTATATATATAAGTATATATGATTAAATAATAGGGTATTATTTATATAATTACCATTATATAATTATTTTAATTACTTTATTTATTTACACAATGATCATTAAAAAATGGGAAGGTTACTCACGTGTACGTACGACCTACCATCTCCATG
The DNA here is from genome assembly GCA_963277665.1 of Viscum album. Lineage (NCBI taxonomy): Eukaryota > Viridiplantae > Streptophyta > Magnoliopsida > Santalales > Viscaceae > Viscum > Viscum album. The sequence goes on from OY728159.1 coordinate 224,623,973, forward strand.
AGTGTAACATTGTTTCATTTTTCATAACCATATTTAATGATTAAATTTAAAATTATAATTAATTTATAAATATGATAATTATTTCAAGGTTATTATTCTGGAAATGTTATATAATGAACCCTTTGACCATATTTGAACTACCAAAGTTGTTTTTGACACATAAATCAAATTTGTTCAAAACACCCAAAGTAAAATTAATTGTTTTTGAAATTTATATAAAAAATCATAATAATTAAAGTAAAAGTAATAATAAAAATGAAATTTTTTCACAATCAAGTATAAAATTATGATAATGTTATTATACAGGAAGTTAAAAGATGTTCACCCAAAAGGAAACACAAGGTAAGGGATTTCATCTCAACTTCATTCCATTGAGGCATATTGTATTGTTATGAAACTAGTTTGTTTTATATGGTGTATATAATGATCCTATGAGATGTATATCATGAAATTAATTTATTTAATGGTATTAAATTTTTTCATTTATTTTATTCTTTCATGGATCTCATTATTCAAAAGTCACTCAAATTGTAAGGGATTCTTGTCTCATTTTCATTATGTGAGGCATACTTAATTATTATGCACCTAATTTATTATATGTGTTGTACATACTACCACATTGACATATAATATCATGAAATTATATTATACTCATGGTATTTAAATGTTTTATATAATGATTATTACCTTTGGGTTTACCAATTCTTTTGTTACCACTTTGTTAAGGAATTTCCATCTCACTTTTTACATCTGTGGAATAAAAGTCATCTTCCAAAATTAATTATTTTTTGTGGTGTAACTACTATACCTTTGATATATTATATATTTAATTATTTTATCTGCATTGTATTTAGAAGTTTCATTTTATGGTTACTAATTTTGGCTCTTCCGATTCATATGTAAGGGAATTTCATCTCAATTTACATTTCATTGAGTCTTATTTGTTATTATGTGCCCATTCACTTTTATTTGGTGTATATATTTCCCTTTTCTTATTATATAATGAATATAATTATTCTCATGGTATTATATGTTTCATTTAATTCCATACCTTTCTATGGATTTTGATTTAAAATTTTCTAAGTTTTATGGGATACTTTGTAATGTTTAAAGATTATTCTCCTCAATAATGTTCTTAATGAATATATTTACAATATCACTTCCTTTTTTTAAATTTATCTTGAAATAATAACTTTATTGTAATCATTTTTCATTTGGAATTTAATTGAATATCCATATTCTCACACAATGGATATTAGTATTTCCTAAACCATATACCATTTTACATACAGTGTTTACTTTGACAGTTATTTGATTAAATGGGGAATTATTGATAAATCCATATTTATCATTCAATATGGTTATTTGATAATGAATACTATTTATTTATATTATTAATATGAGGAAATATCTAGATAATAAATGATGGGAGGATCTTAGACTTTATATAGCTCCTTGATGCATTGAAAAGTTCTCATGAGACATATAGTTACACCAATGGGTTTCTAACCTTAGTTTTAAACTGTCTTGTGAAATCTATTGATGGTAATAGGTTTCATGTTCCTTATACATGACGTATAATATTAAAAGTATTTACTTCACATTTAGTTTCAGTTATTATTCATCCATGATATTTTTCGTCGACATATGTATAGATATAGTTCACTTCAGTTCATTGAATTATGGTATGTATTTTAATTTCTTACCTTGCCATATTTATTTTTCATTATCTATTTATTTAAATGGAATGTATTTATAGTTATTACTTTTCCATAGTGTTTACAAACATTGATTCAGTTTATTGATTGCATGGAATGTGTGTTCAGTTGTTTACCATGCCATAATTATTAATCTCATTGATTCATTATTTCTTCCGCTATATTTTTTTTCTTATAAAGCATTTGAAATCACCCTTATTATGTTTCTTTCCCTATGAATTTAAGAAGAACACTATGAAATATATGAATAGATTTACTATATGTATTATCGTTATCCTCGAATTTGTTTATTTGTTTAGAAGAACAGAAAAAAATTATGTTGTAATTAGAGTATTCTTTTGTAATAAAAGACTCATTTATGTATCCGGTTTACCAAGAATACTAAACTCTTTGTCTTTAGGTTGTAATCATGCCAATGTAATTCATAGAAGACACCATCTCTTGGCTATTTGGGGTTAGGTCACTAAAAAGATATTTCCATCCATTAAAAATGTTAATAAATCTATTAAAAATATCATTAATTGACTCATTAGGATGTATACTAATGCTTTCAGAATCTTGGTGATATATATCAAGCCTAGTATCATTTATTTCATTGGTACCCTCATGCATCACTTTTAATAATTTCCAAATATCATGAGTGGTTTTACACATGAAAAATATATTAAATTTATTTCTATCTAACTCGCAATGTAGATCATTCATAGATTTACTCTCAATCTCAAAAAATTTGTTATATCATGAAGGGTATATTCTTCATCTTTTTCTTTAGTGGGGGGATACCCATGAATGAATATTATTTAAATTGAAAAATATATTCTCCTAAGAAAAGTAGACATTCTAGTTTTTTGATAACCATAGTATGATCCATCAAAGTAAGCAGCTCTACCCATTGAGCGTCCTTCTGGAGCACATTGGGCATTAGATGTAGGGCCCATCATTAAATGATTTTCCCTCTAAACTAGTTATGGTTTTGAATTAAACGTAAAATTTGATACAAAATTTTGGTCTAAGTAAATAGGGAAATAAGGGGTGGGGTTGAATTTCCTTTTAAAAACGTTTTATAAATTAAAACTAATATATATGAGATTAAAAAAATTAAACTGATAAACCAAAACATATAAGAGTTAAGCACAGTGGAATAATAAATATAAAATATAATATAAAAGTGTTTTATAAAGGAGTTCAACAATAATCCAAAAATTTATCCTTACATATCCTCTCATCAAGATCCTTTAGAGGTTTTGGATTAAACCCTTTATTTTTAATGGTACTAACAAGATACCGAGTCTCCCTTGATTTGTATAGGTTGTAGCAAGAACCCAACTTACAAATGTAAAACCCTTGGTTTTTAGTGGTTGTACCAAGAAAACTTGTAACACCCGAGACTTTTATGTTATATAAATCATAAAAAGAATATTTTTCTACACACAACACTTTCTTGGCTTGCTTTACACGAAATCGCGACCTTCCTCGATAGCTTGCATCGTACACAATACCGAGTTTCACTAAACAATGATATGCTATTAAAATATTATTAAAACTAGCCGTTATGAATAGTAATAACCACTTTTTGAAAATTTATACATTTTATTTTTCAAAATGGACTTCATTTTTGGATTCGGAATATCGAAATTAGCCTAGGGTGAAGTTTTGGTATTTTTCTAAAAACTTTCAATTTTTGATGAATAGTGAAACCACTAAGTGGTAGTTAAAAACTGAATTTTTCATAAAACTTAATTTTACCGCTTCTGTGAGTGGAATTTCAAAAATTCTAGAGACACGGTTGATGTTAGTAAGTAAAATGTGGTTCAATGAGATGAAAATAATTTTTGGTGAATAGTAACTTTTTACTTTTATTTACCACGGTTAAAAGTAAATAGGGTAATTAAGGGTAAAAATGATATTATTATTACCCTAACATATGTACTAATTCTATTGGATAAGTGTAATTCTACAGAAAAAGACTTAGGAATAAAATATGACCATTTAGGCCCACTTGGATTAGATTAGGACATTTATTATTAATTTATTTAAAGAAGGGTTAAAATAGTTAAAATCAAAGTTTAATAAGTAAATAATTTTTAATATAAGGTTATACATAAGATAAATTAGACTATAAATATTAATTAGAAAGATAAAAAGATTTCCTACATAATTATATTTTATTTGTAATTTTTAGACATTAAATAATTTAATTTATTTATGACACAAAGATGATGCAGTAATTATCTTATTAATGAAATATTGACATAATTGATGTTATAAACACCAAAATAAATGTAATTTGAGACTTTTTATGAATTAAACTAATTTTATAGGTTAATATGACATGTTAGTATTTATTTAATTAACTTTTTTCGAACCAATCATTCTGTTATGAGTTTTACAAAAATCAATTACTAAATAGTGTCAAAATTGAAATAAAATAGTTTTTATAACAAATATTATATTAGTAATTGTTATTTTATTCATAAAAATGTAAGGTTCGGCAAAATGACTTAGATAAGGTTATATATATTAATAATAAACAACTTGGGGTTCGTTTGGCTGATTATAGTAAGTTTATTAACCTTATAGTATAAGAACACAAGGAGACACGGTAAAAGTAAAATTATTTAACTTAATGTTAAATCTAAATGATAAGGTTAAAATAGGAACCTAAACTAGTCTAAATTCTATTGGATGAGAGGATTTCGACCCATCCCCAACTTATCTTCGAAATATATCAATTTGGATCTATTCAAAACCGAACTTGACTTTATAATAAAATAATATTTTTAGTTTTCCCAAAGGAGCCCCTCTCCTCCCTTATAAAAGGGTACCTCCTCCCCCTCTTCCTCACACCACTTTGAGCCTTCAAGCTCGGCCAGACCCTGCCAATTCCTCCTCTACACTTCCCTAAAGACATCCTAGAGGTTCTGGTCTTCTTCAAATACCTATTTTAGTTCCCTAAAAGGAGGTCTCAAAGAAGCACTTCAAAGAAGAGGTAATGTCCATTACCGATTCTTTCATCTTTATTTCTTCTTCCACTTCTTCTTATTTAGTTGTTTCATTATGAAGTAATAACATCAGTATCACTCATATACTGATATGTTATTATAATTATGAAACAACCCTATTTCACCATCTATCCATCCTATGGAAAAAGAAATCACCGCGCGTGCGTACGTACGGAATACCGTCTCCACGTCGTGGTGTAATCTATTTTCCACCACCACCTTACTTGGATGGGTATAATGGTGTAAATAACGACTATATATGACTATTATAAAGTGATATTGATTCTGAAATAGTATACATACACTCCAATACAATTCCACGATCATAGGAACGATATCATCACTCGTGCGTACGTACGGAATACCGTCTCCACGATGTGATGCGACTCGTTCTACATGATATTCATTTAATAATGATTATATATATGAATTGAATGAATGAATATGATATATATTACAGTAATACCTTTCTGGAAATGAGGTATCTATAACCTAAAGAGAAGAATAAGAATTTATTCGACCAAACACGCATGAGAACAAAAAGTAATAAAACACCCGAATAACAAGTTGTAATGAAATATTACTAATAAGAAGCTAATAATATGACCATATATGATATCATAACAATAAGTATGATTCTGGAATAAGTCAATAACATTATTTAAATCATTATACAGGAGGTTCAGACACTTACGAAGCAAAACAGACCTAAGGTAAGGGAAATATCACAATCTCATTTTTATCCGAGATTGTTTATACTTTAGTATTTACTGGGGTGTATTTTATTATCCAAATCCATGTTTCCTCAATATGTAATATTATTTCCATCCATCTAAAAAATTTTAAATCCAATTTTACCCTTCGGTGAGTTTTTAGTAAAGGATATGAAATGAATCTTTTGTCATTTTTCGTACGAGGTACTTTTTGACTTTTTCGACAAAAGTACGAGAAGGATGATTTTTTTAACTTATACGGCATGAATGGATTTTTAAAAAATTATTTCCAAGAAGCTTCCTTTACAAGTTTTCAAGTTTATTTTTAATGAACTTCTTTTAGTTTAGAATTGTATGACATGTTATGAAAGGAAAAGTGTTTTTGAAGTAGAAAGGATATTTTCCTCAAGAATGGAGTTCAAGTGTTTTATCAAAATTATTTTCCATCTAAGATAATATAGGGTTCTATTTCTATCCCTATTGTTACATTGATTTTATTATGTTGTGATGGAATTATTTTTATGAATTCCTTTATCTTATATGAATTGTTTTATGATTTCATGTTGTTTAAGAATCCCATTTTCATTACATGGGTTATGCAATGATGTATGATTTATGATTTTGTGGCACACATAAGAATGGTATCATTATGAGATGGGTGGGACCTATATCTCCCTCCAATGCATTGGGTAATGATTTTATATCTCATGAGATAGACATGGCTAGAATGGTAGGTTATACCGGTTCAGTGAAACACGACTGAAACAAGGAGTGAACTCGGTTCAGAAATGGACTTTTTCTACTAAGATAGTCTTGGCAATGAGTCTTGACTAATAAGAAATGATTCTCTATGATTATGTGTGTATGCCACAAAGTTTCATGTTTTATGTTATGATTATTGGGATTCCATTTCACTACTATGATTTATCCCATGTTATGAAATTATGATCTCTTTTGTAGGTTAAGATTTCCAAAAGTTATGTGCTTATGTATATGATGGGATTGATATTTCTTTTGTTTACCCTTACTGAGCATTTGAGATCACCCTTTTGTATGTTTTATTTCCCCAGGCCAGGAAGAAGGTTGTTAAGTAGAATATGCCAAAAAGGGACTCTAGATATGATGAAATAAATGGGAGGCAAAGTAGATGCTTTATGAACCAGTTGTTTATGTTTCCAAGTTTCTAAAGACACTATACCTATACGGTCCTTTCTTGGTTTTGTTATATGTTGTAATAAGTGTGCTTCAATTCTGAAGTAATAACAATGTATGTAAAGTATGGGTTGTTATAGTTGGTATCAGAGGAAATGTATAGTCAACCTTTGGAAACTAGGATGTGAAAGCCTTAGTAAGAATCCTAAGGATAAGTCTAAGCATAGAACACAATCTTAGTGTTTTAGAAATGGCCATGAATAACCTAGGATAAGACCTTAAGTGTGAAATCTTATTCTTGATTATGTGGTTTTCCTATTATAATTAGTGTTGCTCACACTATTCTTCTTGGTTTTAGTCAATGGCTGGAACCCGAAGGAATCGTGTTAATGCGGAATGTGACGGGCAATGCAATGATTGTCCCCCTGAGCAACCAAATGTTATGGGAGATGGAATGAAAAATCTTGTAGCCATGCTCACACAACTTTCTCAAGCTATAAATCATGAAGGACTTCCAAACGAGCAAAGGAAGGAAAAACATTCTGTTGAATCCTTCATGAGGTAGCGTCCGCCTTCTTTCAGCGGGTCTAGTGATCCATTAGTTGCTGAAAAATGTATTAGTACTACTGAAAAGATATTTTCAGTTCTTCAATGTTCTGAGCATGATAAAGTCATCTTAGCAGTGTATCGTTTGGAAGGTGATGCTGATCAATGGTGGAATCTTATTAAGAATATGAGGCAAAGGGATGAAATTGAGTCCATGGAATGGGACGAGTTCAAGAACTTATTTTTCAATAAGTACTTCCCTCGTATTCTCCAAACAAAGATGGAGAAAGAGTTTCTTGAATTGACGGAAAAGGATGATGAACCTGTTGGTACCTATGAAGCAAATTTTACAAGACTTGCAAGGTACGCTTCTGGTATTATTATCCAACCTGAGATTAAGATCGATCGATTCTTTAGTGGCTTAAAACCAAGTATTCTAAGGGCCTTATCTATAAGGGACTTCAATAGCTATGAGGAAATCGTTCGATGTGCTCTCAAAGTTGAGATGGAGATTGGAGTAACCCATCAGTCATATGGGTTTGATAAGAAGAGTAAAATGGAATTCAAAGGAAAATCTAAAGAGCACACTGAAAAGAAGATGAGCTTTCCCTTATGCTCAAAGTGTGGAAAGAAACATGGAGGGAGTTTTCTTAAAGGGACAAGAAAATGTTTCAAATGTGGAAATGAAGGTCATCGGGCATTTGAATGCCGCGATGATGGGAAGAAGATGTCTAATGATGCAGACAAAGGAAGGGATACACAGAATGAACCTACTACACTTCAATGTTTAAAGTGCAAGGAGATGGGACATTATGCCAATAAATGCCCTAATCCAAGGGTTGATGATGATGGTCGACGCCAACAAACTCTTAAGGATAAAGACAAAGTAAATTCACATGCAATTTCTATCAGCGATGTGGAGCACGATAATGATGTGGTGAAAGGTACACTTACCATCCACTCTAAAGTAGCAGATGTTTTATTTGATTCTGTATCCACCCACGCCTTTATTTCTGAAGAATTTTCTAAGGGTATCACCGTATTACCTCAACAATTAGATGTTGAGTTAACTATGACAACACCTAATGGCACAACAGTCGCATCAAAAGTTTATAATTCTTCTCCGATTGAAGTTTGTGGGAAAGTGCTTCCTGCAAATCTTGTGATCCTTCCTATAGTGGAATTTGATGTGATTCTTAGCATGGATTGGCTTTCTCTACATGGAGCTCATATCAATTGCCAAAGAAGGGAAGTCACATTTCATATTCCAGAACAATCTATGATCGTCTATCGATGCAAGGATGAACATAACCTTCCAGTGGAAATTTCTTCCATTTTATGGGTATTGATTCCACTAAATGAAGGTTATTTATCTCAAATGGTTAGTGAGAAACTCATGATTAAAAATATTCCCATTGTACGGGAGTTTGATGATGTATTTCCGGAGGAATTACCGGGTCTTCCACCAAATCGTGAAGTTGAGTTCTCAATAGAACTCGTACCGGGTGCTTTGCCTATTTCAAATACACCTTATAGAATGGCCCCAATTGAGTTACAGGAATTGAAGAAGCAACTCCAAGAGAATCTTGATAAGGGGTTCATACGCCCTAGTGCTTCACCTTGGGGAGCACATGTTCTGTTTGTTAAGAAGAAAGATGGATCAATGAGACTCTGCATTGATTATCGAGAACTTAACAAGATCACTATCAAGAACAAATATCCTCTCCCACGCATTGATGACCTATTTGACCAACTACGCGGAGCACAATACCTTTCCAAGATTGATCTTCGTTCAGGGTATCATCAATTAAGGGTCAAAATGGAGGATATACCAAAGACGGCTTCCCGTACAAGGTATGGACACTATGAATTTATAGTGATGCCATTTGGTCTTACTAATGCCCCTGCTATCTTCATGGATCTAATGAATAGAGTCTTTAGAGACTATCTTGATCAGTTTGTGGTAGTCTTTATAGATGATATTCTTGTCTATTCAAAGAGAAAGGAAGAACACGAAGATCACTTGAGAATTATATTAAAGACCCTGAGAAAGGAGAAGCTTTATGCCAAATTTACCAAGTGTGAATTTTGGCTTCAAAAAGTTTCATTTTTGGGTCACATAATCTCAAAAGAGGGGATATCTGTGGATACAGCAAAAACAGAGGTTATCGAAATATGGTCGAGACCAACAACAGTAACTGAGATCCGAAGTTTTCATGGTTTGGCTGGATATTATCGACGTTTTGTGAAAGATTTTTCGTGATTATCTAATCCACTCACCAAGTTGACTTGGAAAGGAGTTAAGTTTGTTTGGACGGAGGAATGTGAAGATAATTTCAAGGAGTTGAAAAGAAGGTTATCCAGTGCACCTGTGCTCACACTGCCTTGTAGTGGAGAAAGGTTTGTGATCTATAGTGATGAATCCAAGAAGGGATTGGGGTGTGTTCTTATGCAAAATGATATGGTGATAGCTTATGCCTTACGACAGTTGAAAATCAATGAGCAAAATTACCCAACACATGATTTGGAGTTAGCTGCGGTAATCTTTGCATTAAAGATTTGGAGGCATTATATTTATGGAGAAAGGTGTGACATTTATACTGATCATAAAAGTTTAAAGTATATTTTCACACAAAAGGAGCTGAATATGTGTCAAAGAAGATGGTTGGAGCTGATTAAGGATTATGACTTCTCAATCCATTACCACCCTGGGAAAGCAAACAAGGTGGCAGATGCATTAAGTCGACAAGACCATGCCAGTTTATCCATGACGAGGATCACAAAAGATCCAATATTTATGGATTTACAAAGGATGGATCTTGGAATTATAATGGAAGGGGAAAATCGTATCTTTCTCAAATGAATGTTCAACCATCTATACATGTGAAGATTAAAGAGGCACAAAAAGAAGATGTCGAGTTACAAAAGAAGGTGAGAAATGTTCCTGAATTCAACCTTGATTGTGATGGGATAATAAAGTTCAGGAATCATGTTTGTGTTCCTCCCATCTTAGAATTAAAGAAGGATCTACTGGATGAGGCTCATAGTTCTTCATACTCTATTCATCCTGGAAGCACGAAGATGTATAGGGACCTGAAAGAGTACTTCTTGTGTGATGGCATGAAAAGAGATGTTGCTGAATATGTCTCTCGATGCTTGGTTTGTCAGCAAGTTAAAGTTGAGAGACAGAAGTCTAAGGGGATGTTACAACCATTACCCATACCCAAATGGAAATGGGAAAACATCACTATGGACTTTGTCACAGTACTTCCTAAAACATCCAAAGGCAATAATTCTATCTGGGTCATAGTTGATCGTCTTACAAAGTCTGCACACTTCATTGCTATTAGAGAGGATTTCTCTATGGATCAGCTTTCCAGGATATATGTAAAGGAAGTGGTAAGATTGCATGGAGTACCACTTTCTATTATATCTGACCGGGTTCTGAGATTTACCTCAAAGTTCTGGCGAAGTCTTCAGCATACTCTGGATACAGAGTTGAGTTTCATCACTGCTTATCATCCTCAGACAGACGGTCAGTCTGAGAGAACAATTCAAACTCTAGAAGATATGTTGAGAGCTTGCTCTATGGATTTCAAAGGTGGTTGGGATCAACACCTACCTTTGGTGGAATTTTCTTATAATAATAGCTTTCACTCCAGTATTCAGATGGCTCCTTATGAAGCTCTCTATGGAAAGAAATACAGGACTCTAACTTGCTGGGATGAAGTTGGGGAAAGAAAGCTATTAGGACCCGATCTCGTTGATGAAATGGCAGAAAAGGTCAGATCTATTCAACAACACATAAGAGCAGCTCAGAGTCGACAGAAAAGTTATCCCGACAACCAAAGAAAAGACCTAGAGTTTGAAGTGGGTGATAAAGTGTTCTTACGAATATCTCCCTGGAAGAGGGTCATGAGATTTGGAAAGAAGGGGAAGTTGAGCCCTAGATATATCGGTCCTTTCGAAATACTGGATCGTGTTGGGAAGGTAGCTTACCGATTGGTGCTTCCACTGAATCTCTCTCAAGTTCACGATGTGTTCCATGTATCTCTCCTGAGAAAGTACATACCTGATCCTTCACATGTACTCAGCTCAGAAGTTGTACCGCTGGAGCAGGATCTTTCTTATGAAGAACAACCGATAGAGATTCTGGATCGTAGTGAAAAAGTCCTGTGAAACAAGACCAATCGATTGGTGAAGGTTTTATGGAGGAACCACCAATTAGAAGAAGCTACATGGGATCTTGAGGATATGATGAGGGAGAGGTATCCTCATCTGTTTATTACAAAGTGACGAATTTCGAGGGCAAAATTTATTTTAAGGGCGGTAGAATGTAACACCCGAGACTTTTATGTCATATAAATCATCAAAGGAATATTTTTCTACACACAAGACTTGCTTGGCTTGCTTTACACGAAATCGCGACCTTCCTCGATAGCTTGCGTCGTACGCAATACCGAGTTTCACTAAATAATGATATGATATTAAAATATTATTAAAACTAGCTGTTATGAATAGTAATAACCACTTTTTGAAATTTTATAAATTTTATATTTCAAAATGGACTTCATTTTTGGATTCGGAATATCGAAATTAGCCTAGGGTGAAGTTTTGGTATTTTTCTGAAAACTTTCAATTTTTGATGAATAGTGAAACCACTAAGTGGTAGTTAAAAAACTGAATTTTTCATAAAACTTAATTTTACCGCTTCTGTGAGTGGAATTTCAAAAATCCTAGAGACACGGTTGATGTCAGTAAGTAAAATGTGGTTCAATGAGATGAAAATAATTTTTGGTGAATAGTAAATTTTTACTTTTATTTACCACGGTTAAAAGTAAATAGGGTAATTAAGTGTAAAAATGATATTATTATTACCCTAACACATGTCCTAATTCTATTGGATAAGTTTAATTCGACCAAAAACAAACTTAGGAATAAAATATGAACATTTAGGCCCACTTGGATTAGATTAGGAAATTTATTATTAATTTATTTAAAGAAGGGTTAAAATAGTTAAAATCAAAGTTTAATAAGTAAATAATTTTTAATATAAGGTTATACATAAGATAAATTCGACTATAAATATTCATTAGAAAGATAAAAATATTTCCTACATAATTCTATTTTATTTTTAATTTTTAGACATTAAATAATTTAATTTATTTATGACACAAAGGTGATGCAGTAATTATCTTATTAATGAAATATTGACATAATTGATGTTATAAACACCAAAATAAATGTAATTTGAGACTTTTTATTAATTCCAATACTTTTCTAGGTTAATATGACATGTTAGTATTGATTTAATTAACTGTGTTCGAACTAATCACTCTGTTATGATTTTCACAAAAATCAATTACTAAATAGTGTCAAAATTGACATAAAATAGTTTTTAAAACAAATATTATATTAGTAATTGTTATTTTATTCCCAAAAATCTAAGGATCGGCCAAATGACTTATATAAGGTTATATATATTAATAATAAACAACTTTAGGTTCTTTTGGCTGCTTATAGTATGTTTATTAACCTTATAGTATAAGAACACAAGAAGACACTGTAAAAGTAAAATTATTTAACTTAATGTTAAATCTAAATGATAAGGTTAAAATAGGAACCTAAACTTGTCTAAATTCTATTGGATGAGAGGATTTAGACCCATCCCCACCTTAGCTTAGAAATATATCAATTTTTAGCTATTTAAAACCGAACTTAACTTTATAATAAAATAATATTTTTAGTTTTCCCAAAGGAGCCCCTCTCCTCCCTTATAAAAGGGCACCTCCTCCCCCTCTTCCTCAAACCACTTTTAGCCTTCAATCTCGGCCAAACCTTGCCAATTCCTCCTATACACTTACCTAGAGACATCCTATAGGTTCTTTTCATCTTCAAAGACCTATTTTAGTGGCCTAAAAGGATGTCTCAAAGAAGCACTTCAAAGAAGAGGTAATGTCTGTTACCGATTCTTTCATCTTTATTTCTTCTTCCACTTCTTCTTATTTAGTTTTTTCATTATGAAGTAATAACATCAGTATCACTAATATACTGATATGTTATTATAATTATGAAACAACCCTATTTCACCATCTATCCATCCTACGGAAAAAGAAATCACCGCGCGTGCGTACGTACGGAATACCGTCTCCACGCCGTGGTGTAATCTATTTTACACCACCACCTTACTTGGATGGGTATAATGGTGTAAATAACGACTATATATGACTATTATAAAGTGATATTTATTCTGAAATATTATACATGCACTCCAATACAATTCCACGATCATAGGAATGATATCATCACTCGTGCGTACGTACGGAATACCGTCTCCACGATGTGATGCGACTCGTTCTACATGATCTTCATTTCATAATGATTATATAAATGAATTTAATGAATTAATATGATATATATTACACTAATACCATTCTGTAAATGTGGTATCTATAACCTAAAGATAAGAATAAGAATTTATTCGACCAAACACGCATAAGAACAAAAAGTAATAAACACCCGAATAACAAGTTGTAATGAAATATTACTAATAAGAAGCTAAGAATATGACCATATATGATATCATAACAATAAGTATGATTCTGTAATAAGTCAATAACATTATTTAAATCATTATACAGGAGGTTCGGACACTTATGAAGTAAAACGGACCTAAGGTAAGGGAAATATCACAATCTCATTTTTATCCGAGATTGTTTATACTTTAGTATTTACTGTGGTGTATTTTATCATCCAAATCCATGTTTCCTCAATATGTAATATTATTTCCATCCACCTGTAATTGTTTAAATCCAATTTTACCCTTCGGTGAGTTTTTAGTAAAGGATATGAAAGGAATCTTTTGTCGTTTTTCTTACGAGGTACTTTTTGACTTTTCCGAAAAAATTACGAGAAGAATGTTTTTTTAACTTATACGGCATGAATGGATTTTTAAAACATTATTTCCAAGAAGATTACTTTACAAGTTTTTAAGTTTATTTTTAATCAACTTCTTTTAGTTTAGAATTGTATGACATGTTATGAAAGGAAAAGTGTTTTTGAAGTAGAAAGGATATATTCCTCAAGAATGGAGTTCAAGTGTTTTATCAAAATTCTTTTCCATCTAAGATAATATAGGGTTCTGTTTCTATCCCTATTGTTACATTTATTTGATTATGTTGTGATGGAATTAATTTTATGAATTCCTTTATCTTATATTAATTGTTTTATGATGTCATGTTGTTTAATAATCCCATTTTTATTACATGGGTTATGCAATGATGTATGATTTATTATTTTTTGGAACACATAAGAATGGTATCATTATGAGATGGGTGGGACCTATATATCCCTCCAATGAATTGGGTAAAGATTTTATATCTCATGAGATAGACATGGCTGGAACGGTAGGTTATACCGGTTCAGTGAAACAGGACTGAAACAAGGAGTGAACTCAGTTCAGAAATGAACTTTTTCCACTAAGATAGTCTTGGCAATGAGTCTTGACTAATAAGAAATGATTCTCTATGATTATGTGTGTATGCCACAAAGTTTCATGTTTTATGTTATGATTATTGGGATTCCATTTCACTACTATGATTTATCCCATGTTATGAAATTATGATCTCTTTTACAGGTTAAGATTTCCAAAAGTTATGTGCTTATGTATATGATGGGATTTATATTTATTTTGTTTACCCTTACTCAGCATTTGAGCTCACCCTTTTGTATGTTTTATTTCCCCAGGTCAGGAAGAAGGTTGTTAAGTAGAATATTCCAAAAAGGGACTCTAGATATGATGAAATAAATGGGAGGCAAAGTAGATGATTTATGAACCAGTTGTTTATGTTTCCCAGTTTCTAAAGAAACTATACCTATACGGTCCTTTCTTGGTTTTGTTATATGTTGTAATAAGTGTACTTCAATTATGAAGTAATAACAATGTATGTAAAGTATGGGTCATTATAAAACTAATATCCTATAATTTTTATTGGTTTTAGAAAGAATCCCTCTAGTATTTTTGTGATTATTTCTATAAACTCAATCCCCAAACTTTTATGGTAGTGAGCACCAACCCCTCACACTCAAATGGCAGTGAGCACCCAATCTCTCTCACTTAATGTTGTGAGCACTGAAATCATTCTCAATGGTAGTGAGCACCCATTAAAATAAAAAAAATAAGATACTTTATACATGAAATTTATTTAAAATACACCGATGTTCCTCCCAACAATATACAATAATAGAAGAGTTCGAGATAGTGAGACAAGATTGGAGTGAGCTTGAGAGTGACACAAAGTAGCACAAGGGTGGTCTAAAATGATCTTTAATATATCCAAATGCATTTAAGCACCCTTGATGGTGTATTTATAGTCTCTAATATCCTTAGTATCATTCTAAAGGTTTTGGGTTTGAACTAAATCACTGGGGTCCACCACAAATGGCTATGTTTTTTGTTTTACAAAATGATACGGGATATTTAGTAGGGGTTGTGGGCTAGCCAATGGAATTTAGTAAGACATTATATTCTAAATAGAACTGACTAGCTATTTATTTTCAAAATAATAGACATCCATTGGTTTTAACCTACTTATGACTTCAAGTGAGGCCTTCATGTGCCTCTTGATCCCTCCATTCGTTCTAATAACTTCTTGGAAAAAATATTAAAATAAAAAAACTAAAATACATGAAATAAAATGGTTAAGACACACTTGTGTATTTATGATAATTAAAACCACCTAATAGAGTTAGGTACAAAAAATATATATTCCTTAAAAACTCAACAAAATCCTAAGTCTCTTAAATTATTTCCACATCTCCATGAAAAACATCTAGGTAATGTCATGTCACTTCTCCTCAGATAGCTCCTAGACTAAAAATCATAATTTTAATGTTAATATTAATA
Organism: Viscum album; assembly: GCA_963277665.1. NCBI lineage: Eukaryota > Viridiplantae > Streptophyta > Magnoliopsida > Santalales > Viscaceae > Viscum > Viscum album. The sequence continues at coordinate 224,640,009 of OY728159.1, forward strand.
TCAAAATCACAAATGAAAATTCAATAGAATAATTATGATGTTAAAACAATAAATAATATTTAAATTAATTGTTTAATTTTTTTCTTATAATACAACATTCTAGAAATATCATCAAGTTTTACTAAGTGGTTTTTACGAACTCATCCAATCACTTATCTGAAGTCCTCAATTATTATTATGATATTGATTAGCTAGTCTTATGAAATCATAGATACCCTTTTGAAGTATAGAATTTCTCTTTTTAATTGCATAACTACCACTATGAAGGTGGTCATTACACTTTTTAAGTCCTTTTTTTACTCTTATGATTTCTTCATATACCCTTTCAAAGTCTGCACATACCCTTCCAAAGACTTAAAAAATATTATGAAGTTAAGAATCGTTTTGGATTTTTACTTATGAAAATTTCATCTACAACTCCAAATTACATAATTCTTCATATAAGTTTATATATTCTCTGATTAAACACTTTTACATCTCAATCATTTCAAATCATCTTAAAAAATCATCCAAAGTATTTCCTTTACACGATATAGTAGTTTAAAATATTAGGGATATATGGATGATTTCATGAACTTCCAACCAACTTTAACTTTCTTTAATAATAACACTCATGCTATTTTATCTCATCAAAATCATTTTTAAATTTATTTTTGACAGTCATTTTTTCTTCCAATAGAACTTGTTATTAATTATTATGAATATAAGTTCTCTATTAATCATATTTAAACTTGTATTGAAAAAAATACAACAACATATTTAGGTGGGTCCAAAAATATCACCCTTTGTATTTTTGTCTGTATTATCCATATCTTGTCCCTCTTATTAATAATAAAACTAAAGAGAATAACTGAAAGAGTTTAAATCAATATCATATAAGCAATGGTTTATTAATCGATAAAATCTATGTCTACATGAGCTAGCTCATTAGAGAAAAAAATTGGTCAAATCAATCAATAATGTTGTCCTTAAGTAACTAATTCCAGGAATTTTAATTTAACCAACACAACTAGAAGTGTACATAATCCAAATTTCACAACCACTTTATACATCCACCCAGCGAAAGAATTAATGAAATTCATAAACAATGATTTTAGTTCTATACTCCCTATAAATTACTTATCCTCTTTATAAAAAGATTTAAATATAATAATGAGAGGATTAAAATCACATAATAACACACCTCAGTGTTGAGTAGTAGGACTCACTCCCATTTGAAGCCTTGATTCTTCAAATGACTGAATTATGAGTTTCTTAGTGAGGATATTAGTAATATATTTCTTGGATGGAACAAATTACAACTTTAATATGTCTTCATATAACTTTACCTTCATAAAATTATATTTAATATTAATTTTTTATATATAATGACATACTATATTATTATATAGGTTTATTGAACTTTGACTATCATAACTAATCAACATAGAATATTCAAATTTAATATTTACATCCTTAGTTTGTGACTTTAACCAAATAATTTGAGTATATTCTTAGGATGAAACCAAATTTCCATTATTTGTATAACTCAAGGTAACTAAGGATTGGTTATTTTAATTATGTGAAACAAAACTTCTAACAATGAAAAAAACTCCACCAAATGTGTTTTCCTGTCATCTAAAAACATTATCAGTCTATATCTATAAACCCCTTCAGATCTAGCTCCCTATCCTTTTTATAGAACATTATATAATTGGATGTGTTTTAAATTTATCTCTATATTATTTTAACAACCAAAATAAGTGATTATTTTGGATTATATTGATATCTAGAACAAAATTTTACTGTATAAATAATATAATATATGGATATTTTCAATCACATGATACTTACAATTAATATAATGAATTTTATTTCAATTATAGATTTTGACTCAAAATCCTTTATTAGTTTTTTTCCCACATGAATTGGTGTAGAAACTCCTATATATTACTTCATAACAAAATTATTTAAGATCTCATTATTATATTTTTCATGAGCGATAAAAATATAGCAAGTATCTTGGGTAATTTATAAACCCTTGAAAAACATAATCTCCCTAAGAATGAAAATTTTAAATTTATCCTTCATGTACATTGAGAATTATTCACACAATAATTCCTCAGTTATAGTAAAAAATTCATCAATATACACAATGACAATGGGTGATGTGGTGTTGGTCTTCTTCACATATAAGTTATTGTCCAACAGACCTTTCTTGAATTCTATGATTCTCATAAATTCATTCAATTTAAAATACCAAACTTCTAGAGCTTTATTAAAACCATAAAAAGAATTTTTAGTTTAAACACTATCCTCCCATATGATTCCAACATAAATCCATTAGGTTGTTACATGTAAGAAACTCTATCACACTCTCTAATCATAAATACTAATTTTAAATCCATTTGGAAAATTTTATGAATATATGATCTAAAATATCAAGACAAATCCAAATGGATTCAATTATAGAGACTAGAGAAAAAGTTTTATAAAATTAAACCCCTTAAATATATGAATACCCCTTAAAAACCAATCTTGACTTCTTCCTAACCACTTTACCTTTCTCATCCAACTTATTTATGAAAATCCATATTCCCCTAATAACATTTTCCTCTCAAGGTTTGGGAATAAGTTTCCATGTTTGATTCTTTTATATTTGATAAAGTTATTCATTTGTATCCTATGTCCATTATTTATGATCAAATTATTCTTCAATTATTTAAGGATAATCTTTGCAAATAAACTAGTCTCACTAGTGGCTATGATACTCTTTTATATCTATACACCATAATTCTAATAACTAATTATATTTTCAAAATTAACATGTTACCTTAATCTTGAGTTTTTATACCGATATTTATATTCTCAGAATCATACCGAGTGTAGGAATAATAGGTATCTTGAACCTTATTTTGTGTGTTTTCATTAGTTTCTATATCTATTTCAAAATTAACGACATCTGCCTCATCATAATCCATAATAGTATTCTTGATCTCTTATACATTTTTAATAATTATGACATCATTATAGTCAACAATTATATCATATTTTTTAACATCTATTTGAAAATATATTTAGTGTTTGTCTTATTAATATTTCATATTATTCCTTTTTATCAAACTTTACACCAGTTTTTTCTTTCTTCTTGATCAACAATAGAATTTGAAACACCCTAAACATTTTAACAATGGGATTGTTTTTAAACCACATATTATAGGGATTCATATCTATGATTTACCTTAAAATAAACATGTTTTGAATTATTCCTATAATGGTGATAACCTATAAACAAATATTCCTTGAGGTTTCATGTTTGGATACCATGGTTCTGTCTATATCAGCCAAGATTTTATTTTTCTTCTCAAACAATCCACTCTATTCAGGAGTTCATGGAGTACTAAACATAGTTCTAATTCCATGTTAATATAAATACTAATAGAATGAATTATTATAATACTCATTTCCAATATCAAATATCATCCACTTCATAAAAATACCTATTTATTTCTCTAAATTCCTCCTAAAATTTCTGAGTCTTCTGCACACTTGATATTTTGGAGACATGAAAATGATAAATATAATTCTTGTTAATCCATCTGTAAAAGTGATGAATTACCTTTATACACTTATTGAACTCTTTTTCATAGGCACTGAAACATGATATTGGATATACTTTAGAGATATTATAGTTTTAATATCACATCCCTTGGGACTTGTGTTCACCATTATACCTTTTTATAAATTTTAAAAAACAATGGAAATTACTTCTTTCAGAAGAGGTATATTTCTCATAGCCAATTATTTGATAAATTTATTCATTTTATTTTAAATATGTTGGATAATACTTTTATAAGATAGATTATTTTTTACTTGAAGGCACAAGTAATAACCTATCCTATCTTTTCTAACTTAAAAAAGGTAACTTGGGGTTCTTAACCCTGTTGTGATAACAACCCCATATTTTAGCCTCTTGACTAAACAACCATTTTATCTATAGATAAATTTATTTCAATAATCATGAAGTTGTGATACACATAATATATTATTATCTAGTCTATTAATAAATAATAAATTATTAAGAATAGTCCTATTTTTCTAATATGTGATGTTCCAACTCCTTTGATCATTAGGGATATATCATTATTGAAAGTGAAATATCATCCTTAATATTTTTCAAAAAAAAAGTTGTTTGAGTCACCAGTAACTTGAGAGGAAAACCATTGTTCATGATCTAGGTCTTCCAAAACCTTCTAACCTTTAATGCAACCTCAAAAACATTTTATTATTTCCTAATCTAATTTCTTTTATAAACATTAACAAGTTATTGTAAGTTGTCAATTTGGGATGGTATGAATGCATAGATTTTTTAAGTACTCCCTTCTTGATCACATCTTCCATGGACTTCTTATAGATTCATAAAGCTATTTTTTACTTAAATATTTTTCTTAGACTATTAGTGTGTTTTTATAATCTTATATCTTTTTTTTGTCAAACCTCTATTCATAATCCCTTATAAGACTTAGTAAAGACCTATTGTACTAGGAATTGTAGGCCTCATGGAGAAACACACAACAAAAACAATAATATCCATGAAAATATTGTCATTAAGAGAAATTTTCCTATTGATTGGGTTACTATCTGGATTTATTTTAGTTATCAGTTGTGTTTGAATCATCAATTATTTTTTTTAAATCTTTATTGGAACATTGAGACTGTCATGGGATAGTTTTATAATTTATTTTTCCTTCCATATTTGATCAGATTCTGTCTCATCAAGTTTTTTGGTTAATATATATTTCTATCTCACACTAGATTCTTAAAAAATCATGCTTTTATTTTGATGTAAAAATCTAATATATTTTTTTAACATGTTTAGTTTCCTAAAAAACCAAAGTGCTTGATTCCATTTTTTTGGAACACTCGTATTTTCCTTCAATGGAATTATTCCAGTTATATTTGGTTTTTTATTTTTTTATTAAGTTTTATCTATATTCTTCCCTAATTTATCATATTCCTTGTCCCTAAGGATAATACTTGAATTTATATCTTTATTGATTTTCAATTTCATATCAATCATTAAGTTTTTTTTTGAATCAGAACTTCTTTCATAAATAGATTGATATTTTCTATTTTGTTTCTTGTGATGAAAATTTTCTTCTCTAAGTCTTCCAATATATTTCAAGAAGATTTTAATATCAATTCTCATAATGTATTCCTTGGTCATTTCTCTTTATTTTCTAACATACTCACTATTGATTTGTGAATAATCTTCTGATGAGTTAGCTTTTTTTTCTTCTTATTCCTTGAGAACTCTTTTAAAAGCTTATCTAGGAGCTTCCTCATAATTTTAAATTTATTAATTGTTTAAAACACCTTCTTCAAGTTACATAAAGTTCCATCTAAATAATTTATGTGAAAATTTATTTTTATATTTTTTATTTCTCTTAAAAGAATCTATCTTATTGGTATCCTTCCTAAATACTTCTCCATCATTACATTAACCTTTGATTTTGAAGGGAATTTTTGAAGAGAGATGGACACCTTTACTATAGTTAAATCATTTAAATGGATATTTCCTTAATACTCACCACTTCTTCATGTGAAATTTATGTATATATGTGAGGGAGTCTCATTATATTCAGCCATAAAATCTTATTCCTTTGAAAAATTTCCATTATCTTCTATTTTATAATCGTAGAATTCCAGAAAAGTAATTTATTTATATTTTTTTACCTTGGTTTTGGGTGAATATTCTCTTCTCATATAATAATTGATGAGTGTATAGTGATTTTAATCTATGGTTTAATAATCATGATCAATATATTCAAGATAAAAGTCACTGACATCAAACCTATCTTTTAAGATTATCAAAAGATTATTCCCAATAGTATAATATTCTATACTTTATCCAAACCCATTAATGGTATTGAAAAATAGATTAACCTTAGTAAAAACATAATCCGTCATTAGTTCTTCTTAAATTCTAATGTCTCCAAACTACTATCTTTTGATCTGAAATCTTATTTCCTTTTCCTTTTTATTTCTTTCATTGATATTATGAATCTTATTCCAAATGGATTTTTTAGTTCAGTAGAATATAAATTTTGATAAATCCTTTTATGATGAAGAGGATGAAAATTAATTTATATATTTCCCATTACTTTCAATATTTTTCTTGTCAATTAGAGACCAAACTGATGTCTTATTTGACACATTGTATCCATATTAGATAGAATAAACCACATGAAGTCCCAATAAGAGATTGTATGATATAATTATATCTTTAAAAATATGTAATTTAATTCTATAAAATGTATTAATTACTTTAATATTAACTTAGTTGTGATAAACCATGAAAAAAATAGAGATAAATAATCAGATAGTAGACTCACTATGATACTAATTTTTGAATCACTTGTAAGGTGGAAAGCACTGGGGGTGAATAAGTGATTATAAATATTCATGAACCAAAATACTCTCATGTTTATTCAACATAATTCTCTAAATACTCATAGTAGTTTATGAAATTAAATAAACCTAACACATTTATTAATAAGGTTTTCCTCCTGAAAGGGTTATTATATCTCTAATGTGTTTTGGTTTTTATTACATGTATACATAACTCTTATCTTATTATCAATAAGTAATTAAAATAAAGGGAGTTAACTTCAACATGTTACAAAGGTTTGTCTTAACAAGTTACAATTTATCACTATTATAATAGAATTATTACTTCTAAAGAACATTCACACTTGAAATCTGGAGCCTCCATGTAGGCTAAACAAATGTTAATCGTATTCCTCTTCATATTATTTAAATATAATAGTTGTATATTTATTGCACATAGTATTAGTTTCAAAATTCATAAATTATGATTATAATCATTCATTTTGTCATTTTTATTTTTATATTAAAATATTTTTTTAATATTATTTCCATAATTCAAATATTGAAACTTTATTTATTCTCTATAGGATATATTCTCATACAAATCCGGCAGATAATTCTAGTTTTAATTCCCAACATCATTTAAATCACCATCATTATATTTATTTAAATTTCAATGAATATTGGGATATTTATTTCTTAAAAACTCCATAAAATATGTAGCCACATTTAAATTATTTCAAAATCATTATGCAATCATATAGGCTATGACATGTCACTTCTCCTAACGGCATGGAAAAATCCCATTCTCTAGATCCGACATTGGTTTCTCCTTTTAATACATAAAAATTATGTCACAATTATTTAGAATAATTTTTATGTTTATGTCACTAAATAATAGTTCCTTACATCATTTTATTTTGTTTTTCTTAGAATAATTTAATCTGAAAATCGACTCAAATTTTGATAATAAAACGAATCTTACAAACCAAGCAGTTACTTTTCCAAAGTCATGAAATAATATTATAAAGTTGTCCAAGAACTCTTATAAAGTCATAGGTTAACTTCAAAAGTCTTAAAATAATATTATAAATCCCCCAATTACCTTCTTGTAACATCCTAACCCCAATGACCACTAATCTGGTAGGCGAACTAGTCAGCACATAGCCTCAAGTGCATCTCCCCAAATGCCAAAGGCTACTAACTAGAAGTGAGGGCCTAGGTGTATCAGTGGGGAGACTATTCCCTCATCACCATAGTATAAAACAATAGAATATCAAATACATATAATTAGAGGAAGTATTAAAACATAAAAATGACAAGGTAAACAATATAAGACTAATAATATAAAAAACCCAGAAGTCATCTCATATATTATGATGATATATGTTATATGTCTATAATAATGAATCCAAAACAAGTACACAACATCCATATACAGTAAATTTCAAAAAAATACAAAAATTAAAAAAGTATCTCAGTAGAATCGCAAGCCTCATCTTGGTCCCATGCTCTCTTACTCTTAAGCAGCAAATCAAGTACCTTTAAAAGGGTGTTTTCCCTAATCAACACCTTCAATCATATAATCTCCTTGGGTACCAAAAAGTGGCCTAAACAGGGTGTGAGATAAAATCCTAGTATTTGACCACCCAAGGTATTGTCAATTAGCTAGTTAATACATATAACAAGTATGGAGTCAGATATATCAGAAAGCAAGTAAGAACTCAAAAGTAAATATACTTTCTAACCAGATTCTCATTTAATATCCATTTAATTTAACTAATTAATTTAACAATTCAATCTCATTGAATTTATAATTCTTGAGACTTGGATCAAATCTCAGAGTCCCCTATGTAAGTACACGAATACAAAGATTCCTAAACTGAACTTCCATAAAGTATAAAGTAAGGACTGAATCCAAGATTTTTCTTTGGCTTGGTAGACGCATCATAATTTCATTTCATTCCTTATTCAATTTAGAACCTAAGTCTATCCTTTACATTCCTAAGTTGGAATTAAAGTATCACACTAGGTATAATCAACCAACACCCTACGATCCCATCCATGGAAAACCTCTCATGAACCCATGTATCTCTCTAGGTGTGGTATAACATCCATGAAATATGAGTCCATCCTTGGTGGTACTCTAACGAATCCCAAGTATAACTCTTAACATAATATCTATTCCCTTTGAGTATGTCCATGACAATCCTAAGTTGAATTCCAAGTATTAATATGCAAATAATTGATGCCCTTTGAGTCCATCCTTGGAAATCCATTTGGATTCCAAGTATTAATCGGTAAATAATTAAATCCTCAATGAGTCCATCCATGGAATCCTTCATTTGGATCCATATATCACCCATTGAATAATATCAAGGTTCAATCCAATTGAGTCCATCTGTGGCATTCAAATATGAATACACATATCACCCAAGTCATAAGAGTCAATATCCAAATGATTATTTCCATGTAATTATAATATGAATCCATGGATAACCCATTGGTAATATGTAATTAACCAATTTATTTCCATTTAATCAATTAATTTAACATGCTAAGGTAAAAACCAAGAGCATACAATTCATTATCACCCCAAAAGGTTGTTCAAGCCAAAATCAAACCTCATAAGTCTTGGTCTTTCAATTACAAACATGTTAAAAATAGGATAATAAGATTTACAAGATTAAAACAACCATCACATAGCATGTTCTCTATATAACGCACATTTCCAATCCATTACAATGGTAAATTCAACTTTAATCAAGAAATTTCATAGCATGGTCAAGCTTAGATGGTTTTCCTCTCAATTAATCACATGTGAATTTCTATATAACAAGCATAACATTCATAATAAAAATATTACAAGGAATATAAATTATTTAACTCACATGGTAATATCAATATTAATATCAAATAAATCCAATTAAACCATTACAAGGCATATCCATTATTTAACTCATGTCAGAAATTCACTTTAACAAGGAAATTTAATCTCATTCAAGAAATTTCATAACATGGTTCAAGGTTCAATTCATTTATCCCTTACCTTTAATCCATTTAATTACAATTAAAATCATAAATCAATTCATCAATTTGAATTACACATAAATTAACATGTGACATCCCATAACAATGGATAAAAACTCACACCTCATAGGCATCCAAGGCTAAACCACCCATGTTGATCAATTTATAAATTCAAAACACACAAAGGGGTGGTTCATTCAAGGTTATCAACCTATAATAATCATAATTAATCCTCTTTAATTAAATAGGATATACCTATCAATTCTAGGATCCAATTTCTTTTAATGAGACACCTGAAAAATGGGCACATAACACACTGACATATATAAACAGCTCAACTCTAAGTTAAAGGTATGAGAACACCTACCCTAGGTTCATATAGGATATATCATCCAGTCTCAGCCTCTAATTCAACTCTGATTAAGAGAAATATGAAGAACAAACAAAGAACCAAATAATAGGGAAAATCATCTTACACGCAAATAGCACAACTAATATCTGTAATAATCAAGAAAAATTAAAAAGGAATTGATTTCTTACCATTATAAATCTAATGAAATAAATCATGCTTGAATCAGAGATTAGATGGATAACATGCCTCAATTCCAAGAATATCCAAGGTTGAGAGCTTTCCAAGGGGGTTCTTTACTGTGTGGTGAAATAAGAACTCAAAATGAGGTTTATAATTGATTTTAATTTAATTTAAAATCATTTAATTTTCCAAAATATCTAGATTCACATAGTTTAGGAACACGATTTGGAAAACTTGTCACCAATTGTACATGGGTATTTTTAGGCAAGGGGCATAGCACATGTTTTACCTACACACTTGTACTAACCTTGTGCAAGCCATGCCAAAACCCACTAACAAAAATCAGACATACTATATGGTTGTGTTTCCTAACTCACATGGTTTGGCCTAAATGTGTGTTCCATTCATTCTCTCTACCCAAGCCTTGAACTGTTTATTAAACCGTGCATCCTAACCTGCACAGTTTACTCTAACCGTGTAACATACCAACTTTACCCAAAAGCTCAGTATCCAGGCTCCGAACCAGCGTTGAACACCCCCGACACCTCCATGGCCTCAAAATAAATTCACATTAAGCCATAATTAAACATTTAAACTAAGATCTTATGGAAAATAAAGGATTAATACCACAAAGAAGAACTGGTTTCTTACAAACTTCCCCCTTTAAAGCAATTAATCCCCAAATTTCCTTCTCAAGGGTGATCAAGAATTTCTATGAACAACTCTAGATATTGTTATCTTACATTTTCCTCCCACTCCCAGACCTAATCCTAGACATGGTCATGTTTCCATAGACCTCTTACTTGTAAAGACTCGTAAAATTCAAGGAGAATTTTTTCTTAATTTTCTTTGGGATTTTACAAGAATGCAGTTTCTGACGGAACCTGATTCTGAGGCCTGGTGTGCCCGGAATCATTTTCCGAAGTTTAGCTTGGGAATGTTCAGTGAACGAACAAGCGGGTTTTTCTAACTTTTGAACTGGTGCTCAGAATTGAAATCTGAGGGCACCGATGGAATCACAGTGCCGGTAATTGCTTAAGAACACTTTTTCTGGAGTTGCATTTGCTCGGGTGGAGTTTTACTTAATTAGGTTAACTAAAGAATAAAATAAAATATGTGCAACAGATTTTATTTTTATTCAAGGAAGTGTTAACCTAAGCTAAGTGATTGAGTGGGACCCACATCCTAACTAACCCGCTAGGTAGGATATTAGTGGGGTGGGGCCCACACGAGCCCCACCCTTTCAACTTCCTCAACCCCTTTTTGTTTAAAGTAACGCACCCGCACCCCCTATTAAACGAAGTCAACTCGTGCGTTTAATTAAATATTAAACTCCTCTATTAATTGGGCGGTTTAAAATGTTGCAATTAATTGAGTTAATTGTTTGATTCAATTTTGAATTTCAAACTGAAGGCTTGAGTAATAAAATAAGAAGGTGTCTTATTTTATTATTGTTGTTGCTTGGATTGTGTGGGGGGATTTTGGAGAGAACGGCTTAAAGTCTCGAAGTTATTCATTCTTCGTCGAAGAACGCGAAGAACACGAAAAACGCCGGATCCTCGGAGATCGACAACGTGATGCCGATGAATCTTTTCTCCGCGATGCAACGATCCCCCTTCCGCGACGCCTTCTTCCACGACGTGAAATTCTGCGATGAGCCTTAGTTCAACTATGCTCGAGGTAGGGAATTTATTTGTGATTGTTAGTGAACCCTTATTTACTTACTTCTAAATATAAGAACATGGATCAACTAAATATTAAGTTGATCCACGAAGAATATGTTTGTGGGTTGGGATTTATTGATTTCGGGGAAAACTGTTTGGTTTGATTAATTTTGTTCGTGAAAAATCCTTGTCGTTCTTCGTCTTTTGGGCCGCTTGTTATCAACTTAACGGGAGGAGGTCGGACTGCATGAACATGGCCGACTCTCCTCCCCCTTTGTTGTTTTGTTCGTTGTGGCATGAACAGAGGCAGCGCGGTGCAACGGCACCGCGCAAAGACAAGAAATAACGTGATGAAGAATCATGGTGCCGTCGTGCCGCGCCGTTGAGGCCGAACGAAACCGCGGTCGGAGTCGGGGCCGCGGAGGCGATTCGAAGACTCCACTGGTTGATTGTTGTGCGCGGATTGACGGGAGACAACAAACGGGGCCGTAAAGTCAATTTGAAGCCTCCGCAGTGAAGGTCGGGTCCCGGGAGGACCGTTGGTGAAGGCGGCCAGAAAAACGGACCACCGAAGCGCGTCCGGTGGTCCGCGGAAAACCCCACCGGCACCGGCGCGCCTTGTCGGCACGGCGGCACCAGCGCCCGGCGCGCCGCCAGGAAGGACCATCGCGGCTTCAGCCGCGGCGGCAGGCTGCTAGTCCCGCGACCGCATAGGACCGAGGAGGCGGGACGCGGTGCTCGGCCATGTCCGTTGGCAAGGAGCGGCCCCCACGCGGGGGCCACGGTTTCATCCAAGGGGGCAGCGCCCCCTTTCGCGCGGCCGCTCGGCCAGCGCCGAGCCCACTCGCTCGGCCAGTGCCGGGCCGCCCCGAGCCGGATCGGCCGCACCAGGCCGGGCCGGGCTGCGTCCAGCCGGGTCGGACCCGGACCCGGGTCGGGTCGACCTGGTTTGGTCCGACCCTGGGGGGTTGGGCCGGGTCGGATCGGGCCCAGACCCCCCATTTTTGGATTGTTTCGGTCTGTTTCCCATAACTTAGGCTACAGACCTCTGATCGACACACCGTCAGTTGAGTAGCTATCCTTGTATCGCGACGGTCGTGTAGGTATATTACACTCAAGGTTTCAGAGTACTGTGGGTTCGTCCGAGTTGGTTCGTACACGAAACCAACCGGGCCCTCGGAGCGGAAACACTTATAACTTGAGCTTCGGACGTCCGATTGATGTGCCGTCGACTTTTTTGGATTCCTCTTAGTGAGAAAGATCTTTTGACTTACTCCGCTCGAGGTTTGGACATAGTTGGAGTACGTTCAGGTTGGTTTTGACTTAAAAACCAACTGGGCCCCTGGGACGAAAAAGCTAATAACTCTCAGACCAGGCGTCTGATTGACGCGCCGTCTGTGACGTTGAGTTCCTGTTGACAATATGGAACTTTTGGATACATCAACTCTAGACTTCGTGTAAGTTGATGTATCAGCCCCTCGGATCATGGAGCGGACCCTCCCGAATGAGCTTGCTGTGTGCGGGAACCCTAGAGCTGGTTGCGACTACGATGACGATGACGACTGTGCAGAAATCCTCCGTGGATTCGACGACGACGACTACAACACTCAGCGATCCTATGTGGATCAGTGCTACCAATCCTGTGTGTGTCAGATCCAGTGCAGGTCAGCACTCAGCGGTCCTGTGTGGGCCAGCACCTATAGATCTTGTGTGGGTCTGATCCTGTGTGGGTCATTGCGGGGGTTAGTTACCTACAAATCCTGTTTGGGTCTGATCCTGTGTGGGTCATTGCGGGGGTTAGTTACCTATCGATCTTGTGTGGGTCAGATCCTTTGTGGGTCATTGCGGGGGTTAGTACCTATCGATCCTGTGTGGGTCCGACGGCTTAGATGAATCAGTGGCTACACCTGATCATCTCTATCATCTTACGAAGAAGTATACCTATTTGAGATGAGTCTTGATTTTCAATCCTTATCTTCGATAAGATTGACTTGATATCCTGTGTGGATTACGTTATACTTTCCTGTGTGGATTTGGTTGTGTTTTCTTGTGTGGACTGGGTTGCACTTGGGTTCGGATGTTGGAGTCGAACGAGAATTGATGACTTAGGTATATGTATGGTAATATACCTAAGTAGTGTTGGATGTTACTTCGTGATTGTATCTTTCCTTTGTGGATTATCCTTTGTGGATTCTGGGAGACCTTCGGGGGTCTCGGGGTCCCTATTGAGTAGTTTATACTCACCCCTGCACGGGATATGCCCGTACTATGTTGTGTTGGTTGCAGATGACGGACAATGCTGATCGTGGTTGAGGTTTGCGGAGAAGGACAGTACCTGGTGGTGGACCACTGGGTGGGACGTACTCGGAGCGGACGACTGGACCCGAGGAGCTGTGGAGGCTATTTGTACCCACCCTTCAGGTGGGACTTCTAGTGGACGGCTCGAGGCTGCAGTTTTACTTTTCAGTTGTTGTACTCCCTTTTTCAGTTGTAATTTACTTTCAGTTTGGGTTTGTATTCTAGCCCACTTACATTTCCGCACTTACTGTTGTACCCAGTTTTTACTTAGTATTTACTTCTGCTTTCTTGCTCTGTGGTGTTTGTTTACTTTACAAAGGCAATGCCTTCCCTTTTTACCAAGAATTATGCCTTGGTGCTAGTCGCCAACCCCTGGCCTATGGAAGGCGGGCTTGGGGTAGTCACGGCACGTGCCCCGAGGATGGGTCATGACAAATTGGTATCAGAGGAGTTTGGTTCTACCGCAAAACTTTGGACTCTGATCTTTCTTATATGTGAAGAAATAGTGTTAAGGGTATTGGGTGTGGTTATTAGTCCAGGGAATCCAGTGTTGGTGCGGCGTCCGGCGTATCCATACACCAGGACCCTGACTTCTGATTTCTAACATAATGCACGAAAACATTGATTTCATGTGTGTTTCAAGTTTTCTTTGTGATTACTTTGTGTCATCTCACCAGGTATACTGTTTGACCGTGGCGCACCTGTTTCTTTTTAGGATGGACCCACGACGGCAGCCAGCTAGGGTTCCGAGCGTTGTGCGTGACGACAGCCCACCGAGTGACGAGGCCTCGGTACCGGGCCCTTTGACAGCAGAGGCACCGACGGTACCTCTACCCGTTGAGCCACCGATGCTACCAGCCCCAGCTGCTGACGATGCACGTCGCCTTAGTACATTGTACGAGTTTTAGCATCAGCGGACGCCCAGGTTCCATGGGGAGACGGACCCTCAGGTAGCCGAGGATTGGCTGGAGGCTGTGGTGAGACACTACGGGAAAAATGGGTATTTGCGACGGGTTATTTGCGACGGGATTGCTTTCCCCGTCGCAAATAGTTTTCCCGCGATGCGCGCCAAATCGCGGGAAAACTATTTGCGACGGGAAAATTTTCCCGTCGCAAATAACCGGCGGCGGTAAAAGGTATTTGCGACGGGAAAGTATTCCCGTCGCTAATAGTATGTTATTTGCGACGGGACCCGTCGCAAATAACTATTTACTCGTTGACCGTAATTAATGCGGGCTAATGTATTTGCGACGGTACCCGTCGCAAATAATACTATTTGCGACGGGAATCCCATCGCAAATAAACCCGTCGCAAATAATCTAACCTATAAATACCCCCATCCGTTTTTTTTCAAATCATTCTCATTCTCTACCTTCTCCTGCTCTCAAACTTCTGTTTCTAAAGTTGAGTTTTTTTTCAGTTTAAATTTTTTCTTCGGAGCTGATATTAAAGTTTTGAAGAACGATCAGAGCAGATCAATTTTCAAGGTATTTATGTTCATTTTAATTTAATATTTATTTTTAATTTTTTATTAGTTTCAATTATTCTTAATTAGTTGTAATTTAATTATGTTTACATTGTTTTCTTACTTAATAAATTTAAATTATTAGTATTGATCATAGTTAATGGTAATTAGGAATAATTAGTAATAATTTTTAATAATTAAGAATAAATATTAATAATTAGTAATAAATACCAATAATTAGGAATAATAACATTATTACATTATTAGTATATTTTATTATTAATATTAAAATAATATAATTTTTTATATGTATACAATTCTCTTTTGATCTGTGTGTTTACTGTCTTCACATGTATTATTTGTATGTGGAGATAGAAAACGCACAGATGAAAGGAGAATTGTATATAAATCAGAAAATTATATTATTTTAATATTAATAATAAAATATACTAATAATGTTATTATTTGTAATTATTGGTAATTATTCCTAATTATTGGTAATTATTCCTAATTATTGGTAATTATTCATTTAATTACTAATAATTAGGAACAATTATCAATAATTATCAATAATTAAGAATATTTATTAATAATTAGTAATAATTACCAATAATTAGTAATAATTAGTAATAATTATCAATAATTAGTAATAATTAGTAATAATTAGTAATAATTACCAATAAGTAGTAATAATTATCTATAATTTGGAATAATTAACAATAATTAACAATAATTAGTAATAATTACCAATAATTACCAATAATTAGTAATAATTAGTAATAATTACCAATAATTGCCAATAATTGCCAATAATTACCAATAATTACAAATAATTAGGAATAATTAGGAATAATTAGAAATAATTAGGAATAATTAGGAATAATTAGGAATAATTAGGAATAATTAGGAATAATTAGGAATAATTACCAATAATTAGGAATAACTATGAATAATTACCAATAATTAGGAATAATTAGGAATAATTAGGAATAATTAGGAATAATTAGGAATAATTAGGAATAATTAGGAATAATTAGGAATAATTAGGAATAATTAGGAATAATTAGGAATAATTACCAATAATTAGGAATAATTACCAATAATTACCAATAATTACCAATAATTACCAATAATTACCAATAATTACCAATAATTACCAATAATTACCAATAATTTGCAATAATTACCAATAATTTGCAATAATTACCAATAATTTGCAATAATTAGTAATAATTAGTAATAAATACCTAAAATTAGGAAAAATTAGGAAAAATTAGGAAAAATTAGGAAAAATTCTCAATAATTAGTAATAATTACCAATAATTAGTATTAATTACCAATAATTAGTAATAATTACCAATAATTAGTATTAATTACCAATAATTAGTATTAATTACCTATAATTAGTATTAATTACCAATAATTAGTATTAATTACCAATAATTAGTATTAATTACCAATAATTAGTATTAATTACCAATAATTAGTAATAATTAGGAATAATTACCAATAATTAGTATTAATTACCAATAATTACCAATAATTAGGAATAATTACCAATAATTAGGAATAATTACCAATAATTAGTAATAATTGCCAATAATTGCCAATAATTACCAATAATTGCCAATAATTACTTATAATTAGTAATAATTACCAATAATTAGTAATAATTACGAATAATTAGTAATAATTACGAATAATTACGAATAATTAGTAATAATTACGAATAATTAGTAATAATTACCAATAATTAGTAATAATTACCAATAATTAGTAATAATTACCAATAATTAGTAATAATTACCAATAATTAGTAATAATTACCAATAATTATCAATAATTACTAATAATTATCAATAATTACTAATAATTAGTAATAATTAATAATAATTAGCAATAATTAATAATAATTAGCAATAATTCGTAATAATTAGCAATAATTACTCATAATTAGCAATAATTACTCATAATTAGCAATAATTACTAATAATTAGTAATAATTAGGAATAATTAGTAATAATTTGGAATAATTAGTAATAATTAGGAATAATTAGTAGTAATTAGGAATAATTAACAATAATTAACAATAATTAGTAATAATTAGTAATAATTAGTATTAATTAGTAATAATTAGGAATAATTAGTAATAATTATTATTAATTACCAATAATTAGTATTAATTACCAATAATTAGTAATAATTACCAATAATTAGTAATAATTACCAATAATTAGTAATAATTACCAATAATTAGTAATAATTACCAATAATTAGTATTAATTACCAATAATTAGTATTAATTACCAATAATTAGTATTAATTACCAATAATTAGTAATAATTACCTATAATTACCAATAATTACCAATAATTACCAATATTTACCAATAATTAGTAATAATTAGTAATAATTACTAATAATTAGCAATAATTACTAATAATTAGCAATAATTACTAATAATTAGCAATAATTAGTAATAATTAGGAATAATTAGTAATAATTAGGAATAATTAGTAATAATTAGGAATAATTAACAATAATCACCAATATTCACCAATATTCACCAATATTCACCAATATTTTCCAATATTTTCCAATAATTACCAATAATTACCAATATTTTCCAATAATTACCAATATTTACAAATAATTACCAATATTTACCAATAATTACCAATATTTACCAATAATTAGGAATAATTACCAATAATTTGGTATAATTACCAATAATTTGAAATAATTACCAATAATTAGGAATAATTACCTTATTACATTATTTGTATATTTTATTATTAATATTAAAATAATATAATTTTCTATATTATATACAATTCTCTTTTCTTCTGTGTTTTTTCTGTCTCCACATGTAATATTGGCATTCTTTTTCAAAATTATCAACCTACTCGCCAATGGAGAGGTGAAAGTGAATGCCAATATTACATGTGGAGACAGAATGTGAAACACACAGATGAAAGGAGAATTGTATATAATATAGAAAATTATATTATTTTAATATTAATAATAAAATATACTAATAATGTAATGATGTTATTATTATATAATTAATATTTATGAAAAAAATTATATTAGTATTATTAAAAAAAATAAAAAATCAATATAATATTAAAATTATCAATATTTGTAACAGATTTTGCTTTATTCTCAATATATTCAATCCTTGCTTGTGTTTTTTCTAACAAATTATTCAAAACCAGCAATGCTTTTATATTTTATAGAAAAATATGGAACAACGAGGTCGTCAACAGTCATTATTAGATGACCGCATATGGATAAATCAACGTAGAAATCCAAATGGTTCTGGTTTAAATCCAGTATATATAGAGGGTGTGGAGATTTTTTTATCATTTGCGGCATCAAATCCAGAATTTGTTTCAGAAGGAAAGATAAAATGCCCTTGTAGAAAATGTGCATTGAGAACGTTTGACACGTTTGACAAAGTGGGGGAACATCTCTTGCGTTTTGGTTTTCAAGCAGATTATGTTTTTTGGTATCAACACGGTGAACGCAGTTCCAGAGCAGGTGATACCAACTTGATTCTGGATCCATCCCAGTTTCAAGATTTAGTACATGATGTTGCAGGTTCATCTGTTCAACATACAGAAACTCCGGCTGATATAGCTTCAAATCCTGAGTTGGGACCGTCTGAATTTTATGAGTTGTTGAAGTCTGCTGAGGATGCATTATATCCTGGCTGCAAGATGAGCAAATTAGAAGCAGTTGCAAAATTTATGGCTATCAAATCAGATAACGGAATGTCAAACACCTGTTTTGACCAGATATTTTCTTTGCTGAAAACACTGTTACCCGAAGGAAAATTTTTACCTGCAAATTACTATGAAAGTAAGAGGTTGGTTCGAAATTTGGGACTTACTTGTCAGAAGATTCATGCATGTTCAAATGACTGCATTTTATATTCTGGGGAAAATGAGTCGTTGGATAGTTGTCCCACATGTGGGCAACTGAGATATAAAGAAGGAAAACACGGGAAGTCTGGTTTGATTCCTGTAAAATAGTTGATATATTTTCCGCTTACATCCAGACTTCAGCGTTTATTCATGTCTAAGAATACAGCGACAATGATGTCATGGAATAAAGAGAATATTTCAACCGATAAAAGCTTGAATCATCCAGCTGATGGTGATTCATGGAAACATTTTGATAGAGTGCATCCATCCTTTGCTTTAGAAGCTAGAAATGTTCGACTGGGCCTTTCCACTGATGGTTTCTGTCCGTTTGGATCTTATGGTAGTCAATATTCATGTTGGCCTGTTTTTTTAACTCCGTACAATTTACCTCCATGGATGTTGATGAAGGAGCCATATATCTTTTTGACTTTACTAATTCCAGGACATCCGAAGAAAAATATTGATGTTTATTTGAATCCATTGATTGATGAATTAAATTTATTGTGGAGTACTGGTGTCAGTACATATGATGTTGCAACGAAACAGAATTTCATACTGAGAGCAACATTGATGTGGACAATAAGTGACTTCCCGACTTATGGGATGTTATCTGGCTGGAGTACACATGGTCAGAAATCATGTCCTTACTGTATGGGAGAGAACAAAGCATTTATGCTCATTCATGGAAAGAAACCTTGTTATTTTGACTGTCATCGCAGATTTCTTCCAACTGATCATCCTTTTCGCAGAAACAGATCTCATTTCAGAAAAGGAACAGCTGAAGGGGATGGACCTCCAAAAATGCTATCAGGTTCGGAGTTAAAATCGGTTGTATTTTCATTACCTCCCATCACTTTTGGTCCCACAATAAACCAACAGAAAATTTCTGGTTTTGGGAAAGAACACAATTGGATTAAACGTAGCATATTTTGGGATTTGCCATATTGGTCTGATTTGTTGGTCCGACACATGTTAGATGTCATGCATATTGAGAAGAATTGTTTTGATAATTTGTTTCATACAGTTTTGGATACGCCAGGAAAGAGCAAAGACAATGTAAATTCACGTTTAGATCTTGCCCAAATTTGCAGGCGTCCAGAATTGGAACTCTTTGAGAATGTCAGAACAGAAAGGTTACTGAAACCAAAAGCAGCTTATACACTGTCTAAAGAAAACCGTTTATTATTTTGTCAGTGGATTACAGATTTGAGACTTCCAGATGGCTGTGCTTCCAATTTGGGTAGATGTGTAAAGAATGGTCATATTACTGGATTAAAAAGTCATGATTGTCATGTTATAATGGAGAGACTTCTACCCATTGGATTAAGAGGTCTGTTGAATTCTGTGATTTGGGATTCCATAACAGACATGTCTCATTTTTTTCGGGAAATTTGTGCGGCTACGGTAGATTATGATGCTCTAGGAAAACTTGAAAAAGATGTTGTTGTAATTATATGTAAACTGGAAAAAATATTTCCGCCGTCTTTCTTCGACTCAATGGAACATTTGATGTTACATTTTCCATATGAAGCCAAATGTGGAGGTCCGGTACAGTTTCGATGGATGTACCCATTTGAAAGATGCATGCAAAAATTGAAAAGAAAAGTACGCAACAAAGCATCTGTTGAAGGATCTATTGCAGAAGCTTATTTGCAAGAGGAAATATCTTTTTTCTGCTCCCATTATTTTGAATCTAAGTATCCTTCAAAACACAACCGAATGGGAAGGAATGAGAGGAATATTGATGAAATCGACAATCAATTATCTGTTTTCAACCAGTCAGAGCTTGGTTTTGGTGGAGTTTCTGAACGCTGGCTTTCAGATGATGAACATCATAGAGCTCATACGTATGTTCTGCTCAACTGTGAAGAGATGACATCAGTTGT
Source organism: Viscum album (assembly GCA_963277665.1). Lineage (NCBI taxonomy): Eukaryota > Viridiplantae > Streptophyta > Magnoliopsida > Santalales > Viscaceae > Viscum > Viscum album. Next base: position 224,661,182 of record OY728159.1, read on the forward strand.
ACTGTAAGTGTTTATATCACTTATTCTATCATTTATGTTACAATAAATAACTTTGGTTTTTATAGGTTGTATGATAATCATATCAAGAAACAAATTCCACAAATTACAGCAGCTGCTCTCGAAGAACGTCGACTGAAAAATTTCTCTCAGTGGTTTCAAAAACTGGTAACATAAATTCTTTATCTTTTAGCAACTCATTCAATGTATAGTTTACTATATTGATAATTATTTCACAAATTTTCAGGTGTCTCGACATTATGATAAAATTGACAAACGACTGTGTGTATTGAGTAACCCACCTTCCAAACTAGTTAAAACTTATAATGCATATGTGGTGAATGGATTTCGATTCCACACACATGCATATAGGGAATCGAAAAAAACAATGAACAGTAGAGTTAGCTTGAGAGGATCTCATCATCGAGAAAATGAAGTTGACTTTTATGGCATACTTGATGAAATCATTGAACTCTGTTATCTTGGACAACATTACATAACCATGTTCAAATGTCGGTGGTTGGATACAGAGAGAGGCGTGCGTGTTCATCCGACTCATGGAATCATCGATATTAAATGTAAAAGTGTTCTCGCAGTAAATGAACCATTCTTATTGGCTCAACAGGAATATCAAGTTTATTATGCAAAGTACTGTGCAACATCAAGAGACTTGACTGATTGGTGGAGTGTAATAAAAATCAAAATTCGAGACAATCAGTTTAGTCAAAGTGAATGTGCTTTCACTGATGTGCAAAGAATTGAAGTTTTTCAAGAGAGTACTCAAAATCAATCTTTTTTACAAAGAGACATGAGTATCGATGACGACACCCCACATTTAAGAGTCGGTGATGACGATGATGTTAATGATGTCACACATGAATTTGAAATGGTAAGAGATGAAGCAACTGCAACTCGAATGGATATCGATGATGTTGAGGAGGAATATGAAGATGACATTGACATATATGAAGATGATGATGAAGATGAACACTTATAGAATTCCATGGTATTTATATACAATCATAATATGTATATATGTATATATAATAGTAATTATCAATTATTTGCTAACATTAACATTTTCTGTTTCAGATGGACGAGGCCACATTTCGTGAGTTGGCGGAGGCTGACCTGCCTTTCGATGCGGATGAGTTGCTGGCAGATGACCCTCAGCCTGCAGGCGCTCCAGGGAGTACGCGGAGGGGGCGCGGTCTTGCACGATTGATGATTCCTGACCCCGTCCCCGAGCGACGTCCACGTCTTGGGTTTGATCCGCGCACCCGGAGGTGTGATAACCTGTGTGATAACCTGTGGATTTGACTAAGATTTCATTAATCTATTCACATAATAAATGTTTATTATTTTTTTTTCAGTTTTCCGCATATAGCAGTCGGACAGGGCAGCGCTATTTTGCGCAAATATTTCTCTCAGCCGTGGACCACATGGGAGCAGATTCCCATTGATGTGCAGCAGGCCATGTTCGGCCATTGGTTGGTACGTACGTAAATAAATAATTTTTATTTTGAAAATTATTTCATTTCTAACTTGATATTTTGATTTATTTGTAGGGTTTATGGTATCCGATCGAGGATACCATGCGTGACGCCATCCACGAGGCATGGGAGGTGGCCATGCGTGATCGCCTTCGTCAGTTTTTGTATAATTTAAGAAAAGCTGCGATGAAGAAAGCAGGAGTGTCAGATTTTGAGGAGTCATGTAGAGCACACCGACCAGAGTACATTTCATCCCATGTATGGGATGGATTATGTGTGCACTGGTTGAGTGGTGCCTTTCAGAGGAGATCATCGGTGGGGAGGCAGAATCGGGGGAGACAGGAGGTGACTCATCGAGCTGGGAGTCGTTCTTTCAGTACTCATAGACAGCATCTGGTACGTACATTATTTATAAATATTTTATATAACTATAAATATTAACAGTTTATTTTTTATTCTTATAGGCTGTCGAGCACCCCGATATTACAGAGTACGACGTATATCAGAGGATGTACAGTGATCCTGCTACTGGGGAGCTCAGAGGTGATCGTCAGCATCACATCGTGGTCAGTATTATTTGTTTTCAAGTTTAAAAATTAACTGCATATAATATATTCACAATTTTAATTTTAAATTGAAACTATAGGAGTCATATGAGGCCGCAGCGTCACAGGCCCGGCCTGAGAGTCAGGCCGAGTCATCAGATCAGACCACTGCCCGTCAGTTTGATGAGTCGGCATGGATGCAGGCCACCCAGTATGCCTTCGAGAAGGGCCGGGTAGTTGGTATCGGCTCTCGACTGACTCCCGGAGATTATTATGGCAGTGCTGCGATGTCGGCATCCAGCTCGAGAGGAGCTCGTGCATCTTCTTCTACACAGTATGAGGATCAGTTGCGATCTCAGACTGCACAGATAGAGAGTCTCCGACAGGAGCAGGAGCAGATGCGTCAGCAGCATGAGGAGGAGCGTCGACGCCAGCAGCAGCTGTACGAGGAGCAGACGAGTCGGTGGCAGCAGCAGCATCAGGAGCAGATGGAGTACATGCGCCGACTCACTCATGCTTTAGGGATGGAGTTCCCTCCACCACCATCTGCAGATCCCCCACCTCCCCCCCTCCTTCAGATTAGAGTTTTGTATTTCTGTTATAAAATTTGTGAAATCAAATTTTTTTTTTCTATTCGTAGTTTCTGTCTCATTATAAAATATTAATAATATTATATTTTTAAAAAACAATATTAATATGAATAATAATATTATTTATATTTTATAATATTAAATTTTATATATATATTAAAATTTTATATATATATTAAAATTTTATAATATTAAAATTTAATTATATTTTTTGTAATACTTGAATTATTTTAATATTTGAATGTAAAATAATTCTATTATTTTTATATTAATTAAAATAACTTATTAATATTTTTTTTATTTATGAATTATAATTGTAATATTATTATATTAATTAAATCATTTATTAATATTCTATTATTTTTTATTTTTGAATTATAATTCTACTATTATTATAGTAATTAAAATAATTTATTATTTTCATTTGTAAATTATAATTCTATTATTATATTAATTAAAATAATTTATTAGTAATTTATTTTTTTTATTTTTTTATAGTATTTGCGACGGGATACTATTCCCGTCGCAAATGCTTGTATTATTAATAGTTTTTTATTTTCTTTAAAAAATATTATTTGTGACGGGTCCCGTCGCAAATAGTATCAACAGTATTTGCGACGGGATACGATGCCCGTCGCAAATACTAGTATTATTAATAGTTTTTTATTTTTTTTAAAAATCGTTTTTGCGACGGTACCGTCGCAAAAGGTATTTGCGACGGGTCCCATCGCAAACACTATTTTAAAAGTTTTTTACAAAAATACGGAATACTATTTGCGACGGGAAGAATGACCGTCGCAAAAAATGGCTTTAGCGAGGGGCCCGTCGCAAATAAGTGTAGTTGCGACGGCGTTTTCAGCAACGGGCTATTTGCGACGGGCCCCCGTCGCAAAAAGCCAGTTGCGACGGGATCCCGTCGCAAATAGCCCGTCGCTAAAGCCTGTTTTTCTAGTAGTGAGAGTCTTCAGGCTAGTAGGGACGCCAGCAGACTTCATGGTGATCTTTGCTGCTAGCCTCCTTCAGGCAGTAGTAGGCAGGTGGTGGAGCCGTTTGTTCCAGTTTGTCGATGAGATGACCTTCACATGGGGAGACTTCGAGACCTTCTTCGGGGTGGAGTTTGTACCAGTAGCTCTGCACCCCAAGCGTGTTCAGGAGTTGCTGCCTTTTTAGCATGTTTTCCCATCAGTAGTCGAGTCGTCTGTAGGCAGTAGACAGATGATTCATAGGTCCAATAGGACCAGACCAGCAGGTGGGCGACCTCAGGTTATAGGATCAGTAGTGCGGGGCACCCGGGGTGGAGTCAGAGCCAGGCGTGCCAGAAACAGATAGTGTTTCTCCTGCGGCAGTAAGGGTCACATGGAACGTGACTGTTCGACTCCTCGCACAGTCTATCCGCAGGCGTTGGAGGAGCCACCGAGGCAGAAGCAGTGGCAGGTTCTTGAGCAACAGTCGAGTAGTGGACAAGGCAGTAAAGCTCCGGGAGCAGGTGGACAGGAGCAGAACTAGTGGATACATCCCTTGTACTTCTAGTTCCATGTTGATGTTGTATTCGTTTCTTTGTACTAAGAGCTGCAATAATAAAAAGACACTTAACTTTGTGATGTTTTCTTTCATGTCCTTTTGTTTGGTTGATACTGAGAGGTCCCGGTTAAAACTGTTGACTTGACCCTCACTTTATATATTTCTATTGGAGAAGACCCAATGACCTCACACTGATGCCGACAGCGTGACTCGACCCTTGGAGGCAAGAGTGACGGTTGGATCTCTTGGTAGTTACGCTGAGGCCTTACGACGTCATCCATGGAATGAATGCATCATTCATGTCAGGATTGACTGTATTAGGCAATGGGAGTGGTTCATCCGGGGGTTGAGACCGAGTTTCTCTTTTCGGCAAGGGAGAAATCTTAGTAGCTCTTTCAGATCGTAGGAAAATAAGGTGCAGATCATCCAGGAGCGGATGAAGACTACACAGTATAGTAAGAAACAGGAAACTGGCGCCAGTCTTAGAGACTCGAGCGTGTTAAATGTTTCAAGAAGAGGAATCTTTAAGGGGAGATGAGTCTGTGAAGTAGCATACGTTGAGTCAGAGCTAGGAGAGAATCATGAGGTGGTGTACATTTTAACATGCTACAACCACCCACCTTAGTTTTCCCCGCCAGGCTCAGGGAGCTGGAGGGCAGAGGAAGAGTGCGGCTACATGCAGTCAAGGAGTGTGACCCAATGGCTCTAAAAATGATTCAAGGGACAGTCTGTGTCCACTACTAGCTGCCGTAGTAACAGACGTTGATATGAATCATTCCTTTCTTCCACAAATCTTGTCCCAGACCTAGAGTTTCCGGTAAGTCGTAGACTTGACCCTCACGTTTGGAGATACCTTGGGAGAAGAATCGATAATCACACTTACGCCGACGGTGTGGTCAGACCCTCGAGGCCAGAGTTTCGGTTGGAATCTCTTGGTGGCAGCGTCGAGGCCTTACGATGTTGGTTTGAGTATGGACTGGGCAATCACAGTTCATACACAAATTGGCGGTATTAGGAAAAAAGGTTGTGGTTTAACTACGACGTCAGGATGGGTTTTCCTTGGTCGGCGAAAAGGAAACTCCAGATAGCATAGGATAAACTCATGCACAGGAGGGTGCGACCAATCACTCTTGAGTCGATCAACCTTACCCTTGTGGAAGCAGTCATTTTGAGTTTCAGTTCTAACAGGAATTGGAGACCTCTAGAGTTCAAGGATGACGATCACGTCTTTATACGGGTCTCACCTCGACGAGGTTTACGGAGATGTGGCCGAGGTGACAAGTTATCTTTGAGGTTCAACGGACCTTTATAGGTCCTCAGCTGGGTAGGCGAGGTGGTTTACCGCTTGACCCATCCACCTCAGTTGCACCAGGTGCACGACGACTTCCACGTATCTCAACTGATGAGATACGTGCATGATCCTTCACACATCATCGACCTCAGGGAGTTAGACGTCGATGACAGGGCGACATACGTAGAGATTCCAGTGGGGATCGAGGATCGACAGGAGCGGATCCTACGAGGACGGTCGATTCCTTGGGTGTGCTTTCACTAGCAGTACGGGAACCTCCAAGTAAGCACATGGGAGCAGAAGGCTCAGATGCGTGCTCAATACCGCTTTTGTATCCCTAGTTTGTGTTAAAGCTTTACGAGGACGTAAAGCCCTGAGGTGGGAGTAATTTAAAGACCCATAAAATACAAGGGATATTTTTTCTTAATTTTCTTTGGGATTTTACAAGAGCGCAGTTTCTAACGGCACCTGATTCTGAGGCCCGGTGTGCCCGGAATCATTTTCCGAAGTTTAGCTCGGGTATGTTCAGTGAACGAATGAGTGAGTTTTTCTAAATTTTGAACCGATGCTCGAAATTAAAATCTGAGGGCACTGATGGAATCACAGCGCCGGTAATTTCTTAAGAACACCTTTTCCGGAGTTGCGTTTTCTCGGGTGGAGTTTTACTTAATTGGGTTAACTAAAGAATAAAATAAAATACTGTGCAACATATTTTATTTTTATTCAAAGAAGTGTTAACCTAAGCTAAGTTGTTTAGTGGGACCCACATCCTAACTAATCCGCTAGGTAGGATATTAGTGGGTTGGGGCTCACACGATCCTCACCCTTTCAACTTCCTCAACCCCTTTTTTTTAAAGTAACGCACCTGCACCCCCTATTAAACGAAGTCAACTCGTGCGTTTAATTAAATATTAAACGCCTCTATTAATTGGGTGGTTTAAAACATTGCAATTAATTGAGTTAATTGTTTGATTAAATTTTGAATTTCAAACTGAATTCTTGAGTAATAAAATAAGAAGTTGTCTTATTTTATTATTTTTGTTGCTTGGGTTGTGAAGGAGGATTTTGGAGAGAACGACTCAAAGTCTCGAAGCTCTTCATTCTTCGTCGAAGAACGCGAAGAACGCGAAGAATGCGAAGAACATCGGATCCTCGGAGATCAACGACGTGACACCGACAAGTCTTTTCTCCGTGACGCGATGATCCCCCTTCCGCGACGCCTTCTTCTGCGACGTGCAATTCCGCGATGACCCTTCGTTCAACTATGCTCGAGGTAGGGAATTTATTTGTGATTGTTAGTGAACCCTTGTTTACTTCCTTCTAAATCTAAGAACGCGGATCAAATAAATATTAAGTTGATCTGCGAAGAATATGTTTGCGGGTTGGGAATTCTTGATTTCGGGGAAAACTATTTGGGTTGATTACTTTTGTTCGTGAAAAATCCTTGTTGTTCTTCGTCTTTTGGTCCGCTTGTTATCAACTTAACGAGAGGAGGTCGAACAGCACAAACACGGCCAGCTCTCCTCCCCCTTTGTTGTTTTGTTCGTTGCGGCACGAACAAATGCGGAGCAGTGAAACGACACCGTGCGGAAACAAGAAAGAATGCGACGAAGAAGCGCGGCGTCGTCGCGCCACGCCGTTGAGGCCGAACGAAACCGCGGCCGAAGTCGGGGCCGCAGAGGCGATTCAAAGACTCCACTGGTTGATCGTTGTGCGCGGATTGATGGGCGAAGAAAAACGGGGCTGCAAAGTCAATTTGAAGCCTCCGTAGTGAAGGTCGGGTCCCGGGAGGACCGTTGGCAAAGGCGGCGAGCAAAACGGACCACCGGAGTGCATCCGGTGGTCCGCGGAAAACCCCGCCAGCGCGCCTCGCCGGCACGGCGGCACAGGCGGCCGCACCGGGAAGGGCCGCCGCGGCTGAAGCCGCGACGCCATGCTGCTGGTCCCGTGACCGCGTGAGACGAAGGAGCGGGACACGGCGCTCGGCCGCATCTATTGGCAAGGAGCGGCCCCCACGCGGGGGCCACGATTTCATCCAAGGGGGCGGCGCCCCCTTTCGCGAGGCCGCTCGGCCAGCGCCGAGCCGACCCGCTCGGCCGGCGCCGGGCCGCCCTGGTTCAGACCGGCCGCACCGGGCCAGGCTGCCCAGGCCGGGCCGGGCAGCGCCGGCCGGGTCGGGCCGACCCAGGGGGGGTTGGGTCGGGTCAGACCGAGCCCAGACCCCCTATTTTTGGACTGTTTCGGTCTGTTGCCCATAACTTAGGCTACGGACCTCCGATCGACACAGCGTCAGTTGCACAGCGATCCTTGGATCGAGATGGTCGTTTCAGTATATTAAACTAAAGGTTTTGGAGTACTGTGGGTTCGGCCGGGTTGGTTCGTACACGAAACCAACCAGGCCCTCGGAGCGGAAACGCTTATAACTTGAGCTCTGGACGTTCGATTGACGTTCCATCAACTTTGTTGGATTCCTCTTAGTGATACAGACCTTTTGGATTACTCTGCTCGGGGTTTGCATGCAGTTGGAGTACGATCGGGTTGGTTTTGACTTAAAAACCAACTGGGCCCCTGGGACGAAAAAGCCAATAACTCTCAGACCGGGCGTCTGATTGACGCATCGTCTGTGACGTTGAGTTCCTGTTGACAATACAGAAATTTTGGATACATCAACTCCGGACTTCGTGTCAGTTGATGTGTAAGTCCCTCGGCTCGTGGAGCGGACCCTCTCAAACGAGCTTGCTGTGTGCGGGAACCCTAGAACTGGTTGCGACTGCGACGACGATGACGACTGTGCAGAAATCCTCCATGGATTCGACGGCGACGACTACAGCACTCAGCGATCCTACGTGGATCAGTGCTACCGATCCTGTGTGGGTCAGATCCTGTGTGGGTCAGATCCTGTGTGGGTCAGCACTCAGCGGTCCTGTGTGGGCCAGCGCCTACAGATCATGTGTGGGTCCGATCCTTTGTGGGTCATTGCGGGGGTTAGTTACCTACAGATCCTGTGTGGGTCCGATCCTATGTGGGTCATTGCAGGGGTTAGTTACCTATCGATCCTGTGTGGGTCCGATCCTTTGTGGGTCATTGCGGGGGTTAGTACCTATCAATCTTTTGTGGGTCAGACAACTTAGATGAATCAGTGGTTACACCTGATCATCTCTATCGTCTTACGAAGAAGTATACATGTGTGAGCTGAGTCTTGATTTTCAATCCTTATCTTTGATAAGATTGACTTGATATCCTGTGGGGATTACGTTATGTTTTCCTGTCTGGATTTGGTTGTGTTTTCCTGTGTGGACTGGGTTGTACTTGGGTTCAGATGTTGGAGCCGAACGAGAATTGATGACTTAGGTATATGTATGGGCATATACCTAAGTAGTGTTGGATGTTACTTCTTGATTGTATCTTTCCTTTGTGGATTATCCTTTGTTGATTCTGGGAGACCTTCGGGGGTCTCGGGGTCCCTACTGAGTAGCTTATACTCACCCCTGCATGGGCTATGCCCGCACTACGTTGTGTTGGTTGCGGATGACGGATATCGCTGATCGCGGTTGAGGTTTGCAGAGCAAGACGATACCTGGAGGTGGACCACTGGGTAGGACGTACTCGGAGCGGACGGCTGGACTCGAGGATCTATGGAGGCTATCTGTACCCACCCTTCAGGTGGTACTTCTAGTGGACAGCTCGATGCTACAGTTTTAATTTTCAGTTGATGTACTCCTTTTTTCAGTTGTACTTTACTTTCAGTTTGGGTTTGTATTCTGGCCCACTTACTTTTCCACACTTACTGTTGTACCCAGTTTTTACTTAGTATTTACTTCTTCTTGTTGGCTCTATAATGTTTGTTTACTTTACAAAGTCAATTCCTTCCTTTTTTACCGGGAATTACGCCTTGGTGCTAGTCGGCAGCCACTGGCCTATGGAAGGCGAGCTTGGGGTAGTCACGGCACGAGCCCCGAGGACAGGTCGTGACAGTACTAAAGAAACTAAAAACCTTTGAGAACCTTCATTCTATGATCCACAATACACATAGGATTCTCTTCAAAGGGTGTATCTACCTATAACTAAATATCCTTAAAATGAAAGTCATGATATGAGTCTGAATAATAGTTTCACCAATGAGAAACATGGAAGAAATCATTCATGGTATGGTTCCTCTGATGTAATTTCAACTGATAGGCTACTAGGTCAACTCTCTCTAGAATCTCGAACAACCTGACATATCTCGGTGAAAGATTTCCCGGTCTCATGATCCTCCTATGTCCCAGAATTAGTGAAACAAATAGGAAAACTGGATCTATTACCTCAAACTATAGAGGTCATATATAGTGATCAAGGTATGATTTTTGATGAGACTGTGCATTATCCATCTGGTTTTGAATCAATTATACCTTCTCTATGGTCTCCTCAACAAGATGAGGTCTTAGTATAACTACCTATCCTACCTCTAACCAACACAGGGGAGATAGGAATGTCCTACCATAAAAATCCTAATATGACACCATATGAATAGTATCATAAAAATCTATTACTATAGGAGAATTCAACCAAGCGTATATGTCTCTCTTAAGAAGTCTTAAAATCTAGGACGCATGCCCATAGCATGTCCTCAAGAACCTAAATCTTGTGCTCTGACTACCCATTTGTATGAGGGTGTTATGATACGCCCAGAAGCACCTATGAACCTAACACCCTTTTTACCCTTTTCTAGAATCGTGGAAGTAAACCATGAATCCCTATCTAAAACAATAGAAATATGGACCCTATGCAGTCATATTATCTCTCAGATATACAACCTATCAAGATCATCAACACTGAATGTTTCCTTAATCAATAGGAAATGTTCAACCTTCTTGAGTCTATCAAAAAAAACCCATAAAACATCATTACCTTGAGGTGAACTTGTTAAACCTATCACGAAGTCCATATCAACATCATTCCATTTTCACTCAGGAATGGGTAGCTGTTGTAAAAGTCTGGCTAGTCACTCGTGTTAATCCTTCACCTGCAGACAGGTGGGACACCCCATGAAAGAACCAACTACATATCTTTTCATACCCTTCCACGTGTAATGGAAATGTAAATCCAGATGCATCTTGGGGATGTTTGGGTTGACTACCCAATATAAAGAATGAAAATCTCACATCATCTCCTCACGCATGTCTAAAGAGACCCATACATGACCATGAACATAGATAATCTCATCATTGCCTATGGTCCAGCCAGGTGGAGGTTCCTTACCTACCACACTCTCTCATCGGACTAGGCCCTCATAATTTGATATCTTCTACATTCATACTCTATCCAGAAGTGTACAGGTAACAACTAAGGGTGAAAGAAACATCTTCCCCTGACTTTTAGGCACCTCCAAATGCATATCAGAGAACAAAGTCATAAGCTACCAATTGCTATTTTCATGCTGCACTACCTATATTTGAGTCCTCATTCTCACTGTATCAACCACTACATTACCTTTACCAAGAATTTAGGCAAGATCTAATTCAAGAGAATGAAGGTACTCAAACCACCTTCACTTCCTCAGAGTTAGATCGCACTGTGTAGATATGTACTTTAGGATTTTGTGGTCCACAGTGCCTCAGTAAGTAATGCCTCTAACAATGTAATGCGTGAACAACTGAAGCTAACTTGAGATCATGTGTCAGGTAATTCTTCTCATGTGGCCTCAATTGTTGAGACCCGCATGCCATGACTCTATCTCCTTGCATAAGAACTAATTAAATCCCAATACCTGATGCATCGTAGTAAACCATATAAGTCTTTCCTAGATTTGGTAAAGTCAGTATCATCACTAAAGTCAATCTCCCTTTTAGGAAATGAAAGTTCATCTCATAAGAATATTACTATACACACTTCACCACATTCTTAGTTAATCCCATCAAATGCACTACTAAGAATGAGAAGTCATGTATGAGTCGCTTTTAGTAACCACCCATCCCTAAGAAACTTTGTAGCTCAAAGACATTCTTGGGATACTCCCAGAAAACCATAACTCTCACCTTATCTAGGACCATTGATACTTCTATATCTAAGATAATGTGACCCCATAAGTGAATTTGATCCATACAGAAGTGACACTTTATAAGATTATCATATAACTGATGATCTCTCAGTGTATTTAAAATGATCTCAAGATGTTTGGAATGGTCATGTTGATTGTGAGAATACACCAAGATGTTGTACATGAAAACCACAAAAACATAATCAATATAAGGATATAACACTCGGTTTATTAGTGCGATGAAGATCGCTGGAATATTCATGAGACAAAAAGGCATAACAAAATACTCGTATAGGACATACCTATTATGAAAGGCTATGAGAGGTATGTTAGATAGTATAATAAGAACCTGATGATAATCGAATCTCAAATAAATATTTGAGAATACCTGAGCTCCTTGGAGTTGTTTAAAGATATCATCTATCCTTGGTAGAGGATACCAGTTCTTAACCATTGGCTGGTTCAATTTCTAGTAATCCACACATATCCTGAGAGTTTCTTCCACATTTTTCATGCAAAGGACCAGCAAACCCCACAGAGAAGAATTGGGTCAGATAAAACCATTTGCCTCTAAATCATCTTACGGCATCTTGAGATCTTTCATATCAGTAGTAGACATCCTATATAGAGAAATGGATATAGGTGAAGCTCCTAACACTATATCAATAGAGAACTCTACCTACCTCACTAGAGGTAAACCTGAGAAGTTATCCGGGAAGAAATCCCTAAAACGATCAACCAATAGAGGGGAATCTATCTATCATGTTCCCTGATCATTAAAATATAAACTCACAATCTGGGATGTCATCCTTCCCATCCTATGATTCTCAGGTCCATCTCGGCTTGCCTGTACATCCCATTCACCCTTGCTAATGAACTCACTACCCTCCGGTGATGTAAAAGTAACCCTTCCGTGATAGCAATAAATAAATCATATAAGAAAACCAACCATTTGATCCTTAGAATGATATAAAAACCTATCATATCAAGGAAATATAGGTCATATAAGAAGTCACACACACCAATCTCAAGGGGTAACTCTTTGCACTAAGGTACACCCTCCATTCTAATCTCCAATGGAGTGTCAATAATCAAAACACCATCCGAAGTAGAAACACTGAGCCCATGGCTCCCAACTATAGGCACATATATAAAGCTATGTGAAGCTCTTGTATCAAAAAGTGTAGAATATAAAGTAGAGGCTACTAGAATAGTACCTATGATAGTAGAAGGTCCAAGATTCTACTCCTGATGGGTCTATTTTACTACATATACCTAGCCTGAACCATGGTCATGAGATAATTCTTGGCTAAAATGATTAGATCCACCCTGTTGTCTCTGTGAAACTAGGTTATGACTTCCATAACCACGACCACCACCTCATCCTGATTGGCCAGCTATATTCTAGCTCCCTATTTGAGGAGAAGTTTTTGATTGTGCTCTTAAACATGGAGTTGGTGTATACCCTCTCTCACTGGATACTGATGGAAAATTCATGTAGAGCCATTGTAGATATCCCATATTTCTTTAATATCGACACTCGATTGGGTCCCTCATACATTGTTTCCTCATATGTATCAGTCTACAACACTAGTAGCACCTCAACTAGCTACTTGGGTATGTGGTCTGACTGCTAGTATCACAATGTGGAAGCTCTAGATGATACTTCTTATTCTTAGTCAATGTAGTTCCATATCTCAATGTTGAGATGCCTTGGGTTGAACCTCCAACCTCTCTCAAGTTATTATCTATGATAATATCTTGATTTACTATTCCAAAAACTATAGTCAACCAAAAAAATTCACCTGTGATCGGATGTTTTACCTGAGACCATCCTCAAATCGCCTAGCTTTTGATAACTCATCACTCATTAGAATAGGTGAAAAGAACTATAGCTCAATAAAATGGTCTGAATATTGAATGACTGATAGCACGACCTGATCCAGATATAAGAACTCACATGCTCAATCGGACCTCAATGTATCGGGACATAAATAATCATAGATGGTCATATGGAAATCCATCTAGTCCATCTCTTGATGATGATTTTCAGGGTGATAACATCCCACCATCTCTTGGAGGAGTCACACAACATATACATATCCATCTTGACCATCATCTCAGTAAGAATATTTAGATTATCGAATATATATATCATAGCCTCTATCCATGACTCAGTAGCCTATAGTCTACCATCCCCCAAAAATGTGGGCGGATGTTGCTTTTGAAAATCATGTGTCAACTCTACCATAGTTGGAGTAAGTAAAAGTGCTCCTTGTACGGTCTACATAAACCACATAAAGCCTTCATAGAACTATTCATTAGCACTTTTTTATGATATAATAGCTAGTTATGTATCCGGTACTACTTGAGGATCCATATGTAGTTCATGGCCCACCACCTCTGAAGTATGATCATCACCACTCTCCTAGTGTACGACTAGAGGAAGTTACAACATCATACCTCTACAAATACCATGCACACACTAAGATTTTAAACAAGTTACATAGCTCAAAAGTGAAGAAAAAACATATGATAGGTATAATCCTTCCAATATAAGAACAACCCCCTCTACCTTCCCCATGGGTTAGGTCTAGGTATCACACAAATCAAGTACATGCGAGAGATACCACTAAAATCCCACTACTAAAGTTAAGTATGGTCAAGTTATCTACTATAATCTATTTTAAGTTTCTATTTGATTTCATATTTGAATCATTTTCAATTGATTTCACATATTCATTCTCATTTTAATTTATTCTCAATTTCCATTTATCACATTTTATTTAAAAGGTTGAAGAAATGATCTTCCAAATTATTATCCAAGAGGTCCCATACTCCTCAGGGAAAAAAGCATGGAATCCACCTGATTCATACCATAATGCATTTCAAATACCTATCATAGTAGTAGGTATATATATCAAAACACCTATCACAATATCATGCAATAAGTAATGCATCTTAAATGGCATAGCATAATCCATGGAATGTGAAATTGAGAAAGTGCCTATATGATGCATGAGATGGTACACCCCCATCTCATTAAGTTTTAATTAAATAGAATCTATGTTAATATCAATAATAACATCACAACCCACATGTGTCACTCAATAGTTGAATAAAATAAACTTCAAAAGTCAAAATCTATAAAAAAGTAATTTGATTCGAGTTAATTTAGCTTTTTCATGTACGCGGGTTAGCTACACCCGCACACAACTCATTACCAAATCCCTTTTTCTTACTATCCCTTTATATTGTTGGAAAATAGTAAACAAAACCATAAAATATTGCTCTAATACCACTTTTTAACATCCTGTCCTAATTGACCACTGATTTGGTAGCCAGACCAGTCGCCACATGGCCTCAAACACATCTCCCCAAACTCTAGAGGTTGCCAACTAGCAGTGAGGGACTAGGTGTGTCATTGGGGAGACTATTTCCTCATCCTCAAAGTGTAGAACAATGAAATATCAAATACATACAAGTAGTATAAGAAATGAAACATATAGATGAAAAGGTAAACAACAAAAGAATGATAATATAACAATGCTAGAAGTTATCTCATATACAAATGATGATACATGTTATATGTCTATATGAAAGTATCCAAAATAGGTACATAATAGTCATAAAAAATACATGTCACAAAAAGTCAAAAAATAAAAATTATCCAAGTAGAATTGCAAGCCTCAGCTTGGTCCCCCACTCTCCTACTCCTAGTAAAAAAATCAAGTACCTATTGAAGGGTGTTTTCTCTTATCAACACATGAAATATATAATCTATTTGGGTCCCAAAAAGTATCCCAAACGGGGTGTGAGATATAATCCTAGTAGGAAACCACCCAAGGTCTGTGACAATTAGTAATTGAATACAAATAACAACTGTGCATGTAGATATAAAAATAAGTAAGGAAGTACTCAAAAGTAAACATTCTTTATAACCAACTTCTCATTTAATATCTATTTAATTTAACCAATACATTTAATAATTCAATCTATTTGAATTTATAAATCTTGAGACTTATCTCAAAGCCTAGAGTCTCCTATATAAGCACATTCATCCAAGTATTCCTAAATAGGCCATCCATAAATTATAAAGTAAAGATCAAATCCAAGCTTGTGCTTTGTCTTGGCAGAGACATCATAATTTAATTTCATTCTTTATTCAATTTGGAACATGAGTCTATCCTTGAAATTTGTATGTTGGAATAAAATTATCACTCTAGGTATAAAAAACCAACACCCTATGAGCTCATCCATGATGAACCTATCATTTTTTCTTAGAAAGTGACTGGGTGATCGAGGTGTGGAATTTCTTTAGTGATTTCACATGTTTTTCTATTCCATCCATGGAGGATCAGTCCTTACATACCCGATGGTATCACATCTTGGGTACTGAGGGTCTGGAGAGAAGAGCGTGCACTTTGGTTCTTCACGCAGGATTCTGGAGTCTGTGGCGGGCACGGAACGTGTACCTGCATGAAGGGGTATCCTCCTCTATCAGAACTATCATCTTTAAAACCAAGAGCTTGCTACTTGATATGGTTCGTGTCCTCAACGCCTGGAGGGAGTATCCTACCCTTCATTGGATTCTTCCTACCGTACGTAATCCCCATCTGGAGCTTGCTTCGCCCTCTGGTAATTGGGTCTGATGGACCCCCCCTCATCACGGTTTCAAGATCAACACCAACGGCTCCTATATTGTGGGCACCATAAGTGGCGGGGGTCTCATTCTTGATTGCAACGACTCAGTCATTTTCGCCTTATCCATTCAGTTGGGTCAGGGCACACCACTTCTTGCAGAGGTGAAGACCATGCTGGCAGGTGTCCATGTGTGCAGCCAAAGGGGTGTGGCTCCAGTGGAGGTGGAAACCGATTCCATGCTCATCTCTAATGCTCTCCAGGGCCTCGGCAGTGTTCCTTGGTCTATCGAGTATATCATCTGGAAGTGTCGAGGTATCCTTGGAAATAACACAAAAGTGTCCCATACCTGGCGCGGGGGAAATAAATCCATATACAACCTTGCTTAATTTTCTTGTTCAGGTCCAGAGGCTTTTATTTTTCACACCCCCCCAAAGTCTGAATCTAATGGGGATCAACATTATTAGAGGGGATATCCTCGGTCTTCATCATTTTAGACCCCCGTAGTCTCTTTAACTTGGCTTCTAGTGTGTATTTTTCCTCCTTTGAATAAAAATTTTCATGATGATGATGATGATACAATTCTATCCTTGGAGGTCCTCTAAGGAATCCCTAAGTATCACTCATGGCATAAGATCGATTCCCTTTGAGTCTGTCCTTATCAATCCAAATTTGGATTCCAAGTATCACTCAACATATAATCGATTCCCTTTGAGTATGTTCTTGGTAATACATTTGGATTAAAAGTATAACTCAGTATATAATTCAATCCCCAATGAGTCTTTCCATGGAATCCTTCATTTTGATCCATGTATCACCCATGGCATAATATCAAGGTTCAAGAAAATCTAGTTTGTCTGTGGTATTCTAATATGAATCCATATATCACCCATGAAATAAGATTCAATAACCAAATGAGTTCATCCATGAAATTATAATATTAATCCATGTATCTCCCATTGCTAATAATCATTTTCCCAATTAATTTCCAATTATTTAATCTATTTAACATGCCAAGGTCAAAATCAAGATCATCCAATTCATTCTCACCCCAAAAGGTGACTCAAGAAAAAATCCAACCTCATAAGGGTTGTTCTTTCAATTAATCACATGGTTAAAATAGGATAATAACCTTTATAATCTTAAACCAACCATCACATAGAATGGCCTCTAGATAAATCACATGGTTAATCAATTATAAGAGGTGATTCAAGTTTAATCAAGAAATTTCATAGTATGGCTAGGCTTAGAAGGATTTAACCTCAATTAATCACATGTAAATTTTTACATAACAAGAATGAAATTCATAATCAATCAATTAAAAGTCATAAAAATCATATAAATCACATGGTCATATTAATATTAATAGTAATTCAAGCCAAGTCATCCATTACATGGAATATCTATTATTTAACTCATGTGGGAAATTCACATTAAAAAGGAAATTCAAGCTCATTCAAGGAATGAAATAACATGGGTTAACGTTTAATTCATCTATTCCTTACCTTTAATCCATTTAATTGCAAGTTAAATCATAAATCAATTTATAAATTTGAATTACACACATCAATTCACATGTGACATTCCATAAAAACTGGTAAAAATTCATACCTCATAGGAATCCAAGGCAAAACCACCCATGGTGATCCATTTATAAAGTCAAAACACCCAAAGGGGTGGTTCATTCAAGGTTCTCAACCTATAACAATAACAATTAATCCTCTTTAATTGAATAGTCTATACCTATCAATTCTAGGATCCAATTTCATTTAAGGTGACACATAAAAAATGGTTGTGCAACACAATGAAATATATAAATAGCCCTACTTTAAGAAAAAGTCATGATAATACCTACCTTAGGACTGTATAGGATATATCTTCCAATATCATACCCTGATTTTACTTCGATTGGGAGAAATCAGAAGAATGGATGAAGAACCAAATAATAGGGAAAATCATATTACACCCAAATAGAATAACCGGTATCCATAAGAATCAAGAACAAATAAAAATAAATTGAGTTCTTACCATTATGGATCCAATGAGACAAGACACGCTTGAATCATAGATCGAATGGAGAACTTAACTCAATTCCAAGAATAACCAATGTTGAAAGATTTCCAAGGGGGTTCTTTGTTGTTCGGTGAAATAAGAACTCAAAATTAGGTTTATAATTGATTTTATTTTAATTTAAAATCATTTAATTTTCCAAAATATTTGGATTCGCATGGTGTAGGTGCATGGTTTGGAAAATTTTGTTCCAGTTCTTCATGGGTATCTGTAGGCAATGGGAATAGCACACGGTTTACCCACACAGTTTGACTAGCCATGTGCATATTATGAAAAAACTCACTATAAAAAACTGCAGACATACACCACAACCATGAATCCCAACTCACATGGTTTGACCTAACCGTGTGGCCTATCCTTACTCTCCAACCAAGCCTCATATGGTTTATTAAATCGAGTGTCTTAACCTACACAGTTTACTCTAACCGTAAGACATGAAAAATTCACCCAAAATCACAGGCTCCAGGCTCCAAAACAGCCCTAAAAACCTCTAAATCCTCTATGAACACAAATTTCATTTAAATTATTCAATAATTTAACAATTAAAGTATGATTTTATGGAAAATTCAAGATATTTACCTCAAAGAAGAACCAGGTTCTTATAATTATGAAGTTTTTCATTACTCTTAATAAGTCCTATAATACTCTTTTAAAGTCTGTAGATACCCTTTAAAAGTCTATAAATACCTTTTTGAAGTCCTCATCAACACTTCTTTTATTGGGAATTACCCTTCTAAAGCTGTATTCAGCCAAATTTTAACTAAAAATCTAAATTTTAAAAATCTTCACCATAGTTCAAAGCTTCTCTAATTCAAATATAGGCCTTACCAATCACTTTAAATCATCTAAAAACACCATTTAAAGGATCTAATTCACCTGATATAATAGTTTAAAATTTTAGGGCTCTATGGATGGTTCATGCAACTTCCAACCAACTTTACCATTTTGTAATAATATCACTCATGTTGTTTCAATTCATATAATTCATTTTCAAACATTTTGAAATATGTTGTTGAAAATTATTAATTCATTCAAAATCACTTTTTATTAATTCTCATGAATATTTTTTCTCTAAAAATCATATTTCAACAAGTAGTGAAAAAAATCATCCTCATGTGGGTTTATTAGGTATTGTATTTCATCCATTGTTATAAAAACTATTGATCACATTAATACACACCATCTAAGTCTCCACCCTACCATGATTATTATTAAAGTTCTCTAAATAATACCTATTACAAATCCATTTTACACACTCACTCACATCATGTTAGAAATACAAGAAATTAAATTAAAATAATTTTCCAAAACCAATTCCCTCTTACGTTATTTTCATATAAATCCAATTAGTGAAAAGAATAATTTGCATCAAAAATCATAATTATCAAAAAAAATCAAACATCCATTATTCATATATTAATGAAATTATATTGAAAATACCTATTTTCAATTCAAGATAATAATTTCTTTTAAAAATATTAAATTTAAAGGAAAACTATTTTTTACCAAACAAACTATGTTTTCATGAAAATTATGCATTTTTAATCAATTATTTATCAAATAAAAAAACATATAAGATTAACTAATCATATAAAATGTATCAAAACCACCTGCCTAAATGCATTGTTTAGGAATAATATTTAAATTCCATTTTCCATGGTCACCTATCATAATTATTCTCTTGTATTCTTATCAAGATGAATGATAAACCTCAATCCATAGTCATAGATCAAACTATCTAACATATAAAATATCAAATCTGATAGAGAGAATGTAATAAATAAATATATAGATTATATATCTAGATCTTTCTCAATATTCAATTTCATATTGATTATCCACACTCTCAATCCATCGAAGGTATTATAATAGATCACCAAAATCACATTATAATCTTAATGAATCATTGATTTTTTAATAATAAGAAGGATGAATTTTAGAGGATATTTTGACAGTAAATGTTCAAACCATGTGACCTAATGCCTACTATACAGTTTTAATGGATGGTCCTCAAAAAGGATCAACCAACCTTTAATTCTCTACTGGATCAAAAAATATAAAATACACAATTATCATGCAAGGTCCCAATGATAATACAGAAAATTATACCTCCCAAGACTCATCATGAATAATCATTATTCACAAACTATAGGACCATGTATACTACTAGGAAGTCCTAGTAAAATATATATCAATTTCAATATGTATTTAATATTTTTAGGAAACTTAAATACCAAAATAAACACCCCATTCTAAATCCAATGATGAAATAAAAACTTATATTTTTTATCATATGACCATACATTTCCCAAATCCAAACATGATAAAACCATTAAAGTTCTTTAAAATATCAATGTTACACCCATATTAATAAATAATAGAAAATTAAATATATATTCTAAAAACTAGGGATTAAAATTCTCCCAACCATAGTACTTATCACCCACAAAAATTCATTGGGAACTCATCAAACAAATTTGACAACTGCCTTGGTATATTAGATTATCTCTCCCATGTTTCTTCTTGGATCATCTCATACTACAATAACTCTTGTACTAAAAGAATATTTTAATATCACAGAATATTCTCTCCATGATCCACAACCAAGAGAGGTCTAACCACATAAAATGAAATAAGTTCAAAATCAAATGTATCTCAACTCAATAAAACAGTTGGATATAATGAATATTTCTTTATCTAATAAATATGAAGGATATTATGAATAGTAGTATAATATTATGTCAATGATAACCAATAAGTAACTTCATCAATCCACTCAATGATGTAAAAAGGTCTCACATATCATTACAATGATTTCCATTGTTTCGCAATCCATCTATATCACAACACATGAGTCACATTGAAGAACACATGATCTTCAACATCAATTCTAAAGGTTCATCATCTGTCATCAACAAAATAATTCTGATAAATTTAATTTGAGATACAATGCTTTTGAATCAATTTTCCTTGATCCATCATCTCTTATATAAAACAAGGTACCATAAGATCATTCTTCGTAGTCTCATTATAACACAATGGAAATCAATATGACTATCCATACAATGTTTCAATTGATACAATACATATTTATGGATGAATGCTATTATTATGGAAAAATCAATCAATAGAAGAGGATCTTACAAAAATCTCACAACATAAGGCAATCATGCTCAAATCATATCTTCTAAAAGCTGAATAATATGCTCCATATATCTATACATCCTGGGATGATATTTCATACTCATAGTTAATATAATCCCCATAGAATTATAGTTTCCATTACAAAAAAATCAATGTAAAAAGGTTTATATATGAGATTATAGAATTTGAAACCCCATGAAGTCAAAAAAAATTATTCTTATAAATTTTTCCATAATCATTTACTAAAAATTTCTCTCATATAGGTCACAAAATCACTAATTTCATGAGGCAATTCACTATAACCCAGACAATAAAATTAATCCATAGTGATTTTGTGAACCCAATCAAAAAATAAAAATAAATATTCTCTCATTTCAACATTAAAATAGACAAATGATACAATAAAACATTCATTCATTAATGATATTCCTATATCTGTAAGAAAATCAGAAATGAGAAACAAAATTGGAAATGCATTTCTTCATTCCCAACAACTAAAATTAATGTATGATATAATTTTATATATTTTTTCTTTAGGATGAAATACTCAAATATAATAATAAAATACTTTCAAAACATCACTCCTTTATTCCATTGGATCCACCATCCGATATTTAAAATAGAAAACTAAAATGACATAACAACCCATCTTTTAATGGAATCTCCACTATTTAGGGCATCCTAGATCATACTGCATTCTTCATTGAAAAAATTATCTCTTATGCTTGGTCCATCAAAATCGATGTTATATTAAGGATAGAGAGAACTACACTATCCTCGGTCACCTCTACCTCATTGTGGAATCCTACCATCACATCATCTTCCAATATTGTCCATCATCATTCCTTAACTGGGTTATATCTTTCCTACTCAAAGAATATTCCTCTATATTTACCTTTCTTGGTGTGTATATAATCTCAAAATAAATAATCTAAAGGCATTATATCAATTTGAACCATATCATGTTGTGATCACACTATCATAAAATGTACTTTAAAATCTTATCATAGGTACAAACTATAAATTTTTTCACAAAAATGGTAATTCCTCAAACTGTTAAAATTTTGAAGAACATCTAATTATATGTCACTCATATAAAAATTCTTCTCATGAGGTCTTGAATACTTAGACCCATATACCACAACCTTACCATCATGCATCTGAACACATCCAAACCCGAATCTAGTTGAATCGTCATACACTTCATAACCAATCCTTTATTCCAGGAGTATTAAAATGGGGGATGAAGTAAGTCTCCTCTTCAACTCCTTAAATTCCTCTCAACACTTTACATTACATTTTAATTTTCTTATATTACAAGTTAAGGATTTCATAGAAAAATATAACTTTGAAAAGTATTGATCAATCTTGTTAATATCCTACCAATCCTAGATAACTTTGTATCTCAAATTCATTCATTAGTTTCAACTAGGACATCAATACTATATTTGTTTTAGGACCAATTTAAAATCATTTATTCGAAAAAAGGATAATAAACATTATAACCTAAATCCAAAAAGTACATTTAGAGAATTTAATATCCAGCTTACTCTCATATATATTATATAAAATAATCCCTAGGGGACTCCCATGTTCTTAATCTAACTTTGATTATATAAGGCTATAAACCAAAAATTTGACAAAAAATGAATTCAAGTACCCATAGAAAACCCTGTTTTTAAATTCTAATAAAACCACATGCATATCAGTAACTCCAAAATACATGATCATGAACTAATAACACCATACTGATTTTGGAAATCCATTTTCATAATACACTATTCTTTTTCCATACCTGATGATACCTTTCCAAATTTCAATTTTGGAAAACCAAAGTGCTCCCTTAATCTAGTCAAACTAATAATAAATTCATGGTAAGGAATTTCTTTTCACCATTACCTAGTTAAGTCTTCGAAAGTCTATACATAACCTACCATCATCTTTCTTGTAAAACAAAACTAGATCTGACTATGGAAAAAATTGATCTCAATGAACCCTTGTAATCAATATCATTGACTATACTTTAAACTCATATAACTACACTAGTTATATACAATGAAATGATAGTGAATTGGTTCTTGTACTTAGTACAAGTTCAATGAAGAATTCTACATCATTCCATGGTGGTAATCCATAGAAATCCTTTGGGAAAACTTCTAGATGTTGATCCATTATATAAGAAAGTAGTGGTTAATCCTTTCCTTATATTGATCCAAGTACTAAGACCAATAACTAGCATGATATATATCCAACATCACTAATTATCAAACCATTTCTACATTCATGAATATCCCATTCTCACTTGAAATTGTGGGAAGTCCCATCTAATGTTATAAAAATAACCTTTCTAATTTAATAGTAAAATTGGGATATATATAATTAAAAAATATATTCTAATTATCAATTCATACTTCTCATCTTGAAAAAAAAATTCCCATGAGATTTCTAAGTTTCCAAATGGTGCACAACAGAACGTGGGGATCTCACCAACGATAGTAGTGTATGATCATTCATTGATAGATATTGATCTAAATCAAGGTAGGATATTGTTTAATTTGGATTTTTCACTATTTTATTATTTATACAATAAACCTGAATTAATTGACCAATGTATTGATTCATGGATTGATCATATTGTGGTTACGGAATTATCTATGGGGATTATTAGGAGGAATTTCTTATTTATTCTAGGATCTTCGTTCAACCTTCTAACTAAAATGGATCGAGGCCAACTGAACATGGTCGAGGTTCATTCCTATTTTTCTTATTTCTTGGTTTTCTCCCACTGTTATTCATTCATTCATCACAAGTGAATTGTTTAATAATAGGTTCAACCAAAATACTAAGAAATATGATGTTTTACACCCATTTCTTGGTGCAACAATTTGATATTGTAGATACAGGATCATTATGACCTGGGGATCATGTAACTATGGTAACACCAGTAGATCAATTCAGATTTTAGGTCACCAATTGCAATTTTTTCATTCAACGGTGGAATGTTTTAATGATGGAGTTTTATTGATCATTTTTAATGGTTGTAAATTGAATCATTAGTTGTGATTGAGCTTATTTGGCTCCAGATCCACAATTCCCAGTGAGAGGGACAATAATAATAGTAGATCTAGATGACATGTGAAGATTCTATGGGATTCATTAAATCACGAATTACATGAAGTGTAATCAGAAATTACATGTTGTGTAGGACCCCCTGCTATAGTGCTAGGGTTTCTACGGGAAGATAAATATCACATGGTGTGTGACCCTAACTTGGTGGCTTGGTGTGAGTAATGTCCCGGTTCCGGAAGCCACCCAGAGGTGCCCCGTACCCGGTTGGTGACATGGACTCAAGCGTATTTCCCCAAATGCTAGAGGCTGACGACTAGCAGTGAGGGCCTTGGGTGTGATAGTGGGGAAACTATGCCCTCATTGGCAGAGTACATAGTGGAAGAAAAATAAACATGAAATAGTGGAAGCAGTAATAACCAACAATATAACAGCAGAAGAATAAATCAACAACTGGAGCATATATGTATATATGAAATGATGCATGATACATAACTAGGAAAGCAAAAAAACAAGCCACAATGCTGGAAAACACTACAGTACCAAAAAAAGTACAAAAGAAAAGTAAACATCTCCTCAGCATCGCAAGCCAAAGCTTGGTCCCATGCTCTCCTGCTCCAAGAAATCAAGTTCCAGAAGTCGAAGGGTGTTTTCCCTTGTCTATACCTGCAACAACATAGTCTTCTTGGGCCCAAATAGGGTGTGAGATAAAATCCCAAGAGGCATTCACCCGAAGATCTGTGCCTAACAGTCAGTGAGTATATGGCAGGTAAAAGTACAATAAGCAGTAAACAGCAACAGAAAGAAGAAGGCAGTAAACAGTAAGCAGTAAAACAGGATGATACATAGTAGCAATCAATCCACAACAAATCAATAGCAGTGAAAAAAACAGAAAAAAAACCAGAAACCCTCTAGGAAGTACTCACAGTCATCCCCTCTGGTCCTATCCAAGAAGTACCACAACCCTCTGGGTAGTGCACTCAGCCTAACCCCTCTGGCTTGGTCATACGAATTTATGAGACTCTTTGGGGAAGCTCACTCGGTCAATTCCCCTTATAGTCTAGGGTAGTCAAGGACTCTCTTAAGGAAGATCACGTGGTCTAACCCTCTTAGCCCCAAGGTCTAGAGACTCTCCGAGGAAGTTATCTCGGTCAATTCCTCCTATAGCCTCAGGTATACCACATACTCTCTGAGGAAGCTCACTCGGTCAATCCATCCTCTAGCCTGGGAAGGTTCTAAAGAGATTCAAACAAGGTAAGACTCTCTAAGGAATCTCACTCGGTCTACCCTCCTATAGTCTATAAAATCCAAGACTCTCTGGGAGCTCACTCGGTCCATCCCCTCTGTAGTCTGTAATATCTAAGACTCTCTGGGAAGCTCACTCGGTTTATCCCTTATAGTCTATAGCACCAGGTTCTCTCAGCCCTGTGCCAGTCAGTGTATAATAATGATATAAGGCTAAAGTACACCTATAGATCTACTTGGCTAACCAAAGTAAACCTATAGAGATACTTATCTAAACAGTCTACAAGGAAACAAGCATGTCATGAGTTTCACTTCAACCTATAACCGCAAGGCATGGAAACAGGTGTAACAACCAAAGGCAAACGAGACCCAAAATTCGTAAACAGAACAAAGAAATAAAAAAATACATCCAAGCACAATAAATTATCCTCTAACATGGTCAAATTACCTCTACACAAGCATACAATCAAGGATGAAAAACAACAAGGGAAAAAAGGTAAAAACGCAATACCCCGTTCACAGGTATCGGTGGAAATTCGCACATAAAACTCAGAGACTTTGAATGGTAAGGAACAAAACACCTACCTCGATCCTAGGAGATCAGTATACTTGAACCACGATGTCTAATTCACCCTAGAACGTCATAGATCTGAGAAAACGCACAAAAAGTTCAACCTTAGATAACTTGATAAGGAAGAAGAATTGGAAAACAAGGATCAAGCAGAAAGGAGAACTCACCGTTGCTCTTCCAACGCAATAGAACATGCTCGAATCAGAGAACAGATGGAGAGGCAGGATCTCGGGGAAGATCCAGTCGTACGGGTCACTCTCGGATGAACCAGACCTAGAAGAAGATGATTATCGTGATTAGGAACGACCTTAGTTCATTTAGTGAAAAACAAATTACACGGCGTGTATTTTTTAAAGTACACGGAGTGTAGTGGGTTTTTCCGTACTCTTCCAAAATTGGCCTCCACGTCACCCCTACACACCGTGTGTGTGTCCCGGGCATGGCCAGCACACGGCTTCGAGCCAGAGAAAGGAGTACACAGCATGTACTTAGAAGGTACACGGCGTGTACTTCAAAAATTTCTAGAAACTCCAAAAAAATCTCAAAAACTCAAGAAAGGGAAAGACATACCTTAAATGAAGATCCAGGTTCTTACAAACTTCCCCCCTTAAATAAATGCGTCCCCTAATTTCCCTAGAGAGGCGTAGAATAAGAAACCTCGAACAGCACCGGCCACTATGATCGAACCTCAGCCTCCCTCTCCCATGTCTCGTCCTGTACTCGCCCGTGCTGCCATAACACTCGTACCAGAGGAATAGACTGGCCATGGAGAACCTTCGTACTACGATTGACAATAATGATGGGATGCTCCTCAAATGACGCATCCGCTTCGAGCTCAACCTCCTCGGGCTGAAAGACATGAGACGAGTCTGAAAAGTAACGTTGGAACTGAGAGATGTGGAAGACGTCGTGCATCGTCCGGTACCTCTGAGGTAGTTGCAACTGATAGGAAACCAACCCAACTCTCTCCAATAACTCAAACGGCCCGACGTACCATGGTGAAAGCTTACCCTGTCTCTGAATCCTCTTGTGTCCCAACCTCGGTGTGACACGCTGGAAAACTTGATCTTCGACCTCGAACTCTAGAGGTCATCTCTGCTGATTAGCATAAGACTCATGTCGAGACTATACTATAGCCATCCTCTTCCGAATCAACTCTATCTGCTCTGAGGTCCCCTGAACAAGACGAGGTCCTAGCAAAGCTTCCTCTCTTGCCTCCAGCCAGCATAAGGGTGATCGGCATGGCCTACCGTACAGAGCCTCATATGGTGTCATCTGAATGGTCGCCTGAAAACTGTTGTTGTAGGCGAACTCTACAAGAGGTATATGCTTCTCCCAAGAACTGCTGAAGTCTATAATGGAATCTCGGAGCATATCCTCAAGCACCTAGATCGTGCGCTCGGAGTGGCCATTAGTCTAGGGATGGTATGTTGTACTCAAGAGTACTTGTGTACCCAAGGCCTTCTGAAGTCCCTGCCAGAACTGATAGGTAAATCGTGCATCCCTATCTGAAATAATGGAGTGTGGAACTCAATGTAGATGTATAATTTCTCAGATGTACATTCGTCCTAGATCATCAACACTGAAGGTCTCCTTGATCAGAAAGAAGTGTGCTACCTTCGTAAGCATGTCGATGACGACCCAAACAGAATCACTTCCCCGAGGTAACCTCGGTAACCGAGTCACGAAGTCCATCGCGATGTCATTCCACTTCCACTTCGGAATGGGTAACTGCTATAAGAGCCCTGCTGGTCGCTGATGCTCTGCTTTCACCTGCTGACAAGTAGAACATCTCATGACAAAACCAGAAACATCCCTCTTCATACCTGGCCACCAGTACTGGTGATGAAGATCCCGATACATCTTGGTGATGCTAGGATGAACTGCCCAAACTGAGGAATGGAAATCCCACATCAGCTTCTAGTGTATGTTTGCTAGCACCCATATGTGTCCCTGTAAATGCAAGATCTCATCCTCGCCCATTGTCCATCCAGGAGGAGGGTCCCCTCCTGACACACTCTCCCGCATGACTAAGGCCTCCGAATCTAATAGTTGCCTCATTCGTACTCGATCAAGAAGTGTAGAGGTAACAACCATAGATGAAAGAAAGTTCAGTCCCTGCCTATCGTGCACCTCCAGATGCATCTCAGAGAACAAACCCATAAGCTTCCACTCACTGTTGGCCTGCTGAACTGCCTGAATCTAAGTTCGTTTGCTCAACGCATCTGTCACTGCATTGCCCTTTCCTGGTGTATAGGCGAGCTCGAAGTCAAAGGACTGAAGATACTCGACCCACCAGCGCTGTCTCAGATTCAGATCAAGCTGAGTGAAGATATACTTGAGAATCTTATGGTCGGTAAAAACCACAAAGTGCTCTCCCAGAAAATAGTGTCTCCAACAGCGTAATGCATGAACAACTTCTGCCAACTCCAGATCGTGCGTCGGGTAGTTCCTCTCATGTGGCCTCAACTGTAGAGACCCGTAAGCAATGACTCCATCTCCCTGCATGAGAACAGCTCCCAGCCCGATACCTAAAGCATCATAGTAAACAGTGTAGCCCTTTCCCAACTCTAGAAAGACTAGTATCGGTGCTGACGTCAACCTCCCTTTTAGCTCCTGAAAGGCTGACTCACAAGAATCTGACCATAAAAACATCACCCCCTTCTTGGTCAGACCTATCAACGGTGCTGCTAGGCACGAGAAGTCCTAAATGAAGCATCTGTAGTATCCGGTCAGCCCTAAGAAACTCCACACCTCAAAGACGTTCTTCGGCTGCTCCCAGAAAACTACACCTCTCACTTTCTCTGGGTCTACTGACACTCCTGCCTACAAGATAACATGAACCAGGAAGTGAATCTGATCCATCCAAAAGTGGCACTTCGAAAGTTTAGCATACAACCAATGCTCTCTCAGGGTACTCAGA
The DNA here is from genome assembly GCA_963277665.1 of Viscum album. NCBI lineage: Eukaryota > Viridiplantae > Streptophyta > Magnoliopsida > Santalales > Viscaceae > Viscum > Viscum album. The sequence goes on from OY728159.1 coordinate 224,690,298, forward strand.
ACGATATCAAGATGTGTGGCATGGTCGTGTCAAGTGTGAGAGTACACCAAGATATCGTCCACGAAGACCAGGACTATGGAGTCCAAGTACGGATGGAACACTCAGTTCATCAGTGCCATGAAGAATACAGGCACGTTCGTAAGACCGAACGACATGACTGTATACTCGTAAAGACCATACCTGCTCCGAAAAGCTGTCAGAGGTATATCCGATGGTCTAACGCGCAACTTATGATAACCGGACCTCAAGTCGATCTTCGAGAACACCCGGGCTCCTCGAAGCTGATCAAAGAGGTCATTGATCCTCGACAAGGGATATAGGTTCTTGACCATCAACTGGTTCAGCTTCTGATAATCCACACAAAGCCGAAGGGTATCGTCTACCTTCTTCGCGAACAGGACAGGTGAACCCCAAGGAGAAGTATTGGGTCGGATGAAACCCTTTGCCTACAACTCCTCCAACTGCTTCTTGAGCTCCTGAAACTCAGGTGTAGCCATCTTATAAAGAGGAATGGGCACCAGTGCCACTCCTGGAACGATCTCAATCGATAATTCTACCTCACGCTCCAGAGGTAAACCTGAAAAGTCCTCTGGAAAGACATCCCTGAAATGATCCACCACTGGGGGAAAGTCTAACTATGAAGTCCCCTGTTCATCCAGATAAATATTAGAAATATGGGTTGTAACTTCCCCTAGCCCATGATTCTCAGGTCTAGCTCTACCTGCCTGGACATCCCACTCGCCTCTATGAATAAAAGATCTGCCCTCTAGTGATACAACACTCACCCTACGGCGATAGAAATCGAAGACTGCCTGGAAAGGAACTAACCAGTCCATCCTGAGAATGATGTCATAGCCCGTCATCTCTAGGAAATAGAGGTCCCATAAGAAATGAAACCCCGCAACCTCAATAGGGAACTCTCTGCACTGATGTACGCTAGATGTACTCATTCCCAATGGTGTGTCAAGAGTTAACAAGTCGGCAGATGAAAAGATACAGAGCCCAAGGCTATCCACGACAGCAAAAGAGATAAAGCTATGGGAATCACCAGTATTGAAAAGGGCTGAAGATAAAACTGAGGCTACTAAGATAGTACCTAGAACTGTAGAAGGGCTAGGATCCTGCTCCTGATAGGTTTGTTCCACGACGAAAGATTCGCCTGCACTGCCACCCTGCGCCCCTGGCTGACCGCTATGAGCTGATCCACTCTACTGTCACTGATGACCTGGTGACTTACCACCATGGTCGTGACCTCCACCTTGGCTTGAACGGCCAGAATAACTCTAGTTCCCTGACTGGTGGGAAACTGGTGAAGCATCTACAGAACGTGGGGTCATAGAGAAACCCCTACCACCAGTTGAAGCTGAGAAGATGTGACAGAAATGCTGAAGATGACCCATCTTGCCGCAAGACTGACACTCCATCAGATCTCTCTGATCACTGAACGCAATCTAATAGATTCTAGAGTAGTGATACAGGGACAACAGGTTCAAAGGAACACATTATGTAACCCTTCAAAGAAGGCTTGGAACCCGTGTCTTCTTCATATTGGAAATGTTTTGATAAGGTATGTTCCCTTAATCCATTCCTTGAAGGTTAGTATAAAATCAATTCCTACACATGGGATGGTGATCCCTTCAATGGCACTTAAGTACTTAGATAGAGTTTTTGGAATCCATCTATGAGTCATGGAATGAGATCATCTGTCATCATCTTTCCCTAGGTAGAGTTCTTAGTATCGTCATGACCAACACTACATGGGTGTTGATTCTTTACTTAATGGGTAATTCTAGATTGAGTTTTTGGTATACCCCATGTCATTGGGTGTGATCCATATATGTGTATCATTCTCTTCAGACATCTAGAATGTACTTCTTATGATGAAACCCGACATGTGTGACGTCTCAGATGGACACCATCAGTGCTATGTGACTCATGGAGTGTGTTATCCTAGGTGAGAGCTATATAGAACATTCCAATGAGATTCTTAGGATGATGTTATGGTTGATAATTTACCTTTATAATGTGTATCTTTTTTGATTATATTTGGATTTTCTTGTTATGTGTGTTGTAGATATATACCAGTGATAAGATTATCATTATTCTTGATGTTATATACTTAGTGATTTCAGGGTGTCCTATTGGGTATTGTTATACTCACCCCTGTATAGGATTTTCCTTCATGTGTTGTGTCTTATATATATGACTAACCTTTTGATGGAGTCCTAGAGGGACTGGGACTAGGAATATCTTAGTGATCTGGACAGACTGAGGTGTTTTCCTATGGTAACCTTGACAGAATTCCCCTTCTATACTTTCAGGTTAGAATTATTCTCAATTTATTTGTGGTGATATTGTATTTGGACATTTTTTATTTACAATACTCATTATAATACTATGATGGTGGGATTTATGTGTATTCATGTATGGTTTATCAGTTCTTTTACATTTCAACATTGTATAATCTTGAAGATGTGTGTGTGTGTGTGTGTAGGCACATTAGGCTTGGGTCTCCCATGTGAGTGATATGCCTACTCGCCATTTGTCATCAGTCCCTATCCTATTGGAGGCGGACCTGGGGTAGTCATGGTTTGGGTTCTATTGGTCTGGGTCGTGGCATAATTTCTTACATTTATATTCATTGAAAATTGATAACATCATTCGTGCGCATGTTTGGATTATTGTCTCCATGATGTAATGTGATTCATTTTTTATCAACACATCACATGGATGATATATATAAGTATATTAAAAGAAATAATATGGTATTAGTGATATTATGATAAAAATATATGAAAATAATTTTAAAAATATATTATATTGGTACTTCACATTGAAGAAGGTATTGCATCAGTACCATCCTCCTCTAGTGATTGCTTAGTCCTAAAAAATTTCCCTTGAATCTTCTGAGATGTTGATTTCTCCACCCAATAAGACCTCCCCACTATTCCATGAGTCCTTAAATCATTTTTTTTCATTGAATTAATATATATATTGTATACCTTGATTTGGTTGGATGTGTCTCAACTACTCATATATAATAATAAGTTATGAAAATTATTCACATATCCCACATTCATACACTGGAAACATGTGTGGGAAGGATTCATACACTTTGACTTTAGATATCCCACTTCACCGCACTATAAGGGCTATAATGAATCATTTGATTATAAATATGAAAAGATATCTTGGTCGAAATTCCATGGATTTACTTATAATTCCTCTTCTATACACTAGATGAGATTTTCCATCTATGAGGTAGAGGAAGAAATGTGCTGACCTTCTTCATGTTTGTCATATCTTCTTTTGTTGTAACTAACATACTAACTAGCACTATGTAAGTAGGTATATTTTAATAGTAATCCTCGACCAAATAATTTTTCATAGAAACATCTCAAACCTCCATGATTTGATCTTCGTATTTATAATATATTCTAGAAAATATTTCATAATCTTAATAAATTTCTACATATACTATGTAAAGATCATATTACCTTGATCAAATTATAATAACTCTTATGGTCCTACCAAAGTCAACTCTTCTAGGAATTACTCATCATTAAATATTCTATAGAACCCCTTCTAGTCTGGATAATTATCCATATATTCTAATTTAATTTATTCTCAACATTTTCTAGCTAGTCCCACTAATATATAAGATCTAATATTTACTTTTTAGATATCAAGTGCCCATAATAACATAAATCTAAAATTAACCTGTTCTATAACTTTTTCTACTTTCTCTGGTCGAAAATCACCATTGAATGATGGTGGATTTTTCTTTTTAAAATATAAGGATTGATATTCTTCCATTAACCTATATTGATTAGCATATTTACTAATAACTTGGATATTGTGCACAATAGTGCTCATAGACAGATGATACATTGGATAAATCTCCATCTATACTTATCCACATCATTCCAAAACCCTTTTAGAAGGCATGTTTATATATAATATAAATTATTTTAATTGAAAACATAAAATAGATCATTATTCATCATTTAAATAATTTAAATCTCATAATATATCTTGATATATTCATATTCCTTTAGTTAATCCCATTCCTAAAAGATTTTTTATAATTATCCATGAGAATTTTTACAAATAACATAAAATAACCTTTGAAAAACTTGAATTATTTAGTAATTGGAAATACATTTTCATGAAAGAAAATTATTTTCCTAAAATCCAAGTTTATGTGATGAAACCCTTACTATACTTATCATAATCCATGTAATCTTTCATATTTTTATCCATCATGGTTGAATAGGACACAAATAAAAATCCTATGATGTCATAAAAAACCTCTATTTCTAACAAGACTTTCTAATAACTCGGATTTCTCCCTAAAAAATTAGTTATGAACTTTTATGGATTCATCCTGAGTTCCCAATATCTTATTCACCATTATTACTAGAGTTCTCAAGACTAAACCCAAAAACCATGCTATAATAAAAAATTAATTCCCTAAAGTAAAATCCTGAATCTAGAGACCTGAGTAAGGATGCAACATGAACTCAAACATGAATTTCTATAACTAGAGGTTGTAGATAAGTAGTTAGGGATAAAATAAATCATTTAAGAAATGGTTAACCCTTTATTGACATAAATTAAAATGATGTATTTGAATGTATGGTCTCTTCAAGTAAAAACCATTTAATAAACATTAAGAAAAAAATATTTTATAAAATCATCACTAAAGGAAATAAATGATACACATAATGAAAAATACACATGAATGAGTTGGGTATAAATTTAATAGTATTTCTCCAATTAATCCAATATTATTCAATGCATGAGAAATAATAATATGAAAATCCATTAAATATATGATAAAATAAAAAAAATAAAACAAAACATTTGATTTAGCTAAATACTTTAATGAAAATGTATTATTATAAAGAAGAATTAATTCATTAAAAAATACTTAGTTTCTAAAAAAATCCAAATCAAAGCCTTTGATTTAAAATAATTCATTAACCAAGTTTTCTCCCTAAAAACATTAATCACTAAAATCTACTTATTTTTAACAAAGATTCAAGAAGACCTCATGTTTTCATAATGATTGATTGAAACACTCATTATCCCAAATATGGGGTAAACTCCCTAATTTCACATAATCACTTATACTAATTCATTCCTAGAATAATCAAAATAAAAAAAAATTCTAGATAATTTCCCATGTGTAAATCCCTATTCACATGTCCGAAATTGACATCATAGTGAGGTGTTTCCTTTCATCTCAGGTTATCCTAACCATTAATTCACTTAATGAACAATCTATAAATATTTACTTTACCATGGATGAAGCTTAGAAATTTCAAAATAGGTCTCACCAAAAATCCATTTTACATATTCACCCACACTATAGAAGAAAACAAAGTAAAAAAATTAAAATGATTTTCCCATAACAACACCTCCTATGGTATTTTCATAAAAATCCAATTACCTAACAATATCATTTTTTATTAAAACCCATAATAATCTAAAAATTAAAAACATCAATAAAATAGCCACTAAAATCCATTTAAAATACTTATTTTCAATTAATTACATTAATGGATATTTAAAACACAAATATTCCCAAAAAATAGCAAAACATTTTCTTTTTTCTCAAAGAATGATTTTATAAAAATCACAAGTTTTAAATCAATGATCAGTTAAAATAAATCAAAAAAAGAATACATGATGAGTCTAACTTATAAAAGGTATCAAATCCACCAATTTCAGTGCTCCATTTTGAAATAATACATAAATTTTATAATCCATTATCACATAATATAATGTTTCTCTCAAATTACTATCTAGAAAAATGATAAAACCCAATCCATAAACATATAAAAAAATATCTAACACCACTATATCTAGATCAGAGATCTATTTTTGAGAGATAAATAGAGTCATTATAGATCTAGATATTACCCATGGTCCTATGTCAAATTAGATATCAACACTCATGATTAATCAAAGAGATAATGAGATACCACCAAAATCTCTTTATAATACTCACCTAAGTTGTTTTAGAAGGAAAAATGGGGTGTTTTAGATTAGATTAACATTTTAAATTGAAAAATTTAATCCTGATTAAATGGTCATCATCCATGGTCCCTGGGATCGTGCAATCTCTAATGGCTTGAAATATTCAATTTAAATGGTGATGATGCATGATCCCTAGGACCATGCTTGGGACTATATAGAACCATATAGCTCAAAAAATATAGAATTAATTGTTATCATTAATGGTCTACAAGACCATGTAGGTGATTTTATAACCCTAGGAAAACCTCTCCCAAATTCTCTCTAAAATTTTAATTCTCATGAAACTTGAGTTCCAAAGTAAACAAGCCTTTCTATATTCAATATTTTATTAAAAACTCACTTTTGAGACCATGTAACAATATTTTACTAAAAAACATCATTAAATATTGGAATTACTTTAAAATTTCAAGGTTACAACCATATTAAACAACAATATAAAACCAACACATATCAAAAAACCAAGGGGTTCCTAGTTATCTACCTGGTAAGAGGGGTCACTTAAAAACTAACTAGTATAGTATTATATTTGGGAAATTATTCATTTTTTATTTTATCTATGATTATATACGATTTTTCTTACTTATATACTTTATTGGGTTTAGTTTTTTTATATTGCTAATCCTCCCATTTTAATTGTATTTGAGTATTTGTGTGTATGTTTTGGTGTGGGTTGATGCTTGGAAGCTTGTTATATGTTACTAAACTATAATTTTAGAAGATTATTAGTTAAATTAGTGTGATCAAGTATGTTGGTTATAGGGAGTATGATTTTGAATATTGTTTTATATTATGGAATAATTATTTAATTTTATTTTTTCTTTTTATTTGATTGTTTTCACTCTTGGATACATTTATATATTTCTTCTACACTAATTATAATTTTATAAGATTGTGATATTACTATTAAATCCATATTGATCCCCCTATAATTATATTTTTAATTATTTTATAATTTAATGCATTGAAGATTGGGTACTACTTCTTAGGTTGTTTGAGTTGAGTCTTACAGTTTCTTTGGAGCCTTTAGAGAATTTACTATGCATGTTATTATTGATTTTTGGTTGTGTGTAATGACATATATAGGTACATGGATTTATGTGGGTTATCAATGGATGATATTTGGATTTTTATTGGCCTTTCCCCTTGTTTTTCTTGGGTTTAAAAAGGATAATTCCCCATATATTATGATTTTATACACTTAAGGCTAGTTACCAACCCATGGCCTTTTGGAAGACAAACTTGGGGTTCACTTTCAACCTTGTCATCAACTCGAGTAATTTTTTTGTGGGGTTGGTTCATGAGAATTATAATTATTATATTATATAATATTATTTATTTATTTATTTATTATTATTATTTTAAAAATTTACTAATATATCTTTTATTGATAAATTATATACTCGTATGTCAAAAGAAATCATTATCAAGTTTTCCAAAGTGATAAGAAATTTTATTTTAATATTTTTGGATGAACATGTCAATCATTAATGTTATAAAATAGATTCTATATAGACATATTTTTTATTTTGTAAAATTTTAATATATTTTTTTGTATTATTATTTTAAAAAAATGTTGAAATATTTATTTTCTTTTCACTGAAAATATGTTATTTTTTTCAATACTAAGTATTCAATTTTTAATTTTTTTTATATTTTTAATTCACATAACATATTTTATATAGATATTTTCTTATATTAATATTTTTTTTAATTTTTTGAGTTTATATATATTTATTTCTTTTATAAAAGTTATAAAAAAAATTATTGTTTTTAAAACTAAAAATAGTTTTAAATGTTAAATATTGATTACTATAACATTGTGATTTGAATACTTGATCGCAAGACCTATGTTAGTGATAAAAGCTGATCTCAAGTACACTCCCCAATCACTAGAGTCTGATAAATAGTGTCAAGTGATAAACCATAAACCATTAGGGAACAATTTTACCTCAAAATAAAACTAAAAAATATTTAAAATTCAACTTTATTAAAAACCAAGTTATAAATTAAACAAACGTTAAAATAACAAAAATTAAAAATATATAAAATAAGTCATGTATATAAATATACTAGAAAAAATACAACAATAACTAATATATGTCCTTTATAGATTATCCAAACCCATCTATCGATATTCAGTTGAACACCAATATACAACTCCTCCTTAGTAGTTCCTTTTATTCAATGCTGACGAACAATGGATTATTTCATTTTATAAATCCATAGAATAAAACATATACATGCATATAATGGCATGAATTTGGGGGTGAGTAAAACAATATGAAATAGTATTTCCCAAATTTCTCTCATAAATTATCATTCATAATGAATCAAAAAATGTCTAATTTAGAGCCATTTTTAGGAAGACATGTATACTTTTTAAATTTATCATTTAATATACTTTTTTGGAAAAGAATACATTGGTTTCCATCAACTAATAAAATGCTCCAACTCACTAGATAATTTATAAACTACTTAGTATACCTAATGCAATTCACCCTTTTCATATTTAAATCAATAAAAATGTCATGATTTATGGGAAACATATACTACTTATAACATGTTATCAAAATTGAAGTAATTATGAGATAATAAAAACATTCCACATTCCTCTATTATCATAGTATCATTTATTGTGGATCTTGATTAATCTATACATTTTCCATCAATGATATCCCCATCCATGTCATGTTACTTACTAACTATGTCATCTCTATAGTTTTATCCAATTTTTCCAACAATTAGATCCATGCATGTTCTTTTATTTTCAATTACTTCTAAATAAAATTTCACTCGTTTTCCCAAAAATTTCATTATTAAAATCATTTTCATCAAATCCAACATTTTAATAAAAATATGATTTAAAAACTAAAATCCAATTTTCTGGAAAATAAAAGAAAATTTTTATATAATTTGATAAAACTAATTTTCAATAAATTAATTGTATTATTTTATTAAAAATCTATTATTTATAAAATCAAACCCATGATTTCTTAAAACATATAATTTATAAAATAAAATTTATTCAAATATTTTTTTTCTAAATAAATTTTTTAACTTGATAGTAACTTTCATGGGTTAACCAAGAATAATATTTAGAATTCTCTAAGAATGCACCAAAGTGTCAGACCATTATCACATATCAAGGAGAGTTAGTCACAAAACCTGCTATGTGGTTTTTACTTGTTTTTAAATTAAAATTTATTCTAAAAACTATAAAAATTAAATAAGATACATGAATATGAAATAAAAATAATAAAATTAATTAAGAATCTATTAAAGTAATGAGAACACAATACAAAATACATAAGAAATAAAGTTTATCCCAAGAATAAAATAAATTCTCGATCATTATCTTTCAAAAATCATTAATATTATAACATTAAGATTATTCCCAAAATTTTCAATAAATTAAATTTATTTCACTTATTTTGTGCACATACAATACACATATGAACCCTTAATTCACTATATACCACATTTTCCAAAAATTAGTGAGAGGGAAATTCCTCAGATGAGTATTATTCCATCTTTAACATCACTAGTTTTTAATCACATCTTAGATAATAATAATGAAATGGTTCCCCCATATACCATACCTTGAGTTAAGGGAGAGAAAATAAATTTTCAAATTAATAAAAAAAGGCGTAGAAAGATAAGGTTTACTTTCACAAACCCATAACTTTTATTTCATTTGAGATTCCAAATATTTGAAAAAAAGTAAATAGAAAGAAAAAAGACTAAGGATACACTTTAAATCCTCTAGGAATTTACCCCTCATGTTAGTTTCTTGGTATTATGGGTGTTTTCTATTACATCCAAGAGAAGGTGAGTACTAAAATTTTATTTACACAATGAAAAATTACATATAATGAAAATTAAATCTAAATAAAGAAACTAGATAATCCATTTAGAATTAAACCAATATAAATTATATTTAGGTCCCCTTAAATACATAATGTCTTCATTATAATAGATTATGCATGGAATGGTGTGTCTTGGGTGATGATCACACATGTACATATTTAGGTTTCTTCCTCCCTAGATTGAGAATAATCATTATTGATCCCATTATGGAAGTATCTGTATATATTAGATAATTACCCTATATAATCTCTATTCATGCATTTATGGATTTAATCGTACAGAAATAATGAGAATTTATTTATTATATGGGTAAATTTACAACATCAATGTGGTATGGTAGTGTCAATACATAGTTAAAATGAATTTTATATATGTTCCTACTACCATTGGAGTATCTTGATGGTTATATGAGTTGAGTAGAGTATATATAGGCTCGAGATTGCATGGTGATGTTAAAATTGGGTTGTCACTTCTTGTGTTAGAGAAAAAAATATTTCCTTATGTTATAGGTGATGGTGATATCATGAGTGGTAATGTTTGATAATTGGATGGAGCGATATGCATCATCCCTTGGAAAAATAGATATCATAGGTGGTGGTTCAACCATATAGATTGTGATATGAAGGTGCTTTATATTTCCTATACCAAACTGTTGTGTCATATTAATAATGGGGAAATCATAGTAGGTAATATACTAGAATGTGAACTATGTATTGACCTGATAATAGTGTCTTGGACTGGAAGTGATATTGGAATGTCATAAAATATAATTGGATTATAATGGATGACATTGTTATATTGTAAGTTAAAACTTGTCAGTCCCCATTTATTTTTATTTCTCATATACTCCATATGGATGTGTTGTAGCCAGTAGTAGTATCTCAGCCTATGATAGCTCAACATTTCTCTAGGGGGAAATATCATGGTGCATAAACCTGAAATTATCAATACATGTGATAACCTTGTATCTTCATAAAAGGGGTATAAAATGGAATGTTATTTATATATGTAACTGGCTATGACAATCATGAATATTTACAGTCTATTTGATTTACTTTAATTCCAAGGCCCAGCTTCAGCTTCTTTAAACTATTAAACATAAAATAAAAACTATAAATATTCAACCATGGAAATTAAATTCCATAATAATAATTTAAAACTAAATTCCATGGTTATGTTTGATTTTAATATATATTCCAAATTAAAAATATAGTAAAATGAAATTTCTTCCCAAATATTGTGATTTAAATATGGTTATTTACAATTTATTACTAGAATAATAATGGGAATTTTTTTGTTTCATCACTCCCTAACAGTTATCATGTTTTACTCTAGGTAAATTATCAATGGGTTAAGGTAAAAGATTAATCTTACAAGTTCAAATACATACTCTAAAGAAAAGAGAAGTAACTAAATTATTCATAATTGATCTTTTTCGTATATATTCTATGAATCGTGTTCCTTATATTAATTTCTTATAATCATGTTTTTTAAAACTATTATTGTTTCCCATTCACAATAGAAACCTACCTATCATAAAAATCTTTCCCCATCACTCATTTAATAGTTGATGTAATATTTTTATCATTCTATGGTTGCATGAGTTCCACTATAATATTTCCAAGATCCTAAGTTCTCTACTTCATATAGTCAAATTAAAGTACCTAAGAATAATTAAAAAAATGTTTTTCTAGGTTTAAAAATGTTATTGGGTAATTTTCATGAAAATTTCAGAGGTATAATGAATGAAAACAACTTTCCCCCTTATTATTTTAGCAGTTCAGAATTTATACAAGAAATATAAATGATTTAAATATCTGCTTATAATCCTTTTTGTGAATATTATTTCTCTATTATTATATAGTTTTTTACCATATAAATATAATTTCTTTCATATATATTAAATGGGTAAAAATAATTACAATTATATATTATCTCATGATTAAATTTACCAAAATAATTGAAAATTATCCACACATTCTCCTATAAAATATTGAACATTCTATCAAGAAATACCATTGAACTAACCTTATACCATACACTTTGCTTAAAATACCATGAAATGAAATAAGATATGGGTAGGTGGGGATATATTTATTTGAAATTAAGATTAACTAACTTTTATTTCATGGTTTCAAATGATTAATAGTGGTCAAATATAAATGTTTCCTTTCAAGGTATTTTACAGGTGCATTTCATTGAAAATTTGGATTGATTATAATTAGTGTATTTAAATATTACATATTTAAATAAGAATCATGGAATGTTTAAAATTACTATAACTCTCATGGATATCATGAAAATGAGATAAGATAAATAATATATCGATTAGGTTTATAATTCCTTTTGAGAATGAGATAATAGTATATGACAATCAATTCATGTTATGAAAAATCATATCTAGTTTATTCATGAAAGATTTAGTCAATAAAAATATAAAGCTAAATCATATAAATGATTATAAAGATTCATTATTTTAAAATTATTATGGCTCAAAATGGAGTAAATATAACACCTCAAGATTAAAAGAAAAGAAAACTATGTTTGATAGTGCATACAACATGTAACAATGAGCCTAAAAGAACCATGAAATATTATTATTTAAATATAACTTTTATAACCTAATTCTTAAATTGGTGGGTATGAATAGGATTAAATATTTTATGAAATATATAAAAATTGTCTACTCAATAAAAATTTATTGATAAATTCATGGTAAATAATTACACAATTTTTAGTAATTTCATTTTATGATTCAAAAATAAATTTTCTTTAAAAATTATTTTTTATTGATTTTTGTGAGTGGATAATATAAGGAATTTATCAAACTTTTTGGAATTTTATCTTATAAAAAAATATTTTATTTTTGAAATAATTATATAAAAATTATCTTATAGTGATTTTTATAGAATTTTCAGAAAAGTTTTATTTTTCAATGAATAGTGAAAATACTAATTTTTATTGGAAATTTTATTTTATTTTTAAGTATTTACAAATTAAAATTGTATTTTTGATTATTTTTAAAATTTAGTTGGTTTATTTTGATTAAAAATAATCTAATTATTGTCTTTTGAAATAATTTTATACTTTAATTAGGTATAAAAATCATTTTATACTTAAAAAGGCATTTTTCTGGAAAATTATTTTCATCGCATTTTACTAGTTTAATTTAAATTAAATTATTCCACTTATATGTTTTTAATATTGAAAAATGGATTGCATATTTTAAATATATAGGTTCAAATTTTTTAAATTGGTTCCTTCTATTTTTGGTCATTGTGAATGATAATCATAGTAAATATTTTTTACCATGGTAAAGGTAAAATGGGTTAATTCAGTGTAAAAATATTTTGATAAGGACAAAATATTAACCCTGCTAATTTCCATTATTTTATTTGATGATTATATTTCATTAAAATCGTCCAATATTCAATTATATGACCTTTTGGTTTCATATATCCTTGATATTGACCTTTATAATACTTTATGTAAAGAAAAGATAAAAATATCAATTTCTTCATTTTATTATCTTTAATTTTTTGAAATAGTGATAAAAAGAAGTTATGTTCAGTAATAAAATTTTATTTGAAATATAAATACTTTTTTTACCATGTTAATTTATTTCTAATTTTTAGTGATGATATAATTACCTTAAATGCTTACGCAAAACAGACATAATAATTATTTTCTTAAAAAGAAAATAAAATAATTTTTTAAAAGAATATTAAAAGTAATATAATATGAATAAATTATTTTGTTCCAAAATATTTTTATATAAATATAAAATTTTATTAAAATTTTCAAGGTATTGATTAAAATTCCATGTTTTTATTTATGTTTTAAAGTCAAATTAAATGAATAGTATCAAAATTGACATTAATTACATTATATAATAAATAATGCTATATTAAATTCTTTTAAATTCATAAAAATGTTATATTCATAAAAATTAATTTTAAATGGTTTATAATATCATAAATAGTCCATTTATGAGTTAATTTTTTTATAGAAACTTTTTTGACCTTTATAAATGAAAACCTTTAATACCGTGATTATTGTCAAAAAGTGTTAAAATAGGTTAAAAACAATAATGGTAAAAACATCAACTAAAATCATCCAATTTTTATTATATGATATGATATATAATAAAAATTATCTTATCATTTAATATTATCAATTTTCTATTTGAATATGAAAATTAATTTATATTTATTTAATATTTTAATAAATTCCAAGAGTGCCCATCCCCTCTCCAATAAAAGGACACCTCTTCTTATATTTTATTAAAAATTCAAGAACCATTTTTTTCAGAAAATGCCTTAAAAAATACCTTTATTAATTCACTCACATAATTCAAGAGGTCTTAGTTTTATTATAAAACCAACCTAGTAAATCTTTTGGTGTAATTCTTAATAGGTTATCTGAAGAAGAGGTATAGTTCTTAACCCATAGTTTTCATTTTGTTTATTATTCTAACTCCATAAAATCTTATTCAACCATGATGAAATAACAAATCCTATATATTATATATAATTAGATATTATTATGTTAATTTAATGACCTATATCCATCTCTTATTCTATCAAATGGGAAATGAAACCATCATATGTGTGTATGGCGAACTACCGCCTAACGAACTGATGTACTTCATTTTCCATCACCTCCTATTACAGATGATATTAATGATGGATTTAATGTATATATATGATATTCATTCCAAATTTATCATATTAATATAATATATCCTTTAATTTATTATCTTTCCATTCACTGAAAAATAATAATGTCGTTCATGCATACATGTGGACTACTTCCTCCACGAAGCGATGTGATTCGTTTTTCATCACCAAATCAAATGAATGATATATTTAAGTATATTTAAATAAATAATATGATATTTATAATATTATTATAATTATTTAATAATAAAATAATACTTATCTTATTTACATAATGATTATTGAAAAATGGAAATATTTAACATGCGTCTGTACAACCTATTGTCTACAGGATTGTAACACAGTTAATTTTTTATAACCATCTATCATGGTTGATTTTAAAAGTAAAATTGATGTATAAAAATGATAATTACTTAATTAATATTATTCTTGAGATTATTTAAAAAACAATTCTTTGACCATAGTCAACCAACCGAAGTCATTTTTGACATATGAGCCAAATATCTTCAAAAAGTCCGACACAAAATCAAATGATTCAGTAACTGAATATGAAATTGTATAAAATAAAAATAAAAGGAATAGTAAACATGGTTTTTTTTATTGAAAAATAAAATAATTAATATATTCTTATTATTATATAATATAAATATCATATGTGATGATTTGAAGACAAGGTAAGGGACTTTCTTTCAAAAAAACCCTCTTTTAAAGTTTCCCTTCCAACTCTTTTTCTTCCATGTCCATGATATTATAAATGTTATAAGAAAATTATTATTTATAATTTAATAGGTTATAAAGGTAATTTTTTACCAAAATTTACTTTCTTTCTTTTTACAGTTTTTTCATAAGGTAATTTTACTTTATAAACCTCATTCTAAATGTTTTAAATATTTATTTTCTAAATATTTTTATTCTAAGTCAATTTTATTATAATTATTTTATATATTTACTTATATATATATATATAATAATTATAAATTAAATTTTATGACACCACTAACTTTATTTCAATGGTTTTAAAAAGGAATCTTTTTACATGTTTTATACATTACAAAAAAGATAAATGTAATGTTCTATTTTAATATATACAACATCAACGAGGTTTAAAAACACAATAACCATTATTTTAAGTTTATATTCCTTTATAATTTTACTTTTTCTCTTCAAAGAGAAAACCTTGTTCCATTGTTATGGGAATTTTATTTTTAAAAAATTGGGTTTTAAAGGAAAGGGGTATATTAAGATCCAAAAAATGTTTCTTATGAGTGAAAAGAATATTTTTATGAAATATTTGATGTGTTATGATTATGTTATGGTTATTATTAATTGTTTAAGATTACGACTAGTTTAATTATAAACCAAGTATGGGTGGGTATGTGATTTCACTCCAATGCATTAGGTAATATTAATATTGGAAGTTAACCATGAGGGTTATTCCACCTGTAACCGTAAAGGTTATTTATAACCATAAAGGTTATTATATTTTTAAATGTGATTCTTATTATATTTATAACCATGAAAGATATTCCATATGTATTATTTATATAAAAATCATCCCTCAAGTTACCTATATGATTTATCTATTATTAATGTGTTTTTATGGAAATATTATGATTTCAAAAGGCAAGTAAAACATTTTTTATAAAAAAGTATATCCTACTTCTTAAGGGTTAAAATTATAACTTTGTGAAAATGTTTTCATAATGTTTTAATGAATTCAAAAAAACCTTTAATATTTTTATTTTGTATTTAAAATTTTTTATGAAATATTTTATGAAAATATTTGGGTAGAGAAGTTGAATAATTAGGTATGAAAATGTCTATTTTCAAACCAAAGTTTATTTTGAAAAAATAAAATTTTTTATAAGTATTGATGGAATAACAGTTACTTTCTTTACATATGAGAAGAATCACAAAGAAAAATATTATAAAATAATGGGAATATGTTTTACATGTGGTGAAAGAGGGCATAAAGCAATAATCTTCTAAGGAAATAAGAAGTGATCAATTAAATCCATGAAGGGGGAAAATTTTCATAAAAAGGTATCAACTTAATGTTTTAAATTTAGGGAGTATGGGCATTATGAAAATCGATATCCTATGGGGAAAGCTCAAGAACGGTATTGTCAATACTATATAGATAAATGTTTACCAATGCCTAATGCATTTAAAGTTAAATATGAGGAAACTAAAAATAGAAAATAAAAGTTATGAATTACTTCTTGGATTATTTCTTGGTATTGTTGAATCTTATTAAATTATTTATATTTTTGTTTTTATGAAAGAATTATTGAATAAATAATTTGTAAAATCAGGGTTAATGGATTATGAAGAACATTTAATGATTGAGGTGTTCACAGAAAGGGATTAAATATTTATAATACAGTGGTAGATTTAAGGATGATCATAATTTTTAAATAATTAATACTATTTTTGATGATTTATGTGATGTATTTACTTTGGGATACATTTATTGAGTTTTTATTGATGTTTAAGGTATATAAAACCATTAATATTAACATGTGAAAAAATTATATGAGGGAGAGTTCTATTTTCATTCTTTGGGAATAAGATTAAAGGTATTGATAAACATTTGGTTTTATAATATATTTGATGATTAATAATATTATTTGTATGATAATTAAATTTTTGGTAGCATTATAATAAGTATATTAATATAGTTTTAGTAAAAAGGACATCTTGTTGCATCCGATAAGGTTGTGGGGATTGAACACACAACCAAAGGGTGAAAATGGTGCACCACCTATCACAAGACTACATGATCAACTAGTTAGTATAAAATTACATATTAATAAATAGATTATTTTTTGAATATATGTTTTATCATATAGATAACCAAAGGATTCAAAGTTGATTTGGTGATTATGTTATTTATTTTATTTCATAATAAGTTCATTATTTTTGGAATCTTATATTAATAAGGTAAACATAACATTATAGAATTTTATTTGAGGAATAAAGTTTGAATTATATTTTGAAAGAATATATAATTTTAATATATATTTATAGATATTTATTTTATTTATCTAAATTATTATCATATTTTTAAAATTATATTTTTAGGGCATATACATTTTTGGTATGAGACATTAAGAGTGATTAATTGTATTTAGAAATAAATGTTAAATTTCTATCCTGGAAGAATATATGATAAAATCATTCTAATATTTTGGTTTCAAACTTAGTATTGAATATTTTCAATCATTTTAGGGATATTAATTTGTAAAATAATTTAGTTTGAACATTGGGTATTACTATTTTATTTTGGAGATTAATTTATTATTTCCTCATATGAAGGTTTATTCATTTAGGGAATTATCTTACCCTATACTAACCATTTAATTTTTGGTTTATATATATATATAATAGGAATAGATTGTGATCATTTTTAATATTTATTTAATCTTTTAGAAGTTTATTTTAGTGCTTTAGGAATAAAAAATCCTTCGTGAAAACTCATCGTTTGGAGAAAGAAATGATATTATGGTGTAAATTTATTAAAGGATGAAATTATACATCTCAAGTAAGTATATTTTCTTTATGTTCTTACTCTAGATGGTAAATAATTATTTAAATCAAGTAAAAATATATCAAAATGAAAATTTTATCCTATTACCTTCATTTTTATGAATCAATGGTCTTTTCACTCCTCCTTGGTTTATGGTTTTTTGGTTTTAACTTTCACATTATCATTCAATTTCATATGATCAATGATCTTTATCACTCTCCATAATTATTTAGAAATTATACTATAATTCCATATTTTCACTTCCTACTAATATTTTCATATTTTGAAACCTAGTTATGTGTTATTCTAGATTACCTTTTTATTTTCCTTTCTCACTTATCAAGATAAAGATTTATTAACCCTTTTTATGGTGTAGGATTTCAAGAAAGGTATTTTAAAATGTCAATTATTTTATTTCACATATCAATTTGATATTATGAGGATGAAAATTATTAAGGTGGGAGAATAATGTAAAACCCAAATATTGAAAAAAAAATTATGTTCGATAGCGTATACGATATGCTACACCTAGACTAAAAGAACCATGATATATTATTATTTAACTATGACCATTATAACTTGACCATAAAATTAGAGGGTATAAATAGAATGAAATAATTTATGAAATATATATAAAATTACTACTAAATTCAAATTTATTGATAAATTCTTAGTAAATAATCACTCATTTTTTTGTAAATTCATTTTATGCTTCAAAAAAATTTCATCAAAAATGGTTTTTTTATGAGTGGATAATGTAAATAATTTATTATACATTAAGAAAAGTTATTTTATAAAAAATATATTATTTTTGAAATTATTATGTCAAAATTATCTTAGATTAAATTTTTGATATTTTTTAGAAAAGTTTTAATATTCAATAAATAGTGAAAAATATCGATTTTTATTGAAAATTGTATTTTATTTTCAAGTATTTGAAAAGTAAAAATCTATTTGGGATTATTTTTAAAATTTTATTAGTTATTTTGAATAAATATAATCCAATTTTATTCCTTTTAATTAAACCTATACTTGAATTTGATTTAAAAAAATTACACTTCAAAAGCCATTTTTCTAGCAAACTGTTTTTCATCGTATTTTTTCAATTTAATTTTAAATAAAATTCTTCAAATTATGTGTTTTGAATCTTAAAAAATGGATTATATATTTAGAGTCAATAAGTCCAAATTTATTAAATAGGTCCGTTTTATTTTGGGTCATTATGAATATTAACTATATTAAATATTTTTTAACATGATAAAGGTAAAATGGGTTAATTAAGAGTAAAAATAATTTGATAAAGACTAAAAATTAACCTTTACACTTGCCTTAATTTTATTAGATGAGTATATTTCATCCATAATCATCCAATATTCAAATATATAAATTTTTTCCAAATGACAATGATTTTGACCATAATATTATTTTTGTGTCATGAAAAGTAAAAAATATCATTTTATTCATTTTATTATTTTTAAATTTTTGATATAGGGAGAAAAAGAAAAAGAAAATAAAATAAATTATTTTGAAACTATTGAAATTATTATAATAATTTCCGATTATTATATTAAAAAAATAGATAAATATAACATGTTAGGGATATTTTAAAGGTATATATTATAATTCCATCTTTGTCTTGATGTTTTTATAGTCAAATTAATTGAATAGTGTAAAAGTAGAAATTAATGATAATTTATAATAAATAATGTTTTATTAAATTATTTTAAATTCTTATAAATATTATATTCTTCCAATTGAATGGTAATAATATCAATCATGGTCCATTTATGGTCTTTTTTTCCTTTTATAGTGACTTTATTAACCCCTAAAGAGTAAAAACTATAATACCTTGATAATTGTTAAGACGGGTTAAAACCTGTTAAAACAAAAATTTAAGGGTGAAAAAAGCACATAAAATTTTCTAGTTTTTATTTTATAAGATGATTTAGACATATAATCATCTTATATTTGAATCACATCAATTTGGAGCCATTTGAATATGAAAATTAATTTTTATTAATTTAATATTTTGTAAAATTCTAATAGTGCCCCTCACATATCTTATAAAAGGGAACATATTATTCTATTTTATTCACACATCAAAGCCTTTTGGTTTGGAAAATAAATATGAAAATACATTCCCTAATTCCCTCCCAATGTCTTAGAGGCCTTGGCGTGATAAAAAACTAACCTTGGAAATATTTTTGTGTAAAACTTAAGAGGTTTTCTCAAGAAGAGGTATAGTTCTTAACCAAGCATTTTTATTTTATTTATTCTTATACCTCCTTAAAATATTATTCAAAAGTGATGAAATAATAACAAAATTATATTCCATTTAATAAGTGTTATTATGTTAATGGAATAACCTATATCCATCTCATCTTCCATCAAATTGAAAAAAAGCCATCGTTCGTTTGTATAGTGGACTATCGCCTCATGACATAATCATTACTATAAAATAGGTCTTTAACATCACTGGTATTAATTAGCACTAGATAAAATCATTGATAAATGACACCTTTATCAGGGTTTTTTGTTGGGCTATCATCACTTTATTTTTGGCACTGATAAAGGGTACCCTTTATCAGCACTTTATTTTTAGTACTGATAAAGGGTGACCTTTATCAATGCCTTACTTTTAGCATTGATAAAGGGTACCATTTATCAATGATTTATTTTTAACACTCATAAATGTATCCATTATCAATACATTTTTATAGTTTATAATGGTTCGAATAAAATGA
This sequence comes from Viscum album, assembly GCA_963277665.1. Lineage (NCBI taxonomy): Eukaryota > Viridiplantae > Streptophyta > Magnoliopsida > Santalales > Viscaceae > Viscum > Viscum album. The sequence continues at coordinate 224,711,162 of OY728159.1, forward strand.
AATAATTAAATAAATAAAAATATAAATGATTTTATTAAAAAAACATTACTTTTTTAATTATATAATTATTGATAAAAATGAATAAATTTATTATAATATATATAAATTAAAAATACTAATAAATAGTATATATTAAATATATAGATATATTTTAAATTAAAATTAAACAAGTAAATATTAAAAATAAGTAAATTGATAAAACTATTAAACATTTTTTAATTCAATAATTATTGATAATTTTAATAAATAGTATATATTAAATATATATATATATGAATGTATATAAATATGATCTGTATAATACAAAATATTTATGTTTTACATTAAATAATCGTACATTTAGGTTATAATGGTTTATAATTAAAAATTAATATGCATTAAAAATACTAACTAATTGCATCGAGAAATGGAAATTATTGAATGTCGTTTTATTTTTCAATTTAAAATATATCAAACGTGTGTTATATTTATTTCACAAAAACTTAATTAATGAATTCTTATATACAACGCACACACGCAAATATTTATGTAATTCATGAAATCTTATATAAAAATACCTACACCTAATATTTATGTAATTTATTCAAATTTTGGTATTCATTTTAATATTTCATTATAACATGATACATTTAATATATAATTTCTTTAATCATAGTAAACTTTATTTATTTATTTTAAATTTTATTATATTTAGGTATTAATTCATTTTTAATATGTTTTATTTTTTATTTTTTTTGGAATTTAATCAGTTTCTATTATTTTTTTATATATATTTGTTTACTTTGTTTTAATATTTTTTAATATGTGTTCATCTTTATTTCAATATATATCCATATTTTTTAATAATTTATATTTAATTAATAAAATTTGTTAATTTTTCAATATTGTTAAAGTGTACTCATTTTTAATTTATTTAATTTCACTCATTTTTAACATACATGCACTTAAGATTAAATATTCATAAATAATATTAAAAAAAATATTTATAAATAAATTATAAATAAATATATTAATAAATTTATATTTAATATATTTATACATTTATTATTTATAACCATAAATAAATAAATATTATTTTAAAAAATTTATTTTTATAATTATAAATAAATAATTATATATAATAAAATAATTAAAAAATTTATAAAAAAAATTATTTAAATAATTAATATATTTACTATATTTATAAATATTTATTAAATATATATAATGGTATAAACATTATTTATTTAAATGTACTTATATAATTATAAATAATTAATTATATATTTAAATAATTGTAAAATTATAATAAATATATTTAAATGAATAATTTATTTACTCTATTTATAGTTATATATATTTATTATACATATATTTGCAAAAAAAATTATTTATAATTATAATTATAAATCCTTTATCAATGCTTAAGAAATAAGAACTGAAAAAAAGGCAACTTTATCAGTGATAATTAATTTAGCACTGATAAAATGGATCATTATCAGTAATTTTTTGGAAGTGTTGATAAAAGTGTCCTGGTCTATTTAAAGAACCATAACCAGTTGCGAACTCATCTTGATATCTGAAACTTTCCACAGTAGTCACCCTCTACTGGTGTTAATCGAACCTTAAATCAAGGCTCAAACAATTCTAAGGCTCAAATCCAATGTTCTAATGATTCAAGGGTCAAACGAATCCAAGTATCAAACATTTTATAGCTTTTCGGTATCTCTAATTTCTCTCAGACGATTCAAGTTTTCAATCCAAGGTATCTTATTTTCTCCTACTCCTCCTCACTCGTTGATTGCTTTTTTGGTAATATCTATTTGTGTTTTTTTATCATTGTTATTTCTTTACTGCATTCATATCCTTGTCTGGTCAATAATGCTTATTGGGGTTGTTTGGTTGAAAGGAGATAGGGCTATCGTAGCTTGAGTAATAGGTGTGAAGTAGTTTATATCCAAAACTCTTATCCTCCTCTCTTTGGTTTCCAAGTGATATTGGGAAAAATATTTTAGTTTCTGATTATTTCATCATTCTATTTGTACTACGCCATGTACCCAACACATTTAGTATATTTTATAGAGTGACATTAATTTTTATATCCATTTTATTTTGATTTAATTAAACATTTGATGGATATAAGAATATCGATCGATGGTTTCTTTACCATAAGCCTCCATCTTTTCAAGGAAATATGATTCTAAATATATATAGGATTTGGTGGAGAAAATTGATAGGATCTTTTACACCCTTAATATTTCACCTTCCATTAAGGTGAAATGTGATTCCTTTATGTTTGAATGTCCTAGACAAAGATTGTGTGAGATGATAGTCCAAGATAAATGAAATGAAAATCTAGAATGGAAACTACACTTTAGGGAAGGTCCATATTCCATCGAACCTTACAATATCTCATAATTCATACAACCGTTTAATTTGTTACATGTTCAATATAATTCATTCAATGGTTGAAATTTATCATCAAATTTTACTTATGAAGATTCGTCTCACTTTCGAACTATTTTTTTAAGAGTGGATTGTCTCTCATTTAACTTAAAACCTCTATATATTCTATAATTACTATTAATTATTTCATTTTGAATATAGTTTTATACTATGTTCCCAAAATCACCATATAACCCATAATGGACATGAAAATTAAATTGTATTATACAGCCCGTTCTTCGTCTATGTGAAAATAATTCTTGTTTTCAACCTGTATAGACATAATTCTTGAATAAATTCATCAACTAAGAATTTTTAGATGTTTAAAACCTTCATCATTATTAGGTATATACTTTTCCTAAAATTATTTTTCGATTCCTTATCTATTTTAAAATGAAATTATAATTTTGATATGTTTTCAAATATTTGATATACCATTAATATTAAATATAATAACTCCTTAAATTGTTACATCACTTGTTCTAAAAAATATAATGAAGGTTATAAAATTTTATATATGTTGGAATAATTATTATAAATTACTTTTAGGTATTCATCATCTTAGATCTACATGTATTAATTTCACCCCTAAGAATATTAAATTACAATCCATGTATATGAAATAACTCTTTATTTATTAAAATGTTTTATCAATACATTTTTATATCTTCTAGTTGATTGAATGAGAGTTTATTATTCTTGTTTATCATATTTTGGTTTATTATTACTCTTTAATTAACTATATTATATTTTTATTTATTTAGGGAATTTAATAAATACTTGGTGGATCATTTTAATAGAGGTGGGACTAGACTTAGTTAGTGTATTGAAAGTATTAAAAGTGGTATTTCTCATATAAATATAGAAGTTACAGAGGCCCCAAATATTCATATATCATAACATATCCCTGGAGAGACCCCTTTAATCACAAAAAATAATGTTTGTACCCCCCCCCCAATATCACCTTAAATAAGACACGAGTTAATAACTAGTTCCAATGGTGTAATTCTCACAAATGGGAAACATTACCCCTTTTAGAGAACATAGGGAAGTACAACTATCATCCTCATCAGCTTCATCTCCCAAACATTTATTATTGCAATTTTTTCTTGAGACTCATCCCCATCTCTTTTATGTTGCTTTTACTACTCTGATAATTAGTCATCCCATGGATGAATACTTCTAAGAGTATATCAAGAAACATATGTTCTTGTATCTAAGAGATAAATGATGTGTGTCAAACAAAAAAATGCAATGATAAATATTTGGAAGATGATCTGATGAGGATGATAGTTTTCTATAACTTTTACCTTTGAATTAATTCATAGGATAACACCTAACATAGTGGAGTAATTATTTTCTAAAATTAAATTACCCATTTTCTTCAAATCATACTAATTTTTTTTTTGAAATAATAAAATGTTTGGATTCCCTTATTAGAATTATCTATAACTTTCATATTTTATAATGACTATCTTATGTGTATTTATTTATTTATTGTAAAAAATAATATTTTATAAACCAAATAGGATGTATATGAATCAAAAATAGATGCATGTTAATCATATAAAAAAGATCATGAATATGGAGTTAAAAAATTCATTAAGTTTGCAACAATTCATGCATACGACCCTTATCAAATACTTTTTTTGTGTATACATTATTGTTATTCAATAAAAATTAATCTAAAAGAGTTGGAAGAATATTTGATTTTTCATAGAATAGACCATATCTATAAATGTTTCACTAAACATGGGGAAAAAATGAATGTACACACTGATTGGGATGATACTATGGTTTATGGATCATTTGATATGAATACTAGTGTAAATAATGATGGAGATAACACGAAAGAAATGAAAATGGAAATTTAAGATGACCTTCATGATTGTAAAATGTTTTTTGAAAATATAAATAGTTGTTCTAAAAGACCATTACGTACAGATTGTACTAAAAACACAACATTGTAAGTTGTATTGAAGTTATATAATTTTCAATCTGGTAGTTGATGGAGTGACACAAGTTTTATAGAACTACTTGGTCTCCTAAATAATATGCTACCAGAAGAAAATGAACTACCATGTTGAATATATGACACTAAATTAATTCTACATTCAATGGGAGTAATCTCTAAAATAAATACATTATGGTCCAGATGATTACATATTGTTTCTCAATGACCATGAATCACTCATAAAATTCCCTAAGTGTGGAGTAGATTGATATAAGAAAAATGAATCAAGTCCTTTGAAATAATTATGGTGTTTCCTATCATTACATGATTTAGAAGACTATATGAATGTTAGAAAAACCACAAGATAATTGACATGCCATGAAGATACAAGAATTAGATATGGCAACCTACATCATCCACCAGATTCTCCTTAGTGGAATAAAATTGATTATGAGTATCCTAAATTTGGAAGTGAGTTAAGAAAATTTTGTCTTGTGTTATCTAAAGATAGAATAAATCCTTTTTTGTACAAAGTAGTACTCATAGTACATGGCCCATCATGTTTTTAAATTATAACTTTCCTCCATGGTTATTCCTGAAGTGTAAATACATTAAGTTTTCTCTTCTTATATCTCGACCAAAGAAACCCAGTAATGATATTGATGTCTATTTCTCACAATTGATCCAAGATATAAAATTGATGTGGGATACATGTGTTACGATTTATGATTCTCATAGAAGTGAATAATTTACTTTGATGGTCATGTTTTATGGGATGGTAAATGACTTCACCACTTATGGAAATTTATCAGGCTATATAATTAAAGGAAGATTAGGGTGTCACATCTATGAAAAACACAAATACTCAGTTTGGTTGGTACATTCCTCTAATATTGTGTTTTTTGGACATTGGAAATTTTTACCTCAACGACATAAATACTGATTATGGATGACATCATTCGATTGGAATATCGAACAAGGTATGACACTGTCTCTAGTAATGAGTGGTCAACTATCTGATAAAGTAAAATATATTGACACTATTTTTGGTAAACCATTTTTGAAAAAGCTTACGAAATCAGGTTAGAAGAAAAATATTTCTTTTATTTGATTACCATATTGGAATTGTTTGTATGTCAAAAAAATTCTTGATGTTATTCATGTAGAAAAAAAATGTATTTAATAGTGTTATTGGAACATTACTAAATGTTCCTAGAAAAACGAAATATTGAATCAAGACTAGGTTAGACATCATTGAGATGGGGATAAGTGAAGAATTGGCATAGGTGAAGGGTAAAGGCCGGACTTTTCTTCCTTCAGCAGCTTACACTCAATCTAGACAGAAAAAAACAAAATTTTGTCTTTTCCTTAATAGTGTAAAAGTTCTCGAGGGGTATTTATCAAATATCAAGAGTGTTGTGTCAATGACTTGTTTGATGTTAAAAGGAATAAAATCACATGACTACCATATTTTGATACAATATTTGATGTGTGTTTCTTTTTGCTGCATTATGCCTCAAAATGTATGACATACATTAACCGGACTCTACTTCATTTTAAAAGTCATATACAGTAAAATTATAGACCTGGAAAAGTTTCCAATCCTGAATAATGAGGTTGTAGTCATTTTATGTGAATTAGAGATGTTATTACTATGAAAAAATTTGTGGTGGAGGTTTTTTTATTTTTTTAATTAAATAAAATAGGGATAGGTCACATTTAATTTGGGATATTGGGCTACAAAATAATAGATCATGTGGCATTTTGGGAATTTTCTACCAAAACGCCAGATAATGTGGCGTTTTAGAATTTTCTCCCAAAACACCAGACAATGTAGCATTTTAGATTTTTCTCCCAAAACGCCAGACCATGTGGTGTTTTGGGATTTTATTCCCAATCCCCAGATTCCATGCCCCTTTCTAATCCCCCTCTTTAATATTTTATATATAATTATATATAAATAATTATAAATATATATATATATTATTAAAATTTATATTTATATTTAAATTTAAATATTTATAGTTAAATATATAAATATATATTTACAATTTATTATCTATTTAAAAATATTTTAAATTTATTTATTAATAAATATATATTTATAACAATATAAATATAGATTTATAAATATAAATTTATAATTATATAATTATAAATATATTTATAAATATAATTACAAATAACTTCATATTTTAAAATATATATTTATATAAATAAATTTATATTTGAGAATATATATTTATAATTATATTTATATATAAATAATTACAATTCTTTAAATATATTTTTAAATGTATATTTAAAAATATGAAATTATTTGTAATTATATCTAAAAATATATTTATAAATTTATATCTATTAATCTATATTTATGTAGTTATAAATAACCCTTATTAATTAAATAAACCCTATATATAATTATTTGTATAAATCTATAAATTTATATATATTTATTTATATAAATAAACCAAATTAAATTTAAAATATATGGTTTATTTATATTTATATAAATATAAATAAATAATTAAATTTATAATATATAATTATATAATTAAGTTAACTTTATATTTAAATAATTTATTTATATAATTATATATTTAAATGAACATCATATTTATAATTATATATAAATAAACCAAATATTTAAAATTTATAAATTTATATATAATTATTTAAATATATAAATAAACCTTATTAAATTTATTTATAAATTTATTTACATATATATATATAAATAAATATTATTAAAATTATTTATATTTATATAAATAAGTTTTTTTTAATTATATATATATATATAAATACACCTTATTATTTATAATCAAAATATTCGGTTTATTTATATAAATAATTATATATGAAAAAACCTTAATTGTTAATAAATATATTCATTATTTATATACATAACTATAAATATATTTAAATGTATTTCTATACAAATATTTATAACCATATATAAGTATAAATATATTTATAATTATATAATTATATCAGTATTTCTTATTATGTATTATAATTATAAACCTTATTTAATATATATATATATATATATATATATATATATATTTATATTTATAAATAAATATGAATATTTTTAAAACAACTATTTATATAATGATAAATATAACTTTTCATATTTAAATAATTATATAATTATAATAAATATATTTTTTAAAGATGAATAGTTCCTTGGTCAAAAGACCAAAGCACAATTATTATAAAATAAATAGGTTACATGAGTCTAAAATATGGAATCATATTACAATATTTGTTATGAAGAGGGAGAAGATCTGTGGGGAGATCATCGAGCCAGGTAATATCTTGGTTTACTCCCTTGTTAGTAGGGCCATCTGCAACCATATTTGCTTCATGATAAATATGAGTGATAATGTAGTTGATGTCGAGAAGCGAGCGGGTGAAATCCATCTAAAGGGTAGTAATCATCCATGCAAGATGTGTCACAACATTTCAAATTGCTTGCACAATGGTGGTCAAATCACTTTTAATCCAGAGATTGTTCCAACCATAGTGCTTTGCGAAATAAATAGCATGTATCATATTCATCATTTCAGACTACAGAGAAGAGGAAATGCTATAGTTACTAAGAAATCATCTGAGGATCTGACCAAGGTGATTCTTGAAGATAGCGCCACAACACGTGGGACCCAGATTACCTTGGAAGGCACCATCCACATTTACTTTAATCCATCTAGGAAAATGTGCTCCCTAGAACACTTCAAAAGTGTGATGAGGTTGGTCAAAGTTTCCATCAATCTGAAGATGTTGTGGAATTCCAAATTCATCAATAGTGTTGTTGTAATGGACTTTTTTCATCGATTCATCATCATGAATGGCAATGAGGATCCGCATCTGACCTTCATTGTGGTTAAATGAGTAATTATTATGAATAGTATCATTTCTATCATACCAGATCACAAGATGGAGCTCGGAAATAGTATCAAGGAAAAGGTTATAAATTTTCTAAGAGCTATACATTTCCACACATATAATTAGTTCAGAATTAACAGAGTCAAGAATCCACCATCTGAAATAAAAAATGTCAAAAATATAGTTCTAAAGAGTAGAAGTAGTGGCATGAGAAATAAAGAGATGATTAGTGTCTTCCCTATGTTTATTTCCAAGTCTACATTTAGAGAAAAGTTTAATTCCAAAAGATTGAAGGCACCTGTCTGTGGGAACTCTTTTGTGTGCAAGGTGCCAAATCCAAGTGAATCTTAAGGGCTTTATCCAAGGTTAATCAAAATATTTTATCCAACCAAAATAATTTTCATAATTACAAAAATAATTATTATAAGTTCTTTTGAATTAAGCATACTATTGTGAGTAGGATCCCAAATTAAAAAATGATCAGTGTTTGAAAATGGGTACTTTTCAATGACATGCACAATGTTTTCCAAGAGATGATCATTTTAAGAATTTAGTATATCTCTAATTGAATGATTGGAACTATCAGATGTTTTTTCAAGAGGAATCATAGATATTAAGGGAGTTATAGTCCAGTTATCCAACCATAAATTCATGGAGAAATCCTTGGAAACCATCTATCTAGAATTATTCATAATACCGGAAAAAGATTTCTTAATGGATGGCCAGATAGAACAGATTAAGAAATTCAAAAAAATTCATAAATTTTTCTAGAAATCTATTTTTGAGAAAATAAATAGAATCATATTTATTGTAATGAAACTTCCAAGTGAGTCTGGATTGAAGGGCCTAATTAATGTATTTATGATTTTTGATGCCAATACCACCCTTATCAATAGGTTTGCAACAAGTCGACCAGGGGACAGTCAAAAGTTTTCATTCCAGAGTGCTACCTATCTAAATAAATTTTTTATTGAAATATTAATTTTATTTATAAGACCAATGGTCCATTTTTAGACCATAATGGATTAAAAAAAATTAGAAATAATTGTTGATTTTACAAGGCATATTCTCCCTTCCATATAATGATATTTACCTCTCCAAGAGGAAATATGATTAAGAACTTGTTCAACTATTGTTGAAAAGTAACAAGACTTGGGTCTGCCCCAAAAATGGAAACACTAAGATAAGTAAAAGGAAATTAACCTTCTTTTATGCCTAATTAACAGATAATATTACCCTTCCTATTAGGAGTAAACTTTTTACCAAAGAAAATAGATGATTTTTTCTAACTAATAGCTTGACCAAAAACATCTTCACAGTGAGAGAGATCATTTTTTAGGTTTCAAATATTTTTCTTATCACCTTGTAATAAATGGATGATATCATCAACATATAACAGGTGTGTGGGATAATTTACATTCCTAAAAACATGTATGGGTTTGGTTTTGGTATGTTCCACAAGATGAGTGAGGAGGAAACTAAGATAGTCTTCCGCAATAGAGAAAAGAATGGAAAAGAGGGGGTCAACTTTTCTGACACATTTAGTGCATTTGAAATTGCCCTTGGAGAGCCATTAACTAGAATGGAAATAGAAGTCGAGTTGAATAGGGTTCTTATTGTAGTGATAAGGGATTCAGAAAAACCAAAACCTTGAAGAACCTAGAAGATAAAGCTCCAATCCATGGTATCAAAAGCTTTTTTAATATGAATTTTAATGGAAATATTACCTCCTCTGTTAGCTTTGTGTAAATTGTTGACATATTCAAAGGTAATACAAATGCATTCTTGTATGGATGTACCCTTAATAAATCCAAATTGGTTGCAAGAGACAATTTTTTCTATGATAGTTGAAAGTTTATTAGCAATTATTTTAGTGATGATTTTGTAAAGGGTGTTGATGAGAGAAATAGGCCTAAACAAATGAATCTCAGAAGCATTGTCGACTTTTGGAATCAAGGAATATAATTATAATAAATATATTTAAATAATAAATATATTTCAATAATAAATATATTTATTATATATATTATTATATAGTTATAATTATATAATTATGTTTTTATTTTTTATTAAATATATTTATATTTATAATTATATATATTTATGTTTATTTATATTTAAATTTATAAATACATATTTTCAATTTGTTAAATATAGTTATAATTATATAAATATTTATTTATAATTATATACATTTAATTATTTATTTTAAAATTTTAATTATATTATTTAAATTATTATATACTAATTATATTATTTATATAAATTAAATTATATTTTTTAAAAGAGGTTGAGGCTTAAGGCCTCTTTATTAAAAATAGGCAAAAAGTAGAGGAGGAACAAACATGGCCACAAAAGTTAAAAAACAGACCACAAAAAATAAAAACAAAGATTATGTACCACAAGATCTGGTAGTCATACTGTGGTGCGAGAGGCATCCACCCATACCACGAGGGTGTCTTCCTCTACACCATGTTTTTTCCTACAACCATAGCCCATATCCATCATTTGAGAGTTCCTCCTCTCTGATAGTATTTGTTTCTTTTGCAATAGGTATACAATCACTATTCTGAACATCTTCCTCACTACTAAAAATGGTGAGCAGATCAAAAGAGTTATGTAAACTTACCTATGGATGTGATTTTCTAATTGGGGAAGCAGCATTACAATCCTTCTCAACAATTAGATTAGCCTTAGGGAGACTCTCCTTACCTTGTAATGCAGCGAAGCCAAAACCATTATTTATCTTAATTTTATCATGTTGAGTCTGAGATGGGAAAGTAATGGGAATGGCCACATCTACCCTCACAGCCAAAGGAGGAGCAGTAGTAGACGGTGTTACCATAATTTGATCATGCTGTGAAATCAAGGAAATTTTAGCATGGTTCTTAGTGAAACCAGTCTCTAACATAGAGATATGCAGGTCTTGCTGAGATCTGGTAGGACCAATCATGGAACTGACACCACTGGGGACATTTCCATCTTCCAAAAGAGTGGCAGTGGGAACAGAACTAACGTTTTTAGCATCCACCTTAACTACAGTAGGCTTAACTAACATATTTATAGGGATTTCTATCTCACTGGAAGAATAAAAAGGTGAGATAATCTATTTAGCAACCTGGGAGATAGATTCATCAACCAGTCTATGCACTAAGGAGATTTTATTTTCTTTGGAAGCAGATTCAATAGGATTCATGGCAAAAATTTCTCTTTGGGGGGAAGTACTAGCAAATTCAGAATCAATAATATTCCCTTATTGACTTAACATACAAGTAGTATGCCCTGAGGATCTTACCTTATTCTTCTTTGATAAGGAAACATTTATCTTTTCCTTGCCTTTTATACTTTTAGAATTGATCATTTTTTGTTCCTACCACAAGGTGAAGTCCAACTCCTCTTGTGCAGTGTGTTCCTTACCATCTTGACTATCAACTAAGTCATTATCATCTTTACTTTATAAAACCCTATATTGAATATATTTAAAGGAAGATCCATATAAAACATCATTTTCAGTTGTACCCTCAACTGACAAGTGATTATCTTCTGCATGATCAGCCTAAGAAAGAGGGGCTTTATTAATCATTCAACCAGGGAAAGTAGTCTTTGATTCATCGCCCTATATTCATCTTTCCCTTAAGGAAGTGGATTCAATTCGGGTATCCTCAACAAATTCTCCAACCTTCACTTGGATCTGTCCTAAAGAGGATACAATATGATTAGGGACAAGACCATTAGTGTTTTCAATAGAATTTCTACAATGATCTTTTGTGCTCAGGATAGAAACATGATTTTTGTTTCTCCAGTAATGTTGTATATCATGGAATTTAGATTAATATTTAAAAATAAATAAATCACTTCTACATGTTAATTCATAGTGCCCAAAAATTTTACAAACATCACAGAATGGAGGCATTTTTTTAACTCGATTCTTAGAAAATTTTCATCTATTGTGTGGATAATACCACCCTATCAATTAGTGCAGAAATTAGAGCAACTTAGCCTAAAATATGAGCGTAATGACCATAAAAGAATATCTTTGTATCATAATACATCCTAATTGGTATTTTAATCATGGAGGTGATAACAGAGAAAATTTCAGCATGCTATAATACCCAATTAAGACCATGTATTTTTATCCATACTTGAGCACATGTATCCTTGAAATCATTTAGATTGAAGATTAATCTTCAATCATGAATCCAAATAATTCCTGGTTTGATATTAACAAAACCTACACTCCAAGCATGACCCTTGAGCTCTATGGATAGAAATAATATGTGTAAATATCCATGTCTGAGTGACACACATTTAAAGTCATAGAAACCCCAAATGTCATCAAGAAAACAACAAGATCCATCAATTTCTAGGGTTTCATACCTTTCATCAAGGAAATACGATCTATTATTAATTGATTTCACAAATCAAATCTAGCCAAGATGGCGTCATCCAAGGCTGATACATGATCAGTGGACTCTTTTTTAATGATGCAATGTGGAGCACGGTTGGTCAGCGGGATAAAGGATCCTCCTGAGAAATCAGGGAAAAATGAGAGACCTATAAAAAACTTCGTGTCGCGGTCCTTCTTCTTCACTGATTAGGTCTCTCCCAGTTGAATAACATTTTGAATTGAGTCGAAGGTATGAAGATTCACACTTCACAGATGTAGAGTAACCAAATCACCTGAAGGTGGTCTCCTCTATGTTTCCTCCATCGTCCTGATTACATTTTTATATATAATTTTATATATACTTTAATTTTTTTTGTAAAAATACATTATAATTATCTAATTATAAATATATTTATACATATATATGGTTATAAATATTTGTATTAAAAAAATTTAAATTATATTTATATAATTATATTTATATATATATATATAGAAATAATGAATATATTTATTAACAATTAAGGTTTATTTATATATAATTATTTATATAAATAAAGAGTATAATTTGAATATAAATTATATGGTTTATATATATATATATATATATATTTATTTAATAAGGTTTATTTATTTTCATATATATATAATTGTAATAATTTATTTCAAATATATGAATAAACATTATTGAATTGAATATGCATATTTCATATTACATATTAAAAAATATGCATATTTCTTATTAATAATTTTAATAAATATATTTATACATATATATGGTTATAAAAATTATTAAATTTATTTATATATTTATTATTATAAATAAATATGAATATTTTTTAAAAACTTTTTATATAATTATAAAAAAATATTTAAATAAGAATGATAATAAATATATTTCAATAATAAATATATTTATTATATATATTATTATATATTTATAATTATGTAAATAATAATTTATTTATAATTAGATATATTTATATTATAATTATATATATTTATATTTAATTTTATAAAGTCATATTTTCAAACCTGGTGCGCAACCTGTGGATGGATGATGCTTTGCCTGATGGAAGGTTTCATGGATTAGGTTGGCGATGCCAGTGTGCAAGTACCCTGCCAGACGGTGGGTGATATATATATATATAGATATATATATATATATATATATATATATAATTCGAGGGAATTTTTGATCTATCCCTAGGGGATATGGACTGGGTTTCACTACACCAAAATCAGTATTCAGTGGTAGTTTAATAAACTGCCATTAAAAAAATTCCCAAAATTTAGTGGTGGTTTTTAAAAAACTGGTGCTATTTTTTTTAACACAATACACTTCTTTGCTCCCCCCACCTCCCCCACCCCCAAACCAGACACCTTTCCCCCTCTTCCCTCAGCCCCATGAAACCCTACCTCATGTCGGCCCCCTTCTCCCCATCACTATCGGCCGCCCTATCAGTCCTCACCCCCCCCCCCCGAACCTGACACCCCTCTTCCCTCTTCCCTCTATGTTGTCAAACCCCATCCCCCTCGGGTGTGTTGCTTTTATTCTTCCCTTGTATTTTCAACCCTGGTTTTGAAACCCTATAGTTGTTTCATGTATATTAAACACCCTTCTTTTCCCTATTTTAATTTCTCCACATACTCGATTCATTATAATTATATTATGTATATTCTTATTGCATTTTGAATATATGGATATTGAATCTTTAGTATATTAAGTATATGTAAATTAAAAATATGCATATATCATATTCAGTATTTGCATATTAAATATTCAGTGTATACATATTGATTATTTAGAATATGGATATTTTATATTCAGTATATACATATAGCATATGATAGTATATCATATTACATATTACAAAATTTATTTATGCACATTTTGGATTGCTTATTTTATATTTTTTATATGCATATGTGATATATCTAGTATATGAAAATTGCATATCTTGTATGTGCACATTGCATATACGCTATGCATATTTCATATATGTTTTAAATGTTCTTTCATGCCATGTGGTTTTATTATCCATGTTTTATGGATCTTTATCCATGGTTTAATTTCAATTTCAATAATTTTTATTTTCTTTAAATTTTCTTATTTAATAATATGGATTTATTCCTAGACCTTATATTCTTTTGTTGAATTTAAAACATTTTTTTATTATATGATAAAAATCTTTCAATTGACTCAGTGGTGGCAGGGAAGGTTTTGATCTTAGCATTTCTAGATTCTCTAACTCCATTCTTAGGATATGTCTTCTTGATGTACAAGGTACCACAATTTTAGAATTTTAATTCTCAATTTGTTTTTGTTAACTGTAGTTTTTACCTCCTAAAAAATGCCCAACTTTTCTACCTGCCTTCCAATACCTTTCTTGTGATTTAGGTATAGTTATTATTCAAAATTTAATTACTACTTTCTTTACTCAAACATTCATGTTATTCATCCATAAGAAAATTTTATTTTTTTAATTCTTCCATAAAGGTTTCTATAAAATTCAATGGCCTACATAAATTTATTTCATATGTAAATATTAATAAATATTTTTTTCTCATCCCACACATTATAATGGATTGCACAGGACATGAGGATGAGTTATAACAATTATGAAATCTAGTTTTAGCTATGGAGTTCTATCCAAGAACAAAGTTGGTGTATTTTTAGATGTCTTTGATTTAGTGTGCCCATTTGGGAGGAAAAATATTTATTTTGTTATTTAAGGGAAATTCCATATTATCTAAAACTCTAAATGTAAAATTTCATGGGAAAATAAGTAATTAAATATTTTCTATAAATCTAGTGTTTATGGGTTGGTTATGTTTAGGTCTTTAAACAATCTTCAATGGGATTGGTTGTGATCTTTATAAATCTCTTGTTTCTCTATATCTATTTACAAAAAATATATCATATGAATTAGATCATTTTAATTCAACCAATTTCACCATTACATCGAGAAACCATAGAACATAATGCACGTCAATATCATATAATTAGTCATAAATTATTCATTATTAATTTAAAACTAATTAGTTCGAGTATTACATCACATTTAATTTACTTATATTTAATATAAAATAATATATCCCACTCCTAATGGATAAATATATCATTTATCATATATTGGATTTATTATATAATTCCTCATTCAATATCAATTAATGGACAACATGACATTCTATTCATACGAGAGGATAAATCCCTACATGGTTTTTGTCACACACGGTTTTTTTTCTGTCTTTGTATTGATCCGACCCATTAGAAATCCCGATCCTCTTAATGGGTATTTGATGAGATGAATCTTGACTTTTTAAGTTTCATATATTTCTAACCACCATAATTTGGGATCCCCATTGCTTGTTTAGGAGTTTTTGAAGAAAGGGTGGTTACTTCATGATTTGGGCCAACCGTGAGCTCATTCCCAGTTTTAAAAACTAAATTTGTTTCTTTTATAACTCTTTTGTTTTTCATCCTTTTTCACCCAATCAACTTCCCACTTGTCCTATACTTATATATTAAAATTTATTTATCCTTTTGGACCCATTAGAAATTCATAAGCCGGGTGAATTTGGGTTACTTATTTAGGTATTGGGCCAGCCCATGGACCCATTTCCTGTTTTTAAAAAAATAATTTGTTTCATTTATATCATTTTAATTTTTTAATATTTTTCGGTGATTCCACATCCCAATCGAAGCCAATATCCCTATCCTCACCCACAATATCGTTTTTTCCTCTTTGGAGCTCATATGGGTCGCGTAAGAGGACGAAAATTCTCAGGATACCTCAAATCGTCCAGATTTGACAAGGTAAATTGTATCATTCATAAATTAATCAATTAGTACTCTTTTGGCCACAAATTTTCTTTCCCTGGTTCTTCCAGATCTTAGTAGTCTCTCCATGAATTTTCAAGCCATTACCTTCCATCTATGGTTTCAGATCTAATGGAAGACGATGAGTTTTCTAGGGTGAAATGTGAGATTCCTTCTCCTTTCTCCTTCCTCTTCCCCCTCATTTCATTATTTCTTTGATTTATATTGTACCCTAGTCTTGATAGACCTAGGGTTGTGTTATAAAATGTTTTTTGATGGTTTTTATGTTTGTTTAGGTCTGGTATTTATAGTTTTAGGGTTTATAAACCCGCGGCGGGTGATTTCGGGTGTGCGTTTCAATTACGCCAAAGATTTGAGGTAGGATATCCCTTGCACATGCATTTATCATAGAAGTTTCATCCTTTTAATATTATTATATACTGATATAAATGTTTATTATTGTTTTTAATCCTTTTTATAATTTTCTTGGTGTGCAAAGTCGTTGTTTAATCACTGTTATGTGAAAGGTAGTGTTGTTTTGTCATGAAAGTGCTCAACAAGTGTTTGTTTAAATTTTCCATTATCTTTTGAAAATATTTTGTGAGGTTTATAATCTGGTTTATGGTATTTTTAACATTTTACAGTAACTTGAATGAAAATATGACATTCAATTGGTGTTTTATTCCTTTTCATATACATAAAATAAACTGTTTTGTTTAAAAAGGGCATGGCATGTGTTCGGTAAATTGCCCAGTTGGATTTTATGTGTGATGTGTGATTTAAAAGTTATTTGATTGGATTTATAAAGGAATTGGAAGAATTATAAATGGTATTTTTGGTTACTTATATTTATTTCCAATTTGTATTTGTTTTTACAAAAAAGTGGGTTTTGATTTATAACATATTTTGGCCAGAGTTGCCCAAAAATGGACAGTTTCACATCTTTATGAAAATGGTTGTGTTTTGAATATGTAACCTGAGTATTATAAGAGATTTATGAATGATGTTTTATGCTGTAAATGATTTTTATGCAGATCATTAATAAAATTAAAATTCATACCTTCATCAAAGGTTAGTTTTGTGAAAATGTTTAAAGGCCCGTTTGGCATTTCCTAGAAATGAAGGAGTGTTTTACTTGTATATAACAAGTTGTGCAATTGGGATTGTTTTATGGTCTATTAAATGATATTATTAAATGTTTATTGGGATGCCAAATATGATTTGGTTTGGTTATGACGTGTTTTTATAATTTAAAGAGTGTTTTTGAAAGAGTTTTATGTGCAAAACCTCAATACACTTCATGAAATTGTTTTACGAGAATATTTAGCGGTTTGTTGATTAGTGTTAGAAATGTGAAGAAAGATTATGGGCTGTTTGTGTTTTTATGGTTTTGGAATGGAATGTGGATGTGAAATGTGTATTTGATAATATGTGTAACTTGATTGAGCACTAAATGGAATCCCCGGTATCTAAGTGGGCGGACGTGTACTAGTATGCTAGTGATTCTGTGGGGGTTGGCCCCTGTTTCACGTAGCAAGTTTGACGATGACAACACTAACTAAACTATGATGATGATGATGATTGGGGACCTCTATGTTATTGGTATGTTCCCTACTAGTGGCTCGTGCATGAGAAATGATATTTATTATGGTTACTTTCACCGAGATATGAGGTACCTGGGGCTCACAACTAACTAGTGCCTAGGGGTATTCCCGTGACAAGTGCTCATTGGCTATTTTGTACTCACCGTCGGCATACGGTGTGTTTGGTTGGTAAATTCAGTAGTATGTGTTATTTATTTGAATTTTAAAATTCTTTAAAGCAGCCCTCTTGAAAACTATGTTCATTTTGAAGTTGCACCTCTTTGAAAAAAATAGTTACTTGCATTTTTGTTTATTAAACATGCATGTTTTTGTATGATAATTATTATAGCATGGAACCTCATTTGAAAACCATACTTTCATATCTTGAATTTAAAACTATAAATTGATGTTTCATTTATTTTAAAGGAATGTGCATTGGGAATAGAATATCGGGCTAACCTACTGAGTTTTAATACTCACGCCTATAGTCTTCTTCTTTTTTTAGCCCTTGTGCAGGTTTCATCTTTAGTTCGATCACCTTGGGCGACTTTTGATCATTGTGTTGGAGAGTGACCAGAAGTGTCACATGGAGTTATTTGTTCATTGGGATTGTTCATTTGAGTTTTTGTTTTTGTTTTACCTTTAGTTTCTTGTATAAAAAATATTTTGTTCAATTTTTATATAAATTCATTTTGGGATGTCCGTTTATTTCTTCTGTTTGTTTGATTGTCTATATATGGGCGAAATCGTTCCCTTGTGTACTCTATTGATTCCCTTGCTGCTTGTCACCATCCCAGGAGGATTGGGAACGCCTCTCGGGACTTGTCGTGGGCTAGCCTGGGTGACCGGTTCAGGGTCGACTCGGGCTGGTTCGTGACAAAATGGTATCAGATGAGGTTGGCTCTTAGCGGACCTTTCTATTTAGAGTGCCCTTGTTATTTTGGGGATGTCAAGGTATATGGAGTAGGATTTTTGGGACTTGAGGGGTAAGTGCATGAAGAACGTCGTGAACTCTTTCTTGTTCTAATCCTCAGGTTTCCAAGGGAGTCCAGTTTTATTAGTGTCCTTTGTTCTGGTTGATTTTTTTTTGGTGTTGGGATATGACAAGGGGAGTCTGACTAATGGCCTCCGTGAGCTCACAGGGCCTGGCAAGCCATGTGGAGCTGGGGAATGGTTCTAATAAGTCTCTCTGTGTTGGTGTTGTGTTTTGTATATGGCCGCCAACCATATGGTCAAGTCACCCACTGACACTAGTTCCCTTTTTTGGGTCTCTTGAACCTTTCTTGAATTCTGAATTTTTGTTTTTAAAATCCTTGTGTGAGAATTGTGGAAATGGGTTTTAATGTAAGTATTAGATTTTGAAAAGTGAAAAAAGGGGGTTTCAATAATTAAATATAAGAATTGTTTTGGAAGGTTGTGTTTTTGTTAAAAAAATTTTGGGGGAAGCAGAAATGATTTAAAGGGATTGGATTATTTATAATCTAAAATTGTGGTTTGTTGAAATAAAATGTTTTGAAATTGTGAATAATTTTAAAGTGATTCTGGATCTTTTTTTAATGGGGGTATTTTAGGATGTTAAAAAGTTTTTGAATTGGATAAATTAGTTTTGGCAATTGGTTTTGATCGGTTGGTGTTTTACTACAAACGGTATTGGTCTCAATGGACCTCAGATTATAAAAATATACATTGCTGATTTTTTTTAAAAAAAATGGGAAGGGTTTGTTTGGAGTGCCTTGGTTATTGAAAAAGTTTTTTTTTAAATGAAAAGGGGTAGGTTTTTAAGAAAATGGTTCTTAATGAATTGTGTTTTTTTTGTGAAATATGAAAAGGGTTTTTCACTTGGTGGTTGGTGTTCCTTTTGAAGGTACATGATTTTTGGAATGATGTTGTTTTGTTTTAGCCTTCGGTGTTTTCATGAGTGCTCACATGCTTGGTTTTATTTATATCTAGAAGGATGAAATATATGGTATGGTGGTTGGGTGCCTGGGGTGGCATGGAAATGTGCATGTGGGTGAGACTTGATGAAACACCATTGGTGAATGTTGAAACCCACCAAGTTAGTTTGTTTTTCAAAAGTGTTTTGAGTTGAAAAATGTTGTCCTTTTTTTATAAACCAATGGTTATGTGGCCCGTTTTTTTCTATGTTGTAGAAGAGTTGTTTATTCAGTAAGATTCCTTGTGATCTACAATTCATACTCTTGTTGTATCTTGAGATGATATCTTGTTGGTGTCTTGGTTTTGGAGAAATTTTCATTGGGTTTCTAAAGTTGTGTTTGATGTTGTGATGTGGCCAGGGATAGTTCTCTGTTGGAAATATTTCCTACTGATCAACCTAAGGATTCATTTAAAATGTTAAATCCACCTCTTTTGATGATGCCTCAACCTTTTTGTTGGAATAGAGAGTAGTTTGGGATCTATTAAAAGTGCTTCTAGGTCATGATAATTCTTTTGGACAGAGCAGTTGTGTTCGGTGATGTTGATGTGTTTCGTCTAATTCCTCGTCTATTATGCCCCTCATTTGGAGTGATAAGGAATTTTGATATGTATCTATGAGTTCCTATTTAGATGAAGGTTTTTGTTTGGTGATCAAGTGTGTTTTTTTTTGAGTGGTGTGATCCTTATCACCTGACTACGGTGCAACAAATGCTTCAAGAATCAGGGCTCCAGCCATAGGCCTCGGAGTGAAGCTTTTCACGCAGTCAGGAAATCAACAGAGGTGTGGAGTGCTAGATTAAGATCCTTACTCCTCTGTTTTGTTAAGTTAGTTACTATGTCAATGTTTTGGTTCCTCATTTCTATGAATTTCCCTTTTTCGCAACAAGCGTGGTGGACTTAACCCCTCACACAGTGTCTATGGTTATTCCTTCATGGATGTGGGTTTTCAATCAATGTCCCTGTGTGGACCGCCTGTAAAAATAAGGTGTATTCTTGGTGTTACCTATTCATAGGTGGAGAGTTTTGGGAAGTTTATTTGTTTCTTTTGTGGTTTCAATGGCCAAATTATTGGGTCCCCTTCCCTCCCATCCCCAAGTGGCGGGGGTCCAGAATTGTGCTGAATGTGTCGACCAAGTTATTGTTCCATCCATTCAGGAGTGGGTGGTTTATATGTTCATGTTGTAACTTTATTAACTTGGTATAGTAGGTTTTTGTAGGAGGGTTTTTTTTGGGCTTGTGTGAGTGAGTCCCAACTCTAGCTCATGTTCAATTCTTGTCTATTCATTGCTAGTTGGTTTCTAATGGTGGGGAGACCCACCATGGGTCTCCTGGATTTTCATCCTAAGAACATTTTTAGGGATAATTGATTCTTAATGGTGGGGAGTAAATTCTGTAATCCTTAGGTGTTGTTTTTTTTTCAGCTGGAAAGTGTTATGGCTTTCCGGGGGCGGAATGCTTTAATGGTGGGGAGAATTGTCACACACGGTTTTTTTTCTGTCTTTGTATTGATCCGACCCATTAGAAATTCCGATCCTCTTAATGGGTATTTTATGAGATGAATCTTGACTTTTTAAGTTTCATATATGTCTAACTACCATAATTTGGGATCCCCATTTCTTGTTTAGGAGTTTTTGAAGAAAGGGTGGTTACTTCATGATTTGGGCCAACCGTGAGCCCATTCCCAGTTTTAAAAACTGAATTTGTTTCTTTTATAACTCTTTTGTTTTTCATCCTTTTTCACCCAATAAACTTCCCACTTGTCCTATACTGATATATTAAAATTTATTTATCCTTTTGGACCCATTAGAAATTCATAAGCCGGGTGAATTTGGGTTACTTATTTAGGTATTGGGCCAGCCCATGGGCCCATTTCCTGTTTTAAAAAAATAATTTGTTTCATTTATATCTTTTTCATTTTTTAATATTTTTCGGTGATTCCACCTCCCACTCGAAGCCACTATCCCTATACTCACCCCCAATATCGTTTTTGCATCTTTGGAGCTCATATGGGTTGAGTAAGAGGACGACAATTCTCAGGATACCTCAAATCGTCCAGATTTGACAAGGTAAATTGTATCATTCATAAATTAATCAATTCGTACTATTTTTGCCACATATTTTCTTTCCCTGGTTCTTCCAGATATTAGGAGTCTCTCCATTAATTTTCAAGACATTCCATTACCTATAGGGTTTCATATCTAATGGAAGACGAAGAGTTTTATAGGGTGAAATGTGAGATTCCTTCTCCTTTCTCCTTCCTCTTCCCCCTCCTTTCATTATTTCTTTGATTTATATTGTAACCTAGTCTTGATCTACGTAGGGTTTTGTTATACAATGTGTTTTATGGGTTTTATGTTTGTTTAGGTCTGGTATTTATAGTTTTAGGGTTTATAAACCCGCGGCGGGTGATTTCGGGTGTGCGTTTCAATTACGCCAAAGATTTGAGGTAGGATATCCCTTGCACATGACTTTATCATAGAAGTTTCATCCTTTTAATATTATTATATACTGATATAAATGTTTATTATTTTTTTTAATCCTTTTTATAATTTTCTTGGTGTGCAAAGTCGTTGTTTAATCACTGTTATGTGAAAGGTAGTGTTGTTTTGTCATGAAAGTGCTCAACAAGTGTTTGTTTAAATGTTCCATTATCTTTTGAAAATATTTTGTGAGGTTTATAATCTGGTTTATGGTATTTTTAACATTTTACAGTAACTTGAATGAAAATATGACATTCAATTGGTGTTTTATTCCTTTTCATATACATAAAATAAACTGTTTTGTTTAAAAAGGGCATGGCATGTGTTCGGTAAATTGCCCAGTTGGATTTTATGTGTGATGTGTGATTTAAAAGTTATTTGATTGGATTTATAAAGGAATTGGAAGAATTATAAATGGTATTTTTGGTTACTTATATTTATTTCCAATTTGGATTTTTTTTTAAAAAAAAGTGGGTTTTGATTTATAACATATTTTGGCCGGAGTTGCCCAAAAATGGACCGTTTCACATCTTTATGAAAATGGTTGTGTTTTGAATATGTAACCTGAGTATTATAAGAGATTTATGAATTAGTTTTGCTGCTGTAAATGATGTTTATGCAGATCATTAATAAAATTAAAATTCATACCTTCATCAATGGTTAGTTTTGTGAAAATGTTTAAAGGCCCGTTTGGCATTTCCTAGAAATGAAGGAGTGTTTTACTTGTATATAACAAGTTGTGCAATTGGGATTGTTTTATGGTCCATTAAATGATTTTATTAAATGTTTATTGGGCTGCCAAATATGATTTGGTTTGGTCATGATGTGTGTTTATAATTTAAAGAGTGTTTTTGAAAGAGTTTTATGTGCAAAACATCAATACACTTCATGAAATTGTTTTATGAAAATATTTAGCGGTTTGTTGATTAGTGTTAGAAATGTGAAGAAAGATTATGGGATGTTTGTGTTTTTATGGTTTTGGAATGGAATGTGGATGTGAAATGTGTATTTGATAATATGTGTAACTTGATTTAGCACTAAAGGGAATCCCGGGTATCTAGGTGGGCGGACGTGTACTAGTATGCTAGTGATTCTGTGGGGGTTGGCCCCTGTTTCACGTAGCAAGTTTGACGATGACAACACTAAATAAACTATGATGATGATGATGATTGGGGACCTCTAGATTATGGGTATGTTCCCTACTAGTGGATCGTGCACGAGAACAGATATTTATTATGGTTACTTTCACCGAGATATGAGGTACCTGGGGCTCACAACTAACTAGTGCCTAGGGGTATTCCCGTGACAAGTGCTCATTGGCTATTTTGTACTCACCGTCGGCATACAGTGTGTTTGGTTGGTAAATTCAGTAGTATGTGTTATTTATTTGAATGTTAAAATTCTTTAAAGCAGCCCTCTTGAAAACTATGTTCATTTTGAAGTTGCACCTCTTTGAAAAAAATAGTTACTTGCATTTTTGTTTATTAAACATGCATGTTTTTGTCTGATAATTATTATAGCATGGAACCTCATTTGAAAACCATACTTTAATATCTTTAATTTAAAACTATAAATTGATGTTTCATTTGTTTTAAAGGAATTTGCATTGGGAATAGAATATCGGGCTAACCTACTGAGTTTTAATACTCACGCCTATAGTCTTCTTCTTTTTTTAGCCCTTGTGCAGGTTTCATCTTTAGTTCGATCACCTTGGGTGACTTTTGATCATTGTGTTGGAGAGTGACCAGAAGTGTCACATGGAGTTAGTTGGTCATTGGGACTGTTCATTTGAGTTTTTGTTTTTGTTCTACCTTTAGTTTCTTGTATAAAAAATATTTTGTTCAATTTTTATATAAATTCATTTTGGGTTGTCCATTTATTTCCTCTGTTTGTTTGATTGTCTATATATGGGCGAAATCGTTCCCTTGTGTACTCTATTGATGCCCTTGGTGCTTGTCACCATCCCGGGAGGATCGGGAACGCCTCTCGGGACTTGTCGTGGGCTAGCCTGGGTGACCGGTTCAGGGTCGACTCGGGCTGGTTCGTGACAGTTTTCCTCTATCCAATGACATGATCGAAAACATACCCAATCGATCAATGATAATCAAGGACACAATGAATTCATAATAAATTAATCAAGTTAAAAAGGATTTCATGCATGGTATCACACCAACCTCATGTATGATGAAATCTAAATATAATCCGTACACCACTATATACTAATTAAATATTTTATTACATTCAATGTGGTATTTTTCATTGCTCATCCATCATATAAAATCCATATTATCCCTCATGAGAATATTCTAAATCTAAATAATATAATCCTATTAATATTAATCATAGCATTTCATTATGAACTATAATACTCCATTATGAATATTAGTTTGGGATAAAAAAAAGTTTATATTTATAGGTTAATTATCATTTTACATCATGAGTATAGACAACCAACTTAAAAGAATTAAAATATAGAGATTTTATTTTTTAATATAGTATTTATTTTATTTTTAAAAACTCTGTTAACAAAATCACAAAGTTACATGTCTTATCATATCAAATATAGAAAACTACAAGATTATCCTTATATTTTCTGCACTTTTATGGTTTTTATAAACTTATTACATTTCTACGTAATTATTATTACATCTCTAGGTGAAAATTGTATAAAATTATCAAATTGGTCTCATTAGTGAGTGACATATATGAAGTGTTCAAGATTAAATAACCATTTCTATTTGGAATAATAATCTCAAAGTTCAAAAAAATTTATATATTATTCATAATAATAATAATTTTTTATCATGCTAAATTATGAATTATTTCATTTTGTGTTAATATCTTGTTAAAAAATTAAAATTAACATGAAAAGATACTCGAACCTCATTGTGTTGGGAATTATAACTTATTTCATTTAGTGTTAATATCTTATAAAATAAATAATTACATCTATTTTGTATATCAAATTATAAATTTTCAATATTGTTTATAGAAAATAGTATTGTATTCTTTTGGATATTCCACTTGGTGAAAGTTTGATCATATTCCCAATATTTTGATGGACAAATTAATAGACTCTTAATCATAGATAAAACTAATTTTTTCCCCATACTCTTATCATGTGTATTATAGAATCCAATAAAACAAAAACCATATGTGTCATATATTATTGTTGAAAAACTCCATGATAATAAAAAATCTCTCTTAACACATAAATGAAATAAGATGATAACACACACCCTTTATTTAGATACATGTGATCTTGACAACATGAAATATATAGAAAATTGGGTGGTCATAGGGCGACATATGGCCATTCCGAATCTTTCAATGAACATTTAGATATATTCCTTCTATAAAGGAACCAAATATGTTTCATTACTATTTTTCATGTTTGGTAACCTAAATTTAAAATTGGATTTATTGATATCCTTTATCTCAAACATTCTAGACAAAAGTTTCTTGTAACTCTTTTATTGGATCCATATTTAAATCCACCAGTTTTTTATCATATGAAGTTAATTTTATTTGATTAAATGATAGGAATTACAAAGAGGACGTGTTATAATTATTCCAGTTGAATCTAATTCAGAATTCCCTCAGCCATACTGACATGTGATGATCCATGTGTCTCACTCCCTATAGCATCTTAGAAACCATCCACTTCCCCCTACACTATCTCTCACAGCCTCCATTAGCATCCCATTAGTAGCTCATCCAACGCCTCCCCATTAAGAATCCACAGTAGTGAGGGAGTAGGCCTCCACTCCTAGTTCTTTGTGAGGATATTGGAGGGTGACTTTTAAAGTTACAAATTTTAATATGAATAGTGTTATTTCAATTTTTTATACTTCTAACTATTTTTCATAAAATATGGAAAAAATGATACTATGGAGAAAAATATGAAATGTTTAGATGTTTGGAATATTAATGAACTAAAGATAGTTTTCCCATTTCACTACTATGGGGTCTCGATGGATGACGCTACAAGATTACTTGGATATATTCTAGGACAGCTAGTGACGGAGACGATTACCCTTCTGATTACGTATGATTATTGGAGGCATATACCCTCATCTTGGAAAAATGAAGTTTTTGATTGACAAATAAATGTAAATTTAATATATTATGGTGTAATTTAATGTCATTATGTTATTTAATTATAATATTTTCAAAATTAATCTCTTTTTACAGATGTTTTTCCACTTTCTCGTTGTTAATATGATAGCATGAAAGTGGACATTGAAAATTTTAGGCAAGAAATGGAAAGATTTTAAATAGATATTATGGAAAAAATTCAGCGATACTTCATTAAGTGACCAACAAATGTATGATAAGGTACCAAATGGGGTACCTAGAGAGAATCTATGATCTGGAACCACCACTAATTTCTCTAGAACTATCTTGGGATGTGATGAACCTATTAACTCCATGCCATAGGTGGTGATGATACCTACTCCATCCCCTCTTCCCTCAGAGGGGGAGGGACCTTTCCTGCATCTTCTTGATGTTCGGTCTACTACTTTCATACCATTTTTTAACTTTGATTGTATTCCATCCTTCCCACAGATTTTTGTCATCCTGAAACTCCCTAAAATCTTCGAAGGGATTCCACTTATTCCAATCACAAACCTCGAATTCACAGAGGGGTCTTCCCTATTGGACCTGACCCAAGTCGCGTGTTTCAAGCGGTGACAAACTTCGTTTGATTCTTTCGACCATTTCATTTTTGAAAAATGGGGTTTTCAGGAGTGTGCTACTATTGACCTCCTCAACTCTAGGAGCTTCATGATTCAGCTAGACTCTAAAGATGACCTGATTCTCGCTTGGTCAAGCACGCCTCACTCCTAGTACAGTGCTCAATTTATCGTCTTTAAATGGTCATACGATATCCACATGAAACATGACCCTACAAAGATGGAGGTTTGGGTAATTTTTCTACAACTTCCTCTTCCTTTTCAAAATCCCTCGATTCTTCATTTTCTTAGAAATCTGGTTGGGTGTTTCCTCTGCATCGATAATCCGACTCATGTGTTGTGTCACCCGATTTCCCCAAGAGTGTGTGTTGAGGTTGATGTTTCGAAGCCTCCGATTGAAGCCTTATGGATTGTCGTGGGAGATGAATTTAGGTATAAGAACACTGTCATTTTTTAATCATGTTTTTATTACTATTCTTTGTGCAAGATGCTTGGGCATAGTATGGTGATATACAGGAGAATGGAGAGGCAATAGGGAGATAATCGGGAGGTCCAGGCGGACTGGGTTCAAGGTGGTCCTCCAGGTGATGTTGGTTTACTCTATGCTAGGTATGGAGAATTGTCAGGAGATGGTTGTGATGGTTCTGGGATAGGGACCGGCAAGGCTAAGGTGCCCTCATGTTCAGCTAGAGCAATGAAACAAAAACCTGTAAGGAGCTTTCATCCAGAGCCCAGTGTAGAAAAGATATTCAACAAGATGTGGAAATATTTGGCAATCCATCCTATCATCAAGTCATTTTTAGGGGGTGCCCAAGCCAGTGTGGTGGTCAAAGCATCTCTGAATGTGAACATTTCTCATTCTCAGGATCTGGGTGGCTCTATAAGATCTATTGGACTAACCTCCAAGGGTGTGTCTAGTCTGAAACCATGAAATTATGCGATGTTTGTATGTACTGGTACTAGCAAAAATTCTGATAGGGGGATACATTCATCTGGAAAGGGAAAGTACAAGGATAGACCGGAGTGGGAGAAGCCAACTCATGAGGTTGGTAGGTTGTTGATCACCAGTCAGGGAAATAACTTAGGGAGGATGTTGTCCTGCCTCAATTAAAATGACAGATTCAGAAGTATATGTAATGACGAAGAGTTTTTAGGCAACTCCAACTGTCCCTATGAGTCCGAATATGATAGAAATCCCTCAGATGATAGCGGTTTGTAAGGGGTTGGTAAAATTATGCACAAGCAAAGAAGGAAGAAAGGGAATAAGGAAAACAAGGACCTAGGGAGCTATATTGTTTCCAAGAAGATAAAATCTAAGGGCTATAAATACTACTCTTATCTTCCTAAACTAAGGAGACTCGGTTGGCCAAAAAATAGGGTAAGCTAAAGGAACATTAGATATGATAAGTGGGAAGAGATGAGGCTCAGTATGATGATGTCATCATGTCCCAAGTGCAAGTGGAAGGAAACTCAAGGGCAGATGACCAACATTAGGATACGCATATGCACTATGAGAAAATGATTCTAAAAAGAGAGGATACTCTCCCCCCCCCCCAGACAGAAATGTGTAGCAGGAACCCCTAACAGCTTTCAGGGCAGGAAGGATGCAGATTTTGATACTCATATGGAAGTACTCATTCACTATTGGGAAGAAATGGAAAAGGATGTTCTAGTGATGAAGGTAGTGAGGGAAGACATTTATGAGATGATGGGATGACTGATCCAAGTGGTAGTTACTAGCAAGAAATCTGAATGGATTGACAAGAAAGATCGCATATTGATCAGAGGATTCAATATGGGGAATATTAGTAAGGAAGAATACTTGAAGGCTTGGGAGCATCTAGCAAGGAACTATAAAGATAACATAGGGGAAGATCCTGCCTTCTAGGAAAATTATCTACCCTGTAAAATATTTAGGTAAGGATATTATAATCGTCTTAGACTTATGTTTAATAATTCAATTGTAACCTTTGATGTTTGATATGTTTTTATGTAAGTTTATCACTCCCCCCTTAAAAGTGATAGAAAATAAAAAAGTTATTTTGGAGGAGGAGGTACCTAGAGAGAAATGGAAAGTTTTTATTGATAGCCATTGTGATAAGAAGAACATGGTATTTAAATATATATTATTTTATTAATATCATTTTACATTTATACATGCATATGACAAGAAGATAAAATTGCATACATTACTATTAAATTACATTTTATTTATTTCAAGATGTTTCAAGGAAGAATGTATCGAGTCGGTCTAAGAAAATCGTCCCTCACACT
This sequence comes from Viscum album, assembly GCA_963277665.1. Lineage (NCBI taxonomy): Eukaryota > Viridiplantae > Streptophyta > Magnoliopsida > Santalales > Viscaceae > Viscum > Viscum album. Next base: position 224,740,610 of record OY728159.1, read on the forward strand.
GTGGGGTCAAAAAGTTTTTCTAGAAGCTGATCGTCTTTGGTAATCTTTTCATTAGTCTAAATATTTATAAGAAAATATTATCTATTCAATATATTAAATTGTTTATTTATATTTGTTTAATTAATTCACATAATTTAGGTCACCAAACATCCCAAATATAAGTTTGGTTGGTTGTTCATAAAAAATATGATGGTAGTTATGTTAATGAGCCTTCCAGAGAGGTTGGGGTATAAATTCATTTTTCATTATAAAAATTATTCTCAGTTGTCATTATGTTAATATATATTACTTCAAATATGATTGATTGATAAAACACAATTTTTTGAATATTTTATTTATAATAAATGATATAATTTCCTCAGATTATGCTAAATATGTTCATTTATGAAATATTTGGGATTAGATCATTCATTTGAAAATTTGATGAAAATTACAGTTTTACCCTTTTAAAATACACTGTACTATTTCAAACATAAATATTTTAATATGAATTATTTGAACTTAAAATTTTGAAACAGTGTTCTTCCCTTACTTTTCTACAACTTTTATTCAGGACACTAGAGCTAAAGAGTGCATTTGGATGGAGTAAATGGTCCATTAAGTCAATGGTTGGCTGGACACGTGAGATTGGACATCACTTTAGTGTTTGAGACATATCTTCTACATACGTGTATAGATTAAGACCAAATTTGGAGAGGGGATCTAAAACCCAATGTATCAAATATTATCCTTCTGTAAAGACAGATAATTAACGTGTTTTGGTGGTCAAGAGGGAAGTTCAAGTGGGATTAAAATATTTGGTAGAATCTTCTCATTCACATTTGAAACCACTTTTAACCTAGCCTCCCCTCCACACTATAAATATGTATTTTTCTCATTTTTAATGTTTGGGAAGTGAATTAGAATATTTAAGGTATATTATAATTGGTTTCACCCAAATTATATAAACATTTTAAGAGGGTTATCTCTTGAAGCAAGGATCCCCTCTTCGAAGCCTTCTTCTCTTCTTCATGTTGTAATGTTTTCATTTGTGTAATAAACTTATTTTTTATTCTTTTATTTATTATATTTTATTATTTTTTGTTCAATTATATTATTATTTATTCATCCTATTTGGGTTGGAATCAATATTTGATATGATATTGGGTTCTAACATTTCAATCCTTTTCCCATGCAAAGCGTCTCCACGATGACCACACCGCCCATGGAAGAGTAGTTCTCTTAGTGATCAATATATCTTATACCCCCTTCATTTAATTATTTTAAATAATTGAGATACTTTAATTCACTTAATATGATCCATTAATTGAGTTTTTAAATTATAATAAACTAAGCAAACAATTGAAAAATTATCACAAAAACAAGCGAGGTCAAGTATTGTGTAAATTGTTAGAGCGCAAACATAATCGGTAAAACAAGACTACACGGGATAAATTTGTAGAGTTAAAATATAATCCCTAAGATAAATTCATAATCATTTTCTAGAATGTACATGTGCCTTAATTTACCACTGACTATAATCTATCCATATAACATCAATCAAAGCATGGTGTTGCGATTGCATCTTCTGAAGATAGCCTAGGGTTTAATTCTCTTCATATTTGTGGTAAAGTTAATTCGCATAGGGTTCACGGGTTAAAAAATTAGAGGATTATAATTAAGTGGATATTAATTTAAATTATAATTATTAATAATTAAATGAAGAGGTATAGTTAGATCGATTGTGTCTTTTAAATATTATCTACAAAAACATCTTTTTAATGTGTCTTTTTAATCGAACTTCATTTCAAAAATAAAAACAAAAATATTATAAAATCTTATTTAGAAATTTTTTTTATAGTTTTATGAATGATAAAAACCCCTAACATCCTTTCAAGTAGTTTTATTAATCCCTTTTATGTTATTTTTAAAATACCTTTAATAAGTTGTCAAATTTACTTCCTCCATTGAGAGACGACCTTGGTCAGCCACTCAACTACACCTAAGTACCCAAAAAAATAACTAATAATTTGAGGGTGCCCATGACAGCGCCTTTCAATTTGGTATCATTTTCGGGGAGGCAATTAATTATTTCAACAAATTAGAGGTATTTATTTTATTTTATATTCTATTCTATTCCTCTCTTTTTTTCTTTCTTCTATACCCAATCTGAATTTTTTCTTCTTCTTTTATTTTATTATACTAATTTTTTGGCTATCAACTCAAACTTCTCATTTTTATTTTACTATGGTCCACTTTCCTTCTTTTCATTTTTATTTTATTTATGACATGAACTAATCCTGATGATCTTTTAGATCTTGACCCAAAGATTGAACGTAGCCTTCGAGCTTGAATCATACATTCTCATTCTAAGGGAAGTTTCAACATTCAACCAGTTGGAGATTTCCTCCAATCCAATAAAATTGAAATTAGAAACACTTCTAAGTCCAACTTAAAACAAGAACCAATGGCTGAAGACAATAACAATGAACTTAATAGAACAATTCAAGAATTGGCTGCACCTGATATTAATTATCAACCAAATTGCATTGCATACCCAAATATTGAATCAGACTTTGAACTGAAATCTGGGTTAATTCACCTCCTTCCAAAATTTCACGGCCTCTCTAGTGAGGATCCAAATAAACGTATTAAAAAATTTAATGTTTTTTTCTCAACCCTAAAACCAATAAATTTATCTGAAAACAAAATCAAACTTAGAGCATTCCCATTCTCACTTGATGGAGATGCGAAAGATTGGATGTATTATTTACAACCCAAAGATGTAACTTGTTGGAACAATTTGAAATGTATTTTATTTCAGATATTTTTTCTATCATCAAGGACCACTTCCATTTATAAAGAGATATCTGGGATCAAGAAATCCCAAGGGGAGTCAATGTATGAGTACTAAGAGTGATTCAAGAAGTTGTGTGCAATCTTCCCACATCCCCAAATCAGAGAGAAACTCCTCATCCAGTACTTCTATGAAGGACTCGCACCTATGGAGATAATCATGGTGGATGTCATGGCTGGAGGAGAATTTTTGGATAATACACCAGTAGATGCACGTGCATTGATCGACAAGATGTCACAAAACTCTCAACAATTTGGCGATCGAGGTACACCACATGTTCAGGTAGTAAATTAGGTAATTCCTTCTAATCTTGAAAGTCATTTGATTGATACCAAGTTGGAAGAATTGAAAAATATGTTGAGGCATATTTCTTTGGCTCAAAATACATCCCAACCCACTCCTTCAAGGACTTGTGGCATTTTCACTAAGACAAGTCACCCAACTAACTGTTTCCTACAACTACAAGAGACAGAGGATTGTGTACCAGTATTCCTAGGGAGACCATATCAACAACAACAAAAAATATATCCCCAAAATAAGTTTGATTCCTTTGTACCAAAATACAACCAAGGTTGTAATGATCAATCATACATGAGGTATGGATCTGGACAACAACAAAGGCCCCCTTTTCAACAAAACTTCTAGCAATCTCTACCATACCAATAGGGTTTCCAACAACCCCAAAGGAGATTTGAAGCCTAAGCATCAACAAGACAAAAATAATGGAATAAATCACCCAAGGTAGATTCTAAAACTAATAAAATTTTGAAGAAAATTGTTCTTAATCAACAGAATGAGCTAAAGAGTCAAGGTTCGGAGATGAGGGAGTTGAAGACACAAATGAGCCAGATTGCCACTGCCCTCAATGAACATGTAAGTAAGAACTTCATAAATCTTCCTTCCCAACCTACTCCAAATCCCAAGGGGAATGTTAGTGTCATCACATTGAGAAGTGGGAAGAAAAAAATGGATACATCTGCACCTATCATTCCACTGAGATTCACCTCAACTCCCGAGAAGCCCCATTCAAAACTAGCTGATGCGCAACCCAAGGAGAAATATAAAAGGTAATAAAAAGATTGATGATGTTCCTACTAAACCCCTTCCATTTCCAAATAGAGTTATACAAATAAAAATTATGGATGAAGAGGCAATGTAAAAAAAGTTTTGTATACATTCAAGCATGTGGAGATCAAAATCCTTTTACTTGAAGCCATTAATAAAATCCCAAGGTATACCAAATTTTTAAAAAAGATTTTTACCAATCAAAGAGGGCTCAAGGGGAATGAGAGGATCAATCTTGGAAAGAATGTGTCATCACTCATTACACCAACTCTAGCAATGCGAAAAAAGTGCAAGGATCCCAGGACATTCACTATCCCATGCACTATAGGGGAGTTACACTTTTATTATGCTCTTTGTGATTTAGGAGCTTCCATAAATGTGATGCCTAACTTTGTATTATCTTCTTTACAGGTTGGTGAGTTGAAATCGACAAGAGTAGTGGTGCAGTTGGCAAATAGATCTAAAACATATCCAGTGGGAGTCCTTGAGGATGTAATTATCTGGGTAAGATACGTGATCTTTCTAGTAGATTTCTACGTGCTTAACATGGAGCATGATCAGGTAAGTTCACATGCTCCCATTATCTTAGGTAGAACCTTCCTCAAAACTAAAAAAACTATAATAAATGTCAATGAGGGTACACTTTACATGGAGTTTTGAGATGAAGTTGTGATATTTAATGTTATGGACTCCATGAAGTACCCCTCAGAGGACCATTCTGTATTTTTTATCTCACATTTTGAACCACCAAATGAAACCCCATGGAATTTTATTGTCCTAAGCTTAGGGATGTTATGATCATTGGTTATATTTTGATGTCTAAGAGTACTTCAAAACCTATTTTGAATGCACAAGACTCTCTTATATTTGATTTTAAAATAGGTTCATATTTTGATTTTGATCATGTTCAATCTGATTATGACATGGCTATTGAGTATGCTGATGGATTTGATGCTTTATTCTCTGATTTTGATAATGTATATTCTGATACTGATGTTCATTGTGCACATATTTCAGTTCCTTCAATTTCTCCATCCATACATCACCCCCTACATTAGAACTCAAGACATTACCACCAAATCTAAAATACTTATACTTGTTAAGTGGTGATAAATTACCTGTTATAATTGTTAACAATCTCTCTTTTAAACATGAAGAAATTTTTTTGAACCTTTTGAGGGAGAATATCATGGAAATTGGGTGGACCTTGGGTGACATATCATGTATTATCCCCTCCATTTTCATGCATAGGATTATTTTGGAGGATGGGGATAAACCAATTAGGCAGCCACAAAGGAGACTCAATCCAACACTTTTGGAGGTTGTTAAAAAAGAGGTTGAAAATTTAATCGAGGCGAGTATAATCTATCCCATTTTAGATTCCCAATGGGTGAGTCCTATTCAGGTTGTCACTAAGAAAAGTGGGGTTAATGTTGTTAAAAATGATAAAGAGTAGTTAGTTCTAATGAGGGTACAAAATAGTTGGCATGTGTGTTTTAATTATAGGAAACTAAACCAGTCCACTCACAAGGACTATTTCCCCCTCCCATTTATTGATCAGATGCTTGAGAGACTAGCTGGGAAAACACACTATTGTTTCTTGGATGGATTTTATAGGTATTTTTAGGTTTCTATTGCTCCATAGGATCAGGAGAAGACAACATTCACCTATCCCTTAGGCATATTTTACCTACCGGAGGATTCCATTTGGAATTTTCAATTCCCTAGGTACCTTCCAATGATGCATGGTGAGTATTTTTCTGATTTTATTGAGACCTGCATGAAGGTATTCGTGGATGATTTTATAGTGTATGAGTATTTATTTGATGATTGTATCTCTAGTTTGGGAAAGGTTTTGAATCATTGTATCGAGAAGAATCTGGTCTTGAACCTTGAAAAGTGTCATTTCATGGCAGAGCATGGCATTGTCTTAGGGTATGTAGTGTCAAAATATAGGATAGAGGTTGGTAGATCTAAGGTAGATATTATTTCATCCCTACCCTATCCTTCATGTGTAGGTGATGTTAGATCATTCCTAGGGAATCCAAGATTTTATCGGTGTTTCATCAAAGATTTTAGTAAGATTGCTCTTCCTTTGTCGTGATTACTTCAAAAGGATTATAATTTTCTGTTTGATGATTCATACAGGGTATCATTTTATGAGATGAAGAAGTGTCTGACCACTCAACCGATCATACAACCCCCACAATGGGACATTCATTTTGATATTATGTGTGATGCATCCAACTTTGTAGTTGGAGCTGTATTATCACAGAGGGTGGAGGGGACGTTCACATGCGATTGCCTATGATTTGAGGACATTGGATTCATCCCAATAAAACTACACAACCATGGAAAAGGAGTTTCTTTCCATCATATTTTCTGTCACGACCCGTCCCCCAGGGATCGTTCCATGACTACCCCCAAGCTCGCCTTCCATAGGCCAGGGGCTGGCGACTAGCACCGAAGGTGTATTCCCTAAAACTGGGAAGGCATTGCCTTAATAACCTGTAACAAACACAACCAAGCACACCACAAGATACGAACTCAAGTAAACTGAATAGTAAAAATAGTAAGTACATCAAGTAAAAAGGATCCAGAATACAAGCCCAAATGGAAAGTACAAGAAAAACTAGAAAGTACAAGACATATGATAGGTGAAAAGCATCTACTAAATCATCCACAAAAAATCCTACCTGAAGGGTAGGTACAGCTCATGAACGGAAATCTTTGTGGTTCTCCTCATCTAACGTCCACCTTTGAGTTACCTCTAGTCCTGGTACTCTTGTCATCAGTCAGTGTTTTCCATCGTCTGCACCAAACACAATGAAGTGCGGGCATATCCCGTGTAGGGGTGAGTATAACGATACTCAGTAGGGACCCCAAGACCATCAATGTCTCACAAAATCCAAAGGATAAACCTTAAAGAAAAGGAAACAACTGATAACCCTACTTAGGTATATGCTAATACATATACCTAAGTTATCAAGTAAACACATCTCAATGATGAGGAAAACATAGAGTCCAACTCCAAAGCCCCAAGCTCAACTGTTCCCCAAAGGAAGAAATACCAGGAATGTAAGTACCACACAGGTATGCCAAACAGAAGAATACCACCAAGGTATTACCACGAAGCAAAGTACTACACAGGTATAGACTCATCTCACACCAGGTATAACTTAGGTACAGTAGTAGAAATGATTATATGTAACTACTGAATAATATTACTCTGTTAAGAGGGAGACCCATGAAGGATCTTTAATCATCATCAGACCCAAATAGGATCTCTAGGTGCTGACCCACACAGGATCGCTCAGGGATAACCCACATAGGATCGCTCGGTGCTGACCCACATAGGATCGCTGGTGCTGACCCACACAGGATCCCTAGTTGTTGACCCACACAGAATCGCTAGGTGCTGACCCACACAGGATCACTCGGGTAGTCTTGCATGGAATTATAGAGCAGTTCCACATGGTACCCTTAATCACAGACCCATGAAGGATCTCTTCCTCAAGTCACAACCAGCTACTGGGTTCCCGCGCTATGCTTGCTCATCTCTGGGAGGGTCCTATCCTCAAACTACTAGTCGATACTCCAACTTCCACAAAGTCCCATGGAGAAGTATCCCAAAGGACCACCACGCCATGGGGGTCTCAACGCAATAGACAACACATCAATCGGACACCTGGTCTGTAAGTTATTAGTCTTTTAGTCCCGAGGGCCCGATTGGATTCGTGCTCTATCCAACCCGATTGTATCCTAAATTTATCCAAATCTCAATTGGGGTATACCAAAGGTACCGTCTCTCTCCAAGGTTTATACTATCACTGACATTTTTTCAAACAGAAGTTTGGTGCCAAAGTTGTGGCCAAAGGAGCGTAAATGGGTCGTAGTGGGTCCGGGTCTGGTCCGACCCGGTCGAACCGACCCAGCCCGACCAGCCCTGGGATGACCCAGTTTGGGTCGACTCGCCCCAACACTCTGGGTCCTGCCCAGCCCATGCTGGGCTGCCCGACCCGCTGGATTCAGCCCGACTCGCGCTGGGCGGCCCGGCCTGGCATCGGTGCGGTGTCCACGAGGGTCGCGAAGGGCCGCATGGGGCCACGGGGGGCCGCGGAGGCCGTAAAGGCAAGGAGGTCACGAGGGGGACTGCAGAGGGCTGCTGGGCGGTGCAGAGGGCCACGGGCGGTGCGGTTGCCCATGGGGCGGCGCAGCGAGGCCGTTGGGCGGCGCGATAGGCCGTGGGGTGGCGTTGTTGCGTAGTCACCTACGTAACGGCCGGTGGTGGTGTCGACCGCCGTTCTCGAGTTCCACCTGTGCCAAATTTCAGCACCAATCGCCATCAACATCGCTAAGAACACACTAAAAGAAGAATGTCAGAGGGGTCGGGCCATGTTTGTTTGGCCCGCACCCTCCTGGTTAGAGCGGTAGCAAGCGGCTCAACAAAAACCTTGAATCAAGAATTTCAAATTCAACAATTTCATATGAATTGTGGATCAACTCGTTTTGGTTGATCCACTTTATCCATGCTTTCCAAGAACAAGGAGTTTAATTGATAAATTACAATAATTCAATAACAACCCCTACTTCATTCGTTTGATTTGTTGAAGATTGTCTGCGGGGAAGGAGACGATGTTGTTGGAAATATACGGACGCTAATGAAGACGGAGTTTCCTCGATCGTCGGTCCATTGACATTGAATACGTTACTCATCAACGAATGTCCTGAGGAAGAAGTCAGAGTTGAAGTCGGTGGTCTTCATTGGCATTATTCATTGGAGAGATTTCTCCCAAGGGTCCTTCCTCCCAATTCCACCAAAATTAAGAGGTAGCCCAAATAATAGATTATGTTATATATTAAGTTGTTTAAATAATTTTCAAATTGGTTTAATTAATTAATTGATTTGATAAAATTAATTAAAGGGAGGTGGAACTATTAAAGTGGGGAAGCTCAAGGGGTTTCTCCCCATTAAGAGGGGAGTTCAAGGGGGTTTAAGGGGTTTTAAGTCTTGGGTGGTCCCCACCACCATAACGTCACATGGGTGGTTTACTTCTGGCGGTCCCCACCTCTCAACATCCACATGGGGAGTTCCAAGAGAAATAAAATAAAATGTTACACAATTTTATTTTATTTTAATCTTTCACGAAAAACCCAAAAATTAACTTTCACCCTTGACCAACTGTCGTCGAGGTGAAATTATTCTTAATCTAATCCAGTGTTGTGAGTTCAACGGTGCCCTCAGATTTCAATTCCGAGAACCGGTTCAAAAGTTTAAAAAACCCGCTCGCATGTTTACTGAACGTACCAAAAAAAAAATTCAGAAATTCATTCCAAGAACACCGGGCCTTGGAATCACGTACCGTCAATTTTCACAGGCTCATAAAATTCCCATATTTTAAAAAAAATTACATGGAAATCCCAAGTCTTTACATTCTCCCCACATCAGGGAATTAGGTCCCCGTAAACCACAACTCAAAACTAGGAAAACAAGTGGGGGTACTGAGCACGAATCTGAGCCTCCCGCTCCCATGTGCTCTCCTGGAGGTTATCATGCTGCCAACGAATGTGCACCAGAGGTATCGATCATCCACGAAGGACCTGTTCCCATCGATCCTCAATCTCTACTGGAACCTCTGTAAAAGTTTCCCTATCATCGATGTCCATCTCTCTATGGTTGATGATGTGATAAGGGTCGTGAACGTATATCCTCAGCTGGGATACATGGAAGACATCATGAACCTGGTGCAACTGAGGTGGAAGAGCTAAGCAGTAAGCCACCTCTCCAACTCTACTGAGGAACTGGAAAGGTCCGATGAATCTTAGAGATAACTTGCCAGCTCGGCCAAATCTCGACAAACCTCGTCGATGTGAGACCCGTAGAAAGACATGGTCTCCATCCTCGAACTTCAGAGGTCTCTGTCTCCTATCGGTATAAAACTTATTCCTATTTTGTGCTATCTTCATATGCTCCTGGATGATCTTTACTTTCTCTATGGTAACTTGTACCATCTCTGGTCCCACGAGTGTTGACTCCCCTAGGTTATTCCAGCACAAAGGTGATCTACAAGGTCGCTCATACAACGCCTCAAAAGGTGTCATCTCAATGGTGGAGTGATAGTTATTGTTGTATGAAAACTCCACCAAATGCAAGTGATCCTCCCATCTGTGACCGAGTTCGAGGACACAAGCATGTAGCATATCCTCAAGGTTCTGAATGGTCCGCTCAATCTGTCCATCCGTCTGAGGATGGAAGGCTGTTCTCAAATGAAGTTGTGTGCCGAAAGCCTCCTGCAACCCATTCCATAGCCGGAAAGTAAACCATGCATCACGATCGGAGACAATTGTCAAGGTTAATCCATGTAGATACACAATCTCATGTACATAGAGGCATCCCAAGCTCTCTACTAAACCCTACTCTTTGATCGGTAGGAAGTGGGATGACTTGGTGAGTCGGTCGACGATCACCCAAATCGAGTCATCTCCCCTAGATGTACGTGGAAGTATTGTCACAAATTCCATTGATATCCCATCCCACTTCCACTCTAGGACCTCTAAAGGATGAACCAAGCCTGCTGATACCTGATGCTCTGCCTTCACTTGCTGAAAAGTGAGGAATCTAGAGACAAACTCTGCTACTGCTTTCTTCATTCTCGACCACCATTGCTATCATCAGAGATCCTGGTACATCTTCTCCACTCCTAGATGTAACACTAGATTGGATGTGTGGAACTACCTCATCACTTCCTCCTAAAGTGACACTAGTACCATGGTACGTCCTCTGAAGAGGATGACGTTCTCCCCACATTTAGAAAATCCATCAGGTTCATGTCCTATGGATATCTGAGAACGTCGTGTCTCACAGTCAGTGTCCCCACACTACACCTCCCTGACTCATTGAAGAAGTGGGGGAGTGACTGTAAGAGACTGAAGAAAAAATTCTCCATATCATTCCACAAAGGATATCTGTAAAGCTAGCATCTTCTCTGTCGCCTCACCTAGCAGTTGTATACTAGATCTCTTGCTGAGTGCATTTGCTACAACGTTTTCCTTCCCAGGAGTATAGACTATCTCAAAGTCATAGTCCTGGAGGAACTCAAGCCAACTTATCTGTCTCAGGTTTAGGTTCTTCTGAGAGAAGATATACCTGAGACTCTTGTGATCAGAGTACACTGTAAAATGCTCTCCCATCAAGTAATGTCACCACATATTCAAGGAAAAGACCATTTCTTCTAACTCCAGGTCATGGGTAGCATAGTTCTGCCCGTTCTATCTTAGCAGCTGAGAACCATATGCGTTCACTGCTCGCTCCTGCATCAGGACACATCCAAGGTTGATCCCTGATGCGTCGCAGTAGACTACGTACCCTATTCCCTCCTCTGATAGCCTCAATATGGGTGCACTAGTCAGCCTCTGCCTCAACTATTGAAAACTCTGATGGAATCTCTCTGGCCACAAGAAGGGTTTCCCCTTCTTTGTCAATGATGATAGAGGTGCTGCAACTCTAGGGAAATCTGACACAAACCTCTGGTAGTATCCGTAAAAACCCAGGAAAATCTATATCTCCATCACACTCCTGGTTGTCTCCCAAGTAAGTACCGCTGCAATCTTCGCTGGATCCACTACAACTCTAGCCTCTGATATGACATTTCCCAAAACGTGAACCTCTCAGATCCAAAACTGGCACTTCGAGATCTTACCATAAAGCTGGTGCTCTTAGATTGTGTCCAGTACTACCTGTAAATGATAAGTATGAACCCGAGTAGATTAGAATGTCATCGATTAAGAATACTACAAAGTGATCAAGTTATGGCTGAAAGATCATGTTCATGAGTCCCATAAACACTGCTGGAGAATTGGTTACATTTAAATGGCATAACCAAGAACTCTTAATGGTCGTACCGACATATGAAAGTTGTATTCTGCACATCCTTGTCTCGTACTCTAATCTAGTGATAGCCTGATCTGAGGTCTATCATCAAGAACCATCGTTCTCCCTTCATCTGATCAAAGAGGTCGTCAATCCTCAGAAGTGGGTACTTTTTCTTCACAGTTACCTAGTTCAGGCACTGATAGTCGACACAAAGTCTCAAACTCCTGTCCGCCTTCTTGGTGAAAAAAATCCGGGATTCCCAAGGAGAGACACTGAGTCAAATGAATCCCTTCCCCTGCAAGTCATCTAGCTGTACCCGCAGCTCATGAATCTCCACGGGAGTCATCTGATACATTGCTGTAGATATCGGTGTCATCCCGGAGTACAAGTCAATGTAAAAGTCCACCTCTCTACGAGGAGGTAGACCCATAACATCATCAGGGAAGAAATCCGTGTGCTCGTCCTCCACTATAGGATAGCTTGGACTCTCCACATCAACTACTTTGAGGGTAAGGCTAGCCAACTAATGTGTGATCGGCTGCACCCTCCTCCGGGTAAGTCTATCTTGTGTTGTAAAGGCTCCTTTCTCACCAGTGAAGGTAAACCTGGTCCCATCCGTGCAGACGCACCACACTTAATTCCTAATATAGTCAATCTGAGCATGGACTGTAGATAACCAGTCCATACCCAATATGACATCGTAAGTCCTCGGCGATGCTACTAAGAGATCTCAGCCGAAGATCTTGCCTCCTAGAGTAAGCTCTCACTGCCGGTACCAGTGCGTAATCGTCGAATCTTCTCTTGTAGGAGTCTTTAGCCATAAGAATCGAGCCAACGGATCCATCAGAATCTCTGATCTCCGAACAAGGGCAGTGGCAATAAAATAATGACTAGCACATGTTTCTATAAGTACCACAGCTAAGGTGGAGTAGACACATATTTTACCTCGTATCATATCTAGAGCGCCGTGATCATAGGCCTCAGCTGCCTAGAGATGAGTTCTCCCCTATCCACCTGCTCTCTGCAGTTAGGGTGGACCACCTGGTGGTGGTTGCAGTAACATCTAGAATCATCTCCCACCACCAGTTGCACGACCTGCTCCTCTGCCACGTCTGCCTGATCCCTACAGACCACCTAGATCGAATCTTTGTCTCATCCCAGGTGATATTTCGACCGTCTTCTGATCATTCATACAGCGGGTCGGACAGTCATGAGCCATTTAACCCTACCCGCCGCACGTGTAACACTGCCTGCTCCTAACATGACTGGATCTTCTTTGGGTGCCTCGCACAACCGACACTGAATCCTATGGTCTTTTACCTAGAGTTATGGTCCTTTTGGAACTCTATGTCATTTTTCTACTACCAATTATAGAAGACTCTGCTACGTGATGACTGGTAGTGGGTCTCACTTCTGGTGACTGCTCATTAAGGAAACTCTCCACTAGGAGGGCTCTCTCTAACACCCTCACCTGCGTCAGGATGATAAGTGAGATCATTGAAGCACTAATCTCCTACATGAGTCCCTGCTTAAAGATACAGGCCCTGGAGAATGGGTCTCACACCATATCTGTGGAGTAGCATGAGAGGTCAGTGAACCTCACTGAGTACTGATCCACAGTCATTCTTCTCTACTACAAATGAAGTAACTCCTGAATTCGCACTGCACGAAGAGTCACTGGTACAAACTCTTCTCGAAACAGGATCTTTAATTCTATCCAGAGAAGTGTTACCTCATCATGAGCCTGGAGCATCAAGCTCCACCATCTGCCTACTACTGCCTAAAGAAGACTGGCGGCAAGGATCACCATGAGATCAGTTGGTGTCCCTACCAGTTGAAAGACTCTCACCACAGCCTCTGGTAAATCCTCAGCCACCTGTGGGTCCGTATCTCCCCTGAACTTGGGTGGACTCTAGTTTTGGAAGTCGTACAATTCGCTCAAGCGGTGTGCACCCTCTGCTTCTGGGGCTGGTGGCATCGGTGGCCCAAAGGGTAATGGTACCGCTGGTGCCTCTACTAGAATAGGGCCCTGCACTGAGGCCTCGTTGCTCAGTGGGCTGTCAGTGCGTACTATATCTGGAACCCTAGCTGGCTATCTGAGTGGAGGCATCCTGAAAATAAACAGGTGCGCCATGGTCAACAAGTTATTTCTGGTGATATAACTCAAGAGATCACAAAAAGACTCTTGAAAACACACACACAATTATTGTTTTTCGCACACATATTCGGAAATCAGAAGTTAGGGTCCTGGTGTATGGATACGTCGGCCACCGCACCAACACCGGATTCCCTAAACTGATAACCAAACTCACTACAATTAACACTATTTCTTTTAAAAAGATCAGAGTGTATTGTTCTACGGTTGAACCGACACCTCTGATACCAATTTGTCACGACCCATCCCCCAGGGCCCGTGTTGTGACTACCCCAATCCCGCCTTCCATAGGCCAGGGGATGGAAACCAGCACTGAAGGCGTATTCCCCAAAACTGAGAAGGCATTGCCTTAATAACCTGTATCCCACACAACCAAGCATACAGTAAGAAATAAACTCAAGTAAACTGAATAGTAAACAGAGTGAGTACAACAAGTAAAAAGGGGCCAGAATACAAGCCCAACTGGAAAGTACAAGAAAAACTGGAAAGTACAAGACAATTGATAGGTGAAAATTAGCTCCTAGATCATCCACCACAAATCCTACCTAAAGGGTGGGACAGCTCACGAACGGTCGTCTCTGCAGTTTGCCTCGTCTAACGTCCACCCCCGAGCTACCTCCAGTTCTGGTACTCTCGTCCTCATTCAGCGATGTTCGTTGTCTGCACCAAACACAATGAAGTGCGGGAATAGCCCGTGCAGGGGTGATTATAATGATACTCAGTAGGGACTCTGAGACCCTCATGGTCTCACAAAATCCAAAAAAGAATAAACCAAAAAGAAAAGGAAACAACTGATTACCCTACTTAGGTATATACCCATACATATAACTAAGTTATCAAGTAAACCCATATCAATCATAAGGAAAACACAGAGTCCAACTCCAATGCCCCAAGCTCAAATGTTCCACAAAAGAATAAATACCATGAAGGCAAGTACGACACAGGTATGGCACACAGAAGAATACCACCAAGGTATTACCATGAAGGAAAGTACCACATAGGTACAGACTCATCTCACACCAGTTATAACTTAGGTACAGTAGTATAGATGATTATATGTAACTAATGAATCATCTTACTCTGTTAAGAGGTAGACCCACGAAGGATCGCTAATCATTATCAGATCCACATAGTATCTTTATGTGTTTACCCACACAGGATCACTTGGTGCTGACCCACACAGGATCGCTCGGTGCTGACCCACACAGGATCGCTCGGTGCTGACCCACATGGGATCGCTTGGTGCTGACCCACACAGGATCGCTAGGTGCTGACCCACACAGGATCTCTAGGTGCTGACCCAAACAGGATCACTCAGGTAGTCCTGCATGGAATCCTAGAGTGGTTCCATGTGGTACCCTTAATCATAGACCCATTAATCATCTCTTTCTCAAGTCACAGCCAGCTAATGGGTTCCCACACTAAGATTACTCGTCTTCGGGAGGGTCCGCTCCTCAAACCACTAGTCGATACTCCAACTACCATGAATTCCCACAGATAAGTATCCCAAAGGACCGCCACTTCATAGGGGTCTCAATGCAACGGACAACACGTCAATCGGATGCACGGTCTGTAAGTTATTATCTTTTTAGTCCCGAGGGCCCGATTGGATTCGTTCTCAATCCAACCCAACCATATACAAAATTTATTGAAATCTCAATTGGGGTATACCAAACGGACCATCTCTCTCAAAGGTTTACATCACCACTGATGGTTCTTCAAACAGACATCCAATAACAAAGTTGTGGCCAAAAGAGCGTAAATGAGTCGTAGTGGGTCCAGGTCTGGTCCGACCTGGCCTAACCTGGCCTGGGCCAACCTGGATTGGGTCGACCCGGCCCGACCATCTGGGTCCAGCCCAGCCCGTGCTAGGCGGCCCGGCCTGGCAATGGGGCGGTGGCCACGAGGGCCGTGGGGGGCTGCGGGGGGCTGCAGGGGCCCCGGAGGCCGCGTGGGCATGGAGGTCATGAGGGGGGATGTGGAGGGACACTGAGTAGCGCAGAGGACTGCGGGCGACGCGGTTGGCCGCGAGGCGACACAATGAGGCTGCTGAGTGACGTGGCAAGGCAGGCCATGGGGCAGTGCCGTTGCACCGTCACCTTCTCCACGGCCAATGGTTGTGTCGGCCTCCGTTCTCAAGTTCCACCGGTGCCAAACGCCGGAACCGGTCACCATCACCATCGTGAAGAACAAACCAAAAGAAGAACGACATAGGGTTCAAGCCATGTCTGTTTGGTCCGCACCCTCCGTGTTAGAGCGGTAGCAAACAGCTCACTAAAAACCTTGAATCAAGAACATAAAATTCAACAATTTCATACAAATTGTGGATCAACTCATTTTGGTTGATCCAAGTTCACCATGCTTTCCAAGAACGAGTAATATAAACGATAATTTACAAGAATTCAATAACAACCCCTACCTCATTCGTTTGATTCGTTGAAGACTGTCCGTGGGGAAGGATACGATGTCGTTGGGAATAGACGGATGTCGGTGACATTGTCATTTCCTCGATCGTCGATCCGTTGATGTTGAAGATGTTCCTCATCAACGAATGTCCCAAGAAAGAAGTTGGAGTTGAAGTCGGCAGTCTTCATTGGCGTTCTTCATTGGAGATATTTCTCCCAAGGCTCCTTTCTCCCAATTCCACCAAAATGAAGAGGTAGCCTAAATAGTAGATTATGTTATCTATTAAGTTGTTCGCATAATTTTAAAATTTGTTTAATTAATTAATTGAGTCGATAAAATTAATTTAAGGGAGGTGGCACCATTAAATTGGGGGAGCTCAAGAGGTTTCTCCCCATTAAGAGGGGAGTTCAAGGGGGTTTAAGGGGTTGTAAGTATTAGGTGATCCCCACCACCATAACCCACATGGGAGGTTAGGCTCAGATGGTCCCCACCACCATAACCTCACATGGGTGGTTTACTTCTGGCTATCCCCACCTCTCAGCATCCACATGGGGAGTTCCAAGAGAAATAAAATAAAATATTACACAATTTTATTTTATTTTAATCTTTCACGAAAAAACCCAAAAATTAACTTTCACCCTTGACCAACTATCATTGAGGTGAAAGTATTCTTAAGAAAATACCAGTGCTACAAGTTCAACGGTGCCCTCAGATTTCAATTCTAAGCACTGGTTCAAAAGTTACAAAAACATGCTCACACATTTACTGAATATACCCGAAAATAAGTTCATAAATTCATTCCAGGCACTCCGGGTCTCGGAATCACGTGCCGTCAATTTTTGAGGACTCATAAAATTCCCATATATTAAAAAAAATTACATGTAAATTACAGGTCTTTAAATTTTCTTTAGATAAATTGTGTTCTTATTTATTAGACTCTAAAGTAGTTGTTTTTTCTAACCATGTTGCGCTGAAGTACCTTTTGAAGAATCCATATGTAAAGCCCAGACTTATTCGATGGATGATCCTTCTTCACGAATTTGATATTGAGATAAAAGACAAGAAGGGTTTATAAAACCTAGTGGTGGACCACATGAGTAGGCTTACTCACACACTAGAGGATGACACCATGGACCAGGTACCACTTTGGGATACTTTCCCTGATGAGAATCTTTATTCCATCTCAGGTGCGCATCCTTGGTATGCTAATTTAGTTAATTACCTTGTGTCCTCTGAAATTCCTACAAATTTAAAGAAGCATCGAGTCCAAAAATTAATGAGTGAGTCTAGGTTTTATATGTGGGATGATCCCTACTTATGGTGCATGTGTAGTGACCAAGTTATTAGGAGGTGTGTTCCTGATCCTTAGTTTGAGTTTGTTCTGCAATTCTATCATACACTTTCTTGTGGTGGACACTTTGGACCCCAATGGATAGCTTGGAAAGTTTTGGACTCTGGATTGTATTGTCCTAGTTTATTTAATGATGATCATGTGTTTTGTAAGTCATTCCCATGTTTCCAACACACTGGTAGTATTTCTAGGAGACACGAGATGCCCCAACAACCCATATAATTCTGTGAGATTTATGATGTATGGGGTATTGATTTTATGGGTCCCTTTCCTAGTTCATTTGGTTTCCTGTATATATTTTTTTCCGTTGATTATGTGAGAAAATGGGTGGAGGCTAAGGCCACCAGGACTGATGATCCTAATGTTGTTTTGGACTTTGTCAAAGCATATATTTTTTGTGGGTTTGAAGTACCGAAGGCCATCATTAGTGACCAAGTGACACACTTCTGAAATCATAATCTTACTTCCCTTCTTCAGAAGTATAGGATGACACACAAAACATCAACACCATACCACCCCCAAACAAATGGATAGGCTAAGGTTTCTAATTGTGAGTTGAAACAAATTTTGGGGAAACCGTGCATCCAAATAGGAAGGATTGGAGCAAGCACTTGGATGATGCATTGTACGCTTATAGGACAGCATACAAGACACCCATTATTATGTCCCCATTTCAGATTTTTTTTCGAAAAGCATGTCATCTTCCCGTGGAATATGAGCATCGGGATTATTGGGCTATAAAAAAATTCAACATGGATTTGGAACAAGATGGAATCCAAAGAAAGTTTCAAATTCAAGAGCTTAAAGAGATTCGATTGTCTTCATATGAGAACTCAAGTCTCTATAACGAAAGATAAAAAGTATCTCATTATAGAATGATCCAACAAAGGGAGTTTCATGTTGGAGATAAAGTCCTTCTCTACAGTTCATGACTGAAGCTGATGCCTGGTAAGTTGTGTTCCAGATGGTTAGGTCCTTATGTTGTGACTAATGTTTTTCCTTATGGTTTAGTGGAGATCACACAAGAAGACACATGAAGGATATTTATAGTCAATGGGAAATGTTTGAATAAATACATTGAGGGACTTCCTACTGATGCAGTGGATTTCATCACACTGCATGACCCCATCATCACTTGAGAAAATCAGGTCGTTCCTAACCCTTTCACTTTTTTATTCTTTATCCTATTAAAAATTATACATTTCATGTGCATATATCATCTCATGGGTTCACATTGAGGAAAAATAAATATTTTAAGTGTGGTGGACGGAACCTTTTAGTTTAGTAATTTCAATTGTTTTCCTTTTTTTCAATGATTTTCAAAAAAAATTATGTGTTTTTCAAATTTTGTGTGTCTATTTTTCAATTTTTTTGTGTGTTTTTGAAACTTTTGATCTGAAATTATTCTCATCACCATTTATTAAATCCATATCAGTAAGTGAAACAATTTATCTCATGAAACTAAGCTTAAATGAATGCTAAAATGACTTTATTTCATGTTCAAATCTTTAGTAATTTCATGAAAAGTACTCTGAATTTTTAATCTCATGACACATCTCACTGTCTTTATATTTGAAATAACTTTGTTTTGAGGCTTCTGAACTATTATTTTCATATTATTTACATTTACCTCACTTCTTGAGAGAACCAAACCGTGCTTTATTTAACCAGAATTTGATTTATTCTTATCAAAACTTGACGGTTTGAGGTTCTTATGTTTAAATGATTGAGGAATTTCTTTGGTATTAAAGCCCCTGTTTCAAAGAATTATTTTTTTAATGGCCTATCTTGAACATTTAATCCATGTATCCCTTATAATCCATGAACATCCTGTTAGTTTATCCAAATTAAAATCCAATTTTCCCTATCCAACCAACTCTTGAAGTGAAATTTCTTAATCTAGTTGAACTTAAGTGTGTAGGGGGGAGCTGTCTTTTAATATGCTACCACATTCTGTGATACTTCAGGTGGAAAATTAAATTATGAAGAGATGTGTTTGCTAATGAAAAAAATTATTATGTTGGAAGTTGTTCCATTTCTAGAGATTTCATGATATGTGAAGTTGTGACTTTATGGAGCTTCTAATAAAGGAATAAAGTTGTACCTATCTAAAACTTTCAAGAAAATCATGTTTGAGAAGATTGACATTTTTACTTTCGAAATGTTGAATGGTGTGAACATTCCTTTATTTTTCATGATGATAAAATTAATTGATGATATGTGTATTTAGGAGGAGGCCATATTTAAGTGAAAAATATATTAATGAAATTTTTCTTCAAAAAGAGTCAACCCCCCCTCATTCAGCCTTAGAATTTTTCACATCTAAATCCTACCAACCAAAATCCACAGAACAACCCTGGAAAGTCCTCATGATAAAAATATGTCTATGAATCACATTGGGTGGAGATTTAGGAATTTATCAAATTTATGGTGACCCTTGTATGAGTTTTGATGATAAGGACATTGCTAAAAAATTGACATTTGTGTGATAAGAGAAAATTCAAGTGAGGTAAGTATTTTGTGTATGGGAGGATAAATAAAGTAGAAATATATTGAATGATATAAATAGATAACTTGAAATAATGTTTTTTATGAGTAATGATATCTTTTGTTTCTTGGTATGGAATTTTTGGATCTCAAGGATATGTGTTTTAAAATTTGTTTTGATTTGATATTGATGTTTACTTGATATGAGGTTTTTCTTAGGAGTGCAAAAGGGTAATTGTAGGGGAGTTGATAAAACACTATTTTGTTGAATATTTTATTGATAATAAATGAAATAATTTCCTCACATTGTTCTAAATATTTTCATTTAATAAATATTTGGGATTAGATCATTCATTTGAAAATTTGATGAAAATTCAAGTTTTACCCTTTTAAAATGCACTGTAGTATTTCGCACATAAATATTTTAATATGACTTATTTGAACTTAAAATTTTGTAAAAATGTTCCATAATTAATTTTATACAACTTTTATTCAGGATACTAGAGATAAAAAGTGCATTTGGATGGAGTAAATGGGTCATTAATTCAATGGTTGGCTGGACATGCGAGATTGGACATCACTTTAGTGTTTGGGACATATCATCTACATCCGTACATGTATGGAGCCCAAATTTTGATATGGGATATAAAACCTAATTTATCACGTATTATAATTTTGTAAGGACAAATAATTCACGCATTTTTGTGGTCAATAAGGTTGTTCAAGTGGAATTAAAATATTTGGTAGAATCTTCTCATTCATACTTGAAACTACTTTTAACCTAGCCTCCCATCCACTCAATAAATATGTATTTTTCTCATTTTTAAAGTTTGGTACGTGAATTAGTAGATTTAAGGCATAGGATAATTTTTTTCACCCAAATTATCCAACCATTGTTATATGGGTATCTCTTGAATCAAGGATCCCCTCATCGAAGCCTTCTTCTCTTCTCCATGTTGTAATGTTTTCATTTGTGTATTAAACTTATTTTTTATTCTTTTATTTATTCTCATTTATTCTATTTTGTTCCATTATATTCTTCTTTAATCATCCTATTTGGGTTGGAATCAACAGTGTTTATGAGATTGGGTTCTACCCTTTCAATCCATTGCTCATACAAAACATCTCTATGATGACCACACCGCCCATGGAAGAGTAGTTCTCTTAGTGATCAATCTATCTTCTACCCCCTTCAATTAATTATTTTGAATCATTGAGATACTGTAATTTACTTAATATGATCCAGGAATTGAGTTTTTAAATTATAAGATACTAAGCAAGTAATTTAACAATTAACACAAAAACACGCGAGGTCAAGTATTGTGTAAATTGTGAGAGCACAAACTTAATCGGTAAAACAAGACCACACGGGATAAATTCGTAGAGTTCAAATATAATCCCTAAGATAAATTAATAATAATTTTCTATAATGTACATGTTACTTAATTTACCACTGACCATAATCTATCCTTATAATATCAATCAAATCAAGGTGTTGCGATTGCATGTTCCGAAGATAGCCTAGGGTTTAATTCTCTTCATATTTTTGGTAAAGTTAATTCTCGTAGGGTTAGGGGGTTAAAAAATTAGGGGATAATAATTAAGTTTATATTAATTTAAATTATAATGATTAATAAATAAATGAATAGTTATATTTAGATCTATTACGTCTTTTAAATATTTTCTAAAAAACATCTTTTTGTTTTGTATTTTTAATCGAACTTCATTTGAAAAACAAAAATAAAAACATTATACAATATTCTTCCAGAAAACTTCTTATAATTTTATAAATGGTAAAAAAACCCCACATCCTTTCAAGTAGTTTTATTACTCCCTTTTATTTTATTTTTAAAATACCTTTAATAAGTTGTGAAATTTACTTCCCCCTTTGAGAGATGACCTTGGTCAGCCACTCTACTGCACCTAAGTACCCAAAAAAATTACAAATCATTTGAGGGCTCCCACAACAGCGCATTTTAGTGATATTTTATTTAAAGTTAAAAATTAAAAAACTATGGTATGTCAATTCTACGTTGTCCAAATTAGTTTCACAGGATGACCTAATTGGTAAATCCCTTGGGAAGGAGCATCTTGGTCGAGTATGTGGGATGGGTTTGGGACCATTACCATCTGAGGTATTTGGTTGGACATTGGGGGTTTCAACTACATCTACTCTTAGTTTTAGTCACTCCCTACCCCAATATACTTACAGAGAGTTTGTTTCTATGCAAATCAAAATTCAGGAATAGGGGGCTCATATATCTGCCTTGCAGAAAGTGTTGGTTCATTTATATCATAAGATGACCAGATCTATCCCTAAAGATATATAATTGATTAATGGTGGTGATTATGTAAATCACACAACTTTAAAGTCATTTAGTTCACAAAATTTTATTATTTTTAATCTAAAATATAAATATATAACATTTTTTAATTTTCAATATAATTGTCTTAAAGGTGCCGGTATCATGAAGTAGAGATGGAGATAGGGAGGGTGATGAGAAGAGTTCATCATCAGCCAGTGATTAGTGGAGATTGTTTGATCATGTATTAGTTTTGGCATAGAGTTGACCTTGCAAAGTGATCGTGAATTGTTTATGTGTACTCTGATTGTAAGATTGTGGAACTTTCCTTAGGTGTCTATATGTTGTGTTTAATTTCTTATGGAATTGTGTACTCTGATTATAAGATATATAAATTTTAGTATAACTGTATGGTGGAATGATCTGGTCTGTGAATTGTTTGTTTTTTTCTAGGGGTTTTTTGGGGCTACAGGTTCAGGGGATGCAGATTCTACATCTCTTTTTTTTAATTCATTATATAGTGGTGGTTTAAACCACTGCTAAATATAGTTTTTTCATGGCAGTTTAAACTACTGCTATATTATGGTATTTTTTTAGGCAATTAAAACCACTGATAAATATGAAAAACTCTTATTTAAAGGTTGTTTTCTCTATTTTTGTTGCAGTTATTTTTGTAAAAAATCTTCTGAATTTATCGGTGGTTTTAACCGCTACTAAATTCTCGGCATTTTTTTTTTTGCCAGAAAACTGCTAAAAAAACAGAGAAAACTGCCACTAAATACACATTCAATGAAAATTTCTAAAAACCATCACTAAATGGAAGGAACTTACACATGTTGGGTGTCAACACTAATTTTAATGGTAGTTTAAACTACCAATACGTGGTGATTTTCTTATAGTGTTTTTTCTTGATGTGTGTGTGTGTGTGTGTGTTTGCTTGATATAATTGTACCCAAAAATAACCACCTAATATTATATATATATATATATATATATATATATATTTATTTATTTATATATATATTTATATATATATATATATTTATATATATATATATATATTTATAATTGTTTAAATATAAAATATTAAAGATGGGGGTTGGAAAGGGGGTATGGGATTTGGGGTTGGGATTAAAATCCCAAAACACCACATGGTCTGTCGTTTTGGGAGAAAATTATAAAACACCGCATGGTCTATTGTTTTGGGATAAAATTCCCAAAAATCTATATGATATAGACTTTTGTATCCCCATATCTGAAATTAAATGTGACCTAACCCCATTTTATTTAATGAAAAAATAAAATAAAAACCTCCACCATAAATTTTTCCTCTTCCCACCATCATTCTTTGATATAATGGTCCACCAAATGGTTTAATTGGTTAGAGAGGTTCAACTATGTGGTCATTTCCATTACAAATAGATATACCTCATTTAATAGTATATGAAGATTTTGAAAGGGTATGTCAAGAATTGAAGTCATCCAAAATGTTGTATTGAAGAATGATATATTGTTGAAGAAGCTATTGAATTATGTACTGATTACCTATCAGATGTTGATAGCATCGGTCTCTCAAAGTATCATCACAACAGACTCCTTATGGGTGAAAGTATTTCTAGAATATATTTTGTTACAATTACCTTTATAAGGAGTAGAAAGTGCACCTTTACATTTTACATAATAGTGAATATGTTGATCCATACATTGAATCACAAAAATAAATTCTTATAGATTTGAATCCATCAAGGGATGAAGGATGGATATCAAATACACATAATCAACAATTTATAGGATGGTCCCGATATAAAATTTATGAGGAGTTATATAAAAATATTACTTCAATTGTCGAAAGACTTCAATGGCTATCTAGGGGACCAAATGTAAATGTTATATCTTACACTGGTTTTGTAATCAATGGTTATACGTTCCATATAAAAGAACACGATGACTATAGTGTGATAAAAAATAGTGGTGTTACACTTATGGCGAAAGTGATGAAAATATTTGGTTCCAAGGATAGAAATAAAATTTAAGAAAAAATTTCATATTTTGGCATTATTGAATAGATATATGATTTGGACTATAAAACATCTCAAGTGCCAATTTTCCATTACAAATGGGTTGATAATATAAGTTTATTAAAAGTTGATGAAATGGGATTCATGAAGGTGAATTTTAGTGTGGAAGTAAAAAATACAATCCATTCGTAATGGAATCACAAGAAGTGAAATTACTTTATGTCTCATCTCTAGAAAACAATAATTGGTCTATTATCCTACTGTTGACTAAAACAAATGTCAGTTTAGATGAAAATTCAATCAAGGATAACCCTTTTAGTGGGAGATCACAATTATTTCATGTTCGTACCAATGTAGTAAATGTCTTGTACATTAGAGGGGACCAAAAAGAGGGTATTTGGATTCTCAATAGAGGAACCAAATCCCTAAAACTTTAAAAAAAGAAATAAATTTAAATGAGAAGGTAAAAGTGTTTTTTAATATACTATTTTTTTCCTCATAGTATTATATACTATCTACTGTATTGACATAATCCAAATTAAATTTTTGACTACTAATTTGGACAATATCTTCTTCACATGATGATGTTACCAATCCCTTTAAAGAATAAACTATAAGGAAGAAAACCCTTTGGGAAGTTTTTTAGGTTGTGTTACGATATACTTTCTCTATTTTACCAAAAAAATATATAATGAAACATTTATTTAATTTTTATTATTACTTGCAGAGTTTAATTATTATAGAATATTTATATCCATATTTCATGCCATTTTACACCCAAAAATCTCTAGACTTTCTCACCCTCAAAACCTTTTCACCCCTACAGTGTTGTATTTATCAATTTTCTTCAAGTTCCCTCTAGTGCCTATGTAGGAAGAGCAACAACGCTACCTCTTCTCATTAAAATATGTAATCTTAATGTTTTCATAGTAAAATATTTTTCCATAAAAATAATTTATTTTTCATATTTAGGTTTAATTTATTTATTTTTAGTATTACTCACATAAGAATTGTTTTCTTATACAGGTGGATTATTTTGTTCGAGTTAGGGGGTTCTTTCCATCTTTCATGCCTTTCTACACCAAAACTTCCATAGACTCCTTTTCCTCAAAACCTTTTCACCCCTACAATGTTGTAATTTATCATTTTTCTTCAATTTTCATCCACTACTCAATCATAGAGGTAATATTGATTTTTTCACAGTAAAATAATTATCCATATAATTAATTTATTATTTTAAATTTATGTTTTATTTATTTCTTTTTAGTATTAATAATATAATAATTATTTTATTATATAGGTGGATTAATATTTATGTTTAATTTTTTCATCATTTTATTAACTATCTATAAGTTAATTTCCTTATCATTTTTATCTAATAATATTTTAGTTTTTTCACAGATATTTTGGAAAGTCATATTTTTTCATTCAACTATTTAGAAAAAACCAAAAAAGAGATAAAATGTTAATTTCTTCAAATGTTACCATGATTTCCATTGTCTTTATTTTTTGAACTTCCAATATTGCATATTGATTTGATTTTATTAGCTGAAAAACCTTTCTTGTTTTTTAAATCCATAAGATTAGAGGAATATCATGTGCCCATTGTGGTGACTTCTCATGATATAATGGAAACATATCTTCTTCTACTCTTCTGAATTTCAATAATGAGAATGGTTTTTGAGCTAAGAACATTGATTCAATATACAGTGTTGGAATATTGATAAAGAAAGGAAATGGAAATCATGGTAACATTGTAAGTTTGTATTTTTTTTTTGAGACTTTTGGATGTGTAGGAATCAGTTGAACCTCAATATGACACATGGTGTGACTGGTATAAAACCAACTACTTATTTTTATTTAAAATTGACATTAATTTTAGTAAAAAAGACAAATGATGTACTCAAAACAAATAAAAAATATTCATATTGTTTTGAAACATTATGAAAATGATCCATAATTCATTTTTGATGTGTATGAATTAGACACACCTCAATATGATACACCATGTGCTCATTATGAATCAAAGTGTCAGTTATCAGTTTAAAACCAGAATTTTAGTTAAAAAATGTAACTCGTTTAAAATTAAGAAAATGCACTCAGATTTTCTTGATAATTTATGACATCTATGAAAAAATTATTTTTGATTTATAGGAATAAGTTTCACATTAAATTGATACACAATGTGATTGGTATGAGTTAATGTGTGGGTTTCTAGTTTAAAATAACATTTTAATAAAAAAGACAAGTTATATACTCAAAACCAACTAAACACATTTTTATTGTTTTAATACTTTATGAAAATTATCTGTCCATCATTTGGGACATTGAGGAATCATCCTCGCCTCAATCTGATGTACGTTGTGACTGGTAAGACTCCAAATGTGTCTTTTTAATTAACATTGACATCAATTTTAGTAAAGAGGACAACTTACCTACTCGAAATTGATAAAATGCATTCATATTGTTTTGATACTTTAGGTAAATGATCTATAAATATTTTTTGACATATAGTAATTAGCTTCACCTCAATATGATACATGATGTACCTGGTATGACTCAAAGCATCTGTTATTAGTTTAAAATCAACATTTTTGTTCAAAAAGTTTCACTCACTAAAAACCAAGACAAAATGATCATATTTTATTGATAATTTATGAAATAAATTCATAAATCATTTGTGATGTGTAGGAATCAATCTCACATCAAATTGATACATTATGTGATCGGTTTGAGTCAAAGTGTGTGTTTCTAGTTTAAAATGACATTTTAATAAAAAGGACAAATGATATACTAAAAACTAAGAAAACTCATTTTTATTGTTTTAATAATTTACTAAAAATATCCATAAGTCATTTGGAACCTGTAGGAACCATCCTCACCTTAATCTGATGCATGGTGTGACCAATATGACTCTAAGTGATTCTTTTTATTTAAAATTAGCATCAATGTTAGTAAAAAGGACAATTAAACTACTCAAAACCAAAAAAACACATTCATATTGTTAATATAGTTTAGTGAAATGATTCATAAATAATTTTTGACATTTATTAATCAGTCGCACCTCAATTTGATACACGATGTGCCTGGTATGACTCAAAGTGTCCGTTATCAGTTTAAAATCGACATTTCAATTCAAAAATTCCACTCATTGAAAACCAAGAAAACATGATCTAATTTTCTTAATAATTTATTAAAATGGTTCATATTTAATTTGAGAGATTTATTAATTTTTATCATATAAAACCAATGCATGATTTTATCGGTATGAGTCAAAGTGTGTGTTTCCAGTTTCAAATGACATTTTTATTAAAAAATACAAGTGACGTACTCAAAATGAGGAAAACAAAGTCATATTGTTTTGATACATTTTTAAAATTACCCATAAGTAATTTTATTTGTGTATGAATTAGATGAACCTCAATCTAATGCACGGGGTGACCAATATGACTCTAAATGTGTCTTTTCATTTAAAATTGACATAAATTTTAGTAATAAGGATAACTGGCCTACTCAAAACCAAGAAAATTCATTTGGATTATTTTTATACCATAGTAAAATGATGAATAAGTCATTTTTGACCTATAGGAATCATCTACACCTCAATTTGATACATGATGTACTCGTTATGATTCGATGTGTCCATTATCAGTTTAAAATTGACATTTTAGTTTAAAAAGTGTCACATAATTAAAATCAAGTAGACATGCTTAGATTTTTTTTATAATTTATGAAAATTATTCATTAGTATTTTTTGGAATATAGGAATTAGTCTCAAATAAAACTGATATATGATGTGATCGATATGAATAAAAGTGTGTTTCCAATTTTAAATTAAATTTTAGTAAAAAAGAAAAGTGACGTACACAAAACCGATAAAATGCGTTTGGATTGTTTTGATACTTTATGAAAATAGGCCATAATTTATTTATGATATGTAGGAATCAGATGCACCTCAATTCAACATATGGTGTGACTGGTATGACTCTAAGTGCATATTTTTACTTAAAATTAACATCAATTTTAGTAGAAATAAAAACTAACCTAATCAAAAATGAGAAAACACATTCATATTGTTTTGATAATTTAGTAAAATTATCCATAATTCATTTTTTATTTTTAGGAATAATCTGAATCTCAATCTGATACATGATGTTCCCAGTATGACTCAATGTGTCTGTTATCATATTAAAATCAATATTTTAGTTTAGAAAGTGTCACTCACTAAAATATGAGAAAACACACTCGTATTATCTTAATAATTTAAGATAATGATTCATAAGTATTTTTTGATTTATATGAATTATTATCACATCAAACCAACACACTATGTGACCGGTAATATTCAAAGTGTGTTTTTCCAGTTTCAAATGACATTTTAGTAAAAAAGACAAGTGATGTACTCAAAACCAAGAAAACAGATTTTCATTGATTTCATACTATATGAAAAATATCCATAATTCATTTTAGATGTTTATTAATCTTACTCACCTAAATCTAACACACAGTGTGACCAGTATGACTCTAATTGCATCTTTTCAATATATAAGTGTCATTTTAGTTTAAAATGTGCATCACATCGCCAAAACCAAGCAAATGAGACTAGATTATTTTCTAAATATTCTATATTATATTACTTAGTTAATTTACTTATTATTTTTATCTTATAATTATTTATATTATATCATTCATGGTAGGGGGAATAAAAAAACAAAAACCTACCAAATGCGTACGTAGAGGCTCAAAACTGAGACCTCCTTAACACCACCATAGAACGCAATCACTAGGATGCACCCATGGGGATTTATCTTATATTATTTAATTAATTTTTATAAATATAATTCTTGAATATGAACAAGAAATGGTGTGATGTGTAAGAATCAATCGTAACTCAATCTGATACACAATGTTACGGGTATGACTCAAAGGTTAGTTTAAAATTAACACTTTATTTTAATTTATTTATTTATATTATTACTAAAATAAGAATTTTTTTCATATATAGCTGTATTATTTTGTTCGAGTAGGGGTGGTTTGTTCGGAAGTAGCATGATTCGGGTTTAGGATCAAAAGACAAAGGAATATTGATGTTTTTTAATGTATGTAATAATTTGAACTTATGTAATTGTATAAACCAATATTTGAAATGTATATAATATAGTGTTTTTTTATTATATTTGTGTTTCAAATTTCATTTAATTTAAATTTTCTATTATTACATGATTTATTTTATATATGGTGGTGTTTCTGGTACTATAGTGTTTTATTACAATACATTGTATTGGTGTTGCGGTGTGTTGTTACAGTGCACTACAATATTTCCCTTTATCATTGCTCCTATAATCACTAATAAATGTACCCTTTATCAGTGCTAAATAAAAGCATTGGTAAAGTACCCCTATATTACTGCTTTTTTATGATGATAAAAGACTGGGTCTTTTAATCTTGATCTGATAGTCAGCGCTTTTCTAGCTATTAAAGACCTATTTTGAAGCAGTGAATGTTATTTGTTTTCTATCACTTCCTCTTAAAAGAATTTATAATAATGAATTTAATATATATATATATATATATGATAGTCATGAAATATTTATCATTATTAAAAGATAATATATCATTTAATTTTTAATAACTTCTATTTTTTCATGTATTGCTTTGGAATATTGTGTGGATTATTTTTGGAGATAGGAACTGAGACAGTGTTAGATTTCAAGACCCAGTGGTTCCGGAAATAATTTTTGAAATATATTAAATATATTAAAAATTTTGCATGAAAAAGTTTCTTGAGAAATTATATTAACTTCTAAATGGATGCTTGGATTAGAAATCTGAGGCTACTATTGGGATTAGACTATGGGATTTACCCTAATCATGATATTACCTTGGAGTGTGTTGGATGTTTGGGTTGGGCGTGGTCATGGGTGGATGTTTAAATAAATTAATTAAATAAATTAATCTTTTTAATTAAATTTCATGACCTAGTCACCTTTTATAAATATGATCCTATAAAAAATTTGTAGGGTTAGCTGCATAACCCTACAAATTAAGAGGATCTATTAGAGAGCGTTGAATGAGATATGATGATTGGATCCTAGATTTTCGATTAGTGCACAACGGAACTTGTAGATATCTCCAATGACAACAACGTGTGATCATTATTTGATAGCGAATGATCTAAATTGAGGTAGGACATTTTTTATTTGGATCTATCCTCATTTTATTATTTCTATGACGAACATGAATCAATCAACCAATGTATTGATTCACAGATTGATCATATTGTGGGTATGAGATTATCTATGGGGATTATTGGGAGGAATTGCTTATTTATTATTGGATCTTCATTCTTATTTCTAACAGTAATAGATCAAGTACAACTGAACATGGTTGAGGTTTATTCCTCTTTTGTAGTTTTCTGGGTTTTCTCCCATCGTTCTTCATGTATTCATCACTAGTGTATCTTTGAACTTGTGGTTCAACCAAAATATTGATAAATCAATTGTTTCTCACTCATTTCTTAGGAAAATGGTTTGATATTGAGGATCCAGGCTTGGTATAACTAATGGATCTTGTGACGACGATAAAAATGGAGGATTAGTTTAGATTTGAGGTCACTAATTATGGTTTAAGCATTCAGTTATGGAATGGTTCGATGAAAGATTTTTCCTGATCATTTTTAATTGATGAAATAGAATCTCTGGTGGTGTTTAAGCTCATTTATCACCAGATCCACATTTCCCAGTGAGAGGGACGACATCACCAGTATATCCAAACAACTCATGAAGCTTCCACGGGATCTATTAAATCCTATGTTACACAGCATGTAATCCTGAATTAAATGTTGTGTAGGACCCCCTGGTGTGGTGTTATGGTTTATTCGAGAAGATAAATATCACACATCATGTGACCCTAACCTAGCAGATCAGTATGCACTCGGGGTGTTACACAAGAACATGCATGAGAAAAACTAACCACACATAGGCATGTCCAATTTTATATGGACATAGTCAGTAGTACATGATCTCAAACATGCCATGTACTTGGACACAGACATGGGCACAGGCTAGGATACACGGTTAGTACCTAATTCTAAAGGAACACGTTGTGCACCCCTTAAAATAATGCTTGGATTCCTTGTACTCTTTATCATGGACATGTTTTATTAAGGTTACTTCCCTTGATCTATTCCCCAAGGGTTATTATAGAATCATTTCATATAAATAGGATGTTTATCCTTTCATTGGGACTTATGTAATTGGATAGAGTTGTTGGAATCCTTCCGTGAGGCCCAGATTGATATCCTCTATCATCATCTTTCCCTAGGTGGAGTTCTTATTATTTTCATGACCAATGCTATGTGGGTGTTGATCCTTTACTTAAAAGGTTATTCTATATTGATTTTTTGGTATGGCCTATGGCCTTGGGTGTGATCCTCATCTATGTATTATTCTCTTTAGACTTATAGCGTGTACTTATTATGGATAGACCTAACAAGCATGACATCTCGGATGGATTCCATCAGTGCTATGTGTCTCATGGAGAAAATTTACCTTGAGATTTTTCATCTTTGTTAACTATATCTAGATATTATTGTTATATGTGATGTAGACATAAAACTATGATGAGATGATTTTTATTCTTGATGTTGTATGCTTAGTGATTTCGGGGTGTCCTACTGGGTATTTTTTTACTCACCCCTGCATGATATTTTCTTACATGTGTCATGTCTTGTAAAGATAACCAACCTTTTGAGGGATTCCTAGAGGTACTATAACTAGGAAATGCTTAGGGATCTATACAACCCAATGTGAGTTCATATGGTTACCTTGATAGAAATCCCCTTCTATACTTTCAGGTTATACTTGTTCTCAATTTCTTTGTGGTTGGATTTTATTTGGAGATTTTCTATTTCTAGTACTCATTTTCATACTCTGATAGTGGTATTTAGATGTATGGATGCATGTTTTATTATTTTTTTTCATTTTATCATTGTATAATCTTGGATATGTGTAAATGTGTATAGGTAAATTAGGATAAGGCCTCCCGTGTGAGTGATATGCCTACTTGGAGTTGGTCACCAGCCCCTGGCCTATTGTCGGAAGACTTGGGGTATTCATAGTTTGGGCTCCATTGTAAAGGTTCATGGCATAATTTATTACATTTCCATTCACTGAAAATTGATAACATCATTCGTGTGTATGTGTGGACTATCGTCTCCCTAAAGTGATGTGATTTTTTTTAATCACCGCATCACATGGATGATATATATATATATGGTATTAATTATATGATGATAATGATTTAAAGATAAAATATTACTGATATTATTTCCATAATTATCATTGAAAAATGGAAATGTTACCCATGCTTACGTACAACCTACCGTATTCATGATTGTAACGTAGTTTATTTTTTATAAGAATGTATCTTGGTTGGTTCTAAAATTATAATTTATGTATAAAATTGATAATTATTTCATGATTATTATTCTTTATATGATGGAATAATTACCTATTTGGATATAGTAAACCTACAAAAATCATTTTTTTGCATATGATCCTAATATCAACAAAACATATGACACAAACTCAAATGATTAAGTAACTGTATATAACATTGTATAAAATAAAAATAAAAGGAATAATAAACAAGAATAATTTAATCAATTAAAATATTAACATAATTTTATTATTCAGGAAGATAAAGATCATATGCGATGATTCAGACTCAAGGTAAGATACACTCTTTTAAAAAGTCCTCTTTTATAGTTTCCCTTTTAACTCTTTTTCTTTCATGTCCATGTTTTTCTAAATATTTCAAGAACATTCTTATTTATGATTCAATGGATGTTAAATGAATTTTTTTTACCATAATTTAATATCTTTAAATTTTTTAAAAAATGATTATTTTTAATGTTTTTTTCAAGGGACACTTTTATTTAAAAACCTCATTTTAAATGTTTTAAAGATGTATTTTCTAAATATTTTTCTTACATGCCCATATTATTAAAATTATTTTATATATATATTTATATATATATAAATGAATTATTAAGTATATCATATATTACTTTTGACTTTCTTTAAAATGTTTTCAAAATGAATTCTTTTACAAGTTGTATATAGAATGTTTTGACAAAAATCCAAAAGGGATGTTCAATTTTAACATAAAGAAAACCAAAGGTTTTTTCTTCTTCCATAACAATTATTTGATATTAATATTCCTTTATAAGATTCCATGTTTTCTTCAAAGAAAAAAACCTCTTTCCCTTGTTATAGGAATCTTATTTTTTAAAAATTTAGTTTTAAAGGAAAGAGATATATCAAGATCTGAGAGTGTTTTATTATGAGTAAAAAAAATTTATGCAATCTTTTATCTATTATGATTATGTTATAGTTCTTGGGAATTATTTATGATGATGGGTGGTTATATTATAAACCAAGCTTGGGAGGTTCTGTGATAGACCTATAATGAATTGGGTAATGTTTATGTAGGAATTTGACCATGAGGGTTATTCCACTTGTTACTATGAAGATTATTTGTAAGTGTGAAGGTTATTCTATTTATAATAGTTAATGTCATTACATTTTTAACCATTAATGTTTTTTATAATTTAAGAGTGATATGAAAATGTTGCCTCAATTTACCTATATGATTTATGAATTCTTGCTATGTTTTTTTTTTGAAAATGTTATGATTTCAAAAGGTAAGCAACGTGCTTATTTTTAAATGAATATATATGAGACTTATTAAGGGTGAAAATTAAAAAAATTTGAAAAAAGGATTCATAATGTTTTAATGAACATAAATAAACCTTGGTCTCGCCCAAATTTACCCAAGTTTTAAGGGTCAAGCGGTCGCTTGTAGTGTAGCTTGGGTTGTCGAATCCTCAGAGACTTAAGAAGAACCTTTAGACACTCAATAAAAAGAGATGGATTTTTGTCTATGAAGTGGACAACTTGGGTTGATTTAATATGGTTTTGAAATAGCACTAAAAGATCTATGTGAATTCAAATTATGAGAAAATGAGTTGATCCTAGGTTATTGCTCGGGGTGGATTGAATGAATTCCTTTTTTTATTATTTTAATTTCATTAACTCGAGAAGGATTCATGCAATGAATTTAAAATAACCTCATAACTTACTGATTAAACACCTTCAAAACACATTATAATCACCTATACACTTTTAGTATCATTTTCATGAGCACTCCAAGGTAAAGGATGTAATTAGAACATGAAAGTGGGGTGAATAAATTCAATAAGGAAGAGGAAGAATAAAAATCATTGAATGAAAGAAACTCAATTAAAAGAAATTAATAACATTTAGGGAGTGAGAAATAACATTAAATCCATACCCTTTATACTCCCTTGGATCAACCCATAAAAGATCTAGCCTTACATTGATGGCAAGTGCTCAACGGAAGTGGAAAGTAGACTTACGAGGGTGGAATTGAAGAAGTAAAAACAAAAAAAATAACAATCACTCCACCGTTGTGTGAAAAAAATCACAAGGTTTTGTGTGAATAAATTAACACCTTGAGGAAAAGGTATCAAGGTGATAAGAGGAAGAACATAACAATATAATAAGAATAACTTTTATTAAAAACTAAGGTGATTCGAACAACTTACATGGGAAGGAAAAATGCTACAAAGATAATTTGGCATAATAACATTACAATCAAAAAAAGCTCCAAGATCCCCAAATCCTCCATCCCTAATTCCTTAAATAGGAATTTTGGAATCCTTTTTCCAAGATCCCATCATCCCATGTGACCTTAATTAATTTTTTTGGAGAAAGGTGGGTGGACATTTAATGCATAAGAGACTTTTCAACTCTTGCCTCGAAGTGGGATCCAGCTTTCTACACCGAACAGAATCGCCACAAGAACCATCTAGAAGGACGAATTGGAGTGGTATCTAGAATACTTAAATTAATCCCCGGATGTCCCGTAACATCCTGTAAAATTTCAGCCCAAAATAATAATCCGTTCGCGAGATATGATATAAATAGTGGGCTGTTTTTCTAGGCCGCAGAATCTGGCCTAGAATTGCATCTTCAATTTGGGCCGCCTTAATAACCACCGTGTAGGATGAATTATCACTTTCTTCAGAATAATTATTTCTTCCCCTATATTTATTTTATCCTTACATAAATTTTGGGCTTCATTGGGCCTGTATTGTGGGCCCCACAGTCCGATCAGTGGGATGATATCCAATCTTCCTTCTCCAGAATTGTTTCCTTTCTTCGCCAAAAATCCTCATCATCATTTATGAATCCTCCATTGATCCCTGAATGAAAAATTTTCATATTTAAGTTTATATCCATTTCCAAAAATATCAAATTAAAATATTGATAATTACATTCTTTGAAATCAGATGAAACATTGGGTCTAAATTGGTGCATATTAGGCATGAAGTGCACAAATGATGAGAATGGATGTTCAAAATTAAAATCCACTAACTCAGGCCCATAAGATCAAAAATTAACATTTAATACCATTAAAATGTAATAAAAATATGTGTTTTTATTGGATAATCAAACCTTTATGATTTTATTTTTCCTTTAAAATTTCTTAAGAAATGTTTTCTAAAAATATTTTTGTAGAGAATTTGATTTCTTGCGTGATAAAATGATTATTTAATCCCAAAGTTTATTTTGAAATAGGTAAATTTTTTATAATTATTCAAGGGATAACAGATTATTTATTATTTTCTATGTCCCTTGCCAAGATTTTTGTGCTCATCCAACATTTTAAAATGTTTTTTCATAGGGTTTAAGAATGGGCAAGGGAAATGAAGATATCAATTTGAAATACATGAAGTTTTATCATGAAAAGAAATCATGTTTTATTTTAAAAGTTTTAAATTGTAGAAAAAATGGATACTGAGTATTAGTGTCCATTTGTAACGTAAGGGTTTGTTATATAATATTTATGACCTAATTCTCCAAAACTCTAATCCTAAAAGATATTTTATAATGAAATAAAGTGAATTATATTATAAATACACTAGATTATGAATGTTTAAGACTGGGACCTTATAGGAAAGGCATAATCACTAAGCATGATATATTTAATCAAAAAAATTATATTCAATAAAATTTAAAAAAAATTAAAACATAAACAAATAAGAAAATTGTGCCAAAATTTGGTCCCATATCCCTAGAATTATATAATTAAAAGGAAAAGGAAGGAGTATAACACCATTGAGAGGGGGTGTAATGAACCAATATGGTCCACACCTGATCCGGGAACCCAAACTGGCCCGCAACATACACATGGTACGTTCTCAATCACCCTAGGTTGGAAAATAGTGCTCAGGAAAAAAATATACATGGGTGGAATAGTTTTTCCTGATAAATATGATTTAATAAACATTATAATTATTCTAAAAATTTTATAATATCATTTCCATACATTGGACGTCTAAGATAAAATGAATAAAAAATTTTATATTTTAAATAAGAAAAACAAAGAACATCCAAAATTAACATATCACACATAATATGGTAAAAATAAATTGAAAAATAATATCAGTTCTAATGAAAGAGAAAGCTGAGGTTTCCAACACATCCATGATATAAATTAAAACTGAAACACCCAAATCAGTCTCCTTATGACTCCATAAGTTATTTTCCAACAAAAATCCACAAGTGCTCCATGTGTGACCAAAAAGTGAACATGAACCTGGAATTGGAACGTATGTAGGCATGAGCATGAATTACCAATAGTTATTCCAAATAAACCACACCCCATGAATAACCTTTAAATAAAAGTTCCATATCATGGTAGTTTAAAATACAATATACAAATGTAGGTTTTATATTTTTTGTTTAAAAACCAATAACAATTTGTTTCCTCATTTACATTAAAATGTTTCTAATTAAAAAATGAAGGTTAAAAAAATTTCAATAGTTTAACCATACAATATTTAACATAATAGTTTTTTCAAAAAAAATTAAAATCATTAAATGAAAAAATTTTCTTTCAAACCAAAATAATATAATGATAGTAAGAATACATAATAATAATAATAATAATAGAAAATATCGATAATGAGATAAGGGTAGTGTAGAAATAATGTATAATATATTATCATAGAAATAAAGGAAGTATAACCAATAAAATATAGCCAAGTACCAGTGAAAATGAGAAATTATGAGTTAAGTGGAAAACTAGAACATAAAAAAATGAGATATGTCTAAATCGGTGCATCTTATGTATTCCAATTGCCCTACCACCCAATCATATGCTTCCTGGACTAACTTTGAAGAAATATCCCAAAGAAAATAAAATTCATACTATGGGACACTAGTTAGATCATGATCATAAAAGAGTGCAATATGTGTTCTTAGTAAATTCCACTAATTACTCTTGGTTCCCATGATGTTTCAAATGGGGGGAACCAATAAGTCTTGATAAAACAAATATGGATAAAAATACATGTCTAAGTATATAGGCATAAACCATAATCACCTCTCACTATTGAGAACCCCTCTAAGTAATAACCCCTTACTCAAGATATTATCAATATAATAAAAGTTTCATATACTAGGAAACTCTCATCCATTTCAAAACAATCCAACGTAAGGTAATAGTCATGGAGTGTGTTTTTCATAAGAAAATATTCTTTAAAAGTGATAACATATCCTTAAAACATTCATTGAATAAAAATCCATAAGACTTTTTTTTAAAGAACCACATTCAATATGAAATTTTAAATAAAATTTTAAAAAATAATTAAAAACAATAACACCTCCTAAAATGTAAAAACCCACGAATAAATGATATTCAGCCATTTTATCAAACTTTAGGTGTGAAAGTAAGTTAACAAGAAAATTAAAACAACGTGTTTTTATAGAAGAATAATTTTCATTCAATGATGACCAAGTGAAATATTATTTTTCTTTTTTAAAATTATATAAACACATTTAATACTATTATTATATACTTAAAACATGGATTTAGGGAACCAATTAATCAATGGTTTAAGAATTAATGACCAACACATGCATAAATCTTACCTCAAGTCAATAGAAATAAGTTTATTTCAATAAATCTAGATATAATGGGTCTCAAAACAATCATCATATTCCCTAGATAAAAATCCCACAAATTAGATACACTCCCTTCCATATAGGGTTCATACAAAGTAGAAAAAAATAAGGGGAAGAGAGGAATAAAATAATAATAAATAAATAAGAAATATAATAGAAAGAGGCACTACCATGAAGAACCATTCTCAAATCATGAATAAACCACATGGAATCACCATGAAAGGGAGTAGAATCAAAGGGTAGGAGAGACACAGGCAGTGAACATCAAATAAAATGGGAATACAGGGATTAGTGGTTAAATTTATGGATTATTAGATAATTAATTTTAATTTTTTAAATTTTTGGGTATGATTCATGGTTTGGTAAATTGTGAACCAATTGTGATCCCCTCACTAGACACACCAGGGTACCTACATAGTCTGGCCACATGTTTACACCAACTATGTTAAAACTGTGTGAAATGAATTAGTTAAAAACTATAGGTCACTCTCATTCTTATTTCACATTTTCTACTAACCATTCACAATTATTGTTCTATTACCCTTATATAAAAATGTCCTCACACAATTTCCACTGGGACTCACATGGTTTGTACCTAACTGTGTGCTACTTATTTTGAAAAACATGCATGAACAAAAACAATTAGGGGATAACCCTATATAAATTTCACCAGATGTTTTCCCTTAAACCACTCAATATAACTATGAAGTAGAGGAAATAATTATCCAAAAACACAAAATTTAATCATTAAACTCTTGACACTCAAAAATAATAGTAAAAATAAATAAAATAATAAAATAATAAGTAAATAATAGTTTTAGGTGTGAATGGGTGAATCATTGGTTTAATAAAAAATTTAACTCTTAACTTACTATCTTATGTTGATTAGTGTGAATATGATCACAATGGTGATGAAACAACAACACATTAAAGAGTGAGAAAGTACATAAATGATACAAGGTAGAAATAAAAGATTTACCAACCCTTTTTTATGTAGAAAATTTCTAATGTGAAAAAGTTTTGATCCTTTTACCCATGTTTTTATCTTATTATCAATAAGAATATAGAAAAGTAAAGTTGCATGGTTCTAAAATATAATTTAAATATTGGATTAAATGAACCAATAATTTTAACAATATTTATTTCCCTTATCCTTAAGTTTCTATAAAATTTTGATTTCACATGAACCAATATTCATCTCCATAATAAATATAAAAAATCCATAGAATTCTCCCCATAATTGGTAGTCATAACCCTAATAGATATATAAAAACTTACCTAAATACTCATACTTATCCCAGATAAATAATCTATTATTTATTATTTTTTCATTAATCACGGTCTTACTCCACAACTTGAAACATAACCCACATATATAAATGACATATAAATAAAATAAGAAATATCTTAAATTATATTTAACTACTGTTGAAATGTGACCTGGATACCTATGGTATGATTCCTTTAACTCCTATTGTGTGGTTTTCTCAACTATGGGGTGGAGGATATATCTGGTAAATTTATATATTTAATTCCCTAGATTTTGGTATCCCACTGATGTTTCCCTTTTATAATTTCAAGGAGTTATATTTGTTAACAACTAAGATTAATAATAATTGTAAACTTTTTGGAAATTTTTAAATCTATAAGTGATGTTTTTGATATGATTCTTGGTGTATTGAAATGTTTTTGGAAAAATTCTATGTTTTTAAGAATTTATGGGATTCTTTTCTAGTTTGATTTGTGTGTAATGACCCATATATGAGTTTTTTTATCTTTATGTACATGTGTTTTGTAAATTGCGTATGATTTATTTGGTTTCTATATAGGTGTGTTTGAGGATTGGTATGAGTACTTTATCATCTACATATGAGTCATTTTGAAAAAACAATTATCTATTTATATGGGTTTTTAGTTTTGTGTATGAATCATTATCTGATATGTAAGTTTCATCAGGATTAGTGTATATATTATCAAGCTAGTTCTTATGTGTCAAACTTTTGTGAAAAATATGAAAATATAATGGATGAAGAATTTTAAGAAAATTAAACTAGGTGATGAAATATTTGTTAATAAATGATCAATACATCACATTTAAAATGTGATTCAAGAAATCATGTAGGATCTTTGATCCACACATACTGAGGAATAAGATTGTTATTTTATACAACCAAATAAGGGAGATCTCAATGAAGCTAAAATGAATTTATTATATATTTTGGAATAATGTAGATTTATAAATGGGATGATTATTTTCTATTATTTATATACTAAATCACTTACTAATCAAGTAGTTATTCAAGCTATGCTTATCTAATGTATGACATATTTTAAAGTAGAGTGTTGATGTGGGTTTCACCATAAGGAACTGCTTTATGCCACAAGTTGTTCTGATAATTTCTTATACTAGTATAATTATATATGATTCATGTCAAGTGTGTTGAATATAGAATGAGTTTCTCTATTCCAATTTTAGTTTTTAATCTCAAATATATTGTGTATCCATGCATGTTATCTATTGAGAAGAAGATAAGGGTATTATTTGAAATCTGTATTGGAACCTAGGAGGATGATAATATTATATGGTTGATGATATTTGGATGAGTATAATGGTTGACTAAAATAAATTTATATTCATGATACTTTCTTTTTAAAGGCTTGAGACAGCTTAGATTATTCTATTTCAGGTAAGCTAAAATCGATTATTATTTTATTTTCACCGCTATATAGAAAAATAAACATCAAAGAAAGATAAAATATAATGTTTGAATGAAATAAAATTATATTTTAGTAGGAAGAGGTGTTTTTGAGACATAAAATCATATTGTGTGTGTTAGATAGATAAGATGAAATGGAAGATCATGGATCCAAGGTTTTTTTAGCTATGTAAATATCAATTAACTCAATATTTTAGATGTAAGAGTCAGAAGC
This sequence comes from Viscum album, assembly GCA_963277665.1. Taxonomy (NCBI): domain Eukaryota; kingdom Viridiplantae; phylum Streptophyta; class Magnoliopsida; order Santalales; family Viscaceae; genus Viscum; species Viscum album. Next base: position 224,782,092 of record OY728159.1, read on the forward strand.
AGAAAGCGAGTTTCCTATAAGTAAGGTTTTTATCATGAGTATATCTTTATTTATCAAGTTTTTAGTTTTGAGTTTGATAAAATAAGTATAATTATATTCTCAAAGATTTTTTATGTATTTTTTTTAATAGTATGAGCTCTTCAAGATTTATTCAACTTGTACACTCTGATTCTGTTGTGTTTTGAATAAGGTGATTTGTGATTTATGAATTTTATCTTCCTAGATTTAGAGGAGGTTCCTTCACCTTTTTCTGAAGCAACCTACATTTAAAATAAGACTTTTCTCACATCTATTGTTTTGTATTATTCATTGTATCTGTTAGAAGATAGTGCTACCTGTGGGTGGCACTAAATGTACTGTGAATCATGGGATCAAATTAATAACTGACATGAACCACTTATATTGATAAAAATATATAATTTTAAAATTTGTGTCTTGGGATGAATACCTACGATAGTAAAGAGTATGCTCAAACATTATGTAAAAAAATTATAAAAGTTGTTGTGTTTTTATTCATTTATTTAAATTTATTTGGATGATACTAGTTTAATCTACTTGAGAGGGTATTTTCTAAACCACTGATAGAATTTAATTTCAAAAAAAATAAAAAGAAAGAAACACTGATTCCCCACTCCCCTCTTAGTATATTAAGTCATTGCACTTGGAATTTCAAGTGGTGTTAGAGTATAAGACTCCCTCTATAAAAATATCATTGTGAAGAATAGAAAATACCAACTCTATGAATAGTATAGGTGTGCCTACATTTGGTGGAAATAATTTCCATGGTTTGAAAAATATATTGCTACAATTTTTTATGTACAAATATCATAATTTTCTTAATGCAGACATAGTGGTATTTTCACCCATTTAAATAGGTGAGTAAATTAAATTTATTGATAAAAGGATCCCTAATATCGATGTAAAATCTAAGAATTTCATTTTGATACCAGTCTTTAATAAGGTTATTACATTTTTTTGGGTTTAAAAACTGCTAGATTGATTTTGGATAAACTTGAAAGCAGTTATGAAGAAAATTCCAAATTTAAATATTCTAATATATAAATGTATAGAATCAATTTTGAAGATATAAATATGGAAAAGGAGGAATCCATTTATGGTTACTCACTAGAGTGAATGAAACAATGAGGAACATTATAAGATTTAGAGAAAAGCTAGATGACTCTATTTTTATGAAGAAAAACATGATGAATTTTCTTGAACAATTTGATCTAAACATTTCTTCTCTTTAAGTATCTCTCATTGTATGATTTACACAATATCATCATTTTTTATGAAATTAGAAAGACACCTTCCATTAAGATGAGAGTGAAATATGAAATGAATTTTAAATCTATAATAAAGATGATGTTTAAAGAATAAGAAACTAAAAACTTGTTTGAATCAAATGATTATGATGATATGGATAACGAAGACAAGATAATCATGACTTATATATATAGAGATTTTGAAAAATACAAGGAAATTTTATAGGAAATTTTCCTTTTAAATGATTCAAATATAGAGGAATTGGACACTTTATAGTCAAATATTAAAAGTAGAAAAATTATGAGTATAATGTTGATTTCCAAGAATAAATTCCTTAAAATAATAAATGGTAAAAAAACTATAAATTAGTGAGAAATAAATGTGACAATAAGACAATATTTCCAATAAAAACAGGAGAAATATGATGAGAAAAGAAGAAGATGAAAAATTTTCATATAGTGTCAAATATAAACATTAATCGCTTAAAAAGGTTCTAAAATTTATAGTTCATATGGAATTCTAAGAAACCTTCTCAATAACTTATGAGGTTGGTGGTTAATAGAATTACATGTAGAATATGATCATATATGAGTTAGGAGTTTTTATTGTAAAGAAACCAAGTTAAAAATGAATTTAAAACCTTTAACAAATAATATAGGAATAAAGATGAATATAATGAAGAATATATCAAAAGTGAGATTAAACTTATTGAAGGGATTAATAAATTCAATCCAAAGACTATTGAAAATGAAAAAATAAATAATTATATTGAAGATAAACTCATGTTAAAAAATAAAAAATGGGTAAATTAAAATAAAAAATTCTTATAGATGAAAATGAGTCAAAAGGGGTGAATAGAGTCTTAAAAAATCTATTGAAGTTAATTTTATATCTTCTATAATAAATTATATTTCTAGTATATTAATTTTGTTTATATTTTTACATGATTCTACTAAAAAATTGAATCTATTTTTTATAATAATAGAGGACCAATTTTAAAATATGTACAAGTCTATTGTAGAAAATATTATTAGAAACTATCTTAAACATCTGGTGAATAATGAATAATGCAATAAAAATAAACCTGATTGAAGAAAAATCAAAATCATACTGGATCTTGATAGAAATTTTAGAAATCAATATTTCGGTTTTCTAAAAAACATTATGTATTTAACAGAATAATTAGATTTGGTTGTAATTATTGGTGTTGTGGTGTTTTTATCTACAAGTTTTAAAATTCTAGTAAAAATTTACTCAATCAAAAGAAAGAATAAATCAAGGGGAAGTAGATCTGAATGGGAAAAAATGAGTTTCTAAAGAAAAATTCTTTGAATAAAATATATGTAAGTCTAATTACATAGAACTAGTTTAATAGTTTGAACGATGTTTGTGGAAGATCTTAAATATAATAACATTATTCTTACAAGTTCATGTAAAATCTCTCTCGATATCTCTCTTTTAAAGAAAATGGGAAATAATTTTAAAAGAAAAGTAAATATGAAAACTAATTAATAAATGAAGTGGCACTAAAAGAAAGCAAGAGATAAATATGACGTATATTTGATAATGCTTGGTCTTCACACGTGACTAGAGACAACCACATCTTGAATGATATAGAAGACTATGAAGGATGGTAACAACTTCTTGAAAATAAAAGGTTTTGGAAATATTAAGATTGCGTTAAAAGGACTCAAATACAAAAATCTGTTGTTTTTTGGGAGGACTAAGACACAATTTTATTAGTTTTATCCAATTTATTGATGATGTAAATTAGTTTTTTTCAAAATAAATTATTAATTATAAAGAGTTGTAATGATGTAAGTGTCATCATAAGAGGTGAAATAATAATTGGGAACTTTTTTTGAATTAGTGACCTATCCAATTTATGATACATGAGTACTAATTACAAAAATTATTTATGTTATAGAAAACTTGGCCATCATGGCCAAAAAATATGAGTGAGATTTATAAATATGATTTGGTAAGAGACCATCACAAACTAAAAAGGGATAGAGAATCATTATGTGGCACATACCTAAAAGGGATAATGGTTTAAGGGGCACATAAAAAAGTTGATATTCAATCCCCTATAACATTATAGATCATATATTCAGATATTTTTTGTCTAATGAGAAAAAATTCAACCAAGGGTGATCTTTACTTAATTAAATTTATTGAAAACAAAACCTAGATGATTAATGTTCTCTTTATGAAGAATAAATTATAGCCACTTCATATGTTTGAAATTTTTCTAAATTAAAGTAGAAAAGGAATGTAGTGTTTATGTCAAGAAGGTGAGGTTTAATAATAGAAAGTATTACACTACTAATGATTTTAAGATATACTTATAAAAACATAGAATAAATAACCACTATAGAACACCATACACTCCCCAAAAAAGTGGTGTGCATGAGAGGAAGATATGATCATTGTGAACATCAGAAGAACTATATAAGATGAAGATAATCTTTTAAATATTTATGCTAAAGAATTTTTGGGAATTTCTATGAGGATTTAGAATATATTTTTATTGATAATTAAAACACACAAGACTCCATATGACATGTAATGATATAAAAATAAAGCTTTCATATACTTCAAGTTATTTGTAATCCCTTATTTCATGAAGATGATGAATAAAAATTTGGGAAATTTTGAATAAATAGATGAAGAAGGGATTTGTATATTATATCACACTAATGGGAGAGTCTATACAAAAAAAATAAATACAATATTATATAGAGTTTAGATGAAAAAATCAAAAAAAACATTACATGAAAATTGAGTATATTGAGGCTAAAGTTGAATATGTTGCAGCTAGAAACATAGAGATTATAGAAAAAAATGATTATATAATAGGTTGTAAATGAATATTTTGTGTTTGATATTGACTCATATGTGACCATTTATGAATAATAATAAGGGTATTATGAGAATATGAATCAAATTATAAATAAAAATATTGATTACAAGAATATTATTGGCTAATATGATGCAGTTTTTTAAAGAAGAAAAAGGATTATACTTGAGGAAAAAACTACACCTATTTATCATGTTAAAACATGAACTATATTTTATAACATTTAACATGAAGAGTATATAGATACAATGAATGTGTATATTGATCAAATAGAGAATAACTCCACTTGGGAGTTGGTGATAATACCTAAGAACAAAAACATAATTGTTACAATGTGGATTTTTTAAAACAAGTTGAGTGTTAATGGTGAAGTTACAAGGAATAAAACAATGATATTATTCAAGGGGTGTTTCTAGATTTAAGGATTTTACTTTAAAGAAACCCTTTCAACAATTTAATGTCGTGAGACTATTAGGATGTTCTTAGTAGTGATAGCTCACAAACAATACAAGATTTTTCAAATAGATGTGAAATATTCCTTCCTAAATGTTTATCTTGAAGAAGATGTTTGTATTGGAAAAATAGAGAGTTTTCTTCTAGAGAGATATGGGATAATGTAATTTAATATTACTAAGGGTATTTATATATTAAATAAGGCCCCAATATCTAGATATTTTTATCTATATGGATTCTTTATAGGAATGAATTTTTCTAAAGGGAAAGTTGTTAGTAATATCTACGTAAAAGAGTTTTCTATATGAACTCTTATTATCATATTATCTTTAGATGAAATAAATTTTTTAGGTGACCAATATAAATTGTTTGAGGATTTTTTTAAATAATTGAAGAGGAATTTTGGGATTTCATTTTTGGGAGCGATGTCATGTTTTATAGGGTTACAAGTCATTCAAGGAGTTGATCATAATTTATTATCTCAAGAAAAATAATCTAATTAATTATTTAAAAGGTATGGAATGGAGGAGTGAAAATGGATTCCTACCCCTTTATCTTTTGGAACCAAACAGAAAAAAAGGATGATTCTGAAACTAGTGTAACTCAATTGGATTACAAAAGACTACTTGGAAGCCTTATCTATCTAAAATCTTTTAGATCTGAATTTTTTTCTTATGAAAATGTGTGGCTGATTAGAAAGTTTCCCCAAGGAATTTCATATATTGTAATACAAGAGTATCCTAAGATACATTAAGAATATACAGAGCTATGGCCAGATATATAGATCTAGTTTATACTTGACCTTATAGTATTTTACTGATGCTGGTTGGGTTGGGGATTGTTTTTATAGTATGTCCACTTCAGGTAGAACATTATTTATTTTTGATAGTTTTGTGGTATTTTATATCATTAATAAAATTTCTTTTTTACTTTATCATAATAGAACCTGAGTATATTGCAGCCTCACATTCTTGTACTCAAATTCTAAAGTTTCATGTTCAACTAGAAAAATTGAGAGTTAAGGTTAATAAAAAAATATGTATTATATGTGATGGTCAAGGTGATATATATATTCCCAATAATCCAATTCAACACCCTATATTAAATAACATTGATCTGAGATATCATTTCATTAAAGAAAAGGTGGTCAAAGGTGATTTGGAACTTGAGTTTATTGGGAATCAGGAATAGGTTGTAGAAATTTTCATCAAATCATTTTCAAAGGATAAGTTATCTAAGTTAATGATGAAACTTTATTTTTATCCTTCCTATATCACTTAAACTATATGAAAAAATGCCCCAATGAGGCTTTTTATTTTTTGGAAAAAGGGGGAGCAAGAGTAAAAACACTCTTGACCAAAGGGGGGATAATTCTTGTTGAAAGTGGAGTGTTCACTATATATTCACCTAAATCTATGAATATTTTTATATAAGGGAGATACATGGAAGTGATAAAAGTAAACATGAATTAATTGGGAGTTAATTTAATTAACTTAACCACATTTTCTTTACATCAAGGAGTGGAATTCTATATTAAAAATTACCTTCTCTAGTAGTGTGGTACAAGACACTTCTAATTAGATAATAACTATGATTTGATGATTCTCAAGATATTTGGTGAGTTTTGAAATAAATTTTAGATTTTTTTGGAAGTTTTTAATATATATGGAAATAAATCCAAAGGGGTATATTGAAGTTCTCATGGTATTATGTTGAGGAGTTTTATTTTTTAACAATTGAGCTTGAGAAAATTTGCATATTGTGGGAAGATAGAAAAGATATAAGGGGAATTTTTTAGATGATTAAAATTGTATTGAAATGATTCTGATGAAATTCTATATTTTTTAAGAAATTATGGAATTTTTTTGAGTTTGAGTTTGGGAAATCAACCTATGTATGAGTTTTTTTTCTCTATTTATGCTTCCTTTATAAATTTGTACAAGTTAATAGATGTATATTTAGGTGTGTTTTAGATGTGTATGAGACATTAATCATTTGTATATGAGTAATTTTCAAGAAATGTAATATTTTTATGTGTATTTATAGTGCTGAATATGTCTCATCATCCACTTATGAGTTACATCAAGATCTGCATATGTGTCATTTGGCTAGTGCATATGTGTCAACACTGTGAAATGTTAGAAAAGTTGCTGGATAAAGTATTTCAAGGAAATTAAAACTATATTTTAAAGAAATATTCTTCAATGATAAATAAATAAATTTTAAAATGTTATTCAAGTTAACATAAAGAAAATATGATCCTCGCATTCTGAATAACAAGATTTGTATCTAGTATAATATAATTATGAAGATCTCAATGTGGCTGAAATGAATTTATTCTATTTTTAAGAATAATATGTATGTATAAATAGGATGATGATTTTTTGTTCTTCAGATCCTAAATTTACTTTTTAATCAACCATTTAAGCTAGATGATTTTTTATAAAGTCTAATATATTCTGAATATGAGTTTCGAGGTGGGTTGTGTTGCACAAAAGAACTTCATTTCACAAGCAGTTATACTAAGTTCTAATCCTTGTAAAACTCTAAATGATATTTATTAAGTATGTTCAAGATTTAATTAGGTTCTCTGTGTTTTTTTAGTTGTGAATATTGAATCTACTATGTATCCAAATATGTTATTCGTTGATAATATGTTAATTATATTATTGGAACTTGTAAGAGAATGTGAGGTGAAAATAATCTTGTGTGGTTGGTGATATTTTCATGAGTATCATGGTTGACCAAAATGGAATTACCTCCATGATAATTTCTTTGGATAAAATTTAGAAAACTTGAAGTATTCTATTTGGGGTATTTTGAAATTTATTTTTAGGTTAATTTTTTTATAATTTCCAAACCTAGGATCCACTTAACCCATGCCTCAATCTAGTGGGTCACAAGGCCTCAAGCGCACCTCCCCAAATGCTAGAGGATATTGACTAGAAGCAAGGTTGTAAAGGAGGTATGGTGCGGAGACTATACCCTCATTTCATATTGCCATATCAAAATATAATCATAAACATAAAATAATATAATCTTATATAACTGAAAAAATAAATGATTAGTGGAAGAATAAACGACTGAGGAGATAAATAATATTCAAAATCCACTAGGCAGTTTCAAATTCATGGATACATGACATGATGATATAAAAAAGGAAATAGGGTATAGGTAGATACAAAAACTACAAAAAGGAAAAAAAATGCTCTACTAGCACCTCGAGCGAATGCTCAGTCCTCTGCTTCTATTCTCCAACTATAAGTAATTCATTTCAATGATCAATAGCAGGGACCTTTCCCTTATCTAAACCTGCAGACCGATAATATTCTCAGGTACCAAAGGCAGACCTAGTAAGGTGTGAGATAAAAATCTTAGTAGGCCACCACCAATGGTGTCTACATGTAATCAAAGTAGTTCTCGTAACTAAAAAGTGTGCAGTAATAGGTAAATAATTAACAATGTTTAATAAATAAATAACCACCCACTCAGGTTCTGAAAAGACACCTGGAGGTTCTACTAGCTTCGGTTCATGGCCAGAATGGAAGTATGATCAATCACTATATATATATATATATATCAATAATAGATATATTTTATAGTTTATATGTTACATCCACCTCTATGAACCAATTACGTGTGTACTTAAGTGTCTATATACCTGGAATACTAGTGTTGGTTGGACCGGGGCATATCTCATACATCCATAACCAGCATAACAGGCCTATAAGCTCAAGCAACTAGTTACATTTTCTATATCTCATAATGAGTGGGAGACTCCATGCTCATCACTAAAGATGGTGAGTGTTCCATAATGTCAACACTTGAACAAGGGACGTGGTGCTTAAATCCCAACTTACAATTAGTGTCAATGGTGTGAGACATCATTCTCAACACCCAATTTAAAGGAGCATTATACTATCATTCTCAACAAATCCCTTAGCATCATCCCACAACCTATATAAAGGTGTAATCATGTTTATAACATTTAACATGAGGCAATACCTATCATGTGTCCTGTTCACCAAGCCCATATATATAAATAAGGCATAATCATGTTTATAAATACAAGCATGATGCATTACATCCCATGCATCTCATTTATCAATATCAACGTAAACAAGGATTCACAATTTACAAGGGGTATTTAATAAAAAATAACATAATGTGTGGTATTACCACCCTTTACAAGTCATTACATATATGCATATAGTACTTTTAGAGAAAGGTACAATCATGTGTAATCCATTTCATATAATTTCAACCAATTAAATTTACTAAATCATATAAATTTAATTTATAAGGCTCGGTGGGTATTTTAGAAGATGACATGGTCATTAAGGGAATTTAATACATGGGAAATTTCAAGTATAGGTTGGCCAAGCACATGGGAGGTACCCTTGTTTTAATTAATCATTCAAATTACAAGGGTAATTAAATTTAAAAGATAAACCAAATGCTTAGTAGGTGATCTAGGCATATACACATTTAACCATAAGGGGAAATTCAACTTGAAACACCCAAGGAGTGTCCGTAAATGTGGTAATCATCCTCTAAATTAATAAACAAGGATCAAAAGGGTTTGTATCAAGGTGCATTGATAAATTTGATATGAATAAATCAAAAAAAGTGGATGCTTGGAAAAATTTGGTATGAGGCATAAATACATAGCTATGAAACATAAAAAAATCATGGGGAAAATGATGATACCACCTACCTCAAGGTTTTATATGATTCCTCACTTAATATTAGCCTCAGATTCAGAGTAGGTTAGAAGAGATATAAGAAATGGTCCAATTCCCTAAAAGTAAGGAAAAAAATATTTCACATAAATAACATAATAGATCTGAATATAAACTAAAATAATAAGGTAGAGGACTTGATAGAATACGTCTAAATCTCTAATGCTTCCTTCATATCTATATTTGGAATCCAGTTGTGAGAGTTAGAGAAGAACCTAGTTTGAAGGATCTTGGGTGATCAATGGGAGAACTAGATGGACATCTATTGGAGAATGAATAGGAAGAAAGAAAAATTAGGTTTAATAATTCATTTAGGGAAAAATGGATTTTTTACCTTCAAAATAAGGGCTTCATGGTTTGGAAAAAACCATATGAAAACCACGTCCAAGCCACTACTTAAGAGTATACCTCTCACGGTTAAGGAACACAATTTCCAAAACCATGAATAAATCAAGAGAAATACCACTTTCAAAAACCTATATTTTTATATATGTCGTGTTCCTAGAGTCACATAGTTTCAGAAAAACCATGCAGCTTTTTTTTCACCTCTATTTTTTCCCATACGATTAGAAGTAATCATTTAACCTGGGATGCATGGTTTGTACTAACTGTATGACCCAGTTATTTAGCCCACTTTATGGAACTCCAATCTCTGAACAAACCCAAAATACTCCTGAGGCCTTCTTTTGGATGTATTGCACATTTACCAATATTAAACCAAGGTTTAAAATTGAAAATCAAATGATCCATATCTTTGTGAAAAGAATATTTGTTACAACCTCCTCTCCATAAAGAAACTCTTCCCCGAGTTTTCCTTCTGAGGGTAAATAGGTATTGTCAGCAAAGATCTATATCCCCTGAACTCATATATCAACCTATCATTCTCAAGTCTCATCCTATACTTGACTATGCTTCCATAGCACCCATACCAAAGGAACTGACCTACTTTATAGTGTCTTCATGCTCTAATCAACAATACTCACGGGGTACTCTTCAAAGGAAGCATCCTCCTCTAACTCAACCTAGTCAAGCTAAAATACATGTGATGGGTAAGAATAATATTGGAAAAAATAAGATACATGAAATAAATCATGCATAGAACGGTATCTATGAGTAATTGCTAATGGGTAAGCCACTAGTCTGATCCATTTCACAACCTCAAAGGGTCTAATGAACATTGTTGACAGCTTACCCAACCAACAAAAACATTTATGACCCAACCTGGTCATGACTCACAAGAAAACCCGGTCTCCAACCTCAAACTTGAGAGGTCACGGGCATCAGTTGGCATACAACTATTGTCTAGACTAAGCTGTCATTATGCACTTTTTGATCAACTAGACCTTCTCTGTAGTCTCTTACACACAACATGGTCCAATCATAGCTACCTCCCATGCCTCTATCTAGCATAGAGGTTAACAATAAGTCCTAACATATATGGATTCATAAGGATACATCTCAATGTTAGCCTAAGATCTATTATTATAAGAAAACTCAATGAGGGGGGTGTTTCTCCCAGGAACCCCAAAAGTCAAGGAAATATGCACAGAGCATGTCCTCTTGAAATTGAATTGTACACTCTATCTATTCATCGGTTTGAGGGTGATAGTTTATGATCAGAAGTACCTACGTACCCAAGGCCTTATGCAAACCCTAAAAGAATCATGACATAAAACGAGCATCTCTGTTAGAAACAATAGAATGAGGAGATATATAAAGACTTAGAACCTCCCTGATGTACAAACTTCCTAGATAATATATCAATAAGGTCTCTTATACAGGTAAGAATTGTGTGACCTTCATCAAATGATCAATGAAAACCCACATTGTATCATTACCATGAGGTGATATGGGTAGACCAGTCATGAATACCATCGAAACGTCATGCCATTTCCACTCTATATTGGAAATGGATTTAAAATTCCTATCAGTTTCTAATATTCCAACTTCACCTGCTTACGGGTGGAACACTGAGTGATAAAGCCAATAATATCATGTTTCATACTAGTCCACCAATACTGCTCCCGAAGATCTCGATATATTTTGGTGGCACCAGGGTTAACCACCCATGTTGAGGCATGGAATTCCTGTATCATCTCCTCTCTAGTTTATTTTGGGACTCATACACATCCATGGAATAGTAATGTGTCATCCTTATCCATATACCAACTTAAATATGTATCTTCATATGAAACACTTACCCTTATAATGAAGCCCTCGAGATTAGATAAATGTATCATTATTACCCATTCTAGAAGAGTAGAAGTCACTGCTAAGGCTGAGAAGATAGTATGACCATAGTCCACCTAAACCTCAATGTGCATCTCTAAGAATAATTCCATGAGATTCCATTGGCCACTGGATTCCGTAACTACCTATGTTTGAGTCTTCTAGTTCATAGCATCAGCTACAACATTGCCTTTACCAGGCATATAGGAAAGCTTGGTATCAAATGACTGTAGGTACTCAAGAGACCTGTGCTGCCTGAGATTTAGATCCCACTGTGTGAAGATATACATGAGGATTTTTTATTAATGTATACCACAAAATGGTCTCCAAGAATATATTTTATCCAACAGCATGGTGTATAAACTATAGAAATTAGCTTGAGGTCATGTGTTGGGTAATTCCGGTCCTGAGGCATCAACTGAAAAGAACCATACGTGACAACTCACCCATCCTGTATTAGAATTGCTTCAAGCCCGATATCTAATTTATCACACTATATAGTATAACTCCTTCCTAGTTCTGGCAGAATCAGTATCATCACTGAAGTCAATCTTCCCTTGAACTCTTTAAAGGATGATTCAAAATCTTATGACCATGAGAATTTCACACTTTCTTTGTCAATCCTATAAGAGTCACTAGAATTTGTGAGAAATTATAGATTAATCATCTGTAATATCCAGCTATCCACAAGAAACTATGAATGTCAAATACGTTCATGTTCTAAACCCATGAAACTATAACTCTCACTTTCTCTAGGTTTATTTAAACTCTTGACTTTGAGATAGTGTGACTTAAGAAGTTAAATTTATTGATCTATAAGTGTCATTTACTCAGCTTAACATAGATATGATGCTCTCTCAGTGTATTCAACATGATCTCAATATGGGTTACATGGTCTGTTTGGAGTGTGAATACACTAAGATATCATCAATAAATACTACCATTAATGAATCTGGATATGGGTGTAAAACCCAATTCATAAGATCCATAAAAACTATAGGTGCATTCATGAGCCCAAATGGCATGACTAGGTACTTGTATAGACCATACCAGCTCCTAAAAGTTGGGTGAGGTATGTCTGAACTCATGAAACACACCTGATGATAGACCGACCACAAATATATATTTGAAAATACTTTTTCTCTTCAGATCGAATAAAAGAGGACATCTATTCTAGGTAGTAGATAGTGGTTCTTTACTATTAGCTGTTTTAATCGATGGTAATCTATGATAATCCTAAGGGTACCATCTACCTTATTAGAGAAACTAACCATTAAAACCCAAGGAGAAGTGATGGGTCATATGAAGAGTTTAGCCTCTAAATCCCCCAACTACAACTTGAGATCCAGAAGCTCCATAGGTTCCATACTATAAGTAGGAATGATCACTAGTGATGCTCATTGCACTAACTCAATAGTGAACTTTACCTATCGCAGAGGATGTAGACTAGTGAAGTCATCAAGACATACATCCCTAAAATTCTCTACTACTAGAGGTAAAATAGCAGTTCATAACCTCTAGTCATCTAGTAAGTGACTTGTGATCTGATTTATCACATTACCTAGTCTCTACTACTTGGGTATAGCTCTAGTCACACTGATATCCCATTATCCCTTATGCATTTTCTTGACACCCTATGGTGTTGTAAACATCACCCTTGGATGATAGTAGTCAATATGGGATTGATAGGGAACTAACCAGTCCATCTCAATGATTATGTCAAGGACCATCATGTCAAGGATGAAAAGAATCTAAACGAAGAGGTATCCACCTATCTCAAGGGGGAAGTCCTTACAATGGAGAACACCCTATGATCGGATACCTAATTGGGTATCTAGCATTATTACTCCATATAAGTTCTCTATCTCAATGCCCAAACATCCCATAATTGTCTTATATAGAAATGAGTGAGACGTTTCTATATAAAATAAAGTAGAAACTAAAGTAGAGGTTACTAGAATAGTACCTCATACAGTTGAAGGTACAGTGCTCTACTCTTCCGGTACAGGTTCTACTACATGTAATTGGAAATTATGGCAGCCCTAAGTCACTGCCTAACTTCCTTGAGAAAGCTCGCTCTAAAAGCACTGAGAATCAATAGTTTGTCTTCAACTAACTTGACTGTCACCTCAGAGTGATCGACCAGTAGTATTCTAGCTTCCTTCCTCTCATGATACTATTATCCCTACTCCTGAATGTTGAGTGGGTGTAGATCCCTGGTCACTAGGCACTAATGAAAAGGACCTACAGAAGTATTAGATATGTCCTATTTTGTCGTATCCTCTACATTCTATATAATCTCACAAGCACTATGGTTTTTTATTCCCGAGCTTCCTGCGTTGGTGACATATCAAGAAACCATTATCATGAGGAACTTGATAGATGATACCTCTACGATTAACCTCAAAATGTCTATTTATCCCAAAAGAAGGATCATTAATAGCTCTAGGTGCCAAAATTCCCTAACTCACACCATCAGCTTCCCTCAAATTTCACTATGTGATAAGGACTTGGTTGATGATTTCAAAAATGATAGTCAACCTAAACACATTGACCTGAGACCAAGTGGTGTAAACTAGCCCATCCTTGAATCACCTGGTGGTCACAAGGTCATCACCCGCTAGTGTAGGATTGAACCACTGCAGCTCAGGGAAATGAGTAGAGTATTACATAATGAACATACTTACTTGGTATGGATTTATAAATTCTATATCTCGGTTATCCATTAAAGTATAGGGAAATAAGTATTAATATAAATTTTTTAGAAAATCCACCCAGACCATATCACAATACTGATCTTCATAGGTGATAACATATCACCACCACTTAGCATAATCATGAATCAAATACATAGAAAGTTTAACTATCCACACTAAAGTAATATCCAAATTCTTGAATATTTAAAGAATATCTTGGAGCCATGACTCAGCAACATGAGTTCCTCTATCCCCGAAAATGGTGGGAGGGTGTTGTTGCTAGAATTTTTTAGTCAACTTTTCCATACTCGAGGAAGGTCTAAAAACACCTTGCATATTCTGAAACAAACATAAGGATACCCCTCGAAACTGGGTGTCGGTTCCCATATCAGGAATCCGAGGAGGTTTCATATGTTGAACTGTAGGAGGAATCACTGGTGGCTTAAGGCCCTCCAGCTCAGGTGCATGGTCATTACTGCCTTTAGGGCATGCAACCAGAGGACTTCATGGTAGAATAATTCTACAATTCCAAATGCATTCCTCAGAAGATATTTAATAAACAGAAAATATTGCAGAGAGAAAAGTAGGATAGGTACAACACCTTCCTATATAAATGATCATGCCTCTCTACCTACTCCAAAATCCAGGAATAGGAAGTAGAATATTCCATAAGAGGTCATAAGAATGTAAGAGATACCCCACTACCAACTACTAAGGATTATTTTAGGAATGAGTCTTGGTTTCACATGTACAGGATAAATAATTTTACTTTATAATTCATATTCATTTTAAATTTGTTCTTGTTCAATTATGTAAGTCGCCTTGAATGGATGAATTAGGTGGATTACTATTTCTGATCCATAAGGGCCCATACACATTATGAACCAAAATATGGCATCTACTTAACCCACATCATAACACGTTCCATCCCATGAAACCAATGATCCATGGTTCAGCATTCCATAATTGACTGCTTAAGGTGTATTCTTTGACATATTCAAGAAAAAAAATGGCAGGTTAAGGAAGAAACTTTAAGTATCAATTATGTTTACCAACCCCTGTAAGAAGTTTTAGCACAATTTAATACATATTCAAGGCATTATCAATATGAAACATAAAAATGCATGCTAAAAATAGATGTGACATGGAAAAATGAATGGAGTATTATTCCTAGTGTTCCTAATAATGATACATGGTCTAATAAAAAAGAAAATCTAATTCCAATCATAACAATATCAATAACACCATAAAACATCTGTGTCACCCAATGGTGAAGTCATGCCAACTATAAATGGTAGAATTAATAATAAAAATTTCCCATCCTAGTAAATTTGAATTTCCCCTATACATGGGTTAGATATTTCCAAGAACAGGGTCATCTCAAAATTCCTTTAACTATGAGTCACCTATATAATAAAAAAATAGTAATTCAAAGGAAATATTTCCCTTAGATACCACTTTTTAACTTCCTGACTTGGGATCCACATAACCTGTGCATCGAGCCGATGGGTCACATGGCCTTAAGAGTGCCTCCACGGATGCCAAAGACTACCTACTAATAGAAAAGGTGTAAATGTGGTGGTGGGGAGACTATAAAATCATTTCAGAGTGGAATAGTGGAATAAAATCATAAACATATAATAGTGGAATAATATATAATAGACATAACAAATAATCAGTGGAAAATTAAACAACTGAAGAACTAAATAATCCTCAAAATCCACTAGGTAGTGTCAAACACATGGATGCATAAAATTCTGATATAAAAAAGGGAACATGGGACATATAGATACAAAAACTACAAAAAAGAAAAAAACATGCTCCACTTGAATCTCAGGTGAATACTAGGTCCTATGCTCATATGATCCATATATAATTAATTCATATCAATGACCAATTGCAGGGCCCTTGACCTTATCTGAACATGTAGGCAGATAATCATCTCAGGTACCAAATTCATCCTAAGTAGGGTGTGAAATAAAAATCTCAGTAATCCACCACCAACGGTGTCTACATTTAATCTAAGTATTACTCATAACTAAAAAGTGTTTAGGAATAAGTAATTAATTAAAAATACTGAATAAATAAATAACCACTCACTCAGGTTCTGAAAAGACACACAGTGGCTCTACCTGCTTTGGCTCATGGATAGAATGGAAGTCTGATTAGTCACTATATATATAGTAATAATATATATATATAGTTATATATATTGAATCCACCTATATGAACCAATTATGTGCATAATTAAGTGTCCATATACATGGAATAATATTTCTGGTTGGACCAGGACATAACTCATGCATCCATAACCAGTCTACTAAGACTGTAAGCTCAAGTAATGGGGTGCATTACATACGTCCCATAATGAGTGAGAGACATCATAATCATCACACGAGATGGTGAGTGTTCTCTTATGTCAACACTCGAAAAAGGGATGTAACACATCAAGGAAAACTTGTAACTAGTGTCAATGGTGTGATACATCATGCTCAACACCCGATATAAGGGAGCATGATACCATTATGTTCAACAGATCCCTTACCATCATCCCACAGCCTCTATAAAGGTATAATAATATTTATAACATTTATCATGAGGCAATACCTCTCATGTTTCATGTTTACCAAGCCCATATATATAAATAAGGCATAATCATGTTTATAAATACAAGCATGAGGCATTAACTCTCATGCATCTCATTTATCAAGATCAAAGTAAATAAGGATTCACAATTAACAAGGGGAATTTAACACAACATAAATATAAGGTGTGGTCTTACAACCCTTTACAAGTTATTAAATATATCCATTTAGTCCTTTTAGATAATGTAAACCATCATGCATAATCCACTTCATATAATTTCAACCAATTAAATTTAATAAATCATGGAAATTTCATTTATAAGTCTCAATGGGTCTTTTAGAAGATGACATGATCTTTAAGGGAATTACCTACATAGGAAATTCCAAGTATAGGTTGTTCAAGCACATGGGAGGTACCCTTGGTTCAATTAAGCATTCACATTTCAAGGGAAATTCAATTTAAAAGTTAAGTCGAATGTTAATGAGGCAATTTGGTCATATACACATTTAACCATAAGGATAAATTCAACTTTTCACACCTAAGGGGTGTCCATAAATGTGGTAATTTTCCTCTAATATACTAAATAAGTATCAAAGGGTGTGCATCAATGTGTTATGATCAATTTTATATAAATAAATAAAATAAAATTGGATACTCAGCCAAAGTCAGCATGCGACACAATGGAATAACTATGGAACATCAAAACTCATGGGTGAAAATGATGAGACCACCTACCTCAAGGCCCTATATGACTCCTCGCTTGATATCAGCCTCAGATTTGGAGCCGGTTAGAAGAAATTTTAGAAATGGTATAACACCCTAAAATTAGAGAAAACGATCATAAACCTAAATAGAACAATGGATCTAAAGATAAACTAAAATATTAAGGGATTAGAATTGAGATCATACCTCTATCTATCTGACACTTCCTTTGGATCTAGATTTGGATTCTGGGTGTGAGACTTAGAGAAGAACCTAGGTTGGAGGAGCTTGGGTGTTCAATAGGAGAAATGGATGGCCATCCACTGGACAATGGGAGATGAAGAATGAAAAGTTAGGTTTAATAATTCATTAAGGGTGAAATGGAATTTTCACCCTCAAAATAGGGGGTACATTTTTTGGACGCACATTTTATCCAAATTTTGAACAAACCATGCTCAAGCCACAGCTTAAGGGTAGACATCACATGTTCATGGAACACGGTTTCCAAAACCATGATAAAACCATGTGAAATACAACTATTGAAAACTGGTAGTTTATCACATGGTCAAGTTCCTGGAGTCACATGATTTCAGACAAACCGTGTGACTTCTGCTGCACCTCTATTTCACCATGCATGGTTAGAAGTAACTATATGGACTAGGTGGCATGGTTTTTACTAACCATGTGGCCCAGTTATTTAGCCCACTTTATGTAAATTAAGACTCCGAACAATCTTCATATGCTCCTGGGATCTTCTTTATGAAAATATGGGTCGTTACAGTTTCCACCTATATAGAAGATTAAACATAAAATAAAAGGAAAATGTTATGTGAAAATAAAATAAAATAATTCTTGAATGATAAGAAGTATTGTTGAGACTATAAAAAATATTGTGTGTGTGTGTTTGATAGATATATAATATAAAGTATAAGATATTATAGATAAGGTTACATGAGTTGTGTGAATATCTATTGACCTGTGACTTTAGAAGTAAGAATCATAAAGATAAAGTGTATTTCCTATAATCAATGAGGTTTTCATAAATATATATATATATATATATATCCCCATCATGAAATGATGAGTTTGAGAAATGGAGTGGAAGAAGACCCTCAAAGGGTTTTGCATGCATTGAGATAAGAAAAACAATATCTTTAGGGTTTATTCACTGAGTAGATTTTTATTTGGTAGTGTTTTTAATAAATTGAGTTGTGATTTATATATTTTAACTTTTTTGACTCAAGAGGATGTTACTTATTCTATTAATTAAGCAACCTACGTCTAAAATAATACCTTTATCACATATGGTGTTGTGTTTTATTCATTATATTAATAAATAGGTCATAGTAATTGTGGGTGGTAGTTAATATTTTGGGAGGCATGGTCTCGGGATAATAAATAACCCAAACCATTTGTATTGATAACAAGATATTAGTGGAAAATCTATATACAAGGATAACAACCTTCAATAGTAAATAGTGTACTCACAAATTGTGGCTAAGCCTTGTAAAAACTATTGTGTGCCTTATTCTTCCTTTATTTCATATTATTTGGGTGAGGGTAAAATTAATTTGATCAAGGGGTTCTTGTTTTAACCAACCATATAATATTATTTCTAAGAAATAAATTTTAAAAGTAAGATACACTAATTAAAAAACTTCCTTCCCAGTATAGGAACTTGGTTCAATAGGATCCCCCAAAACTATCCTTGTTGAGTAGAATAACACACTACAATGTGGATGATTTACATTCCTAACTTCAAAACCATAACAAATTTCTATATCCTGGTAGCTATGGCATACGTTCCTTTTTTTGGAGTGACAATTATCTATACAAAATCACACTCCACCTCCACCAAAACACATGTAGCACCGAATACCTATGTCTTCCTACCATGATGTAACTTGTTACCCATAATTAATTAGAAACATATTCTTGGAACCATGATATATAATGCGGTAGGAGGACTTCTATGTTCAACATAATCATGGTGAAATTTCCCCCTTCACAATGTGATCTACTTCTTCTTAGTAAACTCTAATTTATTTTCATCTTTAAAGAACCTCCAACTCATCTACAATCATGTTATCAATAAATTCAACCTGAAAATACCTTAAACTCGTGATTTAATAACCTCAAGAACTCATATATACCACTTTTAAATTCACTTCATAAGGTTTCTTTATTCATAAATGGAACTTCAATCTCCACCTTTGTATTTATTGGAAACATTAGAATCAATGAAAGAGCTCTTCTTCCACAAACTTCAGTCATCAGCTCTTCAAGTATCATCCCACATGATAAAATTATCTTATTTAATCCTACATTATGATCATCTAAAAAAGATAAAGGAGTCTATCCAGCTTTTCTAGAATATATCCTTTTATATTCCCCTCTTTATCAATAAATTCAGTGGAATAAATGATGGAAAATGACCACGAAAATATTATAGTGATTTTGGGAGTGAATTCACTCCAAAAAACACATTAAAGTGATAAAATACATCCTTTGAGAGGGGTTTCATCAATATATCTATAAACTTATCCTCGGTTGAGACATACTCCAATAAAATCTAACCACACTTTACCATATACTTATTGAAGTGGTATTTGATATCGATATGATTCGGCCTTGAATTATTCACCAAATTGTTTGATAATTTTTCATCACTTTGATTATGACACACAACTAATAATGGGTACGAAACATTCACCCTCATATCTTCAAGATGAAACTTTATCCAAATAATTAGTATTATTTCTTGATATATCAAGACATTCTCAGGTTCTACCGATATAAGAGTGTAATTATTTTTCATCTTCAAGTGAAAAACTACACAAATTCCTCTAATAAAGAAAGCGACACAAAAATCATACTTCTTATCATTGATATATCCTACCCAATCTATATCGGTATAGACATAGAGTGGAAATGATATGTATTTATCATTCCTAGATCCATAATCAATAGCCCTTTGATGCAGTATAAGATATGTTTAACCACTAAAAAATGTGACTCCTTAGGGTTATTTTGGAATCATGCAGAAAGTGTGACCCCAAATAAGATGTATATTCTTTATGTGGTCAAATAAAGTATGTTACCAATAAGCCTCTAAAACTCCATTTGATCCACACTCCATCTTTCTTCATAAATTGATAACTTAGTCTCAATATCTATAGGATTAGAGATTTATCTTGATTCCTTCATAATTTTTTTTTGAGTGACTAATGAGGATACTTATATTGTGAGAGAAAATCTACAGTATTTATAACTTGAAAACCTGTAAATAAATCCATCTCATTGATCATTGGAATCTCAAAAAATTTCCTCATTCTGGTAGAAAAGTCCCAAAAAAAATTATCTTTGTTTTTGAAAATAAATTATGAAATCTTCATAAAAAATTATAATGAGTGATTTGGTGTAACATATCAATATTTAAAAAAAAATAAAAACTATGTTCGCTTGCATACAAGATACGCAACACTGAGCTTTAAAAAATAAAGAAAAATTATTATTTAAATGTGAATATTATAACATAGCCATTAAATTAGAGAGAATGAATATTATTAACAACATTATAAAAAATATAATCATCCAACACATTTATAATATATTAATTAATTATTTTTAAATAAGTACTATATTTTTAGTAAAGTCATTTTATTCTTCAGAAAATATGTTTTCTTCAAAAATGTTTTTATTATTTTTTATGAGTGATTATTATAATTAATTTCAGTAAACTTTAAAAATATATTTTAAAAACTGAATTTAATTTTTAAATTCATCATGTAGAAATTTTCTTAGGATTAATTTTTGATAATATTCTAAAAATATCGATTTTTTAAGGAATAGTGAAAAATACTGATTTTATTGAAAACTATATTTTATTTTAAAGTTTTTACAAGATAAAATTATGTTTTAAATTATTTTTAAATTTTAATTAGTTAATTTTTATTTAAAATAATACAATTATGGTTTTTAAAATGGATTTTATACTTTAATTTAGTATAAAAACATTTTATATTTAAAAAGAAAATTTTTAAAAGAAAACTATTTTTCATTTTTCCTGTTTAATCTTAAATTAAATTCTGAAAATTATGTGTTTTGAATTTTGAAAATTTTATTGAATATTTTGAATCAGTGGTTACAATTTTATTAAATAGGAACTTTTTATGTTTTAGTCAATATGAATAGTAATCTTATTAATTTTATTATCACAGTAAAATGTAAATCAGGTAATTTAGGTTAACAATAAAATGATAAGAATAATAAAATGACCCAAAAACTTGCCTAAATCTTATTGTATGAGTATTTATCGACCATAATAGTCCAAGGGTCTAATTTATCACCTTTTTTCCACATGGATGAGATTATAACCTTTATAGTATTTTATTTAATGAAAAGTAAAACATGTCATGCTCTTATTTTGTATAAGTGTAATATTTTTAATATGGCATTATATAGAGGATATTTGAGACTATAAATAGTCATTTGAAATCAAAACTAATTTTATTAATCATGATAGTTTATTTTTAATATTTAAGGAATAAATAATTACCTTAAATTCTTACACATCACTGATCAATAATTATTCAATTAATGAAAAAATCAAATAAATGAAATTAAAAATATAAATATAAATATAATTTGAGATATTTATGGTGAAAAAATAATTATATATATTGAAATGAAAATTTTAGGATATAATAAAATGGTTTTTTCTAATTTAAGTTGTTTTCTTGATGATTTTAAAGTCAAGGTAATGAATGGTATTAAAATTGACAATAGTGTTATTTTTTGGGATTAATATATTATTAAATTATTTAAAAGTAATAAAAATATTTAATAAGAATAAAGGGGATAATATGTGGTTTAAATTTTTATCCCTTAAAATTTTATAGGACATTTGGAATCATTTTGATCTTTAATAGTCTTATTATATTTTAATATTTTGAGAAATTCCAAGAGTGCCCCTCCCCACTTTTATAAAAGGGAACTTCTTCTTCTTAATAATTCACACTTCAAACCCCATTTGGTTCAGAAATTACCTAACAAAATTCTTTAATATAATTCCTCCCCTCATTATAGAGGTATTTTTTTAGGAAAAATACCAATCTTATTGATCTTAAGGTGTTAAGAAAAAAAGGTTTTTCAAATAAGAGGTATAGTTTTTATCTTTATGTTTTAGTTTTTTTTCTTCTTACACGTACATAAAACCTTATTAAAACATAATAAAATACTAAATAAAATATAATACATATAATTATATGTTATTATGTTAGTTTCATGACCTATATTCATCTCCTCTTCTATCAAATGAGAAAATAATTCATCATTCGTGTGTACAGCGGACTACCGCCATGTGAACTGATGTAATTTTTTTTTCCATCACTGTATCTCAAGACTGATTAATATGATGGAATTAATGTTAATGTAATATATTCATGAAATATTTATTATTATTAAAATATAATATATTATTCATGTTCTTATATTTCTATGCAATGAAAAATGATAATGATGTTCGTGCGTATGTGTGGACTACCACCTCTATGAAGCGATATGATTCATTTTTCATCACCACATCACATGGATGATATATATAAGTATATTTAAATATATAATATTATATTTATAAAATTATTATCATTATTTAAATAAAAAATAATACTTACCTTCTTTCTATATTGATTTTGAAAAATGGAAACGTTACTCATGTGTATGTACGACCTACTGTCTTCATGATTATAATGTAGTTTATTTTTCATAGACATATTTAATGGATAAATTTAAAAGTATACATGATGTATAAAAATGATAATTATTTCATTATTATTATTCTGGATATGATGTAATAATGACCACTTTGACCATATTCAATATACCAAAGTCATTTTGGACTTAAGTACCAAATATTGTCATAACGTTTGACGTTAACTTAAGTGATTAATTAATTATATATATAACATGTAAATAAGTGATATAAAAGAAATTATAGACTTTTAAAAGTTTCTTGAGAAATTATAAAATTAACATAAGTTTATTATTAGGAATATAAAGGACATAAGCGACAAATCGTACTCGAGATAAAGGACTTTTCAAAAATATGTCTTTTAAAGTACCTTTTCAATTATTTTTACACAAGTCAAAAAGAATGATTTTTTTTAAATATATGGTATGAGTGAAATTTATTTCTTTAATGATGAATTAATATTTTTAATCATACTTTACATGTTTATATGGTTACTTTCAATTAAAATGTATTCTTTTTTATGTGCACATTTTTACAAAATAAGTGTTTTAAATATGAAATGGTTATTTTCATAATAAATGTTTTTAATGATATTTTCTCAAAAGAAAACTCCATTTAAATTGATCTGGGTATTTTTATAATTTAAAATTATTTATTAAATGAAAATTTTATTTTTATATCTGAAAGTGTTTGGCATATGGGCTTTAAATAGTTTTAAAATAGTTTTATGATAAAAAGTGCAAGTATAAAATGTTTTATTCATAATATGGTACTTGAGAATTATATGGGAAATAGGTGAGACCGATACATATTATATGAAGTGTCAATCATTACTGTATCTCATGGTTGATCCCGACGTAACATATATTTTGGGTGTGCCTAGATATCATTAGGTTAGCCTATTTTAGCTTTGGGTGTGCCCAGATAGCGCTGAAATTCATTATGTAATGTACCTTATATTTTGAGGAAATATTGAGGGAGTTAATGAAGGTTTTCTCTTATGGATTTAACTAGGTTTAAATTATTTTTTAAAAAAATTTAAAATAGGTTATGAATGTGATTCTCTATGCTTTTAAATGTTTCTTATTTTCTTTCCATGAGTTTTAATGTTTTTCTTTGAGAAAAAAGTGTGTGATTTTTATATAGAAATGATTTATTTCATCTTCTCAAAGACCATTGAGATAAAGGTAAAATTTTCATGAGTTTTATTTTTTAAAATTGACTAATGGTTTTCTTTTTTTATATCCCTTACTGATCTTTTTATTCTTATCCTACGGTTTAAATTGTTTTCCATAGGTTTTAAGGATGGGTAAAGAAAAAGAAGAAGTCAAGTTTAAAGTCCTAAATATTTTTCATTAAAATAAAACGTGTTTTATATAAAAAAGTTTTATTTGGTGGAAAAATTGATACTTATTATGAGTGTCCACTTTTAATATATGGGGTTTTTATGTAAGAGTTTTTCTTAATTATCTAATGCTCTAAACAAAAAAAGATCCTTGGGATTGTAAGAAAAATTATTCTATTCTAAAGTCACTATAATATTTAATGATTAAGGTCGGGTCCTTACATTTGGTGTCAAAGGATGGTTTAAACAACTATAGTGATTGGGATATTTTTAGGTGTGGTAATATGAAGAGTAATTAATACCATCATTGGTTTGCAAGTTTAAGGTTGATCATAAGTTCAAAGTCATATAAAACCCTTTTGGGGTTTTAAGTGGTGGATGACTAATATTATTAAGATTATTTTGAGCGACATTTATGGTAATAAAACCCTTTGGTTTAGTATAGGTTTTATTAAAAATGTTATTTTAGAAATAATTACTTTAATTTTTATATATATAAGTTTAAATATAAGGATAACCTTTATTGTTTTAATGATCTCTTATTTTAAGGTAATTATGGGTTGTTACAATTTGGGGATGTATGTTTTATCAGAAATTGATTTGGTGATCAATTTTATTTCAGAAGAATCTCACTATTTTTTGAACCTTATATGATACTATGGGATTTTATTTGATAAATAAATGTTGAATTATCTTTTGGAATCATATATGATTTTATTGTGGCTTATAGTGCTTCAGGTTATTTAGAGAAATGATTAGTATTTCTTGGATATTATCTGATTAGGGAAATTATATTTTTGTATGAGACATGAAGAGTCCTTAATGCGATTTGGTGATAAATATTAATATTATCTTGGAAGAATATGTGGTCAAATCATTCTGATTTTTGGGGTTCAATATTAATCTGGAATGTTTTGTGGAATTTTAAGGATAGTTATTTGTTGACTGATCAATATTAAACTTTAGGTATTACTATGGAATTTAAGATATTAAATTAGTTTTTATTAGTATGAAGGTTTACTCATTTTAGGGAATTATTTTACCTTACCCTAACCATTTTGGTTTTGGTTAATGCCTTAATATTGAAGGAATAGATAGTTATAAATTTTTAGATTTTATTATCTATAGAAGTTGATTCTACTACTTCAAGTATGAAAAAATCATCTCAATTACTTATTATTTGGAGAAAAGGATGAGTTTGTGGTGGAAATTTATTATAGGATCAAATTTTACTTTTCAAGTAAGTATATTTCCTTATATTCTTACTATAGTTGTAAATTGAATTACTCGACTATAGGAAAATTACTTAAGACAAAAAAATTATATGTTCACACTTTTATTACCAAAAAATCAATGGCCTTTTAACTCATCACAGATTTACAGTTTTGTGATGGTTAACTTTCTAATGACCATGTTCTATATCACTCTCTATTAGTCCTTGGAAGTTAGTTTTCTCTTCTATAACCATGTTTTCACATCCCATATATGTTATTATACTTTGAATCCTAGTATGTATAACTCTATAATACCATCTTACTTCCATTTTCTCTCTTCTCAAGTGGAAGTTATATTAATCCTTTTTATGATGTGGGATTTCAAAAAAGGAATTTTGATAATTCAAAACATAGTTTTAGATCTTAATTTAAATATGTGAGGACTCAATTTATTAAATGGGGGTATTTAACAACCTAAGATTAAAAAAAAGACTGTGTTCGATAGCATACAAGATACACAACATTGAGCTTAAACGAACAAAGAAATATTATTATTTAAAAGTGACTATTATTACCAAGTTTTTAAATTAAAGGATATTAATAGTATTAACCAAATTAGTAAATATATAATGGTCCTACTCATTTATAATATATTAATTAATGCTTTCTAAATAATTACTATATTTTTAGTAAAGTCATTTTATTCTTCAAAAAATACATTTTCTTCAAAAAATTATTTATATAGAATTTTATGGATGAATATTATAATTAATTTTTATAAATTTTAGAAAATTAATTTAATTTTTAAATTCATCATGTCAAAATTTTCTGAGGCTTAATTTTTGAGAATTTTCTAAAAATATTGATTTTTTAAGGAATGGTGGAAAATACTGATTTTTATTAAAAAAATGTATTTTATTTTAAAGTTTTTGCAAGGTAAAATTATGTTTGGATTAGTTTTAAATTTTTATTAGTTAATTTTTATTTAATATAACCCAATTTTGGTTTTAAAATGGAATTTATACTTCAATTTAGTATCAAAATATTTTATATTTAAAAAGAGAATTTTTCTGAAAAACTTTTTTTCATTTTTCCAGTTTAATTTTAAATTAAATTCTGAAACTTATGTGTTTTTCATATTTTAAAATGTATTTAGTATTTATAATTATTTGGTCCAAATTTAGTAAATTTTTCTATTTTATTTTTTGTCCAATATAAATAGTAAACTTAGTGATTTTATTACCAAGATAAAAGGTAACTTAGGTAATTTGGGTTAAAAATAAAATTATAAGAACAATAAAAGAACCCAAAAAATTACCTAAATATTATTTAATGAGTATAAATATACCATAATCATACAAGGGTCAAATATATGACCTTTTGGGGCCACTTGGATGAGATTATGACCTTTATAGTATTTTATTTAATGAAAATTCATATATGTCATGCTATTATTTTGCATAAATGTAATATTTTTCATATGGTGTCATCTAGAGGATATGTTAGAATATAACTAATATTTTTAAATCTAAAATAATTATATTTATCATGATAATCTATTTTTAATTTTTAGGGAAGAAATAATTACCTTAAATGCTTACACAACGCTGATGAAATAATTATTCAATTAATGAAAAAATGGAATAAATGATATCAAAAATATTAAAATAAATATAATTTTAGATATTTAAGGTGATACATGAATTCTATATATGATTATGAAATTTTTAGGATATAATAAAATAGTCGGTTTGAATTTTATTTTTTATTAGATCCCTCGTGACATTCAAAATCACTATAAAGCACTAATCTAAACAAGCCAGAGAGGATAAATAATCTAAAAGAAAATTTTATTTAAAATCTATTGATAATGAAGAATAATCAAATATTGAATCCAATATTAAACACTTGAACAAGATATTAAAACAATTGAACCAAAAGAATAAATATATCATGGTTCCAAAAAGATAAATCAAATTAAAGCACCAAAAGTAACTTGTTATGAGTGAAAAAAGAAGGGAAATATTAGACTGACATGCCCCATATACAAAAAATAAGTTGAAAGAAAATAATAAAGTTAATAAATTCCTTAAAGTCTCAACCAGTAGTGCTAAAGATAACTCCATGGACGCAACCTCCTCAAGTGACTCAAGTCCTAAATTTCACTTGGCACATGTTGAGGAAGGTGAAGAGGTTAGTTCTTCTATTTCTCACTCTCCTTTACATTCTTATTCTTTATCTCATTCATCCTATCCTTTATTCACTTTTAATTAATATAAATTGATAATTTTTTAAATAAATTATATCTAAAAATGATATAATTAAAAATAAATATAAACAAATTTTTAATGAAAAAAATCAACTTTTTAATGAAAATGATATTATTTCTAAATAAAAGGATTATTTGGTTTTGAAATTAAAAGATTAACCTGATGTTGAGAATTTGGAATCTCAAATAAAACAACTCAAAAATTATCTTTCTCATTTCACCCACGATGAAGAAACTTTGAAAACAATTATAGATTATTAACATCTTATAAAAAATAATTAGGGGTTTTTTTAAATAATGTGAGTTCTTTCAAAAATACTACTTTTGTAAATGGGATTTATAAAAATAAATTTTTTGTTTATTTTCAAAAAACTAGGTATTTAATTTATTAATGCAATAGAAAAAATTAAAAATATAAAAGACCTAAATATATTCATATGTCTTCCTATATATACAATAAAAATCTCATACCAAGTAAGTTTGGGTCCCTAATTTTTTACTTTCCAATATTTATGGGTCTAATTTTGTTTCAATACCCAAATTGTTTAGTGATAACACTATTGGACCTAGAATATGGGTACCAAAAGGTACTCTCATTTGATATCTTGTAAGGGTGTTCCATAGAGCTTCATTATTATATCATATGGTGTCTATACAATAAAGGAAGAAAAATAGATGTTCCAACTCTAAATTAGTATTTTATCAAAAGAAAAATTAGTGGGTTATAAATGTTATAAAAATCTAGTAAATATCTTGTTTTTTATATGATCTATTTTTTTATATATGGTGAGTTATTTTAATGATATATTTCTTTCTCTAATCACTTATCTATGTTTTTTTACTATTTATATTTTTCTAAGAATGTGATATCTTGAAAAATTTTAGTTTATAAAATCATATTTCAAAATTTTATCTTGTGGAATAATCATCTTAATTATCTGAAAAATATTTTATAATTTGACTATCTTTATACATGTTTCATTTATCTTTGTTTTAAAAAGTTTCTATTTTTAATTATTTTTTGTTCATTTGTTTTTTTTTATTTTAGGAATGATCCAAATTATTAATATTTACCTGGCTTCTAGAGTTTATTTGTGTTGAATAATGATAGTTTTAAAATATCCTCGCATTAATATATATAACTATTCTTAAGGGGAGTTAGATAATGTTATGAATAAAGATTGTTTTCAAAATCTTATGTATATCATGTTTTATTTTATGCATGAAGGAAATAATTTTCATCATATTTTATCTTAATTATCTAACCTTATTGCTGTGTAATTTTTTTGATAATCACAAAGGGGTAAGTTTTCTTAAATAATTATGGGGAAAAGTTTTTGAGATAAAAGAAAAAAGATAAAAGAGTATGCATATTTCATCAAGGGGGAGAACATTGTTTCAATGTTTCATACATCAAAGAGGAGTGAATTTCATAAAGGGATACTTTGTTTCATGAAAATTTTGTAACTCCTTCCTTTTTATCTTTTCCCACTTCTTTATATTTAATTTTATATCAAATGGTTTTTATCATTAAAAAGGGGGAGTTTTTTTACTCTCATAGTTGTTTTAATGACCAAAAACACATATTATGATCCAATATGTTGTTTTAAGAGTATTTATAGTGATTTTTTTGAGTTATAGTTACAGGAAATCATGAAACCTAAAGAGGTATTAAATGTGGTTATTAAAGGACTATTTATTAGTCTAACTCAATAGTGAAGCACCGGTCAATCGGTATGATTACAATGACCAGCTAGTAGAACTTCTAGAACCACCCATATCTTTTAATACTCCACTGAATACCTAGTAAAATTGAACTATATAGCTGGTGAATATTCTATAATACCTTCTTTACTACCTTTCACATCAATAAGCTAGTGGATAGTTAGTGGAATCATTCTAGGACATTCTAAGGTTCATTAAATGATGGTTAAAATGATCTTCTAAACTCATTAAAGTTTTGGATCAACCTTAGACCACCTCAGTACCCTAAGAGGCTATAAATAGTGGTATTGTGAGGAATAGATCTTCATCCAAACAAATTTTAATCCAATGAAATTCTTTCTAACAACCAATAATCAAAAAATCCTCACCAATCATCAAAGAGAATCGACGTTCAAATCTTTCTCATCCATTTCCAAAGGATATCAAGTGTTTATCTTTATCAAGAATTAATAACTTAAATTAGAACCATTAAAAGTTGTGAAAATCATCAAAAATAATCAAACACTATTAATATTCATCATTTAATATTTCTTTTTCTCCTCTTTATTTGTCTTCTCTTGAGCCTTTGAACCTTCTCTTTGTAACCCCTTAGCTCTATCACCATTGAATCTTCTCTCTCTCACCTATTTTATCTTATTATAATTTAGTGAGAATTTATATTGGATTGTAATGGGTTTTCCAAAAATAAAACTATCTCTCTTATTCCAACTTCTTGTTTTTTGGTTCTTTCTTTTTCCATTCAAAATAAGGTGTTCTCTTAGTTTCTTTATTTTGTATTCCAAAGAAAGGGTCACTTTTTTGGTTCTTGGTTTCCATTAAAATTAAGGGTTTCATTTATTTTTGGTTATTGGAAATCTTTTAAAACCAATGGGTTAAATATAATAATCACAAGCCTTCTTGAGGAGAGGAACATATGGGGACTTCATGTGTTATCGTAGAACTATTTTATCAATGTGTGTCATTCCTTTTTTACCTTCTGCATTCATATTTCTTCTATTCATATGCTTAATTATTTTATCTTTTGATACAATTTTACATGGATTATATTTATTTCTTGATATCTAAATATATTTTATAACATTGTTTAATTTTATTGTTTTATTATTTAAAAGGTAATTCACCCCTCTTTCTATCTACTCCAACCAACAGAGGACACCCATGGAATTATGTAAAAGGTTTAAATAATATAAAGTCGTTTTCTTATGAATGTGGCACCAGGTAGCCAATAATCATAATCTTATATAATATAAGGTCTATATATATTCAACCAATATTATTTTAGAAAGTTTATGTGCCATTTTTACCCATATCTCTTAGTTTAACCCCTAAAGTAAACTTGTTTTAACCCTAATCAAGGAAGCAAATTTTTACTATTTTACTATTCATTATGAACAAAAATTAACTCAACCTTATTACCTAATATTAATTATGATGATTCCAAATATGGAATAAAAAATTTTAATTCATTTTTTATAATTGGTAAAAACTACATTTAATATATGATTGTAAAATTTAATGAAAATCATTTTTAGAAAAATGATTATTTTAAGAATTGAAATGATTTTACCACAAAATAAAGTATAATGTTGATTAAAATGGAATTAATTTTATTTTTTTATATAAAAGGAGAGTTATTTTTATTGAAAAAACAACTAAAACCTAAATTAACCTTGTAAATACTTGATTAATAGTGAATAACTAAAATAGTTTTTATTTCCACAAAAATATTACTTAGATTTCCAAAAAAATTAAGAATATATTACAATGTTCAGAACTATATTTTTATATAAATTATATTAATTATAAAATATATATATGGTATATAAAAATGTTTTATAAAAACTTAATTTTATACATATTTCATTATAATTTCATAAAGTTATAGTTTTTGTAAAATCAATATTTTTTACTATTCACCCAAAACGCACATGTTCCTGAAAAATATAAAAAATTCACCCCATGATATTTTTTAGAAAAAAGCACAAAAAATTAAGTACATTTTTTCAAATAAAATTTATTAAAATGTACTAAATTAATTGTAATAATTATCATATAAAACACTTAAAAACCATTTTTATGAAGAATATATTCTTATGGCATAAACTGAATTTATTCTTAAACTTTTTTAGTAACAAAAATTAGATAAATGTAATTTTTTTTACTTGAATTAATTATTTGTATTAAGGAAATAATTTATACATATATTTTATAATTCACTTATTCATATTCATAATCATCAATCTAGTGATTAGTTTATAATAGTCATAGTTAAATAATATTATTTCACCATTCGTTTATGTTTTGGGTTGTGTGTGGTATACACTATAAAAATATGGGTCCAATTAAATGGAAAAAAATATTAGGGTGTCACCTTCTACTCTCCTTAAAAAAATTTATCCTAACAATTTAAATTTATTTTGATCATGTTATAAAATTTTAATTGATTTTTTGAAGAATTTTAATTTCTAGGTTAAGACTAGGGAACTTATTATTTTGTAAAAAATATGTAAACCTTTATAAGACTTCCACTTATGAATGTGTTTTTAAAATAGTAAATTAATAATTAATTGATGATTTACACACAAAATGTAATATATTTATATTATATTGCTTGAGTTTGAGGAATTATAAGAAAATATACTTACATGATTCCTTTCAACACTATATGTGATTTGTTTCCTTTAATTTAGTATATTAATCAGTTCCCATTTTTGATTCTAATTATGAATGAATAAAAAGATATTTTCCTATATAAATCTTGAAAATCAACCATTAAAGTATCATAAGATCCATAAAATAATGAAAAGTAATTTCAATTTCCTAAAAAATATTATTAGAACAAGTTAAGATAATATTCAAAATGAATAAACCTTCTTGTGAAGTAATAATAATTTAGTTAAAAATACATAAATAATAATTATAGAAAACCAGGATTAACATACATGGATATTAAATTATTTTAGATGAATATTAATCACATTACAAAATTAAATGCATAAGGACTATAATTGTTTAGTGTATTTGGAAACTTGGAACACAATATTCTAACTTGGTGAAAGATCTTCAACATCTCTCGTAAAGATATTCCCCTTTAGTAATCCAACTTAAAACCTTTCTTCATAACCTGGGAAAATGAAACATAAGAAATAGTGAGCTTATATGATCAGTAAGGGTAAATAAAAGAGATACATAAGCATAACATGAACATAAGGTTATGAGAAAATGAGTATAACATTTGAAGATCATGCTTTGTATATCAAAGATCATAATCATGATTCATGGAATAAATATTGATAGTTCATAAGATATAAATCAAAAGTAAATCAAATAACATGATACATAAGAGAATAACATTTTCATAAGACATAGACTTGTGGCATACACATCATCATATAACATTGTAAACATTTGTAAATAGAAATAGGTTAACTCATTAAGTTAAGGTCATAAAATCAGTCTCTTGCATAAACATATAGACATGTAACTAGGTCTACACATAAAATTTTGAACATGTAATTAGGTTCATACATAACATTGTGAAAATGTAATCAGGTTCATGAATAAACTTATGGACATGCAACCAGGTCTATGCATAACATTGTGAACATGTAATCAGGTTTACGCAAAACATTGTGAACATGTAATCAGGTTCATGAAAAACATTGTGAACATGTAATCAGGTTCACACATAACATTGGGAACATGTAATCAAGTTCACTAATAAACATATAGACATGTAACCAGGTCCATTAATAACATTATGAACATGTGATTAGGTTAATGCATAACATTGTGAACACATAATATGGTTCACTCATAACATTGTGAACATGTAATCAGGATCATGAATAACATACATACTCATGAGTCATCCATAGTTACCCAATTCATTGGAGGGATATATATGTCCAATATTTCACATAAATAAATCATACATACATGTTCCACTAGATAATAAAACATTCATCATATCATTATCCATAAAAATATATGGGTTTCATAAAAATCAAATCATAACCCATGAAATGAAATGGGTTTCATCAACATTTAATCATATCATAACCTATTAAAAAGATATAGTTTTCATTATAATTTCATAATATATTAACTCATGAAATTAAGTAGGTTTCATAAGAATTGTATCAAGGTATAACATGTGGAATAGAAACAGATTTCATAAACAACTTGTCATCATAAACACAAATCATTCAAAGAAAGAATAAGAACGGTGATCTTGGATCATATCACCAATAAATAATAAACTACATAAAATTATTTCATATTAGATGAAAAATAAATTTTAAAGGATCATTTAAAAAAATTATTGAGGAAAATATCCTTTCTACTTGGAAAAATTCTTTTTAAAACATAAAACATTTTGAAAACCTTTTTCTTTGAAAGTAACCTTTGAAACTTATAAAAGAATATTTGAAAATAATTTAAAGAAATTTTTATAACATAAAACCTTGTTAAAATATATTTCATTGAAAATTATCTTAATGTATCATTTAAAAACATTTTTTAGAACATTTTTATGAAACATGGTTTTGGAATAACACTGATTTCTGACCGAATAGGGAGATAAAGTTGTATTTTATTAAAAATATTTTCTTAATCATGTTAAGTACCAAAGTGTTGTAAAATGGTACCAATACATGAATATATCATTAAATAATATAGGATAAGAAAATTCATGTGTGTTCTTGAGATATGGATCATAATATTTCATTAATGGAAGCATAATCATAAACAATCTTGATAAATGATGAGATTGTATCAATAAACTATTACAACTTTGGTAACTTTGAATCATAATCCACATGAGATAATAAAGTTACATAAAGTTTAAAATATCATTAAAATAAGGATATTAATGATTAAATATGTCAATGGTCAGTATATATACCTCATAAGATAATTTAGGTGCGTAACATAACATGTGTCTCAAAGAAAGAAAATTGTGACAAAAATTATCTTATTGATTTGGTAACTTTTGAACCATAAACTACATGAAAGATAGATAATAAAATGGATATGTGAATATCCAAGAATTTAATTATAAAAATCATATAATAAATTCATGTTAATTATATACACTACATAAAAGAAATGAGTGGTGAACAAGGCATAAGTCTCGCAAAAATAAAAGTGAGACTAGAAATCCTCTTACTACTTGAGTAACTTTTAAATCATCAGATACATGAAAAAATAACATAAATTGAAACTTTTAATATCATTAAATAAATTAAATTCATGATATAATATTTCATAGGGAAGTATATACGCCACAAAATAAGAATAAGTCATGAATATAGCATACATATCAGAGAAATAAAAGTGAGATGCGAAAAAACCCTTACCATAAGTCTTGATTTTCTTTGTACACTTTCAAAACTCATGTATAATAAATATAAGTTTATTAAAAATCTAACATAGATCCATGTTTTTATATATCATACCATATAGGATTTTATTATTACACTTTATTTCCCATTTATTAACACATTCATGTTAAAGTTATGTTTCGAGTAATAAAAGATTTATTTTTCTCATGTGTCTTGATTTGTTATATTTTTTATCATCTTACTTATATGATTATTTAATAATTTATATAATGAGAAAAATGATATAAATATAATATATATTCAGTATATATTTATTTATAATAATCTATAAAAGATATAAATAGTAAATTAAATACATCATTCATGAAGACGGTTGGTCATAAATACGCATGAACGTTGTTTCCATTTTCTTGTCATATTGAAAGAAATAAGAGAAGTAAATGATATATATATATATATTAAAAATATAGTATAATTATTATGTAATACATATCACATATTTTTATTAATCTCATCCTTAATACATTCCATGTAAAGTGTGAATGAATCACATCTCTTTGAGGAGGCGGTATTCCACACATTCCCAAATTATGTTATCGTATTCTCACAAGATAGAAAACAGGAAGGTATGTGTTATATAATAATTACAGAACCATAAATTAATCATAAATATAATATATATCATATAAAAATATTAATTAAATTATTATTCCCAAACATGAAATGGGTTAATGGAAGAACGAACAACATCAGTTCTCGAGGCAGTAGTCCATCGTACACACGAATGATGATTGTGTATCCCATTTGATGGAAGTGTGTGTGAGTGTAGGTCATAAAATTAACATAAAAACATATAATTATATCTATTATAATAATTTTATTATATAATCATGTCATAATAATAATTGATGGGGTGGAGAAAGAAATAAAACAAAAGGTCTTATTGAAGGATGTTACCTCTTCCTTGGGTAACTCCTTTTGGTTTTCACCAAAGGGCTTCCTTGGTTGGATTTCTACCCAAATTGATCCCTCTAGAATGAAGGAAGTAAAGTTTTGAGGTTATTTGGGTAGATTTTTTATGATCTAAAGGGATTTATAGTTTTGAATAATTGAGGGGGGGGGGTAAGTGCCCTTTTATAGTGGAAGAGGAGTGGCATTTTTGTAAATAAAAAAGGAAAATGCTATTGAGAGGTCTCCCTTACATAATGTGCCTCCGATGATTTTAAATTTTAGATAAAATGGAGTATATGGTATAAATATATCCATAAAATTTATTTTTTAATTTTTTATGTTATTTTTTCCCTCAAGTTATAGTTTAACCACTAAGTAAACTCGTTTTTTCCGTAATCGTTGTAATTAATCTTAATTACTTTCACTGATATTTTAGAAAAAACTAAGTTTAACTTAATATAAATTATAAATTATTATTATTATATATATTTAATTCATTCTGAAAATTTTCAATCACAAAATTTGCAAAAATTAATTTAAAGTTAATCCCGTATACAGGACGAGACAACAAGTTTTTAAAGTGAAAATGCTCAAAAGTTTGAAATATTTTTATATCCAATTTCAATGTTAAATTTATTAAAATGACATAAATTGTATTAAAATATGTATAATTGATCTAAATATACTTTAAAACAAAATAAAAATATAATTTAACTATACAAATAAATTATAAGAAATGTCAGTTTTCAATTAAAATTCAGTATTTTCACTATTCATCAAAAAATGAAACTTCTCAGAAAATTACCAAAAATTCATCCAAAGTAAAATTTTATATTAATATTTAAAATTTTAAGTTTATTTTTTCAAATATAATTTATAAAATTTTCAAAAATTATATTTAATATAGGTGTTCCATTAAAAGGTAGTAATGTTACCATTTAGAAAAATATATTTTTTATTTATAAAATTGGATTTATTTTTATCTTATGCCTATCAAATATATTGGATGAGTGTTAAAAAATTGATTGATTATATAATATATAAATTTTATTAAAATCATTCATCAAATGTTTTTTTATTTATTAATATAAAATGGTGTTTATACATAGAAAAAAAAGTTTTCTAAGAAAAGGAATTTATCTATTTTCAAATATTTATTACTTTCATTTATAACTAATTGATAACCAAATGACTCGTTTTGTATACATGTGTAAACCATATTTTCTTATTTTAGTTAATCTTATTCATATCTTCCATTCCAATAGCTAGGTGACAGCTATAATAATATTTTTAATGATATTATTAATAGTATATTAGAGTTCGGTAAAACACGGTCTTGTGTGTAATGCAAGCTATTGAAGGAACTCGACATTGTGTGTAACAAAATACAAACATAGTGTTTCATGTACCAAAATATAATCTAATTGTTGTGTGTAGTGAAATATTAACTTGGTGTTTCATATAAAGTAATAATAACTTGGTGTAGTGTGCAATGAAATTCACCAAATAAATTTAATTTATTAGAAAAAAATAATTCATAAAAACTCAAGATGTTACATTATACCCCCATTAAAATGAATTTCAAACTAAAAAACCATCTAGGTTATCAAAGTTTTAATACTTTAAAGTTCATTTTATAGAAACCAACATCGTAAAAATGAATACTAAAACTTCCATTATAAAGGAAAAGTTGTAAACCTAATAGTTACCCAAAGTAACTCATAACTAGGTTTCCACAAAGGATAACATAGGTGGAAAGTGAAAACATGGACATGGAAGAGAAATATAACTATCAAGTTCTGATGGAGAGTGATGGAGAACATGGTCTAGAGAATTTCAATGATTACAAATCCATATACCAAAGATATTTAAAAGGTCATTAATATCATCAAAAATGATGATAAAGGGACAAAATTTTATTTCAAGACCCTTTTCCTAAAGTTGAAGAATTTTCATGAGAAGATATACATACTTTTTTTCAGAATAATATCACCCTTTATTTTGTGTTCATCATTTTCCAATTCATCTATTATTCCAAGAAATAAAGGTTAATTTTTCATTATTGAAGTATTAACAGATCATGAGATCCATAAATTGATTGATAGGTCATTTCATCAATCATTATCACAAAAAAAATAGTTATCACATGTTATCCAACATGCATAAATCCTCATATGGTGAGATAATACTTTAATATTTAAAACTTAATCCTAATTTTAACTTAAATTTTATATAAATGATTAACCTTATAACACTTTTAAAATATAATTCACCCTTTTATTCATTAAATAAAATTTTAACTTATACCAAAAACATTTTCATATGAAACTTGGGTCCATTATTGTAATAATATAATATAAAATGTGATTTTATTATTTTGGAATCTATATAGAGGGGTATAATCACATGAAACATCAATAAAGGATGAACAATAGGATTTTTTATAGGGCTTATTCATACAAAATTAAATATGAAATTACCAACTACAAAGGGGAGGATAAGTGTTACCTAATTATCATGATTTCCTTCATCCATTGGTATTACATAATATTTCCCTTTTTCCTTTTTGATCATAGGTTTTTGTGGTTTATCATCCATATTTTCCCTTGGATTTAGGAATCAATTCACATAATACCCACTACTGAAAATCTGGCCTTTAGCGGCCGCTCAGCGACCGCCATTGGCGGTCGTTGTTGCCTCGTCGCTAGAGGCTTTCAGCGACCGCCATTGGCGGTCACTGTTGCCTCGTTGCTAGAGGCTTTCAGCGACCGCCAATGGTGGTCGCTATAGAAGGCCAGCAGATCGGCCTTCAGCGACCGCCAAGCGGTCGCTGCAGCCCCTCTGCCGGGCAGCCTATAGCGACCGCCTATGGCGGTCGCTAGTCTAAAAAAAAAAATTTTAAAAAATTTTTTTTATTGAATTGAATATATAAATATATATATATATATAAAAAAATATTCATATATATACTATTAAATACAATATTTTAAATATATATATATATATAATATATTTTAAATGTTTTAATATATATATAATATATATATAATAACAAATCATTGTGCTATAATAATTTTAAAACTTCGATTCAAGAAATAA
The DNA here is from genome assembly GCA_963277665.1 of Viscum album. Classification (NCBI taxonomy): domain Eukaryota; kingdom Viridiplantae; phylum Streptophyta; class Magnoliopsida; order Santalales; family Viscaceae; genus Viscum; species Viscum album. The sequence continues at coordinate 224,821,326 of OY728159.1, forward strand.
TCTCATTTCAGGTCTTTCGGAGCACGTTTGCTCCGAATGGGACCGTCGCACGCTGTTTTGGTGTTTTATGGCGCCGGAAACGTGTTTCCAGCTGCCGCGGTCAAACGGAACCTCCGAATGAGGTGCCGTCTGGCCGACCATTTCACAATTCACGCCCCGGATGATGTCGTACGGTTTCGTGGCATTCGGAGGTCATTTGGGTGGTTTTAACCCCCCAACGCGCCATTTCAGCGCGTGCCGCGCTGCTGAAAAGGACACAATCGGACGTGCCGCGCTCACCGCACGTCCGATGAATGTGCGGCCTCCTCCCGCATCTCAGGAATAATATTTCTATCGTTCCCGTGCGGTTTCAGGTCGTTCGGAGCACGTTTGCTCCGAATTGGACCGCCGCACGCCGTTTTGGTGTTTTAGGGCGCCGGAAATGCGTTTCCGGCCGCCGCGGTCAAACGGCACCTCCGAATGAGGTACCGTCTGGCTGAACATTTCACAATTCACACCCCAGATGTTGTCGTACGGTTTCGTGGCATTCGGAGGTCATTCGGGTGGTTTTGACCCCCCAACGCGCCATTTCGGCGCTCGTCGCGCTGCTGAAAAGGACACAATCGGACGTGCCACGAGCACCGCACGTCCGCTGGACGTGCTGCCTCCTCCTGCATCTCAGAAATAATATTTCTATCGTTCCCGTGCGGTTTCAGGTCCTTAGGAGCACGTTTGCTCCGAATGGGACCGTCGCACGCCGTTTTGGTGTTTAATGGCGCCCGAAACGCGTTTCCGGCCGCCGCGGTCACACGGCACCTCCAAATGAGGTTCCGTCTGGACGACCATTTCACAATTCATGCCCCAGATGTTTTCGTACGGTTTCGTGGCATTCAGAGGTCGTCCGGGTGGTTTTGACCCCCCAACGCGCCATTTCAGCGCGCGCCGCGCTGCTGAAAAGGACACAATCGGACGTTCCGCGCGCACCGCACGTCTGATGGATGTGCGGCCTCCTCCTGCATCTCAAGAATAATATTTATATCGTTCTCGTGCGGTTTCAGGTCGTTCGGAGCACGTTTGCTCCGAATTGGACCGTCGCACGCCGTTTTGGTGTTTTATGGCGCCGGAAACGCGTTTCCGGCCTCCGCGGTCACACGGCACCTCCGAATGAGGTTCTGTCTGGCCGACCATTTCAGAATTCATGCCCCGGATGTTGTCGTACGGTTTCGTGGCATTCGGAGGTCGTTCGGGTGGTTTTGACCCCCCAACGCGCCATTTCAGCGCGCGCCGCGCTGCTGAAAAGGACACAATCGGACGTGCTGCACGCACCGCACGTCCGCTGGACGTGCTGCCTCCTTTTGCATCTCAGGAATAATATTTCTATCGTTCCCATGTGGTTTCAGGTATTTCGGAGCACGTTTGCTCCGAATGGGACCGCCGCACGCCGTTTTGGTGTTTTGTGGCGCCGGAAACGCGTTTCTGGCCGCCGCGGTCAAACGGCACCTCCGAATTAGGTTCCATCTGGCCGACCATTTCACAATTCACGCCCCGGATGTTGTCGTACGGTTTCGTGGCATTCGGAGGTCGTTTGGGTGGTTTTGACCCCCCAACGCGCCATTTCAGCGCGCGTCGCGCTGCTGAAAAGGACACAATCGGACGTGTCGCGCGCACCGCACGTCCGATGGACATGCGGCCTCCTCTTGCATCTCAGGAATAATATTTCTATCGTTCTCGTGCAGTTTCAGGTCGTTCGGAGCACGTTTGCTCCGAATTGGACCGCCGCACGCCGTTTTGGTGTTTTATGGCGCCGAAAACACGTTTCCGGCCACCACGGTCACACGGCACCTCCGAATGAGGTGCCGTCTGGCCGACCATTTCACAATTCACGCCCCGGATATTGTCGTACAGTTTCGTGACATTCAGAGGTCGTTCGGGTGGTTTTGACCCCCCAACGCGTCATTTCAGCGCGCGCCGCGCTGCTGAAAAGGACACAATCGGACGTGCCGCGCGCACCGCACGTCCGATGGACGTGCGGCCTCCTCCTGCATCTCAGGAATAATATTTCTATCGTTCCCGTGCGGTTTCAGGTCTTTTGGAGCACGTTTGCTCCGAATGGGACCGTCGCACGCCGTTTTGGTGTTTAATGGCGCCGGAAACGCGTTTCCGGCCGCCGCGGTCACACGGCACCTCCAAATGAGCTGCCGTCTGGCCGACCATTTCACAATTCACGACCCGGATATTGTCGTACGGTTTCGTGGCATTCGGAGGTCGTTCAGGTGGTTTTGATCCCCCAACATTTCAGCGCGCGCCGCGCTGCTGAAAAGGACACAATCGGACGTGCCGCGCGCACCGCACGTCCGCTGGACGTGCTTCCTCCTCTTTCATCTCAGAAATAATATTTCTATCATTCCCGTGTGGTTTCAGGTCGTTCGGAGCACGTTTTCTCCGAATGGGACCGTCGCACGCCGTTTTGGTGTTTTATGGCGTCGGAAACGCGTTTCCGGCCGCCGCGGTCAAACGACACCTCCGAATGAGGTTCCGTCTGTCTGACCATTTCACAATTCACTCCCCGGATGTTGTCGTACGGTTTCATGGCATTCGGAGGTCGTTCGGGTGGTTTTGACCCCCCAACGCGTCATTTCAGCGCGCGCCGTGCTGCTGAAAAGGACACAATCGGACGTTCCGCGCGCACCGCACGTCCGATGGACGTGCGGACTCCTCCTGCATCTCAGGAATAATATTTCTATCATTCTTGTGCGGTTTCAGGTCATTCGGAGCACGTTTGCTCCGAATTGGACCGCCGCACGCCGTTTTGGTGTTTTATGGCGCCAGAAACGCGTTTCTGGCCGCCGCAGTCACACGGCACCTCAGAATGAGGTGTCATCTGGCCGACCATTTCACAATTCACGTCTCGGATGTTTTCGTACGGTTTCGTTGCATTCGGAGGTCGTTCGGGTGGTTTTGACCCCCCAACGCGCCATTTCAGCGCGCGCCGCGCTGCTTAAAAGGACACAATCGGACGTGCCGCGCGCACCGCACGTCCGATGGACGTGCGGCCTCCTCCTGAATCTCAGTAATAATATTTCTATCGTTCCCATGCGGTTTCAGGTCGTTCGGAGCACGTTTGCTTCAAATTGGACCGCCGCACGCCGTTTTGGTGTTTTAGGGCGCCAAAAACGCGTTTCCAGCCGCCGCGGTTAAACCGAACCTCCGAATGAGGTTCCGTCTGGCCGAACATTTCTCAATTCACGCCCCGGATGTTTTCGTACGGTTTCGTGGCATTCGGAGGTCGTTCGGGTGGTTTTGACCCCCCAACGCGCCATTTTAGCGCGCGCCGCGTTGCTGAAAAGGACACAATCGGACGTGCCATGCGCACCGCACGTCCGTTGGACGTTCTGCCTCCTCCAGCATCTCAGGAATAATATTTCTATCTTTCCCGTACGGTTTCAGGTCTTTCGGAGCACGTTTGCTCCGAATGGGACCGCCGCAAGCCGTTTTGGTGTTTTATGGCGCCGGAAACGCGTTTCCGGCCGCCGCGGTCACACGGCACCTCCGAATGAGGTGCCGTCTGGCCGACCATTTCACAATTCACGCCCCGGATGTTGTCGTACGGTTTCGTGGCATTCGGAGGTCGTTCGGGTGGTTTTGACCCCCCAACGCGCCATTTCAGCGCGCGTCGCGCTGCTGAAAAGGACACAATCGGACATGTCGCGCGCACCGCACGTCCGATGGACGTGCGGCCTCCTCCTGCATCTCAGGAATAATATTTCTATCGTTACTGTGCGGTTTCAGGTCGTTCGGAGCACGTTTGCTCTGAATTGGACCGCCGCACGCCGTTTTGGTGTTTAATGGCGCCGGAAACGCATTTCCGGCCGCCGCGGTCACACGGCACCTCCGAATGAGGTTTCGTCTGGCCGACCATTTCACAATTCATGCCCCGGATGTTGTCGTACGGTTTCGTGGCATTCGGAGGTCGTTTGGGTGGTTTTGACCCCCCAACGCGCCATTTCAGCGCGCGCCGCACTGCTGAAAAGGACACAATCGGACGTGCCGCGCGGGGGGGGGCTGTACGGGGGTGTGGGGGGGTTGTACGGGGGTGCGGGGGTCTATACGGGGGTGCGGGGGGGGGGGGGGTTCGGTGGTTTCGAGGGGCTGTACGGGGTTGCGGGGGGCTGTACGGGGGTGGCGGGGTGCTGTACGGGGGTGTGGGGGGCTGTACGGGGGTGGCGGGGGCAGTACGGGGGTGTGGGGGGTGTACGGGGGTGCGGGGGGGCTGTACGGGGGTGCGGGGGGCTGTACGGGGGTGCGGGGGGGGGGGGGGGGGGCTGTACGGGGTGCGGGGGGATGTACGAGGGCGCGGGGGGTTGTACGGGGGTGCGGGGGGCTGTACGGGGGTGCGGGGGGCTGTACGGGGGTGCGGGGGGCTCTACGGGGGTGCAAAGGTCATCCCATTGATTACAAAAGTGAAAAATAAAAGTGATAACATCTAATTAATACATATTTCTTTTATCGATACCATACAGAAATTTATAAAAAATATATTGGATAATACATAATCTATAATATCAGATTTATTGATCTGTTGGAATTAGTTCGACTTTTTCAAATGTAGAATCATTCAAGATTATCTGATCAAAAACTCAATATGTGTATAAAATATTTAAAAGACCACCATGGATGGTAATAATGCATTACTTAAATGAATAAATACAGTACATCAATGTCAACCCTACCAGTAAAAACAAAAAACATATCTCGTGAATATATGGTGCGTCACGCGTTGTCATCACTGCTACCTCCTTCTGGTGGGCCAGGTGCCTACAACAAATAAACATTATAAATATTTTAATAACAAAAATAATTTAAATTAAATAAATAAATACAGTATATACCTGCGTCGTATGATCCCCTGTACCATCAGCTCGACGCACATATTCTCGTAGTGCTCTAACCTCAGCTATCAATTGCGCATTTGTCTCCTCGGAAGCGCGCAGCCGTGCCTCAAAATCTGACATCTGTTGTGTCATATGAGCAACAGCAGGACCGACAACCGCAGCGCGTGACACTACAGAACGAGGAATCCCTGCTCCATAGGTCAAACTATAGCCATGCCCATCCCGACCAATAACGCGATGAAAGATCTCATCCCGTCGCATGGGAAGCTGTCGCTGGTCCTCTGGCAGATGTTCTAACTCAGCTTCAAATTGAGCCTGTGAAATATTTAAATATATATAAATATATATATGTTAATATATAGATTTATGTAATAATTGGTAAGTACAGACACTTACTATCAATGCTGCAACCTCTGGATCATTGCGATCACGAGTCCTTATCCACACCGACATTTTATCAGTTGCTGCACCTTGCCCTCGCAACTGTATATTAAAAGAATATAAACACAAAACCATATTAATTAATAAATTAAAAAATGAATAATATATACCTCATGTCGGATCTGAGACACGTGACGAGTCCCGAGCCTGTGAGCTGGTCCCTGCAACGCTCGATTCTCCGAATGGCGTGTTGACACCTCCTACATTCAATTCATTCAAATTTCAAACAAATCACATATTCTTGAAAATATATATATAGAAAAATAATTAATATACAAACCATAACACCCTCAGTAGACCAATATGCAACCAAGTCACACCACTGAGCCGGGAGGACACCTCTCGGGACTTTTTCCAAAATGTCAAGGGCACCCACATTTGGTACCCAGTGGTCCCTCTTCACTTTGCCTTTATAATCTTTCCACATCTTACGGCATTTGCTCATACACACGGGCCGAAACTCTTCAGGGCATACTTTCAAATTTTGCTATAAAGAAAATAATCAAACATATTAGTATTCTTTATAAATAGAAAATAAAGTAAAATTATTTTCTTACCTGAACCTCCCTCCATAGACGATCTAATGTGTCCTGAGGGATAGAAGCCCAATCACGCATGGTCAATGGAAATCGATGTGGGTCACGTATGATATGACCCAGCTGACGAATAAATGCTGGGGCATTCGGTCCCACGGGATGAAATACCTCATCAAATGAAACATCTATCGTCGTGTCGGAATTCCATGATAATATGCCACGACCAGGGCCTCTCCTGCGAGAGGAAGAAGCAGCCGAGTCTGATCCTATTGAAAACAATTTTATATATAAATTGAAAAATGTTATATATATATATATATATATATATATATATATATGTCAATTACATAAAAAATATAGACAATGACATTCAAACATACCTCGACCCTGAGACGTAGATGCCTCAGATGGATGATGTGGATCTTCTGCCTCTTCCCCTGACATGTCTGCAGTCATAGAAAATATCCGTAATGAGTCCAAAGTGTTTAAAAGATAAATTGGATTGTTCTTAATAAATCAAACTTGTACAACTGTTAATCAAACAAAAAATGGATTGAATAATTAGTTGTGAATGAATTTTAAAAAATCAGAAAGTTAATCAACCTAAATATTTATGACTGAATTAACTTACAAATCAACTATATTCAAAATAAATATTAACCATTTGTTTATGAACCATTGATAAAATAATAATGTAACTGAAAGCTCATGTTACCTGATTGAGCTACAAAACTGAAAGGGAGGGGAGCCGAAGGCGGTGCTGCGAGGGAGAGGAGGCAGCGAAGGGGAGCCGGAGCCAAAGGCGGTGCGGCAAGGGAGGGGACGGGCGGCGGCGGAGGCGGGGAGCTGGAGGAGAGGAGGCGGTGAGGGGACGGGGGGACGGGCAGCGAGGGGGGGGGGGGGCTGTCCGAGGTGCGGGGAGGGGTGTCCGGGGTGTCGGGGGGCTATCAGGGGTGCGGGCAGGGGGTGTTCGGGGTGCGGGGGTGGTCCGGGGTGCGGGGGGCCTGTCCGGGGTGCGGGGGGCTGTCCGGGTTCGGAGGGGGGCTGTCCGAGTGCGGGGGGGGAGGGGGGGGGATGTCCGGGGTGCGGGGGCTGTCCGGGTTCGGAGGGGGTGTCCGAGTGCAGGGGGGGGGCTGTCCGGGGTGCGGGGAGGCGTCCGGGGTGCGGGGGGCGGTCCGGAGTGCGCGGGGGGGGGGGGGGGGGGGGGCTGTCCGGGGTGCGGGTGCCGTCCGGGGTGGGGGGGGAGGGCCGAGAGGGCCGGAGGGCGGCGGCCGGAGGCCCGAGGGCGGCGGTCGGAGGCCCGAGGGCGGAGGGCGGCGGCCGGAGGCCGGAGGGCAGGCGGCGGGGGAGGGCGGGCGGCGGGGGAGGGCGGGCGGCGGGGGAGGTCGGGCGGCAGGGGAGGCCGAGCGGCGGGGGAGGCCGGGCGGCGGGGGAGGCCGGGCGGCGGGGGAGGCCGGGCGGCGGGGGAGGCCGGGCGGCGGGGGAGGCCGGGCGGCGGGGGAGGGGAGGGCGGCGAGGGAGGGAGGGGGTTAGGGCGACGAGGGAGATCGAGTTCGAGGGGGGCGCGGGGGGGGGGGGGGGGGGGCGCAGAAGCCCCCCGTTTTTTTTTATGTAGGTTAGAGACCACCAATGGCGGTCGCCCGAGTCTGGGGGGCTTCAATGCCCCCCTTTTCTAGTAGTTACCCAATCTTTTTGCACTTGAAACACTAAAGTGTGGGTGGTTCATTCTATTTATCTCTCTCTCTATTTATGTAACTTATAAATTATTTTTTTTTATGGACATGATCCCCACACTTGAAAAACCTTATTCATCCTTTCATGAAATCACCTAAGTGCTCTTTCCCATAGTATTAGAAAGTAGGATTTTGATAATTTTTCTTCCCACTATGTGACAAATCATTGGATTTCCCATCGAACCCCATTTTTTCTTTTCTTATCACCAAAACTAAGAGGGTTTCTAGCTTTAATTTTCTACTTTTAGTTCACATCAAATGATTTAATCATAATATCTAAAGTCCTTTATGGATAAATCCATTTATATGTTTGATTTCAAGACACTAACAAAATTGTAAACCTTACTTTCATGGTCAATTATAAAACTAGAATAGTGCCTTGAAAGTCTTGTAAAATTTTATTCATAGGCACCAATAGATTCATCATCCATATGCTTGAGATCTATGAATTCCTTCTCTATTTTTGTACAAAGAATATACAGAAATTAATTATTGAAAAATAAGCTTTTAAACTCATACCACTTCATGGATTCAACTTATTCTTGTTCCTCATATTCCTAATAAGATTCCATCACTGGTACGCCTCACCTTCCAAACGGTAGATAATTAGAGTGAATTTTTCATCCTCTGAATACCAGATAATAGAAAATATCTTTTAAGTGGTATAGATCCATTGATCAGCAACTAATCAGTCGATAGAACCATGATCTACTCATAGAACCCCAACAACACTTATCATCATTCGATCTTACCTCAAATAAGATATTCTCCTCAAACCATCATCAACCAATGATACTCTTCCACATGGTGGTCCCACTTATCAATTATGAACCACCACCACAATAGATTCCCTTCCACTGATTCAAACTGCATGACTACAAGTTTATTAATGATCATCATGGTCATCCCACACTTAGCCATAAACTTGGTACAGGTTCTATGGAAACCCAAAAATATGCCACCACTTTCCTCTATATAAACACACCATGAAGAAATCTAGAGATCCTTAACATGTAATATCTCAAGGTAGTTTATCATAGAACTACCCATTAGAGGAACCTGTAACCTCACATAATACTCTAGAGGAAACTTCCCACCGATATTTCATACCAACACCAAACTCTCACATGAAGATCATTCTCTAACAACCATTCTGAAAACTCAAGGTTCCTTGAAATATGTAACATGATGTCCCAAAATCATTTAAAAATACCACTACAAGTATGAAACCTCTTATAATACCTCAAGAATACCATGTCTCACATGGTTTATTCCAATACAAGGAAATAAAAGTGGCCTCATCTCACTCAATGGATTGACATTGATTTCCATGCTAGAATCATATGCCACAACTTCCATTTTACCCATAACCTCAAAATAATGGTCTTTCTAGGAACAATTTCATTTATTGAACATAGGTTTATTATCTTGAACCACTACGTGCAGTGTCATTTTAGTTTTCGGATAGTACAATTTTCTGTAACTTGATCCTAAACTACTCCTAAGGCCCCAAACAACAACAAAAAATCCAAATTATAGGTCCCATACCGATCAAGCATCACTAAGTAAAGTTTCAAAAACCTAATTCACACACTACCATGCATCTAAAAAAATAGCATCCCACTCACATACCACTCAATAAAATGAGAAAACCCCACTCACATACCCTTGAAGGACCGTGAAACTCAATCATCGACTAAAATGGTACAAAACCAATGACTGAAAATCACAACCATTGCCCTACGTTGTTACTAGATCAGCTCTCACATATATAGGAATACATTAACACCTAGGGTGACACCAAAAAACAACCCATATAGATCACAAGTCTTTACTTGAAATAACACTCCTTTATCCTAACCATGATATGGTTCACACCAAGCTTAGGGTCTCACATAGCCACTTAGTTTCTATAACCCTACTTCATTCACCCTATAGAGAACTACACAGCCACTATAAGGAAACATCACAAGATAACATACCCCTTTTGAGGGTCCATATCTAACCAAACTCCAATCCCAACTGGCTAACCACATCTGATCATGTCCCCTAAAGGAAGTATAATCTCCAAACCACACATTTAGAACACAAAAATTTGAGCCAAGAAAAAATAATACAAATCATTCTCATTGGGACAATATCCACATAAAAAACAATATACAAGGGGTTCTATATGTTCACACAAACCCTAGTTTAAAATATCCAAATGGGCCTCACTAAAATCTAAGATCATTACAATTATCCATTAACACATTTTGAAAATCTATTTCAAACCACCTATTTATCCAAAACATTTGGGGAACCAGTTTCAAACCAATTAAAAAAAACCCTTTTATACATGAAAAATTTCATAAAACCAACCATTTTCTCCCACTTACATAAATCCATAAAATTGATACTCCACATAGTTCACATCCCAAGAGAGGCCAAATACCCTTGAAAATCAAAATTCCTTTTAAAACCTATTTAATCCATTTAATAAACACTTTTAAATAAAAAAATCAAATTTTAAAGAAAATTCCCTTGGAAAACCACTTAAAACATTTTATTCTAAGTGATTTTACCCTTTAAAAACTATGAAATTAAAGAAACAATGACATGATAAGAGAATGAAAAAAATGACATACCCATCTACTCAAGACTCAATTCCATACCATCAAAACATGAATGTTTTTCATAATCACGTATACATAACAAGTCACAACATGTTCATGAAAAATTAATTAAACATAGCCAATAATGTAATTAGGAAAAAATTACTTATATTATTATTGAAATTTAGTTAATTTAAACCTTTATCAATCATAGGAAATCAAGAACATGAAATGTGAACCTACATTCCAATCCATGATTCATAAACTCGCCTACTCTTTATAATTAAGACAAGAGAAAATCCCATAAATAATAATATTAAAATAATGTTCATTACTAATAGTGAAATCATTCAATAGTAAAAGCACAAGCCAAAACAACAATCTAACCCCTAGCAATGTGAACTTCCCTTGTATGTGTGTTAGCTACTCTTTGGTACAAGTACCATAAAATGTCTCAAAAAATCCCTATATTCTATCTACCAAGTCCCAAATAGTAAAACAAATGAAATAGGGCTTTGACACCATTTTGTAACACCCTAACCCCATTCACTCAATTTAATTTAAGTTCGATACATAACCTGATGGGAACCTCCATATACGCAAGATGATTATGACTAGTTTTGAGGTCCTAAATTGAAACATGGGGATACTATTTTCTCTTTATTATATGTACATCAATGTAAATTATACAATAAAAGAAATATATAGAGTGGAATAAACAATAAAGGTAAGAAAATAAACAATATAGTATAAATAATAACAGTATCATAACTTGATATATCATAGTTGAATACCAAATTCATACAAATCAATAAAAATGTACCTCTACATAAGTTGTATTAATGTAAAAAATGAACAAAATAACAAAACAAATAGATGCATAGCTACAAAATATATTTGAGTATGCCCCAACATTTCCTTTATCCCCACCCACCAACACCTACTTAAAAATCGATCATAAGTATCTTTCTCTTTGCTTAATCCCTATTTATGAAGTCTACACACACAATTAGACTTTTATGAATGATGTGAGAATAAACTAAGTAGTAAACCACCAACATTCCTATATCATAATTGCAATAAGTGTATAAGGATGGATGTATTGATAGAAAATAAATTCATAAATAAATACACAATATGCTAGGTCATAACACTCTAAACAAGCTAGCACAAACCCCTACTATACTTGATTAGACTCCGTGATTGAAGCAAATACTATTAAAACCAATAAATAAAACTACCACATATAGAGTGTTCCTTGTATATGGATCACAACCTCATCATGTACCTCAATCCATCCTTGAAAACCTTGGGTAGTACATGACAACACTTCAACCCATCTCCAATGATTATAAAGAGGTCACATCATCACTCTGACTTATCACCAAAGATTTTAGGGAGGTCACATAATCATTCAAAACAATCCCTATGGATTCTAGGGAGGTTACAAACAAGAAGTATAAACAAGAAAAAAAATATGCACTATAAGTTTCACAAGCCATGGAAATCATCACCCAATCCCATAAACTGTTTATCTCAGTCATTATAACATCAACAAATCTCAAATGGATCCCTCAAGAAAAAAAATATTAGGCATACAACCCAAAATTCACCCATGAATCCATAAAAAATTCTCATTTAAACCAGGTATCAACCCTCCACTCACCTTCTAAAGGGTATAATAAGTCTATGTGGGCCTACCTGATCATATTAATACCATAGGTTGAAATATCACTTGGCTACACATATACCCATATGAAAAATGATACATATAACTCTATGAAACCACTGTAAAATGGTAAGTAAATTCTCACCTTAGGCATGATGAAGGTAACCAAACAAGAATCACTACCTGATTCATGATCGATGCACTAGTTCTATTAAATCATCCCAAAAATAATCACATTAGGGTTTTAGAAAGGGAAAAATAAAAACAAAGTATGAAGAAGGAATCTTGAGCATTCATGGGGTTAGTCTTGCTTAGAGGAGTCTGTAGGATTGAACAATGTTTTGATCCAATAAAAAAAGAGGTGTAAGGATATTCAAGAAGCCAAAAATTCCCAAAATCATGAGAGGATATTATAGGGGAATAGATGTGGTCATTACAGGATGAGACCTCTATTTTAAAACAACTGAATCACTATTTAGTCATCTTTCACAGAGTAAAACACACTTTCATTCCATGAATGTTCAATCAAACACCTCTCAACTGCCCTAATATGATAATTAAGGGTGTTAAACCAAGTTTTATGTTTTGAATGCCTACCTATAACTTAAAAATATCTATTATTCCAATATCTTCCTTCTAAACACACTCCTAAACAACCCTGACACATCCATCATCTAAAAAATTTCTAGATACACCTATGTAGGACTAAAATTAAATAAAAAAACACCTCTAAATTCAAGGGGAGTTATAATTAATCACTAATATGATGATTCAATTATAAAAATATTTCCCCCAAGTTAGAGAAATTCTAATTTATTACTTATCCCAAAGAAACAAAGTGATTTTATTTCTATAACCCTTATAAACACAAAGTGTTTGTAACTTGAGATAGTTTATTTATTGAGAGATAACAAATGTATTGAGTATATAGTGGAAGGAAAGATGAACATAGAAAATGTCAAGACCAAAAAACAATAAATTTTCCTAAGGTGGATATTGAGTCGGTTCAACAAAGAGTCATGAAAGAAGAACTGACTCAATCTAGAAAAGAACCTAAAATGTCTGGTAGAATTCATCTGAATTACAAGAGATATTAATTTATTGTGGTTAATGATAATCAATTAATGTTCATCAAAGGTGAACCTAATACCTACCAAGAGTAATTAGACAGTTATTATTCTGAAAAATGGTTAAAATACATGAAATCTAAAATAGACTCCATATACACTAACCAAGTTTGGAACATAGTGGATACACTTGAAAGGGTGAGACCTATAGTGTTCATGTGGGTTTTACACAAGAAAACCGATATAGGTTATAGAGAATCTAACTATAAATAATTCTTGGTTGTAAAGGGTTATAAGAAAATTCATGCTATTGACTATGAAGAAATATTTTCACATGTTGTGATGATAATGTCCATTCAGATATTAATTTACATTATAGATCATTTTGATTATGAAATATATTAAATTGATTTCAAAACCACTTTCCTTAATGGTAATCTGGTCAAGGACATGTATATGATACAACCCAAATGTTTTGAAGATCCAAAATGAGTCTCTTAAGGTATAAAAGTTGCAATGGTCTATTTTTTTATTAAATGAAGATTCTCAAAGTTAGAATATCCACTTTGATAAATCAATCAAATATTTTTGTTTCATCAATAACTTGGATTTTATATATATATATATATATATAATTGTATTAGTGTGAGTTTTGGAGTATTTTTTATATTTTATATATATTATACAATTCTTATCAAAAATGATATCACAAATTTATACTCTATAAATATGTGGTTGGATAAATACTTCTCTATGAAATACATAGGTAAATAATCCTACATACTGGGTATGATGATATATATAGATAGATCTAAGAGGCTACATAGAATTAGTTAGGGTACATACATTGGTAAAATGTTAAATAGGTTTAACATAGAGAACTCTAAAAGGGGGTCTTGACCAGTATTGCATGGCACAAATCTTATGAAGTTTAAATATCTTTTAAAGGAGTTAGAAAGGATGGATAAAATTGTATATGCATCACCCATAGGCTCTATCATGTATTCCATGTTGTGTAGTTTAATAAATGTTTCCTAAGCTCTTATAATAACTAGTAGATAAAATTATAATCCTTGTGAGATTCACAATATTACTATTAAGAATGTATTTATATACTTGGGAAGAAATGAGGATATATTATTGGTTATTGTATGAGAGTATGAGCTCTTTTTAAAGGGATACATGTATGATAGTTTTTAATCCAATGTATCTGATAAAAGATATCAATATGGTTTCAGGTTTTACCTAAATAGTAGAGCTATCAGTTATAAGTGTTTTGAGTAAGACACTATGGAGGACTCAACAATAGCAGAAGAGTGTGTTTCTATATTATATATTGTGAAGAAATCTATTTGGATCAAAAAGTTAATTTTTTAACTTGATATGGATCTTACCATCAAGGGAGAAATATAGATTTATTATTATAATAATGAATCCATTACTCAGGAAAAGGAACCTGGATCTCATCGAAGGAAAAAACACATCCATCAAAAATACCATCCCATATGAGATATTATTTAGAGGGTTGATGTTAGGATCTATTGTGTGGATACAAATAATAATGTAGAAAATCCATTGTTTAATCCATTATCATTGCCAAATTTTAAGGGTCATATTGAATCTATTGGTATAAGATACATTAAATATTTATGTAATAGTTAAATTTTGTATCATGATTTTATAATAAAAATAAATCTCCATTTATAATTTATTTATGTTTGTTACAATTTATTTTACATGAACAATATAATGATAAAATCCCTTCAAAGTAGGACTTTGGGTTTTTTCTAATAGATAACCATCATGGATTATTATGGGTTGTGATGATATGTTAATATTAGTATGAGTAGTAGAATATTGAGATAATAAGTGGATACTTATAATTTGAACTAAACCGTTAAAGTATGGACCATGGAATTCCACACAATTATTGATATACTTAGGGGTGTATAATTATTATCAAGCCTTTTAACCCGAGGTTTATAGGATACCTATAATAAAAACATTCCACTACTACAAAACAGGGCAAGGGAAGCGCTGCCCTTTATCAGCTCTAAAAATAAAGCGCTGATAACAGGGTATGCCTTTATCAGCGCTATATAAAATCGTTGATAAATATTACATTTATCAGCGCTTTTTTTAGCGCTGATAAAAGGTAACATTTATCAGCACGTTTTTTAGCGCTGATAAAGGTATCTCTTTATCAGTGCTAAAAAAGCGCGGATAAATGAATGTTTTATCAGTGCTTTTATTTTAGCGCTGATAAAACATACCTTTATCAGCGATTTTAACGAGCGCTGATAATGGTTCTGTCGGTATTTATTTAATAACCCTAACAGGCCATCCTCGCTTGCACGCGGTCAAGCTCTCGCGGAAGCTGAACCAGGCCCCTCACTGCGCGACCTCGTCCACCTCATCCTCCTCCTTCCTCCTCCTTCCTCCTCCTTCCTCCTCCTTCCTCCTCCTCGTCCTCCTCGTCCTCCTCCTTCTCCGCCACAGCCACCGCCTCCGCCCCCGCTCCCGCTACCGCGACCGCCTCTGCCTCTGCCGCCTCCACCCTCGCTGTCGCGACCGCCGCCGCCGCCGCCTCCGCCTCAGCCGCCGCTGCCGCCTCCACCCTCGCTGCCACGACCGTCGTCGCCTCTTCCTCCTCCTCCTCGTGCTCTCAAGGTGGGAGGTGAGTTCCATGGATGGTATTCCCTTGGTATATTATTTATATATTGTGTGTGTGAGGACCAAATAGTGAATATAGATGTGAGATAGGAATAATACCATATCTTGAGCCTAATTCTAGTAAGGATTTCCATAATAGATAGTGTGGTATTAATGTGATCATGATTATGTCTAGGGATGTGATTCATAATTAGTGATGAGTGTTGAAATAAGAGATGTTATTGATATTTAGCAACACAAGTGGGTTGTTTGTGAATGATGTAGAATTGGATGCCCTATAGGTTCCATAGGGATATCTTGACTCTAAGATGAAGTATATGGTAATTGTTTAGTTATGATGGTTCACATGTGTGAGAGGTCTACCAAGTTTATGTGTGATGACTTCTGTGGATAACCAACCCTTGTTTTCATTTTTTTTATTTTGAGTTACCATGGGCGATAAGTTCTACCCCTTCGAGTTGAATATTTATGTATGAGATATAAAGGAAATAGTTTTTAATCTTATGGTTATATGGATTCCCAAAGATTATCCCAATGGAAATGATGATGGATCCATATTAATTTTCATCACATAGTGTAATCTCATAGTTGTATGATTGGACAAAGATGAACCCATAATACAAAACATATCACCTAGTATGTCTGTCACATATATGAATAAATAAATTAGAAAAAAAACATGCTACAAAGCATAAAGGTACCATTAAATACTTACATTGGTTAACTTGTTTTAGAAATTGTTTATCTTCATCCGTTCCTTGTACTTGCACCCATGAATTTGAAGGTGAGTATGCGTACACGATAGTTGACCTTCTTAGAGAAGAGTTTATGGAAGAGTATAAGAGACACGATGCAATGAAGATCATTAGAGTGTTGGAGCAAATGTGGTTGCTACAAACAATGTGGCAATCGGCTTGTGCAACGCAGCCGAAGTTACAACTTGCAGGTATTGTAACTTAGGCCACATTTTACAAGATGATTACCACAATGAATAACAAGATCTTCATTGCTTCATGTCTCTTATACTCTTCCAGAAACTCTTCTCTAAGAAGGTCAACTATCGTGTACGCATACTCACCTTCAAATTCATGGGTGCAAGTACAAGGCACAGATGAAGATAAACAATTTATAAAACATGTTGACCTATGTAAGTATTTAATGGTACCTTTATGATTTGTAGCATGTTTTTTTTTAATTTATTTATTTGTATATGTGACAGACATACTAGGTGATATGTTTTGTATTATGGGTTTATCAGGAGTCTATATGATTTCCTGTTTCCACATTTCATTTTAAATAGCATGTTATAATTATATATTTACTGTACCCTAATGGCTCAAATAGTCAGGCATATTGTAGATGTTGCTAGAATGCTGTAGGATTCTTTTTCCCCAATGGTAGTACATTTTTAGGATGTTTTCACTGATGAGGTATAAAATTTACTTCTTAATAAAGAGATAAAATTTATAATCTAGTTAGTTTTGGGAGAAAATTCAGTTTCTATCACAATTTCTAAAATAACACCAAAAGAGCATCAGTTTTTTGAATTACAATTTGATGATATAGAATATAATGGTTTCATATGGCATAGTACTTTACCATGGGGTTTTATAGTTCTCTAAAATAGATGGTTGATTGGTATTTATTATTTTGTTGGACTATTGGAGATTGAACCTGATGAGAGTCATGAATATGTATCCTCATCCACGCATTGATAGTCACATTGATCATCTATGAGGTTCTATGATCTTTTCCAAGATAGATTTGACATTAGGATACCATTAGATGAGTTGGACATCGATGGACCTACCATGGACTGCTTTTAGGAGTAGTTATGGCCTGTATAATTTTTTAGCGATGATTTTTGGTTTAACTAATGCATTGGTTGTATTAAGGGACTTGATGAATAGGATATTTCATCCTTTTCTAGATCAGTTTTTAGTAGTTTTTTTTAATTAAATATTAGTGTACTCCCAACCCATAGTTGATCTTGACCAACATCTTATCATCACCTTGAGTACATTGAGATAGCATCATATTTATTACTATTTTCTTCTGTTACTCATCAGTTTCCTCTTGTTCGCATGTCATGTATTTTCTAAGGCACCATTCAGTATTTGTAAGACAAACTTGGAATAAATTTGATATATGTCAGATTAAATCAGGTATCTTATACATACACGATGTTCACCCTACTGACACACCATGTATATGGATTTCACATGTGTTTAAAGGAATTTGTACCATGATTTGTTTTTATAAAACCCAAAAAATGCTACCTGATTAATTAAAACATAATATTAGGAAAGTTCTCGAGATCGAACCCATAAAGACGATGAATATGAATAAAGAATGGATGAATGCCAATCGGTTGACAAAAGAGTATGAAGATGGTGTGAAAGAGTTTATCAAGTTTGCAGAAGATCATGCATGTGAACCTTCTCAAATCCTTTGTCCGTGTTTACACTATTGTTATTCAAGACAAATTAGTCTAGAGGAGTTAGAAGAACACCTAATCTGTCATGGAATAGATCAAAGTTATACATGTTGGAATAAACACGGGGAAAAACCAATGTAGGTAGTGACTCAGAGAACACGACATTTTATAGATCATCTGATATGATTAGAAGCGTGAACAGTGAAGACAATCGTATGGAGGGTGTGATTACAGATGTGAACGATGATGAAGATCATATTGAGGAAATGACAAGGACAGTTGAAGATGAACTTCGTGATTGCCCAAAATTGTTTGAGAAGTTAAAGAGTTGTGAAAAAACTTCATTGTATGCTGGTTGCACTAAATATACAGCATTTTCAGCAATATTGAAGCTGTATAATTTGAAAGCAGGCAATGGGTGGAGTGACGCCAGTTTTATGGAACTACTTGCTCTCCTGAATGACATGCTCCAAGAAGATAATGAACTCCCAAGATGAACATATGATGCCAAACAAATGATACGATCGATGGGTATGATCTCTGAAAGAATACATGCTTGCCTGAATGACTGTATATTGTTTCGCAAGGACCACAAATCACTTAAAGAATGCCCAAAGTGCGGTGCTTCCCGATACAAGAAAGATGATTCTAGTCCTACGAAATTTGTATGGTACTTTCCAATCATTCCTAGGTTTAGACGCCTATATGGAAGTGAGGAGACTGCAAGACAATTGACATGGCATGCAGATACAAGAATTAAAGATGGGAAACTACGTCACCCTGCAGACTCTCCTCAGTGGAAGAGAATTGATCACGAGTATCCTGAATTTGGGAACGAGCCGAGAAACCTTCGTCTGACGTTATCCACAGATGGGGTGAATCCTTCTGGTTTTCAAAGCAGCAGTCACAATACATGGCCGATTATGTTGGTAAATTATAATTTACCACCGTGGTTATGCATGAAATGAAAATACATCATGTTATCTATGCTTATATCAGGACCAAAACAACTGGGTAATGATATTGATGTTTATTTGGCCCCATTGATCGAGGATTTGAAAATATTGTGGGATTTAGGTGTTATGATGTATGATGCTTACAAAAATGAACAGTTCACTTTGAAAGCCATGTTGTACGGGACGATAAATGACTTTCCTGCTTATGGAAATTTTTCAGGATATAGCATTAAAGGAACTCAAGGGTGTCCCTTTTGCGAACAAGGTACACAATAAATTAGGTTGAAACATTCATCGAAAACCGTGTTTCTAGGACATCGCAGATTTCTACCCCGACGACATAAGTACCGATCTTGGACAACATCATTCGACGGAAGTTCAGAGGAACGTACAGCACCGTCTCCACTAACAGGTGATCAATTGTTTGAGAAAGTGAAATATTTGGACACTACTTTTGGTAAACCATTTTCGAAAAACCTTACGAAAACTAGTTGGAAAAAGAGATCAGTTTTTTTTGAATTACCATACTGGAATTGTCTGTATGTCAGACATTTTATTGATGTTATGCATGTTGAAAAAAATGTATGTGATAGTGTCATCAGCACGTTGCTAAATGCACCCAGCAAAACAAAGGATGGAATTAAAGCTATATTGGACATGGTTGAGATGGGAATATGAGAAGAGTTGGCACCAGTGAAGGGTGAAAAACGAACATTTATTCCTCCTGCTGCTTACACTCTTTCCAGGCAGGAGAGATGTCAGTTTTGCAACTTCTTGAATGACGTAAAGGTTCCAGAGGGGTATTCATCAAATATCAAGAACATCGTGTCAATGGGAGATTTAAAATTAAAGGGTCTGAAATCACATGACTTCCATGTTTTGATGTAAGATATAATTCCTATAGCTTTACATTAAATTTTTCCCAAGAATGACCGCCATACATTAACGAAGCTCTGTTTCTTCTTCAAAGCTATTTGCAGCAAAGTTATAGACCCGGCGAAATTGCCAACTATGGAAAGAGAAATTTCCGTCATATTATGTGAATTGGAAATGTTCTTCCCACCGAAATTTTTTTATATGATGGTTCATTTGATGGTTCATTTGGTGAGAGAGATTCAACTATGTGGTCCTGTACATTATAGATGGATGTACCCCATTGAACGGTATATGAAGATTTTAAAAGGGTATGTCAAAAACCGAAGTTTTCCAGAGGGTTGTATTGCGGAGCAATATATTGTTGAGGAAGCTATTGAATTTTGTACCGAATACCTGTCTGGTGTGGAAATCGTTGGCCTACCGAAATCTCGTCACACTGAGTGGCTTGAGGGTGAAGGAATTTCTAGAAGAGAGGTTTTCACAATCAATATTACAGATCGGGAGCAGGCCCACCTTTACGTTTTTCATAACAGTTTCGACATTGACCCATATGTTCAAACCCACAAATAAATTCTTAGGCATTTGAATCCTTTTAGGGCTGAAAAATGGATATCAGATACACATAATCGACAGTTTATAGGATGGTTTCAAGACCATATTTTTAAGCAGTTAGATGAAAATCCAGAGTCAATTTCAGAACGACTTCGATGGCTGGCCGGAGGAGAAAGTGTGTACGTATTATCTTACAATGCTTATGCAGTTAACGGTTATACATTCTATACTAATGAACATGATGAAGACAGTACCATGCAGAATAGTGGGGTTACAGTTGTGGCTGAGGTGATGCATGTTTCCGGTGCTAAGGACAAAAATCCAATTTATGCGAATATGTCATACTTTTTCATCATCAAACGAATATGGGAGTTGGATTATACAAAATTCAAAGTGCCGATTTTTCAATGCAAGTGGGTTGATAACAGGACTGCTATTAAAATAGATGAATTAGGATTCGTGAAAGTTTATTTCAGTAAGGAAGGGGAGAAAGACGAACCATTTATAATGGCATCACAGGAAGTACAAGTATTTTATGTTCCAGACCCCGCAAACCGAATTTGTTCAATTGTTCTGTTATCGACCAAAACAACTGAAGGGTCAGATGAAAATTCAACGGAGGTTGACCCTTTTATAGGGACTTCCCAATCATTTCGCAGTGGTCCAAATGTAGACGGCGTTTTGTATGTCAGAGGAGACCACAATGAAGGAATTTAAATAGTCGATAGAGGAGTCAAATTACTTCAGCCTTTAAAGAAAAAAAAGAGAGTACAATAATTAGGTTATTTGTTTATTGTAACATACATTGTGTTACGTTATGTTATTATCTGTTCAATTCCATTTTTATGTAATCTAAATTAAATATTAAACCACTTCTGTAGATAATGACTTCTGCACCTGCTGATGCGCTCAATCCCAAGGCACAAAAGGTATCTCATCCAGTAGCTGGTGGTCCCACTGCAGAGCGACAACAGGTTTCTCAACCAAATGCTGGTGGTCCCAGTGAAGAGCAACAACATGTTTCTCAACCTGTTGTTGTTGGTCCCAGTGCTGAGGTACAACAGGTTTCTCAACCTGTTGCTGCTGGTCCCATTGCCGATGATAGCGCTCCGGGGGAAGATATTGATGCTACTTCTGAGGAAATGGTAGGAAATGAAACCCTGAAAGCACAAAAAAAAGAGCGTTGTAGTTTGACAGTGTTGGACAAAATCCTTAAGGCAAAAGAAAAAGGCATCAAATTTGAGGTGGGATGGAATAAGCGAGGCCAACATGTTAACCCCAACAAAGCCATCTTTAGTAGCTACATTGGAATCATCACTCGGCAACGCGTGCCTATTGATGTACAGTCATGGCACCATGTTGTAACCGGGCTGAAGACACTAATGTGGGAAGAGATTACGGTAACATTATGATATCATTTTTTTAATTTATTAAAATAAAATAAAATACCAAAACATTGACTTACTCTTCATCATCCATTACAGAGTGCATTTATAGTAGATGTATCGCACAAGGAATATGTATTAAGAGTTGCAGGAAGGATTCATAGAGGTTTCCTCACAATTTTAATGAAATATCATCTTAAAGATGCAGAAGGGAAAATCAAGCCGCACCCACCTCCTCTTTACGCACACTTGATATCCCAAGGACCGTGGGATGCGTTTAGCAACCGTCATGGGGAGCATACTTTTCAGGTACATTGTGTGGGGTAATAAGTTGTGTGACGTTTGATTGTATTCATCACTCTGATTGACAGTTTTTTATTTATGAAACAGCTACTGAGTGCTGAAAATAAAAAATGCGCAACAGAACCAGCGTACCCTTACCGTAAAGCAAGGATGGGGTACGCTGAACTTGAGAAAAAATTGGTACGTCTTTTAAATCTACCCTACTACTAGTATGTGACATAAAACAACACCATAACCATGTTTCTCTATTTATATGCAGATTAATGAATCAAAATCAAAATCCATATCCATCCCACACCATGTGCTATGGAAGGAGGCTCGTGTAAATAAAGAGGGGACATTGATAGATGAAAACACACAAAAAGTGTGGGAAACATGTGTAAGTATGACATAATATAAATTTGAGTTGCTTTAAATCGCTATTACATTACAATAACTACTTATTTTTCTATATTTTCTATCTGAAATAGTAACAAGAATCAACAACAATCGCACCAGATGCATACATACTTTCAACAGCCTTGAAGCAGCCAGAAAAGTATGGCCGCGTCAGAGGTGCGGGTTTTGGGGTGACACCTCGAACATATTTTCAAAAACAAAAACAAGCGGAGGATCAAAATGAAAAAATGGAAAATCTGCAAGAACAATTATCTATTTTTAAAGAAGAATTACAATAACAGAGATAGATGATAGAAAAATTGATGGGGGAGAGGCAAAGAGAAGAAAAAACTCAACAAAAACTTGTGCGTGACGATCTCGCCCCACCCCCCACCAGCTTTGTGGCGAGCCATTCCCCTAAAAAACCTGACTTAGATGAGGTAATCAATGTTTTAATAATTGTTTCTGTGAAATGTGATTTACATAGACACTGATACCTTTCCTGTACTAATATTACATAGGGTGAAAATGATTGTGATTTATATTTATCAACTCCCACCTATTTCCTTGTAGTGAGGGCTACGGTGTTCAATACGCAAAACGACATGCTACACAACAGACAGCTTCCAAAAGATCATCTTAGAGTTTCAATTAATGTAGCTAATGAGCCGAGTGACAAGCTACCTGTTCCAAATGACGATGACGACATTCATACGGTTGAACAAGCTGTTGGAACATTCATCGCATGGCCGGCAGTTCTTGTAAAAAACATGTTGACAAAAAGGTATTCATTTCTTATTTATTTTTCAAGCTGGACCTTTAATATTTAATGAAAAAAGGTCTGAACCGATGACTGTTATTACAGAATGACAAAGACTGTGGGGTGAAACGAAATATCAGCTCAAAACTATCTCAAGGATCAACCAACCGATTGAAATGGTCTACTGAGAGCACCTTCACCCCGCCCATTCTATATCCACATTTAATATCATTGCAAGCTCATGTGGATACAAAGTTGAAAGATGGCAGTACTCACATAGTTGCTTTCGAAAAATATATGTATGGAGAGGAGATATCAGATTTCATTAGTGCTGAAAATGTAAATGAACTCCTCAAGTATGAATGGCTAGGCGCCTCAGTTGTAAATGTATACATGAGGTAAGTTTTCATGATTTGATTTTACAAAAGATGATATACACTGATAATTTTGACTAAATACATTTTATATTTTTCGCAGACGTATATATGAAAAACAATTGAAGGGATTTCCCCATGAACAAAAATTTGGACTCGTTAGTCCTCACACCACATCTTCAAAAGATGAAATAGATTCTGTTAAAGAGGCTGCAATAATGTCATCCCTCCTCAAATCGTTTGAAAACAAAATTATGGATGACAGACTCTTTTTAATACCAATGATGCAGGGGTAAAACTCTACAATTTAATCATATCAACTATATTTTCATTTCTTTCTTTACTTATTCCTTTTTGTATTTTTAGGGAGCATTGGATGCTGATTACAGTCAATTTGGATACTCCAAAGATTTATTTTCTGGATTCAACGCATGGATATCCAACAAACCGACCACAATGATGGCATTTGTTAATTTTTAATGCACTAGATCCAACATTTTAAAACTAAACATCTAGTTATATAATTTATTTTATCTTTTAATGAGGATTCTTTTATGATAGGGTGGTGCATCAATATCGTCTAATGCATGGAATGAATCTAGGGCATAAGGATAAGCACACCTATAAGATCTACAACTGGAAAAGTATCTGGGTATATATAATAACATTTCACTATCCAAACACATATCAAAACAAATTACTTATTATTGTCGATGTTTCTATAGTGTCCAAAACAAACAAACGGAAAGGACTGTGGTTATTATGTTTGTAAATTTATGAAAGAGATCATATTTCATCAACAAACTAGCATCCCTGATGAGGTATTTTTGAAAATAATTACGAGTTCATTTAAAATATTTATTAATCCTTTGTGTATTTATATTTTTTCAGTACTACCATGACTGTCGCAAAAACTCATATTCAGAAGATGATATACATGTGTTTAGAAACGAATGGGAAACATACCTGATGGAAGATTGTACACAAATAGGATAAAGGTGAATTCCTACCACTTATGTTATCTATATATGATCATTGATTATCCTCCAACCTTCTTTGGTGAATTGAGAATGCTCCGATGTATTGAAATCTTAATTTATTACTCAATGTTTTCTATCCTCGGATTCATATTATTGATCTTTGAACAAATCAATATTTAAGTAAGGCATGATGGTGTGCAGTGTGTATGGGGTGAATGAAGAAACCACCGAGGATCAACAAAATCCATTTTCTGTATCTCGTTTGTTTGAACTTGTATTTGAGCACATGTGTTGTTGTTTGACATGCACAATTATTTCTAGGAAGATTCATGAGATAATCAGTATCGTTGAGGGATTTTTTGGAACCAAAATATGTGTCCCAGGATAATTCAAGTAAGGTAAAGGCTGGTTGAGATGAAATCCAAGCTCAAACGACCAATACATCATCAAAAGAATCAACCCTGTGATGCACCATCATGTAGAATCTGGTCCTCGTGATGTTTTGAGGTGTTTATGGAAGGTATGGGGAGTCTGATAAGCCACATGGACACCATAAATAATTTCTACAGATAGCTCCACATGTTTTTTGTGCCTCATTCCTATTTAAAAGGATCACGCCATTCACATGGTCCATCTTAGCACATATGTCCCATTCAGCCCATTGCTACTCTTGGAAGAACCTGAGAATCTGACAATGCATAAGCCCCAAAAGATCCATACTCATCCAACCAAGAGTATTCCTAGTGTGAAGGGAAGCTAACCATGGGTAATACCCACAACATACCTCTTTTAAATATATGGGTTTTGATCCTTGTATTCTAAATAGGGTACGTAGGAAGCCTCCATGAGGTTAAATCCCAACCAATGGTAAACCATGGTGACCCCCTCACTGGGGTACACCTTCGCTTATTTTCCCTATTGTATTTCCCTTAGTGGCATCTGAATAATTCTTCAAAATGAGAAACCTTACCTTTATGGGATACACCACACTTGGGTCAGACCTCATTGGGCGTTTTGATCCATCTATCAGGTAAACATTCCAAGTGCTCCCTCCTAGAAATGTACCTACCTAATCCACCTTTATAAGTTTTTTGATCCACCCAGGTCTTACATCTCTGTAAGACATTAAATCATGACCCTCTATCCTTGTGGGATGTTAAACTCATGGAATACCACAAGTTAAACATGGGTTTCCATTAATATATTCAATATTAATGTTTAATCAGTCCTTATTAAGGTATTGTGGAGGTGTGTTTTTATGTTTTCCAGCTGATTTTGGAAGATTACACACTTTATGTAGGTGATTTCATGCTTTTACATTATATGATGATTTTATTATCCAGTATTTTCTTGCTAAGTGTACTATATGAAATGTTTGTGTGGTTAAAAATGTGTTATCAAAGGAATTTGGGGTGTGTATATACTTGAAAGTTATTTTTAAAATTAATGCAGTTGTATTTCTTGTGGATTTTCATGCTTAAGTCCTTTAAATGTGTTTTAAGAAATGAGAAAGTTGTGTGATGGGTGTTTTCAAATGGATTTAATGTGTTTCTGAATTTTAAAGAGGGTTTTCTTATGAGATGTAGAGATTCTATATATGTGCATTTACATTGAATGAAAGTACATGAGAATGTGTTGATATATATGATGTGTATAATGTAAATTGAGCACAATTTCCATACAAGGTATTTTCTTTATGATGTGCAGGGAACAGGGTGAGAAGGCAGGGGTGGTTTTCTGGGGGAGGGGGAAGGGGGAAAAGTGGTAGGGGGAAGGGGTAGGGGGTGTGCTGGGTTATTTTGAAATATATAGGGGGTGGGCAGGGGGTGTGCAATGGGCAGGGGGGAAGTGCAGTGGGTAGGGGTGTGCTGGGGAAGGGGGCAGGGGGTGTTCAGGGGGCAGGGAGTGTGCAGGGGTAGGGGGTGTGCTCGGGGTGGGCAGTGTGTAGGGGGGTGTGCTGGGGAAGGGGCAGGGGTGCTTCTTTTTTATGGAATGGGGGGACATAATATTTGTTTTGTGTTTTGTGCCTCACTAGTATAATTGGTTATTTTATGTTTTGTGCCTCACTAGTATAATTCCATTTAGCAACCCCATTCTTTATTTCATTATTGTATTACTAACATAATATTTGTTTTATTATGTAGGTGAAATCTTTTTCCTCAGTTCGAATTCTTTGTTCAGAAACCGCCGCCATGGACGACAATTTTTTTGAGCGGATGGATGCAAAAAGGATGGAACATCATTGTTTTTTAACTTTTTGTTGGATAAATGTAATTGTAACCAAATTAAACATTGTTTGAAATGTATATAGAAGTGTGTTGTTTTGTATTCATGATTTCAAGTAAATGTATGTATCATTTTTTGTTCTTTTATGCTTTGTGTGTGGGTGTTGTGTGTGCTGTGTGCAGGTTTTGTTTGGACTGTGCAGGTGCTGTAATATGTGCAGGTTCTGGGAAGGTTCTGTGCAGGTTCTGGATTTGGATAGGATCTTTGGCCTTTATCAGCGCTAGTTACGCGCTGATAAATGGATAATATATCAGCGCTATTTTGAGCACTGATAAAGGTAGTTTTTATCAGCGCTCAAAATAGCATTGATATATTATATATTTATTAGCGCTGAAAATAGCGCTGATAAATACTACCTTTATCAGCACTCACTTAGCGCAAATAAAGGGGCACTTTTATCAACGCTTTTTTTAGCGCTGTTAAAGGCTGTTTTTAGTGCTATTATAAGCCATATTTGTAGTAGTGTTCATACATTTATACCATTATTATTCAATCCTAGAGCATTATCTAATCAAAGGGTGGTTGGATATTTCATTAATCATTTCATCAATTAGATCTCAATTAAGATGATGTTTTTTCACTTACATGATGAGAAAAGACATATATCCCTTAATATAATTAAACTGAATAAATGTATGTTCATTCTTAGTTGGTTCACATATGATGTGTTCAACTACTTGTATGAGGTACAAGTGATGTGATCATCTGATGGATGAAATAAATGTGACGTATTCATCAGCCATTCCATTCTTTTTCAAAGAATAAAGAAAGTTTGAGATGGGAAATACTATATTGACATTGTACCATGCCTATTGGTTTCTCAATTTCATGAAAAATATTATTATATATGTATAAATACAATATATATTATACATATTATAGTGGACATATTGATATGAAGATATGAGTATGTTTGATGGAGATAACACTAAACCCCTTAGTTCTCAAGTATCTTTGATTCTTTATTAGAGGTCACTCATTTCTTACATCAATAAAATATGGGTTTCATATTTATTATTAATGATAATATATACCATAGGTTTATATAGTTAATTGCTTGGATAAGGGTTACATTTTGTTCCCATATGAAGATATTTTTTATAAAGCGTTTCCAAAAAGAGTTTTGGATGGATTCACAACGATTTGTAAAGTTTTTTTCATAAGTCCCTTATCAGGTTTTAGTGCAAGTAGAAGATTATTAGATATATACTATAAATTAGGGTATAAAAGTTCTATGATATAACCAATTTATATGATATAATATTCATGAGATTAATATCACAGTCTATGGTATGGCAGTATTGTAAATTGGTATAAAATTAATTTTTTTTCCTATGTCGTGTAGTAAAAATGGATTACTCCATGGGATGAACATGCATTCATTCTACCACCTTATCCCATATGATTCCATTATTTATGGTTAATTAATAATGATAAATTAATGAATATGTATACTAATTATATACATTGAAATGCTTAATGAATAGTATCAATCCAATGGGAAGAAATGCTCTGATCCCATGAGATGGAATCCAGCACTATAAGCCTTCATCATTAAATGAAGAGTGGCTATAAAAGGTGATATGATCCCTCAAATTAGTGTACAAAAGATACATGAAATAAAATACATAACTATCATTGACTCGAACCACCATTCATCTTTATAAGAAGGTGTTATCACCCTTTTAATATTTTTGGGTTTCTTTCACCATAAAAAAGGATCTAAGGCTGGTCTACTACTTTTTGACGCAAGGTCCTTTTTTTTATTCAGTGATATCCACCAATCATTGAGAATTAAATATAGAAGCAATCACATTACATGTATTCTATTTTTAAGTTCATTATTTTCTATATATTGATCTATTGAAGATAGACCAATATTTTTTATTGGTTCCTTCCATTACTAATTCATTAGATGAAATCCCTAAATCCCATAAATATACAATTTACAAATGTTGTAAATAAAAAGGATTTCAAAATCAAGGAATGTATTTATGGAGATTTATTTTTCATTCATATATAGTATCAAAGGTTTCTATTAAGAATATATGTAAATCAAATGAATATATCAAGCTTAGATGGATATAAATAAAGGATGTGTATAGTTATCTCATTTCTATTATATTATAATTGATTTTTTTTGTTAAAATAAGGTTTTCATGAACAACATGTGATGATGATTTTAATATACATGGTTTATGATTAATAAAAATATATAACATGTATAAGGAGGAGATACAAATAAAAATGTTTTATCCATGATAAAAGAGTTTTTCTATATCTTTGTTAAAATATAATGGATATGATCCCAACATCCATCTGTTGAATATTTTAAAGAACAAAGTATTATTTTAAATAATACTACCAACACATAAAATATCATATAAAATATATTTTTTGATAGTTTATTTGTTAATTATTCCCACTAAAAAGAAATAAGTTTTATTTCTTAACACACAAGAGTTTTTATATCTTATCATGATATTATTAATGGAATATATACTCTAAAATATTGTTGGTAATATTTTTTGAACATAAAAAGTTTGAATATATAAAATAAAGTATTGTTCCTATTAGAATATGTAGTGAATGTCACTTTATATATTAAATTTTTGTAGGAAATGCTAGTAAATAAATGATGTAAAGATATACATTTATTACAAATATTATCTCAAGGAAAAAAGTTTGATTGAAAATTTCTGTGAATAATAATGATGGTGAAATTATAAAATTTTATAATAGATAATTAAAGTTCTTAACATCATAATATTGTATTCCATTAAGTTAAGGCGGTGAAGTTGCGGGGATGGGTTTTGAGGTCCGTTGAACCTTGAATGGCCGTCGTGTCGGTCCCTCCCCCACCCCGGCGGGGGAGGGATCCTTTACGCTTCCAGCTAACACTTCGCAATTCTTCTCTCCCTTCTCCAACCCCGATTTCCTTCCTCCCTTTCCCCAGATTCGGCTCAACCTGAAAGTGCCAGATCTTTTCGAAGGATGACCTAATCTTCCAATCTCTTCCGCCGAGTACCATAAAGATTCATCTCTTCTGAATATAACCCTGATTGCGCGGTTCAAACAACGACATCCTCCAGTGGATGTCTTTGACATGTATGTTTTTGGCTCCTAGGATTTACAGGATCATGCGACGATGGGATTACTTGACAAAAAACATATCATGATTCGTTTTTCAACGGAGGACAATTTGATCAAGGCATGTTCCAGTGCTCCTCGAATATGCAACGGTTCCCGATTCTTTTTTTTCAGGAGGTCCTTCGATTTTCATATGAAGTGCGATATCTCAACAATGGAAATATGGGTTAGTCTACCTGAACTTCCTTTACCATTTCAAAATAATTCGATATTTCACATGTTAGAAAACTTGGTTGGAAGCTATCTGTGCTCTGATAGTAGAACTAGGTCAGTATGTCATCTGGTAGCTCCTTGAATATGTGTGGAAGTGGAAGTGTCTAGAAGGCCAGATGATTTTGTGTGGCTTACAGTTGGGGAAGAATTCCGGTGGAAACAACCTGTTTTGTTTGAATCGTGGTCTGATTATTGCTCTACGTGCAAAAAAATGGGTCATGTCATGACTGCTTGCAGGCGTGGAAGTGAGTTGAATGCTGGCTCTAGAGGCAGCGGTAACATTTTGGTTGTTGGATCTGGAGAAGGGATGATGGAGTCGTCATTACTGGGTGCTTCCAGGGACCAACCTAAGGTGGAGAAGTTCCTGGATAAGAGAACAAAGGACAATCTGAAGGTAGCTGATATCTTCAAATGCTTGAGGAAGGATCTGGGAGCTCCTCAGGTTGTTGGGCAGGAACCTGCAGGCTTAGTGGAAAGTGGTGTGGTTAGTGAGGACGGCACTGTGAATTATATCCATGGAACTTATGCACTGTCTTTACAAGCAGGCAGTGGTATAAATGATGGAGTGTCCCACCAGACTAGGGAGGGTAGTGCTAAGGATGTCCAGGACTGGGTAGAACCAAAACATGGCTACGATAGAGTGTCGAACGACAAACAGGGACTCCAACTGAGAAGGACCTTATCCTATATTAACCTGAATAACCATTTTGATTGCCTGGGTGATGATGGTTGTGCAGAGGACAGCAGTAGTAGCCTCTCCAGAGCAGAGTCGGGAAAGGAAATCTTAGATGACAATGACAATGTCAATGCAACAGGAGAGTATGGTAAGGGCCTTCACAGCCCAAGGAGTAAGAGAGGGAATAAGGAAAATAGGGATCCAGGGAGTTTTATTGCCAACAAGAAGAAGGAAAATAAGGGGCGTAAAGACTACTCAAGCCTCCCTAAACCAATGGAGACGAGGTTGGCTAAAAAATGCGGTAACATCAAGAAGTAGGAGCTTTGGGGAGTATAGGGCAGCAAGAGGAATCCTAGGCCAATTGGTGAAGTCAATGAGGGTACAAAGGGGAATGATTTCTGGAAACACTGGAAGTTTCTCAAGGGGAGGAAGACGAGCAGCAGGATGGGGATTTTCCTGGAGGGAATCTATTGCAATCTGAGGAGGTGCGGTTGTAAGAGGAGGCTAAAGTCACTATGGGAAAGTCTAACGGATAGTAGTTGGAGGCTGCTATAGAACCCAAACAAGCTCTAGAAATTCTTATTCATTCAGGAGAAGAAGTAGAGGAGAAAGTCCTTATAATTAATGCCACAAAAGAGGAAGCAGTGAGGATGATGGGAAGAGAGATACGCGTAGACACTAATAGTAAGCAAAGAGAATGGATTGACATGCAGGACCTTATTTTGATCAGGGGATTCAACGGAGGGAAGATCAATATTGATGAGTATCTACAGGTTTGGGATCATTTGGCAACACACTTTGAAGATCTAATAATAGAGGACCGGGGATTTCAGGTACCATATCTTTCCTTGGAATTATGTAGGGAGAATGCATCTAGTAGGCTTAAGTTTGTTTTCAAAAAGTATGAGGTTTAATTTAGTGGTGTACCAGGGTGATCTTGGGGTTTCTCACTTTTCCTAAAAAGTGTTTTGATAATAAAAAAGTTAACTTTCAGTCAAAGTGTTAGACATTAAATATATGATTCCCAAGTTTCACTATTATTCAAACATACTTAATTCATGGATGATACTGACTAAAATAGTTTAGTAGGATGGTTTTTTTAGATAATCACATAGATATTTGGTAGAAATTACATGTCGATATAATGATTTTAACAAAAACATAAAATTGTAGCAAACATAATAAAAATATCACCATCAATCATACCATATGTGATTAGATAGAAACCTTTGTATGATTTTTTTAATATTTTTAAAAGAGTTTAAGAATATAGAATATATCATGTTATACAAAAGGTGGCCACCACTTTATCATTATTTCACATTGGATGAATATTTTTCATGAAGTGAAATGATAATTAACCTCACAAATTATGTCTTTGATTTATCCATAACTGATTTTAGTTAACTAATTTTATAGATTTTGATAAAATAATAAGGTTGTCATGGGTGGAATAGAATATTCTCCTAGGGAACAAAAAGATTTTTTTGTGTCGGATGACCTACCTAGTATACCACATACACTGTCATATACTTTTTCTTTATAATACTAGGGGTTTATGTTTCATATTGAATCCTTGTACTTGAGGTTGGAAATATACTTATCATGAGAAGATTCATACTTTAATACCTCTCTTACACAATCATTTAGGCTTGGAAAATTAGGGGTGTTCAATATGTGATAATCATGTCATCAATTGAGGCTTAAACAAGATAATATTTGACATCTCATAAAACATCTTAGACTTTTATTGAGAAAGAAAAAGGAAGCATATATACATATCTATATAAGGTTAATTGGAAGTGATTGTCTATTTGTATGAGGGATATGTGATGTTCTTATCTTCTTAGATGAATAACATGGTATGTATTCATAAACCAAGTTAGTATATACTTAGAGAATCAAGAACATATGATTAGTCTATATGGGATTTAAAAACAATTTATCCTATGGACACTCGATGTACTGTAACTATTTGATACAACTAGTGGACACAAGTATAGAGATATATGTGTTTGATGGTGACCACTCAACACCCATTTGTAGCTTGTGTAGCACTGATTCTTTACAAGAGGATGATATTTATTTAAATTTGTGAATTTTTTAATTCATATTTATTTTAAACCTTAAAAAGGCCCATGGGATCACACATTTATGGTTTATTAAATAGTTATTGGTTTTTTTAAGCTCAAATAGTTGCACTAAAATTGCTTTAGAGTTTATCATAAATGAGTTCTAGATGGATATTCATAAGGTGTTTCTTTGTTTGTGATATAAGATAAAGTTGATGAAAACTTTCCTAAATAATTTTTTATGATACCTAAAAGTAATTTTTGATGTGGTTTTATGAATTATTTTATATGATGTGGCATATTGTAAAATGGAACAAAGATTATGAGGATTTAGTGAAAGTGGGATATAGGTAGAGATATGTCTTAAATCCTATATGTATATGATGAATTTTGGATATATAAAATATAATATATATATATATATCATATATTATGATATATTAGAATCTAAAGGC
Organism: Viscum album; assembly: GCA_963277665.1. Taxonomy (NCBI): domain Eukaryota; kingdom Viridiplantae; phylum Streptophyta; class Magnoliopsida; order Santalales; family Viscaceae; genus Viscum; species Viscum album. The sequence continues at coordinate 224,854,763 of OY728159.1, forward strand.
ATATTGTATACCTTGGTGGAGGGTATATTGTATAACATGATATAAGATATCATGTTACTACATATTTCTATTATAGTGTATGACATGGACATATCGTGATGATATGATTTATATTATACAATAACCATAATATTAAGACTAAGAGATGTGTTTAGGGATATATTGAGATCTAAACTAATAGTAACCTTGGTGGTGATTATTGAGACTCTGATAGTGGATATGTTTATTGAGTTTGATTTTTTTTTAATATAAAAAAATATTAAACCTAAAATTAAACAAGGTTTATCATGTGAGGTAAAGTACATTCCATAGATTTAAAGTTTTTGAAGACATTTAATAATTATTTGAAGAACTATTGAGTGAATTTTAAGAATTTCATAATTTTATAAGTTAGATATGAATTCTGAAAAAGTCCCAAATAACTTATACTATAGAACTTATTAATTTTTAATATCTATGTAAGATTTTATATGTAAGAGTAAGAGTCATCAGATGGCTGAAAGTTTTCAAAGGAATGAGTTTGTAATACTCCTTTGTAATTTCATAATACTTTTTAAGGTTTCATAAGACTTCATATTTATTTCATAATTGATATAATAAATTTGTAAGACTCTTGAAAGATTTCATAAGATGTTTAATGTTTTTTAATAGTTATTTGAGATTTTATAAGGATTTATCTCATAATAATAAATTGTTTATTTGTGTGTAAAAAATTTAAGTTTGTCATAATTTGGAAAATAGATAAGAACATAATACCTTTTTCTAGTGCATTTGACTTTGTTTATTTCATAAATACTTTATTTAAGGAGCATAAGATTATTTTGATCCACATAAGACTTTTTATATAGTCAGTATTTAGAAAAGACATGAATGCATAAATCCTTTTAATACTTTTGAATATAAATTAATGTTTGTAAATTGAAATTGTAATGAAAATATAAATACTTACTAAAAATTTTGTATTCTAAAAAATTATATATTTTTTAGAAATTGAATAATTTATGGAAGAAACTTCTAGAAGACTTAAATTAGATGATGTTGAAGATAATCTATCATGGTTTAAATACAACAAAGAGAGTTTATGATTCAATATTTTATAATGTAGAAAGTAGTTTTCACCATGAAGAAACTTTTTATGTTGTCAAGGAATAATATTTTTTCTTTTAGTTATGGAAAAACTTGTTAATCACACCATGTCGCATCTATTTATCCAGTGTTTTATTTCTAATACTAACTAGAAAATTCCTTTGATGAGAGAAGAGGTAAGAAGAATAAGGGTAGATGAATAATTAGTTTAGGAGAATTTATTTGTTTGAAGTTGTATTTCAAAATAAAATTTGAATATTTTTCTACTATCGTGTGTGAGATATGTTAAATAAGGATCTTTTTTTCTTAAAACATGAGCGTTGAAGGAGTTTTGTATGAGTGATGTTCACATAAAATAAAAGATTTTTTTTTCAAGTGCATTGTATAGGAGAGAATAATAATTGATATTATTTAGAGAAATAGAGAGGAAGGAGAAGAAGAAGAAACATATGGACAACATTATTGAAGAATTATTTGGTTGAATATGTTCCTATTGTTATTTTTTTATAGTTTTGATTTCATTGGATAATTGTACTTAGTTAGAAGAATTATGTGTAATGAAATTTCAATGATAAACCCTTCATGTTTTTAGTTCATATGATGAAACTAATAGACTGTATGATCTCAAGGGAATTTAGATAATGAAAAGGATTATCTTTATACTTTTTATAGGTAAAACTTGTAAAATATATCATTCTTATTTTGAATATTTGTTTTTGTGAGTGATAATGATAAAAGTAATCACTTTAATTGATGTTGAATGTTTTTTCTATAGGAAACATAAAAATAAATTTTAAATCATTGATTCACCCCCAATTACGTATTTCCTATTTATTTTGAGGGTTTTTTCAAGTGGTATCAGAAATAGGTTCCCTTAATTGAAGATATACTTTTTAAAGTTAAGAGATAAAGACTTACTCTATATAAATATATTTGATCATTAAATTTCTATTCTAAATATGGAAAACCTCAATTCAGTGAACAGTAAGAGGATTCCCACTTTTGATGGGAAAAATTATTATATTTGGAAATATTAGATATTGACATATTTATTGTAAATTAATTGTGTGGTATTGAAGGCTGATACTAATGGATTTACTCCTCACATATAAGGTTTTTTTATAAACACAATTGATTGGAAGTTCCTTGATAACTATAGCCTTTCTTGAAATTCTATTATTACAACTCTTTTAGAGAAATAATTTCAAAAGGTCAAAGGAATTAAGTTAACAAAGGAATATGGGATAAACTAGAAAATATATATGAATGAAATATAAAGGTGAATAAAACTAAATTACATGTTCATAGGTTGAAGTATGTTGACCTAAAAATTATCAAAGATGAAATTTCAGATGACTTATTCACTCAAGTTAATGAAATAATGAGAAATGTAAGAGGTTTTGATGAAAATTTAGAGAAAAAATGGTTTTCATGAGGATAGTATGAATTATTCTATAAATGTTTGATAGGAAAGTATCAGAACTTTAAGACCATGATCCTAGTACACTTAATTTATGTGATTTAAACAACATTATTATTCCATATTAAATATATAAGGGAAGTGTCTTTTGGTCCCAAGATATGCCTTATTCTAATTAAACTACGGGAAAAAACTCCAAAAAAACTTATGAATGTAGAAACAAAGTTCTATAATAAACCCATATAAAAACATTCAAAAAATGAAAGATAGATTTCTCTCAAATCACTAGGTTACTAAAACATGCTTCAAGATAATGAAAACAATACTAACAAAAATAGTGATAGAAATAAAACACAAGGAAAAGAACAAAAAAGTGATTGTGTTGTTTAGAATTGCATCATAATCCACAAGGAAATGTTTCATTTATTTTATTTATAGTAATAATAATATGATTAAAATGTTCAACACTATATTATTAACAAATTTATTATACCCTCACTTAAATAGGAATTCCTATCCAATGATCATGGTTTTCACTGCTTTCCAATTTCCATGGGGAAAAGTCCACCTCAACCGATCTTTATAGATGATCTTATTTTTGGTCAAGTATCTCCAATACCTCAATTTGGACAACTAGTTAATAGTAAAATATTTCAAATATCTTTATATTATTCATTTTTTCCACACTACCTCCATCAAGAATCTTCTAATGGTTTGGATTATGGTAACACATTCTTTTCTTGAATCCATTCCTCCCATATTCAAGTTATCTAAACTTTACTACTTTAATTCTACCATCCCCTTAGTTTTTATATTTTTAAACTTTGAATTTTTTCCTTATTTTTTTCTAGTTCCATTAGATAATAAATGGTTTCCACACTATGTAAATTGACCAACAATATCTCTTAAGGAAATCATCTCACTGGGCTTCACAACTAATCCCCCCTTCATCTTTGGAAAACATCCATCTATTCTCAGAACTCCCTCTAATCGGTAACATGGTTTCCCACCACATATTCCAATCAACCCAATATTAATGAGTTGTATCATCACCTTAAGACATTTATAGTAACAACATTATTCAAAATATCCATCATATTCTTAACTCCTTCAATCTTCTATAAGTCTACCTCACCATCCTCCAAAAACATTTGGATAAAGTAACTCTTCAAAAAAATGTTCTTCATACAAGAATTAAAACTTGTATTATTGGATAATCTAATTTATAATCTTTTTATTCAAATTCATTTCCACATTCTTTAGGCTATAAAGTTTATGCCTTATCTTTAACACAAGTCTCATATTTTTATTTTTATTTCAAAATACTCCCATTGTTCCATAATGATTTCTTCTTCTAATTCCCCATGAAGAAATTTTATCTTCACATCCATCTACTATAGATGAAATAATTTAAAAGAAACCATGCTTAAGATCATTTATATAGTTATGTTCTATAATTCCAAAGAAAAAATATTCATGAAATAAACTCTTTTATTTTGTTTAAATCCTTTCATAACTATCTCATCATTGTAATTTCTCCTACCATCTTCCCCTTCCTTCAATTAAAAAAACACTTATTTTTTAATCTATTATTACCAGTAGGTTTTTTCAATAACTTTTATTTTCTAGACACATTGATGAAATCAAGTTCATCCTATTGAGTCAAAATTATTACTTCTTACTTTTTCATTCCTTTTGTTTCGTAAATCAAAAACAATTTATTAATACATGTTTAATAGATTTTTTATGTACCAAGTGGTTCAATATGTTTTTATAGAAAACATTATATTTTACCATACATAGAAAAATATCTAATGTATTAAGAATATAAAAATATATTTCTTCATTATGATCATCAGATTGATTATGTTTCTGATACATAATACTTAAATTTTAATTTGACCAGGAGTTAAACTTTTGTCTTATCTATTGTACTGACAAAATTCATGATCATAGGACTAATTCTGGTATTGAAACAATCAGATTAATCCTCATAAATATTATCATATTGAAAATAGATAAGTAATTACATCTTACTATCCAATGTTTATAATTGGAATGTGTAATACTTATTTCTATCATAAGGAATACATTTGACACTACAATGGTGTTAAAAATGGTATCATACATTCAGTTACACCAGAACATTGTGAGCTATCAATTTCCAGATATCAGAGGTCATTAAAACAAACTATGAAATATGAATATTGAAGCTTATTCTATAAATATTAGGTCATTTAAATAGTATAAAGTGGATTTCATTCACAAATCAAGTCTTCCAATGTTTTCTCTGTGTGAACATATCATTCCTAGTAATTGTAAAACTTTATAGAGTTGATAGTTATAAGGAATCCTTGTTAGGGTTGTTTCATTAAAAAAATCTTTTGTAATTGCATATATTCATTATTAAGTTATAGGGTTTCCAAGTATTAGAAGATGTTGAATCTGATCTAGTAGATTGAGGGATTCTAAGGATAGGAAGACAGAGCTATTCTGATCATCGTATCAAGGGGTTATGGGGATAGGAAGATGGTGAATCTGATCCTTTGGATTGAGGGATTCCTAGGATAGAGATATAGATCTATTATAATCATCATATCAAGGGATTCCAGGGATAGGAAGAAACAGATTATTTTTTATCTTTGTATCGAGGTATTTACTGGTAAGGAAATACAGACTTGAAAGTAAGTAAAAAAATATGGATACCTTTAGTCAGTGTTATTGAATAATTTACTCTTAAAGTTAAAAGAGTTAAATCATTTTAAATATATCTTTTAATTCATTGTTATTATTACTATAAATTATATTACTTGTTTTTATAATTTTATATTCCTTTTTACATGTTATAGAAAGATAGTCTTTATACTATTATTTTTTATACAATTGGTTTTATTGGTATAAATTTGAATACGATAAAAAAATACTTTGATATTAATCAAATACATTTTGATTACAATATCCACTCTAATAATTGGACTAAGTCTGAGTTCAATAAATTTTCTTTAATAGGTAATGTGTTTTTTCCATTTTAAAGGCTTTTTAAACTAAAAGTCACACCCCCTGCCTCTTTTAAGTATAGCCATCTAAGATACTCTTATGATCCTATAATTGGTATCAGAGTAGGTTTCTAATGCTTATATAATTTATGAGTTTCTAATTTTTTTACTTGATACATATTTTTTAAGTTTTGTTATAAAATTTTTGTTTATAAACATTGTTACACTAACGTGTATGTGTAGAAAAGAATTTCTATTATTTTACGAAAGTAGGTATGATTGTTGGATATCTTGATAATCTGAATCCTAGTCAACCAACTATCATTGAAGGGAATTAATATGAATATTGGAGAGATATAATAAAGTCTTTTGTGATCTACACTGGAGTTGATAACTTCTTTATGCTTACTAGAAAATATAAGATTATTGATAAGGAAGTTTCTACTTTTACCAAATATGAAAAACAATAATATCAGTTGAATTACAAAGTTATAACTACTTTATTGTGTTAAATGAAAAGTAATATATATATAAAAATATCATTTTATGAAGCTATAAACAGTATTTGGAGTAAATTTTAAGTTAATCATTTTGGTACATCCAAATTTATGAAAACAAAAAAAGATATTCTTAGAGGTAATTATAGAGATTTTGAGTTTCTACTTGGAGAGACTGTTTCCAAGATTCATAAAAGATTCATAACTATAATAAATAGTTTATAGTATCTTAGAGAAAATGAATTAATAGTGAAATTTTAGTTGAAAATATTATTTACATAACTCCTAATGATTGGAAATAAAAAATAACAATTGTGGATGATGCAAGGGAGTTAAATAATCTTAATCTTGTGATTTTATTAGAACCCTTATACCATATGAGGGAAGAATTAACAGAGATGTTGAAAAACTAAAAAATAAAAATGGTGTTATTGAATTTAATACAACAACAACTATACCTTCTAAAGTTCAATCAGCTGAGAAAGTTATAAAATCTTCAAAGAAGAAGAAATTTATTATTCAATCAGATTATAGCACATCATAACATTCATAGAATGAGTTAGATAATCTAGCTATAAGGTTGAATAAGAATGTTGGAAATAGATATTTTCAATACTGATGTATGAAATTTCATAAGGATAAAATTGTTAATAAATATTCTGAAGTCACTTATTATGAATTTAATAAAGTTGGACATATCCAACCTGATTTTCCAAAGCTGAAAAGGACAGACGAGAAGGAAAATAATTCATAGAGAAATTCCATGAAGTAATACAAGTCAAATGGAAATAAAATCTTAAAATCTTATGACACATGGAGTGTTAGTGGTGGTTATTCTTTTGATATTTATTTTGATAATTAATCTCCCAAACATAGTAACATTGGTATTTTTGCTAAATTACCCATGGAAAATAAATTTTTAATGGATAAGGTATGAAAAAATGAATCCCTTAAAAATTTATCCTTAAATTCCAATTACCATGAAACTAATACAAAGAAAATTTATATATCTTATGATGGAGAATCTTCCATAGCTATTTAAGATAATACTTTACCTAGTTATGATGAAGTTTCCATATTTTAAAAACAATTAGAAAATTAAAATTTTATGATTTTCAAAAAAACATGATAATTCCAAAGCTAAATTTGCTAAGGTAGATTCGAGAATATCTATCTTAACTGATGAAATATCAGATCTTGCAAAAGATATTGATAAAACTATTTCTGAAAAATACACTAATTCAAAATATTTTGAAAATTTTATTTCTGAGAAAAAAATTTACAAGTAAAACTTAGTTCTAAAAATAATATAGATTAGGATAAAAAATTAGTTGTCAAAATAAAATCCAAAATTTCTAGTCTAAATAAAATTTTATCAATGTTTACTACTGGAAAGGGAAATTTTGAAAAAATGTATAAAAAAATTAGACTTCATTGTAATAGTTCAATAATAGGTTCCAAAATTAAAAACCTATTTTAATTAAAAATTTCTTTGTTCTTAAAAGTGAACCTTTTGCACTAAGTTCCAAAGTGGTGGATATTGGAAGAAAAATTGTTCCTTAAATAGAGTATAATATTTAGGTTTTTATAATTATTATTTTTCTAAGGAAATGAAATTTCCCAAAAAAAATCATACAAATGTGGTTACCTAGAATTTTTTTTCTAAAAATACTGGACCCAAGAAGGTTTCTGTAATGAAAATATAATTTTTTTCAGGAAAACAAAGATAATACCAACAATAAAAACATTTAGTACATTGATAGTGGAAGTTCCGGGCACATGACTGGAAATAAATATTTCTTCAAGAATATAATCACGATGAAAGGTGACAAATTAACTTTCAGAGATATTTATTAAAGAGAGATTATCGAAATAGGTACCATATTTATTCTTAGAAAAACTCTTATTTAAAATGATTTATTCATTTTAGGACTTAAGCAAGGCCTTATAAGCCTAATTCAATTATGTGATGAAGATTACCTTGTGAACTTTTTTAATGATAATACAAATTTCCAAGGGTTAATTTATTCTTTCTTCCAATATGCATGATAATATTAACAAACTTAACTTTTAAGACCTTACGATCAAAGACTTACCTTACCTTAGTGCAATGGAATATCAATCTTGGTTATACTGTAGATGGTTAGGAAAATTTAACCTTAGAAACTTATCAAATTTGACTAAAAAGGTACTTGTTAAGGATATACTAGAACTTAGGTTTGATACTTCAAAATTATGTGAGCCTTGTCGGTATGGTAAGAAACATAAGTCAATTTTAAAATCTCTTAGTGAAGTCTCAACTTCTGATACTTTATAGTTAGTGCATATGGAAGTATTTAGTCCTTCACAAACTGAAAGTATTAGTAGAAAATACTATGTATATATCCTAGTTGATGATTACACTAGATATACTTGGGTCTATTTTATATCAAGAAAATATGAAGCCTTTAGATATTTTAAAACTTTTATAGATAAAGTTAAAATTGAGAAAAATATCTCCTTCATAACTATTCATAGTGATCATGGTGGATAATTTTTAAATTTTTATTTTAAAACTTTTTATAGTAATAAAGGTATTGAACATAAATTTCCAACACCAAAAACTCCCCAGGAAAATGGTGTATTTGAAATAAGAAATATAATTGTTGAAGAAATAACTAGAACCATGCTATGTGAATACTCAGTTGCTAAAAAATTTTGGGTTTAATCGGTTAGTACTACCTCCTATGATATAAATCAGGTTTTAATTAAACCTTTTCTTAAAAAAACTCCTTATGAGTAGGGGATAAAAAGAAAATCAACAGTTTTTTACTTCAAAGTTTTTGGTTGTAAAGTATTCATCCCGAATACTAAAGATAATCTATATAAGTTTGCACCCAAATCTGATGAAGGAATTATCACGACCCGTCCCACAGGGCCCAGACGTGACTACCCCAAGTCTTCCTTCCATAGGCCAGGGGTTGGTGACTAGCACCCTAAGGCTTTTCCCAAATAGGGAAGGCATTTCCATAGAGATATGTACACACTCAAAATGGGAAACTGAAGTAAATAACCAAAAAAAGTAAGGTATAACCACAAGAGTAAAGTACAATCACAGGTACAACTGTAAACTAAAAACAGTGGGTCGGAATAAAATCCCTAGAAATAGAAAATAAAGTAAACAACTATCTCATCTTCCCTAGAGCTCTACCTGGAGGATAGTAGCTGTAAGTATGAAGTCAAAGAAGAGGATCTCGACAGCTCTTGTCGCACCAAGCTCTACCAAGTCCTAAACCTCAAAAGTCTACCTCAAAGCATCAGTAGTCTGCACAAGACACACATGTGCGGGAGGAACCTATGCAGAGGTGAGTATAACAACTCAGTAGGGGACCCTGAGACCCCCTAAGGTCTCTCAGTAATCTACAAAGTAAAATATCACAAGAAATACAACAAAGGTAATATCACAAGCATGATCTAAATCATGAAGCACAAAGAAAAAGAGACAACTCACTTTAACGGTATAACTTGAAGGTTACTGAGATAGGGATGACTACTCATAAATCCATATCATCATATCCATAGTAACTCTATTGCTGGCCCATATAGGTCACTGTATGATGACCTGTATTGGTCGCTAGATGCTGACCCGTATTGGTCGTTGGTGCTAACCCACATTGGTTGTAAGATACTGACCTGTATTGGTCGCTGGTGTTGCCCTTATTGGTTACTGGTGATGACCCATATTGGTCGCTAGTATAGAGGTATGGATGATTAGTCATACAGTTATATCTTCCTAATCTAGAGTTTCTGATGCTGACCCGTATTGGTCGCTCTTCTTCTTTATGTCACAACCAGCCACTAGATTCCAGCACGAAGAACACCTGATCCCTGGAATACTCTTCTCCTCAAGCCATCAGCCATATTCCAACTAGTATGAAGTCCCTCAAAAATCATACCCAAGGGACCACCACATAATATAGGTCCCAACGTGACTGACGGCAAGTCGATCGGATGCCCGGTATGTGAGATGTGGGCACTTTTGTAAAAAGGGACCGATTAGATTCAAGTCTGATCCAACCTAGGTTGCACGTCAAACTCTGTCAAAACTCACTAAGAGTATCTCCAAAGGATTTCCTTGTCATAAGGGTCATTATTCCACATACAACGTGTCGATCAGATGTCTAGTCTGTTAGTTACACCCCTTTCCCTGAAATGGGGGTGATCGCACCTCGGTCTGGCCCATCTCAGCCGAGCCTACCAGAATATTCCAAAGGGTCTGATTCCTAAAATGTGTCCCAACGTCACTGAAGGCATGTCAAAAGGACACATGATTCATCAATTATGGGCGTTACTTTATTCGGGGGCCGATCGGGTCTGGGCCCGGTCCGACTCGGTCAGGTCGGCTCGACGCAATGGGTCCTAGGGTCTATCTGACCCTGCCTAGGTCTGGCCCATTAAGGGTCAGCCCAGTTCACTGGGTCTATCTCGTCGGGGTCAGCCCGAATGGTTCGCAATATCGGGTCACAGTTGGCTCGGCCCACCAGGTGGGGCTCGGCCCACCCGTGCTGGCCCGCTGGGCCGCGGGTTCGACCCGGCTCACTGGGCGGGTCTGGCCCGTTCGGCCAGCCCAAGTCTGGAACAACTGACCCCACGAACGTGGGGCCATTTCATCCAGACGGTGGGGTGCTTCCCCACCGCATTCAACGGTCATCTAGGTGGTTGATCGGTCTCCAGCTAATACGGTGCGGTGTGGGGATACGTCGCCCCCTCCTGTCGTAGCCCGTTGGTCACAGCTGCTACTGCCACCGGCACCTGGAGGCACCGCCCTTCTCCCATGTGGGCACCTCTGGCCATCATGGCTCGTGACGGCGCATCGCCTTCCCACCGCCCATGTCCAGTTTCCTGGGGCCTCCTCTGGCCACCGTCAGCCGCCATCGGCATGGCGTGCCGGTGGTTCTTTCCATGGGCCACCGGACATGCTTCAGTGGTCCATTTTTTGTGTCTTCTATGCCTATGAGCCTCTCAGGTCATCACCACCACTGTGTGACCCAAATCTCTTCCTTTTCATCACATTTCCCGACCGCACATGGGTAATACAAGAATAAAAAGTTTGGTGGAGGGTCTGGGCCTTGTTTGGATTGGCCCGCACCCTCTATGTTAGCATTTTAACAAGGGGTGTTAGAAAGAAATAGGGAATTTAGAAATAACTCCTGACTTGTAACCCCGCATCAACCTACCGTGTTTAAAGAACAATCCGTGGATCAAACCATTGGTCATTTGATCTGTGTTCTTCATATAAATCAATACTGAGGAAGGAGGAATATTACAATATCAAAAACAAAAACCCCTACCTGGATGAGACTTCCACTAATTACAATCGACGAAACCTCCTTCGTCGTTGTCATCAGTTCGTGATTCGGTGGCGTTCATCACTGCTCGTTGAATCTGGTCTCATCCTCCAAGTGGATGTTTCCACAGGACTTCACTGGAGTTTCCTTGCTTGAGGAAGCTGTTCCAAAACCCCACCCTAATCTCCATTTAAATAGGAGGAATGGTGAGTAACGTATTGAGGAATTAATGAGGTTCATTAAATGAATTAATGAACCTCTTTTAATTCACAATGGTGGATTTATGTATTTGATGATTCAAGCCATTAAATGGCTTGACAAGTCACCAGTCCCACCACCTCCACTCATCCGTTGGAGAAAAGGAAAATAAAATAACAATTACATGTTATTTTACATTTTTTTTAAAAGTCTAAAAATGAACTTTTTCTCCCGAACTACTATGGTCTAAGTAAATCTCCCCTTAAGTGAATCTTGGCTCTATGAATTCAATGGTGTCCTTGGTTTTTTAATCCGAGCACCGGTTCAATATATAGAAAATGTTGTCCGTACATTTACTAGATGTACTATTAAAAATGTTCAAAAATTCATTTCAGGCACACCGGGCCTTGGAATCACACACCTTCAATTTTCATAGACTCGCAATAATCCCAAATAATTAAAAAAATTACATGGATTTTTTCGGGTCTTTACAGTCTCCCCACCTTGGGGATTTACATCCCTAAAATCCAAACAATGCTATACAAACAAAGAGGAGTATTGGGCATGCATATAAGCCTCTCACTCCCATGTGCTCTCTTGGAGATTCCCGTTCTTCCACAGAACACGCACCAGACGTATAAACTGCCCACAAAGGATTTGCTCATATCAATCCTCTATCTCCACTGGGTACTCCGCAAAATTCTCCCTGTCGTCAATCTCCAACTCTCCATGGTCGATGACATGAGATGAGTCATGCACATATCTCCTCGGCTGGGATACGTGGAAGACATCGTGCACCCTCTCCAACTAGGGTGGCAGTGCCAAGTGGTATGCCACCTTTCCAATCCTCTTAAGTATCAGAAATTATCCGATAAACCTCGGTGAGAGTTTTCCATCTCAACCAAATCTTTATAGTCCCCAACGAGGGGAGACTCACAAGAATACGTGGTCCCCCTCCTAGAAATCCTATTGTCTCTTTCACCTATCAGCATAGGAATTCTTTCAGCTCTGTGAAGTCTCCATCCTCTCTCAGATGAATTGCACCTTCTCGGTGGTAGTATGTACCATCTCCGGGCCTACGAGTGCTGGATCTCCTGGATCCATCCAGCATAAAGGCAATTTGCACGGACGTCCATACAACACCTCAAAAGGGTTCATACAAATGGTGGAGTGATATTTTTTGTTGTACACGAAATCACCCAAGGTTAATTGGTCCTCTAAACTGTGACCAAAATCTAGGACGCATGCACGAACATGTCCTCCGTGGACTGGATGGTCCACTCAGTCTTACTATTTGTCTGCGGGTGAAAAGTTGTGCTCAAGCAAATCTGAGTCCCAAAAGCCTCCTGCAATCCATTCCAAAACGGGGATGTGAAGTGTGCGTCATGATCTGAGACTATCTCCGAAGGCACCCTGTGAAGTCGCACGATCTTCTGAATGTAGAGATGTCCCAAGCTCTCTACCAAACCTTTCTCTTGAATAGCAAAGAAGTGGGCCAACTTGGTGAGTCGATCAATGATCACCCAAATGGTATTTTTCCCTATGGACATACGTGGTAACCCTATCATAAAGTACATCGATATCCCTTCCCAATTCCACTCTAGTATCTCGAGGAATTGGGTCAAGCCCGCTGGTACCCGGTGCTCGGCCTTTACTTGCTGGCAAGTGAGGCATCTAGAAACAAACTCCACCACAACTTTCTTCATCCCTGGCTACTAGTACTGACGCTGAAGGTCCTGATAAATCTTCATCATTCTTGGATGTACTGCCAAGGGGGATGTATGGAACTCCCTTATCACCTCCTATCATATCGCTACTGGTACAATTGTACATCCTATGAAAAGGATAGATTGCTCCCCACCTTCAGAATATCCATCAGGTGCATGCCCTAAGGATATCTGAGCACATGTAGTCTCACAACTACTGTCTCCGATTGCGCCTACCTAACTCATTGAAGGAGTGTAGAAGAAACATCCATTATCTAGAGGTATACTGTCTCATCTCTATCCACGTAGGATACCTGAAGTGAGGCTAACTGCTCTGAAGCCTCATTCAGTAGCTGCAAAGTCGATCTCCAGCTAAGTGCATCTGCCACTATGTTTCCCTTCCCAATAATATAGACTATCTAAAAGTCATTGTCCTGGAGGAACACTATCCAATGTCGTTGTCTCATATTCATATATTTATATGTGAAGATATATCTGAGACTCTTGTGGTTTGATTAAACAATGAACCACTCTCCCATCAAGTAGTGTCACCACATCTTCAGTGCGAAGACTACTGCTTCAAACTCCAAGTCATGAGTCGCATAATTCTGCTCATGAGGCCTCAGCTTTCGTGAGTCGTAATAAATCATTGCATCATCTTGTATCAAGATGAAATCGAGTCCAATCCCTAATGCATCACAGTAAACCACGAAGTCAGTTCCCTCCTCCAGCAACCTCAGAATGGGAGTGTTGGTGAATATCTTCCTCAGATGTTGAAATATCTGTTGGCATGTCTCTGACCATAGGAAGTGTTTCCCATTCTTCTTCAAGGCAGTCATAGGTGCTGCTATTCTGGAGAAATCAGGTATGAACCTCTGATAGTATCATGCTAATACAAGGAAGCTCCGCACCTCAGTAATACTTCTGGGTGGCTCCCAAGAAATTATTACCTAAATCTTCGTTGGATCCACTGCATCTCCATCCTCTGAGATGACATGTCCTAAGAAGTGGACCTTCCATTTCCAAAACTCACACTTAGAGAGATTCACATATAACTAGTTCTTCCATAGTGTGTTCAGAACTATTCTCAAGTGTACAAAGTGCTCTTCATCAGACACTGAGTACACCAAGATGTCTTTGATGAAAGCCACCACAAAGGGATCATGGTATGGATGGAAGATCTTTTTCATGATCCCCATGAACACTGTTGGAGTGTTGTTCATGCTGAAAGGAAACACCAAGAACTCGTAATGGACATACCGACATTTGAAGGTTGTCTTCGGTACATCCTCATCTCATACCCTGAGTTAGTGATATCGTGATCTGAGGTTTATCTTTTAAAACCAACGATACCCCTTCAGCTAGTCAAAGAGATCATTGATCCTAGGAAGAGGATACTTTTTCTTCACGATCACCTCGTTTAGGAACCGTAAGTCCATGCATAGCCTCAAAATTCTATCTACCTTCTTGGAAAACAACACTGGGGATTCCCATGGAGAAACACTGGGCCTTAAGAATCCTTTCCTCTGTAAGTCCTCCAATTGTACCCTCATCTCCCAGAGCTCCACAAGGGTCATCCGATATACTGGTATAGATATTGATGATGTTCCTAGGTACAAGTTAATGTGGAAGTCTACCTCTCTACGAGGAGGTAGTCCTGGGACATCTTCTAGAAAGACATCCTCATACTCATCCATCACCATTGGGAACTGTGGACTCGCCTCATCCACCGTGTCGAAGGTCATGCAAGCCAGTTGATATGTAATCGACTGCACCCTCTTGAGTGAAAGTCCATCTCGTGCTACTCTGTTTTCCTTCTCACCTACAAATGAAAGCTGGACTCCATATATGCGCATACATCACACTGTACGTCTCAGGTATTCAATCTATGTGTGAACTAATGATAGTCAGTCCATGCCTAGAATGGCGTCGTAGGGATTCAATGCCGCTACTAGAATATCTCATCTGAAACTCTATCCTCCGAGAGTAATATCACACTGTCAGCACCAGTGTGTGACCACTGAATCTCCTCCCATATAAGTATCCAAACGCAAAGGTCGAGCTAAAATCTCAGTCAGAATCTCAGAGTCCCGAACTAAGTCTTTGATGAGGAAAGAATATCTAGCACATGTGTCGATAAGCACTACTACTAAAGTAGATAAGATACAGATCGTACCTCGTATCATATTAGGGATTCCATGATCGTGAGCCACTACTGCCTGTAGCTGGGCCTGTCCCCATCCACCTGCTCCCTGAGATCGTGGTGGATTGCCCGGGGGTGGTGGTGGTAGTGCCTAGTGACCTCGACCACCTCCCGTTGCACATCATGCTCCCTTGCCCCGTCCGCTGCCTAGCTGACGCTCATGATCCTGCCGATGTCGTTGCCTCAGTGGCCCCTCCACCATCTGTCAATCATCTGCACGAGGAGTCATACAATGATGATATATGTGACCCTATCCTCCGCAAGAAAAAATATCATGCCTTTTTAGTGGCTCCCTCGACCTCTTGATCCTCTCACCTCTGACCCTGCATCCCCAAGTCACCCTCTGGAAGGTCTATACCGCTTGGGCTTCTATGTCATCTATCTACCACTATCTGCAGATGACTCTGATACCTTTCATATGGTAGGGTATCTCACTATCGGTGCCTTATCGTTAAGGAATCTCTCCATCAGCAAATCTCTCTCTCACATCCCATCTTGTGTCGGGATGCTGAGAGAAACTGTCATAGCTCTGATCTCTCGTTGGATCCCCTACTCAAAGGTTAGTTCCCTGAATTAAGGATCTCGTACCATATCGGTGGAGTATCGAGAGAGGTCAATAAATCTCGTTGAGTACTGAGCCACAATCTGGCTACCCTATTGCAGATGCAGAAGGTCCTGAATACGCACAGAGTGTAGTGTCGCTAGTATGAACTCCGCCTTGAAAAGGCTCTCAAATTCCGACCAAGTGAGGGTCATCTCCTCATGCACCTAGAGTTTCGAGCTCCACCATCATCTTGTCGATCCCTAAAGAAGGATATAATCCAAGATCACCATATTCTCGGCAGGTGTCTCTACTAAGGGAAAGACACATGAAACTGCCTCAAGCAAGTCCTCTACTACCTAGGGGTCCATCTCACCACAAAACATCAGAGGCCTCTATCTCAGGAACTCATGCAATGCACTCATCTGGAATTCATGATACACTAGTAGCATCTGCTGCTCAACAGGTGGTGGTTCTACTGGTACACCACCCAAAGGTTCCATCATTGTGAGTGGTCCCTATACCAACGCCTCGTCGCTCGGTGGTCCATGATCACGCTCTCTAACCAGAATCCTGGCTGGATGTCTTCGTGGAGGAATCCTATAAGAAACAGATGTTCCACAGTCAATAAGTTATACCTGGTGAGATGACTCTAGAAAGATTAAGAAAGCTTTTCAAAACACTATAAACCTGGGTTTTCATGTACTGAGTCGGAAAACAGAATTCAGGGTCCCTAGTGTATGGATACGTCATCCACCGCACCAACACTAAACTCCTTATACTGAAAACCGAACTCAGAAAACTATACACAATTACCTCATTAAAATTAGAATCTTAGTTTTTCTGGTAGAACCGAATGCCCTTTGATACAACTTTGTTACGACCCATCCCACGGGGCCCAGACATGACTACCCCAAGCCCACCTTCCATAGGTCATGGGTTAGTGACTAGCACCTAAAGGTTTTTTCTAAACAGGGAAGGCATTGCCTTGGAGATTTTTTCACACTCAAAAAGGGAAATTTAAGAAAATAACAAACAAAAGTAAGGTATAACCATGAGATTAAAGTAAAATCACAAGTACAACTATAAACTGAAAATAGTGGGCTAGAATACAGGCCCTAGAAATTGAAAATAAAGTAAATAGTTATCGCATCATCCCTAGAGCTCTACCTGGAGGTTAATAGCTATAAGTCTGAAGTTGAAGAAGAGGATCTTGACTAATCCCATTGCACCAAGATCCACCATGTCTTGAAGCTCCAAAGTCTACCGCATAGCATCAGTAGTCTACACCAGACACACACGTGCGGGTGAAGCCCGTGCAGGGGTGAGTATAACAACTCAGTAGGGGACCCCGAGACCCCCAAGGTCTCTCAGTAATCCACAAAGAAAAATATCACAAGAAATACCACAAAGGTAATATCACAAGCTTGATCTAAATCATGAAGCACAAAGAAAAAGAGACATCTCACTTTAACGGTATAACTTCAAGGTTACTGAGATAGGGATGAATAGTCATAAAGCCAGATCATCCTATCCATAGTAACTCTACTAATGACCCGTATAGGTCATTTTATGCTGACTCGTATTGGTCTCTAGATGCTAACCTGTATTGGTCGTTCGTGCTGACCTGTATTGGCTGCTAGATGCTGACTTGTATTGGTCACTGGTGCTGACCTTTATTGGTCTCTAGTGTTGGCCTGTATTGGTCACTGGTACAGAGGTAGGGATTATTAGTTGTACGGCTAGATCATCCCACTCTGGAGTTTCTAATGCTGACCCGTATTGGTCGTTCTTCTTCTTCATGTCATAGTCAGCCACTGGATTCCTACACAAAGCACACCTGATCTCTGGAAGACTCTGCTCCTCAAGCCATAGGTCATACTCCAACTAGTACAAAGTCCCCGAAAAAGCATACCCAAGGTAATTCCCCATCATAGGGGTCCCAATGTGATAGACAGCGCATCGATCGGATGCCCGGTCTGTCAGATATGGGCACTTTTTTAAAAAGGGCCCGGTTGGATTCAAGTCTGATCCAACCCAGGTCGCATGTCAAACTATGTCAAAACTCACTTAGAGTATCTCCAAAGGACCTCCTTATCACAAGGGTCCTTATTCCATAGATGGTGCATCAATAAAATGCCTGATTTGTTAGTTACACCCCTTTCTATGAAACGGGGGTGATCGCACCTCGGTCTGGACCGGCTCAGTCGGGCCCGCCGGAATATGCCAAAGGGACCACTACCCAAAGGGGGTCTCAATGCCACTGACATCATGTCAAAAAGAAACCCAGTTCATCATTTATGGGCATTACTTTATTTGGGGGCCGATTGGGTCTGGGCCTGGTCCGACTCGGTCAGGCCGACCCAACGCAATAGGTCACAGGGTCCACCTAACCATGCCCATGTCCAGCCCATTAAGGGTCAGCCCAGTTCACTTGGTCCGGCTCATCGGGGTCGGCCCGACTAGTTCGTTGTCCTGGGCCACAGTTGGCCTGGTCCACCGGGTGGGCCTCGGCACACCCACATTGGCCCGCTGGGCCACAGGTCTAGCCTGGCCTGCTGGGCCGTGGGTCCGGCTCAGCCCACTGGGCTGGTCTGGCCCATTCGGCTGACCCACGTCTGGCTCGGTCCTCCTAAAGGCATACGTTTCTCTAGCTGGCCCTGCGGACGTAGGGTCGTTTCATCCAGTCAGTGGGCCACTACCCCACTACGTGCAACGGTCGGCCAGGTGGCTAACTGGTCTCTATTCGACACGGCATGACACAGGGCCACACCGCCCCCTCCTGTCGTGGCCCGTTGGTCATGGCTGCTGCCACCGACGATGCTTGTAGGCGCCACCCTTCTCCCACGCAGCCATATCAGGCTGGCCGCCTCTGCCCACCGCGGCATGCGACGGCACGCCGCCTTCCCACCGCCCACGACCGATTACCGCGGGCCTCATCTGGCCTCCACTAGATGCCACTGGCATGGCGCACTAAAGGTTCTTTCCACGGGCCACCGGACATGCTTCAGTGGTACATTTTTGGTGTCGTCTGCACCTACGATCCTCTCGGATTACCTCCACCACTGTGTAACCCCTATCTCTTCCTTGTCCTCACATTGCCTAGCAATGCATGGGAAACACAAGAACAACAAGATCGGCGGAGGGTTCAAGCCTTGTTCGGATTGGCCCACACCCTCCATGTTAGTATTTAAACAAGGGGTGTTAGCAACAAACATATAATTTAGAAATAAATCTTAGCTTGTAACCCCGCATCAACCTCCCGTGTTTAAAGAATAATCTGCAGATCAACCCGTTGGTCGGTTGATCCACGTTCTTCATATAAATCAATAATAGGGACGGAGTAATATTATAATATCAAAAACAAAAACCCCTACTTGGATGAGACTTCCATTGACGAAGATCAACAGAACCTCCTTCATCATTGTTGTCGGTTCGTGATTCGGTGGCGCTCGTCACTGCTCTCTTAATTTGGTCTCGTCCTCTGGGTGGATTTTGCCGCAAGACTTCACCAGAGTTTCCTCACTTGAAGAAGTCATTCCAAAACCCCACCCCAAGCTCCATTTAAATATGAGGGGGAAATGTGAGTAACGCATTGAGGAATTAATGAGGTTCATTAAATGAATTAATGAACCTATTTTAATTCACAATGGTGGAGTTACGCAGTTGATGAGTCAAGCCATTAAATGTCTTAAGAAGTCACCGGTCCCGCCACCGTCACTCATCCATTGGAGAAAAAGAAAATAAAATAACAAGTACATGTTATTTTACTTTTCTTTAAAATGTCCAAAAACTAACGTTTTCTCCCCACATACTGCGGTCGAAGTGAAGCCTCCCTTAAGATAATCCTAGAGCTACAGATTCAACGGTGTCCTCAGATTTTTAATCCAAGCACCGGTACAAAACATAGAATATATCACATGCACTTTTACCAAACGTACCTTATAAAAAGTTAAAAAATCCATTCTAGGCACACCGGGCCTCAGAATCATGCACCTTCAATTTCCACAGACTCGTAATAATCTCAAATAATTAAAAAAAATTACCTGGAATTTTCCAGGTCTTTACAAGAATATTTTTAGGTTATTACAATACTTTTAAGGCTTATAGAGTTTTTAATAAAAAATATTGTATTGTTGAGGAAATATTTCATGTTAAGTTTTATGAAACCAATCCATTTGTTTTCAAACAACCTCAACCCACATCCTCCTATGTTATTTCTAAAACTAATTTTAAAACTTTGTTATAATTTTTTTCTCATAATACAATAACTAAATAATTAGTTTATGAAGTTATTCCTTGGGAATATTTTCTACCTATTATTGAAGAACATAATTTTGACAACCCAAGAATTCAGTTGTTTCTTAGGAATCATCCTAGTGAAAGTATCATTTATGATGTATATCGACCAGTTAGGACTAGAAGTTCCTTAAAGAATAAAATTTAACAACTAGATTTTATATCCCAATTTGAACCTAAGAATCTGGATGAGGATTTAGGTGATAAATATTGGATTAATCCAATTCAAGATGAACTCAATAAATTTGAGAGGAATAAAGATTTTACTTTTGTTGAATGACCTAAAGAAACTTATATAATTGGAGTAAATGGGTATTTCGGAACAAATGTGGTGAAAATAGAATAATTGTTATAAATAAATCAAGACTACTTTCTAAAGGTTATAATAAATAAGTGGGAACATATTATAAAGAAACTTAAGCTCTAGTAGCAATACTTGAAGTTATTCTAATACTTATAGCCTTTACAAAATTATTTAATTTCAAAATGTTTCAAATGGATGTGAAGTATAATTTTCCTAATGGATATGTTTAGGAGGAAGTTTATGTAGAAAACCCAGCTATTTTTTAAAATAAAAAACATCCAAAACACGTTTTAAAACTTACAAAGGAACTTTATGGACTTAAAAAATCCCCTAGATCTTGGTATAATAGGTTAACTAGATTTTTATTAAAAAAAATTGTTAAGGGATCTAAGGATCCAACTCTTTTTATAAAATAAGTAAATAAAAATATTATGATTTTACAAATCTATTTTTATGACATTATATTTGTTTCAACTCAACAATCTTTAATAGATACCTTTGTGGATCTTATGAATTATGATTTTTAAATGAGTATGATGGGTTAGTTAACATATTTTCTTGGTTTTTAAATTTCACAAAAACTATAAGGAACTTTAATATCTCAACATAATTATATAAAATATCTTCTTAAGAAATTTTTATATAAAAATAATAAAATTATTAGTACTCTTGTCGATACCTCCAATACTTTAGATCTTGATGAGTCTGGGAAACCATTTGATCAAAACATTTTTAAAGGTATGATATGAAATTTACTTTACTTAATAGCTAGTCATCTAGATTTAATGTTTTCTGAATGCTTATGTGTAAGATATCAAGCCAATTTGAATGAATCCCATTTAAAATTTGTAAAATGAATTTTTTGTTATCTTAAGAGAACTATGGATTTAGGCATTTTCTATTCTTCTAGAAATATTTTTTAACTAAATTTTTTTTTGGATGCAGACTTTTGTGGATGTAGAATGGATAGAAAAATTACATCCAAAACTTTTCATTTTTAAGAGATTATTTAGTTTCTTAGTAATGTAATAAATAACACTCAGAAGCAATTTCCACTAGTAAATATAGATATGTGGCAACTGAAAGTTGGTGTACTCAAGTGTTGTGGATGCAACACACACTCACTAACTATGAAACGAGTTTTACTAAAAAACAAATACTTTTTGAGAACACAATTTCAATTGATTTAGGCTATAACTTATCAGATCACTCATGTTCTAAGCACATAGATATAAGACACCATTTACTTTAGGATTATACACTTAAAGGAGATATAATTTTACAATTCATCAAAATGTAAGAACAAATTTTTGATATTTTTAATAAACCTCTTAGTTCTAATAGATTTAAATATATTAAACAGAAGCTGGGAATGATCAATGTAAAGTGATTATTCATATCTACTTCTTGTTAATCCCTAAGATACTCTTTTTCATAAGGGGTATATATGTTTTTTGTTTTTAAAATCATTTATTTTTTCTATAAAACATTTAGTTTTCTAAATTTTTTAGTTTTTTCTAAAACTTTTATCGTAAGGAGTTTTTTCAGACTCAATATTTTATAAAAAAATTGGAGTTAGAATTAACAAAATTTCTTTCCAAACTTATAAATTATTATAAAATTTTCAGACTCAAATTTTGTTTCAAAATTTTTGAACAAAGAAACTATCATAAATTTTTATTTTTAAAAAATTATTATATCATTTTTTTTTAAACTATCATAATATATTTAAAAAAAATAAGAACATGTTAATTATACCGGTGAATCTTTCCACTCTGAAAGGTACTCTTCTATTCTTTTAAGTTTTTGAACTATTTCATTACTTTAGTTTATAATTGTCGTTGATGTATTACTCTTATTTTTATAAAAACTTTTTTTAATTTTCATTTTTTCTCTTTTCACCTTATCAGAATGATCCTAACTTTGATAAGAGTTTTAAAAACTTCAAGAGTTCAAATAAAATTTTAAAAAAATTCTTCAAATAAATATTTTCCTTCATATCAAAAAGGATCTTAATCTCAAAATTAAGTTTTCTTATGGAATTTGAATAGTCGCCCCTAGAACCTTTATAAAGGTGGTTCACCCTGTGTCCCATTTCGGTTCTTCAGAGTTTTTGTACCCAATTTGTTACTCCCTTCAAAGCCTCGAGTTCAATAATATTTCTTTTCATCAGTTCACCTGTCTCAGATCTCAATCTGATGGAAGCCAAGGAAGACTATTCTAAGTGGTTTGTTTTTAGGGAAAAGATTATTGAGAGGTCATGGTTTGACAATTACAATTCTAATCTCAAGAATATTATTTTATTACAAGGATGGGAGTTAGTATGTGTAGAGAATATGTACAAGGATTTCAACTTATATTATCTATAGGTAGTTTCTGAATTTTATGCTTCAGTTCAGTTTATGAAAGAGTATGATAAGGAAAAGGTTTACTTTACAATGTTTAGTAAAATATGTAAGCTTTATAATATAAGGTTAGCTAAATTAGTTAGAGTTCTATAAAAATGAGAAGATTACTCACCCTCATATAAGCTACCAAACAGGCTTGGAACATTTGATAAGAACAAATAAGAAGACTCTCTTTTTGTGTATTATGAGAAAGTAAGAAAGGTTTCACATATTACACCAGATAACAGAGTCATTTCCCTATGGATTCAAGGGTATATGATTTTGAGGGAGGGTGATAGAGATACCTTGAAGGTTTATAATGTTTTCATACTTGATTATTTGGTGAATATAATAAATATTGATCTGATAAATTTAATCATAATTATGGTGTAAAACATTAAACCTTATTCTATCAAGTCAAAAATAATTATGTTTTCAACTTTGATAAGCAAGTTGTTTGTGAAGTGTATGAATATTTTCAATGTTGAGAAAAAATTGTATCCATCGGGGAGAAGATTTCCTTTATCAGTTAGGATATGATGTCTAGAATTAAATTAGTTTTTGATTCCAAGTCAAAGAAGTTTTTTTAAAAAGTTTATGGGGATTATTCTGATGTTTGACCATCAAATAAATCCAATGAATTTTTAAAGAAGAATAAAATTAAGGTAGATACTTATCCACCTATAAATCAAAACAAACAAAAGAAAATTCATAATGAAGTTTTTAAGAAGATGATTAAACTTAAAACTCATAAGAAGTTTGGGGATTCAAAGTTTAGACTTGGCCCTACTAAATCTAAAGCATTAAATATTTGGATAGCTAAAAATCGTGAAGAAGAATAGAATATAAAAAACAAAATAAAAGATTACAAGAATCAATAATTTGTGAAAATTTGATGAATGGAATTGAGATAGCTTCTGATAATCCATTGCTTCTAACGTCCCATACCAATCAAATAAATCTATAATCTAGATTAGCATTTGAAGAAAAAAAATTATACCAATATACCTTCTCTAGAATATAAGGGAAAGGAAAAGGTTATAGTTGAAGAATCAGTTCCAAACATTCCTAGAAAAAAAATAAAAATTGGAGTCAGCTAGAAAAAGGATCTCTAAGAACTACCTGGCAGTTAGAAGATGAACTATATAAGGAAGTTGAAGAATAGTTTGAAGAAGAATAATATTAATACGTGTAAGAAGATGTGGAAGAAGAAGAGGAAGTGGGAGGGGAAGATAAGGAAGAGGATTATGGTGAAGAAACATAATCAAATAAAAAATCATCAGAATCAACATATTCATCAGATTTACTCTCAAAATATGATAAGGATGGAAAATCAAAAAGTACTCAGGAAGAAAAGTCTTCATATGAAAAGGAATCAAATTCATATTCTAATTTAGAATATCTGGATCAACAATCTTAAAAAAAATCTGACAAAGCTGAAATGGGTAAATATGTGGATATTATTAAAGTTTCATATGATAAGTAATTTTCAAGGGAAGTTGATAATAAAGTAAAATAAGAATATTTTGGAATGAGTATGCCAAAACCACCTCATATTGAGCCTGATCATTTGGAATTAGAGGGTAAAATAGCTCAAAAAGGTTTTGAATATATTGTTCTAGATTTGGAAAGATTGAAAGAATTTATTTTGTATTTACCTAATATTGAATCAAGGTGTAAGATGCTTCAGGAATCCATGAATGAAAAATTGGAGTCACTCAAGTTTTTGACTGAAATAGTTATAAGGATTGAGACCGACTTGAAAGTTTTTCAAGAAAATTCAAAACTAAAAAAATATCATATAATCAGATGGAAAAATGGTCAAATTAGATTGATACTGATATTCAGGATCATGATGACCAGTTTCTAGAGGTAAATAAAATTATGTTAGAAACGACTAAACCTTTCAACATATTATCATCATATATGGCTGATATATTTAAGTTTTTTTAGGAATTTAGATATGCTACTAAGGAAAGGACTGAGGATGAAAATGTTTTGAAATAAAATATTCAATACATTTAGTCAGAGATGAGAAGACTCAGATATTGTAAAGATGAAGTGATCATATTGAGGGATCAGAACAAAGAACTTTTTGAGGAAGTTAAAAGTATGAAATCATAAGTTCAGAAGTAAGACTCTCTTAAATAAAATGTTTCAAAGCATGAGAAAGAACGATATGAGTTTAAGAAAATAAAGGATTTTGTGAATAATATGATGAATAAATAATGATTTCTTTTTATTTTAATTATCGATGTATTTTTGTAAAACATTTTATTTTTTCTAATGAATTACTTTTCATCTAATTCTATTATTCTTGAATGTTTTCCAATTCTGATTGGTCATATATTCTTTCATATTTACATGGATGATTAGTTAGTTCATATTTTATTTCTCTAATATTTTAAAAAAACTCAAAATTCTTTCCCATTACTTTTTAAAAGTCACAAAGGGGGATAAATGTTTATCAAAGGGGGAGATATTATATTAAGGGGGAGAAAGATTTATAATGGGATAAAGTTTTATCAAAGATAAAGGGGTAGAATTTATTTTAAAAGGGGAGATACTATCCTTAGGGGTTATTATGATTCACTTCATCATATTCAAATTAGTTACAAACTCAAGGGAAGTTAAATTTAAATGAATAATTTGAAGTTATTAAAAGAAAAAAAGACTTTAAGTTTTTCAATTTATTTTTTCATTTATGTTTTTTGGTTTGTGATTTCCAAAAAGGGGGAGATTTTTGAGTCAAAATTATTACTTATTACATTTCCATTCCTTTATTTTTGGAAATCACAAACAATTTCTTAATATATTTTTACTAAATTTTTATGTCCCAATTTTTTCAGTATGTTTTTTTAGAAAACATTATCTTTTACCATACATAGAAAAAATCTAATGTATTACAAATATAAACATATATTTATTCATTTTGATCATCGTATTGAGTATACATTCGATACATCATAATTAACTTTTAATCATACCAAGAATCAAATTTTTGTCTTGTCGATTGTGCTGAAAAAATTCATGACCATCAGACTACTTATGGTACTGAAACAATTGCACTGGTCCTCATAAATATTATCATATTGATAATAGATATGGAATTCCATTGGACTATCCTATGTTTATAATCGGAATATATAATTATTGTTTCTATAATAAGTAATACCATTAACACTATAATGGTGTTAAAAAAATGACATAGGAAATTCAATTATGCCAGAACATTGTGACCTATCAAGTGCCAGTTGTCTAGGTCCATTGCAACAAACTCAAAAATATGACTATTAAAGATTCACCTATAAGTAGCAGGTTATTTTAATAGTTTGGAGATGATATCATTTGCAACTCAAGTCATATAAAGTTTTATCTACATGAACTTATCATTATTAGTCATTGTAATACTTTAGAGAGTTGGTAGTACTAAGGAATCCTTTTTAGGGTTGTTTCCTTAAGAAAATTTGATTTTGTAATCACATCCAATCATTATTACAATTGAGAGCTTCCGAGGATATAAAGATAATGAATCTAATCTATCATATTGATAGATTCTAGGGATATGAAGACAAATATATTCTAAACATTGTATTTAGGGATTATTGGAATAGGAAGATAGTGAATCTGATCCATAGGATTGAGGGACTTTGGGGATAGGAAGACATGGCTATTCTGATCATCATATCATGGGATTATAGGGATAGGAAGATAGTGATTATTCTGGTCTTCATATTTAGAGATTTCCTAGTAGGGAAAGATATATTGGACAGTAGGTATAAAACTATGGATACCTTTAGTCAAGTTTATTTACTAGCTTATTCTTAAGGTTAAAAGTGTTAAATCTTTTTAAATATATCTTGTAAGTAATTCTTATTATTTCTAGCTATTTTATTGCTTGTTTTTACAATTTTTTATTCTATTATGCATGTTATATAAATATAGTCTTTATACTATTCAATTTATACAATTGAATTTATTGGTATAACTCTGAATATGATAAAAAAATACTTTGATATTAGTCGGATCCATTTTTATTATGATGTTCACTCTGATAATCAGACTAAGTCTGATCTAGATAAATTTTCTTTAAGAGGTATTGTGTTTTGTCTAGTTTAATGGTTTTTTAAACTATAATTCACCCCCACTATTTTAATTATATCCATCTAATATACTCTTATGATTCTATAAAACCCCCATTTATAACTTACACTAATTTTGGTCTTCAAAAATCATTTCCTCATCCAGTATTTCTAGTTCTATGTCATTCATTATAAGAAAATAATACAAACTAATTTCATACTTTTTCACTAGGATACTTTCCCTAGTATACCTATATAATTGTTCATATGTTTGAGGTCCTTCTAATACTAAAAATTTTGTATTTTGAAATTTGGGAGATCGATATTCTGTTTTCCTTGAAATCGTCAATATTTCAGGCCTTGTAAACACCATGAGAATATGATCACCTTCCAAAAACTCCTATGGATGGTTTGGTGTTTTTGAAACTGTCATGCTTCCTGGATTTTATAGAAAGTTTATATGTTCTAGATATATATCCTAGAGTTGAAAACTGAACTCTACATGGTCCTAGCCCACAATGTCACATTATCAAGAATTATTCTCTAACTTGTCTTGTTTCTTATAATCGACATGGACATAATATAGTTCAATGAATAATATTAGGTGGTTGAATTTGATATTATTTACAGACCAATGATCTTCTGGTAGTTTCTGTCCAATTAGAAAATATAAACTACATTTTATTAAGTAGGAGACACAGTTCATCGCTTAAACACAAAATATTTTGGTAAACCATGAATGAATTTTCATGATATTTTATTTCTCCACCAAAGTCTGATTTATCTTTTCTAAAACTCTATTGCATTATAGATTTACTATAATAATCTTATGAAATTGAATCCCCTTCTACCAAAAAATTCTCTATAACTCCTTGTTTCCATACTCACTGCTATTATTTAACCATAATCACTTCAAATTACTTCCATTCTCCTATTCCACCATGTCCCTCCACTATAATAAAGTATATAACACCTCAAACTTGTGCCTAAGAAAGTGAACCCACGCGATTCATGTGTAATATTCAATAAATATCACAAAAAAGAGTGATCCTCTATGAGGTCATACCCGAACTGGACCCCAAACATTTTTGTGAACTAACTCCATATTCTAGTTCTTTGGTGTGTTCCATTTCATTTAGAAGGAAAACTTTATCTATTTTACAAATACACAATCCTAAAACATTTTGAACTCAGTGCATTAGGAATTTATCAATCCTTTGGATGCTAGAATCTTCATCCCATTTGTACTGAGATTCCTCATATGGTCATTCCACAACTTAGTAGAAGTTATTTTTTTACCATTATTTATAGATTTTGATACTCTACTAAGTTACAATGTTTTATACTTTATACATTTTACAACAACCGTAGAGTTACATAAAATATTCCATGCTCTATATGTAAACACATTAAAGAATATTTTATCATCATGTTGACCAAAAAAGATTGTATTTTTCCTTATCCCCATTATGTGTTACACATCCTTAAAATCTAGCATACCTTCATTCCTTTTCCAGATTGAAACATCACCTTTATCATAATCTTGTAATCCTTGTATTATATAAGATGAAACTTTCTATGTATTTTAGAGGTATAATTTATCAACCCCCCTCTTGAAATTTTAGTGGAATGAGGATATGAATTATACAACCCAAGAACTAAATGAATTAGTATCTCTTTGGATTAAGCCACTATTATCTACCGATATAGGGTTTTCAAACCCACTTCTTGAAGTGTACTTTTAAAAATTTTGTCTTAACTCAATACAATATTTTTTGAGGTTCTTTTTTCTCTTATAATTCCAACATAAGGAAGCACAATTCAATAAGCTACTCTTGCTACAATTCCTCTTACCTTTTCACTTTTGATGAATTTTCCATGATCTGGCTCTGTCTCCTCCTTCCTAATTATATGTGCTTCTAAAATATGTCTCGATGTGCTTATAAAAAATATATTTGTTCAATATTAGGTCATGAATATCCATGAATTCCAAGTAATCATTTATAACGGATTTACTCACAATGGTCACCATCATATCCCATGATTCTAGAAGAAAATACAGTAATAAGAGAACCCAAACTAGATCATTGAAGTTAAATTCACTAACTCCAACTAACTTTTATTCACATTGATGTTGTTGATATGATCGGTTGTAGACCTTCCTTCCAACATTATCATGTTGAAAATTCTTCTTATCTAGAACACCATATTCATCATTGTGGAATTATTATAAATTTTATCTATGGTCTTCATAAGATATGATGTAGTTTTAATTTATTAGATATTTTATTCCACATTTAGGCAAAGTGACATTAAAATCAATTCAAGTTATTTCTTATCGATCAACTCCCATTAATCATTTTTTATCAGTTCTATTTTAGCTCTATTTAATAAACTTTAAATACCCTTATACATTAGATTATCCTCTATCAACATTTTATAGAATAAAAAATTTAACCAATCATACTTCCCTAACGGGGATTTACTCTCATTCTATTCTATTCCTCCATAATATGTGAACTCCCACTAACTTCCAAAGAATATAATGAAAAATAGATTAGAAATTGTTTACCAAAGTTCTCCTACAATATTTAGGGTAGAATATTACTACTAAATCAATACATGAAGCAAATTAATCAAGGTTTTATCATCTAAATCACTTCAAACTTGAGATATAATACCACTTTCTTGGTCTAACAAATGCATGCTTATGATTAAACCACCAATAATAACTGCATTGAAACTTATACAGGTGTAAACAATGTTCTAGAATGAATTCATGCAATAATTTATGGAACTTGAAAGATAGACCGCCCCCAAATCACTACACAACTACCCCTCTTTCTAGGAAATATATACTAGACTAATGGGAACAATGATATAAATAAAAAACAAGGAAAATAAAATCACAAAAGATTACCTAGTTTAGAAATGCATCCTAATCCATGAGTAAATATTTCTCTAATATTATTTGTTGAAGACATAGGATGATTATAATAATCTAATCTATCCCACTAGAAAAATTATTGCACCCTACCTTAAATAGGTGTTCCTATCCAGTGCCTATATTTTTCACCACCATCCAATTTACATGGGATGAAGTAAACCTTAACTGATCTTCATGGGTGATCATCCATTTAGTAAAGTATATCTATAACCTCAACTTTCCCACTTAGTAAATAGTGAATTATTTATAAGATCCTGTGATTCCTTATCTTTTCATGTATTACCTCTAGAAAGAAAATTAAAATGGTTTCACTTTAGGTAACACCTTATTCTCCTATATCTAGTCCGTCCAAATTCTAGTCAAATAAACATTGTTGATTCCATTCAACCATCCCCTATAGTTTAAGAAGTTTAGAAATCATATTTTCTCCTTCCATTTTTATGGTTCCATTAGCCTAGAAATATATTATACATCATGTCACCCAAAAATCTATTTAAAAATAAGGGCAAGTCTAAAAACTAAATTTCTTTTAAAGCCTCAAATAAGAGAAGTGTGAGAAAGAATATTCTTTAGAATAAGAGGATTCATAAGAAGAATAATATGATAAATATAAGTTTTACATACTAATTACACTCATCCCTATATGTATAATTATTTTTAAAGTAATGTTTAAGGTAAAAATTTCACTAAAGTGTTTCAAGTGAGGAATAATTGGATTTTTTGCAGAAAACTATCCAAAGTTAAAAGAAAAGGTAATTAAAGATCATAATGAGAGTCCAAGGACATACTTTAAGAATAAAGCAACAAAATTTGATAAATAAAAGTTTTATTAAAAAGAAAAGGCATGAATTTATCTAAATACAAGATGATAAATTTCTTATCTAAGTTTGATGATGATGATCACAGTGATGATAATGAGGAAGTTTAAGTTTCCAATAATATTGAGGAAAAACTAATGATTGATAAAGTGAATGAGGAAGAGTTCACCAGTGATTATAGTAATGATGGGAGTGATAAATAAATATAAATAGATTTTATTTTGAAGTGAGAACTAGTAATGTATCTTTTAATCTTCAAGGTGTCAGATCATCAGTGATTGTGAATGAATAATTGAAGTCCAAGAACACTTTATATGTTTATGATATTAAACAAAATCAGTTAAGTGTGTCTTATTTATGTGATGAAGGCAATGAAGTGTCTTTTAATGAAGTTTAATTTGTTAAGAGTTTAAAATATGGATGTGTTTTGATAAAAGTAAAACAAATAAGGCATAACTTGTTTTAGTTTGGAGATGCTGGAAATTCATGCTATATAATCTTGAAAGAATGAAATCAATTGTGGCATAAAAGTATTGGTCATCTTGAAAAAAAAACATGAGAAATATAACCTAAGGATTAAAGGATCATGATGTACCTATGTTAAAAATATAGAGAAATTATATGTGATCTACATGTCAAAATTGATAGATTATTAATACTCCATTTAAGAAAGTAGATATTTAATCAACGCATCTATTAAAACTAATTCATTCAGACATTTTTTGGCATATGAGGAAGTAACTAATAAATAGTGATCAGTATTTTATTTCCTTTTTTTATTACTTTAATCAAATCAATTGTATTATTTTTATGAATTATAAGTCATTTACTCTAAAAATATTCAATAGTTTTAGAGGGATTTCTTAGGAGTGATGAGAAGGAGTGTGGTTTTTTCCTTAAAAATCATCTAGATAGACAATATTGAAGAATATATTATTATAATATTTTAAGAATATATTTATAATCATGGTATTCACCATGAAATAAACACACTATATACACCATAACAAAATGGTGTTTTTGAATAAAAGAATAGAATTTTGGTAGAGATGGATCGTACCATATTGATTGAGCATGATATTTCTCTGTATTTTTTGAGACAAGAAATTGGTGTTGTAGTTTACATTC
Organism: Viscum album; assembly: GCA_963277665.1. Lineage (NCBI taxonomy): Eukaryota > Viridiplantae > Streptophyta > Magnoliopsida > Santalales > Viscaceae > Viscum > Viscum album. The sequence continues at coordinate 224,886,702 of OY728159.1, forward strand.
AAAACAATTTTTTTACATAAAAAACTAGATATTTAACCATACAATATTTATTATAATATTTCCCCAAGTATAAAATATTTAATTGTGTTTGGATTCCCCTGTATAATCAAAATTAAGGGTTTAAATTTTGAGAAGTTTGGGTAGAGAGGAGTGATGGTATCTTCATTAGATATCCTCAAAATAGAATAGGATTACATGAATAAATAAATATATAGGTAATATTATAGATACTTACAATATAAAGGTGATGAAACACTCAATTAAATAAAGAATACAGTAATAATCATGTTCTAGAAGTTATGAAGATGAATCTTTTTTAGTTAAGAAGGGTTATGATTCTAAAATTAATGTGAGTTTAGAAGAAGTGCATAATGAAGATAATGATTAAACCACTTATAATGATTAATAAAAAAACCTTTATCATATCATCCGAGGTTGATAAAGTAGGTGGAGGTCCAAAACATCATTAGAGAAAAAATTCATTAGGTTCATACTAGAAAAAATATTAAGAAAAAACACATACCTAACTATTTACACATGTTGAACCAAGATATGTAAATTCGGTATTGGAGAATTAAGAGTGTGTTGATGCTATGAATGAATAATTATATCATATATATAATTATAAAACTTGGTATTTGGCATCCAAGGATGGAAACAAGAATGTTATCAGAATAATGTGTTTGTTTCAAAACAAGATAAATGAAAAGGTTAAATTGTAATAAACAAGTAAATACATGTATGAAAAAGGTATTTATAGGTTAAAGGAATTGATTTTTATGATACCTTTACATTATTTTCTATACTATTGATCATTCATATATTTAATTCAGTTTTAGCTTAAAGGAAATGCAATATTTTCTAAATGGATGTCAAGTCTACCTTCCTCAATGGAGAGTTAGAAGATGAAGTGTACATTAGGATACCCAATGGTTTATTTCTTTGTGAAGATGAAAATAATATTTTCTAGTTAAATAATTATTTATATGGGTTAAAAAATACCCAAGTGTATGTTATTCCATGTTAGATACTTTCTTGAAGTAGTTATAGTTTAAGAAATGAAGAGTGAACATCAACCTCTACATTAAAGATAAAAGGTTTTATCACTTATTATTATTGTCCCTATAGATGATATTATTTTTTATAAAAATGAATAAGGATTTTATAATTATTTTTCTTTAGATATGAATGATTTGCTTGAAATTTCCATTCTTAAAGAAATGAGATACTTTTGGGGTCTTATAGATTTCTTAATATGAATACCATGTCTTTATTTCTTAAGAGAAGTATATTAAAAAACTTTAAAATATTATTTTCATAGAATATTCAAAGTAGATTTCTACATCAATTTTAGTAGGAACCAAACTATGAAAGGATGATAAATGAAAATAATTTGACCATGATAATTGAGAAAGATTATTGGTAGTTTTTTATAATTTATGGTTTCAAGAATGTACATTCTATATGTTGTTACATTATGTGTTATGTGTCAATGTCCACCTAAGGAGTCTCATTTCGTTGCTGGAAATATAATTATTAGGTATGTTAAAGGTAAAATATAGTATAAACTATAACATAAATAAATTGACAATATTGATCTTTTTATATACATATACAGATTGGTCTAGAAATGTAGATGATAGAAGTTCTACATCTATTGAAGTTTTATTATTTGGTGAAAGTTATGTACGTTAGAACAAAATAAAAAAAATCTATGATCTTAAGTAATTATTAAGTAGAATATGTGGCTACAATATAATCCAAAATGCAATTTATGTTACTGAGGATTCATTTGGAAGATCTCAAGGTGGAAGTAAAGTTTCCATTTCATGTGGGTTACTTTAATCAAAGAGCTATCAATTTATCAATAAATAATGTTTAACATTTAAAATAAATGCATATTGATATAAATATCACTTTATAAAAGAGATATTGAAGAATTTTTTTTTAAAATATAACATTTGTTCCAATAAAAAAAATAATAGATGTTTTCACTAAACCAATACCAAAGGATGTATTTTAATGATTGAAGTTGATGATTGGATTTTAACCTAATTCCTCTTAAAGATAAGGTATGTAGATTATGTACCCTCTCTCACTTCTTCTTCAAATTTTTTTGTATAATTGGGATAATGAAAACATAAATACATTTATGTTTATTCCTTTATATATTTACAAAATGTATTACAGAGGGGGATATTTTTTTAAGAGAATACAAAGATAGGTGTTTTACATATTGGGATAGAGATATCTTATTTAGGAGAATAATTTATTTAGAGAGATTTTAACTTATATTTATATGATTTTGTAAATGTTCTAACATTTTTTGTTAGAATTTTTTTAGAAAATTTTACTCATGGGTTCTTTGAACAGTTTTGAAAATTGGAAGAAAAATAAGAGTTGATATCAAGTGGTATCAAGGGCTAAGAAAGGTTAAATTTTCAATTGGTATTAAGAAGATGAATAGTTGTGAAGATGTGGGTATAAGTCATTACTTTATAGATAATATTCTATTATTATTCAATGTTCTTATTTCATATAAAAAGTTCACTCATGTTGGATTTGAATTATTGAATAGTGATTAATTACTTAATATAGTGAGTGAAAAATTTATTTATTTTCCATGATTTTTAAATAAATTAAATGTGGGAGATTATTGAGACTAAGAGATGTGTATAAGAAGATTATGATATCTAAAGTGATCATAACCCTAGAGGTGATTGTTGAGATTCTAGGAGTGGATATGTTTATTGTGTTGTATTTTTTTATCACTACATAAATCATATTAAAACTCAAATTAAATAATGATTATCATGTGAGTTGATTTAAATTTTAAGGTTCATGTGTTTTATGATGTTTAAAAATGATTTGAAGAAGTTTTAAGTTCATTTTAAGAATTTTAAAATTTTAGAAGTTGAACCTAAATTTTGACATTGTTCCAATGAACTTATACTATTCCGTATGATAATTTATAATATATACATAATACTTTTCTTGGTGAGAATGATTGTCATCATATAGATGAAAATTTTAAAAATCATGAGTTCCTAAGACTCTTATAGCATTTTATAAGACTTCTAAAAGATTTATAAGACTTCAGATTCATTTTAAATGACTTATGATGATTTTTTAAGACTCTTTAAATATTTTTTAAGCCTTTAAATATTTCATAATACTTCATTGAGATTTAATAATTCTCTTTTTGAGTGTAAAACATTGTTTTCCTACATGTATGACTTTTCAGTTTTTCAGAATTTATAAAAAGGATGATCGTGTAAGACTTTTATTTTAGCATGTGAGACTTCATTTGATTTTATAATAATTTATTTAATTTGATAAGACTTAATATAAGGAGAATAATAATTTTTTTAATCTTTATAATATTTATCAATTAGCTGATATTTTGAAAAATAATAACCGCATAAGATATTTTAAGACTTAAGAATATTAATTACTATCTTAAAATTATAAAATTCAAAGAAATATAAGGTCCTATAAAAAGGTTTGTATTTTGAAAAACATAATACTTTTAAGAAAGTAGAGAATTTATAGAAGACACATCCAGAATATTTAAATCAGATAATGTTGAAGATGATATTTTATGTTTTAAATAACACAAATGGATTTTGAGATTCAATTTTTTCTAATGGAGAAAGATACTTTAGATATTAAATAAACTTGTTTCATTATGAAGGAAGAAGAAGTTTCATTTTATTTATGAAAAACTTGATGGATACACCATATAGCATCCAGTCAAACCACATGTTATTCTTAAGTCTAAGTGGATAGTTTTTTCATCTGATGAAGAAGAAGAATTAACAAAGTAGTTGAAGAGAATTTATTTCTTCAAATTTGAATTTCAATTTCTAATTCAAATGTATTGTTTCTGCGGTGTGTGATATATATTAAATAGAAACCTTTCATTCATGAAATATGAGTGTTTTATGTGTTTTATATGGGTGTTGTTCATAGAAAACAAAAGATATTATTTTTTCCAAGTTTGATGCGCATGATTGAATAATAATAGATATTATTCAGAAGAGAGAAAGAGAGAGGAAATAGAAGAAGATGTATCATAGGTACATCATTATTGAAGTCTTATATATTTAAATACTTTCCTATTGTAAAAAATATTTTTCTATAATTTTGATTTTGTGGGATCATGGTAAATATTCATGATACTGTGTAATGTGAGTTCAAAGATAAAGCATTATCATTTATAATCCACGTGATAAAACTAGTGGATTGTATAGTCTAATGTGAATTCAAATTATTTCAATGATTAACCTTATAATTTCCGGTGTTTAACCTAGTAAAATATCCTTTTCATACTGTGATTGTGCATTGGTTCATGTGATAATGATAAAATTAATCACTTTAACTGATATAGAAGGTTGTTTTTATAAGAAACAGAAAAGTGAATTTTAAACAGATTATTCACCACATATCAATAATTTCCCATATATATTCATGTAATTTTTATCATATCAACCTACTAATAATGATGGATTCAGACATTAATTTCTAAAATTATTTAATCTTACACAAATGGATATCATTATTATTAACATTTAATAAGATGAAATGTTAGGAGTTGTATAGGCTGAGTGGTTACAAGGGGTTTGTAACCATATACATTTCTCAAACATTGTGTAATGTGTGAGAAAATTCATGTAAAGTATTAGGGAACATCCCTAAGTCCTATATAAAGGTGTAAATATCCATGAGAATGTTATGTGATCCTTAAAAAAGGTCTCATACTATTCACACTTTCCCTAGAAATTTTCATTTTTATTCTCCCATTTTCCATCGAGAGGTACTATCATACAATGAGGGTTATAAATAATCCCACCAAAATGTTGGGTGATTTAATTTTTCCCATGGATAAACCATAGAGGTAGGAACCTATTAGATTTTCCTCAAGGGTCATCATAAACCACTATGGTTGAAGATTATTATTGCATCCAACATAGATGTAAGGTACATGTTTTTAATTTATAGTACACATGATTTTAGTTTTTAATAGCAAATTGATCTTGGTATTTGAGGTTTCTAAAGTCTTATGATGTATTTATTAAGTGTTATTAGATCCTTAGAAACCAAAAAATTTGTGTCCATGTTGTGTTTTCTTCAAAAGTTTTCTTCTTATCATCATACCCTGGTTCTTATAACTTTTTTTGATGGGATACATTATGATATCCCACTTTATTTTTATGTATCATGTTATTTTATTAAATGTTATATAACTTTATGGGTATCTCATTATGTGGATGATAATTTATAAAGGGGAATTATGGGAAGGAAAATTTTATTGATAGACCTTTTACTTTGAAGTTTATGGATGAAGTATAGAACTTGGTCTCTTCTAAGATATGTTTTTCACCTTGGGAAAGAGTAGACGTTGAGATTTCTTAATCTGAGGTTGTCATAAAAGAGGTATTATATCGTTTTATGTTCTATGGATGATTTTTTGGAATATTTCATAAATTATAAATTTTGGGGAGTATAATTTGGATTCATGTGTATGTATTTATTTTTTTCAAAATTTATTAATATTATTATATAACTTACTAGTTTGGATATTGTATGGTTATTAATAAAATGGATTAGTGGTGGTGTGTTAATAGTGATGGTGAAATGGAAGAGTTTAAGGTGGAAATGAGTTTGTAGTTTTTTCTGGTTTTATGTGAATATGTTGAAGTGGTTATATGAATGCAGTAATTGATTTATATTATTTGAATATTTTATTTATTTATTTATTCAACTATGAAAATTGTGTTTTTGTATAGCTAGTGTGGTGGTATCATAGAAGAGGTGGTGTTTTGGTGTTTCTAAAGTGGTGAGAAGGTGAAATAGGAACATATGATGTGGTGATGAATTAAATAAATAGGATGTGGTGGTTTTGGAAATGTTATTTGTTACTTTTACCCACCCTTATAGTAGCTAGTTAGGGGGATCTCCTACTAAGGTTATGTTGCACCCTAACCCAAAATCCCAATTCTCTAAATCTAATATAGGATGTCACATGGACTCGTGCACTTCCACCAATCGCTAAAGGATTCTGAAAAGTAATGAGGGATAAAATAAACCACTATGGAAATGATTTTCTATCATTAAACACTACTACAAATACCCCTTTTATCAGCGCTAAAAATGGCCTTTAACAGTGCTAGAAAAGTGCTGTTAAAGCTGGAGAAGATAAGGGGGGGTCCCCTTTATCAACACTCTAGAAAGTTCTGATAAAGACCCCTTTTATCAGTGCTTTTAAAAAGCGCTGATAAAACTAAAAAAATTTAAAAAAAATAAAATAAAATCATGCCAATCTAAGGGGGGATTTTTACAGCGCTTGAGACCCCCCCTTTATCAGCTCTTTCCCACAGCTCCAGTGCCCGCATGCACCGCATCCACCCTTTATTAGTGTTATACACCACCTTTATCAGCGTTACCCCCTTAAATTTACCCTTGCGTGCGCGCCCCTGCCTCCACTCGGATTTGATCTCGAGACCTCCCTCCTGCGTGCCTGAAGCCTTTGCCACTCCCCTATATTGATTTGTTCTCTTATTTATGATATATCTATTTATTTATATATATATTTAGTTATATTTATTTGTATAGTAATATATAGTTATATTAATATATTAATATATATATATAGTTATATTAATATATATATTTATAGTTATATTAATATATATATATATAGTTATATTAATATATATAGTTATATTAATATATATAGTTATATTAATATATAGTTATATAAATATTAATATATTGGTATTTTAAATAAAATGGATATTAGTTATTATTTAGATAAAGCTAATATATTGGAAACAACAATTTCATCTAATCCATCACGACATAGGTATGGTATACTAGGAGTTAGAGGAAAATTAAAACAAAAATGGTGTTCTCGATGCACCATGATTCATGGAACCTGATGACCCTCTATCGAGTAAGTGGAACCAATCCTATACTACTCATTTAATATAATAGTAATATGTATATGTAAATATATATATTTATAGTTATATTAATATATATATATAGTTATATTAATATATATATATAGTTATATTAATATATAGTTATATAAATATTCATATATTGGTATTTTAAATAAAATTGATATTAGTTATTATTTATATAAAGCTAGTATATTTTATATGTAAATATTTTTAATTATTTATTTAAAAAATTAAATTTTTAGGTGTGAATATATAAAAAATATGTACGTATAGTTATATATTTGATTATAAATAGAAGTTAATTATAAAAAACTATAAAATTTCAAAGAAATAATATCAATATGAATATAATACCTTGGAATAAATTCATTCCTCACCAAAAAAAGGCAATAATACCCCCTTAAATGAGGCTGAAAATCCACAAAATGTTAAAAAATCAGGGTACCCCGACTAAAAACTCAGTTTTGGAGGCCTTATGGGCCTTTTTTGGCCTCTAAAAACATTGACCGGATCCCCCTCTAATCATAAAAGTGTAGAGCTCGTCGCAGGCTTCGATTTGATATGTGGTAGAGCTCAAACGGACACCCAGATCAAAAGTTATGGTCGTTTGAAGTTTGAGTTGTGTTTTCAAAATATTTTGGGTCTTTTTTAATTTTTTGATTTTTTGGGTCTTCAAACTATTATGAAATGACTATTCCTCCATAATAATTAGAAAATTATTAATTAAAAATATTTTATTAATTTTTTATAAGACATTTTCACTAAATATCTTATATATTAAGTATATTAAGTGTAAATGTATATTTATACTTATCTAAAATATATTTAAAAATTATATATTATATTTATATCAATATAACTATATTTATATATTTATATATTAATATATTATTTTTAATTATTTTTTTTTTTGAAGTCGACCCTTTATCAGCGCTACAAAAAAAAGCGCTGATAAAGGGGGTCCCTTTATCAGGGCTAAAAAAATGCACTGATAAAGGGGGTACATTTATCAGCACTTTTTTTAGCACTGATAAAGGTACCCCCCTTTATCAGCGCTTTTTCGTTAGCGCTGATAAAGTTTGGCGTCGGGAAAAAATGTTTTTGTGGTAATGAAAATAAACTAAATCCACATAAATGTAATATATACTTTAATAAAAACAATATAAAACAAAGTTTGAAGTGGAATATAAAAAAAATTGTAAAAATTCAACACCAAAGTAAATAAACAAAACTCAGGCTTATAATAAATAAATAAACCCTTACTCCAATACACTAATACCTCCTTCACCATATCTCCATCATGGATCTATAGCTTATTACTGAAAATAAATGAGGTCTTCCCCTTACCCATATCATAACTAATATTTTAAACATATCCACCAATGTTCACATGTATGATGTGAGTATAAAATCAACATTATTTATCCAAAAAAATCAATATTCTTGTATTTAGTAATCTAAAATATACAAATCCAATCAATATATTATAAATAAAAATAGTTTAAAAAATGTTTTATTAAAATACATTTCAAAACCAAGGTATCATTACCCAGCATCATCAATTCATTTCAAAATAAAATTTTATATATATAACCAAATGAAATAATGTGATTTAAAAATGATTGAAAAATAAAATTTTCTCTCTAAAAAATCATTTCCATAAATCCCCATAATTTTTCGAAGGTCCCAAAAAAATCCTCATTTTTTAAATGACCAACAAAAACTTATATTTCCCCAAATCCAAAAGAAACTTGTAATTTCTCTAGAATCCCATTCAATAAGAAAACTATGAGCATAATCCAAATAAACTAATGTTATCTAGTTTTTTTACATGTAAATCCCTATTCATACATACAAATCCCACATTTTAGAAAGGTGTTATTGGGACTACATTTAGGGTTGAAAAAACTGAGAAGGTAGGTGTGGTGGGTGAATCGGTGCTTAAAAATTATATCAAACCTAAATTATATCATACCAATTAAAATTTTTTCTCTTAGTACTAATAGTATCATAGAAATTAAACAAACACATTACATTTATTAACGAGGTTTTCTAACTAAAAGGATGATCATGTCCCTAATGTATTGTGGAATTTATCCCATGCACACACAACTCTTCTCTTATTATCATGAAGTTTCTATAGGAATGGGAATGACCATAGACCTCTAACAAAGGTTGGTCTTAACAATTTAAAATTTAACACAAATATAATAGAATGGTTCTTTCACAAAAAAATCACATATGAAATCTCGATCCTCCATATACGCTAAATAGATGCCTATATTCTTCCTCTTCCTCTTACTTCAATAAAAATTCATGAAATTACTGAATATAATATCATATTTACAATTCTTAAATTATGATTATTGTAAAATCCCCACCCTTGTCTAATATGAACAGTGACCAAACTAGAGAGTTACTAGACCTCTAGTGAACCTCCCTATATACCAGAGTCTATTTCCTAAAAGTGTGAGTCTTGGGTGGTTTGGAAGGGAGTCTATACCTGCATATTAAAGTGTAACAAAAATAGAAATAATAAATAACTCAAATATAAAATCCAGATAAATAAATAAGTAAATCAGTTACTCATGAAAGTGTTAATAAATAATCAAAAAAATCATGTTATAGCCTTATGTGACTACACAATACATGTTGGGAATTTATACAACAGTAGCAATTCATATAAATCATAAACTAAAATACCAAATGATAAAACTAGGAAAACACCTAAAATTGGTATTAAGTCTTAGCCTAGTCCTAAACTATGTTTATTTTTCCAAACAAGATAATAATAAAGCATTGGACATTACCGAATCCTAGACCTATAATCAAGTAGAATCTTCTCAGGTACCCAAGTGACATGGAGGTCTGAGAAGGGTGTGAGTAAAACTCATTAAGCCACCACCAATGGTGTCCCTAAATATAACTAGTTTGATAAAATATTTTCATTTATAGTTATCTAATTTAATATCTTAATCAATTTAAATAAAAAGTAGTAAATAATCACTGAAGCTCAGGCTCCATGATGATACTCGATATTGGACTATACCATCATCGATCCATAGGTTCATGACCACTATCAACCATACTTTCTTTGTCTAGTGATAGGGTGTATCTAAGAACATCGTAGTAATTATGAAACTATAACATCATGGCCTCCCTAAAGGGATTTTTCTAGACCACCCTTTAGGGTGTTTCCTTATAGAATCACAACCACTCCAAATGGTTTTTTTCTTTATAGTATCATAATCTCCCTCAAGTGAGTTTTCTAGACCACCCCTGTAGGGTGTTTTATTCATAGTTGCATGACCTCCCAAAAGTGTGTTTTCTAAACTACCCCATTGGGAGTTTTTTTATAGTATCACAACCTCCCTGAATTTAGTTTTCCAGATCACCCCATAGGGTGCTTTCTCTTTAGTATCATAACCACATCGAAGAGAGTTTTCTAGACCACTATATTGGGTGTCTTCTTAATATCATTATCACCAACTCTAATGGTCTTTTCTAGACCACCTAATAGATTTGTTTCATTATATAAAAATAAAATCACCCAATTGGTGTTTTCCATTTAAATATTAATCCAATTTCACATATTAATACTTACTATTTCATTTTATAATTTTACTTTAAATCACAATTAATCACACCATAACATCCATTAACCATTTCACAACCCATCGTTTACTAATTTACTATATCAAAATAAAATTGAAATATCACTATTTCCTTTTATATGAGGTTATTCTGGTTTCTCATTCCATTTTTCCACTTTAGGGTTCAAAATCTAAATATAGTAATATGCCCTCAATTTCTATTTCAAATGATCTAAATAAATTTTTAATAAACTTTCAGCATTTACTAAAGCCATCATAAATATGTACCAATTCCATGACTACTTTTACAATTTCTAATTACCCCATTTAACTTCTATCACAAACCAATATGGTTTCCTATTTACATTATTATTTATAGGTTCCATTTCTCAAGAAAGGAATCCCATTAGGATTGTCTTAAATAAGTGAAATTAATATTTCAATTTTGAGGAATAAAAACATGAAATGTCAGCTTTAATACATAACTCATGCACTTAAAATTTAAGGTTGACTATAGGAAAGACTTAGGGACCACCAACCTTATCCTCACAGGAGGCTACTCAACCAATATCGGCCTTTTGATCAAGCTAAAAGAGAATAAATCAAAGAAGTGGACAAAAGACCTAGAAATAGTACATATTAGAAATAAATGTAATGGAATATTTATTTATTGGATGATAAATAAATAAGGGAAGGAAACATAGTCTTATATTTACCTCTATATTTGAATCATTGTTGATAACACTTCAAAGGACCAAGGATCAATAGAGATATTCTTTAGAGAATAAAATAGAGGGATATGCGTGATGACTTATATTAGACCAAAATAGGAGGAAAACTAGAGTGGGGTATAAAGTGGTGTCCCTGGTAAAATTATGGGGCTTCCCCAATTTAAAAACATTATAGAATGCCACCAGGTAGCTGTTGGCCTCCCACTGGCTAATGGGTGTCCCTCTATCTAGTCATTGTTGGTTCACTAGTTAGATGAAGATCCAAGAAACCAAGTAGGGTTAATAGACAGCCCAACAACTTTCTGGTGGCCCCTCACCAGCTAGTAGATAGACCTCCTACTACTAGTTTAGCTTTAGGATTAGTCATATATTGAAACTCTATGCCCCTGACCCTCGATACCACTCCCGAAGCCTCTATTACTCCCAAAAAAATTCCCAAAATGGGGACCACAATAGTTGTGAAAAAAAATTAAATAGCTTCACCCATCAAGGTAGAGGAATTTTCTTATATCCTTCCCACTATACAATATATTATCCCCAAGTTTTACTCTTGATCTTTATCAAGCCTCCCCAGTGGATAACTCCAGCCACCGAGCCAATTCCCCCTACATATTATAATGACCACATCTCTATTCACAAGCTTCCCAACCTCAAAATATAACAATGTTCCAAAATTTATGACACATGTAAGAACACGTGGTCACCCTACTTGACCACATGAGTTCAATGACACTAATCCATATACAATCATTACCTACCCTAGGTATTTATCATGCATTCTAGATATAAAATGAACACTCTATGAGGTATCTTTCAAAAGACCCAGTTCTAAAAACTTCGATACACCCTCTAGTTAGTCATAGTCATGAAAATATTACACTGACCAAACTCCACTACTCAAACCCTCACTGCCCCATACATCATGGTGCCATCCATTTCAAATATATCCACCATAATGACCCACCTCCAGGAGAATTACTAATTTTACAAACCATTATAATTCATAGTCTTATACCTGAGACTATATATAATGAAAGGCCTAACCTCTTTATTAATATTTATAGGCTTCCCCTAGGTACCGTAGACTCACAAACCCAGTCACTCTACTAACCTAGTTCTCAAAAATTACCCCCGGTCATATTACTTGATTCCTACCCCACGTGTCCCATTTATCAATCACCAAACAAACAATTCCACCTAAAATAATTAATCAATTCATCATAACTCAAACCCCACATTCCAATTATGCACATGATGTTGTTTCTATCACACCTGGGATTTTGAATTCACATTTTTTCTGGATTGGGTTGGGTTCTCGGTTATTTTATCAAGAACTAGGTATGATGGGTTTTAGTTTTTGAGTTATTCCCCTTTTCTATTCTTATCCTAGTGATTTTCCAAAAATTACCCCTAGAATTTTCAAGAAAAAGTGTGAAAAATGGTTGGACATACCATGGCACATGGTTGGAGCATGGTTAGTATAAATCGTGTACCCTTCCTAGGTAATTGTGTGTCCAAGTGAGGTTTTAGATAGAGTCTTATCACACGGTTGGTATAAGGGTTGTAAACTATGTGGAATAACTGTGTGGAAGGTCTTTCTTAGGCAGATTGATGTGCATGGTTGCTGCACATTTTGAAAAATTGTGCCGAGTAATCATGATGCTTGTCCAGGTCATTAAAAATTGAGTTTTTATTTTTATCTCTCTCTAATTTTTACCTCCAAATCCACCCATATCTCCCCCATTCAGGATTTCCATCCCTAGGTGCACCTCCCCCTTCCTCCTTTCTCCCTTGGACCTCCATTTTTTGGTGATTTTGGCTTATATTCTTCAAGGTATCTTCATGTAAGTCTTTCTCTCCCTCGTTTCCTCTTTCTTTCTAGGGTTTTTCTTCCTCTCTTTTGGGTTTTTAGTTTTCTAGTGGGTAGGGTTTAAATTTTAGGGTTTTTTCTTGTTAAATAGGGTTTGATCTTGTTTTTCTTGGTCAGATCTTTCCTTTTTAGGGTATCATGGTAGTGAGGATGGGGTTTTGCATCATTTTCAGAAAGCTTCTTGGCTCAAATTAGGTGGTTTCATGCTCTATCATTTTTAGATGATATTATTTACTTGTTCAGTTAATTTATACATGTTCTATGTTTTATTTGTGTGGTGCGAAATGTGTTTTATAAAGGATTAGTATGCTTATGTGATGGGAAGGGATTTTATAAATAATAATGGTGATTTTCTTCTATGTGCTTTATTGTGGAGTTTTTTGGAATTGTTTTATGGTTTTTTTGAAGGGTGTGAAATATTTTTTCAAAGGAACATAAGGTGATAATGAGTTTGGATGTAGGTTTTTAAAGGAAAATTTAATACTTTTTCTTGTTGTATTTTGTTGTGTACCCTTGAATGGGAATCGTAAATTGTTTAAATGATGAAAATCATGTTTTAAAATGAACTCGATATACATATGGATTTAGAAAGGGGCTTGGACCATGAAATTAGTTGATCAATTGTGTGCTTTTATTGTGATTTTTAAAATGGGTATTTATGAATTGTGTAAGTAATGGAAAATGTATTTGTAAGTGGTTTTAGTGTGTTTGTAAAATGGAAAGCATTTTTAGTTATAAAAAATGGTAATTTCCTTATATGTTTATAATTCTTGGAATGTGTATGTGTAATATGGGTATTTTTTGTAATGTGTGAAATAGGATTTGATCATAAGGTAATCTTAGGTATCTAGGTGGGATGAATAGATCTAGAATGATAATGATATAGAAGTGGCTTGTCCCAATTTCACTTAGAATGTTTGACAATTAAAACACTAAATAAACTATGATAATGATTGGAAACCACTATAATTTTGGATGTTTCTCCTCTCTAGTGTCTTATGAATGATAATTTGGATGGTTGTGGTTGTTATACCACCTTTCATCAAGGTACGAGGTTCTAGGGTCCCACTAAGCTAGATTATCCCTAGGTGTTTTCCAATGGTTCTCACTTGTGACTTGATGCCTATGTAATAACGTGCTAGTAGTCAACATACGGTAGACCTTGTTTTTGTTTTGTTTCATGAAATTTTATTTTAAAAAGAGTTCATCTATAAAATTATTTACTCTGCAATAGTTTTCCTTAAATGTTTTCTTAGAAAAGTTCTGAATGTTTTTGAAGGGAAATGTGCATGTTAAATTATCATTAAATGTTATAGCATGGAATATATTTATTTGGGTAGCATCCTAATGTGATTTATCTCACACCCTAAAAACACATTTGGGTGTATGTAGACCATTCTCTATGTTTGTACCAGGTAAATGAAATATGTGTCATGGTGATGTTAGTGGATTGGGTTGTCAATTATTCTTATCGCAAGTTGGTGGTGGTGGCTTGAGGTTGGTGCCTCTCATGTTGCATAGAGGTTTTTGGGATGTTTTGTATTTTAATTTTTTTTTTTGTATCCTGGTTTTTGTTCAAAATTATAAAACCTTGATTCTGAAAGTTGGTTATGTCATGTTTGGTTGTATACTTTCAGTTTGGGTTTATTTATGCTTGTTGATTTTTCACGTTTATTTGGTCGGGTAAAATCATTCCTATATCTCATTGTTGGTACCTGGACACTATTTTTCAGTCCATGGGGATTGAGAATTCCCTTCGGGCCATACCACAGACCAGGTTGGGAATCGGGTTGGATGCCAACCTGGATTGGTTCGTGAAAAAATGGTATTATAGGAAGGTTTTCTCTTTTGGGTCACATTATTTGGAGAAGAGTCTCGGTATACCAAAACTAGGATTGTTGGTACTTGATGCTCTGGTTATGAATAAGGTGTCTGGCCATCACACCTCATGATGGGACTCAAGTTACCAGGTAAAGTTAGGTTTTATTTGGGTAATTTGGTTCTTAAAGTTTCTTGATGATTGGAAAATGAAAAGTGAGTTCGGTCAATGGTCTTAGTGGTCTCATAGGGCCTGGTAAGCCATGTGGATCCGGGTACATCATCCTAGAACACTCTTTTTTATGGTGGTGTGATTGGATTAAGGCCTCAAACCATATGTCTAAGTCACCCACCAGAACTAATTTCCTATTTCATTGTATTGTGTCTCCTTGGGTTTTGAAAATTAATCTGAAAACCTTTGTTTGAAAAAATTAAGAAATTTGGATTTTAATGTGGAGATGGTTTGATTTTCAAAAGGGTGGGAAATGATATTTCATAATGGTGTTGAATGAAGTTTGGAAAAGGTGTATTTTTATGAAATGTTATTTGTGTAAAAAAATTATTTCAACGAGATTGGGTTTTTATAATAAAAAATTACAGTTTGTTGAAATTGGTTGTTTGGAAAATGGAAGTTTATTTTCAAAAGGGTTTTGGAAACTATTTTGAATAAAGGAGATGAGTTTTAAACAAGTGGTTATTGATGAATTGGTGTTTTTTATGAAACTAAAAATGATTTGGAATTTATGTTTAAGGTTCGAAAATGTGGTTTTATTTGAATGGTCGGTGTTTTTCTGAAATTTTTTTGTGAAGTTTGAAATGGGTTTTGATTTTTGTGGCTAGTGGGTTATGAAAAGAGGCTTTGGTGAGATTTTTAAATGGAAGTATGAGTTGAATATTTGTTTTGAAAGATGAAAATAATTTTTTATTGTAATATTTGGTATTCTCATGGGTGACCACATGCATGGTTTATATGTGGAAGGTGGATTAGTGCTCAGTTGGCATGAGGAAATGCATGTGTGAGGATTTATGAGGTACCATTGGTGATTTTGTAACCCAAAAATCCTATTTTATTTCCAAATGTGTTTTTAAAATAAAAAAAATGTGATGTTTTGTTAATCAGTATTCATGTGGTGTGTCCCCTTGTGATTTGGGGAATGTTTCTTGTGAGGTATTTTGAGTTTGATAACTCTTCTTGTTTGAATGGAGTTTCATGCTTGATCTCTTATAAATGAGTTGGTTTTGAGATAATGGTTAGTGGATTCTTTTGAGAAATGTTTTGGGAATATTTTGAGTTGGTCCTTGGGTGATCGTTGTTTGGTTTTGGTGAATTCTGGTCAATGGATCACCCTTGATTGAGTTCTTTATCTCCTTGTTTCCAAGTGAACACCCCCACAAATTTTCAATGGATATTGTGATGCAGCTATAGGTGGTTTACTATTAATAGACCCTCTAGTTGATCAACCTATGGAATTTCTTCTCAAGTTTTGGAAGTTGAATCCTTTTTTCTTTTATGATCGTGTGAATCCTCTCATAGTAGAAGAGTGGATGTGAAAAGCTGATAGATATTTTAGTTTCCTTGAGTCATTTGAGTTGTCAAAGGTAAGGTTTGACACCTTTAAACCTGAAAGTTATGTCTGAAAGTGGTGAAAGAAAATCCCAGTTAAGAAAGGTGGAAAAATGGTCTGGAGTTATTAATGCTAGCCTCTTTCTTTAAGGTACTTTGGATCTTTCATTGGTTTCTTCTAAGAAAGGTTTCATGCTTTGACACCAATATGGAAAGTCTGGTCATGAGATACTGTTATGGATACTTACAGAAATAGTATATGGCTTGGGACTCAGTTTAATTTTCATCTTTATAAAAGGCATCTTAGGTTTCAAGGTTCATGTCCAGTTGCGTCTTGCAGAGTTATGTTGTCTTTTAAATGAAAAGGTGGATTTTGTGGACCTTTTGAGAACTTTTGTTTTAACAGAAGCGTGTCTGTCTTTTGGGGAATTCATAATTTCTCTGTTCTGGATGGAGATGTCTTATATGTGTTATTTCTTCGAATGTTTCTTGTTTAGGGTGAATGGGGTGATGTGTATGTATCTTCCACGCCCTTGTATTGGTGAAAGTGCCATGTGAGAGTAAGTGGATTTTAGTGTGTGCTATTTTTTATGGTGTTGTCTGAACTGTGGTGTGGTTGGTTGTGGCACCAGAAGGAGAAGTTTCGATTGGGGGATTTTTCATCTCCTCACTATGAGGTAATAGATGCTTCAATCAACATAGATCCATTCATAGGTCCCATAGTGAAGCTTATGTGTATTAAAAAAATCCTCATGGGTGTAAAGTATCTTGGTCTAGTGTCTGTTTTCAGTATGAGAGGTGGAGGCGGTTTAATCCTAATACGTAGTTTTTTCTTCCCAAATGGTCTCATTTTGTGAAATGGGACACGGGGATCCTATTTCTTCATTTTAAACCATTTGGGTGGAAGATTTCATCCTTGTTTATAAAGTGGTGAGGTTGTATCATTTTCTTGAACCTCAGTTCTTATACCCGTGTGGATGTGGATCTCTATGTGGTTTCCCATGTATGGATATCCTTGTGAGTCAATCTCATTTTCAGTTTGAGCTCATCTAATGATGGTAATTCCTAGTAAGAGTAGTGAACTGTGAAAATTTTTCCATTTGGTTTAGAGTATTTTTCGACAGACCCCTTGCAGTGGGGGGGGTGGTTTGTGTTGATTTTATTATGTCAAACTATGTTAGTGGGTGTAGAGAGTTCCCATGTTGGCCCATGTTGTGCCTCTCACGCCGATATGTGCTAGTGGTTTAAGCTTGTTGGTTATTATGGTGAGGAGTCTATTCATCCATCCCTATGTTAATAACACAGTTTGAGTTCCTGGAGATAGTTTGGCAGTAGGTGGTCTTGTTCGGATATATCTAATCTCAAGCTCCTTTTTTTATTAAACGTTGGGATTAGTTTGTTTGTTTTAGGTTAGTGGCATGATTTTTGTTTGGTAATGTCTGGGGTGGTTTGGCCCAAGAGGTTTTATTATGTGTTGTGAGAGTTCCTTTCTTTTTGTCGATCAACTGCTGGTGTTTATACTTTTGGGGTCTGGTGGTAAATAGCGAGAAGTCTGTTTTGGCCTCCCGAGTTTGACATGTAGCCCTCTTTTCCTGAGTGTAGTGTTTTTTCCTTCTTCTCATTTTTCATTCATCGAGAATCTCTTTGTCCTGAGAAGGATTACCAGTTCTGTTTTTCAAACCACACCTTAGGATGGATTTTTGGGGGTGGGAAGCATTATGGTGGGGAGAATTATCACACCTGGGTTTTTGAATTCACCTTTATTCTAGATCCAGTCAAGTTCTTAGTTATTTTCTTAGGAACTGAGTGTGACCGTTTTGAATTTTTGAGTTATTACCCTTGTCTATTATTATCCTAGTGCTTGTCTATAATGTCCTTTATTTTTTGGGTATTATTTTTAAATATTATATGGATTAATTTCAAGACTAGGCGCTAAGACGGCGTGCGATTCTGAGGCCCTGGGTGCCCGGAATAAATTTTTTAAATATATTAAATATAATAAATTGCACACATGAGTAGTTTTCCTAAAAAAATGGAATACATTTTAAATGGGTGCCCATATCAGAAATGTTAGGGCACCATTGTGTTCATTATAGAGACTATACCTTAGGTGCAACCAAACATTGGATGGTGCGGGTCTACTGTGAAAAGTTGTCACATAAGTTTTTAATGAATAAAATAATTTGAAATATTTATTTTATTCTTTTCTATTTCATCGATGTAGTGACATAGCACCGGTTTATTTTAAATAAACCTTTAGGTAGGGATCCAGGGTTAGGTTCATAACCCTGGAATCCTCTGGAGGCCCTACAGAGAAAACCTTAGATATTTCTCTCAGCAGGAGACGACAGAAAATTGGATCAGAAATTAACAAGCACCATTCTTGACAAATCTTGCTAGTGGAAATGTATATTCATTAGTGGGCGATCTAATTACTAAGCAGGTTGTATTATTTTATATTTCCTTCCCCGTACTTGAATTCAACGATGAACATAGACTAACCAATGAACATGTTGATCCTCAGTTCGATCATAACCTTGTGGGATGAGTTTTATTTTCATTATTTATGGGGTTTGATTGTTGATATTATTGTTTTGATTGTTGATCATTATTACAGGAATGGGTTGAAGCCGGAATGAACAATGGCCAAGGTTTGTTCCTCAAATTCGTTCATTATTCCTTTTCTCCCCAGATATTTCAATGTGTTCTTTGTTCTTCAAGGGTTTTTGAATGAACGATCAGTGTGCCTTTGTTTCTTGGTGCAATGATCTGAAATTGAAGATCCAACATCAGTACAACCTAATAGTGGTGCAACAATGATGGATATGGACAAATTGAAGTGAATCGGGAGAAAATTTTCTTCGAGCGGTTTGCATCGGGATGGATTTAAATGGATTTCTGAGATGATTGAAGGCCTGAAACACATTGGTTCGGTGTTAGGGTGGTGAAATGACCCTGGATCTGGATTTTCGAGGTGAACAGATCACCTGAATGATATTTAGAAGATTAGTTGAGGTGCGTGGAGGAAGAACCAGACGTTCTGGAAAAATCTGATGAACAGGGTGTGTAATCCAGGATTACATAGCATGTATCCCCCACTGAGAAGTGGTTAGGGTTTCAAGAGATGGTTAAATGTCACATGGCATATAACCCCTATCACATGGCATGTAGGCCCTTCCTAGAGACTCTCTGTGTATCTTTAGAGATACATAGACATGGGGTGGAGTACATGGGTTGCCTACATGGCATGTACTCTACCACACGACTTGTCTTGAACCGGTTACACAAACTTCCCTGTGTACTAGTACATAAGAAAGACCACATGGGTTAGCATCGTGTACTAGCACATGTCCAGATTACATGGGTGGATCCTAGTTGGTAGGACACAGTGTGAGACTCCTTATATATGTTGTGTACTTCCTTTTTTATGAAACATGTTCTAAAGACATGGATCGTTGTACATGGGAAGTACCCAAGGTCAAGTGGCACAATGTGTTACCCTAATACATTAATTTGTACCCCTTTTCTACATGGATTGAATATCTTTTCCACCGTATCTTGGACAAGTTTCATTAGGGTTTATTCCCTTTATCGTTTCCCTGAAGGTAAGTGTAAATCATTTCCTACTCCTAGGACTATGATCCCTTCAAAAGGACTTCCTGAATAGAGTTGTTGGAATTTTCTAAGAGGTCTAGTGTGAGATCCTTTATTCATCTTTGTACCTTAGGTAGAGTCCTTTGTATTTATGAAACCAATCCTACTAGACATCGATCCTCTAATTAGTGGTTTAATCTAGATTGAGTTGTTGGTATCACCCTATGGCCCTATCTGTGACCCTCATATTTTGTATCATATCTCCCTCTTCAGATATATTGGTGTATCTCTCTCATAGTAGTTCCCGATGAGAAGTACCTCTCAGACAGACATCATCAGTGTTAAAAGACTCAGGAGTGTGTTCTCCCGAATGAGTGATTTATGGAATCTTCAAGCTGAATTCCTAGTGTTGGTATGCAGTAGTTGTGACTTACCTCTAGACTATGTGTATTGGATTGAGTATATCTGGATATCCTTTCTATATGTTTAGTAGACATATACTTGTGTAGAGATGATTATATCTTTTCTTTGTTGTATTGGTTTGTTTTTTAGGGGTGTCTTAATGAGTATTGTTATACTAACCCATGCACATTATTTTCCCACATTTGTCGTGTCTTGTGTAGATGATCGACCTTTTGATGGAGTTTTAGGAAGACCAAGACTAGACAGTGATTTCTGATATCAGACAAGATGAGGTGTTCTTACGGCTATAGACAACAGCCCCGGTACCATTTCTTATAGGTTTTACTTTTGTTTTACAAACTCTTTTTATGGGCTTGTATTTTGGATTTGTTTACCTTACTTATCATTACTTTACTTTCCTATCATACTCTGGTTGGGATATAGTGGTATGCATTCATTGAGTTCTTAGTGGTTTTTTACATTTCAGAATTGTGTGGGCTTGGAGATGTGTGCATGTGTACAAGTACATAGCCAATGACTCTCATGTTAGTGATATGCCTACTCAGTGCTAGTCACCAGCCCCTGGCCTATTAGAGGTGGGATTGGGGATTCTCATCACAAGCCCCAATGGGACGGGTTGTGACAGAGTGGTATCAGATTTCAGTTCTACTTTAGGACTGGGAGTCTGTGAGACTGGTTTAGGGCAATAGTGTTAAATGTTTCAAGTTTATATTTCAGGCTAGGGACTCCAGTGATGGTACGGAAGTTGATGTATCCATACACCAGGACTCTGATAACCTTCTTTTCAACTTGGTAAATGAGAACATTGGTTGTAAGTAAAATAATGGTACATGCATCATATAGGAATGGGTTGTGGTTTCCATATCCTTTTTGAGTCAACTCTTCAGATATAATCATTGATTGTGGTATCTTATTTTACAGGATACCTCTATGATTTATACCAATTAGAATTCAGTATCTTCATCATTAGGATGACACCCTCAGTGAAGTGGTTTCGATATAAGGACTAGTTCCCTAGATGTTACCTCTAGGTGGTATATCATCCATACCTCCACCTGTAGAGTAACGTGTGGTACCGGTAGTACCAGAAGATGAGAAGTGCAGGTTGAGTGTGCTTTACGAGTTTCAGAGATAGAGACCCCTCGGGTTCTAAGGAAAGACCAAACCTCAGGAGACAGAGGAATTTATTGAGGTGGTGACCTAAGTTTTCCATCTAGTCAGGACACTAGCATATTAGATGGTGGTCCTGGTGGTGAGCCTTCTACACGACTCAGTGGGGCGATGGTGGAGTTTAGTTACCTGATCTTATGACAAGAATACTCTTTCATGGTCAAAGTTTGAGAACCTTTTTTTATAGAATTTATCATCTTAAAAGCTAAGTAATATGAGTATCTAAGAGATTCTATAGCTCTGGTAGGATGACGTTTTGGTATCTGAGTATTCATCGAGGCATACCAGCCTCTCCAGGTACTCAATGGATATGGTACACAATCAGTGCTTCAAGTCTCAAACCTTTGAGCAAGTCTTGCATAGAGAAATCTGATCAAGTATTATTTCTCATTTAATTCCTACATATGTTGGGGTTCTTGAGCAAGCTTTGGTGGTCAAAAGTTTCTTGGATAAGTAGATACAACCAGTGGTTGTCAGCAGTGGGAAAGAAGGAGTAGAGACCTCAACAGTAGGGGAAGATGTTAGTCTCAGAGACCTCGACATAAAATAAGTTTCAAGAGGAGGCCTCGAGAAAGAGGACCTATAGTTCAGGGCTCATAGGGTGGGTCTGGTCATCCCATAAAAATGAGATGTTACTCATGTGATGGTAGGGTAAATCTCACTCTAGATTGTCTGACCTGCCATACAGCTAACACAGAAGCCATAGACAGGCCACTGAGGCAGATACAATGACCGAAGTAGGCATACCTATAGGGTGGAAAACGTGGTAGAGGATATGGGAGAGTAATAGGAGGGAGTATATGTTTCAACATGTTACCATCACCACCCACAGGTGGTCCACGCCAGGCTCAGGGAGTTGGAGGACATGGATGGGGACAACTGCAAGTGGTCGAGGCTTATTACCCGTGATCTATAAGAATTATTCAAGGTATAATCTATGTCTTTTCTACTTTATTTTCCATATTGATAGATACATGTTCTAGTAATTATTTTCTTGCCCTAATTTTTTTTCGATACTCGTAGATTCCGGTTGAACCGTTGACTCAACCCTCATGTTTTGAGACTCCTACTAGAGGAGACCCAACAATCACGCGCTAGTTCCGATAGTGTGAACTGACACTTTAAGGAGAGAGTTTTAGTTGGGATATCTTGGTAGTGGCGCCAAGGCCTTACGATGTCATTCTTGGCATGGACTGGTAATCCATAGTTCATGCTTAGATTGACTATTTTAGGCGAAGTGTGCAGTTTTTCCATAGTGATGGAATGAGTTTTACCTTTGTTAGTGGAAAGGAAACCTAGGCATCACAGGATAGACTCATTCATAGGAGGGTGCATCTAATTACTCATTAATTGGATAGCCTAACCCTCAATGTAGTGAATTTTATGAGTCCTTAGTTTTCTACAGTGGTGGAGGGGTATGTGGACGCCTTTCCTGAAGATGTTCCAGGAGTACATCCCTGCTGGTAGATAGACTTCTACATTGATTTACACCCCAAGATGGCACTGATATCATCACCAACATATTGTATGGCTCCGGTAGAGATTCACAAGCTGATGTTGCAGTTGGAAGACTTGAAGAGGGAGGGATTAATGAGACCTAGTGTTCCCCCTGGGTAGCCCTAGTTTTGGTTTCCAAAAAGGTAGACGAGAGTTTGAGGTTGTGCATGGATTACCAATGCTTAAACCAAGTGACCATGGATAACAAGTATCCACTATCAAGGATCAATGACCCACCCCCCCCCACCCCACCCCCCGATCGGTTGAGAGGGGCATGATGGTTCTCGAAGGTTGACCTCAGATCAATGTTTTCAAGAGCAGAGGTAGAGTTTGAAAAGCACTCGAACCTTGATATTTCTAGAGGAAGTTGTTAAGTACATAGTACTCTACGATGAATCAGGAATCGGGCTTGGTTGTGTCTTAATGTAGAGGCGAGTGGTGGTTTCCTATGTTTCACACCAATTGAGACCCCATGAGAAGAACTACACGACCTGTGATCTTAAGTTAGCAGCGGTAGTCTTCACGTTGAAGATGTGGCGACACTACCTAATGGGTGAATGGTATATCATGTACTCTAATCACAAGAGTCTTAAGTATATCGTCTCTCAGAAGGATCTAAACTTGAGACAGAGGCAATGGCTAGAGTTTCTCCAGGTCTTTGGCTTTGAGATTTTTTATGCTCCTGGGAAGGGGAACACAGTGGAATATGTTCTCAGTAGGAGATCTAGTTCACAGTTGATGAACGAGGTGTCTAAGTAGTTTTCCTCATTATATTTATCTTTTGTGGATGGATATGGATAATCTTACCTCTAGTTGATGGTTGTTACCCCTCCACTCTTATAGTGATTCAGGGAGGCACAACTTGGGGATACCGACTGGGAGACCCTACATGCTCATATGTCCACAGAGCATGTTCCTAATGGATATTCAAAAGGTGGGAGCATGTCATTATTTTTATAGGATGCATTATAGTGCTAGTGGCATTGAGGGATGAGGTTATGATGGAGTTTTATACATCCACTTTGGTGGTACATCTAGGTGTGGTGAAAATGTAACAGGACCTCTGATGTTAGTTTTGGTGTCCAAGGATGAGAAAGAGTATTGCAGAGTTCACTTCTTGATGTCTTACTTGTCAGAAAGTAAAGGCTGAGTGCCAGGTTCCAATAGGTTTAGTTGAACCCCTTGAGGTGACTAAATGGAAGTGGTATGAGATATCGATGGAATTTATGATGGGTTTACCACGTATTTATAGGGTACACGATGTCATCTAGGTGATCATTGATCAACTCACCAAATTAGTACACTTCCTAGCTACCCAAGAGAAGAGTGCATTGGGGAGCTTGGGACGCCTCTACATTCAGGAGATAGTTCGACTCCATGAAGTTCCATCAATGATTGTTCTACATCATTATTCTTATTTTAAATACCGGTTGTTGAAGGGTTTATAGGAGGCATTTGGGACCCATTTACGCTTGAGCGCAACATTCACCTACAAATGGACAACCAAACTGAGTGGACCATTCAGGTTCCAGATGACAAGTTACGGGCTTGCATGTTTGACTTCAGTCATAGTTGGGAGGATTACCTACCATGGGTGGAGTTCGCGTATAACAATAGATACCATTCTACCATTGGTATGGAACCATTAGATTCCTTGTATGGGTGACCCTTTAGGTCACCACTTTGCTAGACTAACCTAGGAGAGTCAGTACTCATGGGCCCGGAGTTATTGAAAACTACTATAGAGAAGGTGAAGATCATCCATGGGTGGATGAAGACTACATAGAGCCATCATAATTCTTATACTAATAGGTGGAAGAGGCCTTTGGAGTTCAAAGAAAGAGACCATGTGTTCCTTCGGGTTTCACCTCAACGGGGATTATATAGATTTGGTCAGGGTGGAAAGTTATCTCTGGGGTTTATCGGCCCTTTTCAGATACTGCGTAGAGTTAGCGAGGTAGCGTATCACTTAGATCTACCCCCACAGTTGGACTTGGTACACTACATATTTATTGTATCACAACTTAGGAGGTACGTGTATGACTCATCACACGTCATCGATAGGGGCGAGCTAGACATCGAGGATGGAGAAACTTTTGCTGAGTACCCAATGGAGATCAAGAATATATAGGAAATGATCCTTCATAGTCAATTGATTCCTTTTTTTCATGTCTGGTGGCATCACAATAATCTCTGAGAGAGCACATGGGAGTGGGAGGCTCAAATTCGTGCACAGTACCCACAACTTTTTGAGTAGCCTTTGTTTTGGATTTTCAGGGACATAAAGCCCCAAGGTAGGGAGAATTTAATGTCTTAGAAATTCCATGTATTATTTTTAAATATTATGCGGATTGATTTCATGACCATGCATTGATGCGGAATGTCATTCTGGGGCCTAGGGTGCCCATAATAAATGTTTGAAATATATTAAATAGCACGCACACGTATTTTTACTGAAAATGTAAAATAACTTCTAAATGGGTTCTTGTATTAGAAATATGAGGGCAACGTTACATCCATAACAATGACTTTACCTTAGGTGCAACAAAACATTGTCCATCATGGGTCAACTATGGAAAGTTTTCACATGCGTTTTTAATGAATAAAATAAATTGGAATATTTATTTTATTCTTTTCTGTTAAATTGACACAATTACGCAATGAATTTTTCTTTTAAATAATCATTTATGAAGGGATCCAGGGTTAGGTTCATAACCCTAGAATCCTCTAGAGGATCTGTAGAGAAAACCCTAGAGATTTATCTCAGCAGGTGACAATAGGAACTTGGATCGGAAATCGACTAGCACTGTTCTTGATGAATCTCACCAATGTCAATTGATCTTCATTAGATAGTGATCCAATTTCTATTTTGGATGTTTTATTTTGGATTTCCTTCTATATTATTGAATTTAATGATGAAGTCAGACCAACCAATGAATATATTGATCCGCGGTTCGATCGTAACCTTGTGGGATGGTTTTTATTTATGGGATTTATAGGGTTTTATTGTCGAGATTATTGTTTTGATTTTTGATCATTCTTACAAGAACAGATCGAGGATGAAATTAACAATGACAAAGGTTAATTACTTGGATTTTTTCATTGTGATTTTTCTCCCCAGATATTTCTATGCGTTCTTCATTCTACAACTGTTTTTGAATGAATGATCGTTGCACCTTCATTTCTTGGCACAATGATCCGAAATTGAAGATACAACATCGGGAAAACCTAACGAAGGTCTAATAACGATGGTAAAGTATGAATAAAATTGAATTAGGAGAAATTATTCTTCGAACGGTTTGTATCAGGATGTATTTAAATAGATTTCTAAGTTGATTGAAGGCTTAAAACACATCAGTTTGGTGTTAGGGTGGAGAAACAAACTTGGATATGGATTTTTGAGGTGAATGAATCATGTGAACAAGATCTGGAAGATTGGATGAGGTGCATAGAGGAATAACCAGATGTTCTATAAAATTCTGATAAACACATCATGTAATTTGAGATTACATGGCATGTGGCCCCTACTGAGTGGCGTTTAGGGTTTCGGGAGATAGTTAAATGTCACATAGCATGTGACCCCTATCACACGGTAGGTAGGCCCTTCCCAGAGACTTAGTGTTCATATCGGGAGATACATGGACATAGGGTAGAGTACATGGGTTGCCTACACAGTGTGTACTCTACCACACAACTTGGACTGAATCGGTTACATGGACTTCCCTGTGTACTAGTACGCGGGCAAGACCACGTGGGTTGACACCGTGTACTAGCACATGGCCAGATTACACCAACGGACCATGGATGGTAGGACAGGGCATGTGACTCCTTCTACACACTGTGTAATTACTTTTCTACACAACATGTTTTCAAGACACGATCCATTGTACAAAGGTAGTACTCAGGGGGTCAAGGGGCACGACGTGTGACCCTAATACATGTTGTATACCCCTTTTCTACATGGATTGAATATCATGTCCACCATATCTTGGACAAGTTTTATTAGGGTTCATTCCCTTTATCGTTTCTCTGAAGGTAAGTGTGAATTTTTTCCTACTCCTAGGACTACAATCCCTTCAACATGACTTCTTGGATAGAGTTGTTAGAATCCCCCGAGAGGCCCAGTGTGGTATCCTCTATTCATATTCATGCCCTAGGTAGAGTCCTTGGTATTGACGTGACCAATCCTACCAGACATCGATCCTATACTTAGTGGGTTAATGTAGATTTATTTGTTAGTACCACCCCATGGCCCTATCTATGATCCTCATCTATTGTATCGTATCTCCCTCTTTAGATATATTAGTGTATTTCACTCATGGTGGTTTCCAATGATAAATTCCTCCATGATGAATTCTAACAGTACTATCAAACTCAAAAGTGTTTTCTATTGCATGAGCTCTTTGTGGAATCTTCAAGATGAATCCTAGTGTTGGTATGTGGTAGTTGTGACTTGCCTCTAGACTGTGTGTCTTGGATTGAATATATTTGGATATTCTTGCTATATTTTTTATAGAAATATACTTGTGTAGATATGACTATATCTTTCCTTTTTGGTATTTCTTGGTGGTTTTTGGGTTTCTTAATGAGTATTGTTATACTCACCCCTATATGGGATTTTCCTGTATGTTTCGCATCTTGTGCAGATGATCGACCTTTTGACGAATTCTTAGGTGGACCAGAACTAGAGGGTTCTTTGTGAGATCAGAAAGGATGAGGTGTTCCTATGGCTACAGACAACAGTCTCAATACCTTTGTGTGTAGGTTAGACTTGTGGTTTATAGAATCTTTTGGTGGGATTGTATTCTATCCTGTTTTACCTTACTATTCTTTACTTTACTTATCGTACACTAGTTAAGATATAGTGGTATGCATTCATTTAGTTATTATTGGTTTTTACATTTCATCATTTTTGTGGGATTGGAGATGTGTCTGTGTGTATAGGTACTTAGAAAATTCCTCCCATGTTAGTGATATCTTTATTGGGTGCTAGTCACTAGCCCCTGGCCTATTGGAGGAGGTATTGGGGAGTTACGACACAGGCCCCACTAGGATGGGTCGTGACATTGTCCATGATTTCCACCTTGAATTTTCAAGAAATAGTGTGAAAAATGGGTGGACATACCATAACGCACCATTGGCACACGGTTAGTAGAAACCATGCACCCTGCCCAAGTAACCGTGCGTCCAAGTGAGGTTCTAGATAGAGGCTTATTTCATAGTTAGTGAACTAGTTTTAAACCATGATGACTAACCGTTCAGAAGTTTTGGATTAGGCAGATAGGTATGCATGGTCACCGTATGGTTTAACACACCATGCAGACTAACCGTGCATCCTGTCCGGGTCATTAAAATTTTAGTTTTTATTTTTCTCTCTCCCTGATTTTTACCCCCAAATCCACCCCTCTTTCCCCCATTCAGGATCTCCATCCCTAGGTGTTCCTCCCCCTTCTTCCTTCCTCTCATGGACCTCCATTTTTTGGTGATTTTGGCTTTGATTCTTCAAGGGATCTTCATTTAATTTCTTCCCTCCACTTTCTTTCTAGGGTTTTTCTTCCTCTGTTTTGGGGTTTCTATTTTCCAGTGGGTAGGGTTCCAATTTTAGGGTTTTTTCTTGTTAAATATGAGTTTATCTTGTTTTTATTGGTCGGATCTTTCCTTTATAGGATCTCATGGTGGTGAAGATGGGGTTTCGAATCATTTTTTGGAAACTTCTTGGCTCAAGGTAGGTGGTCCCATGCTCTATCATTTTTAGATGATTTGATTTGATTGTTAGGTTAATTTATACATGTTCTAAGTTTTATTTTTGTGGTGAGAAATGTGTTTTAGAAAGGATTGGTATGATTATTTGATGGGAAGGGATTTTATAAAGAATAATGGAGATTTTTTTATGTGTTCTTTACTGTGGTGTTTTGTGGAATTGTTTTATGGGTTGTTTGAAGGGTGTGAAACATGTTTTCAAAGGCACTTAAGGTGCAAATTAGTTTGGACATAGTTTTTTAAATGAAAATGTAATACTTTGGTCTATTTTATTTTTTTGTGTACCCTTGAATATGAATTGTAAATTGTTTAAATGATGAAAATCATGTTTTAAAAATGCTCTTAATATATGTGTGGATTTAGAAATGGGCTTGTCTTGTGAAATTGGTTGATCAATTGTGTGATTTTCATATGCTTTGTTAAACATTGATTTATTAATTGTTAAGTAATGGAAAATGTATTTAGAAGTGGTTTTGGTATATGGGTAAAATAGAAATCATTTTTGGTTATGAAAAATGGTAATTTCTCGAAATGTTTACAATTATTGGAATGTGTATGTGGAAGATGTGTGTTTTGTGTAACATGTGAAATACGATTTGAGCACAAGGGAGTCTCGGGTATCTAGGTGGGTTGACTAGATGTAGTACGTTAGTGATCTGGAAGTGGATTTTTCGGGATTCACTTAGCATGTTTGATGATTACAACACTAACTAAACTATTATGATGATTGGGGACCACTAGGATTTTAAAATTTTCTCCTCTATAGTGGCTCATGTACAAGAATGTGAATGGTTGTGGTTTTGATACCACCTGTCACCAAGGTACAAGGTTCTAGGGTCCCACCTAGCTAGATTATCCCTAGGTATTTCCCATGGTGCTCACTTGTGACTTGACTCCTATATAATAAGGTACTAGACTTCAGCATACAGTAAACCATGTGTTTTTTCTTCAAGAAAGTTTATTTGAAAAGGGGTTTATCTATAAAATGCCTTACTTTGAAATAGTTTTCCTTAAATGTTTTCTTATAAAATTTCCAAATTTTTTTAAAGGGAAATGAGCATGTTAAATTATAATTAAATGTTATAGCATGGAATCTCTTTATTTGGGTGGAATTCTACTAGGATTTGGCTCACGCCCTACATACACATTTTTGTGTATGTAGACCTTGCTCTATGTTTGTCTCAGGTAAAGTAAATATGTGTCATGGAAATGTTAGTGGATTGGGTTTCTAGTTATCATATTCATAGGTTGGTGGTGGTGGATTTATGGTAGTTCCCATCATGTTGTAGAGTTTTTTGGGACATTTTGTATTTTAATTTCCTTTGTTGTATCCTGGTTTTTGTTCAAAATTGTAAAACATTGATTCTGAAAGTTTTTTATGTCATGTTTGGTCATATACTTTCAGTTTGGGTTTATTTATGATTTTTTGTTATTCACGTTTATGTGGTTGGGTAAAATCATTCCCATGTCTAATTATTGATACCCAGGCACTAGTTTTCAGCCCATGGGGATTGGGAATGCCCTTCGGGCCATGCCACAGACTGGGTCGGGTTCTAGGTCGGATGGCAACCTTACTTGGTTTGTGACAGTTTCTACCTCACAGCATCCTACCACACATAGTGTTGTCAGTCGGACCCCCTCTTTCTGACTTTTCTCAAGATTACTCAACTACACCCATCAATGTGTTACCATACCACTTGATCATGATTCATGCACACCATATTCCGGACCTAACTCTCTGTGACATTCTATGATTAAATCCTCAACCAACCAAAAATTCCATCATGATTCACCATGATCATGTTTACACCCTTTATCTAACTCCCTCTCGAATCACTAAAGTGTATCTTAAGTTTGACACTAACACTTAGGAATTAACCAACACCTCTATTGGATTTAAAATATGTTATTCTCTACAAAACCCAAATAAACCTAGATTCCTCCACATGCTAGAATCCTAGAGTCACTTCAACCATCCACCAACTAGTCTCACTACATCCATGATTATACCCACACTATATCATATTCTCATGATTGATTAAATACTCCCCACCACAAGAGTAACCTCATAGCCTCTCCATAAAACCAAAATTCTAAGATCCATGGTCTATCCTCCATCCATTGTTGCATGTATTGACCAGAAAAAACCTCCCCACTCACACTCAAGTGAAAACATGAAGTACTGGCCACTTCCTATTCTTTAATTACTAGGAATGTTATCCAAAACATCAATCAAAAATTCATTCATAATGAGAGTAACACCCTCAACTGTCCAATGGTGTTATCCCCACCTTATGGAATTGATTATATCATTCCTAAAGTGAGACCTTGACTGGATCCATCATCTGAACACATGTGTCTATCCCACTGATCAATTATCATTCATCATGTTAACCCATAACAAGGTTCATGATTAGAGCAACCATGCCACATCACCTCGACTCATCCATGTTCTCATTATCGCAATAGGAACACCAAAATTATCCAATAAGTCCCATAGACACCATTCCCACAAGCCTCTCATTGGATACATATTAGTCCCCAACCTACACTTATAGTTTCTTTATCATTTAATCATTACAAGTGTACGCTTTAATACCACCCAATCTATAATCCAAACAGAAAAACGCTTCTCCATTGTGAATTTTCCTTTATGATCTCATCAAAGACCAATGGTTTCATACTCCCACACAACCTAAAATGAATACCCTTCTCAAATTCCAATGAGTCATATGCCATAAAGACTAGGATCATATGCCCCAGACACTAGTCATACCTCCACCGCATAATAGTCTCACCAAGAAAAAAATACCCTTGACACTTTTCAAAATCAAATAATCTCACCAAACCAAAAGAATTCACATGACCACTCATAGACTAAGCATCATTCCAACACCTGAAGCATCTAACCATTCTCTACTCTCCCTATATTTTACCACCTAGGATTACCATTGACCATATCATTATAAACTACACCAATAGTAGTTAGGTATATAAAATTAAATGATCTTACCCTCAAAATATGGCCTCAATAACAAAACACCTTAAGGCATCCATTTTCCCCTCTCAAAACCCATCCAATGGTCTCTAAAGACACTAAGAAATCTATGTCTAGAATTTCTCAAGGAATATCACCAACATTTACCACACATCGAAAGTTCTCCCCACACATCGATCTAAAAGGAGATAATTTACCCATGACTCTCATTCCAAAGGCACTTATGTTTTCAGGCTAACCCATCTCTCAGGTTACACTCAATCACAAAAACCTACCAACTCACCACTATATTATGCCACATCCTAAAGGATATGAGGTCCTTGAACCTAATATTATAGTCATAGTCTCACACACATTTACACTCAACCAATATCACATGCCAAACCATCAGCCTACATAGGGAACTAATCCTTATTGGGCCTTCTAATACGAGACTACCCTTAAGGGCTGTATTCCCGCAAACATAAATCAAGACTCTCACACTCAGACTAACAATCCACTATAGGGTTATACTCAACTCAAATTACCGAAACAAAGGAAAAATTAGTGATAGAAATCGTGTTAGTTACTTTGATCACATCCTATAAAGTAAGGGTATTCCATACCGGCTCAAGTCAAACTAACCTACCCACTTTCATGTCAGATATTAACCCATACAAGTTATAGACAACTACAACAGGTATAACTTATCGATATCTTATACATATCACATCATAAGGTATCAAAACCTAATCTATATATTCAGACACCATTTACCCATACATAAGGTAAACATAAAACTATAAGGTCCATATCATATATATATATATATAGGATTCAAAATTTTACACTTTTCCATTTTTTATTTCCTAAAGTTCTCATTAGCGGAGCTTAGTTAAATGAAATTTCTATTACAAGATATCGAATAAAACACTTCAAATGCTCTAATTAGTTTTAAATTTATCTTAATCCACATAATAATCAGGTAAATTGATCACATAATTTACTTTTAACCATTTAATTTCAACAAAAATTTTCATAGTTGAGGATTAGTTAAATGAATTATCAATTACAATTTATAAAGGATAATAATCTTTATGTTGTAATTTGAATTTTATTTAGTTGAGACCTTGAAATAATGAAGGAGAAAGTTCAAAGAATATGAATTTTCCTTTTAGAAGATCAGATAAGTGAGGTTCTACCAAACACTTATACAAGAAAACAATGTAAAAATGATATGGACACTTTTAATAATCGAACCCTGTCATAGTCTAGAAAATCAAATAATCAATCATAGGAAATCATGAAAATGACTTTTAAATACTTTTTTACAAGTATGATGAATGTACACACACCCTTTTTCCATACCAACCAAGAGATAAAATCCCTTAAATCAATAACCACATAATCACATGCTCACTCGAGGTGAAGTTAGATCAATAGTAAAAATGAACATCATGAACAACAATCCCCTCCCAAGAAACATGGTCTTCCCTCATGCATGGGGTGCCCAGTCTTGAGTACAAATTCCATATAATGTTCCAAAAACATCCTATCTACTATCCAACATTCCCAAAAAGTAAAAATTTTAAAAGGATACTCTGATACAATTTTGTAATGTCTACGCCCTAGTTCATTATGAACAGTGATCGGACCATAGAATTACTGGACCTCAAGAATGCCACCCTATATACCGGAATCTTTTAACTAGAATTTTGGGTATAAGGTGGCACGGTTGGGGGACTATACCCATGTATTAGAGTGTAACAACAACAAAAATAATATAAAAATCAAGTATAACATCTAGATAAATAAATATGTAAAATAGATACCCAGTCAAGTGCTGATAAATAATCAACACAACCCATGCTATATCAATATGAGACTATAAAATACATATCATACTATCATACATTTGTATCAATTAATATACATTAGAACCCAAAATTCCAAAGGAAAAAACTAGGAAAAACTTGAAAATGGTCATGAGTCATGGCCTAGTCCTAAACTCCCATGCTCCATGATAGTAAGCCAGATATCAATCACTGATCCTTTACTAATCCCTAACTTGTAATCAAGTAGTATCTTATTGGGTACCCAAGTGTCATGGAGGCCTAAACAGAGTGTGAGTGAAAATTAGTAAGAAACCATCAATGATTTCCCTAAATATAACTATCCTAATAAAATAAGTGCATGTGAGGTGATACAAATCAACAACTTAAGAAATTTAAATAAAAAAGATGCAAATGACCACTGATTCCCAAGATCCATAGTGAAACTTGAGATTAGTCTATACCACCATCAGTCCTTAGGTCCATGACCATTATTGACTATACATGCTTCAGCTAGTGTTAGGGTGTCGTTGATCACATCATAGTGACCATCCCAACTATTGCATCATGAATCCCTGAAGGGATCTTTCTAGATGACTATATTAGAGGTTTTAATAGAGTATCACAACCACCCAAAAGGTTTTATTTCTTTATAGTATCATTTCCTCCCCTAAAGAAGTTTTCTAGACAACCCGTAAGGTGTTTTCTCCATAGTATCATGACCTCATTGAAGGGAGTTTTCCAAGACACCCCATAGGGTGTTTTCATTAATGTATCATGACCTCTATAAAGGGATTTTCTATACCACGTCGCAGGGTGTTTTATTTATAGTATCATGACCTCATCAAAGGGAGTTTTCTAAACCACCTCATTGGGTGTTTTCTTTATAGTATCAATACCTCCCTAAAAAGAGTTTTCCAAACCACCTTGTAGTGTGTTTTATTTATATAAAAATTAATACCTCCCCATTAGAGTTTACCATTTAGATGTTAATACCAATAAATATATTAATATTTACCATTTCATTTTACAATTTCACTTAAAATCACAAGTCAACACATTATAACATCCATTACCCATTTCACAGACCATGGTTTTCCAATTTACTATATCAATATAAAATAATAATCTCTCTATTTCATTTCATATGAGTTCATTATAGTTTCTCATTCCATTTATCCACT
This sequence comes from Viscum album, assembly GCA_963277665.1. Taxonomy (NCBI): domain Eukaryota; kingdom Viridiplantae; phylum Streptophyta; class Magnoliopsida; order Santalales; family Viscaceae; genus Viscum; species Viscum album. The sequence continues at coordinate 224,921,683 of OY728159.1, forward strand.
TTGGGGTTATAAATCTAAACTAAGGATTGTGTCATTAATTTCCATTTCACAAGACCCAAATCAATTTTTAAGACACTTTCATTATTCACCAAACCCATCTTAAATAAGTATAAATTCCATAACCCCCTTTACCATTTATAATTCCCCCATTTTAATTTTATCATGAACCATTCAATTTTATTTTTATACAGTAATTCAAAGGATTGATTTCTCAAGAATTGCATCCCATTAGTATCACCTTGAATAAGAGTAATTAATATTTCAATTTTGGGGAATAAATGCATGGAATTATATAATTAAAAACTATAATTTAAATTTATGGTTAATACACTATAAGTCAACATGATCGCAAAACTCATACACTTAAAATTTAAGAATATGGTAAATACTTAGAGACCACCTACCATAGCCTCGTAAGAGTTTAATTGTCCAATGCTAGCCTTTTGGATTGAGATAAAATGTAAGAAATTGAAGAAGTAGAAAAAATACCTAAAAATAGGGAATGTTATACATAAATGGTGAGGGGTCTCACTTGATAGAAAGAGAAATGAAGAAGGAGAAGAAACGTGGTCATAAAATTACCTATAGCTTCAAATCACCATTGGAGACACTATAAATGGACAAGGATCAAGGGAGATCCTCTTTGGAGAATAAAATTGAGAGAGAGGTGTGAGGGGTTTATACTGGACTATAATAACAGGGAAAATCCAAGTAAGGAATAAAGGGGTGTCCTTGGTAAAATTATGCAAATATGCCCATTTAAAACCCACCTAGGAGAAAATCAATTGGGTTTTATCTTACTATTGGCTAACTTGTGATCCCAGAATCAAATAAGGGCTATTAGATAGCCTACTGGCTCTTCAATGGACCCTCACTAGCTAATCGGTGGACCTCCTACATCTAGTTCAACTGTATGATTAGTCCTCCACTGAAACGTTAAACTACAGACCTCTGATACCACTCCCGGCACCTCTCCTCTTCCCAAAAATAAGCACATATAGAGGTACCACATGGATTCTAACAAAAGATTAAATAGGCCCATGCATCAATGTAGGGGTGAGGTTTTCCAATTATCATCTTTTATTTCTTCATTTCTCCATTAATATTCATATATTTTTGTGAATATTATTTACATAATTTGAATATGGAAAATTGATTTATTCTAGATTCTTGATCTTCTCATTCAAATCTAGTAGATATTTCCAGTTTGAATTCCCATTCAAAAAGATCACTTAAATCCCGATCAATATCATTATTTAAATTTATATGAATCTTGGGATATTTTTCATCTGGGTAAATATGGAAATAGGGGGGTGAATTTCCTTTTATGAACTTTTTATAAATTAAAACCAATATAGATGATATTAAAAAAATTAAAGTTATAAATGAAAAATATAAGAGTTAAGCACACCATAATAATAAATATAAAATACCATATACAAGAGTTTGAAAATACTACACCAAGGGATCCCTATGTATCATCCACTCAAGATCCTTTATAGGTTTTGGATTAAACCCTTGATTTTTAATATTTTCATCAAGAAATAGAATTTCCCTTGATTTTTACTGTTTATATCAAGAAACCCATTTACAAATGTAAAACCCATAAGTTATATTTGTTATACCAATAAACTAAATCTCTTTTTATTTATAGTGGTTATAGTAATAATACCACTATCCTTTTAGCGATTGTGGATAGAAATCCAATCCTCACACTTTTATGGTAGTGTGCACCAACCCCTCACACTGAAATAGTAGTGAGCACCTCATAGTGATAAAATAAGAAAATAAAAAAGATGAAGATAATTTTTATATGGAATGTCTTTGAAGCACACTCAAGATCCTCCTGATAAGGTACAACAAGAGAAGAGCAGTATAGAGTGAGATATGAGTGAAGAGAGATTGATAATTACACAAAGTAGAATAAGATGTCTCCCAATTGATACTCAAGGTAGTCACATACATCCAATAATTCTTATGGGTGTATTTATACTTTACAATATCCTTATGATAATTTTTTGGTGTTGGGGGTTGAATAGTTACATTAATGGTCAAATTAAGGCATTGGGGTCCACCATAAATGAATATATATTTTTCTACTTGAATTCCACTAGATAGATAGTGGGTGTCATCGTCCAGCTGGTATCACCTAAAAAAAATTCTATTTTGTAAAGCACTAACCAGATCGCCAGTACTATCCTACTAGCTAGTCACTGGTTCTAGTCTGCATGGGACTTCAAGTGAGACCTTTACATATCATGTGATCCCTACTTTTGGTAAAAAACTACTTAGAAAAATTTATAAAATAGAAAAACTGATATACATAAAATAAAATGGTTAGAAACAAATTTTATTATTTTTGATGATTAAAACTACCTAAGAGAGTGAGGTACAAAATTTCACCCCTTTTTGATGATCCTAAGAACTTAAAAATTAACCAATACAAAGATAGGAAAGATTAATTTATCATAAACATAACTAAAAATAATTTCAATATTTCATAAATAAATTCTACTAATTATTTATTTTCAGAAATTATTTCATAAATAATTCAATTTAAAAACATCTCCTCCTCTTTTATTGTTAAAAATTAAAATTCATAAAAAAAATATAATTTAATAATGCTTCAATTTTAAAACCGTTCAATATTGAAAATTTTTGAAACAATTCTATATACCATTGAAACTATTATATTTTCCCCAATAAAACCAATATAAATTTCCCTTTCATGTTTAAAATATATATCCCTTTAAATATGTAAAATAATAACTATGTATATTCTTCATCATCCTCTGAATTTTAAAATTAAAATAATTTTAAAATGATTTGTAACCATTTGAAAATAATTATTTAGAGAATAGAATGTAACCATACATTATATTTCACAATCTTATTCCCAAAAACAAGTTTAAACAAGGTAATAGTGAAATTATACCATTAGTTTCATTACCTTCTCCCCCATTATAATTATTATGAATCTCATATAAAAGAGTTAGAGAAATAAATTTAATACATTTATGATAAGATGAGGCCCAATCATAATAGAGAAAAAATGGAAATGAAAACTTCATAACCCATAATGTTCCATCAAGATAATTAAAAACTGAAAATGAATTTGAACACTTGAAAACATTCAACTTTCAAAAAAATATTTTTTAAACTAAACACTGCACATTCCATGTGTTCCAATTTTCATAAAATTTCCTTAAAATTTGAGAGCAAATAAACACATGGGAATGTTTAAAAAAGATAAATTTTAAAATTAAACATTCTTAAAATGATTTTATATATAGTAATATATCTAGATATAAAAATATATTTGGATCCCCCTCAATTAGAGAGTTAAACCCACAAGAGACCATAAATTATGTCAAATAAATCTTAAGAGATGTTTTTTAAAGAAATAAATCCATGATTCCTCAAAATAGAATATTTTAAAATTAAATTCCAAATACCAAAAAGATTCTAGCTTTCAAAATAGATTTTGAAAACTAAAAACTGAACTCCCATGTTATTTTTATAAAAAACTAAAATCCAATTTTAAAATGATTCTTGCTCTTGGAATATTTCAATTTAAAAGGTGAAGGATCCCACTCAATTGTTGCAGAATTTGAAATTATTAAGAAGAAACATGACATGTAAATAAATAGTTAAAAAAATAAATGATAAATAAAAAATCTCACATAAGAGAGTGAAATAAATCAATAAATTTAGGATTTAAATAAAATTAGATAATTGAATCAATGAACTCAAGATTTAAATAAAAGAAATTGATTAATGATATCAATGACTTTAAGAGATAAAGGTATATCCATTATTTCAATATTTAAAAGAAGAAATTATATCAACCTAATTAATTTATTAAATAAAAAACATAATTCAATAAGTCTCAATGTGAAATTAAATCATACTTCAACAAATATCATGGTTGAAAATTTTCAAAGAAATGAAAAGCCTTAAAAATTTATTTTTTAAAACAATCATTAAAACCTGAAAACCATAAGAAAAATATTAAAGATATATCATTGAAGTTAAATATTATTTAACCAAGGTTTAAATAAATAAAATATTGAATTTAAGTTTTCAATTTAAGATAGATCAATTATTTCAAAAGATTTATCAAAAAGGTTGCATCATTTAAAACTTTTCAAAATTAAGAAAAATGGATGTTTATCCCTGAAATAGGGCATTATAAATATAAAGATCTATGAAATAATGACTTTAAATATTGAAAATTAAATTCTAAACTAAATTAATTTCAATATTTCAAAATTAAATTCAAATATATTATAAAAAAAGTTAGGAAGAAAATATCAAATTTTCATAATGAAATGAATTACATCATTTAAATTTTAGAAAAAAAATTTAGTAAAAGAGGAATTTCATTAATAAGTCAAGGAAAATTTTTATATATAATAATTATTCCTTTAATTATATTCTTCCACTTCTGTAGCTTTTAGAAATAGTGAAAAATTCATAAAAAGTTGATATGAGTAATTGATAATGCAAAAGACATAAGAGGCGTTCATAACCAAATAATATTTCCAAAATAATTGACTTCAAAAATATTTTATTTCATAATATCTTAAGAATTGGAGTGAGGAGAAGATAAGAGAGGTTAAAAAACATCCCCAACATAAGAGGTCAAGAGGTCTTGGAAATAGGTTACTAGCCATCTAGTCAGTTGTACTAGCTCGCTTATAGGAAATAAAATAGAATCCAGGTTCTATAAATGAGCACAGACTATCTAAAAAGGAATAACAGTGTATCCACTAGCTTATTGGGAAACTCTGACAATAAATTTAATATTAAAATAATAAAATTATGGATTTTGATACAAAATGAATCCCAAAAGAAGTAAAAATAGATCAATAAATACCAATAATTTGATATTAAAATATCAATCTAAGTTAACATCATAAAATGAAACAATATTTTAATTAAATATAATTCAAGGGATAAAATAATAATATAATATCAACTTTAATTTTGATATAATTTAAAATAGAAAATTCATAATTCATTAAAAGATCAATTTTTAAAACATTTTCAAAATAAAAGAATTTTCAATTTAGAATTCAATTTAAGGAACAAATTAAAAACTCAAGGAGATATCCAAGTAAATTTCAATATATAACAATGATATTTAAAATAATATTTTGAAAATATTTTCAATACATAAGTTATATGGATGACAAAAATAGTAAAAGAGCTATTTAATTGAATATTAAATTGGAATTTTAATTGCAATTTCAAGATAAAATAATTGATAGAACTCATTCTTATTAAATTCAAAATTTAATGTCATTAGATTTCCATATCTAACTCCCCCTTAATAATATTAAAACATTATTATGCAAGGGGTTTGAATGGATTGAAATTAAAAATATTTAAACAATTATTAACAATTTAATTTAAAATTAATTTTAATAATTTATGATATTTGAATTTTTTCTTCACAACTGTCTCAATAACCCACCATCCAGGTACAATGTAATTCATCGATAATTTCTCTTGAGATAGTATTCCTATAAAACAATTAATAAGATAGAGATTTTGGAACCAAAAATTTAGGGCCATACATGTTAGCTAATGAAGACATAGGAACCCAAATTTTCTATGGATATGAATTTACATAAGAAATATAAGATTTTCTAGAAAAAATATTTGAATATATGTTAATAGATTTGGGCCTACCATAATAGGAATTTTTGCAAAAACACTAATAAATCGTGTTCTCGGAATTCCTAAAATAATTAAAAAAATAATATTGATATCTTCATCTTACAGAACTAGTCTTTTTAATATTTCTTAAGGTTCTTGCTTTATTAGAGAAACCAAGCCCATAATTTCCATTTATATGCCTTTGGGAACCAAAAATAAAATTTAAATTTTACTTACCTTGGGTGAACTAGGGAAGAGAATATTTAATCCTTTTGATTGTATTTTCTTATTTTTAAATATTAGGTTGGTATTTTAAACTAAACCTTTTATTTTTAACTTTATTTAATTCATTTTTCATTCTTTTATTTTCTTCCAAAAAAATTGAATCTTATTTCATGATTTTTTATCATTTTTGGAATGAAAATATTTAGTTTTTTTATTTTCCTCTAGTTTCTCATTTTGTTTGATAATTTCATCCATTTCTAAAACAAAATGGTTTTATTTATTTTTAAGTTATTTTAATTTAGAGGAAAGTTCACAAAATAATTCTAGTAATTGATCTATAGAATATGTAAGATCTTAATAATTCAAATGGGTTGAAGGAATAATGTTAAAAAGAATACGAGGAAGGAGGAGAGTTTACATAATCATGCATCAAGAGACATTTGGTGATTTCATCACATTAGGAGTTTTATGAGAGGGAGTCATCACTTGCAATCCATGTTGACACATTAAAATCATTCTTAATTTTAATTTTTCTCTTTTACCTTCATTTTATTTAATAGGATCTTCATCTTGATGTGACCCTTTTTCTTGCAACTGTAGCACCTTACCTCCAGTTTACTTTGTTGCTTCTCCTTTTTATCATGACAGAAAAAATACTATCTTCATGAATTTTCTTAGCTTCTTGGCTGAGTGATTGATTTTATCATCACTTCTGGATGTGTCTTCATTAGTTTCCATAAATACAATAGTCTTATTTTCTTTGAACTCTTTATATTCCTTTACATGATGCCTCTTTATTGTTATCTCATGGGTCATGAGAGACCCAATGAGATATTCAACCAGCATATTTTTGATATCATTCTATTCTTGTATTACTACCACTTTTGGTTCCTATGAAATAGGAAAGACCCAGAGAATATTCTTAACAATAATCCCCATGCTAAGAATATCACCAAGATATTTCCATCCATTAAAAATGTTAATAAATCTTGTAAAAATTTCAGTAATTGACTCGTTATGATGTATACTACTACTTTCAAAATCTTGGTGATACATATCAAGCCTAGTATCCTTTACCTTATTGGTACCCTCATTCATAACTTTTAATAATTTCCAAATATCATGAGTGTCTTTACACATGAAAAATATTTTAAATTAATTTCTATCTAACTCGCAATGTAGAGCATTCATAGATTTACCATGAATATCAAAAAGACTCTATTTTATAAAGGGTATATTTTTCATCTTTTTCTTTAGTGGGGTTATACCCATGAATAACTATTCTCCAAATTTGATAACTTATTCTCCTAATAAAATTATACATTCTAGTTTTTCAATAACCATAATATGATCCATTAAAGTATGGATCTATACCCATTGAGTGTTCTTATGGAGCACCTTGGGCATTAGATATAGCACCCATCATTAAATGATTTTTCCTCTAAACCAGTTGTGGTTTTGAATTAAATGTAGTATTTGATACCAATTTTTGGTCTGGGTAAAGATGGAAAATGGGGTGGGGTGAATTTCAATATAATTTTTTTTATAAATTAAAACTATTATTGATGGCATTAAAAAAATTAAAGCGATAAAAATAATATATAAGATTTAAGCATATTTGAATAATAAATATAAAGATAATATAAAAGAGTTTAATAAAGTATTTCATTAATAATCCAAAAAGGGATCCCGATATATCCTCTCATCAAGATCCTTGAGAGGTTTTGGATTAAACCCTTGATTTTTAATGGTACTAACAAGATACCCAATCTCCCTTGATTTTTATAGGTGGTAGAAATAAACCCATTTAAAAATGTAAAACCCTTGGTTTTTAGTGGTTGCACCAAGAAACCCAATATCCCTTGATTTTTAGTAGTTGTAGAAATAATTTTTCTAGCCTTTAGTGGTTATGGATAGAAACTCCATACCCATACTTTGATGGTACTGTGCACCGACCCCTCACACTAAAATGGCAGTGATCACCCAATCTCCCTCACTTAAGGTCGTGAGCACCAAAACCCCTCTTTCTTAATGGGAGTTAGCACCCATGAAAATAAAAAAAAAGAATAGAATTTATATATTCAATCCCTTTAAAGCACACTCATATTCCCCCCAACAAAATATAATAACAGAAGAGTGGGAGAGAGTGATACAAGAGTGAAGAGAGCTTGAGAATGACACAAAGTAGTAAAAGGGATCTCTAAAATGATCTTCAATATTTCCACATGCATTGAAGCACAATTGGGGGTGTATTTATAGTCTCTAATAACCTTAGGATCATTCTAGAGGTATTGGGGGTCGAACTAAATCACTGGGGTCCAACAAAAATGGCTATGTTTTTTGTTTTCCAAAATGCTATTGGATATCTAGTGGGGGTTACGAGCTTGCTGATGGAATTTAGAAAGAAATTTTATTTTATTTTCCAACAACTACTAGCTATTTGGTTCCAAATTACTAGTCATACACTGGTTCCAACCTATTTAGGACTTCAAGTGAGGCCTTAAAGTGCCTCTTGATCCCTCCATTCGATCCAAAAACTTCATGGAAAAATGATTAAAAAAACTAAAATCCATGAAATAAAATGGTTAAAAACACAATTGGGTGTTTATGATCATTAAAACCACCTAATAGAGTGAGGTAAAACAAATATTTATTTCTTTAAAACTCAAAAAAAAACCAAATTCTCTTAAATTATTTCCACATCTCTGTGAAAACATATAGTCCAGGGCATGTCACTTCTCCTCAAATAACTCCTAGACTACAAATCTTAATTTTGATGGTCCTTTTAATATCAATATCTCAAATAAAAATTCAATTGAATAATTATGATGTTTAAAACACTGAATAATATTTCTATGCATTGTCTTTTTTTCTTATAATACTTTATTCTATAAATATCCTCAAATTTTACTAAGTGTCTTTTACAAACTCATCCAATCACTTTTCTGAAGTTCTCAATTACTATTATGATGTTGACTATCTATTCTTATGAAGTCCTAGATACTGTTTTGAAGTCTACAATTACCCTTTTGAATTCATTAACTACCCCCCTTTTAAGGTGTCCATTACTCTTACGAAGTCCTTTATTACTCTTATGATGTGATCATATACCCTTTCGAAGTCTTTATATACCCTTCCAAAGTCCTCAAAAAATATCATGAAGTTCTGAACCATTCTGGAGTTTTACTTATCCAAATTTCATCTACAACTCCAAATTACATAATTATTCATATAAGTTTAAATATTATCCAATTAAACTCTTGTACATATTAATCATTTCAAATTAGATTAAAAATCATCCAAAGGATCTACTTCACTCTATATAGCAGTTTAAAATCTCAGGGCTCTATGGATGGTTTCATAAACTTCCCACCAACTTTAACTTTCTTTAATAACAACTCTCAAGCTATTTCAGGTCATCAAACTCATTTTGAAATTTATTATTGACAATTCTTTTTTATTCCAATAGAACTTTTCATCAATTCTCAGGAATATAAGTTCTATATTAATAATATTTAAACATGTATTGACAAAATAATACAATAACATCTTCAGGTGGGTTCAATAATCTCCCCCTTTGGATTTTTATCAGTATTATCCATCCCCTCTCCATCTTATTAATAATAAAACTAAAGATAATAAATTAAAGAGTTTTAATCAATATATTATAAGCCATGATCTATGAATCAATCAAATCTATGTCTACATGAGCTAACACATTATAGAAAAAAGTGGTCAACTCAAACAATAATGATATCATTAAGTAACTAATTCCAAAAAAAATTAATTTAACCAACACGGCCAGAAGTGTACATCATCTAAATTTCACAACCAATTTTATATATCCACCCAAATAAAGAATTAAATAATTTCATAAACAAGGATTATAGTTCTCTCCCCCCTATAAATCACTTATCCTCTTTATGAAAAGATTTAAATATAAGAATTATAGTAGGAAACTCAAATAATAACATACCTCGGTGTTGAGTAGTAGGATTTAGTCCCATTTGAAGCCTCAGTTTTTTAAATGACTCAATTGTGAGTTTCTTAGCGAGGATATCAGGGATATATTTCTTGGATATAACAAATTCCAACTTCAAGATGACTTCATCTACCTTTCCCTTTAGAAAAATATATTTAATATTAATTTTTTTGATCTAAAATTCAATACTGGATTCCGGGATAGGTTTATGGAACTTTGATTATCATAACCAATGACCATAGAATATTCAAATTCAATATTTATATCCTTAAGTTGTGTCTTAAACCAAATAATTTGAGTATCTACTCATGATGCAACCAAATATCCATCCTTTGTAGAACTCAAGGTAACTAATGATTATTTATTTTAATTCCACGAAACAAAAAATTTAACAATGAAAAAAACTCCACAAAATGTGTTCTTCATGTCATCTACAAAACATTCCCAGTCAAAATCCGTAAACCCCTTTAGATATCACTCACCATCCTTATTATACAACATGCCATAATTAGATATGTTTAAAATTTATCTCTATATTATTTTTAAAACCAAAATAAGTGATTCTTTTGGATTATACTTATGTATAGTTCAAAGTGTGACTGTATAAATAATATCAGGAATAGATATTTCCAATTACATGATACTTTCAATTAATATTCTCAATTCTCATTCACTTATTATTTTCCCTAACAATCCTTTCTTAGTTTGTTTCCCACATGAATTGGTGTAGACACTCCTATATATTACTTCATACCAAACTTCTTTAAAATCTACTTAGTATGTTTTTCTTGAGAGATAAAAATATATCCAATAGCTTGGGTAATTTCTAAACCCTTAAAAACTTCATCTCCACAAGAATAGGAATTTTAAATTTATCCTTCATGTGCATTGAGAATTATGCACATAATCATTCCTCATTGCTAGTAAAAAAATCATCAATATATATAATCACAATGGGTGATGTGGTGTTAGTCTTCTTCACATAGAAGTTATTATCCAATAGACCTTTCTTGAAATCCATGATTCTCATAAATTCATCCAGTTTAAAATACCAAACTTTTGGAGCTTGCTTCAAACCATAAAGATCCTTTTTAGATTAAAAACCATGATCCCATCTGAGTCCAACATAAATCCATTAGGTTTTTACATGTAAAATACTTTATCACAGTCTCTAATAATAAATACTAATTTTGTAAAGTCATCTATGAAATTGATGAAGTACCTTTCTCCACTTGTTTAACTCTTTGTCATGCATGCTGAAACATGAGATTGGATATACTATACAGGTCGTATAGTTTGAATATCACCTCCCTTGTGACTTTTTTTCACCATTTTCCTTTTTTGGAAAGTTTTATAAACAATTGAAATTCCTTCTTTGAGAAGAGGTATATTTCTCATATCCACTTCTTTGATAAGTTTCTTCATGTTCTTTTAAATAAGGTGGATAATACTTCTATAGGATAGGTTATTCTTTACTTGTAGGCTCAAGTAAAAATTTTCCCTGGCTTATCTAACTTAAAAAAAGGTTACATGGGGTTCTAAACTCTTTTGTGATAACAACCCCATATTTTAGTCTCTTGACTAAAAAGCCATTTTATCTGTAGATAAATTTATTTCCATTATCACAAAGTTGTGATACACACAATAGATTATTCTCTAGTTCATAAATAAACAAGACATTGTTAATAATATTCTTATTTTCCCAATACTAGATGTTCCAAATACTTTGATCATTAGGGAGATATCATTTTTAAAAGTTAAATCTCATCCTTAATATTTTTCAAAAAAAATCAGTATTTTTGAGTCGCCAGCCATGTGAGAGGAAGAACCACAGTTCATGATCTAGGTATTCCTAAACTTTGTAACCTTGAATGTAACCTCAACAACATTTTATTATTTACTTACCTGATTGCCTTTATAAACATCAATAAGTTCTTGAAAGTGATCAAGTTGGGATGGTGCGAATGTGTGGGGTTTTTTTAAGTGTTCCCATCTTGATCACATCTTCCACAAACTTCTTATATCTTCATAAATCTATTATTTTCTTCAATATTTTTCTTAGGCTATTGGTTATTTTGATAATATTCTAACTATTTTTGTTGTTGTCTACCCTCCATTAATAATCCCTTATAAGACTTGGAAAAGGCCTATTGTACCAGGAATTGTAGGCCTCATGGACAAACACGCTACAACAACAAAAATATCCTTGAAACTATCTTAATTAAGAGAAATGTTCCTATTGATTAGGTTTTTGTCTGGATTTTTTTTAGTTCTCATTTGTGTTTGACTCATCAATTAGTTTTGTGGAAATATTTCATGGAATCTTGAGACTGGCATGGGCTAGTTTTCTTATTTCTTTACCTTCCATATCTGAGCAGATTCTGTCATTTCAACATTTTTTTGGGTTAAACTATATTTCTATCTCACCCTAGATTCTTCTGGAATCATTTTCTTCTTTTGAGGTAAAAATCTAATAGATTTTTTCTAACATATTTAGTTTCCTAAAAACAAAAAGTGCTTGATGTTAGTTTTCTTAAACACTCAAATTTTCCTTCAACTGATTTATTCCAGTTATATATGGTTTTCTTCTTTTATTATTAAGTTTTATCTATCTTCTTCCTCAGTTTATCAGCTTCCTTGTCTCCAAGGATAATAATGGATGTGATATCTTGAATGATTTTACCTTTATTAGTAATCTCAATAATTAACTTTTCAATTTTTTTAATCAGACCTTCTTTCATAATTTTCTTTATATTTTTCTAGTTTTTTCTTTAGATGTAAATTTTCTTCTCTAAGTCTTCCAATTTCTTTCAAGTTAATTTTAATCTCAATTACCATAATGTATTCCTTGTTCATTTCTCCTTATTTTGTAACATACTCACTATTGATTGGTGAATAATCTTTTTATGATATATCTTATTTTTCTTCTTATTCCATGAGAACTCTTTGAGAAGCTTCTCTAAGAGCTTCCTCATCATTTTAACTTTCTGCACTTTCTAAAACACCTTCTTCAAATGACATAAAGTTCCTTTTAAATAATTTGGGTGAAATTTTATTTTTATACTTTTTTAATGTCTCTTCAATGAATCTCTCTTATTGGTAGCCTTCCTAGATTCTTCTTTATCATTATGTTTGCCTCTGATTTTTAAGGGACATTTGGAAGAGTGATGGGAACCTTTACTATAGTTAAATCATTTAAATGAATATTTCATTTATACCCACCACTTCCTCATGTGAAATTTATTGATATATGTGAGAGAGAGTCTCCTCATATTCATCCATACCATCTTCTTCCATTGAGGAATTTCCATTATCTTCTATTTTAAAACCATAGAGTTCCTTGAAAGTAATTTCTTTCTCCATATTTACCTTGGTTTTTAGTGAAGATCCTCCTCTCATATCATAATTGATGAGCATGTTGTGATTTTCATCAATGTTTTAATCATCATGATCAATATCTTCAAGAGCAAATTCACTGATATCAAACCTATCTATTAAGATTCTTAAAAGCTTCTTCACCATAGTATAATCTTAAAAAATTTCTCCAACCCCTTCAATGGTATTGAAAACTATATTAACCTTAGTAAATATTTCATTAATTGTTTCATATTATTTCATTCTAATGCCTCAAAACTATTATCTTTTGATCTGCAATTTTATTTCCTTCACCTTTTTGTCTCCTTCATAGATACTTTGAAGCTTCTTCAAAATGGATTTTTCAGTTATATAGACCATAAATTTTATCAACTCCTTTTATGATAAAGAGGATGATAATTAATTTGTGGCCTTCTCTTTACTTTCAATATTTTTCTTGTCAATTAGAGACCAAGCTGAGGCCTTATTTGGCATAGTGAATCCATATTAGATAGTATCAAGAACATGAATTCCCAAAGACAGAATGTATGATACCATTCTATCTTTCAAAATATGTAATTTTATTCTATAAAATGTAGGAATTCATTTACTATTAATTGATTTGTGTTGAACCATGATAAAAATAGAGATAAATAATCAAATAGTAGACTCGCTATGATACCAATTTTAGAATCACTTATAAGGTGGAAAGCATCGGTGGTGAATAAGTGCTTATAAATTTTCATGAACCAAAATACTCTCATGTTTATTCAACATCATTCTCTAAATAATCAAATTAGTGTAATAAATTAAATAAACCCAAAAACATTTATAAATAAGGTTTTCCTCTTGAAAGGGTTGCTACATCTCCAATGTGTTATGGTTTTTATCCCATATATACATAACTCTTCTCTTATTATCAAGAAGTATCTAAAATAAAGGGAATTTCCTTGAACATGTTGCAAAGGTTGGTCTTAACCAATTACAATTTATCACTAGTGGAATAGAATTATTCCTTCTAAAAAACATTCAAAGTTAAAAGCTCAAGCCTCTGTGCAGTCTAAATAAATTTTATTCTTATTCATCTTTATATTACTTCAACATAATAGTTTTATAATTATTGAACATAGTATCAATTTCACAATTCTAAAATTATGATTATCATCTTTTATTTCATCATTTTTATTTTTATATTCAAAGATTTTTGTAAATATTATTTCCATAATTCAAATATTGAAACTTCCTTTATTCTCTATAGGTGATCTTTTCATTCAAATGTGGTAGATATTTCTAGTTTTAATTCCCATTAAATATATCATTTAAATCCCCACCAATATATTTATTTAATCTTCCATGAATCTTGGGATATTTATTTCTTCAAAACTCTACAAAATATATAGCCATGTTTAAATTATTTCCAAATCCTCATGCAAACATGCAGGCTATGACGTGCCACTTCTCCTTACGGTCAAGACAGCTCCCAGACTCTAGATCCTACTTTGGTTGGTCCTTTTAATCTCTATAACTTGTATCAAAATTCTTTATAATAATTGTGATGTTTAAAGCACTGATGAATAGTTCTTTACATCATCTAGTTTTGTTTTTAATAGAATAATTTAATCTGAAAATCTCCTTAAATTTTGATAAGAAAATGAATCTTACAAACCCAGCTAGTTACTTTTCCAAATTCATGACATAACCTTATGAAGTTAGATGACCACTCTTATAAAGTCATAGGTAACCTTCCAAAGTATTATTATTAAGTCCCTAACTACCCTTGTGAATTTTTTCATTACTCTTAAGAAGTCCAGTATTACTCTTTTAATGTATGTAGATACCCTTTAAAAGTCTATAAATACCTTTCTGAAGTCCTCATCTACACTTTTGTTATTGGAAATTACCCTTCTGAATATGTACTCTGCCAAATTTTAACTACAAATCTAAATTCCAGAAATCTTCACATTAGTTCAAAGCTTCTCTAACTTAAATATAGGGCTTCCTAATCACCTGAAATCATCTAAAAACACCATTAAAAGGATATCCTTCACTTGATACAATAGTTTACAATTTTAGGGCTATATAGATGGTTCATACAACTTCTAAGCAACTTTACCATTCTTTAATAATATCTCTCAAGTTGTTTTAGTTTATATAATTCATTTTGAAACATTTCAAAATATGTTTTTGAAAATTATTAATTTTTTCAATAACACTTGTGATTAATTCCCATGAAGATTTGTTCTCTAAAAATCACATGTTAATAAGTATTGAAAAAAATAAAACATCATCCTCATGTGGGTTCAATAGGTATTTCATTTCATCCATAGTTATACCAACTATTGATCACCTTAATACACACTATCTAAGTCTCCATATTACCATGATTATTATTAAAGGTTTCCAAATAAGACCTAATGGAAATCCATTTTCACACTCACTCACATAATGTGAGAAATCCATGAAATTCCATTAAAATCATTTTCTAAAACCAATCCCCTCAAAGGGTATTTTCATATAAATCTAATCAGTGAAAAAAATACTTTGCATCAAGAATCATAATTACCAAAAAACTTAAAACATCCATTATTCATAAAATAATGAAATTCTATTGAAAATACCTATTTTTAATTAAAGATAATAATTTATTTTAAAAAATTAAATTTAAAGGAAACATATTTTTTACCCAACAAACTATGTTTTCATACAAATCATGCATTTACAATCAATGATTAATTAAAATCAATCAACAAAACATCTAAGATTAACTAATCATATAAAATTTATCAAAATCACCTACCTATATGTATTGTTCTAGAATAATCTTTAAATTCCATGATTCATGGTCACCCAACAGAATGATTATCTCATATTCTTATCAAGATGAATGATAAACCTCAATCCATACTCATAGATCAAAATATCTAACATATACAAGATCAAATCTGATAGAGAGAATGAAAGAAAAAAAATATATTCTATATCTAGATCTTACTCAATATTCGATGTCATATTGATGATACACACTCTCAATCCATTGAAGGGGTTATAATAGATCACTAAAATCAACTTATAAACCCAATGAATCACTGAAGTTTTAAGAATAAGAATGAGGAATTTTATAGAATATTTTGATAGTAAATGGTCAAACCATGTGACTTAATCCCTACTACACAGTTTTTATGGATGGTCCTCAAGATGAACCAACCTTTCATTCTCTACTAGCCCAAATAATATTATATACACGATCATCATGCATGGTCCCTAAGATGGTATGGAACATTCTGGCTCCCAAGACTCATCATGCACAATCATTATTCACAAACTATAGGATCATGTAGACTACTATGAAATCCTTGTAAAACATATACCAATTCCCATCTCTAATTAATATTTTTAGGAAACTTAAATACCAAAATAAAAACCCCATTCTAAATCCAATAATGAAATAAAAACTTATAATTTTTACTATATAACCACCCATTTCTCAAATTCAGACATGATAAAACCATAAAAGTTCCTTAAAATATCAATGTTACACCCATATTAATTAATAATTGAAAATTCAATATATATTCTAAAACCAAGGGATCAAAATTCTCCCAACCATAGTACTTTTCATCCCCAAAAAGTCATTGGAAACTCATCAAACAAATTTGACAACTTCCTTGGTATCTTGGATTCTCTCTCCCAAGTTTCTTCTTGGATCATATCATACTAGTATAACACTTGGACTAAGGGAATATTATAATCTCAAAGAATCTTATCTCCATGATCCTCAACCAAGAGAGGTATCACCATATAAAATGTCATAAGTTCAAAATAAAATGTCTCTCAACTCAATAAAATAGTTGGGTCTGCTGAAAAATTTTCTTTAGTTCAGAAATATGATGGACATTATGAATCGTAGTATAATGTTATGTAAATGCTAACCAATAAGACACTTCATCGATCCTCTAAATGATGTAAAAATGGCTCACATATCATTAAAATGATTTCCCTTATTTTCCAATCCATCTATATCACAACAGAGGAGTCACATTCAAGAACTCGTGATCTTCAATATCAAGTCTAAAGGTTCACCATCTATTATCAACATAAGACTTCTGATAAATTTAATATGAGATTACATGCTTCTGAATCAATTTACCTTGATCCATAATCTCTTATATAAAAATAGTTCCCATAGAATCCTTATCTCCAAACTCATCCTAACACAATGGAAATCGATATGATCATCTATACAATGTTTCAAATGATAAAATACAGATTGATGGATGACAATTTTTATTATAAAAAATCCAACAATGGAAGAGGATCCTATCAAAATATCCCAAAATAAAGCACACATGCTCAAATCATATCTTCTAAAAACTGATTAATATTACTCATCTATCTATATATCCTGAGATGATATTTTAAACTCATATTTAATAGCATCCTCGTAGAATTATAATGTCCCTTACAAAAACTCAATGTAAAACAAAGGTCGATATATGATAGGATATACTTTGAAACCCCATTAAGTCAAATAATTTTATTCATATAATGTGAACCATGATTGTTTACTAAAAATTTCTCTCATATAGGTAAAAAATGCACTAATTTCAAGAGTCAATTCACTATAACTAAGACACTGCAATGCTTCCATAGTGATTTTGACAACCCAATCAAAAACTCAAAAGAAATATTCTCCCATTTCAAAATTTAAATAAAAAAATGCTATAATAACCCCTTAAATAATTAATGTTATTCCTTTATCTGTAATAAAATCAGAAATGAGAAACAAATTTAGCGATGTATTTCTTTATTCCCAACCACTAAAATTAATGTATGATATCATTGTATATCTTTTTATCTTTAGGATGAAATACTCGTATGTAATAATAAAATACTTTCAAAACATCACTCCTTTGTTCCATAGGATCCACCATCTGATCTCTGAAATAGAGAACTAAATATGACATAACTAACCATCTTTCAATGGTCTCTCCACTATTTAGGACATCTTAGATCCTACTACATGTTTTGTTGAAAAACATTTCTCTTACACTTGGTCTATCAACATCGATGTTATATTAAGGGAAAAGAGAACCACACCATCCTCAGTCACATCTACCTCCATGTGGAATCCAACAATCCCATCGTCTTCTACTGCTCTCCATCATCATTCCTTAACTAAGTTATATCTTTCCTACTCAAAGAATATTCCTCTACATTTCCCTTTCTGGGTGTGTGTATATAAGCTCAAAATAAACAATCTGAATTCATTCTATCAACTTGAATCACACTATCATAAAATGCACTTCAAACTCTTATTATAGGTACAAACTATAAATTTTTTCAAAAAAATATAATGCCTCAAACTCTTCAAATTTTGAACAACAGCTTCCAATTCTATGTCACTAATACAAGGTCTCACCTGCTAAGACCCATATGCTGCAACCATCATGCATCTGAACACATCCAAACCCCAATATAGATGCATAAAAATACACTTCATAACCAACCCTTTATACAAGGAGTATTGAAATGGGGGTTGAAGTAAGTCTCCTCTTCAACTCCTTAAATTTCTTCTAACACTTTACATTCCATTTAAATTTTCCTCTATTACAAGTCAAGGATTTCATGGAATAATATAACTTTGAAAATTATTGATTAATCTTTTTAATATCCTACCAATCCTAGATAACTTTGTATCTCAAATTCATTCATTAGTTTCAACTATGACATCACTACTATATTTCTTTTAGGACCGGTTTAAAATCTTTTATTCAAGAAAAATGGATAATAAAAATTATAACCTGAATCCAAAAATAAAATTTAGAGAATTTAATATACAACTTACTCTAATATATAATATATAAAATTATCCATACGGGCCTCCCATGTTCTTCCTCAAACTTTGATTATATAAGTATATAAACCACAAATTTAACAATAAATGAATCCAATTACCCATAGAAAACCCTGTTTATTAATTCCAATAAAACCACATGTGTATTAGTAACTCCAAAATACATTATCAGGAACTAATAACGTCATATTGATTTTGGAAATCCATTTTCATAATATGCTCTTCTTTTATACATAACTGATAATACCTTGCCAAAGGTCAATTTTAGAAAACCAAAGAGCTCCCTTAATCTAGTCAAACTAATAATAAATTCATGGTAAGGAATATTTTTTTCACCATTACCTGGTTAAGTCTTCAATGGTCAATACGTATCCTAGCATCAGATTTTTTGGAAAAGAAAACTAAAGCTGACTATGGAAAAAATTTATCTCAACGAACCCTTATAATCAATCTCAATGACTATACTTTAAACTCATATAACTATACTAGTTATATGAAATGAAATGATAGTGAAATGGGTATTGTACTTGGTACAAAGACAATGGAAAATTCTACATCACTCCATGGTAGTAATCTATAGAAACCCTTTGGGAAAACTTTGAGATGTTGATCCATTATAAAGGAAATTTGTGGTTGGTTCTTTCCTGAAATTGATCCAAGTACTAGGACCACTATATAACATGATATAGATCCAACATATCCAATTATCATACCATTTCTACATTCATGAATATCCCATTCTCCCTTGAAAGTATAGGTAGTCCCATCCAATGCTATAAAAATAACCTTTCTACTATAGCAGTCAAATTGAGATAAATATAATTAAACAGTCTATCCTAATGATCAAGTCATATTTTTCATCTTAAAAACTAAAAAATCCAATGAGATTTCCAAGTTTCCAATTGGTGCACAACGGAATGTGTGGATCTCACCAATGACAATAGTGTGTGATCATTCATTGACATTGATTGAACCAAATCAAGGTAGGACGTTGTTTTATTTGGATTTATCCCCATTTTAATATTTCTATAACGAATGTGAATCAATCAAGAAATGGATTGATTCACATATTGATCATATTGCAGGTATAGGATTATCTGCGGGGATTATTAGGAGGAATTTCTTATTTATTCTTGGATCTTCGTTCGATCTTCTAACATAAATGGATCAAGGCCAACTAAACATGGTTGAGGAGCATTCCTCTTTTGTGTGTTTCTTGGTTTTCTCCAACCGTTCACCGCGCATTCATCACCAGTTTATCGTTTGACTAGTGGTTCGACCAAAATACCAAGAAATCAACAGTTTCACACCCATTTCTTGGCGCAACGGTTTGATATTGTAGATATAGGCTCAGTATGACCTGGGGATCATGCGACGATGGTAAAAACAACAGATCGATTCAGATTTTCGGTCACTAATGGAGGTTTCAGCATTCAGTGGTGGAATGGTTCGATGACGGAGTTTTCCTAATTATTTTAAATGGTCGGAAATCAAATCACTGGTAGTGATTGAGCTTGTTTGGATCCAGATCCACATTTCCCAATGAGAGGGATGGCAACAGTAGCAGATCCGGATGACATGTGAAGCTTACATGGGATCTATGGAATCCCAAGTTACACAGCGTGTAATCCATAATTACATGTCCTGTGGGACCCCCTGGTTCGGTGCTAGGGTTTTTGTGGGAAGATAAATATCACATGGTGTGTGACCCTAACTTGGTGGCTCAGCATGTACCAGGGATGGTACATGGGAACGGGCACAGGCATGACTAGTCGTACACAGACACAACCAACCAAACACTGACACGGTCAGGGTTACATGGGCTCATATATGTCGTGTACTCGGACACAAACACGGGTACAGGATGTGATACACAGGTAAGACCAGGTGCCGAAGGAACACGTTGTGTACCCCTTCAAAGAAGGCTTGGAACCCTTATCCTCTTCATCTTGGAAATGTTTCTTTAAGGTACGTTCCCTTGATCCATTCCCTAAGGGTTAGTATAGAATCACGTCCTACACATAGGATGGTGATCCCTTCAGGGGGACTTCAATACTTAGATAGAGTTTTTGGAATCCTTCTGTGAGGCCCAGAGTGAGATCATCTGTCATCATCTTTCCTTAGGTGGAGTTCTTGGTATCGTCATGACCAACAATAAGTGGGCGTTGATCCTTTACTTAGTGGGTTATTCTAGATTGATTTATTGGTGGCATTGGATGTGATCCTCATCTATGTATCATTCTCTTCGGACTTCTAGTGTGTACTTCTTATGACGAAACCCGATAAGTGTGACATCTCATATGGACACCATCAGTGTTATATGACTCATGGAGTGTGTTCTCCCAGGAGAGATATATATGGAACATTCAAATGTGATTCTAAGGATGACATTACGGTTGATAATTTACCTTGAGATTATGCATCTTTGTTGAGTATATTTGGATATTCTTGTTATATATGTTGTAGACATATACCAGTGATGAGATTATCTTCTTGATATTATATACTTAGTGATTTCAGGGTGTCCTACTGAGTATTGTTATACTCACCTCTGCATAGGATTTTCCTGCATGTGTCGTGTCTTATATAGATGACTGGCCTTTTGACGAATTCCTAGAGGGACCGGGACCAAGAAGGTCCTAGTGATCCAGACAGACTGAGGTGTTTTCCTATGGTAACCTTGAAAAAAGTCCCCTTCTATACTTTCATGTTGGACTTGTTCTCAGTTTCTTTGTGCTGAGCTTGTATTTGGACTTTTTTTCCAGTACTCACTATCATACTCTGATGGTGGGATTTAGATGTATGTATGCATGGTTTATCAGTTGTTTTACATTTCAACATTGTATAGTCTTGAAGATGTGTGCATGTGTATAGCTACATTAGGCTAAGGTCTTCCACGTGAGTGATATGCCTACTCGACATTGGTCGCCAATCCCTGGCCTATTGGAAGTGGACTAGGGGTAGTCACGGTTTGGGGCCCGTTGTTCTGGGTCGTGGTATAATTTCTTACATTTCCATTCACTGAAAATTGATAACATCATTCGTGTGTATGTGTGGATTATCGTCTCCATGAAGCAATGTGATTCATTTTTCATCAGCACATCACAGGGATGATATATATATATATATATAAGTATATTTAAAGAACTAATATCGTATTAGTGATATGATGATAATTATTTAAAGATAAAATAATACTTACCTTATTTCCATAATGGTCATTGAAAAATGGAAATGTCACACATGCGTATGTATGATTTACAATATTCATGATTGTAACATAGTTCATTTTTCATAACCATCTCTCATATTTGGTTTTAAAAGTATAATTAATGTATAAAAATGAAAATTATTTCATTATTATTATTCTTTATATGATGGAATAATGACCTCTTTGACCATAGTCAACCTATAGAAATCATTTCTGACATATGAGCCTAATATCATCAAAACATCTCACAAAAACTCAAATGATTAAGTAACTGTATATAACATTGTATAAAATAAAAATAAAAAGAATAATAAACTTGAAAAGGGGTTTTAAGCAACTAAATGATTAACATAAGTTTATTATTCAAGAAGATAAAGATCATATGTGATGAGTCAGACTCAAGGTAAGATACATTCTTTAAAAAAATACCCTTTTAAAACTTCTCTTCTAACTCTTTTTCTTCCATGTCCATGTTCTTCTAAATGTTTCAAGAACATTATTACTTATGCTTTAATTGATGCTAAAGGACATTTTTTACCATAATTGAATATCTTTACAATGTTTTAAAAATGAATCTTCTTAAGGTTTTTTATAAGATACATTTTACTTTAAAACCTCATTTTAAATGTTTTAAAGATTTATTTTCAAAATCTTTTTCTTCAATGTCCATATTATTAAAATTATTTTATATATGTATTTATATGGATATAAAAGAAATATAAAGTAAATGTATGTTGCTTTTTAATTTCTTTCAAAGATTTTTAAAATGAATCTTTTTACGTGTTTTATACATAATGTTTTGACATACTCTTCAAATGACTCGGTATTTATAGGTGATCTCCCAACGATCGTATTTCCAAGTTTGTTGCAATAGCCTCAAACACCTAGCAGTTGACAACTCATTGTAACTAAATGTATGACATCGTATTGATTAACATTGTTGGAGTGTTAAAAGTATTCCTTACATTAGAAATAAGTCTTTGAATTCTGACTATAAACTTTAGTCAATCTGATGGACTTCCTTAACAATGTCAATACAATAATCTTTATAAGGGTCAGTCCGATAAATTGATACCAATATTAGTCCGATAGTTATGACTTTTTTCATTATGATATACATGACTAAAGTCTTAATTCTGGTCTGATAAAATTGAATCCAATAATCATACCCATACTCAATACGATTTTCATAATGAAGAATGTATTGTTTATATTTGTAATATTTTAGAACTTATTCTATGTATGGTAAAAATTAATGTTTTCTACAAAAACATGGTAACACTTTGGACATAAAAAGTTAGTAAACATGTTTTAATAAAGTGTTTGTAATTTCCAAAAACTAAAGAAATGAAAAAGTAATAAGTAGAACATCTGACTCAATAGTGGTTCTATTATAAACCAAGAGCGGGTGGGTCTATGATAAACCTTCAATGCATTGGGTAATATTTATGTAATAAGTTGACCATGAGGGTTATTCCACTTGTTACCATGAAGGTTATTTGTAATTTTGAAGGTTATTCTATTTATAATAGTGAATATTATTCTGTTTATAACCGTGAATGTTAGTGCATATGTAAGAGTGATATGAAAATGATGACTCAAGTTACCTATATGATTTATCTATATTTTCTATGTTTTTTATGGAAATATTATGATTTCAAAGGGTAATCAATGAGCTTATTTTTACAGGAATGTATATGCAACTTCATAAGGGTGAAAATTATAAATTTTTGAAAAAGTTTTCATAAGGTTTTCATGAATGCAAAGAAGCCTTTATGGGTTTTATTTTTCCTTTAAAATTTCTTATAAAATGTTTTATTAAAATATTTTAGTAGAGAAGTTGATTTATTGGGTTAGAAAATATTTATTTTGAGCTTAAAGTTTATTTTAAAACAAACAAAAATTTTATAAGTATTCATGGGTTAACAGATTCTTTATTCATTTTCTATGTCCCTTACTAAGATTTTTGTGCTCATTTCACATTTTAAAATTTCTTTTCATAGGGTTTAAGAATGAGTAGGGACAATGAAGATGTCAAGCTTAAATTCATGAAGTTCCATCATGAAAAGAAATCGTGTTTTGTTTTAAAAGTTTTATATTGTGGAAAAAATAGATATTGAGTAGTAGTGTCCACTTATAATATAAGGGTTCGTTGTATAAGAGTTATAACCTAATTCTCTAAAACTCTAGACCTAAAATATATTTCATAATGCAAGAAAATGAATTTTAGTCCAAAGACACTATATTATGAATGTTTAAGACTGGGACCTTATAGAAAAGACATCATCACTAAGCAGGATAGATTTAATCTCATTTTTTTATATTCAAGAAAAACAAAAAAAATAAAACATAAACAAAAATGAAAATTGTGCCAAAAATTGGTTTCATCTCCCTGGACTTATATAATTGAAAGGCTTAGGAAAGAGTTGAACACCATTGAGAGGGGGTGAAATGAACCAACTCTGGGCCACACCTGATCTGGTCACCCAAGACGGCCCGCAATATACCCAGGGCGCGTTCCTGATCATCATGTGTTGAAAAATAGTGCTTAGGCATCATATATACATGAGTGGGAAAAGTATTTTTCAATAAATATGTTTTAATAAGCATTAGAATTGTTCTAAAAATCCTAGCATTGTAATGTCTTGAACCTGGATGCCACATAATAGTGCTCTGAACCCGGTTGGCCACACGCCCTCAAGCGCATCTCCCTAAACGATGGAGGCTAGCGACTAGCAGCGATGACCTACGTGTGATAGTAGGGAGACTATGCCCTCATTAGAAGAGTTTAACACAACGAAATACAATAACAATTCAATAGTGTAAGCAGTAATACCATACAGCATGAGTAAACAGTAGAAGATTGATAGTATAAATAAACCAGAGTCATATCATACACAAGATGATGATACATGTTACATGTTCTAAAAAACAGACAAAACAGGTTACACTGCAGTCATATACAATACAAGTCTCAAAAGTACAAATGACCAAAAAGAATCTCAGAAGCATCGCAAGCCTCAACTTGGTCTCATGCTCTCCTGCTCCTAAACAGCATATCAAGTACCTAAGGGATGACATTTGTCTTTATCATTACCTACAATCATATAATCTGTTTGGGTCCAAAACATGACTCAAACAGGGTGTGAGACTAAATCTTAGTAGGTAACTACCCAAGGTCTATGACAATCTGACAGTGAATATATATAACAAGCAGTGTATAATAGTGAAAACAATAAGCTAGAAAGTACTCAAAAGTAAATAATCCTACAAACATTGGTTTCCAGTTACATTTCAATTCATTGTCCATTTAACAATTCATTTACATTGAATTCATAAGTCCCAGGATCCGGCATAAGCCCGACATCCCCCATGTAACTGTAAGCACAATAGATACCTCAGAATGCCATCTAAACAATACAAGTGAAGACTGAATCCAAACTTGTGCTTTGTCTTGACAGACATGTCATAAACCATTTCATTTAAATATTCAAATATAACTCGAAATCATCCTTGACATTCCTAAGTTGGAATTAAAGTATCACTCCATGTGCAATTCCACCAACATCCTACAAGCTCATCCCGACAAACCTCTCAGGAACCCGGTATCACTCTAGGTGTGGTATAAGTCCATTTCAAATGACCTCATCCTTGATGGTCCTATAAGGAAGCCCCAAGTATCACTCATGACATATAATCAAATACCTCTTGAGTCTGTCCATGGCATCCCCCAATGGATCCATGATCCACTCGGCATAAGCATATTTAACCATTTAAGCCCGTTCATGACATTCTAACTGAATCCAAGGTTCACTCAAGGTACAAAGGTATAATGGTCACATGAGCCCATCCATGGAATTCTAAATTGAATCCATGATTCACCCAATCCTATTTACCATTTCATCATTCAATTCATTTAACATTTTATTAGGCATGCTAAGGTCAAAACCCAAAAGCATCTAATATAACTCACCACCAAAGGGTGTCTCAAGAAAGGACCAACCTCATAAGTCTTGGCCTTCCATTTACTCACAAGGGCACATTTCACATAACAATCATCTCATAAAAAATAAACTATTACATGGATTAAACATTATTCAACTCATGTAAGAAGGTCAACAGAGTAAGCAAATCAAACCAAACAACTTAAACAAGCATATGCATACAAGGGTCAAGGGTAAAGTCAACCATCTCATACCCTTAACCAATTCAATTACAATTTAACAACCTTATAATTACATTAATAATCTCAATTAATTTTTAACAACCCACAAAAGGGAAACAAAGTTATGCCTCATATACATCCTTGGTTAAACGGCCATAAAAGGTCATCCAAGGAAACTCACCCATGGGGGGCCTTAATCAAGGTATTCAAGTTATGTCATGCATCAAGAAACATATTCAATTACCTATGCTACAATAGAAAACAACATGGTTCATTTATAAATCAAGTTGATGCCCCAAAAATGGGTGTGCGGCACTCCGACATATATAAAAATCTCTACAATTAGCGAAAGGCACGAGACCACCTACCTTAGGCTCGTGCTAAATAGAACGTCCAGTATCAGGCTCTGATTCGTCCCGGTTTGGAAGAAACATGAAGAATAGATGAAGAATGAGAAATTAGGGCATATGAGCCTAAATCCAAATAGTGCAGTTGTTGTTCTGAAGAATCAAGAACGGCTAAAAAGGAATCAAGGACTTACCATTGCAGATCCAAGAAGATGAACCGCATTCGAATCAAAGATCAGACGATGGAGGGATCTGAAAAGGGAGAATAGGCTCAAGAGGGAGCTCTCCCACGGTTCCCCTACTGTGTAACGAAGGAGGAGAAGTGAAATTTAAGTTAAAAACATTTCAAGGGAAAATAGTCATTTTACCCAAAATATCTGGGTCGTAGGGTTTACCCACACTGTTTATCAAACCGTGCGGAAACCGTGCACAACTCTCTGTAAGCCTGGGGAATAGCGCACGGTTACCCCGCACGGTTTTCACTAACAGTGTGGTAACCGTGATTAACCCTCTTTCAAAGTTTGCTAAAATTGCAGAGTTGTCATGTGGTCGTGCGGCCCAACCCGCACGGTTTGCACTAATTGTGTGGCCTCTGCTTTTCACCCAAAACTTGGGTTCTGGGCTCTAGACGAGCCTCAGACACCCCAGAGACCTCCATGACCCCAACAAGCATTCACATTAGGTCATTTTTAATAAATTAAACAGAGAATTGACAAAAAAACACAAGATTTGTACCTCAACAAAGAACCAGGTTCTTACAGACTTCCCCCTTAAAGAAATTCGTCCTCGAATTGTCCTTCCAAGGGTGGTGAAGAAATATCTGAGAACAGCTCCGACCACTGTGATCATACATCAGCCTCCCTCTCCCAAATCTCGCTCTATACTCGGTCGTACTGTCATAGCACTCGTACTAAAGGAACGGACTGTCCACTGAGAACATTCATGCTACAATCCACAATCCATAGGATGCTCCTCAAAGGACGCATCTACCTGTAACTCAACCTCCTCAGGCTGAAAAGCGTGAGACGAGTCTGAAGAGTAATGCCGCAACTAAGAAATGTAGAAGACGTTGTGGATACCTTGGTACTTCTGAGTTAACTGCAACTGATAAGCTACCGGCCCGACCCTCTCCAAAATCTCGAACGGTCTGGCATATCTCGATGAAAGCTTACCCCATCTCCTGATCCTCTTGTGTCCCAACCACAGTGCAACACGTAGGAAAACCTGATCCCCGACCTCAAACTCCAAAAGTGATTTGTAGCGATCAGCGTACGATTTCTGAAGAGACTGCGCAGTAGCCATCCATTTCTAAATCAACTGAACCTGCTATGTGGTCTACTAGACAAGACGAGGCCCAAGCATAGTTGTCTCTCCTACCTCCAGCCAACACAAGGGTGATCGGCATGGCCTACTGTATAAAGGCTCATATGGCGTCATCAGAATAGTAGCCTGAAAGCTATTATTATAGGCAAACTCAACCAGGGTTATATGCCTCTCCTAAGAACCCCTGAAATCTAGAACGCATGCCCGAAGCATGTCCTCAAGCACCTGAATCGTGCACTCTGACTGGCCATCTATATGGGGGTGGTAAGTTGTGTTGTGAAGCACTTGTGTACCCAGCACCCTCTATAGGCCTTTCCAGAATCTAGAAGTAAACCAGGAGTCTTTATCTTAAATGATGGAATGTGGAACCTCGTGCATTCATATAATCTCGCAAATGTACAATCTCTCAATCTCATCAACACTGAAAGTTTTCTTGATCGGCAGGAAGTGTGCAACCTTTGTGAGTCTGTCGACAACTCAAATGACATCATTACCTAGAGGAGACCTCGGTAAACCAGTCATGAAAATCCTGCATCAACTCGTCGCGCATGTCTGCTGAAACCCATATGTGACCATGTAAATGCATAACCTCAGCCTCTTCTATGGCCAACCAAGAGGAGGGTCCCCACCTGCCACACTATCCGGTGGAACTAGGCCTTCGGAATCCGATAGCTGTCACATCCTCACTATGTCCAGTAGGGTAGAGGTAACAGCTAAAGATGAAAGAAACTTCTATCCCTGACTTTCGTGCACCTCCAAGTGCATCTCAAAGAACAAAGCCATAAGTTGTCACTCGCTACTGGCATGCTGCACTGTCTGTATCTAAGTCCTCTTGCTCAATGCATCAACCACTGCATTGCCTTTACCAAGTGTGTAGGCAAGCTCGAAGTCAAAAGACTGAAGGTATTCCGCCCACCTTTGCTGCCTCAGATTCAGATCACGCTGTATAAATATGTATCTGAGGCTTTTGTGGTTTGTGTACACCAAAAAACATTCTCTCATTAAGTAATGTCTCCAATAGCATAAAGCATTAAAAACCACACCTAACTCAAGATCTTACGTCGGGTAATTCCTCTCATGTGGACTCAACTATCGAGACTCGTACGCAACGACTCATTCCCCCTGCGTAAGAACTGCTCCTAACCCGATACCTGATGCGTCACAGTACACATTGTAACTCCTGTTTGGCTATGAAAAAATCAGTATCAACGCTGAAGTTAAACTCTCATTCTACTCCTAAAAGGTCGTCTTGCAGGAATAGCTCCATACATACTTCACACCATTCTTAGTAAAGCCCGTCAACGGCACTGTTAAACGTGAGAAGTATTGTATGAAAAGATTGTAGTAACCAGCCATCCCTAGGAAGCTCTGCACCTCGAAGACGTTATTGGGAAGCTCCTATGAGACTATTGTTCTCACCTTCTCTAGTTCCACTGATACTCCTGTCTCTGAGATTATGCAGCATAGGAAGTTAAGATAATCCATCCAAAAGTGGCACTTTGTGAGCTTAGCATATAACTGATGCTCTCTCAGGGTATTCAAAACGATCTCAAAATGTGTGGCATGGTCGGGTCGATTATGACAATACACCAAAATATCATCCATGAGAACCACAACAAACGAGTCAAGATACGGATGGAACACACGGTTCATCAGTGCCATAAAGACTGCTGACATGTTTGTGAGACCGAACGGCATTACCAAATACTTATACAGACCATACCTGCTCTGAAAGACTGTGCGAGGTATGTCTGATAATCTAACCTGCACCTGATGATAATCAGATCTCAAATCAATCTTTGAGAAAACCCGAGTTCCTCAGAGCTGGTTGAAGAGGTCATCTATTCGCAGTAGGGGATACTGGTTCTTAACCTCCAACTAATTCAACTTCTGATAATCCACACATAGCCTAAGAGCACTGTCCGCCTTTTTCGCAAAAAGGATCGACGAACCCCATGGAGAAGTACTGGGTCGGATGAAACCCTTAGCCTCCAAATCCTCTAGCTGCTTCTTGATCTCTTTCAACTTCATCATAACCATCATGTATAAGGAGGAATGGATACCTGGGCAGCTCTTGGAACAAGCTCGATAGAGAACTCTACCACTCTCACTAAAGATAAACCTAAAAAGTCGTCCGAGAAGACGTTCCTGAAACGATCAACTACTGGAGGGAAATCCACCTGACGTCTTCCCTGGTCATCATGATACAAATTCACAATCTGGACTATCATCCAGCCTAACCCACGATGCTTGGTTCCAACTCGGCTTTCCTAGACATCTCATTCGCCCTTATATAGAAACTCTCCGCCCTCTGGTGACGTAAAACTTGTTGGAGTTAGTGGCCTAGAACCAAATACTTTGTACTTTATTCATTAATAAATAGGTTATCACATCTTGATTTGTTCTTATGTGTGACAATGCATGTGATAATGTCTTAAGGATGGCTATTTCACTAAAAGGTCATAGCGGATCCCTACTATGATGAGAACCTGGATGTTCCATAATACTATTCTTAAATATATGTTCTATGGTCGGATGATGTTATTTGAGGGACACATATAATACAGGTCATTAGGGGTGATGACTCATAAAACTTTGAGGCACCTTCTCATGGTATGAACCCTTGGTAGTATCAAGGAGGATATTATGAGAACGAGACCCGCCAGAAGGAAATCCACATTTCATAGTGCCATTGGATGTCCCTATCTGCAGACGTGTGTATTGGTCCTTAGACTTTAAGATTATTATTAATGGGTATTAAAACTCGCGCACTTAGATGTATTGATGAAAACTGTGACGACACACAGTTTGCAGTGAGGTAGGATATGTTGGGTGCGTCATGAGTAGTACTGCATTAATAGATAATGCGATAAAGGATTTTTCCATTTTGTTCCATAATGGAAGTAGATATCTCAGGTCCTTTAATAGAATTGATATAAACTAAATAAATCCATGGTCATGGTGAGGAATGGATGAGTTCAATTCCGAGAATTCAAAGAAAGAATAATCGAGCACATGGGTTGATGGCACCAGCATGCAACCCGCTTGATTCGAGATCTCGAGACAAAAGGGATTACATGACACGGTAAGCGTTTGTGGGAGGTAACACGTCATTGTTGCGTTAAATTCTTTCTTTATGGGTGTCTTGGCGTGTTGCTAGACGCTAACATTGGACTTTAGGTAGGCTCTGCCTAATGCCACTGAGAAAGATCCCTAGAGGGTCACACACTAAGTGTGTCCAAGTATCTGAGTTAAATATTAATTTAACAAGTTGAATAGAGATTATTCTCAATTGTGGTTTAATAATTATTCAAGGATATTTGATCACATTAATTTCAACAATAGTTATTCAAGAGAATATATTGTGAGCGAAATAATATATTTATTAGCGAGTAATGTAGTGATGTTTATTTGAGAAATAAATAGTCATTATTCAGGGTCTAATAAATATTGTGGAGGAAATAAAGAAAATGGAAAAACAAAAGTACACGTCGTGTATATTAATATACACGCCGTGTAGTTTTTCTGGGGATTTGTGAGAAATAATATTATTTTTTTAATTAAATAATATTAGGTGTAATTCGTTGGGTGCATGTCAAGTAATAATAATAGTCGACTGTTATTATTAGACATGGGGTCTTACTAAGAATTAAATGAAATGAATAAATGTTTTCAGGTAATTAATTCATTTTATTATTCTAAGTAATTAAAATCTCAATTATATAATTCTAATTAGCCTAGACATTTTAGGGGTTGTGCAAAACAGATCTAGAGAAAGCTCTCAATCCAAGAGAGAATTCTTTTCTTCCAAGAATGTTCTCAAGCTACGAGAGAGATCCTCCTCCACCGGATCAAGGAGAGCGCTTTGCAAGCGGCTCTCAAGGCGATCGAAGGTGGACAACGCAAGAGAATGCCCTTCCGCGCTAGCACCCAGAGATCCCTTCGGCGACATCCAGAGATACGTGTAACACGTGTGGATCACCGCTAGAGGAATCCTACACTTGGATTCTATGACGCAATGACAGATCACATCAGATCGTGACCAGAAACATCAACGAAGAGAGAATTCCATCAATGTAATTATTGTCTTTTAATTAAATTAATTATAACCAACATATGATGATTCTCTCTATGGTTCTGAGACTCCCTTCCTTTATTTCATTCTTCGTTCTATTCTGAAGATCTTCCGTTTTATTATCGTGGCTGATCTCGAATTGATCGTTAACAAAAAAATTAAAGTTGGGTACACCCACCAACGCGCTTCCACTGCGCTCGGAACCTACAAGTGGTATCAGAGGAGTTATGTCATTGATTATAATTATTTAGTTTTTCGTTGATGATTTAGGCATTTAATAATTTAGTTGTTTCAATTCAAGTTAATCATTCTACAAATCTGAATCTCGAGATCTGTTCCTCCTCTCTCGTTTCTCGTTCACCTTACATAAATGATTTTTTCTTTTAATTTTGATTAAAATAAAACAGAGGATCTCATCCATAGGTTCTAAACATTCTTGGTCGTACAACACCAGAACACACAGCGTGTATTCGGTAGTTTATGTTATGTAGTCTAGGTTCAATGCATCGAACTGGTTCGTCAAACCAGGTTGTGTCAATGGATTCTATCTAAGTCTTTAAGACTTCGTGTGTTGACCAGGAACAGGTGGCACACGATTTCCGGATTACACATCATGTGGCCCACTGAACACGGCGTGTAGTCCCTTCGGGTTTGGGTAAGACCGTGTACCCCGTACATGGCTTGCCCGACTAGAAACTGTGTAACGCAGATACTACACGGCGTGTATCCCACTGAACGCGTCGTGTACTCCGAAGACTTATAAAGTACATCTACATACTATGTCCCCAGACGTGTACTTCAAATGGACAGTGAACAAAAGTTCACGCCGTGTACTCATCCAAATTACGCAGATTTATTAAAATTTATTATTATATTATACAAACCCTTGAGATGTGTACCATTGTGCAGGTGTAAAGTTGAGGCATAACATGTGATAGGTGTTTTATATATGTGTGTTTAATTTAACATGTGTAATGTTCATTCTTACTCATTGGGTAGTTATAAACGGGAATTCACCGGGTTTCCTCCAAGGTACAAGTTACGTACAAAGATAATTTTAAATAAATTTATTTTTTTAAAATTATGATGGATGAGAATCTCAAGGAAATTCATAAAAATGGTTTAAGATAAAATGATTGATTAATTAAAGATAATTAATTGATTTGAGCATGATTTATCTTAAATAAGAACGATTAAAGAATTGAATGCTAGTTTTATTTATGTGTAAATATCGTTGCATGTATAAATGATCATGAGCTAGACCAAGACCTTTGTATGTGAATGGTTTCTTTTAATTTATTTATTTAAATTAAATTTGTTGGCCTATGAGCCTTCTCCTCATCAATATGTAGAGTCTGCATGCCCAAGGTTTCTTTTATGTAAAACCCTGTTTTACCCCACCTGCGAGTGAGATAAAAACATATGTAATGGATGGAGCTCCCAAGCAAGTGGAGGCGGCTCAAGTTAGGAGCCAAGGTGAAACCAATCCAAGGAGATACAAAGGTGAACAAGTGGAAAGTTATAAACACGAACCCAAAAGGTTCAAGGTGTTTCTCCCCTATGTCTTGAGTTAGTTTATCAATCGCTAGATAAACTAACCAATAGAACAAACTCATGATTATACCATTTATTTTATTTCTCCCAGTTGCATGGTTTAGTTATTGTGGGTTTGTTGTCACAATCACACAATTAATGAATTAAACAAGCATGCAAGATGGAACTAAATTAAGATTTTCTTATGCGTAAATATTATCTTAGACATTGTTAATCACTTAAGTATATCCCACTTAATATTAACAAGCATGTAAGAAAGATAATAAAATGACAAATTACGTATAAGGATAAAATCCCTCAAAGAAAATATTAAGTCGGTATAGCCTTCCATAATCTTGGTTAGAATCGAATCATAGTTCAAAGTTCTTGACCAACCCTAGTTGGGGTGATTTCAATTATCGGAGAATTCTAATTCAAGGTTTTGGGTTGACTTGACTTGGTTCACATCAAGGGTTGACTGTCACAGTAGGACTTGGTGTGACCAAGAGGCAAAGGTTGAGGAAATCCAAAGGATTTCAGGATTGAGGAGTCCATTCAGCGGATCAAGGAGCTACGAGTTAATGTAGTTGGCATTTGGAATGCCTACCTAAAACCCTTAAAGTTGCTTGACCAACCCTAGTTGGGGTAATGCAAAGGGAAATATGGATCCTTGCCACTAGAATATTCAGGCAACAGAATATTTCGAAGTCAATGGTAAAGGCTATTGGATTTCGATAAAATAGTGGGAGACTAAAAGTATTAATTTATTTATTTGTCTCAATTTTATCATGATAAAGTACTAAACCTTTGCTCATCTTAGTTTGTAGAAACGACAAGAAAAATGACTTCAAACATATCATTGCGAACCATACTCGAAAAGAAAAACCTTCTCATCGGAACCAATTTCCAGGAATGGTATAGGCGTTTACACGTCATCATTCGCCACGAGAGGAAATTATACGTGCTAGAGGAGCTTATTCCAGTTGCGCCTGGAAAAGAAGTCAGTGATGAGGAACTATCTCTCTATATGGAACATATGGATGATGTCACATATGTCCAATGTTTCATGTTGTCGGTCATGTCTAATGAGCTCTTGAAGTAACATGAAAACATGGACGCATATAGCATGATGTCTCACCTTAAGGTTCTCTATCAAAAGAAGGCGAGACATGAGAGATATAAGATCTCCAATGCTTTGTTCGCAACTAAACTTGGAAAGTATGTACAACTAGACCTCATGTAGTCAAGCTTATTGGCTACATTGAATGTCTAGACATCTTAGGGATTAAGTTCCCGAATGAGTTGCGTACAGATCTCATCCTATCATCACTTCCCGAGACATTCTCTAGCTTTATCATCAACTACAACATGAGAAACAATGAGAAGAGACTATCAGAACTTCTAACCTTAATTCACCAGATAGATAAGGACATGGGGCGTGATAAACCTGCAGTCCTTATAGTGAATAAGAAAAGAAAGGACAAGGCAAAGGGGCCAAGGATTCATAAACGATTTGAAGCCCCTGAGCATCGTCCCTCCAAGAAGGGGAAGATCCAGAGGCAGGGCAAAGAACGGGAGGTGGTATGTTTTGCATGTAGAAAGTTAGGCCACTAGAAGAGGAACTGCACCCAGAAGCGTGGGAACGCTAAAGGTGCGTTCATTATCGAGTGTAATCTTTACATTTCTACATATTGGGTATTAGATACAGTGATTAGCCACTAAATGAGGCTAATATTCATTGTTAATATATATAATATTCCTGTGATTTATTATTCATAAATATCATTTTAGTGCATTTTACACTTTGAACATCATTTCACATTATAATTGTAATACCTTCTTAAAATGCACTATTATGTGGTACATTTTTGAACATCATTTAAAATACCCAATGATTCATCTGATTTTAAGGAATCTAATTGTACATATTTTAATTTGATATTTTGGGAAATTGATCTACACTTAAATATGAACATGTTTGATTCAGGGATCAATGGAGAATTCATGGAAGAAGATGAGGATATTTTGTGATGAAAGGAAACAATTCTGGAGAAGTCAGATTGGACATCAGCCTACTGATGAGACTGTGGAACCCACATTATGAACCCAATGAAGCCCAAATTTGGTGAGAGGCTAGAAGATATATAGAGGAACAAATAATTTTTCAGGAGCCAGTGCTAATTCGACCTCCAATGTGGTCATTTAGGCGGCCCAAGTTAGAGATAAAATTCTGGGCCAGATTCTGCGGCCTAAAAAAACAGTCCACTAATCTAATCATATCTCCGAATCCACAACTCCAAATGGGCCCAAATTTTACAGACGGTTAGGAGACATTCGGGGATCCATTTTCTTCTTCTATGGACCACTCTGATTAGGTCATCTAGAAGGTCTTCCAAGCGCGTCTGTTCGGTGGATGAAAGTTGACTTCCACCTCAGGTCAAATGTGGAAAAGTCCAAGTTCCACAAGTTTTCCACCACCCTAGGCCTACCATAATCAAGTGGGATGCTTTGTATTGTTGGAGGCTTGACCCAAGGCTTCCAAAATGCCTATTTAAGGCAGTGGTGGTGGAGTAGTTTGATCATCTTTGATGCTTTGATCAATTGTAATGTTATGCTGTGATTTTGTTGTCTCAAGTTTGTCTTTCACATGTAAGTTGTTCAATTCACTTTAGTTTCTTAATAAAAGTTCTTCTTCTCCTCTTATTCGGTTGTTCTTCTTATCACTTTGATACTGTTGGATCAAGGTGTGAATTTATTCACACCAAACCTTGTGAAATTATCACACAACGGTGGAGTGATCGTTATTTTATTGTGTTTTTTAACTTCTCCATTTCTTCCCTCATGAGTCTACTTTCCGCTTCCATTGAAACCATAGAATCAATGGAGGGCTAACCCATTTAGGGGTTGATCCAAGGGAGTAGCAAGGGGATGGATTGGATGTTATTTATCACCCCATTAATGTCTAATCACTTCTTTAATTGAGATTTTTATTTGATGATTTTTAAACTCCATCGTCCTTGTTGAATTTAAGGCCACACAATTCAAGTGCTAATACGAACCTTTACCTTGAAGTGCTCAAAACTTTGATCCTTCAAGTGTATAGGTGATTAGTATTATGGTGTGTTGGTATAAAATCAGTAAGTGATAAAGTTGTTTGATCTCCTTAAATGAACTCAACTCAAATATAAGAAATTGAAATAATTGAAAAGGGAATACATCCAATCCACCCCAAGTGATAACCTAGGATCAACTCACTCTTTTAAATTGAATTCACTTAAGTGTCTTAGAGTTCATTTAAAACCATCTTAAATCAACCCAAGTTGGCCACTTCATAGCCAAAAACAATCCATAGAATGTACGTGTTTGTAGGTTACTTCTTAGGTCTCTGAGGATTCGACAACCCAAGCTAAACTACAAGGACCATCCTACCTTCTTTTCTTGGGTAAATTTGAGCGTGAATCATACAGCTTGTGGGGCTCACATATGTATTCAAATGCAGGAACCAAGTAGATTTAGAAAGATTTCCAGAGGAGAGGTGGATTTTCGAGCTTCCAATGGCACGAGGCTGACTGCGCTGTCCATTGGCGATTACCATCTCTCATTGCCAACTGGAATGCTTTTGGTTTTACGTAACTGTAATTAGGTGCCTATTGTTACCAAGAACATAATTTATATATCTTGTTTGGATATGGATGGATTTATTTTCAAGTTTGTAAATAAGTATTGTTTCTTTTATAAGAACAACGTATGTTATGGTATGGCGCATTTAAATAACGGTTTGTATGTATTAAATTACGAAAACCAAGTGTTGGAAATCGATAACGACACAAACTCGCATGACTCATACATCACACAGTTGTGGCATCGTCGTCTTGGTCATGTAAACGAGAAGCGCTTGATAAAACTCTGCCAAGATGGTTATTTAGACTCTACTGAGCTAAAACCACTTGATAGATGTCACGCTTGTTTACAAGGTAAAATGACCAAGCCGCCTTTCGGTGGACATGGTGAAAGGGCCACAGAGCTTCTAGGATTGGTGCACATGGATGTGTGTGGACCATTTCCAGTAGAAGTTACAGGTGGATATTCTTACTTCATTACTTTTATTGATGATTTGAGTAGATATAGCTATGTCTACTTAATGAGGTATAAGTCATAGTCCTTAGAGAAATTTAAGGAATTCAAGAATGAATTAGAGAATCATCTTGGTAAGAAGATAAAGAAATTTTGATTGGATCGAGGTGGAGAATATCTGAACCAAGAGTTCATCGATCTTCTACGGTAATCTGGGATTTTATCTCAGTTCACTCCTACTTATACACCACAGTGGAATGATGTTAGTGAAAGAAGAAATTGCACCTTGTTGGACATGGTGAGATCGACGATGAGTCGTGCAGATATTCCATTATACTTTTGGGGATATGCATTACAAACTGCAGCATACACATTAAACCGAGTACCAACTAAGACAGTAAATGGAATTCTCTCCAAGTTATGGAATGGAAAGAAACTCATTTTGTCGCACACACGTGTATGGGGATGTGAGGCGTTGGTTAAGGCCTTCTTAGGAAACAAACTAGCACCACAAGGCACGAGGTGTATCTTTATAGGATATCCCAAAGAAATGAAAGGATATTACAGATATAACCCTTCAAACAAGAAAGTCATTGTCGTCAGACAAGCCGTCTTTCTTGAGAGGGAGCACATCCTCAAAAAGGATAGTGGGAGCAAGATTGACTTCGACGAAGTTGACGCTCAAGATACATAGGAGTTGGTATAGGAAAAAGTTCCACAGGTCCACATGGAAGAGGTTCCAAAAACACAAGTACTGTGTAGGAGCTCAAGAGAGGTAAGAGAATCAGAGAGATTTGGTTTCCTAGTCACCAAGGATTGTGAATCATTATTGTTGGACAATGATAAATCTATCTCCTAAAAGAAAGCAGTGGAAAGCTCAGAAGCTGTAAGATGGCTAGAAGCTATGAATTCTGAGATGGATTTCATGTATCAGAACCAAGTCATGGTTATGGTCGATGAGCCAGTTCTGTAAAGCTTGTTGGATGCAAATGGGTATTCAAGAGAAAGCTGGGCATGGAAGGTCAAGTTAGCACCTATAAAGCAAGGTTAGTGGCTAAAGGATTCAGACAGTGTCAAGGAATTGACTATGATGAAACCTTCTCTTCAGTTTCCATGTTTAAATCCATAAGAATCATACTTGTCATAACAGCTTACCATGACTACAATATTTGGCATATGGATGTCAAAACAGCATTCCTTAACGGGAACCTTCAAGAAGATATCTATATGACACAACCAGAAGAGTTTATGACACCAGGTGAAGCCAAACGAGTTTGCAAGTTAAAGAAATCCATTTATGGATTAAAGTAAGCATCCAGGTCATGGAACATTCGATTTGATGAATCCATAAAGGAATTTGGTTTCATTAAGAACGAATGTGAGTCATGTGTTTATAAGCGGTTTAATGGGAGTGTGGTCGTTATCCTAGTGGTATATGTTGACGACATATTACTTATTGGAAACAATGTACTAGTCTTACAATCAGTTAAGAACTGGTTGAACAAGTGTTTTCCATGAAGGATTTGGGTGAAGCAGCCTACATTTTAGGGATCAAGATTATTCGTGATAGATCCAAGATGCTGTTTGGACTAAGTCAGGGTACATACATTGACCAGATACTAAAGAGATTTAGTATGGAACAATCCAAAATGGGATTGGTTCCAGTGTCGCATGACCTACATCTTTCTAAGAAAATGTATCCTCAGACACAAAAGGAGAAAGATATAATGAGTAAGATCTCATGCGCTTCGGCTATAGGATCCATCATGTATGACATGTTATGTATCAGGCTTGATGTTGCATATGCACTGAGCATGGTAGGCAGATATCAAGAAGATCTAGGAGAACAACATTGGACTGCTGTTAAAACTATCCTTAAGTATCTGAGAAGAACTAAGGATGTGTTCCTGGTGTATGGAGGAGATGAAGAGCTTGTCATCAGAGGGTATGCTGATGCTGGTTTTCAAACACATCAGAATGATCTGAAGTCGCAATATGGATATTTTTTATGTCTCAATGGAGGAGCTGTGAGCTGGAAGAGTTCAAAGCAACCAGTTTTTGCTGATTCTACAACAGAGTCCGAATATATAGCGGCTTTTGATGCAGCCAAGGAAGCTGTCTGGATTTGAAACTTTATCCAGGAGCTTGATGTGGTGTCTAGCATTAAAGATCATATCACATTGTATTGTGATAATACTACAGCGGTGGATCTTGCAAAAGAACCAAGGTCACATCAACGGACAAAGCACATACTCCGAAAGTATCACCTATTGAGCGATTTCTATCAAAGGGGTGAAGTTGTAGTAAGAAGAGTGTCCACGAAAGAGAGCGTGGAAGACCTCATAACTAAAAATCTCAGCAGAAGCATGAATATCATGTGACAGCTAGCGGGTTAAAGGTTGTTAGCAGTTGGCTCTAGTCCAAGTGGGAGTCTGTTGGAGTTGGTGGCCTAAAACCAACTACTTTGTACTTTATTCGTTAATAAATAGCTTATCACATCTTGATTGTTTTTTTGCGTGACAATGCATGTGATAATGTCCTAAATATGATTGTTGCGCTAAAAGGTCATAGTGGATCCCTGTTATGATGAGAACCCGGATGTGTCATAACACTATTCTTGAATATATGTTATATGGCCAAATGATGTTATTTGAGGGGACACAAATAATACAGGACATTAGGGGTGATGACTCATAAAACTTTGAGGCACCTTCTCATGGTGTGCGCCCTTGGTAATATCCAGGATGAAATTATGAGAATGAGACTCGTTAGAAGAAATTCACATTTCATAGTGTCATTGAATGTTCTTATCTGCGGACATGTGTATTGGTCCTTAGACTTTAAGATTATTATTAATGGGTATTACAACTCGCGCACTTAGATGTATTTACGAAAATTATGACGACACACTGTTCGCAGCGAGGTAGGATGTGTTGGGTGCATCATGAGTAATATTGCATTAATAGATAATGCGAGAAAGGATTTTTCCCTTCTGTTCCATAACAAAAGTAAATATCTCAGGCTCTTTGATGGAATTGATATAGCCTAAATAAATCTATGGTCATGGTGAGGAATGGGCAAGTTCAATTCTAGTAATTCAAAAAAAGAATAATCGAGCACATGGGTTGATGACACCAGCATGCAACCCGCTTGATTCGAGATATCGAGACAAAGGGATTACATTACACGATAAATGTTCGTAGGAGGTGACACGTCATTATTGTGTTAACATCTTTCTCTATGGGTGCCTTGCGTGTTGCTAGATGCTAACCTTGGACTTTAGGCAGACTCTGTCTAATGTCACTGAGAAAGAGGCCTAGAGGGTCACACACTAAGTCTGTCCAAGTATCTCAGTTAAATATTAATTTAACAAATTGAATAAAGATTATTTCTGATTGTGGTTTAATAATTATTCAAAGATGTCTGATCGCATTAATTTTGACACTAGTTATTCGAGAGAATATATTGTGGGTGAAATAATATATTTATTAGCGAGTAATGCAGTGATATTTATTTGAGAAATAAATAGTCATTATTCAAGGTCTAATAAATGTGGTATAGGAAATAAAGAAAATGGAAAAAAAAGTACACGCCGTGTATATTAATATACACATCGTGTAGTTTTTCCGAGGATTTGTGAGAAATAATATTATTTATTTAATTAAATAATATTATGTGTAATTCGTTGGATGCATGTTAAGTAATAATAATAGTCAACTGTTATTATTAGACATGACGTCTTACTAAGAATTAAATGAAATGAATAAATTCTTTTGGGTAATTAATTCATTTTATTATTCTATGTAATTAAAATCCCAATTATATTATTCTCATTAGCCTAGCCATTTTGGGGGTTGTGCACAACAGATCTAGAGAAATCTCTCAATCCAAGAGAGAATTCTTTTCTTCCAAGAACGCTCTCAAATTACAAGAGAGATCATCCTCCACCGAATCAAGGAGTGCTTTGCAAGCGGCTCTCAAGGCGATCGAAGGTGGACATCGCAAGCGAAGGCTCTTCCGCACTAGCACCCAGAGATCCTTTCGGCGACTTCCAAAGATAAGCGGAACACGTGTGGATCACCGCTAGAGGAATCCTACACTTGGATTCTACGACGCAACGACAGATCACATCGGATCGTGACCAAAAACATCAACGAAAAGAGAATTTCATCAAGGCAATTCTTGTCTTTTAATTAAATTAATTATAACCAACATATGATGATCCTCTATATGGTTCTGGGACTCCCTTCCTTTCTTTCATTCTTCGTTCTATTCCGAAGATCTGACGTTTTATTATCATGACGGATCTCGGATTGATCGTTGTTAACGAAAAAATTAAAGTTAGGTACACCCACCAATGCACTCCCGCTGCGTCCGAACCTACAAAACTCACTCTGCGGTGATAGCAATCAACAAAGGCTCGAAAAAGAACCAACCAGTTCATCCCGAGAATGATATTAAAACCTATCATATCGAGAACATAGAGGTCTCATAAGAAGTAACACTCATCAACCTCAAAGGGGCACTCCCTGCACTGACGCACACATTTCGTTCTCATCCCTAACGGAGTGTCTAGCGCCATGACGCCATCAGAAGTAAAAACACAGAGCTCAAGCCTGTCCACAACAGACACATATATCAAACTACGTGAAGTCCCTGTATCAAAAAGTGCAGAAGCTAAAACGGAGGCTGTTAGAATAGTACCTCAGACAATAGAAGGTTCAGGATCCTGCTCCTGCTGGGTCTGTCGCACTGCATATGTCTGACATGTACCGCGGCCCTGTGACATTGTCTAGCTACCCTGAACTGATCCACCCTGTTGTCTCTGTGAATCTGGGGTCTGGCTACCATGGCCACGATCGCCACCTCGGCCTGAACGGTCTGACGTACCCCAGCTCCTTGTCTGATGAGAAGTTGTTGATCCATCTCCTGAACGTGGAGTCGGTGCAAACCCTCTCTCACTAGCTGTTGCAGGAAACATCATGTCAAAGCATTATAGATGGTCCATCTTGCTGCAAGTTCAGCACTCGACTGGGTCCTATAGACATTATGGCCTCATATGCCCCAGCCTACTGCATTGGTAACACCTCACTTGACTACCTAAAGATACGTTCTGACTACTAACATCATCGTGAGAAATCTCTAGACGACACTTCCTACTGCCGGTCGAGACAACACCAGATCAAGGTGTCGAACCGCCCTAGCTCGCACATCCAATCTCTCTCAGGTTATGCTTTGTGATCAGCGCCTGATTCACTATAGCAATACGGTAGTCAACCTGAATACATTTACCTGTAATCAGATGTCATGCCTGAGACCATCCACAAACCGTCTAGCCTTCAATATATCGTCACCCATCAAAATAGGTATGATTCGATGGATCTCAGTAAAACGGGCCGAGTAGTCCATAACTGACAGAGCGTCCTACTCCAGATGCATAAACTCTCAGGATCTATCAGCCCTCAGCGTGTCGAGGTAATAATAATCATAGAAGACTGTCTGAAAATCTACCAATGTCCTATCCCGATGATGCCCCGCCAGAGTGATAACATCCCACCATCTCTTGGCAGAATCACACAGCATATACATCGCAAGCTTTACCCTCCTCTCAAGAGGCGTCTCTAAATGCTCGAAGATCGAAAGCATGGCCTCTAGCCATGAATCTACAGTCTGTGGTCTGCCATCCCCCAAAAACGTGGGTGAATGCTGCTATTGGAACACTCGTGTCAACACGGTCATAGACGTGGCAGGTTGTAGTGCTCCCTAAAAGGTTTGCATGAACCTCATAAAGCCTTCACGGAACTATACATCATCGCCTACATCTAATATAACAGCTAGTGTCACAATTGGCACGACTGAAGGATCCACTGGTAGCCCATGACCCACCACCTCTAGATATGCTCATCGTTACCCTCCTGGCGTACACTCTGAGGTCACTATAGTGGCATGGCTCTACAATGTCAAACACACACCTCATTTCATGATCATTTCCAAGGTTCGCAGCTAATAAGTGCAGATACAAAACAGGATAGGTCAAAAACCTTCCTCTAAGAACTCACCCCTCTACTGCCCCATGGATCTGCTCTAGGTGCCAAACAAACAAGAGAAACTACCAAAAGCCTGCTACTAAGGTCGAGTCTGGTCAAGTTCTCTATCAAAATCCATTTCTGTTTCACTTGTTGTTTCGGTTTATTTCATTCTAAACTAACTTCACATTCACATCCAAAATTGACACTCATTTCAAATTAACACATTCCCTTCTTGAAGGGTAACCCAATGATATGTCGAATTCTGATCTATGGGGACTCATACCCCCCGTGAATCAAAGCTTGACATCCACGTATTGCACATCATAACACAATTCAATTTAAAGACACAACATGATCCACCAAATTCTGATCCAAGAGGGCTCATACAACTCAGGGACCAAAGCTTAGCATTCATCCAATCTATACCATGGCATTTACCAATATACCTATCACAACAGTAGGCATATCTATCACGTCATCTACCACAACATGGAAACAGTAATGCTCTTTAAATGACATAACAATAATGCATGGCATGTGATTTCTAACAAGTGCATATATGATGCATGAGATGGCATACCATCATCTCATCGGGTTGCAACAAAATGAAACTCACAATCATATCAATAATAACAGCACAATACAAGTGT
Organism: Viscum album; assembly: GCA_963277665.1. Lineage (NCBI taxonomy): Eukaryota > Viridiplantae > Streptophyta > Magnoliopsida > Santalales > Viscaceae > Viscum > Viscum album. The sequence goes on from OY728159.1 coordinate 224,966,169, forward strand.
CTCACCCATCAGTAAAAACAAATCAATTGTAATAGCTCAAAATCCAAAAATCACAATTCAATTCGAGACAATTTGGCTTTTCCATGTACACGGGGTAGCTACTCCCGAGCACAGCTTATTACCAAATCTCATTCCATTTCTATCTCTTTCCATTGTCGCCAAACAGTAAAGCAAACCAGAAAAGAAAATCTTCTGATACCACTTTGTAACGTCCTGAACCCGGATGTCACATAACAGTGCTCCAAGCCCGGTTGCCCACATGAGCTCAAGCGCATCTCCACAAACGATAGAGGTTTTCGACTAACAGTAAGGGCCTACATGTGATAATGGGGAGACAATGCTCTCATTAGTAGAGTGTAACACAACGAAATACAATAACAATTCAATAGCAGAAGCAGTAATACCATACAACGAGAGTAAATAGTAGAATACTGATAGTATAAATAAACCAGAGTCATATCATACACAATGATGATACATGTCACATGTTCTAGAAAACAGACAAAACAGGTTAAATTGTATTCATATACAATACAAGTCTCAAAAGTACAAAAGGCCAAAAAGAATCTCAGAAGCATCGCAAGCATCATCTTGATTTCATGCTCTCTTACTCCTAAGCAACATATCAAGTACCTGAAGGAGGGCGTTTGCCTTTATCATTACCTGCAATCATATAATTTGTTTGGGTCCAAAACATGACCCAAAGTGTGAGACCAAATCTTGGTAGGCAACCACCCAAGGTCTGTGCCAATCTATCAGTGAACATATATAACAAGCAGTGTATAATAGTGAAAGTAGTAAGCTAGGAAGTACTCAAAAACAAACAATCCTACAAGCACTGGTTTCCATTTACATTTCATTTTGTTATACATTTAACAATTCATTTACATTGAATTCATAAGTTTCGAGATCCAGAATAAGCATGATATCCCTCGTCTAACTATAAGCACAACAGATACCTCAAAAGGCCATCTAAACAATACAAGTGAAGACTGAATCCAAACTTGGGTTTTGCCTTGACAGACACATCATAATCCATTTCATTTCAATATTTAGATATAACATGAGCTCATCCTTGACATTCCTAAGTTGAAATTCAAGTATCACTCTAAGTGCAATTCCACTCGCATCCTACAAGCTCGTCTCGACGAACCTCTCAGGAAGCCAGTATCACTCCAAGTGTGGTATAAGTCCATGTCAAATGAGCCCATCCTTGGCGATCCTATAAGGAAGCCCCAAGTATCACTCACGACATATAATCAGATGTCTCTCGAGCCTGTCCATGGCATCCCTCAATGGATCCATGATTCACTCGGCATAAGCATATTTAACCCTTTGAGGATGTCCATGGCATTTTAACTGAATCTAGGGTTCACTCAAGGTACAAATGTATAATAGTCACATGAGCCCGTCCATGGCATTCTAAACCGAATCCATGATTCACCCAAGGCTATTTATCATTTCATCATTCAATTCATTTAACATTTCATCATTCAATTCATTTAACATTTCATTAGGCATGCTAAGATCAAAACCCAAAGCATCTAATATAACTCACCACCAAATAGTGTCTCAAGCAAGGACCAATCTCATAAGGCTTGGCCTTCCATTTACTCACATGAGCACATTTCTTATAACAAGCATCTCATGAAAAATAAACTATCACATGACTTTAACATTATTCAACTCACGTGGGCAAGTCAACAGAGTAAACAAATCAAATGAAACATGCTTAAACAAGCATAGACATACAAGGGTCAAGGGGCAAGTCAACCATCCCATACCATTAACCAATTCAATTACAATTTAACAACCTTCTAATTCCATTAATAATCTCAATTCATTTTTAATAACCCGCGAAAGGGAAACAAAGACATGCCTCATAGGCATCCTATGCCAAATGCCCATAAAAGGTCATCCAAGGAAACTCGCCCATGGGGTGGCCCTTAATCAAGGTATACAACCTAGGTCATGCATCAAGACACTTATTCAATTACCTAGGCTACAATAGGCAACAACAGGGTTCATTTATAAATCAAGGCGACACCCCAAAAATGGGCGTGCGACACTCTAACATATATAAACAGCTCAACAATTAGCGAAAGGCACGAAATAATCTACCTTAGGCGTGTGCTAGATAGCTCGTTCAGTATCAGGCTCTAATTCTCCCCGATTTGGAAGAAATCTGAAGAACGAACGAAGAACGAGGAATTAAGGCATATAAGCCTAAATCCAAATAGTGCAGTTGTTGTTCCAAAGAATTGAGAATGGCTAAAAAGAAATCAGAGACTTATCATTGTGGATCCAATGAGACGAACCGTGTCCGAATCGAAGATCGGACAACGAAGGGGTCTGAAAAGGGAGAATAAGCTCAATAGGGAGCTCTCCCACGGTTCCCCTATTGTACAACATGGGAGAAGTGAAATTTAAGTTAGAAACATTTCAGGGAAAAAACAGTCATTTTACCCAAAATATCTGAGTCGTACGGTTTATCAAACCGTGTGAAAACTATGCACAACTCTCTGTAAGCCTGGGACATAGCGCACGGTTACCCCACATGATTTGCACTAACCGTGCGGTAACTGTGCTTAACCCTCTGTCAGAGCTGTTGTACGGCCGTGCGGCCTCCTCTTTTCATCCAAAACTCAGGTTCCAAGCTCCAAACCAGCTTCAGATACCCCAGAGACCTCCATGACCCCAACAGGCATTCACATTAGGTCATTTTTAAGAAATTAAATAGAGAATTGACTGAAAACACAAGATTTGTACCTCAATGAAGAATCGGGTTCTTACAAGCATGATATTTCCATACATTAAACATCCAAGCTAAAATGAATAAACAATTTTAGAATTTAAACAAGACAAACGAAGAACATCTGGCATTAACATATCACCCATAATAAGGTAAAAATAAATTGAAAAAGAATCTCAGTTATAATGAAAGGGAAGGTCGAGGTCACCGACACATCCATGATATAAAATAAAACTGAAACACCCAAACCACACCCAGAAGTCATTATCCAAGAAAAATTCCACAAGCGTTCCATGAGCGACCAAAAAGTGACCATGAACCTAAAATTGGAATGTATATAGGCATGAGCATGAAATATATGCTAAAAACTCACACCCCATGCATAACCTTTAAATAAAATATCTATATAATGCTAGTTTAAAATACAATATACAAATATAAGTTTTTTACTTTTAGTTTAAAAACCAATCACAATTTGTTTCCTCATTTCCTTTAAAATAGTTCCAATTAAAACATGAAGGTTAAAACATTTTCAATAGTTAAACCATCAAATATTTAACATAAAAGGTTTGTAAACAATTTTAAAAGCATTAAATGACCAATTTTCCTTTTAAACCAGAAGAATACAATGCTAGTAAGAAGAAATCATAATAATAATGAAAACAAACAATAATGAGATAAGGATAATGTGAAAATAATGTGTAATATATTATCATGGAAATAAAGGAAATATAACCAATAAAATATAACCAAGTATCAGTGATAATGGGAAACTATGAGTTAAGGAGAAAACTAGAACATAATAATATGAGATACCCAAATCGGTGCACCTAATGTAATCCAACTACCCTAACACCCAGTCATATGCCTCCTGGCCTAACTGAGGGGAAATATCCCAAAGGAAAATTCATACTATGGGTCATTAGTCAGAGCATGAACCTAAACTGGTGCAGCATGTGTTCTTTGTAAATCCCACTAATAACTTTTGGTTTCCATGATGTTTCAAATGGGGGGGGGAGCCAATAAGTCTTGATAAACAAAAATATGGATATAAATACTTGTGTAGGCAGAAACCATAAACAGGGATCACCACCGAGCACCCCTCCAAGTAATAACCCCTTATTCGTAATGTTATTAATATAATAAATGTGTCCTATACTAGGACACTCATCCATTTCAAAACAATCCAGCCTAAGGTAATAGCCATAGTGTGTTTTTCATAAGAAACTCCTCTTTCAAAGTGATAACTGGTCCTCGAAAACATTCTTTGAATAACGAGTCATAAGACCTCATTTTAAAGAACCACGGACAACATGAAAATTTAAAGAAAATTTAAAAATTTGTTTGTAAACTGAAACACCTCCTAAAATATAAAAAACCCATGAATAAATGATATTAAGTCATTGGTGTGAAAGGCAGGTAACAAGAAAATTAAAACTATGTGTTTTGATGGAAGAATCTTTTTCATTCAATGAAAACCAAGAGAAATCCTATTTTTCTTTAAAATTCAATACACATTTACTACTATTAGAATGGAAGAGAGGTGGACCTAATACCCAAGATGTCTCTCTAAGGGAGGTTTTGGTGTCTATTTATAATAAATAATAAAGATGACAAGACACCGAAATTTGATGTGGGACACAAGACTCCAACACTCCCTCTCAAGCTAGGTCTACCTAACTTGGACACATAATTAAAGAAATCAAAGCAATCAACAAACACTACTAACACTCCCCTCAAGCTGGACATACCCAGTTTGATTACAAAACAAGATGAAACAAAAAAAACATTCATGATCGCAACTCCCCCTCGAGATGAAAATGATGGATGATGGAAAATGTCGCTGAAATAGTTGGATTATATCAGTGGCGCAACAAGTCGTTAAGGTGCGACAGAGGAACCGCACAGGCGGTGCCAGTTGACGGGACGTCGGGAAAGCCGCACAGGCGGGGCCAGTTGTCGGGGCGCCGAGAAAGCTGCGCAAGTAGAGCTGGTCGTTGGGGTGCCGGGAAAGCCGCACAAGCGGGGCTGGTCGATGGAGCACCGGGAAAGCCACATAGGCGGGCCAGGCGATGGTGTGCCGAGAGAGCTGACGACATCTTGTTGGCACTCAGCGGAAGGACGAACGAGCGTCGCAGGTTGAAGGCCTCGAACTGGGAAGGGTTGGATTGGGAGGCGAGAAAGAGGCCCCCGATGCCATATAATTGGGCCCCTGTGAGGAGATCCTACAAATTGAAGGCCCTGGATCTAGAGGGTAGGCTGCCGGTGCGGAGCAGCGAGAGCCGGGAAAATAGCTCCGGATCCCAATCGATGAAAGGCACCTCATATGTCGGAGAAGACAATCGGGAAATCCTGGGGGAGCCGCGCAGGAGCGTGCCGACGACAGAGGCACGGGGGAGCCGTGCGGGAGCGCCAATAACGGGGGCACGGGGGAGCAGTGTGGGAACAACGGTGATGGGGGCACGTGAGAGCCATGTGGGAGCGTGCCAGTGACAGGGCGCGAGAGGGCTAGCTACAGGGGCCCAGTGAGGGAACCGTGTGGGCGTGCTGGCAAGGGGGCACAAAAGCCGACCGAAGAAAGGGGAGGGGCCATCGAGGCTGGCATCGGGAAGCTCCAGATCTGATGGCTAATGACGGGAGTCGGCGGCTCGAGCGAACCATGGACGACGGAAAGCGCCAGATCGACGACGACGACGGGAGGCCAAAGATCGAGGGCAGAGGAGGGTTGTCGCGGACGATAGAGGAGGGCGCATTGGGAGGGGTCGTCGCACATGAGTCGTCACACGGGAGTCACGGAGGAACCGCGCAGTGAACAACCAATGAGGCGGGGCACGAGTCCAGGAAGACAAAGGCTTGTCCCAGAGGGAGGGTTGTGCGCAAAGACGGAGGGGGAAACGACAGATTAGGGCTCCGTGGCCATGGGGCTGCCACCTCCATCGGAAAATTTTAAAAAAAATGTACGAGGGAGAGATTCAAATGGAGGGAACGGAAGGGTTAGAAAACCCGCTCTGATACCATGTCAGAATGGAAGAGAGATGAACCTAATACCCAACACTACGGGAAAAACAGTCTTTTGCTACGGGATATTTGCGACGGAATTAATTCCCGTCGCAAATGGTCCATCCCAGGGGTTATTTGTGACGGGGGGTTCGTCCCGTCGCAAATAAGAAGTTATTTGCGACGGAATTTGAGGTCTCATCGCAAAAGGTAATGCGCGCCAAAGCGCGGAAAGGTTATTTGCGACGGGACCCCCCCCCCCCCCCCGGCGCAAATAGTGTGTCGGTCAGAGGGTATTTACGACGAGTCTCGTCACAAATACCGGCGACGATAAATGAGTTTTTGCGACGGGATGTTGTCCCGTCGCAAAAAAGTGTGTCGGCAGGTCACTTTTTGCGACGGGACCCATCGCAAATAACCTTTTAACCGCCACCTGTAATTAATGCGGTCGAAGGTATTTGCAACGGGTCCCGTCGCAAAAAGTATTATTAACGACGAGATTCTCGTCGCTAATAGACTCGTCGCAACTAATGTAACCTATATATACCCCCTCCGTTTTTCTTTCCCTTCCTCTCTATCACTAAACTCGAATTTTAGAGTGAAAATTTCTCTCAGATAATTTTTTTTACGGAGAAGTTGTGAAGGTGCTTACATCAATAGGAGATCAAGTTTAAAGGTATTTATATTTTATTTAATTTAATATTTATTTAATTTTTTTATGTTAATTTTAATTATTGTTGATTAGTTGTAATTAAATTAGATTTAAATTGTTTTGTTATCTATATTTTGGTAATAGATAGTAATAATTAGTAAATAATAGTAATTAGTAATAATTAGAAATAATCAGAAATAAATAGAAATAAATAGAAATAAATTGGAACAATTGGTAATAAATAGGAATAATTAGTAATAAAGAGGAATAATTGGTAATAAATAGTAATAAATAGAAATAAATATGAATAATTAGAAATAAATAGGAATGGATATGAATAATTAGTAATAATTAGGAATAATTAGAAATAATTAGGAATAAATGGAAATAAATAGGGATAAATAGGGATAAATAGGGATAAATAGGAATAATTAGAAATAATTAGGAATAAATAGGAAGAATTAGTAATAATTAGTAATAATTATGAATAATTATGAATAATTAGAAATAATTAGGAATAATTAGAAATAATTAAGAATAAATAGGAATAAATAGGAATAAATAGTAATAAATAGGAATAAATAGAAATAAATAGAAATAAATATGAATAAATAGGAATAAATAGAAATAAATAGGAATAAATAGGAATAAATAGCAATAAATAGCAATAAATAGTAAATAGTAAAAAGAAAATCAATTGTAATAAATTGCAATAACTTGTAATAACTTGGCACAATTTTTAGTGGATTAACAGCATTCCTTTTGCTCGACGACTCTTCTCCTTTCAACTTTCACCGACTCAAAACATTATGAAAAGTCTGCTTCTACGTATGAATATCCAATCTCGTATGCACGAGTTTGAATATGCATTCATAGGACCACATTTTTAATAATGTATTCAGGCGGTGACGGTTGCAAGAAGACGATTCATCGACGAAAAGGGGGCTCTTTTGTCCGACGGCTCATTTACGTGCAAGTTTCTCACATAGAAATCACAATGAAGAATCTGCTCGGAGGTACGCTTATACATTCTCGTATGCACGAGAATGAATATGAGTACCTACGAGAAGATTCTTCATTGTGATTTCTATGTGAGAAATGTGCAGAATTCATCAATCCACTAAAAATTGTTTCGCCCAAAACTAGTATTTGCGACGGGACCTGTTGTGACGGGAGCCCGTCGCAAATAATCTAAATATAAATTTTTATTAAATGTATTTGCGACGGGCCCGTCGCAAAAAGTTTTTACATATATAATGTATATAATCGAATGCTTAGTTGCGACGGGGCAGTTTCTCGTCGCAAATAGTATTTGCGACGGCCCATCGCAAAAAGTTTATATATATATATATATATATATAATCGGAGGGTTATTTGTGACGGGGGCATTTCCCGTCGCAAATACTTTTTTTGCGACGGGCCCGTCGCAAAAAATAATATTTGCGACTCCATTTTTTACAACAGACTATTTGCGACGGGTCCCAGTCGCTAAAGTCGATTTGCGACGGGATCCCGTCGCAAATAGCTCTAATTCCAGTAGTGCAAGATGTCTCTCCAAAGGAGATCTTGGTGTCTATTTATAATGAATAATAAAGATAACAAAACACCGAAATCCGATGTAGAACACAGACTCCAACAAATACTATTATTATATGCCTAAAACATGGATTTAGGAAACCAAGTAATTAATGGTTCAAGAATTAAAGACCAATACATAAGGAAAGCCTACCTCAAGTCGATAGAAATAAGTCGCTTTTAATAAATCTAGCAAGAATGGGTCTCAAAATGAGCATCACATGTCCTAGATACAAAAAACCACAAATTAGAGACACTTCCTTCCATATAGGGTTCATCCAAAGTGGAACGCAACAAGCGGAGAAGAGGAATGCAAGAAGAAGAAAAGAAAGAAAGAATAAATAGAATAGAAAGGGGAAGAGACATGGGTTGTAAACATCAAATGAGAGGAGAATAGAGGGATTAGTGGTTAAATTCAGGAATGGGTAGATAATTAATATAAATGTTTTTTAAAGTTTTGGGTATGCTGCATGGTTTGGAAAATTGTGCACCAATTGTGAGCCCCTCACAAGACACACCTGGGTACCTGCATGGCTTGGCCACATAGTTACACCAACTGTGTTGTTATCGTGTGAAATAGATCTGTTAAAAACTATAGGTCACTCTCATGCTTGTTTCATATTTTCTACTAACCATTCACAATCCTTGTGTCAGTACCACTACATAAAAATGTCCTCACACAATTTCCACCGAGATTCACATGGTTTGGACCTAACTGTGTGCAACCCATTTTGAAAAAACATGCATGAACAAAATCATGGGGATTCAATGTACAAATCTACCAGACATATCCTCCACCCCATAGTTGAGAGAACCACACAGTAGGTGTCAAAGGCATCATACCATAGGTAGTCAGGTCACGTTGCAATAGTGGTTAAATATACTTCAAGATCTTTCGTATTTTATTTATATATCATTTGGATCTGTGGGTCATGTTGCAAGTTGTGGCGTAACACCATGATTAATGAAAACATAATAAATAATAGGTGATTCATCTAGGATAAGTATGAGTGATTGAGGTCAGTTTCGATAGAACTAAGGGACACGACTACCAATTATGGGCAGGATTCTATGGGTTTTTTTCTATTGATTGTAGAGAAGAATATTGGTTCATGTGAAATCTAAATTTTAGAGACACTACGCAAAGGGAAATGAAGATTGTTCAACTTATTGGTTCATTTCATTCAATCTTTAACTTGTTTAGAACCATGCCCCTGCTCTTTTCCCTATTCTTATTTTTTCCCTATTATTATTGATAATAAGATATAAACATGGATAGAAGGATCAAAACCTTTTCACATTAGAAATTTTCCACATGAAATAAGGGTTGGTGAATCTTGTATTTCTCCCTTGTATCATTTGTGTTCTTTCTCACTTTTTCTCATGTTGTTGTTTCATCACCATTGTGATCATATTCACACTAATCGACATGAGATAGTGAGTTGAGGGTTAATTTTTTTGTTAAAGCACAGATTCACCCATTTACACATTGACCTTTTATTTCCTTGTTATTTTATTCATTTATTTATTTTCTCATGTTTTTGAGTTTCAAGAGTTTGATGTTTACTTTTTGATTTTTTGGGTAATTATTGTCTTTGCTTCATGATTATCTTGAGCGGTTTAAGGGAAACCATCTAATGAAATTTATATAGGGTTATCCCCCTGTTGGACCCCATTTCAGTTTAATGGGTATTTCTGAGTCCCACATCGAACTTACCCTCCTAGTAATTAGTTTTACTCATCTATAAAAGAATGTCTACACCTTACATTGAGATAAGGGGAATTCACCAATAACATGGTATCAGAGGGATCTTAATCCCGACCCTCCCTCCCAACGGATTCCCGGTTCTGTCCGGCCCCGCCTCTCTCCCCTCAGGCCTTGCCCTTCCCGGCGGCCATCTCTCCTACACGGCTCCCCTCTCTCCTGGCGCGGCTCCCCTCCCGACGACCCTCTCTCTCAGCGCGGCTCCCCTCTCGGCGCCCTCGCCCCCCGACAACCTCGCCCAGCGGCGCCCTTGCCCCGACGCCCTCTCCCAACAGCGAGGCCCCGGCGGCGCCCTCGCCCCAGCGCCCTCACCCAGCGGCACCCTCACCCCGACTTCCGGCGCGGCTCCCGGCGTGCCCTCGCCCAGCGGCGCCCTCGCCCCGGCGCCCTCGCCCAGTTGCGCCCTCACCCCGGCGCCCAGCGGCCACCCTCGCCCCGGCTCCCGGCGCCCCTCCCTTGCGCGCTCGACCGGCGACCTCGCCCGCAGCCTTCTCAGGCGACTCCATCCCAGGCGGCTCCCTTCCAGCGCGCGGCTTCCGGCAACCTCGCCCTCTTTGCGCGCTCCTCCCGGCGACCCAGCGCCAGCCGCGCCTTCCCCGGCTCTTCCCGACGGTTCCCGCTCCCGCCCGCCCTTCTGGCTGCTCCCGACGACCGCACCACCCGCGCCTCTCGTCGCCCACCATGGACGCTTCCTCGGTTCTGCCTTCCCTGATCACCGCCTCCTCCCAGCTTGTAGATGACCGGCTGGACGACACAAATTTCTTCGTCTGGCGGAAGACAGTCTTGATGTCCCTGCGCGGCATGGGCCTTTATTCTCATCTTGAGAAACCTCCACCCGCCATGACTGACACCAACTTCGACTCTTGGCAACTTGCGGATAGCAAAATATTCACATTACTGGTCAACTCCATGGACCGATCGGTGAAAGATGTTACCCGGACTGCCAACACTGTCAAAGAACTATGGGATTCATTGACTGTCATGTATTCCGAGACCAACAACTTGGCTCGGGTCTATGACATTCTACAGCGTCTATCCCACATCCGACAACATGATCGGACCTTTCCAGCCTATTTCTTGGAATGGAAAGGTCTCCGGGACGAATTGCAAGAGCTATGGCATGTTCCTCAGACTCCGACAGTAGCGCAGACTCAACGGGACCAGCTCTACATTTTCAATCTCCTGAATGGCATCGCCCCAGACTATGCTACGACGACCACCGAGATGCTTGTCAGCCCTTCTACGCTGGATATCCCACAGGTCTATCATCGCATGGGGAAAGCTCATCGGGCCCTTGCCCCACCCGTCCCTAGCCCTGATCACACTGCTCTCCTGGATCGTGGCGGTGGCCGCCCTACCGGCACTCGTGGACGCGGTCGTGGCGACGGCCGACCTCGCCCCCTCTGTCAGCATTGTGGCAAACTCGGCCACCTGGTCGACCGTTGATGGGTCCTTCATGGTCGTCCCGATTCGCAACCACGACAAGGTCAGACTGCGATCCGAGATACATCATCGCCTGCTGCTCTTCCGTCGTCTTTGGATCTCTTCATGGCTGAGATCCAGCTGATTCACGATCATAGGATCACCTCCATGTCAAGCTCTTCATCAGCATCTCTTGCCCACTCCGGTGGTCCCACTGCTTTTGTCAGTCATCGTTCCCCTGCCTGGATGCTTGACTCGGGTGCGTCCGACCATCTTACCCGGGATGCAGGTATACTCTCCAACTACCATCCCTATACTGGTTCCTCAGCCATCACTGTTGCTGATGGTTTCACTCTCCCCATTATCGGCTTTGGTACATGCTCTCTCACCTCCTCCCTTCACCTATCCTCAGTGGCTCATGTACCACGCAGTCCGTTTAACCCGCTTTCCATCAGCAAGCTGGACAAGGATCTCAATTATAATGTTATCTTTACCTCGTCTTCTGTTTTGTATCATGAGCGGACGACGAACCAGGAACTTGGTAGAGGCCAGTTTCGAGATGGGATGTACATGTTCGATGGTCTGACATCCATCATATGCACGTCTGTCTCTGCTCGTGCCGTAGACCTCCATTTTCGGTTGGGTCACCCATTCGCCTCTGCTCTTCATCAGCTCTATCCAGATATTAGTTCGTGTTTATCTTTTCATTGTGAGTCATGTAGCTTTGCGAAACACCATCGCACATTATATTTTCCTCGAGTTGACACACGGGCCGCCAAACCCTTTGATTTGGTTCATTCCGATGTATGGGGTCCCTGTGCCACCTCGAGTCAATCTGGGTATAAATATTACATCTCAAGGTAAAGTCATGTTATACGGGAAAAATCATCAATGAAAGAGATGTAATATTTATATCCAGATTGACTCGAGGTAGCACAGGGACCCCATACATCGGAATGAACCAAATCAAAGGGTTTGGCGGTCTGTGTGTCAACTCGAGGAAAATATGATGTGCGATGGTGTTTCGCAAAGTTGCATGACTCATAATGAAAAGATAAACGCGGACTAATATCTGGATAGAGCTGATGAAGAGCAGAGGCGGAGGGGTGGCCCAACCGAGAATGGAGGTCTACAGCACGAGCAGGGACAGACGTGCAGGCGATGGATGTCAGGTCATCGAACATGTACACCCCATCTCGAAGTTGGCCTCTACCAAGTTCCTGGTTCGACGTCCGCTCCTGAAACAAAATAGAAGACGATGTAAAGATAGCATTACAATTGAGATCCTTGGTCAGCTTGCTGATGAAAAGCTGGTTAAACGGACTGCGTGGTACATGAGCCACCGAGGATGCGTGGAGGGAGGAGGTGAGGGAGCATGTACCAAAGCCGGTAATGGGGAGAGTGGAACCATCGGCAACAGTGATGGCTGAGGAACCAGTATAGGGATGGTAGTTGGAGAGTATACCTGCATCCCCGGTAAGATGGTCGGGCGCACCTGAGTCAAGCATCCAGGCAGGGGAACGATGACTGACAAAAGCAGTGGGACCACCGGAGTGGGCAAGAGATGCTGATGAAGAGCTCGGCATGGAGGTGGTCCTATGATCGTGAATCAACTGGATCTCAGCCATGGAGAGATCCAAAGACGACGGAAGAGCAGCAGGCGATGATGCATCTCGGATCGCAGTTTGGCCCTGTCGTGGGTGCGAATCGGGACGACCATGAAGGACCCAGCAACGGTCGACCAGGTGGTCGAGCTTGCCATAATGCTGACAGAGGAGGCGAGGTCGGTCGTCGCCACGGCCGTGTCCACGAGTGCCGGTAGGGCGATCACCGCCAAGTCCCAGGAGAGCAGTGTGATCAGGGCTCGGGACGGGTGGGGAAAGGGCCCGATAAGCTTTCCCCAGGCGATGATAGACCTGTGGGATATCCAGCGTAGAAGGGCTGGCAAGCATCTCGGTGGTCGTCGTGGCATAGTCCGGGGCGAGGCCATTCAGGAGATTGAAAATGCAGAGCTGGACCCGTTGAGTCTGCGCTTCCGTCGGAGTCTGAGGAACGGGCCAGAGCTCTTGCAATTCGTCCCGGAGACCTTTCCATTCCAAGAAATAGGCCAGAAAGGTCTGATCCTGTTGTCAGATGTGGGATAAACGTTGTAGGATGTCGGAGACCCGAGCCAAGTTGTTGGTCTCGGAATACATGGCAGTCAATGAATCTCATAGTTCTTTGACAGTGTTGGCAGTCTGGGAAACATCATTCACCGATCGGTCCATGGAGTTGACCATTAATGCGAATATTTTGCTATCTGCAAGTTGTCAAGAGTCGAAGTTGGTGTCAGTCATGGCGGGTGAAGGTTTCTCAAGATGAGAATGAAGGCCCATGCCGCGTAGGGACATCAAGACCGTCTTCCGCCAGACGGAGAAATTTGTGGCGTCCAGCCGGTCATCTACAAGCCGGGAGGAGGCGGTGATCAGGGAAGGCGGAACCGAGGAAGCGTCCATGGTGGGCGACGAGAGGCACGGGTGGCGCGGTCGTCGGGAACAGCCGGAAGGGCGGGCGGGAGCGGGAACCACCAGGAAGAGCCGGGGAAGGCGCGGCTGGCGCTGGGTCACTAGGACGAGCACGCAAGGAGGGCGGGGCTGGCGCGGGGTTGCCGGGAGTCGCGCGCTGGAAGGGAGTCGCGCGCTGGAAGGGAGCCGCCTGGGATGGAGCTTCCTGAGAAGGCTGCGGGTGAGGTTGTCGGTCGAGCGCGCAGAAGAGGGGCGTCGGGAGTCGCACCGGGAGCCGGGGCGAGGGGGGCCACTGGGCGAGGGCGCCGGGGCGAGGGCGCCACTGGGTGAGGGCGCCGGGGCGAGGGCGCCGCTAGGCGAGGGCACGCCGGGAGTCGCGCCGGGAGTCGGGGCGAGGGGGCCGCTGGGCGAGGGCGCCGGGGCGAGGGCGCCACTGGGCGAGGGCGCCGGGGTGAGGGTGTCGGGGTGAGGGCGCCGCTGGGCGAGGGCGCCGGGGGGCGAGGGCGCCGGGAGGGGAGCCGTGCCGGGAGAGAGGGTCACCGGGAGGGGAGACGCGCCAGGAGAGAGGGCCGTCGGGAGGGGAGCCGCGCAGGAGAGATGGCCGCCGGGAAGGGCAAGGCCCGAGGGGAGAGAGGCGGGGCCGAACAGAACCGAGAATCCACTGGGAGGGAGTGTCGGGATTAAGATCCCTCTGATACCATGTTATTGGTGAATTCTCCTTACCTCAATGTAAGGTGGAGACATTCTTTTATAGATGAGTAAAACTAATTACAAGGAAGGTAAGTCCGATGTGGGACTCAGAAATACCCATTAAACTGAAATGGGGTCCAACAGTGGGATAACCCTATATAAATTTCATCAGATGGTTTCCCTTAAACCACTCAAGATAACCATGAAATAAAGGCAATAATTACCCAAAAAATCAAAAAGTAAACATCAAACTCTTGAAACTCAAAAATATGAGAAAATAAATAAATGAATAAAATAACAAGGAAATAAAAGGTCAAGGTGTAAATGGGTGAATCTGTGCTTTAACAAAAAAATTAACTCTCAACTCACTATCTCGTGTCGATTAGTGTGAATATGATCACAGTGGTGATGAAACAACAACATGAGAAAAAGTGAGAAAGAACACAAATGATACAAGGGAGAAATACAAGATTCACCAACCCTTTTTCCATGTGGAAAATTTCTAATGTGAAAAGGTTTTGATCCTTCTATCCAGGTTTATATCTTATTATCAATAATAATAGGGAAAAAATAAGAATAGGGAAAAGAGCAGGGGCATGGTTTTAAACAAGTTAAAGATTGAATGAAATGAACCAATAAGTTGAACAATCTTCATTTTCCTTTGCCTAGTGTCTCTAAAATTTAGATTTCACATGAACCAATATTCTTCTCTACAATCAATAGAAAAAAACCCATAGAATCCTCCCCATAATTGGTAGTCGTGTCCCTTAGTTCTATCGAAACTGACCTCAATCGCTCATACTTATCCAAGATGAATCACCTATTATTTATTATGTTTTCATTAATCAGGGTGTTACGCCACAACTTGCAACATGACCCACAGATCCAAATGATATATAAATAAAATATGAAAGATTTTGAAGTATATTTAACCACTATTGCAACGTGACCTGACTACATATGGTATGATGCCTTTGACACCTACTGTGTGGTTCTCTCAACTATGGGGTGGAGGATATATCTGGTAGATTTGTACATTGAATCCCCAAGATTTTGGTATCCCACTGATGTTTCCCTTTTATGATGTTGAGGAGTTATATTTGTTGACAACTAAGCTTGAGAATCATTGTAGACTATTGGGAAATTTATAAAGCTATAAGTTATGTTTTTTAGATGATTCCAGGTGTATTGATATGTTTTTTGGATCAATTCTATGTTTTTTAAGAAATTATGAAATTCTGTTTGAGTTTGAGTTTTGGAAAATGACCCATGTCACGACCCGTCCCAGTGGGGCCCACGTCGTGACTCCCCAAGCACGCCTCCAAAGGGCCAGGGGCTGGTGACTAGCACCGAGTAGGCATGTCACTAACATGGGAGGCATTGCCTAAGTACATGTACACACACACATCTCCAAGCCCACAAATGCTGAAGTGTAAAACACTAAGGAACAAAAATGCATACATACAACTAAACTCAACCAACAGAGTACGACGAAAGGTAGAGTACTGTAAAAGTAAACTAGGCCAGAATACAAGCCCAACAAAAGCAAGAGTCTGAAAAACTGCAAAGTCCAACCTGTAAGCACAAAAGTACTGGGACTGCCACTCGTAACCGTAGGAACGCCTCAGCCTGTAGGGAACTCAGAAAGCTCGGTCATGTCCTGGTCCGCCCTGGACTCTGTCAAAAGGTTGCTCGTCTGCACAAGACACCAGACGTGCGGGCAAAACCCGTGCAGGGGTGAGTATAACAATACTCAGTAGAGGACCCCGAAAACCACAAACCAATACAAAGTAAAAGTACAGTCAGCTATGCACAGTATATGTTTACATAACATATAAAACAAACCAGATATACTCAAAACCCAGACCCGTGGTCTAGAGATAAGTCACGCAACCGCATACCCCCGCAAGGGATTCCGTTCGAAGATTCCGTGATGCGCTCGTTCCGGGAGAACACACTCCACGAGTCTTATAGCTCTGATGACGTCCGTCCGGGAAGTGCTGTTCGTCGGGAACTGTCACGAGAACTAGCTACACTCATTACGGGAGACACACTCCTGAGTGAGAAAGATTTCGATACACATATGAGGATCACTGCCAGGGTCATGGCGGATACCGCGACTCATCCGGAATTCACCTACTAGGTAGAGGATCAACGTCCGGTAAAATTGGTCACGACGATGCCTGACTCTACCTAGGGTCTGTAATGGATAGAGGATCTCGATCCGGGCCTCGGATGGATGTCTGACTCTATCACAGAAAAGTCCTGCTAAAGGGATCATAATCCTGCGTGAGGGAATGATGTCTGACCCTCACGGGAACAAGAAGAATGGGCACTAACCCAAACGAAAGATGTTCAAGGCACGATGAACAAAAGGACCAAGTCGTTCTCCAAAAAGTACACGGCGTGTAGAAATGATACACGCCGTGTTGTCCGACCCCGGGTACTGCCTGTGTACAACGGCCCGTGTCGTGAGGCTAGTCGTGTAGAAAAACTTAGTACACGGTGTGTAGTACGGAGTACACGCCGTGTCTGGGTAACTGGGGTTGGCTCCGTGTACTCTGGCCATGAGCTCGTACACGGTCACCAACCCGTGTACTCCAACCCGTGCGATCCGCACACGGGGTGACCCGCGCTGTTTACCTCGCCTGGCCGGGTGATGGAGTACACGGTCGTGTACTCCATCCCGTGTTCGTGTATCCCTGGGATACACGCCGAGCTCTGCATAGCCGCCTCTGTCGAGCTGTACACGCCGTGCCGCCTGAAGCCGTGTAGACCATCCTGTGTCCGTGTATTACCCAAAGTACACGTCGAGCTTCGGGGAAGGTCCAACACGTCGTGCGACCGGGGTCACACGCCGTGTGATCATTCTTTGACCTCGAAACCCTAGCCGCCACCGTCAGAACTACACGGCGTGTTCTTCGAAAGTACACGCCGTGTATTCTGGAAATTTCCAGAAACGGCGCTCTTCGCCAGCGCGCCTCCCGTGCTGCTCCGATCATCAATCCGGTCGTCCGATCGCCGCAAAACTTCCAGGTCCTGGTCGCCCCGACCCCACGAAGCCGCTTCCGTCGTTTTCGGGACTCTGATCGGCTCCGAAAACCTGTTCCGATCTTCCCGCACGAAGAACGCACGAAGAACGCGCGAAGAACGCTCTTTCCGATCCGGTCCGATTCGTCGTCCACCATCGTCGATGCACCTCCACAAGGTCGTTGCGGTGTCGAACCTTCGTTTTCGGATCGTTGCGTCGCAGAACGGATGCGCAACGATCCGTTGTTCGTCGCCCCGCGAAAAACGCGAAAAACGCGCGGGGAAAAAGGAGGAAGAAATCCAAAAAAAAACAAATTGAGGAACGAACCTCCGCCGTCGTTCGTCACGGCGTTGATCCGCTCCCGTTAATAGGCTTACGGGGCAAGAATCAACAACAACATAAAGCATGGATCAATTCCCCCATAGACTTCCCGAAGAAAAATCCCTCCCGCAAAAACGTACGAATCTGCGGATCAACTTGTTCGTGGTTGATCCGCGTTCGTCGTTTAAACTCAAAATACGGGGAAAAGAAATCGAAATAACAACCCCTGCCTTTTGAAAGGATCGATCGTTGACGAAGGTGTCGCGCTGCCGTTGTCGTCGAGATCCTTCAACGTCGGTGCAGCGATCCTCGATCTCTATCTGTCGTCGTTCGTCGCTGAGAATTCTCTCTAACGCCTTGCGGATTCAGCAGTGATTCCTCTCAAATGTTGCCAACGATCAGCAATTGCTTAACCCATTAAAAAGGGAAACATGTTGTCATTTAATTACGCGGCAGTATTAATGGCGTTGACTTGCCATTTTGAAGTCATTAAGACGCGCCATCAATTTAGGAAACAGTTGCGTTGTCGCCACGCTACAGCGGATGTTTCCTTAAATGAAATAAAATAAATTGGTTAATTTATTTTATTTTATTTTACTTAAAATGTCCGAAAAATTAACTTTTTCCCTCGACCCGCGCTGGTCGAGGTCAGCTTCATTCTTAGGTAAAGTCGTCGTCTCGGACGCAACGGTGTGCTCAGATTTTTAATCCGGGCATCCGTTTGGAAACTGCCACAACCGCGCACAAGTGCCGACTCACTTAACTAAAAAAAAGTTCAAACCACCATTCCGGGCTCACTGGACCTCGAAATGATGTGTCGTCTTCACGCCCGGTCTCGAAATAATTCCATATAATATTTAAAAATAATAAACGGAAAATCTGAGACATTACATTCTCCCCACCTTGGGGCTTTAGGTCCCCGAAAAGCCAAAACAAAGACTATTCAAAAAGACGAGGGTACTGGGCACGGATCTGAGCCTCCCGCTCCCACGTGATCTCCTGAAGATTCTCGTGCTGCCACCGGACACGCACTAAGGGAATCGATCGCCCACGAAGGATCCTCTCCTGTCGATCCTCGATCTCCACCGGGTACTCAGCAAAGGTCACTTCATCCTCGATGTCCAGCTCGCCCCAGTCGATGACGTGCAATGGGTCATGCACGTACCTCCTCAGCTGCGACACGTGGATGACATCATGTACCCGATGCAACTGTGGCGGTAGAGCCAGGCGATACGCCACCTCGCTAACTCTGCCCAGGATCTGGAAAGGTTCGATGAACCTCAGAGATAGCTTGCCGCCTCGGCCAAATCTCTGCAACCCTCGTCGAGGTGAGACCCGAAGGAAGACATGGTCTCCCTCTTCGAACTCCAGAGGTCTTCGTCGCCTGTCAGCATAAGACTTTTGTCGGCTCTGTGCAGTCTTCATCCGCTCCCGGATGATCTGCACCTTCTCTGTAGTAGCTCGCACTAACTCTGGACCCATGAGTGCTGACTCTCCGAAGTCGGTCCAGCAAAGCGGTGACCGGCAGAGTCTCTCGTACAAGGCCTCGAACGGTGTCATACCGATGGTGGAGTGGTAGCTGTTGTTGTACGCAAACTCCACCAGTGGTAGGTGGTCCTCTCAGCTGCGACCAAAGTCCAAGATACAGGCCCGCAACATATCCTCCAGAACCTGAATGGTCCTCTCCGTCTGACCATCTGTCTGGGGATGAAACGTTGTGCTCAAGCGCAGCTAAATCCCAAAAGCCTCCTGCAATCCCTTCCACAACCGGGATGTGAAGCGGGCGTCTCGGTCTGAGACTATAGTCGAGGGGACGCCATGAAGCCGAACTATCTCCTGTACGTAGAGGCGTCTCAAGCTCTCTACGGAACTCTGCTCCCTGATAGCTAGGAAGTGGGCCGACTTGGTGAGTCGGTCAACGATCACCCATATGGAATCGTGCCCCTTGGACGTCTGTGGTAAGCCCGTCACGAAATCCATTGATATTCCATCCCACTTCCACTCTGGAACTTCCAGGGGTGAGCTAACCCTGCTGGAACCTGCTGGCATGTGAGGCATCGAGAAACGAACTTTGTCACTGCCTTCTTCATGCCTGACCACCAGAACTGGCGTCGGAGGTCTTGGTACATCTTTGTCACTCTGGGATGTACCGCCAAAGGGGATGTATGGAACTCCCTCAGGACCTCCCCCTGCAACGCCACTGGTACAACAGTGCGTCCTCTGAAAAGAAGTACGTGCTCCCCACCTTGCGAATATCCATCAGGAGCATGTCCTATGGATAACTGAGCACGTAAGGTCACACAGTCGACATCCCCAAGTTGTGTCTCCCTAACTCGTTGTAAGAGTGGAGGGGTGACAACCATCGACTGTAGGTAAGATGTATCCTCTCCATCCACGAAGGATAACTGTAACGCGGCTAATTGTTGTGTCGCCTCACTCAACAACTGTGAGCTCGACCTTCTGCTGAGGGCATCTGCCACCTTGTTCCCCTTCCCAGAAGTATAGATGATCTCGAAATCATAGTCCTGGAGGAACTCTAGCCAACGTCTCTGCCTCAGATTCAGATCCTTCTGTGAGAAGATGTACTTGAGACTCTTGTGGTCAGAGTAGACAATGAATCGCTCGCTCATAAGGTAGTGTCGACACATCTTCAATGCGAAGACTACCGCTGCTAACTCGAGATCATGGGTCGCATAGTTCTGCTCATGCTGCCTAAGCTGGCGCGAACCATAAGCAATCACCGTGTGCCGCTGCATCAGGACACAGCCGAGCCCGGTCCCTGATGCGTCGCAGAAAACTATGTACTTGACACCCTCCTCCGGCAATGTCAAGACTGGGGCGCTCGTCAAACTCTGTCTTAGCTGCTCAAAAGCCTGCTGGCACTTTTCTGTCCACACGAAGGGTGCCCCTTCCTGGTCAAGGTCGTCATCGGTGCTGATATCCGGGAGAAATCAGGGATGAATCTCCGGTAATATCCCGCCAACCCAAGGAAGCTTCGCACCTCTGTCACTCTCTGAGGTGGCTCCCATGCTAACACAGTCTCCACCTTGGCTGGGTCCACAGCTACTCCATCTGCTGAGATGACATGTCCCAGAAAGTGGGCCTCCCGAATCCAGAACTGACACTTTGAGAGCTTCCCATAAAGCTGGTGCTCCCGAAGTACGTCAAGAACCATCCGTAGGTGTCTCGCGTGCTCCTCCTCTAACACCGAGTACACAAGGATGTCGTCGATGAAGACTACTACGAACCAGTCCAAGTACGGCTGGAAGATCCGGTTCATCAACCCCATGAACACTGCGGGGGCGTTCGTCACGCCAAAGGGCATCACCACGTACTCATAGTGACCGTAGCGACATCTGAAAGTCATCTTCGGTATATCCTCTTCCCGTACTCGTAGCTGGTGATAGCCTGATCGAAGGTCAACCTTCGAGAACCACTGTGCCCCTCTTAGCTGCTCGAAGAGGTCGTCGATCCTCGGGAGTGGATATTTGTTCTTCACTGTCACCACTGCTGGGAACCGAGAGCTCACAACATCTACTGCTCCGAGGGTAAGGCTAGCCAACTCATGAGTGATCGGTTGCCCCCTCCTATGCATGAGCCCATTTTGTGCTGCATGGGTTTCCTTTTCTCCGACAAAGGAAAACCTTGTTCCATCACGACGGACACACCGCACCCTTCGCCTAAAACAGTCAATCTGGGCATGGACAGAAGATAACCAATCCATACCGAGAATGACGTCGTAAGGCTTCGACGCTACCACCAAGAGGTTTCAACCGAAACTCTCGCCTTCAAGGGTAAGATCACACTGTCTGCAAAGGTGTGTGATCGTCGAGTCTCCTCCCGTAGGTGTCTCCAAACGTAAGGATCGAGTCAACGGTTCTACCGAAATCTCGAGGTTTTGTACAAGACATGTGGCTATAAGGGAATGACTGGCACCTGTGTCTATGAGTACAGCAGCTAAGGTAGAAAAAACACAGATCGTACCTCGAATCATCCCTGGAGCCCCTGGGACGTATGCCTCGACCGCATGCAGTTGTCCCCGTCCCTGTCCCCCTGCTCCCTGAGCCTGGTGCGGACCTCCTGGGGGTGGTGGTGGAAGTAAGTCGAAGCGTCTGCCACCACCTGCAGCTCTCCCTGCTCCTCTGTCACGCCCGCCGCCTGGCGGATCTGCCTGCTCCGTTCTCTGCCTCTGCCTCGGTGGTTCATCCACCACTTCCCTGTCAGCAGCTCGACGTGTCGGGAAATCTCTAGCGAGATGCCCCCTACCGTCGCATGCGTAGCATCGCTTCTCCCTAGGCTGACTGGATCCAGCCTGAGAGCCCTGGACCGTCGATCCCCTGTCCTGGGTCCTCCTATGACGTCTCCCACGTCCTGATCCTTGTGCCTGACGTCGGCTCCCTGCTGCCGGTGTCTCTGCACCTGTCTGCCTGCTACTGACTGTCGGCGGCTATCTCTGCTCTGCCAAGAAGCTCTCGATCACCAAGGGCCGCTCGAGCACTCCAGCATAAGTCGAAATGCATAGAGGCACGACACTAGCTCGGATGTCACGCCGTAGACCTCGCTCGAAGGTCCGAGCTCTGAAGTACTGATCCCTGACCATATCCATCGAGTACCTGGCGAGGTTGGTGAACCTCGATGAATAGTCAGCCACCGTCATACTACCCTGCTGGAGCTGAAGAAGCTCCTGGATGCGCACAGCTCTCAGCGTAACCGGAGAGAACTCCTCC
The DNA here is from genome assembly GCA_963277665.1 of Viscum album. NCBI lineage: Eukaryota > Viridiplantae > Streptophyta > Magnoliopsida > Santalales > Viscaceae > Viscum > Viscum album. The sequence continues at coordinate 224,988,605 of OY728159.1, forward strand.
CTGAAGAGTCGCTCAAACTATGTCCACGAAAGAGTCTCCTCGTCGTGAGTCTGCGTGGTCAGACTCCACCATCGTCCCGCCGAACCCTGAAGAAAGCTCGCTCCTAGGACCACCATCTGGTATGTCGGTGTCCTCACTAGACGGAAAACTCTGGTCACCGCCTCAAGTCAGTCCTCAGCCGCCTGAGGGTCGGGCTCGCCTCGGAACCTGAGGGGTCTCTGTCTCTGAAACTCGTGGAGTGCGCTAAGCCTGCGCTACTCGCCGGTCGGTACTGCAGGTACCACTGGCTGCTCCACTGGCGGTATAGCAGGTGCACCACCTGGTGGCAACGCCTGGGGGGGTGGTCCCTGTATCGAAGCCTCGTCACTGAGGGGGTCATCCTCGTGATCGTGCTGCTGAATCCTAGCGGGTACGCGTCGCGGAGGCATCCTGTAAGGAAACAAGATGTGTAACGGTCAATGAGTATATCTGGATAGCTGACACCAAGGACATGGAAGACACAACTCATTCCTATATGATGCATGTACCTTTTATTTCCCTGCAACCAGTGTTTTCGTAAACCGGGTCGAAAAGCAGGTTATCAGGGTCCTGGTGTATGGATACGTCGGCCGCCGCACCAACAATGGGGTCCCTGGCATGAAAGCCAAACCCGAAACACTTAACGTTGTTGCCCCAAACCAAACTCACAGACTCTTGGTCCTAGGGTAGAACCGATCACCTCTGATACCACTCCGTCGCGACCCGTCCCAGTGGGGCCCGCGCCGTGACTCCCCAATCCCGCCTCCAAATGGCCAGGGGCTGGTGACTAGCACAGAGTAGGCATGTCACTAACATGGGAGGCATTGCCTAAGTACCTGTACACACACACACATCTCCAAGCCCACAAATGCTTAAGTGTAAAACACTAAGGAACAAAAATGCATGCATACAACTAAACTCAACCAACAGAGTACGACGAAAGGTAGAGTAATGTAAAAGTAAACTGGGCCAGAATACAAGCCCACCAAAAGCAAGAGTCTGAAAAACTGCAAAGTCCAACCTGTAAGCACAAAGGTACTGGGACAGCCACTCGTAGCCGTAGAAACGCCTCGGCCTGTAGGGAACTCAGAAAGCTCGGTCCTGTCCTGGTCCGCCCTGGACTCTGTCAAAAGGCTGCTCGTCTGCACAAGACACCAGACGTGCGGGCAAAGCCCGTGCAGGGGTGAGTATAACAATACTCAGTAGAGGACCCCGAAAACCACAAAGCAATACAAAGTAAAAGTACAGTCAGCTATGCACAGTATATATTTACAGAACATATAAAACAAACCAGATATACTCAAAACCCAGACCCGTGGTCTAGAGACAATTCACGCAACCGCATACCCCCGCAAGGGATTCCGTTCGAAGATTCCGTGATGCGCTCGTTCCGGGAGAACACACTCCACGAGTCTTATAGCTCTGATGACGTCCGTCCGGGAAGTGTTGTTCGTCGGGAACCGTCACGAGAGATAGCTACACTCATTACGGGAGACACACTCCTGAGTGGGAAAGATTTCGATACACAGATGAGGATCACTGTCAGGGCCATGGTGGATACCGCGACTCATCCGGAATTCACCTGCTAGGTAGAGGATCAACGCCCGGTAAAGATGGTCACGCTGATGCCTGACTCTACCTAGGGTCTGGAATGGATAGAGGATCTCGATCTGGGCCTCTCGGATGGATGTCTGACTCTATCACAGAAAAGTCCTGTTGAAGGGATCATAATCCTGCGTGAGGGAATGATGTCTGACCCTCAGGGGAACAAGAAGAAGGAACACTAACTCAAACGAAAGATGTTCAAGGCACGGTGAACAAAAGGACCAAGCTGTTCTCCAAAAAGTACACGGCGTGTAGAAATGATACACGCCGTGTTGTCCGACCCCGGGTACTGCCCGTGTACAACGGCCTGTGTCGTGAGGCTGGTCGTGTAGAAAAACTTAGTACACGGCGTGTAGTACGGAGTACACGCCGTGTTTGGGTAACTGGGGTTGGCTCCATGTACTCTGGCCATGAGCCCGTACACGGTCACCAACCCGTGTACTCCAACCCGTGCGATCCGCACACGGGGTGACCCGCGTTGTTTACCTCGCCTGGTCGGGTGATGGAGTACACGGTCGTGTACTCCATCCCGTGTCTGTGTATCCCTGGGATACACGACGAGCTCCGCATAGCCGCCTCTGCCGAGCTGTACACGCCGTGGCACCTGAAGCCGTGTAGACCATCCTGTGTCCGTGTACTACCCAAAGTACACGCCGAGCTTCGGGGAAGGTCCAACACGCCGTGTGACCGGGGTCACACGTCGTGTGATCCTTCTCTGACCCCGAAACCCTAGCCGCCACCATCAGAACTACACGGCGTGTTCTTCGGAAGTACACGTCGTGTATTCTGGAAATTTCCAGAAACGGCGCTATTCGCCAGCGCGCCTCCCGTGCTGCTCCGATCATCAATTCGACCATCCGATCGCCACAAAACTTCCAGGTCCTGGTCGCCCCGACCCCACAAAGCTGCTTTCGTCGTTTTCGGGACTCCGATCGGCTCCGAAAACGTGTTCCGATCTTCCCGCACGAAGAACGCTCGAAGAACGCTCTTTCCGATCCGGTCCGATTCGTCGTCCGCCATCGTCGCTGCACCTCCACAAGGTCGTTGCGGTGTCAAACCTTCGTTTTGGGATCGTTGCGTCGCAGAACGGATGCGCAACAATCCGTTGTTCGTCGCCCCGTGAAGAACGCGAAGAACGCGCGGGGAAAAAGGAGGAAGAAATCCAAAAAAAACAAATTGAGGAACGAACCTCTGCCGTCGTTCGTCACGGCGTTGATCCGCTCCCGTTAATAGGCTTAAAACGGGGCAAGAATCAACAACATAAAGCATGGATCAATTCCCCATAGACTTCCCGACGAAAAATCTCTCCCGCAAGAACGTACGAATCTGCGGATCAACTTGTTCGTGGTTGATCCGCGTTCGTCGTTTAAACTCAAAATACGGGGAAAAGAAATCGAAATAACAACCCCTACCTTTTGAAAGGATCGATCGTTGACGAAGGTGGCGCGCTGCAGTTGTCGTCGAGATCCTTCAACGTCGGTGCAGCGATCCTCGATCTCGATCTGTCGTCGTTCGTCGCCGAGAATTCTCTCTAACGCCTTGCGGATTCGGCAGAGATTCCTCTCAAACGTTGCCAACGATCAACAATTGCTTAACCCATTAAAAAGGGAAACATGTTGTCATTTAATTACGCGGCAGTATTAATGGCGTTGACTTGTCATTTCGAAGTCATTAAGATGCGTCATCAATTTAAAAAACAGTTGCGTCGTCGCCACGCTGCAGCGGATGTTTCCTTAAATTAAATAAAATAAACTGGTTAATTTATTTTATTTTATTTTACTTAAAACGTCCGAAAGATTAACTTTTTCCCTCGACCCGCGCCGGTCGAGGTTGGCCTCATTTTTAGGTAAAGTCGTCGTCTCGGACGCAACGGTGCGCTCAGATTTTTAATCTGGGCATCCGTTTGGAAACTGTCACAACCGCGCACAAGTGCCGACTCACTTAACTAAAAAAAAGTTCAAACCACCATTCTGGGCTCACTGGACCTCAGAATGATGTGTCGTCTTCACGCCCGGTCTCGAAATAATTCTATATAATATTTAAAAATAATAAACAGAAAATCCGAGACATTACAACCCATGTATGAGTTTTTTTTTCTCTGTGTACATGTGTTTTGGACACTATGATTCATTTGGTTTCTATATAGGTGTGTTTGAGGATGCCTATGAGTCATTTCTCATCTACATATGAGTCATTTTCAAAGAAAAAATGTATCTATTTATATGTGTTTCTAGTGTTGTGTATGCATCATCAGCTGATACGTAAGTTTCATCCGGCTAAGTGTATATTTTATCAAATGTGTCAAATTTTTGTGAAAAATCTGAAAATCTATCAGATGAAGTATTTCAAGAAAATGAAACCAGGCGATGAAAGATTTTCTAATCAATGATCAAGACATCACATTTAAAATGTGATTCAAGAAAACATGTAGGATCTTTGATCGACACATACTGAAGAACAAGATTGTTTTTTTATACAACCTGTAGAATGGGAAAATAGGAGACCCGAACCCCTAAGATGTCCTCTCTAAAGGAGCCCTTGGGGTTAATTTATAATAAATATTAAAGACCACACCGGACCTCAAGTCCGATGTGGGATGCAGACTCCAACACTCCCCCTCAAGCAAGGTGTACCTAGCTTGGACACATAAAGAAAAAACAAAGCAAGCAACAAGCTGCAAACACTCCTCCTCAAGCTGGACATACCCAGTTTGATGACAAAACAAGACGAAATAAAATAAAGGAAAATACTGCAACACTGATGCTCCCCCTCACGATCGCAGCTCCCCTCAAAATGATGGATGGATGATGTTGCGGGCGCAGCAGATGACCACTCAGACCGGCCGGTTGACGGAACGCCAGGAATGCCGCACTAGTGGGGTCGGTCGATGAAACGCCGGGAAATCCAAACTAGCACCGGGAAAACCGCACTTGCGGGGCCGGCGACGGGAGGCGGGGATTCCGCAGAATTGTTGTGGGATCTGGCGGCGCCAACGGGGCCCAAATCCTAGGTGGTCGAGCTGCTGCGCCAGTGAATGGGCGTGCCGACGGATAGAGATGCGGCTGCCGGGAGTCGTCGGGAGATGTCGGCGAGGCAGGGATGCCGCAGGAGGTGCCGGAGAGCCGAAACTTGAAGCAGGGCAGCCGCTGGGAGAAACTGGAGCCGACTGGCTGCCGGAAGAGGAGCGCTGGAGGAGGCCGGCGAGGGGGCAGGATAGCGGGAGGCGGCGCTGGAAGCCGGCCGGGAATGGAGGTCGGCTGTCACGCAGAGAGGGGCCGGCGAGGCTTGAGGCCGGCTGCTGCTGGAGGATCCGGCAGGAATGGAGGCCGGCTGTCGAAGGCGCCGGCAGAGGGAGAGGCCGACAGAATAGGGAGGCGGGGCTGGATGTCCGCACAGGAGGCGGCGCGCATGAAGGACGCGGCGCCGGGAAGGATCCGCTCAGGCGGAAGGAGATCCGCTACAGCTGAGGAGCGCCAAGAAGCAGGCGCGGCTGGATCTGGACGGGAGGCGCGCGGCAGCAGCGGAGGGCTGACGACGGGAAGGCGGGAGAACCGTCGGGCAAGGAAGCCCGTCGTCGGGAGGAGCCACGGCGGGGAGGGTTCGCGCGCAGGAGGAGCGGGCGCCGGGATGAGCGCACAGCGGGACCGCGAGGGGCGACGGGAGGCGTCGCGGGCAGCAGCGGGAGGCGCGGGAGCCGTGGTTGCCGGGACCGACGGGGAGGCGTCGCGGGAGCGGCGGCGCCGGGAGTCCGCATGGGAGGGAGAACCACCGGGAAGGGCAAAGGCAGAGGGGAATCGGACCGGGCAGAAGCGCCGGGAAGAAGCGATCCGCTTAGGGCAGGAGGGCCACGAGGCGGAGGGGCGGCGGCCTAAAACCTATGGCCACCGAGGCCGCCGCCCCCGCAGGGGGGGTTGATGTCGGAAAACCCTAGACGGGAGGGAGGGATCGGGTAAGAAATCCCTCTGATACCATGTAGAATGGGAAAATAGGAGACCCGAACCCCCAAGATGTCCTCTCTAAAGGAGCCCTTGGGGTTAATTTATAATGAATATTAAAGACCACACCGGACCTCATGTCCGATGTGGGATGCAGACTCCAAAGGGAGATCTCAATGAAGCTAAAATGCATTTATTATATTTTCTGGAATAATGTAGATTTATAAATGTGATGATTCTTGTCTATTCTTTAGATACTAAATCACTTACTAATCAAACAGTGATGCTAGCTATGTTTATCTAAAGTCTGAGATATTCTGAAGTCGAGTGTTGATGTGGGTTTAACCGCAAGGAACTGCTTCATGCCGCCAGCAGCTCTGCTAATTTCTTGTGCTTGTAGAATTGTATATGATTCCTGCCAGTGTGTTGAAGATAGAATGAGTTTCTCTATGCCAATTTTAGTTTTTAAGCTCAAATATACAGTGTATCCATGTATGTTATCTGTTGAGAAGAAGACAAGGGTATTATTTGAACTCTGTATGAGAACCTGGGAGGATGATACTCTTGTATGGTTGCTGATATTTGGATGAGTATCATGGTTGGCTATCATGGAATTACATGGCTTGAGACAACTTGGATTATTCTATTTCGGGTAAGCTAAAATAGATCAGTATTTTAATGTCACCGCTATATAGAAAAATAAACATCGAAGAAAGAGAAAATGTGATGTTCGAATAAAATAAAATAATATTTTAGCGGGAAAAGGTATTGCTGAGACTTAACATAGTATTGTGTGTGAGAGAGAGAGAAGATGAAGTAGAAGAGCATGGAGTCGAGGTTTTATGAGCTATGTAAATATCCATCAACCTGAGATTAAAAAAGAATCAGAAGCAGAAAGGGAGTTTCCTGTAGCTGAGGTTTTTGTCATCAATATATCTGTATTTATCAAGTTTGTAATACTGAGATTGAAAAACGAAGAATAATTAGATCCTCAAAGAGTTCTGCATGTAGTTTGTTTAGCAGACTGAGGTTCTATTGTGTTTTGAAGAAGGTGGGCTGTGATTTCTGAAGGAGGTTCCTTCACCTTTTGCAGAAGCAACCTACATCCAAAATAAGACCTTTCTCACATCTGTTGTTGTGTCATATTCATTGTATCTGTCAGGATATAGCAGTACCTGTGGGTGGTACTGAATGTGTTGTGAAGCATGGGATCAGAATAATAACTGACCTGAACCACTTATATTGATAAAAATATATTAGTGTAAAATCTGTGTCTTGGGATGAAAACCTGCGGCAGTAAGGAGTATGCTCAAACATTATGTCTAAACATTATAAAAGATGTCGTGTTTTTTTCTTCCTTTATTTAAATTTATTTGGACGAGTCTGGTTTAATCAACTTGAGAGGGTCTTGTGCAAACCAACCATTGAGGTTTATTTCAAAAAAATATTTTAAAAAGAAAGGAACACTGATTCCCCACCCCCTCTCAGTCAGTCCACTGGGAATTTCAAGTAGTATCAGAGCAGAAGATTCCCTCTGTCGAACTATCATTGTGAAGAATAGAAAATACCAACTCTGTGAATAGTAGAGGTGGGCCTACATTTGTTGGAAATAATTTCCATGGTTGGGAAAATAGAATGCTACTATTATTGATGTCCCGGGATCTTAAAGTTCTTAATGCAGCCACAGTGGTATTTCCACCCATTCGAATTGGTGAGAAAATGAAATTTATTGATAAAAGGAACCCTGATGTTGATGGAAAATCTAAGAATTTCATTTTGATGCCAGTCGTTAAGAAGGTTCTTACATTTGTGATGGGTTTACAAACTGCTAGAGTGATTTAGTTATGAAGGAAATTTCAAATTAAAAGATTCCAATATACAAATTTAGAGAAGCAAGTTTGAAGATATAAATATGGCTAAGAATGAATCCATTGATGATTCCTTCACTAGAGTGAATGAAACAATGAGTAACATTATAGGCTTTAGAGAAAAGCTAGATGACTCCATTATTGTCAAGAAACTCATGCTGAATTTTCTTGACCAATTTGATCCAAACATTTCTTATCTTGAAGGAAGGATCTCTCATTGGATGAGTTACACAATATCCTTATTTCTGATGAAATTAGAAAGACACCTGCCATTAAGATGGAAGTGAAAGATGAAATGGATTTTAAATCTATAAGAACGATGAAGTTGAAAGAAGAGCCAGAAAACTTTGGTAAATCTAATGATGATGATGATATGGATAACGAAGACAAGATAATCATGTCTCGTATCTCTAGAAATTTTAGAAAAGACAAAGGAAATATAAAGGGAAGTTTCCTTTGAAATGATTCAAATGTGGAGGCATTGGACACTTTATAGTCAACTGTTCAAAGTAGAAAAATTACGAGTAAGATGTTGATAGCCAAGAAGAAATTCCTCAAAAGGAGAAATGGGGAATGTAAAAGGATAAAATGAGAGGAACCCGAACCCCCAAGGTGTTGCTCCTAAGGAGCCCTTGGGGTGTATTTATAATAAATAATAAAGACCACACCGGACCTCAAGTCCGATGTGGGATGCAGACTTCAACACTCCCCCTCAAGCTAGGTGTACCTAGCTTGGACACATGATGAAAAGAAAACGATAAAAACAGAGACCAACACTCCCCCTCAAGCTGGACATACCCAGCTTGATGACAAAACAAGATGAAATAAAATATTAAGCTGCTGCTCCCCCTCACGATCAAAGCTCCCACGCAGGATGATGGATGGATGATGTTGCAGGCGCAGCAGATGACCACTCAGACCGGCCGGTTGACGGAACGCCAGGAATGCCGCACTAGTGGGGCCGGTCGATGAAACGCCGGGAAATCCAAACTAGCACCGGGAAAACCGCACTTGCGGGGCCGGCGACGGGAGGCGGGGATTCCGCAGAATTGTTGCGGGACTGGCGGCGCCAACGGGCCCAAAGCCGAGGATGTCGAGCTACTGCGCCAGCGAATGGACGTGCCGGCGGAGAGAGATGCGGCTGCCAGGAGGTGCCGGGAGATGCCGGCGAGGCGGGGATCCGCAAGAGGAGGCCGGCGAGGGTGCAGGAGGCCGGGAGGCGGCGCTGGAAACCGGAGGAGGCCCCCTGCGTGGAGCGGCCGGCACGGGTGGAGGCCGGGTGCTGGCCGGAACAGTCCGGATCTGCCCGGATCTGCCCGAAACAGTCCGGATCTGCCCGGATCTGCCCGGAACAGTCCGGATCTCGCCGGATCTGGCCGGAGTAGCCTGGATCAGGCCGGAGCCGGCCGGAGCTGTCCGGATCTGGCCGGAAATCTCTGGATCTGGCCGGAGCTGGCCGGATCTGGCCGGAAAATCCGGGAAGGGCCGGGAGGTTGCGCGGAGGGCCGGCGACGGGATGGGCCGCGACAGGAGGGGAGGAGATCCGCCGGGATGAGCCGCGGGAGCCGGGAGCCGCGGGACAGAGGGCCGCGGGAGGGAGGAGTCGCGACGGGACGGGGGCCGTGCGGGTGATGGCGTCGGGAGCCGCAGCAGGGAGCCGTCGCGGAAGGGAGGCGCGCAAGGGTCGGGGAAGGCCACAGGGGGCGGCTGGGATGGGAAGCGCGCCGGGAGAGCAGGCCGCCGTGCGCTGGAGGGCTGCGCGACCAGGAGCCGGCAGGGAAGAGGCGGATGGGAGGGAGGGCCTGCCGGGAAGGGAGGGCCGCCGCGCGCAGCGGGGAAGCAGGCGCCGGCAGGGGAGACCCGCCGGAGAAACGAGCCCGGAGGGGGCGGCGGCTGAGAAAAAAAAAAAACTAACCCTACATTAGGGCCGCCGCCCCCCCCCCCCCCCCACGGGGGATAAATAAAAAGAACCCTAGATGAAGGGGGAAATAAAATGGGAGGAAGAGGGGCCGAGATTAACTTCCCTCTGATACCATGTAAAAGGATAAAATGAGAGGAACCCGAACCCCCAAGGTGTTGCTCCTAAGGAGCCCTTGGGGTGTATTTATAATAAATAATAAAGACCACACCGGACCTCAAGTCCGATGTGGGATGCAGACTCCAACAGGGAAAATGTCTCTAAATCAGTGAGCAAGAAAAGTGACAATAAGAAAATATTTCCAAGAAAAATAGGAGAAACATGATGAGAAAAGAAGAGGAAAACTCTTCCTCTAGTATCCAATATAAATATGAATCACCTAAAAAGGTTCTAAACTTTATGGATCATGTGGAACTCAAGAAACCACCACAAGAATTGATGAGGTTGGTGGTTAATAGACTTACATGGAGAATATGATCAGATCTGAGTTAGAAGCTTGTATTGTGAAAAGAAACAAAGTTAAAGAAGGAAGTTACAACCTTGAACAAAGAAGATGGGAAAAAAGTTGAATATAATGAAGAATCTCTCAAAAGCGAGACTAAACTCATTGAAGGGATCAATAAATTCAAGCTGAAGACTGTTGAAAATGAAAAAACAAGAATGATCTTGAAGAGAAACTCATGTTAAAAACAGAACAAATAGGTAAATTGGAATCAAACCTTTGTATGGATGAACATGAGTTAAAAAGGGTGAATGTAGACTTCAAGAAATCTACTGATGTCAATGCTCAATCTTCTATAATAACTGAGATTTCTAGTATATTAATTTAGGTTATATTTGTACCTGATTCTACTCAAAAAATTGAATATGTTTTTCCTAATAATACAGGTCTAATTTCAAAATCTGTACAAATCTATGGTAGAAAAGATATTAGAAACTCTCTTAAACATCTGGTGAAGAATGAAGAATGCAAGAAAAATAAACCTGCTTGAAAAACAATCAAAATCATTCTAGATCTGGATAGCAATGTTAGAAATCAATAATTCAATTTTCTAAAAAACATTATGGATTTAGCAGAAGATTTAGATTTGGTGGTTATTATTGGTGTTGTGGTGTTTTTATCCACAAGTCTTAAAATACTAGTAAAAAATGTACTTACCCCGAAGAAGGCATGAATAAAGGGTGGTGGTTTTTTTTTTTTAATGGCCCGAAGGCCTTCATTTTTTATTGATTTTTGATAATCCGCCTTTCAAGGGAGGAGGTGAAACTCTTACAAGGCTCATAGGCGTAAGTATTACATGTCCCGTAGGCCTTAGGGAATTCATTGCCCATAGGATTCAAACATTACATACAACCCAGACTAACTACTTGGAACAGCTCCTTCCCAGCATCTTCAACGTGAAATTAGCTCTCCACCTTCGCATGGCTCTTCGGCTAGGCTTTCCTGTGCATTCACAGGTTTGTCCCGATGGCAGGTGGCATACCCTCTCATTCTTGCAATCCGTTTAGCTTCTGCTATGGTGAATGCTCCTTGCCCATCCTCCTTCTGGAGCTTGTTCTTGGTAGGTTGTCTGGTTTGCATCTGCACTTAAGGTGGCCCGAAAGCCTTGAGGTGGCCCGAAGGCCTTACTGACCCGAATGCTTGGGTGGCCCAAAGGCCTTAAAGGACTCGGGGACCAAATCGATGGCCCGAAGGCCCAAACGGGAGAATAGTCTCGGCTGCTACAGTGTCAAATAGTACCTACTACAGTCCCACTACAGTAATGCTACAGTACCCCCGAAAATATGTCTTTGCCTGGATTTGATCCCAGGTAGCTTGGATGCACTTAAGGAGTCCTCACCAACCGAGCTGAGATTTATGTCCAAAACGTGGGTTGCTAACACCGACTCCCAGCGGGAGGCCCCGACCAATGCCCAGGTGCGCTCCACGCTCCCCAGCTAAGCAATGGGTTTGAATCGCCCTGTGCATAATACGCACAATGTTCGAGTCTGGCGGAACTCGAGCCTGCGCAGTTCCCATGGAGAGCGAGGGGTACAACCAGCGGGTACCACTCGGCTAACACCCCATGGGCCTGTAAGTCTGATTACTTAGAACTGGTTTAAAAGTTTGAATGATGTCTATGGAAGATCTGAAAAATAAGAGCATTGTGCGGACAAGTTAATGGAAAATGTCTCTCCATATCTCTCCTATAAAGAAAATGAGAAATAATTTTAAAAGAAAAGTCAAGAATAAAAATAATTCATAATTGAAGTGGCACTAAAAGAAAGAGATAAAGAAGATGGATATTTGATAGTGGTTGGCCTTCACATCTGACTGGAGACAACAACATCTTGAATGATATAGAAGACTATGAAATACGATCACAACTTCTTGAAAATTGTTAAACCCTCTTTTTATTATGGGTATTTCCGAGTCCCACATCGGAATACTTCTTTGTATATTTCGCCGTATCATTCTATAAAAGTAGGCCCCACCTTACCTTGAGTGTAAGTGGGTTTCCTCATTCTACATGGTATCAGAGGGAAATTAGTCCCGACCCTCCCTCCCTGCGGATTCCCGGTTCTGTCCGGCCCCGCCTCTCCCCTCCTTCCCGGCTAGGGTTCCACCCGGCGGCCTCTCCTCATCCTGACCCTGCCATCGATGATTGTCCTCCTCTCATCATTCATCCTCCACCGGCATCAACCCCTGTTGACACCCATTTTGGTCAGGTCTACTCCTGCCGTCCTTCGACTGTATCCCCCGTTCCGGCCAGTGACACTGATGCTCCCGCTTCGTCCGCTGCTCCTGCTCCGCCACTCGAGGACTTGCCCATTGCCCTACGGAAAGGTACTCGCTCCTGCCAGAGTACTCCTCTATTTGTATCTTCATACAGGGGTCTGTCCGCTCTGGAGACAGTTTCTATACCTTGCACGGTTGGTGAAGCCAAATCTCACCCCGGGTGGCTAGCAGCAATGCGGGATGAATTGCAGGCTCTGGAGGAAAACCATACTTGGGATCTTGTCCCCCTTCCAGCAGGCAAACAGGCAGTGGGCAGCAAATGGATTTACACCGTCAGGCTGAATCCCGATGGCACTCTCCATCGCCTCAAAGCCCGCCTTGTGGCCAAAGGCTTTGCACAGACATACGGTGTTGACTACTTTGATACCTTCTCACCGGTTGCCAAGATGGCCACTGTCCGGTTATTCATCTCTCTCGTTGCCTATCATCAGTGGCCTCTTCATCAATTGGATGTCAAGAATGCATTCCTCCATGGCTTCCTTGAGGAAGAAATCTATCTACAGCAGCCCCCCGTATTTTGTGCCTCCAGCGCTGAATCTCAAGTCTGCTGTCTCCGCCGCTCTCTTTACGACCTCAAGCAGTCTCCCCGTGCTTGGTTCGGCCGCTTTAGCACGGTCATCAGCGACTTTGGGCTTTCTCGCAGTATGAAGGACCACACTGTCTTCTACAGGACGACCCCACATGGCTGCATCTTATTGGTCGTCTATGTGGATGATATCGTCATCACTGGCAGCGACTCTGTGGGTATCACCCATCTCAAGGCCCATCTTCACCAGCACTTCCACACTAAGGATCTTGGTCCTCTCACATACTTCCTCGGCATCGAGGTTTCCTACTCCTCGGACACCGTCTCCCTCTGCCAACGGAAGTATGCATTGGATATATTGCAGGATGCTGGGCTGACTCAGGCCACTGCGGTCGATACTCCTCTCGAGCCTGGGGAACGGTCTCTTTATGCCTCCTCGGCACTATACCCACATCCCGATCGGTACCGTCGATTGGTGGGCAAACTCAATTATCTCACCATAACTCGACCCGACATTTCCTGTGCGGTAGCCAAAGTGAGTCAATTTATGGAGCATCCGACCACATCTCAGTGGGATGCTGTCATCCGCATCGCCAAGTACATCAAGCGCGATCCTGCCCGTGGTCTTCACTACTCCCAGCATCCTAATCAGCATATTGAGGCCTTTTGCGATGCTGATTACGCTAGTTGCCTTGCCACTCGGAAATCTACCTCTGGGTTTGCCATATTCTTGGCAGGCAACCTCATTTCTTAGCGCAGCAAGAAACAGACGGTCGTCTCTCGTTCCAGTGCCGAGTCTGAGTACCGTGCCATGGCCACCGTCACTACCGAGATCCTTTGGCTTCAGCAACTCCTCCAGGAGTTTGGCTTTCCTCAGCAGACTTCTGCTCACATATGGTATGACAATCAGACAGCCACTAAAATTGCTTCGAATCCCGTCTTTCATGAACGCACAAAGCATATTGAGGTGGACTGTCACTTTCTTCGCCACCACCTGGAGCACAAACATGTCAGCTTTAGCCACATTCCTACAGCAGACCAGCTTGTTGACATCTTCACCAAAGGTCTCCCCGGTGCTCGACTTGCCTCGCTCAGTTCCAAGCTGGGGATCCACCACATCTGATGCCCAGCTTGAGGGGAGTATGTCTTGGTCTTGTGTGGTGTCATCTTTTTCTTTATTTTTTGTGGGACTCGTTGTCCAAGCTGGGCATGTCCAGCTTGAGGGGGAGTGTTAAACCCTCTTTTTATTATGGGTATTTCCGAGTCCCACATCGGAATACTTCTTTGTATCTTTCGCCGTATCATTCTATAAAAGTAGGCTCCCACCTTACCTTGAGTGTAAGTGGGTTTCCTCATTCTACAAAAATAAAAGGTTTTGGAACTACTAAGATTGAGTTAAAAGGACTCAAATCCAAAAATGTGTTATTTGTGGGACTAAAACACAATTTTCTTAGTGTTATCCAATTTTGTGATGATGGAAATTAGTTATTTTTTTCAAAATAAATCATGCATTATCAAGAGTTGAAATGATGTAAGTGTCATCATAAGAGGTGAAATACGAAAATGATTCATGGCATAGAAGACTTGGCCATCATGGCCAAAAAACATGATTGAGATTTACAAATATGATTTGGTAAGAGACCTTCCCAAACTAAAAAGGGATAGAGAATCAGTTTGTGACAAATACCAAAAAGGGATTATGGTTTAAGGGACACATAAAAAAGATGATATTCAATCCCCTAGAACAATGAAGCTCATATGTGTGTGGTCTAATGATGAACAAGTCAACCTAGAGTGATCTTTACTTCATTAAATTTGTTGAAAACTACATCTGGATGATTAATGTTCTCTTTATGAAGCACAAATTAGAGACTCTTTATATGTTTGTGTTGAACCCGGTTAATTGTATTTTCGGATAAACAGTATTTCCGAGTCCCACATCGGATTACTCCACCTTGTAATCTTTTTTATCCATCAATAAAAAAATGTCTTTGCATCACCTTGAGCTAAGGGGAGTTCACCATCTACATGGTATCAAAGGGTAACTTCCGATAAAAAAAAAATCTCCTCCCTTTTGTTGCGGTCCGCATCCAAGCGGCACCCTCCGCCTCCTCCCGCGGTATCCCGGTACGCCTCCTCGCGCAGCTTCCCGGCCCCGCCTACCTCCAGGCGGAACCCTCCGCTCCACCTCCTTCAGCGTATCCCCGCCCACCTCCTTCAGCGTATCCCGGCCCGCCTTCGACACGGTCTCCCGGCCCCCCACCCTCCTCGGCGCTCCCCGACCCGCCTCCGACGTGGTCTCCCGGCCCCGCACACCTTGGTGCTCCCCGACCCACCTCCGACGCAGTCTCCCGGCCCCCCGCCCTCCTCGACATTTCCCGGTCCCGCCTCCGACGCGGTCTCTCGGCCCCCGCCTCCCTCGCGGTTTCCCAACCTGCCTCCCGCGAAGACGTCCCGGCCTTCCCTCTCTCGGCGATTCCCGACCCCACCTCTCTCGGCAACTCCCAGCAAGGTCGCCCCCTCATCTCCTCCAATCGTCGGCTCTCCTGCAAGGCCACCCCCTCACCTCAATTGTCGGTCTTCCCGCACGGCAGCCCCACGCTTCATTGTTGCGTCTATGCGCCCTCCTGGCCGGTTGTCCCGAGCTCCGTCATTGGTTCTCCCGCAAGGCGGTCCCCCTTCCCTGGCGCGCTCTGCATACCCGGACATGCTTTTATCTTCCCCATCATCCAGTACCCGTTACAAACTGGCACTCTCGAAGGAGGAGATTGCATTTATACAATCTTATCGGGCTGCTTTGCCCCCATCCTCTTCTCCAGCCACCATTGTTCGGACCGGTGGCCCTACCACGTGTCTCATCGATCAACAGCTTGGATGTTTGACTCTAGTGCGTCTGGACATCTCACAGGGGATTCTGGTATGTTCGCTACCTATCATCCGTATACTAGCGTCTCTGCAATTACTGTTGATAATGGTTCAAAAATCCTCATTGCGGGATTTGGCACATGCCCCTTGACCCCACCTATTCACCTGGTTTCAGTCGCTCATGCTCCCCGCAGTCCGTTTAATCTTATCTCTATCAGCAAACTCGTTAAAGACTTAAATTGTATTGCTACTTTTACATCTTCTGGCGTTGTTTTTCAAGAGCGGTTGACGAATCGGGAACTTGGTCGAGGTCATCTTAGGGATGGGGTGTGCATGTTCGATACCCCGCCATCTCTTGCTTGCTCATCCACCTCTGCTTGTGCCCTCGACCTACATTTTTGCCTTGGTCATCCACCGGCTTCCGTCTTACACAAGTTTTGCCCCCAATTTAGTCCACATCTTTCCTTCCATTGTGAATCCTGCAAGTTTGCTAAACATTATAGGGTGACGTATGTTCCTCAACTGGAAACGCGTGCTGCGAATCCTTTCAACCTTGTTCAATCTGATGTATGGGGCCCTTGCAGAGTTCCTAGTCAGTCAGGGTACAGTTATTATGTCTCCTTTATTGATGACTACTCACGTATTGACATGGCTTTACATTCTTCGTGATCGGTCTGAAGTGTTTTATACTTTTCGGACCTTTTATCATGAAATTCATACACAATACTCCACCTCCATGAAATGTCTCCGATCTGATAATAGATGGGAATATTTATCCACTTCCTTTCAACAGTTAGGATAACGGCATCATTCATCAGACATCTTGCCCCGATACATCTCAACAGAATGGAGTGACCGAGCGTAAACATCGTCATATTCTGAAGACTGCTCATGTCCTATTTCACATGTTGGTACCTCTATTTTTGGTGGATGTCATCTTTACTGCTACATACCTCATCAACCGTCTTCCTTCTTCTATCTTTCCGGGGGAGACTCATTTTTGGGTTCTGTTCTCCTCTCTCTCTCCTCACCCACTCTCACTCCGTGCGTTTGGGTGTCTGTGTTATGTCTGTGACACTTATCTCAACCTCTCTAAGCTTTCTCCCAAATCTCTCTGTTGCATTTTCCTCAAATATTCTCACACTCAGCATGGATACCGATGTTTCTCTCCAGACCTACGGCGGCATATCATCTCTGTCGATGTATCTTTTGTTGAGAGCTCTCATTTCTCTCCTTCATCTTCTCATCTCGACACCACCATCGATGATTGTCTTCCTCTAATCATCCACCCACTGTGGTGTCCCACTCTACTGATCACCGGTTTGGCACTGTCTACTCACGTCGCCCATCGAATGTGTCCTTCCTCCAAGCCGAGGACACCATCGTCCCAACTTCATCCGTTGCTCCTGCTCCGGCGATAGACGACTTGCCCATTGCACTGCGAAAACGTACGTGTTCTTGCCAGACCACTCCTCTTTACACATCCTCATACAGAGGTCTTTCCGCTCTGGAGACGATATATATTCCCCGCACAGTTGGCGACGCCAAATCTCACCCTGGGTAGCTTCAAGCAATGCAGGATGAATTGAAAGCTCTGGACGACAATCATACTTGCAATCTGGTCCCCCTTCCGACGGGTAAACAGGTGGTTGACAACAAATGGATTTATATGATCCATCTCAATGCAGATAGCACTCTTCATCGCCTTAAAGCCAGACTTGTGGCAAAGGGATTTGCTCAAACATATGGTGTCAGCTATTTTGATATTTTCTCTCTGGTTGCAAAGATGACATTTGTCCGATTATTCATCTCTTTAGTCGCTCATCATCATTGGCTTCTTCATCAATTTGATGTCAAAAATATCTTTCTCAATGGTTTTTTTGAAGAGGTATATTTGCAACAACCTCCTGGCTTTCGTGCCTCAGGAGCCGACTCTCATGTTTGTCGACTTCATCGCTCTTTATATGGCCTCAAGTTGTCTCCTCATGCTTGGTTTGGACGTTTCAGCACTGTCGTCACTACATTTGGCCTATCTCGGAATATGAAGGACCACACTGTCTTCTACCGTACGACGTCCTCCGGCTGTATCATGTTGGTTGTGTATGTTGATGATATCATCATCACTAGGAGCGACTCAACTGGCATCGCCCAACTAAAGGGGCATCTTCAACACCACTTTGAAACCAAAGATTTCGGTCCTCTGACATACTTCCTTGGCATAGAGATCTCCCGTTTTTTGGACACCATCTTTATTTGCCAACGAAAATATGTCTTGGATATCTTGCAGGATGCTGGTTTGACTCAGAAAACTATCGTTGACACTCCTCTTGAGCCCAGGGAACAGTCTCTCTATGACAACACGGAACCATACTCTCACCCAGAGAGGTACCGTCGTCTCGTGAGAAAACTCAATTATCTCACCATGACTCGTCCAGACATTGTCTGCACTGTTGGCAAAGCTAGCCAATTCATGGAGCATTCGACAAAATCTCAGTGAGATGTTGTCCTTCGCATTGCCAAATATATCAAGAAAGATCATGTTTGTAGTCTTCAGTATTCACATCACGATCATCTGAATATTGAGACCTTCTGTGATGCTGACTATACTGGTTGTCTTGCTACCTGAATGTCTACTTCTGGTTTAGTCATTTTTCAAGTAGGTAACCTCATCTCATGGTGCAATAAGAAACAAACTGTCGTCTCCAGATCCAATGCTGAGTCTGAATATCGTGTGATGGTCACGGTCACTACTGAGATCCTTTGACTTCGTCATCTCCTCCATGAGATTGGTTTCCCGCAGCATACATCTTCTCATATTTGGTGTGATAATCAGGCAGCCACGAAGATTTCTTCTAATCCCGTCTTCCATGAACGCACAAAGCATATCGAGGTGGACTGTCACTTTCTTTGTCATCATCTCGAGCAATGTCATGTCAGTTTCCGCCACATACCGACAGCAGATCAGTTTGCCGACAACTTCACCAAAGACCTCCCAGGAGCTCGTCTGGACTCTCAGTACCAGACTGGGCATCCATAGCATCAGCAACCCAACTGATGCGGAAACGTCGGGAGTTGCAGTGACAGAAATGTTGGATTGGTGTAGCCTGATCTGGTTGGGTCAAATGTTTGTGGCCCGCAACTGTAGCATCTGTGACCACTGTAACAGAGTTGACCGACCGACACCGACAGGGCACTGTAGCAGTGCGAACTTCGAAGTCAACTTTACTGTAGCCTTTTGAACTTCCAGCCGGCAGCTACTGTAGCACTTTTGACTAAAGTGGGCGTCTTTCAATGTAGCGATCCAGACTTCCTGTGCGGAACAGTAGATCGTCTTCCTCTTTTTGTAGCTCATTTTCAGGCTAGGATTTGTGTGAGAAATTTCTGTAATTTGTGCTCCCGAATCATAGTGAAATTCTGTCTCTCCGTGGACATAGAGATTATTCCCAAACCACGTAAATTTGTATGTTCCGTGTGTTTTCTTTTCTTTTGCATTTTCTTTCCGTATCTCGTTTCTGTCGTTGCGACTCTCGACGCTTCCGCAACAAGAAACAGCAAAACACAGAAGAATAAAAGGGAAAAAAATATAAGAACAAGAACACGAAGATTTACGTGGTTCAGGCAATAATCTCTACGTCCACGGAAAGACAGAATATTCACTATATGTCAGGAGCACAAATACAGAGTTTTTTTCAGTAACCCTAGCCCGCACTGCTACAATGGCTGCCTGCTGGAAGTCCAAAAGGCTAAAGTAAAGTTGACTCCAAAGTCCGCACTGCTACAATGTTATGTTGATGTCGATAGATCAACTCTGCTACAGTGGTCAGAGATGCTACAGTGCTCGAAAAATTGGGCCAAGGGCCTTCAGCCCCCGGACCCCCAAATTAGGGGCACGTTGCCCCCTACAACCCCCAACGAGCTCACCACAGAGCTCGACCCGCGAAAGTTGCAGGGCGGTGCGCAATACGGGCCACAGGCATTCGGCCCAACCGAGTCGGGCTACACCAATCCAACACCAACTTGAGGGGAAGTGTGTATGGTCTTGTTTGGTGTCTTCTTTCTTTTTTGTGGGACTCTTGGTCCAACCTATCATATACTAGCTTGAGGGGGAGTGTTGAACCCGATTAATTATATTTCCGGGTAAAGGATATTTCCGAGTCTCACATCAGATTACTCCCCCTTGTAATCTTTTTTATCCATCTATAAAAGAATGTCTCCACCTCACCTAAAGGTAAGGGGAATTCACCGTCTACAGTTTGAAATTTTTTAAAAGCAAAGTAGAAAAAGAACATAGTGTTTATGTCAAGAAGGTGAGGTTTGATAATAGAAAGTATTACACATCCAATGCTTTTAAGAGATACTTATAAAAACATGGAATAAAGCACCATTATAGCACACTATACACTCCCCAAAAAAATGGTGTGACTGAGAGGAAGATAGAAGCATTGTGAACATCAAAAGAACCATGTAAGCTGAAGATAAGCTTTCATATTTTTATTGGAAAGAAGTTGTGAGAAGTATTGTGCAGATTCAGAATAGGTGTTTATTGATAACTGAAACACACAAAACACCATATGAGATGTAGTGACATAAAAATACAACTTCCATATACTTCAAGGTATTTGGAATCCCTTGTTGCATGAAGATGGTGAATAAAAATTCAGGAAAGTTTGAAGAAAGGGATGAAAAAGGGATTTGTATGGGATATCAAGAGGCTATATAGAAAAAATCAATACAAGATGATAGTGTTAAGATGTAAAAATCATAAAAAATCATTACATAAAAATTGAGTATATTGAGACTGAAGTTGAATATGGGGCAGCTAGAAACATACAGATTCTAGAAAAATAGGTTTGTATAATAGGTTGGAAATGAATAGGTTGTCGTTGATATTGACTCAGATGTGACCAGTGATGAAGAATAAGAAGGGGATCAGAGGAAGAGGCATCAAAGTATGAATAAAAATGTTGATTCTAAGAATATTATTGGCCAATATGATGCACCTATTCAAAGAAGAAAAAGGTTTATACTTACGGACCAAACTGTACTTATTTCTCGTGTTGAACCTTGAACTATATTTTAGGACATTGAACATGAAGAGTGGATAGATACAATGAATGTGGAGCTTGATCAAATAGAGAATAACTCCACTCGGGAGTTGGTGCTAAGACGTGAGATCAAAAACATAATTGTCACCATGTGTGTGTTTAAAAACAAGTTGAATGAAAATGGTGAAGTCACAAGGAATAAAACAAGGCTATTTTGTAAGGGGTATTCCTAGATGTAAAGAGTTGACTTCAAAGAAACCTTTGCACCAATGGAAAGTCTTGAGGCCATTAGGATGTTCTTGGTAGTGATAGCTCACAAACATTACAAGATTTATCAAATAGATGTGAAATCTTCCTTCCTAAATGTTGATCTTGAAGAAGAGGTTTGTACTGAAAAACCGGAGAGTTTTCTTCCAGATAAAAATGGGAGCATGGAATGAAATATTAAGACGGGTATTTCTAGATTAAATAAATCCCCAATATCCAGATATTCCTAGCTGTATGGATTCTTGAGAGGTGATGTTATTCATTTATTCATTACATTTTACTAACTCCGTTTACTGATTTTATATGAAAAATGCATAATTTGTGTGTAATATTCATATTTTAATATTAAATATAATTTTGAGCACTATTCGAATAAATCCAGATTTGAGTCAGTTTAATGTATTATCTATAACTATTACTATACTGATCCCAATTTCATGGTTTTTGTTTTGTAGGATTCCTATTTCAATTTAGAACATTTCATTAGAAGGGATCATGTGTCAATTCGGCCATTTGAAGGTTCATATGTACCACACAATAAGGCTCAATGAATCTGTGAACAAACTGGACCAGCCTTGAAGATTGATTTACTGGGCTCAATCCAGAAGTCCAAAACGGTTGATTCTCCACCATAATTCGGGGGACAATATGTGTCATCTTGGATAAAAATTGCAAGGCCCAAAGTCTTCAACAAGTGGCCCAAATGATTCTATGAAGTCCAGCCCACCATTCTGGCCGGGAATTAAAATCAGCACACAAATGTGGACTTTTCTCCTTATCTAGAAATCCATTTGAGCTGAGAATTTGCAGTGTGAAAGAGGAGATATAGGCGGCCAACTTTGTTGAAGAAACTATCCGGATTTGATGGCATCTTACTATTCAAAAATCCATTCACATTTCATCCATTGAAAAGTCATGGATAGAAATGGACAGTTTAGCTTTGTTTAATGAAATAGCCATAACTTTGGCTTAAAAAGTCCAATGATCGCAAGATTTTGAGGGTAGACAGAAGACATCCATATCTACATTTATGAAGAAGACACCAGCTCGTGATTCAGCTGTCTAGATTGGTAAATATGCGAGTTAAGTGGAGGGACAGATTTGGAATGCAAACAGTCCACTCCTTGGGCTATAAATACATCCCTCTCCTCTCCTTCCAAGAGGTTGGCATTTCAGGACTTAAGGAGGAGTTTTGGCATTACTAGAGCCTTTCCAAGGGCCTGGGAGGATATGCTTTGATCTTGTTTCAACAAGAGATACCTCTCCTCTCTTTGTTTCCTTTTACTTTTGTGTTCTTCTTTGTTGTAATTTTGTATGTCCTTTCTTTTGTAATTCCTTTTTAATGCAAGTTTCTTCTTGAATATATCTTATTCTCATCCACCTTCTGTAGTATAATTTTAATAGCCTTAAAATAGTTTGAATCAATTTAAATTATAGTCCCTCGTTTTTCTTCCTCATTCAATTGAAATTCCATTTTGATTCTCAAAAATCTTTCGTGTGTGTGTTCGACGCACCGCTCTTTTCTTATCCCTTTCTTTTTCTTATCTTCTTAATTTATCATCATAATCATTATAATAAGATTACGAATCATTTCAATGGCTGAGTAAATATTCCATTTGGGTGAGTCATTATTTAGTTATGTTAAGCGATTGAGAGCTTTTGCTCGATGAATATTCTTTGAATTAACATTGTGTATGTTGGACTTAGCATGTCATGGATTAATAACTTGTTTTGTTTAACGTGTGGTTTCCATGGATTATTGGAACCAAAAATACACTACCATAAACAAGTAATGGTAATGATTAGAAACCTAAGTTAAGTTACGGCTTAGATTAAAGCTTCAACACTTGGGAATTCCGATCAAAATCATCTTGTGACATGGGTGTTAATTTAATGCAATATAAAGCAAAGCTCAAGGATATCACAAGCTTAACTACCTAATGATGAACTCACCCCAATATTTACCAATTTGTTAAATCAAATATCATCCATAAATTATTTCATAAGCTCTGCAAACAAACCCCCAATCAGAATACAATCAATTAAAAACAATCAACTATTTAGAAGTATCATCGTCGAGGATTCGACCCGAGTGTTGCTATACACATTAGCAGAGCACCGGAACTTTGACCGGTCGATAGGCGACAATCGGCCGCGCGTTTCAAATGGCGTCGTTGCCGGGGATGGTGCTTTAAGTAGTCGGTAGTTTTTAGTTTTTGTAAAAAAAACAACAAAAAAAACAAAATTTAAAAAAAAATCTGAAAAAAAAACACCGAGAAAAACTCGCCTTCCTCATCCTTTCTAAATCTCTCTGAATGCCCCGTAGCCTCCCAAACAATCCCTCGGATTTGTTTGACCCTGAAATTGATAGAATTCTTCGTCGACTTAGGAGGACCATTAGGGATAACCAAATCACCCAAGAACCAATCATTGCCCTACCAATTGAATTCGATATGGCCAATCCTAGGGAACAAACATTGAAAGAACTTGTTGCCCCTGATATGAATTATCAACCCCTTGGTATTCAATATCCAAACATAGAGGCTGACTTCGAACTCAAATCGGGTTTGATTCATCTTCTACCTCATTTCCATGGGCTAGTCGGCGAGGATTCGCATCTACATCTCAAAGAGTTCCAGGTGGTGTGCTCTACCATGAAGCCTCAAGGGGTTTCTGAAGAACAAATCAAACTCCGAGCATTCCTTTTCTCCCTAGCTGACTCTGCCAAGTCATGGCTCTACTACCTCCCTCCTGGTTCCATAACTACATGGAATGACATGAAGCGTCTCTTTCTAGAAAAATTCTTTCCTGCTTCTCGTACCGCTTCCATCCGAAAGGAAATAAGTGGTATCCGTCAATTCCCAAATGAATCACTCCATGAGTATTGGGAGAGGTTCAAAAAGCTTGTGGCAACCTGCCCACACCACCAAATCTCTGACCAACTCTTGATCCAATACTTCTATGAGGAGTTATTGGCTATGGAGCGAACCATCATTGATGCCGCAAGTGGCGGTGCTCTTGTTGACAAAACTCCAGCAGCTGCAAGAGATCTCATAAGTAACATGGCTGCAAACACACAACAATTTCATACTCGAGCACATGCTCAAGTCAAACAAGCCCAAGATAATCAATCCATAGAGCCTAACAAGATGACTGAGTGGATGAGTGAACTTACAGGTCTTGTGCGTCAACTAGCGGTGGCTACCAAAGCCCCAACCTCATCTTCTCCACAGTCATTATTCCCTGGACCTATCAAGAATTGTGGAATCTGTAGCTCCCCAGTTCATCCAACAGACACATGTCCACAACTTCAAGAGGATCGATCTGATTCATCAGGACCAATGGAGCTCAATGCAGCATATGCTCAGCGGAACCCCAACCCTCAACAATCAGGTCAGTTTGTTAGAAACTTCAACCAACCTCACTCTGAGCCTTTCTCTTCTACCTTGGCTTGAGGTATGGTAATACCATCTCTCATCCCCCTCAATTTCCTCCTCAAAATCCAAACCAATTCCAATATGGTCAAGGTGGTGGTAACTTCCATCAACTTTATCCTTTTGTTCCTCAACATCAAAGGAACAATCCTCCTCCTGAATTCCACTATCCGAATGAGCCTTCCCAATTCCCAACCCAATACAATCGTTTTCCCAAGAACCAAAATCAAGGTAATCCCAATCCGGGACAAGCCTCTTCTTCCAAGCAACCATGGGAAAGTGCAGTGGAAGATCTTGCCTCTTTCACCCGTTCTAGCCTTAAAAACATTGAAACTCAAATAGGTCAACTTGCATCTCACCTGAGCCAGCAACAACAATCAAATTCTTCCCAACTCCCAGCTCAACCATTACCCAACCCCAAGGGTAATGTAAGTGCAATTGCACTTAGATCGGGAAAGCAAATTGTTGTGCCTCAAGATAAATCCTCAAACCCTCCTTTGAATGTTGACCTAGAAAACGAAAAGAAAAAGAAACTTGAAAAAGAACCTGAATCCATTCCCTCACCTCCTTCCATTCCACTTAGGAATCCAATTCCTTTTCCACAAGCTGTTTCTAAACCAAGGAAGTCCTTTGAACCTGATCCTGAAATGCTCGACATGTTTAGACGTGTTGAAGTCAACATTCCCCTCTTAGATGCCATAAAACAAATTCCTAAGTATGCCAAGTTTCTCAAGGAGTTGTGTACTCATAAGAGGCAACTTAGGACCTTCGAAAATGTTTCCACCCAGCAGTCTATTCCCATAAAGTGCAAAGATCCAGGGACCTTTACGGTTCCATGCCAAATTGGAAGTTCCAACTTTGATGATGCACTCATAGACCTAGGAGCCTCAATTAATGTCATGCTCAAATCCATATTCTCCAACCTTGGTCTAGGTCCCTTGCACCCAACGGGTGTTGTCATTCAGTTAGCCAATTGAAGCACAACCAGTCCTGAGAGAATAATTGAGGATGTCCTTGTCCGAGTCAATGATCTTATCTTCCCTGCTGATTTCTATGTCCTTGACATGGAAGGTGAGACGAACTCTTCTCGATCTCCCCTAATTCTTGGAAGACCATTCCTCATGACTGCGAGAACCAAGATTGATGTCCATTCTGGCATCTTATCCATGGAATTCGGTGACCAACTGGTCAAATTCAACATTTTCCAAGCTATGCGATACCCATCTGAGGATCACTCTGCATTCTCAATCCATGCTTCCGAGGACACTTCTAAGAGTCAATTGAACCCCATTACATCATGTTCATCATGTTCTGAAGAGATAGGATGTTGTGAAATCTGCACTAGGATTAACCAAGTCATAAATGGTGAAGTTGATGTGGACCTTTCATTCATAGACTCCATCAATCTAGAGGAACTTGAAAACTCTCTTGAATTCCACATCAATTCTGATCTCTACTGCTCCACCTTGGACAGTATTAAGGAAAATGAATCTGAAGCAACTTAAGTCCCTTCTTCTATTCCTGAGTTGTCTATCCCAAAAGTGAAAGATGAGACTGATTTGAAACCTCTTCCTGCACACCTGAAATATGCATTCTTCTTCCATGATCACTCATATCCTGTCATTATCTCTGCCTCACTTACTGAAACCGAGGAGTCCAAACTTGTTCAAGTGTTAGAGGAAAACAAAAAAGCCTTAGGTTGGACCCTAGATGACATACCAGGAATCAACCCTGCCCTTTGCATGCATCACATCCATCTGGAGGAGACATCCAAACCAGTTAGACAACCCCAAAGAAGACTCAATCCACTCATACTTGAGGTAGTTAGGGAAGAGATCACCAAGCTTCTTCAAACTGGTATTATCTACCCAATTTCTGATAGTGAATGGGTTAGTCCAATTCAAGTTGTACCTAAGAAGGGTGGGATAACTGTTGTCACAAATGAACATGGAGAGGTAGTCACAACTCGAGTGAAGAACAAATGGCGTGTGTGCATCGACTATAGGAAATTGAATGTTGAAACCCGAAAAGATCACTACCCTCTTCCATTCCTTGATCAAATGCTAGAAAGATTGGTCGGAAAGTCACACTATTGCTTTCTTGATGGATACACCGGCTACTTCCAAATCCCAATCGCACCTCAGGACCAAGAAAAGACTACTTTCACATGCCCCTTTGGAACATATGCATATAGAAGAATGCCTTTTGGCCTTTGTAATGCTCCTGCAACATTCCAGAGGTGTATGATGAGTATCTTTTCTGAATTCATTGAACACTGCATGGAAGTCTTAATGGATGACTTCACCATTTATGGTGAGTCATTTGAATCTTGTTTGAATTCACTCTCTCTTGTCCTCCAAAAGTGTGTCAAGTGTAACCTTGTGTTAAATTTTGAAAAATGTCACTTCATGGTTGCTAATGGGATTGTTCTAGGGCACATAGTTTCAAAAGATGGTATTGAAGTTGATCCTGCCAAAATTGAAGTGATCCAATCACTTCCTCAACCCACTTCTGTTCGAGACATCCGATCATTCCTCGGTCATGCTAGTTTCTATCAGCGATTCATCCATAACTTTAGTAAAATTTCTCTCCCACTCACTCGTTTGCTCCAAAATGATGTCTCTTTCCATTTTGATGAGGTTTGCAAGAGAGCCTTCATTGAACTCAAAACTGCTCTTACATCTGCCCCGATAATCCAACCCACAGATTGGTCCTTACCCTTTGAATTGATGTGTGATGCTTCTGATAGAGCTGTTGGGGCTGTTCTTGGTCAAAGAAGAGAAAAAATTCCTCATGTCATCTATTATGCCTCAAAAACATTGGATAAAACTCAATCTCACTACACTGTGACTGAAAAGGAACTTTTAGCTGTGGTTTATGCCTTAGATAAATTTCGGCCCTATCTCTTAGGTGCCAAAATCATCATCTTCACAGACCATTCTGCTATTAAGTTCTTACTCAAGAAAAGTGATTCCAAACCAAGGCTAATAAGATGGATTCTAATGCTCCAAGAGTTTGACCTTGAAATCAAAGATAGACCTGGAAAAGAAAACCCTGTGGTTGATCACTTGAGTAGAATTCCTAATTCTCCTCATTCTGAAATCATTGATCCTGAATTTCCAATTGAGCACCTTTCATCTCTCACTCCAAAACTACCATGGTATGCCCCAATTGTAAATTACTTGGTTTCTGGTGTTTTTCCTGAAAATTTTTCAAAAGAACAAAAAATGAAGTTGAAAAGTAATTCAAAATACTATTTTTGGGAAGAACATAAACTTTGGAAAACTGGGGCAGACATGGTAATTAGGAGATGTGTTGATGAAGATGAATATTCTTCCATCTTAGAATTATGTCACTCAATGCTTGGTGGTGGCCACTTTGGACCACAAAGGACCTCCCGAAAGGTCCTAGACTCTGGATTCTTCTGGTCTTCCCTCTCCAAGGACTCACATGAGTTCTGTCAATCATGTCCCACATGCCAAAAGTTTGGCATAATCTCCAAAAGAAATGAAATGCCCCAAAAGCCCTTAATCTTTTGTGAAATCTTCGATGTTTGGGGTATTGATTTCATGGGACCATTTCCCCCTTCCAATGGATTCTCATACATTCTTCTTGCGGTCGATTATGTTTCAAGGTGGGTTGAGGCCAAACCCACTAGGAAGGATGATGCTCATACTATTAGTGAGTTCCTAAAGACCCACATCTTCCAAAGATTTGGCACACCACGTGCCTTGATTAGTGACTCAGGAACTCATTTTTGTAATAGAACCATGGAATCTCTTCTGAAAAAGAATGGGGTTGTACATAAAACTTCAACTGCATATCACCCCCAAACAAATGGAATGGCTGAACTTTCTAATAGAGAAGTGAAAAGAGTGCTTGAGAGAATTGTAAAACCCACCAGAAAAGACTGGCCTGAAAGACTTGGTGAAGCACTTTGGGCTTATCGAACTGCCTATAAAACACTCATTGGGATGTCTCCTTTTAGGCTAGTTTTTTGTAAAGCATGTCACTTACCGGTTGAAATCCAACATAAGTCGTTTTGGGCTGTGAAAACCTGTAATTTTGATTGTGAAAAATCTGGTGAAGAAAGATTGTTGCAATTGGCTGAACTGGAGGAGCTTCGACTTGAATCCTATGAGAATTCCAATCTGTACAAAAAGAAGGCTAAGGTACTCCATGACAGACACATCCTGAGAAAGGTATTTCATGAAGGTGAAAAGGTAATGCTCTTCAATTCTCGATTCCGACTTCACCCAGGTAAGCTTAATTCTCATTGGAAAGGTCCTTTTATTATTATTAATGTTTACCCATTTGGTGCAGTGCAAGTGCAAGTCCAAGACCCCTCTTCCAAAAGGACATTCACGGTTAACGGACATCGGTTAAAGCATCACCATGAGAGGTCTCACAATCCGGGAACCACGTCGACTTCCATCGAATCCCCATCCACTTCAATAGAACCACCACTGGATGGAGACCCAGCAAATCCAAACCAGGGGCACCTCTTTCCCTTTAACTCTCTCTCTATCTTCCTCTCTCTCTATTTCTTCTTCTTCCTCTCTCTTTCATTTTTTTTTTACCACTTTCTTCATCGAACCCTTTTTTTATCGTTCTCTTTTGTGTGACTATGTATTTAAAAAAAACACTAAAAAAATAGTAAAATACAAAAGGTAAAAAAAAAGAGTCATAATTACTCACCATTAAATTTTCAAATTTTGTCGAACCTTTTTGGGGAATCGAAAGACATGTTTTCATCTCAAAAATTTTGCATTTTCATCATGACTTTGGATAAAGAATTTTGTGTCAAGAACAATAAATGTTGAATGCCCAATTTTTGATTTGGAAAATGATTTACCCCTACCGTGAGGAACATCATTAGCTTTCATGCCAAGGTCACCTATGACCATCTTTTCAAAATGTGTGTTTTTAACCCCCATTTGTGAGTCTTGAGTTTGTGGACCTTCGAGCTGAATTTCCTACTTTGGTGTGCATTAATATGATAGAGGCATTTTTTTTTACCTCATGAGAATCACAATGGCCAAATAGCCTCCCATTACCCTACATTAATCCTCCTTTTGAAAGTCCCTTCAAGCCTATGTAAACCTTTTCTTTGATAGCCACATTACAAACCCAATATCTTATCCCACCCAATATCTACATGGATTTACATTGCATAATTTCTTGAAATTTAAGTGTGGGGAGGATGGATTTCATTTTAGGTATCCTTTTCTTGATTTTCAACGTGTTGTCATATGCTTGAGGGCAAGCATCCGTTTTAGTGTGGGGGAGAGGTCATAATTTAGTGAGTTTTGTTGTAATGGACTCATCTTGACGTCCTTTTCTACAAATATTATTGAAAAGTGTTCAAAAAAAAATTCAAAAAAAAAATCAAAAACAAAAAAATGCAAAGAATGAGTTGTGTCTTGGTTAGGTTAAAAATCATTCTTCCTCAACCTTTGATCTTGTTATAACTATTACAATTAGTGTCGTGAGGAGATCAAACATGGGTTGGGTGATTAGTGTGAGATCTATTTCAAGTTCAACTTTCGAAAAAATACAAAAAAAAAAGAAATGAAAAGAAAAAGGAACACTTATGTTATTGGGAGAAGCTTTGTGTTTTGTAAATATTCCATCTTCTCATCCCCTTCAAATTTTCTTCCACTTTTGTGTCATGCTTCATTTTTCCCTTTGTAAAAATGTGTTTCCATTTTCTTCCATGTTTCAGTTTCAAAAAAATTGTGCATTGTTTTATCCATGTTAGTGTTTTAGCCCCTCTTTCCACCCTTTTGGACATTATAATCCTACCGTCCCATAGCCACAGAAAAACCCCTAAAAAGTCCTCTTGATTCTTGTGCACTTTAGAATGGAGAATGGAAGCTGAGAGCTCTTTCAAACTCTAAGATGTTCACTTTTGGTTGGTGAATGAGTGAAGCTCCATAAATTAATTTTATCATCTTGAGTGGAGTAAGTTTTGAGTGCTCACATTTTCTATATCTAATTTTGAGCATGAAAAATGAATTGTTTTTGAAACATTCTTTCTGTAACAATTTGTGGTGGAATTCAATATGGATGAGTGGAATGGTCTGAACCTCCCCTGATTGGTAAAAAAATAAAATTTTAATATTTGTTGGTGAGTGAAAATGATTTTGTCATTTTTTTATATTTGTTGCACATGAGGACATGCACAATCCTAAGTGTGGGGGAGTTGATGTTATTCATTTATTCATTACATTTTACTAACTCCCTTTACTGATTTTATATGAAAAGTGCATAATTTGTGTGTAATATTCATATTTTAATATTAAATATAATTTTGAGCACTATTCGAATAAATCCAGATTTGAGTCAGTTTAATGTATTATCTATAACTATTACTATACTGATCCCAATTTCATGGTTTTTGTTTTGTAGGATTCCTATTTCAATTTAGAACATTTCATTAGAAGGGATCATGT
This sequence comes from Viscum album, assembly GCA_963277665.1. NCBI lineage: Eukaryota > Viridiplantae > Streptophyta > Magnoliopsida > Santalales > Viscaceae > Viscum > Viscum album. The sequence goes on from OY728159.1 coordinate 225,019,320, forward strand.
GCCAATTCGGCCATTTGAAGGTTCATATGTACCACACAATAAGGCCCAATGAATCTGTGAACAAACTGGACCAGCCTTGAAGATTGATTTACTGGGCTCAATCCAGAAGTCCAAAACGGTTGATTCTCCACCATAATTTGGGGGACAATATGTGTCATCTTGGATAAAAATTGCAAGCCCCAAAGTCTTCAACAAGTGGCCCAAATGATTCTATGAAGTCCAGCCCACCATTCTGACCGGGAATTAAAATCAGCACACAAATGTGGATTTTTCTCCTTATCTAGAAATCCATTTGAGCTGAGAATTTGCAGTGTGAAAGAGGAGATATAGGCGGCCAACTTTGTTGAAGAAACTATCCGGATTTGATGGCATCTTACTATTCAAAAATCCATTCACATTTCATCCATTGAAAAGTCATGGATAGAAATGGACAGTTTAGCTTTGTTTAATGAAATAGCCATAACTTTGACTAAAAAAGTCCAATGACCGCAAGATTTTGAGGGTAGACAGAAGACATCCATATCCACATTTATGAAGAAGACACCAGCTCGAGATTCAGCTGTCTAGATTGGTAAATATGCGGGCCAAGTGGAGGGACAGATTTGGAATGCAAACAGTCCACTCCTTGGGCTATAAATACATCCCTCTCCTCTCCTTCCAAGAGGTTGGCATTTCAGGACTTAAGGAGGAGTTTTGGCATTACTAGAGCCTTTCCAAGGGCCTGGGAGGATATGCTTTGATCTTGTTTTAACAAGAGATACCTCTCCTCCTCTCTTTGTTTCCTTTTACTTTTGTGTTCTTCTTTGTTGTAATTTTGTATGTCCTTTCTTTTGTAATTCCTTTTTAATGCAAGTTTCTTCTTGAATATATCTTATTCTCATCCACCTTCTGTAGTATAATTTTAATAGCCTTAAAATAGTTTGAATCAATTTAAATTATAGTCCCTCATTTTTCTTCCTCATTCAATTGAAATTCCATTTTGATTCTCAAAAATCTTTCGTGTGTGTGTTCGACGCACCGCTCTTTTCTTATCCCTTTCTTTTTCTTATCTTCTTAATTTATCATCATAATCATTATAATAAGATTACTAATCATTTCAATGGCTGAGTAAATATTCCATTTGGGTGAGTCATTATTTAGTTATGTTAAGCGATTGAGAGCTTTTGCTCGATGAGTATTCTTTGAATTAACATTGTGTATGTTGGACTTAGCATGTCATGGATTAATGACTTATTTTGTTTAACGTGTGGTTTCCATGGATTATTGGAACCAAAAATACACTACCATAAACAAGTAATGGTAATGATTAGAAACCTAAGTTAAGTTACGGCTTGGATTAAAGCTTTAACACTTGGGAATTCCGATCAAAATCATCTTGTGACATGGGTGTTAATTTAATGCAATATAAAGCAAAGCTCAAGGATATCACAAGCTTAACTACCTAATGATGAACTCACCCCAATATTTATCAATTTGTTAAATCAAACATCATCCATAAATTATTTCATAAGCTCTGCAAACAAACCTCCAATCAGAATACAATCAATTAAAAACAATCAACTATTTAGAAGTATCATCGCCGAAGATTCGACCCGAGTGCTGCTATACACATTAGCAGAGCACCGGAACTTTGACCGGTCGACAGGCGACAATCGGCCGCGCGTTTCAAGAGGCAAGAATTTTTATAAAGGGAAAGTTTATAGTAATATCTATGTAAAAGAGTTGTCCACGGGGACTCTTATTGTCATAGTATATTTAGATGAAATAATTTTTTCAGGTGACCAAGAGAAATTTTGTGAGGAGTTGGTAAAGAAATGAAGATGCAATTTGAGATGTCATTGTTGGGAGAGATGTCGTATTTTATAGGGTTAGAAGTCATTCAAGGAGCTGATCATAATTTATTATCTCAAGAAAAATACTCCAGTTAATTATTGAAAAGATCTGGAATGGAGGAATGCAAAGGGATTTCTACCCCTTTAGCTTTTGGCACCAAACTGACAAAGGATGAGGCTGCAGCTAGAGTAACTCAATTTGATTACAAAAGACTACCTGGAAGCCTTCTCTACCAAACATCTTCAAGATCTGACATTGTTTTTGTTGTGACAATGTGTGCCTGATTGGAAAGTGACCCCAAGGAATTTCATATATTGGAATACAAGAGTATCCTGAGATACATAAAGAATCTACAGAGCTATGACCTGATGCATAGATCCAGTTCATACTTGACCTTATAGGATTTTAGTGATGCTGGTTGGTTTGGGGATTGTTTTGATAGTATGTCCACTTCAGGTGGAACATTCTTTCTTGTTGAGAGTTTTGTGGCATTTCATAGCAAGAATAAAAGTCCATTTTACTTTAGCATAATAGAACCAGAGTACATTGCAGCCACACATTTTTGTACACAAATTCTATAGATGCATGTTCAACTAGCTGACCTGAGAGTTAAGGTTGAGAAAACACTATATATTGTCTTTGATGGTCAAAGTGCTTTAGATATTTCCAAGAATCTAGTTCAACACTCTAGATCAAAGAATATTGATCTTAAATATCATTTCATCAAAAAAAAGGTGGTCAAAGGTGATTTGAAACTTGTGTTTGTTGGGAATAAGGAACAAGTTGTAGATATTTTCACCAAATCATTTTCAAAGGATAAGTTCTCTAAGTTAAGGATGAAACTTCATTTTTATCCTTCCTATCTCACCTAAAACTATATGGAAAGATACCCCAATGAGGCTTTGTATTTTTTTTGACAAAGGGGGAGAAAGAGTGACACCACTCTTGACCAAAGGGGGAGAGAATTCTTGTTGAAAGAGTGTCCACTATATATTCATCTAAATCTACGAATATTGTTATATGAGGGAGACACATGGAAGTGATAAAAGGATATATGAATTGAGGGGGAGTTCATTTAAGTAACTTAGCCACATTTTCTTTACATCGCGAGGTGGAATTCTATAATAAACATTACCTTTTCTAGTAGTGTGGTACAAGACACTTCTAATTAGCTGAGATTTGATGATTCTCAAGAGATTTGGTGAGTTTTGAAATAGATTTTAGATTTTTTCGGAAGAGATGAAAATAAATCCAAAGGGGTAGATTGAAGTGCCCATTGGATTATGTTGAGGAGTTGTATTTTTTGACAATTGATCTTGAAAATATTTGGGAAGATTCAAAAGATATAAGCGACATTTTTGAGATGATTCAAAGTGTATTGAAATGATTTTGATGCAATTCTATGTTTGTTTGAGAAATTATAGAATTTTGTTTGAGTTTGAGTTTGGGAAATGAACCTGCGTATGAGTGTTTTTGTCTCTATGTATGCGTCTTTTAGAAATTTTGTATGAGTTATTATGTCTGTGTAGGTGTGTTTTTGGATGTGTACGAGTCATTACTCATCTGCATATGAGTCATTTTCAAGAAAAAGAATCTATGTATGTGTATTTATAGTGCTGCATATGTGTCATCAGCCACTGTGTAAGTGACATCAAGCTCTGCGTATGTGTCATCTGGCTAGTGCACATGTGTCAACACTTTGTGAAATGTCAGAAAATTTGCTGGATAAAGTATTTCAAGGAAATAAAAACCGGAGATACAAGAGATGTTCTTCAATGATCAATAAATCAATTTTAAAATGTTATTCAAGTAAACATAAAGAATATATGATCCACACATACTGAAGAACAAGATTTTTATCTAGTACAAAAGAATGATGGAGATCTCAATGAGGCTGAAATGAATTTATTTTATTTTTGGGAATAATATTGATGTATAAATGAGATGATGATTTTTTGTTCTTCAGATCCTAAATTTACTTGTTAATCAAGCAGTTAAGCTAGCTGAGTTTTTAGAAAGTCTAAGATATTCCGAAGACGAGTTTTGAGGTGGGTTGTGCTGCACAGAACAACTTCATGCCGCAAGCAGTTATACTAAGTTCTTATCCTTGTAGAAATGTAAATGATAACAGTTAAGTGTGTTCGAGATTGAATGAGATTCTCTATGCTGTGTTCAGTTGTGAAGATTAAAGCTACTGTGTATTCAAATATGCTATTCGTTGAGAATATGTTAAGTGTGTTATTGGAAACCTGTATGAGAATGTGGGAGGAAAATACTCTGGTGGGTTTGGTGGGATTTTCATGAGTATCATGGTTGACTAAAATGGAATTAAGTTCATGATAATTTCTTTTGATAAACTCGAGAAAACTTGAAGTATTCTATTTGGGGTAAGTTGAAATTGATTGTTATTTTAATGTTTCCACCTATACAGAAGAATAAACATCAAAGAAAAAGAAAATGTTATGTGAAAATAAAATAAAATAACTCTTGAATGATAAGAAGTATTTTGAGACTGCACACAATACTGTGTGTCTCTGAGAGAGATAGAAGATGAAGTAGAAGATCTTGGAGATAAGGTTACATGAGCTGTGTGAATATCTATTGACCCGTGACTTTAGAAGTAAGAATCAGAAAGAGAAAGGGTATTTCATATAACTGAGGGGATTGTCATCAATATATCTATATTTCCCCAGCATGCAGTGCTGAGTTTGAGAAACGAAGTGGAAGAAGACCCTCAAAGGGTTCTGCATGCAGTGAGATAAGCAGACCGAGCTCTTCAGGGTTTATTCACCAGGTAGATTTTGATTCGGTAGTGTTTTGAAGAAGGTGAGCTGCGATTTCTATATTTTATCCTTTTGACTCAAGAGGATGTTCCTTCATCTGTTTATGAAGCAACCTACATCGAAAATAATACCTTCCTCACATATGGTGTTGTGTTATTCATTGTATTAATCAAGAGGCAGTAGTAACTGTGGGAGGTAGTGAATGTTCTGGGAAGCATGGGCTCAGGATAATAACTAACCCAAACCACTTGTATTGATCAAAAGATATTAGTGGAAAATCTATATTCAGAGATAACAACCTGCTACAGAGTAAGGAGTAGACTCGCACATTGTGGCTAAACCTTGTAAAAACTATCGTGTGCCTTGTTCTTCATTTATTTCGCTGAATTAAGTTGCTCAAGGGGGTCCTGTTTTAACCGACCATATAGGTTAATTTCTAAGAAAGAAATTTTAAGAAGATACACTGATTCACCAACTCCCTTCTCAGTGTAGGCACTCGGTTCACTAGGATTTTCACCCCTTTTGACTATCCTTGTTGAGTAGTGTTGGACCTCATTTTAGTATAATGGGTATTTCCGAGTCTCACATCAGAATATTCCGCCTTGTAATTATTATTACTCATCTATAAAAGAATATCTATCTCCGCCTCACATTGAGGTAAAGAGAATTTGTCATCTACATGGTATCAAAGGGAACCTAATCCCGAACCCTCCCTCCAATTTTTATTTTATCCCGTCTAAGTCATTATTTTCTCCCCCATGGGGGGCGGCGGCCCCCCTCATGTAGAGCTGGGTTTATTTTCTGCCGCCGCCCCTCCGGGCACTTTTCCCAGGCGGTGGATCCTTCCCTGCTTCGGCCTCCCTCCCGGCGGATCTCCCCCCAGCCGGCATCTCCCTCCGCATCACCTGTGGCGGTCCTCAATCCCACCTAGGCGGCTCCTCTCCCGGCAGCTCCATCCCGACGGTTCCATCCCGACCCCACCTCCTGCTTCCCTCGCACCGACCGGCCGACTCCCTCCCAACCCTCTGCATCCGATGCGGCATCCATGCGCGGCTCCTTGCGCACGGCTCTCGCCCGCCGCCTCCCTTTCCCGGCGGATTCCCGGCCCTCCTGCCTAGATCGCGGCACCCGTCGCGCCTCCAAGCCCCGCCGGCTTTCCTTCCGACGCGCGCACCTCCATCCGGCCCCGATGGCTTTCCTCATCACAGGGAGCGACTCCACTGGAATCGTCCAACTCAAGGCACACCTTCACCACCACTTCCACACCAAAGATCTTGGTCCTCTCACCTACTTTCTTGACACTGAGGTCTCCCGTTCTGAGAACACTATCTCTCTCTGCCAACGAAAATATGCCCTTAATATCTTACAGGATGCAAGGTTGAGCCAGGCGACTGCAGTGGACACTCCTCTTGAGCCTGGGGAACGCTCTCTCCATGCCGACTCGGCACCCTTTCCTCACCCAGAGAGCTATCGTCGTCTGGTGGACAAACTCAATTATCTAACGATAACACGACCAGACATTGCCTGCGCTGTTGGCAAAGTGAGCCAGTCCATGGAGCATCCAACCAGATCTCAGTGGGATGTTGTCTTTCGCATTGCCAAATACATAAAGAAAGACCCTGCACATGGCCTTCGGTACTCACATCATGCTCATTTGGATGTTGAGGTCTTCTGTGATGCGAACTATGCAAGTTGTCTTGCTACCCGCAAGTCTACTTCTGGATTTTCCGTGTTTTTTGCCGGTAACCTCATCTCATGACGCAGCAAGAAGCAGATTGTCATCTCCAGATCTAGTGCAAAGACAGAATACCGTGTCATGGCCACGGTCACCACTGAGATCCTCCGGCTTCATCATCTCTTCAATGAGCTTGGTTTCTCAGCGCAGACATCTGCTCATATCTGGTGTGACAATCAGGTAGCCACGAAGATTGCATCGAATCCCGTCTTCCATAAACGGACAAAGCATATCGAGGTGGACTGCCACTTTCTTCGCCACCATCTAGAGCAAAACCATATCACCTTTGGCCATATTCCGACAGCGGATCAGCTAGCCGACATCTTCACAAAAGGCCTCTCAGGAGCTCGCCTAAACTCTCTCACTACCAAGCTGGGTATTCACAGCCTCCACGGCCCAGCTTGAGGGGGAGTATGTATGGCCTTGTTCGATGTTGTCTTTTTTCCTTTTGTGGGACTCTCAGTCCAAGCTGGGCATGTCTAGCTTGAGGGGGAGTGTTGGACCCTGTTGGACCCCATTTAAGTATAATGGGTATTTCCGAGTCCCACATCAGTCTTTCCCTCCTTGTAATTATTTTTACTCATCTATAAAAGAATGTCTCTGCCTCACATTGAGGTAAGGAGAATTCGTCATCAACATGGTATCAGAGAGAATATAATCCCGAACCCTCCTTCTATCTATATTTTTTCTCCTCTCAGGTCTGCCCTACGCGGTCACCCCCTTCCCCGGCAGCACCCTTCCCCGGCAGCCTCCCTTCCCAGGCGGCTCCCATCCCCGACGGCTCCCTTCTGCGCTCTCGCCCGGCGGCCCTCCCTCTCTGAGCGACGTCCCCCTCCCAGAAGTCCTCCCAGCGCGCGCCGCTCAGGCGGACTCCCCCGCCCCTGCACCTCCTGCGCGCGCCATCTCCGCCCTAGCCACGGCTCCCGGCTCCCAACTCCCGCAGCGCTCCCTGACGCCTCCCGCCTCTCCTGCGGCTTCCCGACGAAGCCCGGCCTCGCCTCCCTTCCCGGCGTCCCGCTCCAGATCTCCTGCCGTCGCGACGGCCCATTCCCCACCAGCCCGGCGCCCTTCCAGCGGTCTCCCGGCTTCTTTCGGAATCGCCCATTCTGTCGGCACCCGCTCACCGGGTGTCTGTCCAGCGCTGAATGCCGAGTTCATCCGCAACTTCTGAAGACCTCCCTTCGATGGCTACATCGGTCCTGCCTCCTCTTATCACCGCCTCCACCCGCTTGGTCGATGAGCGACTCGACTCCACAAATTTCTCTGTATGGCGGAAGACCATGCTCATGTCTCTCACCGGCATGGACCTCGATTCCCATCCCGAGGATCCACCACCTCTACCTTCCGACCCAAAATATCGTCCGTGGAAGCTTGCGGACAGTAAAACATTTGCTTTGCTGGTCAATTCAATGGACCGCTCTGTCAAAGACGTCACCCGGACAGCCAACACGGTCAATAAACTCTGGGATTCCTTAACTCTCATGTACTCCGAGACCAATAATTTGGCTCGGGTATCTGATCTTCAGCGGTTGTCCCTCCTCCGCCAGCAAGCTCGTCCATTTCCCTCATACTTCATGGAATGGAAGGCTCTACGAGATGAACTTCTTGAGCTTTGGCCCATTCCACAAACACCTGCGGAAGCATTAGCCCAGCGGGACCAACTCTGTCTTTTCAGCCTCCTCCATGGTCTCGACCTGAAATATGCGACGACGGCTACAGAGATGCTAGCGAGCCTCTCGTCCCTAGAGATTCCACAGGTCTACCATCGCCTTGGGAAGGCTCATCGGGCCCTTGCCCCACCCATCCCTAGCCTTGATCACACTGCTCTCCTGGGTCGTGGCGATAGCCGCCCTACCGGACCTCGTGGACGCGGCCGTGGAGAAAGCCGACCTCGCCCACTCTGTCAGCACTGTGGCAAGCTCGGCCACCTGGTTGAACGTTGTTGGGTCCTTCATGATCGTCCTGCTCAGCACCCACGACAGGGCCAGACTGCGGTCCGAAATGCATCCCCACCTGCTGCCGCTCTTCTTTCATCTTTGGATCTCTCCATGGCTGAGATCCAGATGATTCACGATCATAGGACCACCTCCCTACTGGGCTCTTCATCAGCATCTCTTGCCCACTCCGATGGTCCCACTGCATTTGTCAGTCATCGCTCCCCTGCCTGGATGCTTGACTCGGGTGCGTCCGACCATCTTACCGGTGATGCAGGTATGCTCTCCAACTACAGTCCCTATACTGGTTCCTCAGCCATCATTGTTGTTGATGGTTTCACTCTCCCCATTGTCGGTTTTGGTACATGCTCCCTAACCTCATCCCTTCACCTATCCCCGGTGGCCCATGTATCACGCAGTTCGTTTAACCTGCTCTCCATTAGTAAGCTAGCCAAGGATTTCAATTGTAATGCTATCTTTACCTCGTCTTCTGTTATGTTTCAGGAGCGGACGACGAACCGGGAACTTGGTAGAGGCCAGCTTCGAGATGGGGTGTACATGTTCGATGGCCCAACATTCGTCGCCTGCACGTCTGTCTCTGCTCGTGCCTTGGACCTCCATTCTCGGTTGGGCCACCCCTCCGCCTCCGCTCTTCATCAGCTCTATCCAAATATTAGTCAACATTTATCTTTTCATTGTAAGTCTTGTACCTTTGCGAAACACCATCGCACTTCATATTTTCCTCGACTTGACACACAGGCCGCCAAACCCTTTGATTTGGTTCATTCTGATGTATGGGGTCTCTGTGCCACCTCGAGTCAATCAAGGTATAAATATTATATCTCTTTCATTGTTGATTTTTCACGTATGATGTGGCTTTACCTTATTCGCGATCGGACAGAAGTTTTCTCCACCTTTCAGACCTTTTACCATGAGATCCGGATACAGTTTTCTATCTCTGTAAAATGTCTACGCTCCGACAATGAGCGAGAATACTTGTCCACTCCCTTTCAGCAGTTTCTGCAGGCACACGACATCATCCATCAGACCTCCTGTCCTGATACCCCTCAGCAAAATGGAGTGGCCGAGCGAAAACACCGGCATATTCTAGAAACTACTTGTGCCCTCTTCCACCGCAAGGTGCCTCTTCTCTTTTGGGGGGATGCCATCCTCACTGCTACTTACCTACTCAATCGACTTCCTTCCTCCATCCTTCAGAGGCAGACTCCTTTTCATACTTTGTTCCCCTCTCTTCATCCGCATTGCCAAATAAATAAATAAAGACCCTGTACGTGGCCTTCGGTACTCCCGTCATGCTCATTTGGATGTTGAGGCCTTCTGTGATGCGGACTATGCAAGTTGTCTTGCTACCCGCAAGTCTACTTCAGGATTTGTCGTGTTCTGCGCCGGTAACCTCAGCTCCTGGCGCAGCAAAAAACAGACTCTCGTCTCCAGATCGAGTGCAGAGGCCGAATACCGCGCCATGGCCACGGTCACCACTGAGATCCTCTGGATTCGTCATCTCCTCCATGAGCTCGGCTTCCCAACGAAGACCTCTGCTCATATCTAGTGTGACAATCAGGCAGCCATGAAGATTGTCTCGAATCCCGTCTTCTATGAACGGACGAAGCATATCGAGGTGGACTGACATTTTCTTCGCCACCATCTGAAGCAGAACCATATCAGCTTTGGCCATATTCCGACGGCAGATCAGCTTGCCGACATCTTCACCAAAGGCCTCATCGGAGCTCGCCTTGACTCTCACTACCAAGCTGGGTATTCATAGCATCCATGGCCCAGCTTGAGAGGGAGTATGAGATGGTCTTTGTTCAATGTCATCTTTTTCTTTGTGGGACTCAGTCCAAGCTGGGCATGTCCAGCTTGAGGGGGAGTGTTGGACCCCATTTAAGTATAATAGGTATTTTCGAGTCCCACATCGGTCTTTCCCTCCTTGTAATTATGTTTACTCATCTATAAAAGAATGTCTCTACCTCACATTGAGGTAAGGAGAATTCGCCATCAACAGACCCCATTTTAGTATAATGGGTATTTTCGAGTATCACATCAGAATATCCCGCCTTGTAATTATTATTATTCATCTATAAAAGAATATCTCCGCCTCACATTGAGGTCGGGGGAATTCGCCATCTACAAGTAGCATAACACACTACGATGTGGCCGATTCAACTTCCTAGCTTCAAAACCACACCAAATTTCTATATCCAGGTAGTTATGGCATAAGGTCCTTGTTTTCAGAGTGAGCATTATCTCCACAACATCACACTCCACCTCCACCAAAACACATGTAGCACCGACTATGGCTTCCTACCATCATGCAACTTGTTCCCCGTAATTAATTAGGAACATATTCATGGCGCCATAATATATGATGTGGCATGAGGACTTCTATGTTCAACATCATCATGGTGAAATGTCCTCCTTCACACCGTGATCTGCTTCTTCTTAGTAAACTCTAATTTATTTTCATCTTCAAAGAGCCTCCAACTCATCTATGAGAATGTTGTCAATAAATTCAACATGAAAAGACTTTAAACTCATGATTGAATCACGTCAAGAACTCATAGATACCCATTTTCAATTCACTTCATGAGGGTTCTTTATTCTTCAAGGGCACTTCAATCCCCACCTTTGTATTTATTGGAAAAATGAGAATCAATGCAAGAGATCTTCTTCCACAAACTTCAGTCACAAGCTCCTCAAGTCTCACACCACATGATAAACTTATCTTCTTGAATCCCAAATTATGATCATCAGCAAAAGAGAAAGGAGTCTCTCCACCTTTTCTAGAATATATCTGTTAAGAGTTTGTGTCCCATATCGGACTTGTGGTCTTTATTATTCGTTATAAAATAACCTCAAAGCTTCCCTTAAAGAGGCACCATGGGTATTTGGCTCTCCTCTATATCATTCTACATGGTATCAAAGCAGGTTATATCCTAACCCTAGCCCTCCCATCTCCTTTTTTTCCGGCGGATGCCTAGGTATTTCCCCCCTGTTGGGGGGCGGCGGCCTCCATGGGCAAGGAGCCTTAAGTCCTCCATCGTCGCCCCCTGCCAACATCTCCCTCCATACGGGGCCCCTCCTGCGGGTCGGCCTCTTACGGCTCCCTCCCTGTGCGCGAGACGACACCCTCCGCGGCCCTTTCCCTACGCACGACGGCATCCCTGTGTGATTCCTCCCATGTGCCACTGTGCGACGGCCCTCCAGGTGCGCCCCTCTCTTGTCGATCGCGAGAGCCTCTGGCGACCTCCCCTCTCGCCACCCTTCCTACGCTGCTGAGGCCCTCCCCACATCGAGCAACCACCTGCTCCTCCCGTGCGCCCCTTGTGCGACGGCCTCTTGCGCATCGCCCTCCCTGCGCGACGACTCCTCTGGCGATCGCCCCTCCCGACAGGCCGCTCCACCCTCCTACTGCGCGCAACGACCTCCCTTCCTGCCGCCCATCCCTACGTTGTGCCGGCCATCCCTACGTTGTGTCGGCACCTCCCACGTCGGCCACTTCCCCACGCTGGCTCTCCTCCCCAACCATTCCCGCCATCACTTCCCACGTCAGCACCTCCCGTGTCAGCACCTCCCGTGTCAGCACCTCCCGGGTCGGCGACTCCCGTGCGACGACCCCTCCAGGTGCGCCCCTCCTTCGCGACGTTCTCCAATAGCGCGGCTCCTCTACTACAGCGTTATGGCCCCTCCAACGCGGAATCCCCACACCCCCCCATCCACTGCTCCTCCGCGAGGCATCCCTCGCCCCATCACCGGCCCTCCACCATCAATGTCATCCGCTCTCGCCAGCTCGCCTCTACGGAAGCCCCTCTTGCGGAATCCCCACCTCCAATCAGCTACACTCCGCCCAGGCGTGTCCACCGATGCCTTCTCCTCCGTTGTTCCAGATGCGGCTCCCCCCTGTGCGCCACCCCTCCAGCTGATGGCCCTCCTCCCTGCGCGATGACCTTTTCTGGCGCAGTTGCTTTGTTTTTTGTTGTTATTTTCGTCGGATCTGTTGTTGCCCAGGCTTCTGCATTTTCTCTGACAGCTTCTCCTAAGAATTCACCTTTCACTCCATTGACCGGCCCCGCCCGTGCGGCTTTCCCGGTGCTCCGTCGACTGGCCCCGCCTGTGCGGCTTTCCCGATGCTCCGTCGACCGGGCTCGCCCGTGCGGCTTTCCTGGCGCTCCATCGTCCGACCCCGCCTGTGCGGCTTTCCCGACGCTCCATCGTCCGACCTCACCTATGCGGCTTTCCCGGTGCCCCAATGACTAGCCCCGCTTGTGTGTTTGCGCCCTGCGCGATAGTCTCTTTCACCCGGAGCTCCTGCGCATCGCTAGTCCAGGGTTGACACATCTTCCATCATCCATCATTTTCATCAAAAGGGGGAGCTGCGACCGCGGATGATTTCCTTTGTTTCATCTTGTCTTGTAATCAAACTGAGTATGTCCAACTTGAGGGGGAGTGTTTGCAGTATTTTATATTTGCTTTGTTTTCTTTGGTCTGTGTTGAATGATCCTAGCTTGGACACATAAAGAAAAAACAAAGCATTCGTAAGACTGCAAACACTCCCCCTCAAGCTGGACATACCCAGCTTGATGACAAAACAAGACAAAGCAGAATAAAAGATAAAGCTGCAAGGTTGCTGCTCCCCCTCACGATCGAAGCTCCCCCGCAAGATGATGGATGGATGAAGTTGTCGCGGGCGCAGCAGAAGAACCATAGAGACCGGGCCGGTTGACGGAACGCCAGGAAATCCGCACTAGTGGGGCCGGTCGATGAAACGCCGGGAAATCCATACTAGCGCCCGGAAAACCGCACTTACGGGGCCGGTGACGGGAGGCGAGGATTCCGCAGAATTGTTACGGGATCTAGCGTCGCCAAAGGGCCCGAATCTGAGGCGGTCGAAGTGCTGCGCCACGGTGGAAGAAGTGCGAGGGCTAGCCGGCGGACAGGGAGGCGGCTGCCGGGAGTCGTCAAGAGATGTCGGCAACGGGAGGCGGGGATTCCGCAGGAGGTGTCGGAGATCTGAATCTAGAAGCAGGGCAGCCACTGGAAGGAGGCTGGCATGGAAGTGTCGGATGATCAGATTCGTCGGAGTGGAGCAGATGAATCCGGCCGGAGGGAGGGCTGCCTTGAAGAGCGGAGGAGGCGGGGCAGGCTGCATGGGAGAACCGCTGGCTAGGAGTGCGCCGCGGGGAGAGACACCGCTGGAGGGCCGCGTGCGGGAGAGGTTCTGCTGGCCGGGATCGGCACAGGAGGGTCGTCGCATGGGAGGGCAGTCGTGAGTCGCCGGAGGGGCGCAGGGAGGCCGATGGAGGGGCGACGCTAGAATCCGTCGAATGGGAGGTCGGGTCGTGCGCGATGGGAGAGGCGGGAGGCGGCAGTCGCCGAGAATCCACAGGAGAAGGCGGGCCGGGAGTCGCGGCGCGCAGAGGGAGGATTCCGCAGGGATTGGGAGTCGACGTCCATCGTGCGCGCAGAGGCAGGAAGGGGTCTCCGGGGAAGGCGGCAGTCGCCGGCAGGGAGAGATCCGCCGCTTGGGAGGGATAGCCGGCAGGGGGGCCTGGCCGGCGCGCTCAGAGGAGGTCGACGCGAAGGTCGCGCCTGGGTCGGGAGCGGGAGGCGGAGGAGGCCGCCTGGAGAAGCAGAGGCGCAAGGATGCAGGATGGTCGTCGCGCCTGGAGAAGAATCCCGCTCGGGATCGCCGGGAGGGAGTCAGGAGCGCCGTCAAGAGCCGGGAGGAGATCCGTTGGCCGTCGCGTCCATCGCGGGAGGGAAGGCCGCGTCGGGAGGAGGCCAATCCGCGGCTGGCCGTCGGGATCACGGACGCCGGAAGTCGCGCGCAGGGAGCCGTGCATGGATGAGGGAAGGTCGCGCCTGGGTCGGAAGCGGAGGAATGTCGCGGGAGGGAGGGCAACCTGGAGAGGGAGGTCGTCGCTGCAAATTCGTCGCGCAGGAACGGACTGGAGTGCCGAGGCCAGTTGGGAGGCGACAGGATCCGTCGCGATGGCGCAGGGAGCGTCGCCGGCGCGCGCAGAGGAGGTAGCGGGAGGGATCTACCAGGAAAGAGGTACCGGCAGGGGGGAGAACCGCCGGACAGAGGGGGAGATCCGTCGGCAGGGTGCCTCTTGAGGTGGAGTCGTCACGCGCAGCGGGGAGGTGCGCCGAAGAAGCAGGCGGACAGGGAGGACGGACAAAACGATAGCCGGCGGGGGGGGGGGAGGGGCGGTAATACCTATAGCTTGCTGGCCATGGAGGCCACCGCCCCCAACCGGGAGAAACCCTAGAGCGGAAATTAAAAAAAAAAAGATAGGAGGGGGGTCGGGTTTATCAAACCTCCTCTAATACCATGTTGAATGATAAAATAGGTGATACCCGAACCCCCAAGGTGTGCACTCTAAAGGAGCCCTTGGGGTTCTTTTATAACAAATAATTAAGACCACACCGGACCTCAAGTCCGATGTGGGATGCAAACTCCAACAGTTTGTTTTCTTTAATTATGTGTTCAAGATAGGGAGACCTAGCTTAAAAGGGAGTGTTGGAGTCTGTGTCTCACATCGGACTTGTGATCTTATATGGTCTTTATTATTCATTATAAAATAACTTCAAGGCCCCTTAGAGAGGCACCTTGGGTATTCAGTCCACTCTTTTGTTATCATTTTACAATATCATTTTGCATTCTCCTCCCTTATCAATAAATGCAATGGAATAAATGAGGGAAAATGACCAAGAAAATCTTACAGTGGTTTTGGGAGTGAATTCACTCCCAAAAACACATTAAAGTGCTAAAATACATCTTTTGAGAGGGGTTTTGTCAATATATCTATAACCTTCTCCTTGGTTGAGACATACTCCAATAAAACCTAACCACACTTCACCGTCCCCTTGTTCAAGTGGTATTTGATATCGATATGGCTAAACCTTGAATGTTTCACCAACTTGTTTGATAATTTGTTAGCACTTTGATTATAACACCCAACTACCAATGGGTATGAAACATTCACCCTCGTATCTTCAAGATGAAACTTTATCCAAATAATTTGAATTTTTTCTTGTTATGTCATAACATTCTCAGGTTCTATAGATATAAGAGTGAAATTATTTTTCATCTTTGAGTGACAAACTACACACATTCCTCTAATAAAGAAAGCAGCACCAAAAGTATACTTCCAATCATCGATATCTCCTACCTAATCCATATCGGTATAGACAGAGGGGAAATGAAAGATCTTTATCATGCCTCAAGCCATAATCAAGAGCCCTTTGATGCAGTATAAGATAGTTTTAACCACTAAAAAATGTGACTCCTTAGGGTTACTTTGGAATAATGCACAAAGTGTGACCCCAAATAAGATGTCCAGTCTTGACGCCATCAAATAAAGTACGTTACCAATAAGCCTCTAAAACTCCATTTGATTCACACTCCATCTTTCTTCATAAATTGAAGACTTAGTCTCAACTGCTATAGGAGTGGAGATTTATCTTGATTCCTTCATGCTAAATTTTTTGAGTAACTCATGTGGATACTTCTGTTGTGAGAGAAAAATAAAATCTACTACATTTATAACTTGAAAACCCATGAAAAATTTCATCTCATTGATCATTGGCAGCTCAAAAAGTTTCCTCATATGGGTAGAAAAGTCCCCACAATTTTTATCTTTATTTCTGAAAAAAAATTATGAAATCATCATACAAAATCATAATGAGTGAGTTTGTGTAACATCTTGAGATTTTAAAAAACGAAAGTTTGTTCGATAGCGTACAAAATAAGCAACACCGAGCTTAAACAAACAAAGAAATATGATTATTTAAATGTCACCCTTATAACATAACCGTTAAATTGGCGGGAATTAATAGTATTAACCGCTTTATGAAATATATAATGGTCTTACTCATTTCTAATATATTAATTAATGTTTTTTAAATACGTACTAGATTTTTAGTTAGGTCATTTTATTCTTCAAAAAATACGTTTTCTTTAAAAATGATTTTTATTGCTTTTTATGGGTGATTATTATAATTAATTTCTGGAAATTTTAGAAAATGTATTTGAAAAAATTAATTTCATTTTTAAAATCATCATGTTAAAATTTTCTTAGGATGAATTTTTGATAATTTTCTGAAAATATTGATTTTTCAAGAAAGTGAAAAATATTAATTTTTATTTAAAACTGTATTTTATTTTAAAGTTTTTCAAGGTCAAATTATGTTTTGGATTAATTTTAAATTTTCATGAGTTCATTTTTATTTAAAATAATACAATTATGGTTTTTAAAATAAATTTTATACTAGAATTTAATATAAAAACATTTTATATTTAAAAGGGGCATTTTTTCGAAAAAATTGTTTTTCGTTTTGTCGGTTTAATTTTAAATTAAATTATGCAACTTATGTATTTTGAATTTTGAAAAATGGATACCATATTTGAAATCAATATGTCCAAATTTAGTAAATAGGACCCTTTTTGTTAGGAATACGGGTTGACAAGGGGGGTGTTGTGGACTCACTGGGGGTTGTTCATACTTTGGCTGTTAGAGGAGGGGAATATTCTTGGCTGGGAGGGGGGCCACCTGAAGCAGTTAAATATTCTTGGCTGGGAGGGGGACCACCTAAAGCAGTTAGTTTGTTAGAGGGGGCTGGGTGGGCCTTTAAATAAAGGGGGTCATGTTAGGAAGAGGGGGAATTCAATTTAAAGGATTTCCAGCTGGCTGTTGCGGGGCTCGATCCTTGGAAAGATTCTGCCAGGCTCCTGGAAGTGGTCTTCCACGGGTTCTCTCTCTCTCTCTCTCTCTCTCTCTCTCTCTCTCCATCCATCTCCTTCCCCACCTCCCTACTGTATTCCTGTAATTTTGATGCATACATACTGTAGAAACATTAATACAATCTGCTACTTCCCTTTCTCTCCCTCTCTCAATATTTTTGCGTAACAGTTTGGCGACTCCACTGGGGAGTGCCATGCGAGAAGGACGATCGCATGTTGGAGGAGAGGCGTCGCGGGTGAGGAGGAACGCTGTTGGGGATTGTCGGGCGAGAGAGACGTACGCTGTTGGAGCAAAATTGAACGCACCAGTAGGACGATCCAAGAGTGTAAGACGTCTGGCCATTGCGGTTGTTGTGTGGAGAGTTCGAAGGTGCGTCCATCTTTGAACAGAAGACGCAGCGAGCTGAAAGTCGCGAGCCAGGCGATGTGAGGAAGCCACTGCACCTTGGTGACTGCGGATTCAAGCGCTACGGACGCAGCTAGGAAGATCAACTTGTTCGAGGAGTGCATCTGACGCTGACGCTTTAGAAATACAGGCCAAATAGTTTCAACACAACATCCAAACGCTGGAAGGAAGCCATATACTACTAGTGGTAGCAGTGTGTCGTGAAACTGTGTGACACGCTTGCTGGGGAATCGATTGCCGCTGTTGAACTGCAATTGGTGTAGGGAGACTGAGATGCCTAGGACCTTCGTTTGCTGTTTGACAACACGATCGCAACTGGAAAAGCAAGCGCTGGTGGACGGACAGAGCAGGTACAACTCCGCTACAGGATGGAGAACATCCTTGCTAATATCGAATCGGCTGCGGAAAAGGTACAGCAGACGTTAAAAACTATTCAGGAAGGATTAGATAAGCTGGCTCAAGAACAGGCAGAATTCCTGCAATCTACGTGTGTTCAGACATGTTGGAGTCTGTATCCCACATCGGACTTGTGGTCCGATGTGGAGTTTATCATTCATTATAAAAGAACGTCTCCTCCTCACTTTGAGGGAAGGAGGAAAGGGGGTTTCCTCATTCTACATGGTATCAGAGCGATTTCTAACCCGATCCCTCCCTCCCGTCTAGGGTTTTCCGACATCAACCCCCCCGCGGGGGCGGCGGCCTCGGTGGCCATAGGTTTTAGGTCGTCGCCCCTCCGCCTCGTGGCCCTCCTGCCCTAAGCGGATCGCTTCTTCCGGCGCTTCTGCCCGGTCTGATTCCCCTCTGCCTTTTCCCTTCCCGGCGGGTCTCCCTCCCATGCGGACTCCCGGCGCCGCCGCTCCCGCGACGCCTCCCCGTCGGTCCCGGCAACCACGGCTCCCGCGCCTCCCGCTGCTGCCCGCGACGCCTCTCGTCGCCCCTCGCGGTCCCGCTGCGCGCTCATCCCGACGCCCGCTCCTCCTGCGCGCAAACCCTCCCCGTCGCGGCTCCTCCCGGCGACTGGCTTCCTTGCCCAGCGGTTCTCCCACCTTCCCGTCGTCCGCCCTCCGCGGCTCTTCCCGGCGGCCTCCAGATCCAGCGCGGATCTCCTTCCTCCATGCGCGCGCCTCCCGTCCAGATCCAGCCGCGCCTGCTTCCTGGCGCTCCTCAGCTGTAGCGGATCTTCTTCCGCCTGAGCGGATCCTTCCCGGCGCCGCGTCCTTCATGCGCGCCGCCTCCTGTGCGGACATCCAGCCCCGCCTCCCTTTTTCTGTCGGCATCTCCCGTCGCCGGCCCCTCTCTGCGTGACAGCCGGCCTCCATTCCCGGCCGGCTTCCAGCGCCACCTCCCGTTGTGCCTGCGCTCCTCTTCCGGCAGCCAGCCGGCTCCAGTTTCTCCCTGCGGCTGCCCAGCTTCAAGTTTCGGCTCTCCGGCACCTCCTGCGGCATCCCCGCCTCGCCGGCATCTCCCGACTACTCCAGGCAGCCGCCTCTCTGTCCGCAGGCACACCTTCACGCTTCATCCACCGTGGCGCAGCACCTTGACCGTCTTAGATTCGAGCCTTTTGACACCGCCAGCCCCGCAACAATTCTGCAGAATCCCCGCCTCCCGTCGCCGGCCCCGCAAATGCGGTTTTCCCGGTGCTAGTTTGGATTTCCCAGTGTTTCATCAACCGACCCCCACTAGTGCGGCATTCCTGGCGTTCCGTCAATCGGCCGGTCTGAGTGGTCATCTGCTGCGCCCGCAACCTCATTCATCCATCATTTTGAGGGGAGCTGTGATCGTGAGGGGGAGTTGCGATCGTGAGGGGGAGCATCATCCTTGCAGCTTTTATCTTTTATTTTTGCTTTGTCTTGTTTTGTCATCAAGCTGGGTTTGTCCAGCTTGAGGGGGAGTGTTAGCGTCTGTTTTGTTGCTTTCTTTTCATTATCTGTCCAAGCTAGGTACACCTAGCTTGAGGGGGAGTGTTGGAGTTTGTATCCCACATCGGACTTGTGGTCCGATGTGGAGTTTATCATTCATTATAAAAGAACGCCTCCTCCTCACTTTGAGGGAAGGAGGAAAGGGGGTTTCCTCATTCTACAAGACACAACGAACTGAGGAAAGAGCTTCACGTAGTGGAAGTTTATCTTTGGAAGTTGTGGCTCCTACTGAAGTAAAATGGAATTTGTGGAAGAGAGTTGAGCATCACAAAAGCAGAGGCGTACCTTCTGAAAAATCAGACGATGGAAGAAATAAAGTTGCATTACACACAGCTTTGCATGGTAGGCACTACTCTATACTGGTTTTTGTCGTGGCACAATACTACCCCGGACTCATCATGGGAGTTGTTAAAATCGGCTCTAATGGATAGGTTTGGGAAGCCAACAAGGAACGAACCACTACGGTCATTGAAAGTACTTAAACAAACTAGTGTTGTGGAGGAGCTTGTACCAAGGTTTTTTTTTCGGAACCGTTGAACGAGGAAGTGGCAAGCCAGAGTGTTCTGACAGCTATGCAAGAGTGGCGAGAGGCGAAGAAAAACGAACCAGCTCCTGAATCTCGACTTCCGGGAGAATACAATGTGGCATGTACAAAAGACTATTCTTGTTGTGTTGCTATATGCACTTTGGTGCTAGAAGGTTCGCAAAATTGTAAAGTTTGTTCCCAAGGGGTGGAGATGAAATGAAGGCAGGGAACCTTTATGGATCCAGCCAAGGAAAAGCTTGTTGTGCACCTAAACCAAAAGGAGATGTATTGTGTCCACTGCCATTGGCATACCCTCTGTTGAATCCTTGGGATGCTCAGTCCTATAGTGGTGACAAGGTGACAAGGAATGCAACACAAACAAGTGTTCTGGTAGTGGCTTACTTGAGGAGTGTTGGAGTAAAGGTTGTTGCAGATGCAGGTGAGGTGTTTCCTGTACTTCCTTTGGGAGGGGTCATATTTGATCTCTATGGTTCTCGGTCAACTGGGAATGTCGCGGGAGGGAAAAGAAACTTTTTGGAAGCTTTGGTAAATGGCTCTCAAGATTTAAGAATTCTTCTACCTTCACCCAAGAAGCAGTGCACACACCTAGCTATAGTCTCCAAAGGACGGGGAACTACCTTGGTTTTGGTCTATGATTCTAGTTTCATGCCTTTGTATGTAGTTTCTTTGCTAGAGGCAATGGCTACGAAAAGCCAGGCTGGAAATTCCCGGAATCATTATTCTGTTCCCAGACTCCACACTGATCCAGCTGGACGAATATTGGCTGAACCAGAATTTGTTGTGTTGAATGCTGCTAGGATTCATGGCTGCTGGAAAATGGAGCATGTTTTGGCAAGGTTAGGATCAACTATACTTGTTGGAAGGTATACCCCTAAGTGCATTGAAGGATCCAGCAGAAGCAATTTACAGTTGCAGTCCAGTGGTCATGTTTTAATATCGGGTCTGATATTCTTCGTTAAGCTTGAAGGAGGTGATTTAAGCACTGAAGGAGTAGATAGAGGAACAAGGAACTTAATTTTGTTGTGGAGGGAAAATCAGTCCGAGTTGTGGAAGAGTTGTTGGCCCTTCAAGATGGGCATCTAAAGGAGAAGAATTTGGTCCCTAAAGAAGTGGTATTTGGAACCAGCAGGATTTCTTCAGGCATGATGTTGGAGTTGATTCAACAACCAGCTTGTTGTTCCGAAATTCAAGTTGCCCATCCAAGATTTGAAGTTCTTGGTGATGATACATGGGCTGATGGAGATCGGAAAGGGGAGCACGAACCACCACACCGGAACACGCTTCATCGTCGCAAAGGGCCCAGCTGAGTAATAGAGATCCACCTTGAGGACAAGGTGGTTTTTCAGCACGAGGAAAATGTTAGCAATTGGGGGTTGGCAGGGGGTTGTTGTGGACTCACTGGGGGCTGTTCATACTTCGGTTGTTAAAGGAGGGAAATATTCTTGGGTGGGAAGGGGACCACCTGAAGCAGTTAGTTTGTTAGAGGGGGCTAGGGGGCTTTAAATAAAGGGGGTCAGTGTTAGGAAGAGGGAAAATTCAATTTAGAGGATTTCACTGGGTGCTGCGGGGCTCGATCCTTGAGAGGATTCTACCAGGCTCGTGGAAGTGGTCTTCCACGGTTCTTCTCTCTCTCCCCCCCCATCCATCTCCTTCCCCTACCTCCCTACTGTATTCTTGTAATTCTGCTGCATACATACTGTGGAAACATTAATACAATTTGTTACTTCCCTTTCTCTCCTTCTCAATACTTTTACGCCACACTTTTATTTTTTGGTCAATATAAATAGTAAACTTATTGATTTTATTATCACGGTAAAAGGTAAATCTGGTAATTTAAATTAAAAATAAAATGATAAGAACTGTCAAATGACTCAAACGCTTGCCTAAAACCTATTGGATGAGTATTTCTCGACCAGAATCATCCAAGGCTAGAATTTATAACTTTTTTGGGCCACTTGGATGAGATTATGACCTTTATAGTATTTTATTTAATGAAAAGTCAAACATATCACTCTTATTTTGCATAAGTATAATATTTTTAATATGATATTATCCAGATGATATGTTAGACTATAAATAGTCATTTGAAATATAAAAGAATTATCTTAATCATGGTATTTTATTTTTAATTTTTAAGGAAAAAATAATTATCTTAAATGCTTACACAACACTTATGCAGTAATTATTTAATTAATGATAAAATAATAACTCCAATATACTCCATATACTGAGATGTTATTATGTTAGTGTCATGACCTATATCTACCTCATCTTCCATCAAATGAGAAAAGAATTCATCATTCGTGTGTACAGTGGACTACCGCCTCATTAACTGATATAATTTGTTTTCCATCACCGTCTCTCAAGACTGGTTATAATGATGGAATTAATGTTTATGTATTATATTCATGATATATTTATCATTATGAAAAGATAAATATCATTTATGTTCTTGCATTTCAATGCAATGAAAAATGATAACGCCGTTCATGCATATGTGAGAACTACCAGCTCCACGAAGTGATGTGATTCGTTTTTCATCACCACGTCACATTAATGGTATATATAAGTATATTTAAAGAAATAATATGATATTTATGATATTATTATTATTCAGGAAAGATAAAATAATACATACCTTATTTCCATAATGATCGTTGGAAAATGGAAACGTTATTCATGCGTACGTACGATCTATCGTCTTCGTGATTGTAACGTAATTCATTTTTCATAATCATATTTAATGGATGGATTTAAAAGTATACATGATGTATAAAAATGATAATTATGTCTTGATTATTATTCTGAAGATGATGGAATACTGACCACTTTGACCATAGTCAACATACCAAAGTCATTTTGGACTTAAGTAACAAATATTGTCAAAACATCTAACGTAACTTAAGTGATTAAGTAATTCTATATAACATGGAAATAAGTGACATAAAAGAAATAATAAGCTTGAAAAAAGTTCTTAAGAAAGTATAAATTAACATAAGTTTATTCAGGAAGATAAATGACATATGTGACGAATCGTACACGAGATAAGGGACTTTTAAAAAAAACCGCTTTTAAAGTACATTTTCAACACTTTTTACACGGGTCAAAAGGAATGTATTTTTTTACATATACGGTATGAATGGAATTTCCCGCTGTCATGACACATTAATATTTTGAAGCATACTTTACATGTTTATATGGTTACTTTAATTGAAAATGTTTTCTTTTGTATGTGCACAGTTTTTCAAAATAAGTGATTTAAAAATGAAAAGATTATTTTCATCAAGAATGTTTTTAATGATCTTTTCTTCAAAGAAAACTCCCTTTACCTTGTTCTGAGTATTTTGATAATGTAAAATTGGTTATTAAAAGAAAATGTTATTTTTATATCCGAAAGTGTTTTGCATATGGGTTTTAAAGAGTTTTTCAAAGGTTTTATGATGAAAAATGTAAACATAAAATGTTTTATTCATGATATGGTACTTGAAAATTATATGTGAAATGGATAAGACTGATACATCTTATACGAAGGGTTGAGCCCCATTATAGCTCACAGATGAGCCCGATATAGCTTATATGTTGGGTGCGCCCAGATAGCACCGGGTGAGTCTATTATAGCTTTGGGTATGCCCAGATAGCGCTCCAATGCATTGGGTAATGTACCTTGTATTTTGAGGCAAGATGAAGGGAGTTAACAAAGGCTTCCGCTTATGGATTTAACTGGGCTCCAATTATTTCTGACACAAGTTTAAAATGGATGATGAATGTTGTTAAACCCTATTTTATTATTCTGGGTATTTCCGAGTCCCACATCGGAATACTATTGTATGTATTCTGTATTCTCAATCTATAAAAGTAGGTCTCCGCCTCACCTTGAAGTAAGGGGGATTTCCTATTCTACATGGTATCAGAGGGAACCCATTAATTTTTTTTTTCCTCCCGGCTCTGCCCTACGTGGCACCCCCCCTCCCAGGTCTGCCCTACGCGGGGCCCCTCCCTGCTCCCGCCTTCCACAGCTCCCTTCGGTGGCTTCCTCCGGAATCATCCCGGCGTCGCCCCTCCGTCGCGCTACATCACGGGCGCCCCTCCAATCCGCGGCACAGCTCTCCCCGCCGCCGCCTCTCCTACGACTTCCCGGCGAAGACCGGCCCCGCCTCCTCCTCTGTGCGCTCCTGTCGGCACTCTCCCAGCTGCGCACCTCCAAACCCCTCAGCGACTCTCGGGCCGACGACCCATCACGACTCCCGGCTCGCCTCCAGCAGCTCCCGCCCTACCCGCCGCCATTTCCGACTCCCGCACCTGCCGGCTCTCGCATCTCCAGGCAATCGCCCTCCCTCAGACGTGGCGTGCCTGCTTCGTCCGGCGACTCCCGGCCCGCCCTTCGAACAAGGCTTCCCGGTTCCCGCGACTCCATCAGCGGCTACACTCGGCCCCGCCTCTAACGGCGCTTCCCGGCTACTGCCTTCTTCGGCGACTACCGGCCCCACCCTCTCCGTTCGGACCTCCCGCAACGGCCCTCTATTCCCACCACGGCGCCTCTCCCGACGCCTACCGGTTCCTCCATCGGCTCCCGGCACTGCCCACCCCTGCTGCTTCCCAGATTCACCCGGCACCACCTTTTTGCGGCCTCTCATTGCGGGCACGGCGCACCGCTGAACCTGTCATCTTCTGCAGATGTCTGAGTCCTCCATGGCAGCCTCTTCTGCTCTGCTCCAGATGATCACTGCCTCCATCTGCCTCGTCGATGAGAGGCTCGACTCCACCAACTTCTCCATCTGGTGGAAGACTATGTTGATGTCCCTTACCGGCATGGACCTTGATTCACACTTTGAGGATCCTCCACCGGAATCCACCGATCCCAAATATCGGTCGTGGAAACTTGCTGACAGCAAATTCTACACCTTGCTGGTCAATTCAATGGATCGCTCAGTCAAAGATGTCACCCAGACTGCGAATACAGTCAAGGAACTCTGGGATTCCTTGAACATCATGTATTCCGAGACCAACAATTTGGCTCGGGTCTCCGATGTTCTTCAGAGACCGTCATATATCCGACAGCAGGATAAATCCTTCCCAGCATATTTCATGGAGTGGAAAGGTCTTTGCGATGAGTTGCAAGAGTTGTGGCCCGTTCCCCAGACACCGACGGACGCTCAGACCCAGAGGGACCAACTTTGCATCTTCAATCCTCTCAATGGCCTCGCTTCTGAGTATGTCACGACGGCTACTGAGATGTTCGCTAGCCCGTCTACACTGGCGATACCACAGGTGTATCATCGCCTGGGCAAGGCCCAACGAGCTCTTCCCCCGCCCACCCCCATCATCGATCACTCTGCTCACGTCGGTCGGGGCGGTGGACGCTCTTCGGGCAATCGTGGACGTGGCCGTGTGGAGGGTCGTCCTCGTCCCCTCTGTCAGCACTGTGGCAAGCTCGGCCACCTGATCGACCGCTGTTGGGTTCTTCATGGCCGTCATCTCAGCAATCGTGGCAGGGTCAGACGGCAGTCCAGGAGGCTTCCTCATCAGTCTTATCTCTTCCACCATCTTTGGACCTTTCTATGGCGGACCTCCGACTACTTCACGATTCTCGGACCTCCGCAGGACCCGGTCCGTCTTCGGCTTCTCTAGCCCACTCTGATGGTTCTGCTGCCTTTGTCGATTGTCGCTCACCTGCCTGGATGCTCGACTCAGGTGCCTCCGACCACATCATCGGTGATGCTGGTATGTTGACCTCCTACTGTCCTTATGTCGGTTCCTCAGCCATCACCGTCGCTGATGGCTCCACTATCCTCATTGCGGGCTTTGGTGCATGCTCCCTGACTTCATCGCTTCACCTGCCCTCTGTGGCACATGTGCCCTGCAGTCCATTTAATCCTCTTTCTATCAGTAAGCTTACAAAGGATTACAACTGTGCTACCATATTTACATCATCTGCTGTTGTCTTTCAGGAGCGGACTACGAACCGGGAACTTGGTAGAGGCCAGCTTCGGGACGTGGTGTGCAAGTTCGATGGATTGGCAACAGTCGCCTACACATCTGTCGCTGCTAGAGCATTGGATCTTCATTCCTGGTTAGGACATCCACCCGCCTCACCCATTCATCAGCTTCATCCAGATTTTAGTCGGCATCTTTCTTTTCATTGTGAATCTTGTTCTTTTGCGAAACATCATCGCACTTCATACATTCCTCGGGTGGATACAAGGGTCTCACAACCTTTTGATCTGGTTCATTCAGACGTGTGGGGTCTCTGTACCATCTCAAGTCATTTGAGGTATAAATATTATATATCTTTCATTGATGATTTTTTGCGAATGACTTGGTTGCACCTCCTTCGAGAACGCTCCGAAATGTTTCAACATTCCAGAAATTCTACAATGAAATTCATAACCAATTTTTCATCTCTGTTAAATGTCTCCGCTGGGACAATGGGCGTGAATATCTCTCCACTCTCTTTCGGCAGTTCCTCCAGGCGAAAGGCATCATTCATCAAACCTCCTGTCCTGATACACCCCAGCGGAATGGAGTGACCGAGCGAAAACACGGACATATTCTAGAGACTGTTCATGCCCTCCTCTTCCACCGACAGGTGCCTCTGCTCTTTTGGGGAGATGTCATCCTCACTGCTACATACCTTATAAACCGTTTTCCTTCTTCTATCCTTCAGGGGGAGACTACTTTTCGGGCTATGTTCTCCTCTCTCCCTCCTCACACTCTTATATTTCGGGTGTCCGGATGTCTCTGTTATATTCGTGACACTCGTCCCGGCCTCTCCAAACTCTCTCTCAAATCCCTCTGGTGCATCTTCCTTGGCTATTCCCGCACTCAGCGTGGATATCGTTGCTTCTCACCGGACCTACAGAGGTATGTCATCTCTGATGACGTCTCCTTTGTTAAGAGCTCTCTGTTCTCCCTTCTCTCTCCTCATCCTGACTCTATCATTGATGATTGTCTTCCTTTTATCATTCACCCTCCTCCGGTGTCTCCCCCTGCTACTAACACCCATTTTGGTAGGGTCTACTCACGTCGTCCATCAACTGTATCCCCTGTCCCGGCCAATGACACCGTCGTCCCCGCTTCGTCTGATGCTCCTGCCCCGGCATCAGACGACTTGCCCATTGCCCTCCGGAAAGGTACTTGCTCTTGCCAGAGTACTCCTCTATTTGTATCTTCATACAGGAGTCTGTCATCTCTGGAGACAGTATCTATTCCTCGCATAGTTGGTGATGCAAAATCTCACTTGGAATGGCTAGCAGCAATACGGGATGAGTTGCAGGCTCTGAAGAAAAACCATACTTGAGATCTTGTCCCTCTTCCAGCAGGCAAACAAGTGGTTGGCAGCAAATGAATTTACACAGTCAGGCTGAATCCCGATGGCACTCTCCATCGACTCAAAGCCCGCCTTGTGGCAAAAGCTTTCGCACAGACTTACGGTATTGACTATTTTGATACCTTCTCTCCAGTTGCCAAGATGGCCTTCGTTCGGTTATTCATCTCTCTAACGGTTCATCGTCATTGGTCTCTTCATCAATTGGATGTCAAGAATGTCTTCCTCTATGGATTTCTTGAGGAAGAGGTTTATCTGCAACAGCCCCCGGATTTTGTGCCTCCGGCGTCGAGTCTCAAGTCTGTCGACTCCGCCGCTCTCTTTACAGCCTCAAGCAGTCTCCTCGTGCTTGGTTTGGCCGCTTCATCATTGTCGTCACCGACTTCGGGCTCTCTCACAGCATATGGACCACACTGTGTTATACAGGACAACCTCCGCTGGTTGCATCCTGTTGGTCGTTTATGTGGATGATATCATCATCACCGGCAGCGACTCTGCTGGTATCACCCACCTTAAGGGGCATCTTCACCAGCACTTCCACACTAAGGATCTCGATCCTCTCACATACTTCTTAGGCATCGAGGTATTCTATTCTCCAGACACCATCTCCCACTGTCAACGGAAATATGCGTTGGATATTCTGCAGGATGTTGGGCTGACATAGGCCACTGCTGTGGACACTCCTCTGGAGCCTGGGGAACGGTCTCTTTATCACTCCTCGGAACCGTATTCACACCCAGAGTAGTACCGTCGACTGGTGGGCAAACTCAATTATCTCACCATGACTCGCCCCGACATTGTCTGCGTTGTTGGTAAAGTGAGCCAATTTATGGAGCATCTGACCACCTCTCATTGGAATGTTGTCATCCGCATCGCCAAATACATCAAGCGAGATCCTGCATGTGGTCTTCGCTACTCCCAGCATGCTCATATGAATATTGAGGCCTTTTGTGATGCTGATTATGTTGGTTGTCTTGCTACTCGGAGATCTACTTCTGGGTTTGACGTATTCTTAGCAAGCAACCTCATCTCCTGGTGCAACAAGAAACAGGCGGTCGTCCCCCGCTCCAGTGCGGAATCCGAGTACTGTGTCATGGCCACCGTCACCACAGAGATCATTTGGCTTCGACATCTCCTCCAGGAGCTTGGCTTTCCTCCGCAGACATCTGCTCACATCTGGTGTGACAATCAAGCAGCCACCAAGATAGCTTCGAATCCCGTCTTCCATGAACGCACGAAACATATTGAGGTGGACTGCCACTTTCTTCGCCACCACCTGGAGCATGATCAAGTCCGCTTTAGCCACATCCCGACGGCGGACCAGCTTGCCTACATCTTCACCAAAGGCCTCCCAGGGGCTCGCCTAGCCTCGCACAGTTCCAAGTTGGGCATCCACAACATCTGCGGCCCAGCTTGAGGGGGAGTGTGTCTGGTCTTGTATGATATCTTTCTTTTTTGTGGGACTCGTTGTCTAAGTTGGGCATGTCCAGCTTGAGGGGGAGTGTTAAACCCTATTTTTATTATTCTGGGTATTTCTGAGTCCCACATCGGAATACTCCTGTATGTATTCTGTATTCTCAATCTATAAAAGTAGGCCTCCGCCTCACCTTGAGGTAAGGGGGATTTCCTATTCTACAAATGTGATGCTCTAAGTTATCAAAATGGTTTTTTATTTGTTTGCTATGAGTTTTAATGTTTTTCTTTGAGCAAAAAGTGTGAGTGATTTTCATATGGAAATGACTTATTTCATCCTCTCAAAGACCATTGAGGTAAAGGTAAATTTTTCATGGGTTTTATATTTTTCTCTGAACTAATGGTTTTCTTTTTTTATGTCCCTTACTGAGCTTTTTGTACTCATCCAATGTTTTAAAATGTTTTCCATAGGGTTCAGGTATGGGTAAAAGAAAAAAAACAGTCAAGTTTAAAGTCTTGAAGGTTTCATGAAAAGAAACTATATTTTATTTAAAAAAGTTTTGTTTGGTGAGAAAAATCGATACTGAGTATAAGTGTCCACTCGTAATGTATGGGGTTTTTATGTAAAAGTTTGTCTTAATTATCTAATACTCTAAACCTAAAAGATCCTCAGGATTGTAAGAAAAATAATTCTAGTTTAAAGTCACTAAAATATGTAATGATTAAGGTCGGGTCCTTACAGTTGGTATCAAAGGACGATTTAGATAACTTTAGAGATTGAAAAGTTTTTAGGTGTGCTAATCTGAAGAGTTATTAATAGCATCATGGGTTTACAAGTTTGAGGTGTCTTAAGTTCAAAGTCTTAGAGACCCCTTTTCAGGTTTTAAGTGATGGATGACTAAGCTGATTAAGAGTATTTTGAGAGATATTTATGGTAATACAATCCTTAGGTTTAGTATAGATTTTATTGAAAATGTTATTCGAGGAAGAATTCCTTTAATTTTTATAGATATAAGTATAAAGGTATGAAAAACCTTTATGGTTTTTATGATTGCTAATTTTGAGATAATTATGGGTTGTCACAATTTGGGGGTGTATGTTTTATCAGAAATTGATTTGGTGATCAATGTTATTTCGAAAGAAACTCACTATTTGGGGAACCTTATATGATACTATGGGATTTTATTTGAGAAATAAAGATTGAATTATCTTTTGGAAGCATATATGATTTTATTGTGACTTATGGTGAATCGGGTTATTTATAGAAATGATTAGCATATCTTGGAGATTATCTGATTAGGGAAATAACATTTTGGTATGAGACTTTAGGAGTCCTTGATACGATTTGGAGATAAATATTAAAATTATCTTGGAATACAATGTGATCAAATCCTCCTAATTGCTGGGGTTCAATATTAATCTGGAATATTTTTGAGGAATTTTAAGATTAGTTATTTGTTGAATGATCTATATTGAATTTTGGGAATTACTGATGAATTTAAGAGATTAAAGTAGTTTTTCTTAATATGAAGGTTTACTCATTCTTCTTCTTCTTCTTCTTCTTATTCTTCCTCACTGGCGTGATTTTTCAGCTGCGATTGGCTCACAGAATTAACGCACCGATGGTAATAGGTAGAGAATAGTAATTCCTCAACGGCAGCCTTTGTTTTCTCCTCTAGCAAACAGTTTCCAGGCGTCCGAACCTCCTTGCGCAGCAACAATGTTCTTCTTCTTCTTCTTCCCTGCTGCTACGATTTTCCAGTTGTGATCGCCTTCCCCAGCAGCAAACCTCTCTCTCACACAGGACTCCCCAACGAAGTCGCCAAATTATTACGTAAAATATTCAGAGCGAGAGAGAAACTAGAAGAGACGTATATTGAGTATCGAACCAGCAAAACAGAAAGAGAGGGAGATAGTTACAGGGAGGAAAAGAGGTAGAAGAGAATGTAGGAGAACCTGTGGAAGACCACTCCTCTGAGCCCTCCCCTGTTGGACGTCCCAACGTACCAACCCACACAGCAGCCTGCTGTGGAATACTCCCATATATGAGTTCGTGACCCATCCCAACCCCCTGTTACCACTTTAATGCTCCACCAGCTCAAAGCTACAGTTGGCACATCAATACAAAATACAATATTACCCCTAACCAACTAAACAACTCTAACAACCTACTTCCAGCTGTCACCAGCCCCTTATATTCCTAACAGGTATCTTATTTTTTGACCAATATAAATAGTAAAGTTGGTAATTTTATTACCACGGTAAAGGGTAAATCAGGTAATTTAGATTAAAAATAAAACAATAAGAACCATCAAATGACCCAAACACTTACCTAAATCTTATTTAATGAGTATATATCGACCATAATCATCCAAAGATCGAATTTATGACCTTTTGGGGTCACTTAGATGAGATTATGACCTTTATAGTATTTTATTTAATGAAATGTCAAACATGACATGCTATTATTTTGCATCAGTGTAATATTTTTAATTTAGTGTTATCGAGAGGATATGTTCGACTATAAATAGTATTTTTAAATCTAAAGAAATTATCTTTATCGTGATAATTTATTTTTAATTTTTAGTAAAGAAATAATTACCTTAAATGTTCGCACAACGTTGATGCAATAATTATTCAATTAATGAAAAAATCGAATAAATGATATTAAAAATATTAAAATAAATATAATTTGAGATATTTAAGATGATCCACGAATTTTATAGATGACCATAATGTGTTTAAGATATAATAAAATAGTTGGTTTGAATTTTACTTGTTGTCTTGATTATTTTAAAGTCAGAGTAATGAATAATGATATTTTATGTGATTAATATTTTATTAAATTATTTAAAAATCATAAAAATATTAAATTGGAACAAATAAAATAAGATGTGGTTGAAAATGTCATCCAATATACATTTATAGGTCATTTGGAATCATTTGGCTCTAGAATAGTCTTATTATATTTTAATCATTTGAGAAATTCTAAGAGTGTATCTCCCCTCTTTTATAAAAGGGAACCTCTTCTTCTCAATCCTTCAGACTTTAAAAACCATTTGGTTCGACCAATACCTACCAAAATCCTTTCTTGGAATCCCTCCCCTAATTCTAAAAGTCTTAAAGTGTTGAGAAAAAGAGGTTTTCCAAAGAAGAGGTATTATTTTTATCGGCATGTTTTAGTTTTGTTTGTTCTTCCACATCCCTCAAACCTTATTCAACCATGATAAAATAATAACTCCAGTATCCTCAATATACTGAGATATTATGTTAGTTTTATGACCTATATCCATCTCTTATTCCATAAAATGAGAAAAGAATTCATCATTCGTGTATATGACGGACTATCGCCCCGTGAATTAATGTAATTCGTTTTCTATCATCGTCTCTCAAAACTGGCTATAATGATGAAATTAATGTTTATATATTATATTCATAAAATATTTATCATTATGAGAAGATAATATATCATTTATATTCTTACATTTCCATGCGCTGAAAAATGATAACATTATTCGTGTGTATATGTGGACTACCACGAAACGATGTGATTCTTTTTTTCATCACCACGTCACATGGATGATATATATAAGTATATTTAAAGAAATAATGGAATATTAAAGATATTATTATCATTCTGAAAAGATAAAATAATATTTATCTTCTTTCCATAATAATCGTTGAAAAATAGAAATGTTACTAATGCGTACGTACGATCTACCGTCTCCATGATTGTAACGTATTTCATTTTTCATAACCATATTTAATGGATGAATTTAAAAGTATACTTGATGTATTAAAATGATAATTATGCAATAATTATTATTCTATAGATAATGGAATAATGACCACTTTGACGATATTCAATGTACCAAAGTCATTTTGGACTTAAAAACTGAATATTGTCAAAACGTCTGACGTGAACTTAAGTGATTAAGTAATTGTATATAACATGGAAATAAGTGATATAAAAAGAAATAATAAACTTGAAAAATGTTCTTAAGCAAGTAGAAAATTAACATAAGTTTATTATTCAGGAAGATAAAGGACATACGTGACGAGTCGTACTCGAAATAAGAGACTTTTTTTAATCCTCTTTTAAAGTTCTTCAACTCTTTTTACAAAGGTCAAAAGGGAATGTTTTTTTTACATAAACAACATGAACGGAATTTCATGTCATCATGATGCCTTAATATTTTGAAGTTCACTTTAGATGTTTATATGGTTACTTTCAATGAATTTTGTAGGAGAATAAAATAGGAGACCCGAACCCCCAAGGTGTTTCTCCAAAGGAGCCCTTGGGGTGTATTTATAACAAATAAGAAAGACCACACCGGACCTCAAGTCCGATGTGGGATGCAGACTCCAACACTCCCCCTCAAGCTAGGTGTACCTAGCTTGGACACATAATGAAAAGAAAACAATAAAACAAAGACCAACACTCCCCCTCAAGCTGGACATGCCCAGCTTGACTACAAAACCAGACGAAGTAAAAAAAAGAGAACGCTGCAAAGGTAGCTGCTCCCCCTCACGATCGAAGCTCCTGCGCAGGAGATGGATGGATGATGTCGCAGACGCAGCAGATGAACCACACAGAGACCGGGTCGGTTGACAGAACGCCAGGACTGCCGCACTAGTGGGGCCGGTCGATGAAACGCCGGGAAATCCAAACTAGCACCGGCAAAACCGCACTTGCGGGGCCGGCGACGGGAGGCGGGGATTCCGCAGAAATCGTTGCGGGATCTGGCGGCGCCAACAGACCCAAATCCGAGGTGGTCGAGCTGCTGCGCTAGCGACAGGACGTGTCGGCGGAGAGAGATGCGGCTGCCGGGAGGTGCCGGGAGCTGCCGGCGAGGCGGGGATGCCGCAGGAGGAGGCCGGCAAGGGTGCAGGAGGCCGGGAGACGGCGCTGGAAGTTGGAGGAGGCCACCTGCGTGGAGCGGCCAGCACGGGTGGAGGCCGGTTGCTGGCCGGAACAGTCCGGAATTGCCCGGATCTGCCCGGAACAGTCCGGATATCGCCGGAACTGGCCGGAAAACACCGGATCCGGCTGGAGCTGCCCGGATCTGGCCGGAAATCACCGGATCCGGCCGGATTCGGCCGGAGCTGTCCGGATCTGGCCGCCGGACAGCAGCAAGCGAGGTCGCCGGGAGGGGAGCGGGACGGGAGAGGCCGCCGGAGATGGGTCGCCGGCCGGAGAGGGGTCGCCGGCCGGAGCTGGAGGCCGGCTGCTGGAAGCGGGAGGGTCGCGCTCAGGAGGAACAGCGAGAGCGGACAGCGGGAGCGCGCAGGGAAGAGCCGACGGAGGAGCCGCGGGCCGCGTCGGGGAGAGAGATGGCCGCCGGGGAGAGGGCGCGGGCGCCAGGCGAAGACCTGCTGGGACGAGGCGGAGGGGCGGCGGCGGTAAAAACATGAAGGGCCGCCGCCCCCCACGGGAGAGAAGAGAAAAAAAAAAAGAACCCTAGATAGGGGGAATAAAATGGGAGGAGGGGAGTTGGGTTCCCTTTGATACCATGTAGGAGAATAAAATAGGAGACCCGAACCCCCAAGGTGTTTCTCCAAAGGAGCCCTTGGGGTGTATTTATAACAAATAAGAAAGACCACACCGGACCTCAAGTCCGATGTGGGATGCAGACTCCAACAAATTTTTTTTCTTTTGTACGTTCATAATTTTTCAAAATAATTGATTTCAAGATGAAAAAGTTATTTTCCTCAAGAATATTTTTAATGTTATTTTCTTCAATAAAAAACCCTCTTTACCTTGTTTTGGATATTTTGATAATGTAAAATGGTTTTTTAAAAGAAAAGGGTATTTTTATATCCGAAAGTGTTGCATATGGGTTTTAAAAAGTTTTTCAAATATTTTATGATGAAAAGTGTAAACATAAAATGTTTTATTCATGATATGGTACTTGAGCATTGTTGGAGTCTGCATCCCACATCGGACTTGAGGTCCGGTGTGGTTTCTAATATTCATTATAAAACACCCCAAGGGCTCCTTTAGTGAGAAAAACATTGGGGGTTCGGGTCTTTCTATTAATCATCTACATGATATCAGAGGAGGTTTTTTGAAACCCAATCCCTCCCTCCCTATTTTTTTTCCCCTTCCTTTAGGGTTTCCCCGTCCGGGGGGGCGGCGGCCTCAAGACCCCGTAGGGTTACCGTCGCCGCCCCTCTGCCTCTGCTCCACGCTGCTCCTGCCGCTCCTCCCTCCCGGCGGCTCTCCTGCATGGCGCGGCTCCCCGGCGGCTCTTCTGCCTGGCGCGGCCCCACGACGTCCCGGCCCGCGCTTGCTTTCTGCGGGCTTCCTCCCCGCTGCGCACTGCCCCGACGGAAGCCGCGCCTCCCGGCGGATCTCCCTCCAGTCCGACGACCCCTCTCCGGCGGCATCTCCCGTCCCGCTCCCCTCCCGGCGCTCGCCTCTTCTCCGCCCGCCTGAAGCAGATCCCTCCCGGCGGATCTTCCTCCTGCGCGCGACGACCCTTCTCCCAGCGGTGCCATCGCCGCAGCTCCCGGTTCCCAACTCTCGGAGGCCCTCTCTCCCGGCGCTGCTCCCCTCCCGGCGGATCTCTCCCGGCGCCAGGCCCCGCCTTGCCTGCGGCTTCCCTCGGCGTTCTTCCCCGCTGTGCGCGGCGACCTCTTCTCGGCAGATCCCGAGCGGGATTCCACCCAGCCGACGCGTCTTCCGTCCCGCGGCACCCGACTCCCGGCGGCCCTCCACGCCGACCCTCCCCGCGGTGTCGCAACCCCCGGCGGCTTCCTCTTCCCATCGCCGGCCCTCCTCAGCTCTTCCCGGCGGCGTCCAGTTCCGGCGCGGCTCCCTCCTTCGCGCGCTGGCCTCTCGGTGGCTCCCTCTATCAGATCCAGCCAGATCTGGCCGGATCCACTCACTGCTCCGCTGCTCCGTCGACAACGTCCCCTCCTCCTGCGGCTTCCCGGCTTCGCCTCCTTGCGACGACCGGCCCCGCCTCCCTCCGGCTTCTCCAGCGGCGCCCGCCTCCTGCGGATGTTCCGGCGGCCTCCCTGCGCCGGCAGCCTCCCTTCCCCAGCGGCCTCCCTTCCCCGGCGGTCTGCTGCTGTCCGGCGGCTCCTTCCTCCCGCGCGACTCTCTACCGGCGGATCTCCCCCTGTCGGCATCTCCCTGCGCCTCTCCTGCAGTTTTCGGTTCTGTCCAGCCCGCCTCTCTGCCCGGCGGCCTCCCTTCGGCAGCCGGCCTCCATCCCTGCCAGCTCCTCCAGTAGCCGGTTTCCAGCCCTGCCGGCCTCCTGTACCACCTCTGCTCAACTGCTCCCTCCATGCCGGCCTCCTCCAGCGGATTTCCCGGCGCTTCGACGACCGGCACCGCCATTGCGGCTTCCTCGACGCTTTGACGATCGGCCCAACATTACGGTTTTCCCGGCGCTCTGACGACCGGCCCGTAGTGCGGATTTTCCCGACGCTCTGACGACCGACCCGCCAGTGTGGATTTCCCGACGCTCTGATGTCCGGCCCCGCACTTTTCCGGCGACGACCCCTCCCTTTTCAGCGGCATCACATTACCATCTTGAGGGGGAGCAGCATCAACAACATTTTTCTTATTTTCGTTTCTTCTGTTTTCGTCTTGTTTTGTCATCAAGCTGGGTATGTCCAGCTTGAGGGGGAGTGTTAGCGTCTGTTTTATTGTTTTCTTTTCATTATGTGTCCAAGCTAGGTTCACCTAGCTTGAGGGGGAGTGTTGGAGTCTGCATCCCACATCGGACTTGAGGTCCGGTGTGGTTTCTAATATTCATTATAAATACACCCCAAGGGCTCCTTTAGTGAGAAAAACCTTGGGGGTTCGGGTCTTTCTATTAATCATCTACAGGCATTATATGTGAAACGGGTAAGCCCAATACAGCTTATACGAAGGGTTGAGTCCCATTATATCTCACGAGTGAGCCCGATATAGCTTATACATTGGGTGCGCTCAGATAGTTTCAGGTGAGCTCGTTATAGCTTTGGATTCTCCCAGATAGCACTTCAATGCATTGGGTAATGTACATTGTCTTTCGAGGCATAAAGGATGGAGTTACCGAAGGGTTTCTCCGATGGATTTAACCGGACTCCAATTATTTATGACATGAGTATAAAAGAAGTTATGAATATGATGCTCTAAATTGCCAAAAAGGGTTTTTATTTGCTTGTTATGGGTTTTAATGTTTTTCTTTAAGAAAATAAGTGTGGTTTTCATATGAAAATGATTTATTTCATCCTCTCAAAGACCATTGAGATAAAGGTGAGCTTTTCATGGGTTTTTATATTTTTCACTAGACTAATGGTTTTCATTTTTTTATGTCCCTTATTGAGCTTTTTGTGCTCATCTCACGTTTTAAAATGTTTTTCAAAGGGTTAAGGATGAATAAAGGAAAAGAAGAAGTCAAGTTTAAATTCATGAAAAAAATTCATGAAAAGAAACCATGTTTTATTTAAAAAAGTTTTGTTTGGTGGGAAAAATTGTAAGAACCCGGTTCTTCTTTGTGGTACGGATCTTTTACCTTCCGTCAAATTTCAGTTTAAATGTTTAAATATGGCCTAATGTGAATGCCCTTTGAGGTCATGGAGGTATCGGGGGTGTTCAGGGTTGGTTCGGAGCCCGAAACCCAAGTTTTGTGGTGAAATAAGTCGAGCGCACGGTTTGTTTAAACCATGCAGGGCAGGCCGCACAGTAAGATAAAACCGTGCGAGGCTGGACAGCGAGCAAGGGAAGGCCGAACGGTTAGACCAAACCGTGCGATTTGGGGCGCACAGCCGTGTGGCCATGTTTGCATTTTTGACAGTGGAGTCTTGCATTGTTTGCGCACGGTTAGTCAAACCATGCGGACAAATCGTGAGATGTGCCCTTCCCTGCAGCTAAGCGTGCACGTTTGGCGGACGGTTTGGCCAAACCGTGTGACCCAATAAAAAGGGATAAAATTCCAAAAATGACCCTAATTAAAAATCTATTTATAACATAATTCCTCACTTTCTCTCCCGCACAGCAAAGGCTCACATTTGAGAGCTCTCCTTGGGTGACTAATCTTGGAATTGAAGGATCTCCTCCGCTCGGCCTCCGATTCAAGCGTCGCTCGTCTCATTAGATCTGCATCGGTGAGTTCTCCATTCCTTTTTTGTCGTTCGTTGTTCTTCTTGGTATCGGTTGCGCTATTTTGGTGCAAGCTAATTTGCCATATTAATAGGTTCTTCGTCCGTTCTTCGATTTGCTCC
The DNA here is from genome assembly GCA_963277665.1 of Viscum album. Taxonomy (NCBI): domain Eukaryota; kingdom Viridiplantae; phylum Streptophyta; class Magnoliopsida; order Santalales; family Viscaceae; genus Viscum; species Viscum album. The sequence goes on from OY728159.1 coordinate 225,057,203, forward strand.
CAATCCGAGTCGAATCAGGAGTTGATATTGGACGCGCTATCAACTACAGAGCTACGGTAGGTGGTCTCGTGCCTTCCGTTTAAAGTCGAGTGGTCATATATACGTCATTGTGTCGCGCGCCCAATTCTCGAAGCGTCACCCTTTAAATGAGTTTTAATCCTTGAATTGATTTGTTTAGCGTGGCCTATGTATTTAAAGAGGTCGTCGATGAATGGTTATCAGTTGAATACCATGAAATCAAAACCACCCCTTTGGGTGTGTTGTTTATTTAAATGGGTCGTTTTTTGTGGCATGTTGAATTGGATGCCTTGACGGTGTGTCGTTTACCCCGTGCCTTGGGATTTTAATAATGGAGTGTTAAATTGCAATTGAATGTGAAATGTAATTGCAATTAAATTGATTAATGGGAAGGAATTGATGACCATGCCCTTGGCTTTGGCTATTTAATAGCTTTTTGAAGCTTGAGTTGCTTGCTATAATGATTTTGCCCATGTGGGTTAAATATAGGCAAGCCTTCTAAGCTTGGCCAATGACTTAAGTCACCCTTGAGGGGCGATTGAGTTGAAATGTTTGTTGTTGACCATGACATAATTAAATGAAATTGATTAAATGATATTAAATTGATTAAATGCTTATATTCCTTGGGTGAAACATGGATTCAAATGACAAATGCCATGGACAAACTCAATTGGCTTGAACCTTGCTTATGCCCAAGTGACACTTGAACTCCTGTTATGGACTCCCAAGGACGAACTCAATGGGGCTAACTATCATATGCCGAGTGATACATGGATTCATATGAGAATGTCATCGATGGACTCAACGGGCATTGATCATTAGGTCATGGGTGATACTTGGGCTCCCTTAGTGGACAGCCAAAGATGGACTCAAGTGGCAGAGATGTTATACCACACCTAGAGCGATAGCTGGGTTCTTGAGAGGTTCTCCATGGATGGGCTTGTAGGGTGTTGGTTTATACTATACCTGAAGCGATCCCCAGATTCCAAATTAGGAATGTCAGGGACAGGCTCAGGTTCTAAATTGATTAATTAATGAAATGGTTTATATGACGCGTCTGCCAAGCCAAAGCACATGCTTAGATTCGGTCTTTGTATTGCATTTTATGGATGGCCTGTTTAGGCATCCTTTGATCATGTTATCACGGGGGACGTTGGGCATTATGTCAGGTCTCGAGACTTATTAATTAAATGAGATTGAATGGTTAAATGAAGTTGATTATAAAGACACAAACCTGACTGTTAATTCAGAAACTTACTTCATAAATGAAATTGATTAAATGGAATTGGTTATAAATGAGAACTTGGACTTTATAAGTTGTTTACTTTCAGTACTTCCTTTGCATATTGTATTATTGTCTGCACACTGTTGTATATATTCACTGACTGGATGGCACGAGACCTTGAGTGGTTGCCTACTGAGATTATATCTCACACCTTGTCTAGGTCACCTTTGGGTAGCCAAACAGACTATATGACTGCAGATATGGATAAGGGCAAGCGTCCTGGTACTGGTTCTTGATGATTGCTTGGGAGCAGGGGACAGAGCTGAGGCTCGCGATGCTAGCTGGGATATTTTTGGCCTTTTTGTACTTTTGTTCCATGTATTATACACCTGCCATGTATACATGTTTTGGCTGCTTTATTAGAGACATATGACATGTATTATCGTCATCATTGTATGTGAGCTTCCATTTGATATTGTCATCTATTCCAGCTGAAAATCTATTGTCTGTATGATTTACTGCTTCCGCTATTTGACTGTTATTGCTATTCCACAGTGTTACACTTTGGTAAGAAGACATAGTCTCCCCACGGACACAGCCTAGGCCCTCGCTACTAGTCGGCATCCTTTAGCGTTTGGAGAGATACGCTTGAGGTCATGTGGCCAACCGGGCTCGGGGCACCTTTCAGTGGCATCTGAGTCTGGGGTGTTACAAAGTGGTATCAAAGGCTTTTCTAGTTTGCTTTACTATTTTGAGACAATAGAAAGGGATATGAAGGAAATTTAGTTTGGTAATGAGTTGTGTATGGGCGTAGCTAACCCACGTACTGGAAAAGCCAAATTGCCTCGAATTAAATTGTTATTTTCTGGATTTTGACTATTACAGTTGATTTGATTCCACTGTTGGGTGATGCACTTGAATTGTGATGTTATTATTGATCATGTCATGCATTATGTCATGCCATTTAGGATGCATTATTTGTTGCATGTTGTTATCATAGGTGTCGTGATATATATATATATTTGTTGTTGTGATGGGTATTCTGAAATGTGTTATGGTGTGAATCAGATGGACGTCGTACTTTGGTTCCTGAGGAGTATGGGCCCTCATGAATCGGAATTTGGCGGACTATTGGTTCAACCTTTTTGAAAATGAATTGTGATATAAAAGTAAAATGAGTATGAATTCAAATGAGAATGAATATATGAATTCAAGTGAAAATGAAATGGAAACTGAAATTACTTATGGCAGAGAACTTGACCCAGACCCAACCTTAGTAGTGGGCAGTAGGCAGTATCTCTAGCTTTTACATAAGTTTTACGACGCCCAGACCTGACTCTAAGAGCAGGCAAAGGGGTGTGTTCTTATATAGGAAGGCTTGTACCTATCCTATTTCTATATCTTCGCTTTTGAGCTGCGAACTTTGATAATAATCTTGATCCGAGGCGTGCGCTTGACATTTGTAAAGGTATGTCACTGCGACGTCCTCCAGTCGTACGCTAGGAGGGTGGTGACGACCACACTCTGAATGTGGGTAGGTCATGGGCTACCAGTGGATCCTCCAGTTGTGTCAGCTGTGACACCGGTAGTTGTATCGGACACAGGTGTTGAGGCACAGTTCCGTGAGGGATTCTTACACTTTATGCAGACCGTTCAGGAAGCACCACGACCTGCCCCGACTATGACAGAGTTGACGCGTGAAATCCAGCAGCAGCATCCGCCCACGTTTTCAGGGGATGGCGAACCACGGGCTGCAGAGTCATGGCTAGAGGTCATGTTATCTATCTTTGAGCACCTTGAGACTCGTCCTGAGAGGAGGGTAAACCTCGCTACGTATATGCTGCGTGATTTCGCCAAGAGATGGTGGGATGTTATAACTCGGACGAAACGTCATCGGGAGATGGCCTGGAGGGATTTTCATACGGCCTTCTATGACTACTTCTATCCCAAGACGTTGAGGGCCGATAGAGCTCGGGAATTCTTGCACCTGGAGCAGGGCGCGCTATCAGTTATGGATTACTCGACCCGTTTTACTGAGCTCCGGCGTTTCGCACCTATTCTGATGGGTGATGAGCTATCTAAAGCCAGGCGATTCGAGGATGGTTTCAGGTACGGCATCCTATCGCAGATGAATGTCTTTCGAGTGACAATCATTTCTAGAATAGTAAATCAGGCGCTTATCACAGAGCGTAACCTGAGGGAGGCTGGGGGTGCGAGTCAGGGTGGTTCGGCACCGAGATCTGGTATTGCATCGACCGGCAGTAGGAAGCATCATCAGGAGCTTCCATGCAGTGATATTAGTAGCCAGAGCACACTCAGGTAGCCAAGTGAGACGCTACCAGTGCGGTAGGCCGGGACATACGAGGCCACAGTGTATAAGGGATCCAGTCGAGTGCCGATCTTGTGGTAATATGGGCCATCTACAGCGCTTTTGCGGAACTTTTCCACCGGCACCCAGTGAGATGTTGGATTGGTGTAGCTCAATCCGGTTTGGATAATGTTTGGGTCGAATGTTTGTGACCCGTACTGCGCATCAGGCCGCAACTTTCACAGGTTAAGCTTAGCGGTAAGCTCGTTGGGGGTTGCAGGGGGCAATGTGCCCCTTCTCCGGGGATCCGAGGGCTGAAGGCCCCGGCCCAAATATTGGGGCACTGTAGTAGAGTTGACCGACCGACACCGACAAGGCACTATAGCAGTGTGGACTTTGGAGTCAACAGTATTGTATCTCCTTAGACTTCCAGCTGTCGGCCACTGTGGCACATTTGACTTGGGTGGTCACCTTTCACTGTAGCGATGCGGACTTCCTATGCAGTTGGTGGAAAAATGGATTGTATTCCTCCTTTTTTAGCCTATTTCGGGCTAGGGTTTAGTTTGTGATTGAGAACCTTGAAAACTCCCTGTAAATTGTGCTCCCGAATCATAATGAAATTCTACCTCTCCGTGGACATTCCACGTAAATCTCTGTGTTCTCGTTCCTTTTATTTTTTTCTCTTTTACTCTTTTGTGATCCATTTTTTGCTTCGTTGTTCCCAACGTTTTTCCGCAACATGAGAGAGGGTCTGCACCAACTCCGCGTTCAGGAGCGGGGTCAGCGGATTCTCATCAGGCGGGGAGCTGGAGTACAGCTGGCCGATTAGGCCGAGGTGGTGGTTGTGGTCGTGGTAGTCAGACCCCAGTTTTACAGCGACATCAAAGCGGATCTGCTCAGGATATCCAGACAGTATGACAGGGTCGCGGTATAGGCCAGATATACACAGTGCAACAGACCCTTGAGGAGCAGGATCTCAGACCTTCTACTGTCAGAGATACTATTTCAATAGCCTCTACTGCACTTTTTGATACAGGGGTTTCTCATATAGCTTTATATTTGTGCATGTTGCAGAGAGTCTTGGGCTCAGTGTTCAGTTTTCTGATGGTGTTATGACTCTTGACACTCCGTTGGGGATTAGAATGGAGGATGTACGTCAGTGCAGGGAGTGCCTCCTTGAGATTGGCAGGCGTCACTTCATATGAGACCTCTTTGTCCTCAAGATGATAGGTTTTGACATCATTCTCGAGATAGACTAATTGGTTCTCTTTCATGCTTTCGTTGATTGCTATTGCCAAGGGTGACCTTCACATCACCAGAGGGCGGCAAGTTTATTCACAAGGGTGGATGGGATGTCCAGGCAAGCTGAGCTGGACCCGAGCATCATGGGCTGGGCAGGATGACAGCTCAGATTGCGAGTTTATATCTGAATGGTCAAGGAACACGTCGGGTTGATTTCTCTCCAGTGGTTGATCATTTCAAGGACATTTTCCCGAATGTTTTTTCAGGATTACCTTCAGTGAGAGGTAGAGTTCTCTATCGAGCTAGTGTCAGGAGCTGCACCGGTATCCATTCCTCCTTACTGGATGGCTACTACTGAGATATAGGAGCTCAAGAGACAGTTAGAGGATTTAGAGGCCAAGGGTTTTATCTGACCCAGTACTTCTCCGTGCAGTTCGTCGGTCCTTTTTTGCAAAAAAAGGCGAACAGTACCCTCAGTCTATGTGTGGATTGCCGGAAATTGAACCAGCTGACGGTTAAGAACCGGTATCCTCTTCTGTGGATAGATTATCTCTTTGACCAACTCCGAGGAGCTTGGGTTTTCTCAAAGATTGATTTGAGATTTGGTTATCATCATGTGCGTGTTAGACCATGAGACATGCCTCGCACGGCCTTTTGTACCAGGTATGGTCTATATGAGTATTTGGTTATGCCATTCGGTCTCACGAACACGTCAGCGGTCTTCATGGCACTGATAAATAGAGTTTTCCATCCTTATCTTGATTCGTTTGTAGTGGTTTTCGTGGATGATATCTTGATGTATTCACACAATTGACACAACCATGCCAAACATCTTGAGATCATTTTGAATACACTGAGAGAGCATCAGTTATATGCTAAGCTCACAAAGTGTCACTTCTAGATTGATCAGATCCACTTCCTGGGTCACATTATCTCAGAGACAGAAGTATCAGTTGACCCAAAAAAGGTGGGAGTTGTAGTTTCCTGAAGCAACCCAAGAACGTTTTTGAGGTACGGAGTTTCTTGGGGCTAGCCGGATATTACAAGCGTTTCATATAAAACTTTTCACGCTTAGCAGCACCGTCGTATGGTCAAATTCCTGCGAGACGGCCTTTCAGGAGCTGAAAGGGAGATTGACTTCAGCGTCGATACTAATTTTTCCAAAGTCAGGCAGGAGTTACACTGTGAACTGCGATGCATCAGGTATCGGGCTAAGAGCAGTTCTTATGCAGGGGTGTAGAATGGAGAAACCCACTTACCTTCAAGGTGAGGTGGGGCTATTCTTTTATAGAATGGAAAAACGGAATGAACAAGGGAGTATTCCGATGTGGGACTCGGAAATACCCATAATATTACAAAAGAGGGTTTAACACTCCCCCTCAAGCTGGACAGACCCAGCTTGGACAACGAGTCCCACAAAAAAGAATAAGAAGACACCACACAAGACCCATAACTACTCCCCCTCAAGCTGGGTGTCAGATGTGGCGGATCCCCAGCTTGGAACTAAGCGAGGCAAGGCGAGCACCAGGGAGGCCTTTGGTGAAGATGTCAGCAAGCTGGTCTGCCGTCGGAATGTGGCTAAAGCTGACATGGTTGTGCTCCAGGTGGTGGCGAAGAAAGTGACAATCCACCTCAATATGCTTCGTGCGTTCATGGAAGACAGGATTCGAAGCAATTTTAGTGGCTGCCTGATTGTCACACCATATGTGAGCAGAAGTCTGCTGAGGAAAGCCAAGCTCCTGGAGGAGTTGCCGAAGCCAAAGGATCTCGGTAGTAACGGTGGCCATGGCACGGTACTCAGACTCGGCACTGGATCGAGAGACGACCCTCTGTTTCTTGCTGCGCCAAGAAATGAGGTTGCCTGCGAAGAAAATGGCGAACCCAGAGGTAGATTTCCGAGTGGCAAGGCAGCCAGCGTAATCAGCATCGCAAAAGGCCTCAATATGCTGATGAGGATGCTGGGAGTAGTGAAGACCACGGGCAGGATCCCGTTTGATGTACTTGGCGATGCGGATGACAGCATCCCACTGAGATGTGGTGGGATGCTCCATAAATTGACTCACTTTGGCTACCGCACAGGAAATGTCGGGTCGAGTCATGGTGAGATAATTGAGTTTGCCCACCAATCGACGGTACCGCTCGGGATGGGGGTAGGGAGCCGAGGAGGCATAAAGAGACCGTTCGCCAGGCTCCAGAGGAGTATCGACCGCAGTGGCCTGAGTCAACCCAGCATCCTGCAATATATCCAAAGCATACTTCCGTTGGCAGAGGGAGATGGTGGCAGAGGAGTAGGAAACCTCGATGCCGAGGAAGTATGTGAGAGGACCAAGATCCTTAGTGTGGAAGTGCTGGTGAAGATGAGCCTTGAGATGGGTGATACCCACAGAGTCGCTGCCGGTGATGACGATATCATCCACATAGACGACCAATAAGATGCAGCCATGTGGAGTCGTCCTGTAGAAGACAGTGTGGTCTTTCATACTGCGGGAAAGCCCAAAGTCGCTGACGACCGTGCTAAAGCGACCAAACCAAGCACGGGGAGACTGCTTGAGGCCGTAAAGAGAGCGGCGGAGACGGCAGACACGAGATTCAGCGCCGGCGGCACAAAATCCGGGGGGCTGCTGGAGATAGATTTCTTCCTCAAGGAAGCCATGGAGGAATGCATTCTTGACATCCAATTGATGAAGAGGCCACCGATGATGGGCGGCGAGAGAGATGAATAGCCGGACAGAGGCCATCTTGGCAACCGGGGAGAAGGTATCAAAGTAATCAACTCCGTATGTCTGAGCAAAGCCTTTGGCCACAAGGCGGGCTTTGAGGCGATGAAGAGTACCATCGGGATTCAGCCGGACCGTGTAAATCCATTTGCTGCCCACTGCCTGTTTTCCTGCTGGAAGGGAGACAAGATCCCAAGTATGGTTTTCCTCCAGAGCCTGCAATTCATCCCGCATGGCTGCGAGCCACCCGGGGTGAGATTTGGCCTCACCAACTGTGCGAGGTACAGAAACCGTCTCCAGAGCGGACAAACCCCTGTAAGAAGATGCAAATAGAGGAGTACTCTGGCAGGAGCGAGTACCTTTCCGTAGGGCGATGGGCAAGTCCACGGGTGGCGGAGCAGGAGCAGCGGACGAAGCGGGAGCATCAGTGTCACTGGCCGGAACGGGGAATACAGTCGAAGGACGGCGGGAGTAGACCTGACCAAAATGGGTGTCAACAGGGGTTGACGCCGGTGGAGGATGGATGAGGAGAGGAGGACAATCATCGAGGACAGGGTCAGGAGGAGGAGAGGTAGGAGGAGGCAAATCCGGAAGAGGCCGGATGATGAGGGGAAGACAGTCATCAATGGCAGAGTCAGGAGGAGGAGAGGGAAAGGAGAATGGAGAACTTTCCACAAAGGAGACATCTGCGGAGATGACATACCGGCGAAGGGCCGGGGAGAAGCAGCGGTATCCGCGCTGAGTGCGGGAATAACCGAGGAATATGCAGCGGAGAGATTTGGGAGAGAGTTTGGTGCGGCCAGGGCGAGTGTCACGAACATAACACAAGCAGCCAAACACTCGAAGAGGGAGGGAATGAAGAGGGAGAGTGGGGAAAAGAGCCCGAAAGGGAGTCTCCCCCTTAAGGATAGAAGAAGGAAGGCGATTGAGGAGGTAGGTAGCAGTGAGAATGGCATCGCCCCAAAAGAGCAGAGGCACCTGTCGGTGGAAAATGAGGGCACGGGCAGTCTCTAGAATATGTCTGTGTTTCCGCTCGGCCACGCCGTTCTGCTGGGGTGTATCAGGACAGGAGGTCTGATGAAGGATGCCATTCTCCCGGAGAAACTGCCGAAAAGAAGTGGAGAGATACTCGCGCCCATTATCCGAGCGGAGACATTTGACCGAGATAGAAAAACGATTCTTAATTTCATGAAAAAAGGTTTGGAAGGTGGAAAACACCTCGGAGCGTTCCCGAAGAAGGTAAAGCCATGTCATTCGCGAATAGTCATCAATGAATGAGATATAGTATTTATAGCCCAAGTGACTCGGAACGGTACACGGGCCCCAAACATCGGAATGAACCAGATCAAAGGGGTGGGAGGCCCGTGTATCCGTGCGAGGAATGTAGGAAGAGCGATGATGTTTCGCAAAAGAGCATGACTCACAATGAAAAGTAGGAGTCCTACGGAAGTCCGGAAACAGCTGATGAATGGTGGATGCAGGCGGGTGCCCTAATCGGGAATGGAGATCAAGTGCCCGAGAAGAGGTAGAGGTGCAAGCAATGGGCGCGGGCCCCTCGAACATGTAGACCCCGTCTCGAAGCCGACCTCGACCAAGTTCCCGGTTCGTAGCCTGCTCCTGAAACACAACACCAGAGGAGGTAAATATGGCCGCACAGTTATAATCCTTAGTCAGTTTACTGATGGAAAGCAGATTAAAGGGACTGCGGGGCACATGTGCCACAGAGGGTAGATGTATCGAAGGAGTCAGGGAGCAGGCGCCGAAGCCCGCTATGGGGATAGTGGACCCATCAGCGACGGTGATGGCTGAAGAACCGGCATAAGGGCAATAAGACGTCAACATACCAGCATCACCGGTGAGGTGGTCGGAGGCACCTGAGTCCAGCAGCCATGCAGGGGAGCAATGGCTGACCAAGGCAGTGGGGCAAACCGTACGGGCCAGAGAAGCCGAGGAGGGAGCGGGGCGGACAGAGGCCGGTGGATCATGAGGCCGCCTGAGGTCGGCCATAGACAGGGCCAGAGACGGGAAAAGAGAGGCGACAGTCGAGGACACGTCCCGGACCGCGGGCTGTTCCTGCCGCAGGTGCTGAGAGGGTCGGCCATGCAGGACCCAACATCGGGCGATCAGGTGGCCAAACGTGCCACAATGGTGACAGAAGGGACGTGGACGACGTGAAGCACGACCACGTCCCGAGAAGTCCGCCATGGAAGCGGCGGGAGCTGAGGCAGCGGGCTGGCGGGATGATCGGGCGCAGGACGTGCGCGTGCTGGAAGGGCTGCCAGAACGAGGGCGCTCGGCGGGGATGAGGGCGTGCTGCCGGGAGAAGGGGGCTCTGCCGGGAGCGCGCGGGAGCAGCAGGAGGCGCCGGGGGAATGGAGGGCTGCGCGATGGAGGGCTGCGCGACCGGGAGCCGGCAGGGAAGAGGCGGGACACGAGGCAGAGGGCCGCCTGGGAGCCGCGGCGACGGGACGAGCGCGCAGAAGGAGCGGGCCGCGGGAGGCGCAGAGGAGCAGCGGGAGGAGCCGGGAGCCGCGCAGGGGGGAGGAGGAGTGCGCCGGGAGAGGGCGCGGGCGCCGGGCGAAGGCCGGCTGGGACGAGGGCGCACCGCGGGAGGACGGCGGACGCGGGGAGCAGCGGGAGGCCGCCGGGGCGCGCGGGTGATGCCGTCGGGAGCAGCGGGAGGCCGCCGGGAGCAGCGGGAGGCCGCCGGCGGGGCGCGCGGGTGAAGGCGGCGGGAGCAGCGGGAGGCCGCCGGGGCGCGCGGGTGAGGCCGTCGGGAGCAGCGGGAGGACGCCGGCGGGCGCGCGGGTGAAGGCGGCGGGAGCCGCAGGAAACCGCGGGGAGGGAGCGCCGTCGGGGAGCCGCGGGGCGCGCGGGTGATGCCGCCGGAAGGGAGCGCGCAGGGCAGCCGGGAAGATGGAGCGCGGTGCGACGGGAGGGCCGGAGAACGCCGGGAAACCGCAAGGGAGGGAGGGGTCGGGATAAAAATCCCTCTGATACCATGTAGAATGGAGAAACCCACTTACCTTCAAGGTGAGGTGGGGCTATTCTTTTATAGAATGGAAAAACGGAATGAACAAGGGAGTATTCCGATGTGGGACTCGGAAATACCCATAATATTACAAAAGAGGGTTTAACAAGGGGGATAGAGTCGTGGCGTACGGTTCTCGACAATTGAGGCCACACGAGAGGAACTACCCGACACACAATCTCGAGTTAGTTGCAGTTGGTCATGCATTATGTTGTTGGAGACATTACTTACTTGGAGAGTGTTTTGTGATGTACACGTACCACAAAAGCCTCAAGTACATATTTTCACAGCATGATCTCAACCTGAGACGGCGAAGGTAGGTTGAATACCGACAGTCTTTCAATTTCAAGTTTGCCTACACGCCATGTAAAGGCAATGCAATGACTGATGCACTGAGCAGGAGGACTCAGATACAGACAGTTCAGCAGGCCAGTAGCGAGCGGCAGGTTATGGCTTTCTTCTCTGATATGCACTTGGAGGTGCAGGACGGTCAGGAACAGACCTATCTATTATCCTTAGTTGTGACCTCTACCCTTCTGGACAGAGTAAGGATGAGACAACTATCGGACTCCGAGGGCCTAGTCCTACGGGAGAGTGTGGCGGGTGAGGACCCTCCTCCTGGTTAGACGGTAGGCGATGATGAAATTTTGCGAATACATGGTCGCGTATGGGTTTTAGCAGACATGCGCGAGGAGCTGATGCGAGATTTTCATGTTTCAGCTTGGGCAGTGCACCCCGACGTCACCAAGATATATCGGGATATACATCGTCAATACTGGTGGTCGGGTATGAAAAAAGATGTAGCTGGTTTCGTCATGAGATGTTTCACCTATCAACAGGTGAAGACGGAACACCAACGACCAACCGGACTTTTACAGCAGCTACCCATTCCCAAGTGGAAATAGAATGATGTCGCGATGGATTTTATGAGATATTTACCAAGGTCGCCTCGAGGTAATGATGTCGTATAGGTTGTTGACAGACTCACTAAGATTACACATTTCCTAGCGATCAAGGAAACCTTCGATGTAGATGATCTTGGAAGGTTGTATATCCGTGAGATAGTACGACTTCACGTGATCCTGCACACTATCGTTTCAGATAGGGACGTCTGGTTTACTTCACGGTTTTGGCAAGGGCTACAGAGGGCGTTAGGTACACAGGTGCTTCTAAGCACATCATATCACCCCCAAACTGATGGTCAGTCAGAGTGCACGATTCAGGTGCTTGAGGACATGTTGTGAGCATACGTCCTGGATTTCGGGGGCTCTTGGGAGAGGCATATACCCCTGGTTGAATTCGCCTACAACAATAACTTTCAGGCTGATAACACTTTATAAGGTTTTGTATGGTAGGTCATGTCAATCACCCATGTGTTGGTTAGAGGCAATTATGTTTGGACCTCGTCTTGTTCAGGAGACCACGGAGCAGGTGCAGTTGATTCGGAAGCAGATGGCTACTGCGCAGACTCGTCAGAAATCTTACGCCGATCACCGCAGAGGACCTCTAGAGTTTGAGGTCGGGTATTGGGTTTTCTTGTGTCTCGCCAAGGCTGCGACACAAGAGGATCAGGAGACAGGGTAAGCTTTCACCACGATATGCATATGTCGGGTCGTTCGAGATTCTGGAGAAAGTCGGGCTAGTAGCCTATCGATTGCAGTTACCTCAGAGGTATCTGGCCATTCACAAAGTCTTCCATGTTTCTCAACTGCGACGCTATTACTCAAACCCGTCTCATGCCTTTCAGACCGAGGAGGTTGAGTTACAGGTAGATGCGCCCTTTGAGAAGCATCTTATACGTATTGTGGATCGTACCACGAAGGTTCTCCGAGGCCAGTCAGCTCTTCTATTACGGGAGCTATGGCGACACGACCGAGTACAAGACGAGACCTGGGAGCAGGAGGCCGATGTACGATCGCAGTGGCCGGAGTTGTTCTCAGACAATCTTGAGCACCCTTCAGAGGACAATTCGAGAAAGAATTGCTTTAAGGGGGAAAGTTTTTAAGAACCCTTTAAGGTCATGGAGGTATTGGGGGTGTCTGAGGCTGGTTCGGAGCCCGGAACCCAAATTTTGGGGGAAATAAGTCCGGTGCACGGTTAGTTAAAACCGTGCGGAGCAGGCCGCACGGTTAGATAAAATCGTGCGAGGCTGGACCGTAAGGGAAGGCCGCACGATTAGACCAAACCGTGCGATTTGGGGCACACGGCCGTGTGGGCATGTCTGCATTTTTAACAGTGAAGTTTTGCAAGGTTTACGCACGGCTAGTCAAACCGTGCGGACAAACCGTGCGATGTGCCCTTCCCTACAGCTAAGTGTGCACGTTTGGCGTACGGTTTGGCCAAACTGTGTAGTCAAACCATGCGGCCAAACCGTGCGACCCTATAAAAGGGGTGGAATTCCAAAAATGCCTCAAATTAAAAAACTATTTATAACCTAATTCCTCACTTTCTCTCCCGAACACCAAAGGCTCATTTGAGAGCTCTCCTTGGGTGACTAATCTTGGAATTGAAGGATCACCTCCGCCCAACCTCCGATTCAAGCGTCGCTCGTCTCGTTGGATCCGCATCGATCAGTTCTCCATTCCTTTTTAGTCGTTTGTTGTTCTTTTTGGTATCAACTGCGCTATTTTGGTGCAAACTAATTTGCCCTAATAATAGGTTCTTCGTCCGTTCTTCGATTTTCTCCCAATCTGAGTCGAATCAGGAGCTGATACTGGACGAGCTATCAAATACGAACCTACGGTAGATGGTCTTGTGTCTTTCGTTTAAAGTCGAGTGGTTATATATACATCGTTGTGCCACGCGCCCAATTCTCAGAGCGTCGCCATTTAAATGAGTTTTAATCCTTAAATTGATTTGTTTAGCATGGCCTGTGTATTTAAAGAGGAAGCGGATGAATGGTTATAGGTTGAATACCTTGAAATCGGAACCACCCCTTTGGGTGTGTTGTTCATTTAAATGGGCCATTTGTTGTGGCATGTTGAATTGGATGCCTTGACGGTGTGTCGTTTTCCCCGTGCCTTTAGATTTTAATAATGGAGTCTTAAATTGTAATTGAATGTGAAATGTAATTGCAATTAAATTGATTAATGGGAAGGGATGGATAACCATTCCCTTGACGGTGTGTCGTGGGCAATGCACTTTCATTTTCCTTTAACGCCTTCAAAGATGTTAATAAAACCATTATAATGGTTGAAACATATTGTAAAATTTATGTTACAACCCTTTTTATGTTCTGGAACTAACATATATACATAATACTAAATGATAAAACAAAACGAGTTCGTTGTGATCGAAAAACCGCCAAAATTAACCTAAAACGATCATCATTAGCTTTCATCCAATGATTCATCCTCATACCATATAATCAAAATCATTATAAGATCATTTAACCTTCTGGAAGATCATTAATAACATATAATAACAATTCTGGATATTTATCCACATTTTACACGAACTTCCATTCATGTATACAAGTGAACCGATCATAAAAACTAAGAAAACGAACACTCCTGAATGATGAAATTAAACTCTATAACTCATCAAAAAGCTCATAAATAAACTTAATAAAACCATAATGAATCAAATTCATGTATGTTAATTAACGAATCTAATGTGATTATACAGGATATTAAAGTGAAGAAAGCATTCTGACATAAGGTAAGGGAAATTCTCGAACTCAACTCTCTTTCTTTGGGTTTTCCCTCTTTCACCCCATTTTGAATGAATATTCCTTTAATATTCCTTTAATATTCCTTAAATATCATTTCTTCATCCTTATCTTGTTTTTTATGGGATATACATGTCACCAATCTGGTTTTATGAAAAATGCAAAGATTTTTTCAAAAGAACTTTTCTTTTTAAAAACACACATTTTAGTTCTCGTGAGATTGTTTCTTCACTCAAAATTAATGATTCTTATACCAAGTATGTCATTCCCTCTTTCTTTTGGGAACCCCAAAACTTATTCATGAATGTATGCTTTATGAAATGAAACTCATTTCTTTCTATGAGTTATTTTATGTTCAAGATTGATACGCGTTCTATGTGGCATGCATGATCATGTAAATGTTATGATGCGACGGGTGTGCCCGAAATTATATAGCGCAATGTAAATATTATGATGTGATGGGTGCGCCTGGAATTATATAACGCTCCAATGCATTGGATAATGTGATATATCTCATGAGAAAAAGTGAAATATGTGTGAACATGATGCTAACTTTGTTCACAACTATGTGTGGTAGTTGACCAATAAGACATGATGTTTCATTTTTATGCATTGTCACATTCCATGTCTTTATCTAATGCTTCCTCTCTTGATTATGATAATGATCTTATGCTTATGTTATGATTATTATTATTATTCTCACCCTTGTTATATTGATTCTTATCTATCCTCTTAGTGAGCTTTTAACTCGCCTCTTTCTTTGATGTATATCCTCAGGTGATTACTTGTACTAACGAGAACACGATGGCTAATAAGAAACTAGAGAAGAAGGAATTAAATAAATGTTTATGTTTTATTTTGTAAATGTTATGTAGGGTCCTAATTTGCCCAAGAAACTAAACCTTTGGATCCTGATTGTGTAACGCTTTTATGTTGTTATCTTTAAAATGATGTAAGAGTCGTGTAAGAAAAAGCAAGGTTGCTATAGTACACTTGTATTGTATGGGTTTTCTACGTAAGAGTTTGTCCTAATTCTCTAAAACTTTAAACCGAAAAGATACTGAGGATTGTAAGAAAAATAATTCTAGTCTAAAGTCACTAGAATATGTAATGCTTAAGGCCGGGTCCTTACAGTTTTTTCCATCCATTTTTACATATAGATTTGAATCCACTTTTCCATTATTGAGTAGCATACTCTGTAAGCTATTGTATAACTTTGAATACCATGCTCATGATGCTTGCTTGAGATCACATAATGCCTCATTTAGCTTGCAAACTAAAAAACTATTACCATCAAAGAAAAGTCCTTTTAGTCGTTCAATGTAGAACTCTTCGTCAAATTCACTATTAGGAAACACTGACTTGATGTCCATTTGAAAAAATTTATGGTTTCTTTGAGCACAAATCATAAGAAAAACTCATATCATTTCATGACTTGTAACTGGAAAAATGTCTAATCAAAATCAATACCCTCAATTTGAGAGTACCCTTTTCATTCAAGAGAAGTTTTGTTCTGTGATGCCTCGCCTTTATCATTGATCTTATTCAGAACATTTCACTTTGTACATATCACATTTATATATTTAGGAAATGACACTAACTTCCAAGTTTCATTCTTCTCAATTTAATTAAGATCATATTCCATTGTTGATATCAAATCCTCATGTTGTAGTTATCTTCAACACTCCTTGGTTCATCCTCTGAAAGAAAGCTAGTATGATTAGAACTCCTTAAAAAATTTCAAGAATTCACAACATTGTTGTTGTCCCTCCTAAGGATGTTTTCAGGATCTATTTGTTTTTTAGGTCCCTAAAACATAGATCCTCCTTTCTCCATACGTTCATCATTGCTAGAAATGTATGAATCAATGCGAAAACTTTGGCAATCTTAGTCATTGAGAATACTTTCATGTTATCTAACACCTTCCCAAATATGTTCTTCAATGTTTTTGCTAACAAGAAATGTTTTTTGTGAATGATTTTTATTTTTCAACACAATTACATCAAGGTTTTCAACAACTTTCCTTAGGTTCTTGTTAAAACATAGAAAATTTGTATTAGAAATATACCTTCATTGGATCCCTCATAAAACATGCCCAAAATTTTTCCTTTGATTTTGATGAAACATGGGCTACCAGATACTTTCAATCTCTTCGAGTTCTCCTTCGTCCCAAACCATGACTTATATTGTGTGTTGATCAAATTAGATAGAAGTAGACACTGATTGAGAATATAGAAAATCATAGTTGTGGTTTCTCACTAAAAGTATTTTGATCTGTCGTGCTCATATAAAATTATTCTTCCCATATCTACCGAACTGTGGTTCTTCCTCTCAGAAACTCCATTTTATTGGGGCATGTATGGAGCACTAAACTCATGTTGTATCCCATTCTTCTCAAAATATGTCTCAAACTCCTCATTCTTGTATTCAGATCCATTGTTAGATTATAATCTTTTTAAAGTATATCCCATCTGATTTTTAGTATTTCTTTAAAAATGCTTTAATTTCTTAAGAGCTTGTGTTTTACTCAACATAAAATAAACATAATACATATGCGTAATATCACCCAAAAAAAAGGTCATGAAATACTTATCTCCCTTGGTTGACTTCAATATGACTAGACTGCACACATCTAAGTGAACCAACTCAAGTGGTTTATTTTTTATCTCCATCCGCTTATGGATCTTGTTTACCACTTTTCCTTCATGACATATCTCTTGAGCCTCTCACGATTCATCTTTGACATTTTTCTCTCAACTTCATGTTTGGAAGATTTAGCTATGTTCATTATATTTGAATGGCTAATCCTCCTATGATATAATTGTTTTTTATCCTTTACACTCATGCAAAAATTGTCTTGATCATTGGAAATTTGAAATAAAATTCTTATTTTTCACTATCCCTTCATCAAAATTATTTCATATTTCATCTTCCTAATGACACATCTATTCTTCTAGAAATTTAATTCATTCCCATTATCACAAAGTTGTGATACACTTAAGAGATTGTGCCTCAACCCATCGACAAAGTGAATGCTATTGGATTTCTTCACACCATTCATGGTGTATCCATCTCTATTCAAATTAAGTTATCAATGGTTTCTAAATTTGAAAACACCACCATTATGCCTTTGGACATATTTTGATAGATTTTTGTTATTGGTCATGTGTGATGAGAATGTTGGGTCGGAAGAACACCCCAAGGAGGGAAAGATGGCAAGAGGGGGGTGAATTGCCTTTTAAAAAAAAATGATTGACAAATTAAATCAAAGTTAAAGTGCAGCGGAAATAAAGAAGGCAAGACACACGAAATTGTTAACGGAGTTCGGCCAAAACCCGGCCTACGTCTCCGCTCCCAACTCAACCGTTGAGAGATTCCTACCGCTTGCTTTTCAATGGTTTTAGCAAGAAACCCACTAGGCTTTGAGGTAGCACTAGGACCTATTACAGCTTGCTTTTATTGGTTTAGCAAGAACCCAATGCTTTTAATGGTTAAGCAATAACCCACTAGTCTTTTTACGGGTGAAGACTAGCTCACCGATCTCAAGCCTTTTACAAGGTAAGGCTTGGCAACCTCTTCACACCTTAGTGGTGGTGTGAAACCCAAATGAAAGGGAGGTAGAGAAAAGGGTTGGGGTTTGTAGGCACAAACCCAATTTTAAAGCTCAAGATAAATAAAACAAGAAAAACCGTATTTAGGAAGACTTGGGGGCCAATGAATTGATGGAGCTGATGTAGCGTGCTCTCCCAAGCTTCTTGAGGTGCTCCTTGGATTGGAAGTTGGTTGGAGCACTTGAGGATCCTTGAAGGTGGAGCGCCGGAGGTTCGCCAAATGTGCAACAATATGTCCGGGCGCTTGGTATGTGATCCGTTTGGTGTCCGGGGCTTCCTCAGCCTTTATTTATAGGCTAGGAACCCTTGGGGAGGCTTCGGAGCCGTTGGAGAGGTCTTCGGAGCCGTTGGGAGCCAAAAGGAGGTTGACTGGTCAACCCCAACGGCTAGTTTGACTGGCCTACCGGCTGGCCGGTGCAGGGCCACCGGCTGGCCGGTGCCTTGGCAGAGGAGAAGGCCTTTGGTCCAGGCTCCACCGGCTGACCGGTGGAGGAGCCACCGGCTGGCCGGTGGTGAGGCAGTAGCTCATCCTGTTCTGGCTGGGTGCCACCGGTCGACCGGTGCTGAGGCCACCGGTTGGCCGGTGGTAAGGCAGTGGCTCCTTCTTGAGAGCAGATGCCACCGGCTGGCCGGTGGTGTGCCACCGGCTGGCCGGTGGTCTGGATTTCAGTCCATTTGCCAGCACACTTTCTAGGCCCAATTCCTTGGCCACCTGATTTGATTCCTATCAAACAAAAACACTTGAAAGAGGATTAGATAAACATGAGGGTGATTGTGATCATGAAAATAAAACCTTGAGGGGTTCGAGAGGTACAACAATCTCCCCCTATTTTGATGATCACAATCACCAAAACAATTAATGTAAAATGCTGAAATTGAAAGGAAATACTAAGCATGATGAAAATGATTCTCCCCCAATCAATCAAGAAATTTCTCCCCCTTTGTGATTATCAAAATAGTGTGGGGCATAAAACTTGATTGAGGGAAGTTGAGATTTTAAAAACAAGATTTGAGATTTGAAAATCAATTGAGATTTTTGAAATTGAAATGAAAATTTGAATAACAGTTTGAATTGAAAGTTTTGAAACAAAAACAAATTTGATACCAATTGTTGGAAACCAATTGAAAATGATACTAATTGTTGAAAATTTTTGAAATGAAAAATTGGATTGAAAATTCTAAATTGAATTGAAAAAGAATTGAAAATTGAAATTTGAAACCAAATGTAATTTTTGAATTTTGAGATTTTGAATCAAAAATGAGAAAGTTCTCCCCCTAAATAAAAATAATGAATCACCGGGGAGTGGTAATAAATTTTGGGCCGGAGAGACTCGCTAATAGGGATTTTTCAATCCATACTTGCCTCATGGCGGGTCTTCTCCTATAAAATTCATCCGAATAAAAAATCGATTTGGGTTGGCCGTACCGGGCATTTTTACAATTACACTCATAAATGAGGTGCCCGGTTTTCTTGCAATAATTACAAAATTTAAAGCTAGAGCTCCCCCTTACAAAAACAGTGGGTGCATGGGAGGAGGAGGCTTGGTTGGTATAGCCAAGTCCATTGGAGGTTCGGGAAACCCTTTGTGAACCAAGCAAATTGTTCAAATTTTGTTCACCTTGGGTGAACTTGGCTAGGGTCTCTCTAAGGTCCTTGATGGTTGATTCCATGGAATCAACATTTGGAAAATTTTGGATTTTAAGGGTGAGTTCCTCCTTCTCTTTAAGAAGTTGTTCTTTTTCGGAGGAGAGTTTTTTGAAAGACTTTTTCAAAGCAACGAATTTTGAAGAAAGCTCATGAAAACCATTTTCTAATTGATCTCTAGCATATTGGAGATCCTCATATGATAAATGATTTAAAGAATTTGAATTTGAAGAACATGAAGAAGAGGAATCGGAAGATGTTACCTCGTGAAATGCCATTAGGCATTTTGTACCTTGATCGCTCGAGGAGGAGGAGGAGGATGAGGTGTCACTCCATGTTGCCTTGAGGACTTTCTTCTTTCCTTTTTCCTTAGCCCGTTTTTTGTTGAGTGGGCAATCGGGCTTGTAATGGCCCTTTTTGCCGCACCCGTAGCATTTCACCTTGGGCTCGGTTCTTGCGGTGGGTTCTTGCTTTCGGTGCTTGCGGGATTTCTTCTTTTTCTTGTGCTTCTTCATGAATTTGTGCATTTGGCGGGCGAGATTCTCCATTTCCGAGTCGCCGCTTGAAGATGAAGTAGATGAGGAAGATGAGGATGAGGAGGAGCTTACTTCTTTTTGAACCTTGAGGGCGATGTTCTTTGGAGTTTTGATAGGGGTGCCCTCCTTTTGTGCTTGCCTCCTCATTGTGATCTCATATGTCATTAGGGATCCGATGAGCTCCTCGACCGGCATATTTTTGACGTCCTTAGCTTCTTGGATCGCCGTCACCTTTGGTGCCCATGAGCTCGGAAGGACCCATAAGATCTTCTTGACCATCGTCTCGGCTGAAACATCATCACCAAGAGATTTCCTTCCATTGCAAATGTCAGTGAAGCGTGTAAACATATCGGTAATAGATTCGGAAGAATGCATAGTAAAGCTTTCAAAATCTTGTCTATACATGTCTAACCGAGTGTCCTTAACTTTGTTAGTGCCCTCATGAGTTACTTCTAAAAGTTTCCAAATTTCATGTGAGGAGGTGCAAGTAGACACTCGATTGAACTCATTTCTATCTAAGCCGCAATGGAGAGCGTTCATGGCTTTGCCATCAAGCTCAAAATTCCTAATATCGGCGGGGGTCCATTTGGATTCATCGGGGGTAGACAAAGTGTAACCTTGCATGACTATTTTGTAAATCGGATAACCTATGCTTCTTAAAAAAGTGGTCATGCGGGTTTTCCAATAATTATAGTCGGTCCCATCAAAAAATGGAGCCCGACCCAAAGAGTAGCCCTCGGGGGCGAAAGAGGTAGATGCCATTAAAAAAAAATAGGATCTTTAATTTGAAACCGTTTTAGGGAATTATTCAAATTACCCCTCTGATACCAAATGTTGGGTCGGAAGAACACCCCAAGGAGGGAAAGATGGCAAGAGGGGGGTGAATTGCCTTTTAAAAAAAAATGATTGACAAATTAAATCAAAGTTAAAGTGCAGCGGAAATAAAGAAGGCAAGACACACGAAATTGTTAACGGAGTTCGGCCAAAACCCGACCTACGTCTCCGCTCCCAACTCAACCGTTGAGAGATTCCTACCGCTTGCTTTTCAATGGTTTTAGCAAGAAACCCACTAGGCTTTGAGGTAGCACTAGGACCTATTACAGCTTGCTTTTATTGGTTTAGCAAGAACCCAATGCTTTTAATGGTTAAGCAATAACCCACTAGTCTTTTTACGGGTGAAGACTAGCTCACCGATCTCAAGCCTTTTACAAGGTAAGGCTTGGCAACCTCTTCACACCTTAGTGGTGGTGTGAAACCCAAATGAAAGGGAGGTAGAGAAAAGGGTTGGGGTTTGTAGGCACAAACCCAATTTTAAAGCTCAAGATAAATAAAACAAGAAAAACCGTATTTAGGAAGACTTGGGGGCCAATGAATTGATGGAGCTGATGTAGCGTGCTCTCCCAAGCTTCTTGAGGTGCTCCTTGGATTGGAAGTTGGTTGGAGCACTTGAGGATCCTTGAAGGTGGAGCGCCGGAGGTTCGCCAAATGTGCAACAATATGTCCGGGCGCTTGGTATGTGATCCGTTTGGTGTCCGGGGCTTCCTCAGCCTTTATTTATAGGCTAGGAACCCTTGGGGAGGCTTCGGAGCCGTTGGAGAGGTCTTCGGAGCCGTTGGGAGCCAAAAGGAGGTTGACTGGTCAACCCCAACGGCTAGTTTGACTGGCCTACCGGCTGGCCGGTGCAGGGCCACCGGCTGGCCGGTGCCTTGGCAGAGGAGAAGGCCTTTGGTCCAGGCTCCACCGGCTGACCGGTGGAGGAGCCACCGGCTGGCCGGTGGTGAGGCAGTAGCTCATCCTGTTCTGGCTGGGTGCCACCGGTCGACCGGTGCTGAGGCCACCGGTTGGCCGGTGGTAAGGCAGTGGCTCCTTCTTGAGAGCAGATGCCACCGGCTGGCCGGTGGTGTGCCACCGGCTGGCCGGTGGTCTGGATTTCAGTCCATTTGCCAGCACACTTTCTAGGCCCAATTCCTTGGCCACCTGATTTGATTCCTATCAAACAAAAACACTTGAAAGAGGATTAGATAAACATGAGGGTGATTGTGATCATGAAAATAAAACCTTGAGGGGTTCGAGAGGTACAACAGAGAAACCACCATCGAGTATCCATGGATTCTCTCCATTTCCGGCTTTATATGTGACCTCAACCACCATTTATTGCTCATACATAATCTCCTATTAATAGAATTGGAATTCTCCGTTTGCATTAATTTCTTTTATGGTATAGTAAGACACTTATTGGATGTGTTTCCAGACTAATTACACCTACCACAAGTTTCCTCATGGAAATTAAAAGTTTTTTGCAACCGAGTCTTCTATTTTGGTTACTGTATTGACTGGACTTTGAGAATTTTAGATTGACTCCCCCTCGATTCAACACCTCTCTTTGATTCTGAGAGTGGGAGATTGTACCAGGTTTGGTATGCCTTGTGTCCATAGACTCTGCACCACCAACACCTTCTTTCAAAGTGAAATCGTCTCAAATAATAGATAGGTTCATCAAAAATTTCTTATTGTTATGTAATCTAATTTAGAATCCACTGAATTTTATTAGTCCTCTTACCTTGACTTTTCCCTTGGTTTTAGTCACTATATTCTTCTTTTCCCACACCACATTGCTTTTGGGATTTTCAGAACCACCACTGTATTTAGTAGTAGGAGATTTATCCTCTTTAGGTGATGTAATGCCCCTATTCTTCCATTTAACGAAGCTACCAACATCTATATTACTTTCTCAGGTGTCCAAAATAATGGTTTGTTGTACCATGTGATAATCTCTAAGTTTCTTGGTAGAATTAGAAACTTCTCTCAGTGCTTTTGAGCGTTAACCAATTTCATTTATAGAATTTTGAAACACATGTGGAGTGTTCATCAATGAATTTTTTGCATCAAACAAATTCTCCATATGATCTTTCACTTCTTCATTCTTTGCAATGAGATTTATTGTGGTAATATCAAGCATTTTATCCCTAGATTCAATGATATCATTAAAATTTCCCATCTTTCATGTGAACTCAACTTGTATCTTGAAAATGTTATTGGCTTTGAACTCATCAAGATATTTTTTCAATGAATCATTCTCATATTTTAATGTTTTTTTGTTGGAGTCTACATCTCACATCGAACTTGTTGTCCGATATGGTCTTAATTATTCATTATAAAAGAACCTCAAGGCCTCCTTGAGAGAGAAACTTGGGTATTGGGTCCATACCTCTCTTTATAATTATAACATGGTATTAGAGGGTGGTCTATAAACCCGAACCCTCCCACACATTTTTTTCCTGCCCTAGTTTTTTCCAGAATTCCCCCTTCGGGGGCGGCGGCCCCCCATCGCCACTAGGGCTAGGTTTATTTTCTGTCGCCGCCCCTCCGGGCTCGTTTCCCAGGCGGCCTCCCAGTGCTTTCCCGGCGGATCCCTCCCTGCTTCGGCCTCCCTCCCGACGGATCTCCCCCCTGCCGGCATCCCCCTCCGCATCGCCTGTGGCGGTCCTCAATCCCGCCTGGGCGGCTCCATCCCGACGGTTCCATCCCGACAGCTCCAACGCGGTTCCTCCACCACGACGGCAGCCCTCAGCGGACTCCTGACCCCGCCTCCTGTTGCGGCATCCTAGCACCGCCTCCCTCCCGCAATTGGAGGTCTTCCCGCGTCGGCGACGACTCCCTCACGGGCCGCCTCCTTCCCCGGCGTCCCCTACCCGCTCCGCGCGACGACCCCACCCTAGGTCGCGCCTCCCGTCGCGCCTCCCGATTCCGACAGAATCCAACCCCGACTGTCGGCCCCCTCCCGTCCTGACTCGCGACAGAACCGATCGCGCCTCTCATCGCCGGCCTTCTGTGCATCAGACCGGCGCGGCTCCGTCTCCTGATCCCAGATGGTCAGCCTTCTTCCCCCCCCTACGACGGCCTTCTGCTGTCGCGCATCCCTACTCGTCGCGCCTCCCTGCAACGGCCTCCTGTGCACCACAGTAGTGCACCAGCCCTCGCGCTCCTTCACTGCGGCTAGACGGCCGCTGCCAGTTCCCTGGGCAGCACCTCTCCCAAGCAGCCTCCTACGACGGCTCGCTTCCGCACCTCCATTGCGTCGTCGATCTACAGCACGGCTCCTCTGCGATTTTCCCGGCATCCCGACGACTGGCCCCACTAGTATGGATTTCCCGGCGCTTCGTCGACCGGCCCCACTAGTGTGGATTTCCCGGCATCCTGTCGATCGGCCCGCCAAGTTCAGATTTCTCGGCGCTCTGACGTCCGGCCCCGCCTACGCGGTTCCGATGTTGCGCCTCGACGACATGTCACACCACTGATGTTATCCGGACTTTCAGCTTCATCTTCCATCATCCCTCGTTTTCATCTCAAGGGGGAGTTGCGATCGTGAGGGGGAGCAACAGCCTTGAAGCTTTATCTTTTATTATGTTTTGTCTTGTTTTGTCATCAAGCTGGGTATGTCCAGCTTGAGGGGGTGTTGGAGTCCGCATCCCACGTCGGACTTGTGGTCCGGTGTGGTCTTAATTATTCATAATAAAAGAACCTCAAGACCTCATTTAGAAAGAACCTTGGGTATTGGGTCCATAGCTCTCTTTATCATTTTAACACTTTCTTCTCTCTTTGATAATTCAGGTAAAATGATTTATAGAGGAAAACAGCCACCACAATGTTCATTAACTCTCGTGCTAGCCGCACAGCTATGACATTTGAGAAAACACATTTGAGGTCAGTGATTGGCCTATCATGGCACAGCATATAAATAAAGCAGGGTAAAGACTTTGACATACCAATAAACGTGAAACTGCAACACAAGTACCAATTTCATCATGGCAGCCCAGATCATGAAGCAGCTGTGTCGCTCTGTTCCCCCAATCGACTCAACTAGAACCAATTTGACTCACTGAAATCTCGTAGCTTACTAAGGTGCTTCTCAATATCGTGCCGGCTCCGCTTCCACTCTTCCCTTTCGATCACCACATCGGGACTTTCCCTCTGACTCGAATGTATGATCTTGAAGCTCGTCCCATTATCACGTATGATTAGCAAGTCAGTCTTTCTGTCTCTGCTTCTTCCTCCGGGAGCAGTTACCAAAACTTTTGCTCTGGTAATTGACTTAGTTTTTGAATCAATCACATAAATTTCCTCAAAATCCAGCACAAATTCGGTATCACTCAACCTTCGGTTTTTGTAATGCTTTGTTAAGAACATCTTCCAAACCTCCCATTCACTCTTAATCAATGGATCCCGTGGTTGATCAATGGGTGGTTCCGTAACATTGTAGGCTCCGTAATCTTTCTGAGTACAGCGAATGTACTTCTGGGGCATTGGAGCAAGAACCTTCGGAATTGAATAAACATCTGTATCTGGAGGAGTGACATACATCTCCCTGAAATCGTAGACGTTGTTGTCGGGATCGGGAGGCTTCCGGATGAAGAAATCACAGTCGAGCAAGCAAATCTTGTGGAACTCCTCCTCGTTGATTTTATAATCCACGACCATCTCCGGATCCCACCCATGCGTCGACACGAAGCTCTTGTTCTGCACCATCTCGATGTCGTCCTCGGTGGGGGCAGCGGCGACCCCAGCATGGGGCTCGTAGACCACGTCTAAATCTCTAATGTCGTCCAGCTCATCCATCTCGTCGTCTTCGTCCACCACTCCGAATTCATCGAGCCCGACGCCGTCCCCTCCGTCGGCGTCGCCTTCGTCGGCCCTGGCCCGGAAGTCCCTCCCGGAGACGAAGAATGAGCTTGCGGGGAGCTCCACATGGGTTCTCAAAAATAAGCACGGCGGCGGCGGCAACTGTGGTGGGCGGAGGAGAAGTTGCGGTAGCGCGGTGGCCATGACGAGTTTCAGCAAGGGGGGAGCCGGCGGGAGCACAAGAGTTGAAGACGCTCTCATCGTGTCACCGGTTCCCCGGGTCTCCTGGCAATTTCCAGATATGCGGTGCCCGAAGCGGACAACGAGACCTGGGTGTCAGCTTCTCTTCTCTCTTTCAAGCCTTCTATTCTCCCTCGAGCACAGTATCAAATCCATCGTCAAATTGAAACTCGTTTTAGGAGTCTCCTTTATCACTAATTTCTCCTTCGTCACTAGTCCGTTCTTCTTCTTCACTAGGGATCTTTTGGATGATTTGATTTAGCCATAAGAGATGTTATCCCTATATAC